>CM038143.1:319604557-320869641 GCA_021437245.1 Aegilops speltoides
GAGGAAGAACGAAAGAAGAACACGAAGAACTCCAAGATCTAGATCAAGGGGTTCCCTCACTAAGAGGAGAAAGTGATTGGTGGAAACATAGATCTAGATCTCCTCTCTTTTTCCCTCAAAACTAGCAAGAATCCATGGAGGGATTGAGAGTTAGCAAGCTCGGAGAAGGTCAACAATGGGGGCAAGAACGAGCTCAAGGATAAAATCCCAATGGGAAGAAGACCCCTTTTATAGGTGGGGAAAAATCCAACCGTTATGCTCACAGCCCGCACCAAGCGGTAGTACCGCTTGACATCACGGTACTACCGCTAGGGATAGCGGTACTACTGCTAAGGGTAGCGGTACTACTGCTTGTGAGCGGTACTAAAAAATTACATCCGTGCCTACCACCGCTGGACTTGTGACGAGTTTTTGGTCCCGAGCGGAAGTAGCCACGGAAGTAGCCGCGGTAGTACTGCTCCAAGCGGTAGTACCGCTCCCAAGAGCGGTAGTACCGCTCCCAAGGGCGGTAGTAAAAAATTACTTCCACTCCTACCCGCGGTAGTACCGCTGCAGCCTTTTCAGAACACCAAAACTACCACAACTTCTGCATTCGGACTCCGAATTCGACGAAACCAAGTTTGTTGGAAAGCTAGCGACAAGGGCTAACACAATCTTGATAGGAATACCAATAATAAGCAAATGAGAAAAGGCCCAAAAGAAAATGGTGAGAACCCTTCCTTGGATAAGACCGGTAAAACCTCCAACACCGAAAACATCATAGAAGACGCATGCAAACTCCGTTTTCGATGAACTCAAGCTTGTCATCAAGATGACCATAAGCTCTAAGACTCACAAAGAGAACCAAACAAGAACCAAGAAACGTGATGCAAGGATGCAATGGTTTGAGCTCTCGAAGAACGATACGATCAAGCTACTCACTCGAGAGCCCCCCTTGATAGTACGGCTATCGATCCTATAACCCGGTCTCCCAACTACCACCATGAGACCGGTAAAATAGAAAACCTATCAAGGGCAAACCTTTGCCTTGCACATGATCCACTTGAGCTAGATGATGACGATCTTGTCCTCCGCAAGATGGACCACCTTTCTTGATTGCGTTGGGTCGATGGAGACTAGATGATTGCTCCCCCATACTCCACTATGGGTGAGACACTCTTCCGCTCATCTTCACAAGTCCATTGTCACCACAATGAACGGCAAGCTTCAAGCACTTGATCTCTTCGTGATGCATCACTTGAACTTGCACACCGCAACCTAACCCCACAAAGAACTCTCACGAAGACCATGGGTTAGCACACAAAGCGTAATGGACAATGCTTACCATACCATGGGATCACTTGATCCCTCGATACATCTTGTGCGCTTTGTGTGTTGAATCTTTCCAACTCTCTTCATTTGAATGATGTCTTGAAGGTAGACATGAATGATCACACAATCTTTTTCTTCAAGACATGCTTGCAATAAGCTCAACACTCACATGACCAATCTTTGTATAATTCCTTAATAGCACGGTGGTCATCACAAACTCTCCTTGAAACCAACGAATGGACTCCAAGAAAAGCCTATGGACACACCCTTCAAATATAAATCAAGGCAACCATTAGTCCATAGAGATTGTCATCAATTACCAAAACCAAACATGGGGGCACCGCATGTTCTTTCAATCTCCCCCATTTTGGTAATTGATGACAATCACTTTCAAGAGAGTTTATACAAGGAATTATGCATCACCATGCAATGCAACAACCAATGATGCATGAGAAAGAGATGCAAATACTACGGAGCAAAACTAAAGCAAGAGGAGATAACTCTCTAAACTTCTCCACAAAACTCTCTGAAACTCCTCCCCCATTGGCATCGATTGCCAAAATGGGTGAAAAGCTTAGAATGCCAATATAAAGAGTGTTCCTCCATAAATTGTGTATCTCTCAAAAAGAGAGTGGATTGCCATACACATATCCAATGGTAAATTTGGAGGAAGAAAAATTATATTGAGGCACAAAGATTGCTAAAGAAAGATATGACACAAAGACATAACAGAGAGAGACACAAGCAATCAGAAGATACCAATTGAAGCAAGCAATCAACGGATATCAATTGAACCAACTAGACCAATGATCCTACATGCCACAAGAATAAAGATATTATGATAAGCGCAAAGCAGTGTTCTAAAGAAACTAGAGAAGCTCCCCATGATTTGTGAACACATAAGAATTTTTGTATTTGAATACAAAGTGCACAAAATAGGATCATAGCTCCCCCAAAATCAATAGAAACTCACATCCAGTGCAAGTGAGCATATAGGAAACAAAGCCTAGCGCTTGCAACAAGCACATGGTTGAGCAACATGTAAAAGAGGCAACTTAAGAATAGGCTCAACCAAAATGATGTGTGTGAGTCATGGCGAGGCACTTGAGAAGACTAAAATTAGGATGAGCATTAAGCATCAACATAGTCTTGAAAGAATGAGGCACACGGTGCAAGGCCTATCATTCCCACACACACAACTAGCAAATGGGTTCACAAGCTTACTAATAAGCATATAAAGAACTTATGCTTGTGACAACCCGTGGTGAAGATAGAAGATGAAAGCCTCATCAAGACGAGGGATGCCAATTAAGATGGCAAAAGCCTTGTAAAGATAAGCATGAGGAAAATAATCTTCACCACACAAGAGTGCATAAAGATGCAACGATAGAGGACACGCACTCAAGGCAAAAGCTTTCACGGAGCCACCAAAGAAATAACATAAGAAAGACAAGGTGGACGTGAAAGAAAGGATATCAACTAGAGATGTAATTTCTCTCAAGTGTATAAGGTTCTATGTAGACGAAATCATGATGATATATATATATATATATATATATCTACAAAGAAGGATGTACACCCGAAAATAGTTACACCACGAAGGAACAAGATATCCACAAGGAAGTCATAAGTATACCAATAAGATATTTGCTTGAAGCATAGCACTTGGCTAGATATGGTCTTATTGTATATAAATGAAGTCCAAACACACATCCATCAAGGGCATCACAACTAGCAACAGAGATCATCGTTGGGATGCTTTGAGAAAGGAAACAAGTATCACAAGATATGAAATGAATATCATGCCAAGATACAGCCTACACAAGGTTGAATGCAAGAGAGGAAAGCATGAATAGATACTTGTTACCGAGATATCATTGGAAGGATATAGTAGATACCAATTGAAGGTAGATAGTAGTTCATTGATCATCCTAGCTTGACTCCAATATGCACATGGTGACAACACCTTCCTTGTGAGTGAGCCGAGCATCCAATGCATCTCCAAATGTTCCTAGAATAACAACACAAACTAAACGGTACCCAAACTCATCGGGACCAAATAGTTAGAAACACCAATACATAGGACAAACTCCACATAAATATGTGCATATAGATATGAAAATGAATTTCATGCACATCTGATCCAAATTGAGACTAGGTGGAGTTTCCCCTATATGTTGAGTCAAAGAAAGAGAGCATGCCAAATGAAATACATGAAGTAAACATGCATGCTCAAGACTTTCAAAACCCGAAACCAAAAGACAAAGAAATTCCAAGTGAAAAGGATACTAAATGGAGAAATCATCACTTGGAAGATATCATTAAAGATACATCAAGGAATGAGATATCCATTGATACACACTAAACTAAAGATGTCAAACTCCCAAAGAGAGGATGGTTTCAAACAAACCAAGCCCTCAACAAAGTTTCATGATGGCACAAAGTACCAAAAAGAAATGGCTTGCCTTCCACCAAAACACACTTGATAAGGATCACAAGAAGAGTGTTCTGAAGAAAATAGAATAGCTCCCCCACGAGTTGTGCATTATATAGGATTTGTATTTGAATACAAAATGCACAAGGTGGGATCACCGCTTTCACTATATCTAGAAAACACTAGACAAGAACAAGAAATAAACAAGATCCACAAGTGGTATGGAAGACAACGGGAGTTGACACAATACTTGGCAAGAGAAGAGGCAAGTAAAACAAAAGCCAATGTAAAGATGATCAATAAATTCTACCACACATAAATGACTACCAATTGTCAAAAGACAAGAAGTAGATGGAAAGAATTTCCGGTGGTAGATAGCAAGGATATCCAACATCATCTTCACACCACACACAAGCAGATTGCAACTTGTAGAGCTAACATGCCACCTAGGAACAAGATAATCTACAATATCAACACTAGGTGACAATATCTCAAATGTACACATTTTCTAGGCTAGTAATATACATAGCATATTACTCCCCCATAATGTGATACCAATGAAGAAAACTTAACAAGAGGCAATAAGAGGATCCAACAAGAGATAATTAATGGACAATTTAGAATTTGAATTTCTCATGAGAAGACATACCACATAGTGACTAGATAATCTTGTAATATGAATACTAGATGGTATTCCTCATGTACACACACTTATAGGAGTGTGAGGTGCACAAAGCACATCACTCCCCAATAATGGGATATTCCATTAATCTCTCACAAGAGCCAACTAAGATACAAAGAAGATGCACAAAGGCTCAACACACAACTCACACGTACATGAAGTGCACACCAACATACATAAGCAAGTCGGAAGCGCAACATATACAAACACATGCAAGGAACGAAACCAAAACATGCAAGGCGGCAAGTAACTTTCAAAGTAAACAATTTAAGTACAAGTTACCGCAAGGAGGCACATTGGATATAAGATAGAAACTTGATAATCCAATTGACTTGGCTTGTGATAAAAAGAATGATGAAGTCCCCTTAATTCTTCATAATGTAGCCAAGTCTCCAATGCCCTCCAAAAACACCTATTGATCAAGTTTGAGCTTGTTGGTCCCCAACCAAGTTTGGTCCTAAGAGGTTAGTCACAATAGGCTTGGCTACCCAAATGGTTCTTTTCTTGACACCACTTTGAGTACCAACAAACTTGGCAAACACATTGCCAACCTTATCCTTCCCAAGAGAATAGATATCATCAATAATAATTGGGTTGGATAAGTTACCACTAGTGCATGAAGAAGCGACGTGACCTTTCTCACGACATAAGTAGCAACGTCTACTCTTCACTTTCTTCTCACTTGATTTTTCCACAAGAGAAGCATTAGCTTGAGTCTTCTTGGGAAGTGGCATTTCTTCAACTTGAGGTTGAGCATGAGATTGAACTTGTGCCCTCTTCCCTTGTTGCTTGACACTAATGGCCTTCTTATTCAATGGGCAAGATCTAACATGATGCCCTTCTACTTTGCACTTGAAGCAAACAATCTTGGCCGAATTCTTGACTTGTTCTTGGCCTTTCTTTTTGTTCATGTTGGACTTCTTCTTATTGGAGTTGAATCCAAGTCCACCTTTGTCATTGGGGGATTTTTGCACACTCAAGATATTGTTGAGTGCGGATTTCCCTTCATGACACTTTGCCAAGTCTTTCTTCAAAGAAGTGACTTGGGCCTTGAGCTCTTTGATTTCCTCTACATGGTTAGTCTCAACACAGGTACTAGAGGAAGTATAAGCTTCATCGTTAGAGCAACAAGGCAAGGAAAGCAATTCATCACAAGATGTACCAACATTGTGAGTAGATGAATTACAAGGACTAGCACATGGCAATATACTATTTTGACTAGAAGTAGTGCTAGTATCCACATGAGGCTCACTAGATGTTACCTTAGCAATCATGGCCTCATGAGCTATCTTTAGCACACTATGGGATACTAGAAGACCATCATGAGAGCTTGAGAGCTTTTCATGACTTTCTTCCAATTTCCCATAATTGCTAGATAGCACCTCAAGTTGAGCCCGTAGCTCAACATTCTCCTTCAAAATGGATGCTTCACAAGTAATAGAATTAGTAGCACCAGCATCATCATTAACAACAAGAGGAGAAGGCAACTTGGCAAGCTCTTTAAGATAAGAAGCTTCAAGTTGGGCATGAGACTCGGTGAGTTTGATGAGCTCACCCTTGATGACCCTTGATCCATTTTCTAGGTGCTCAAAATCCTCAAGGAGTCTAGCATGAGCAACTTCAAGCTTAGCATTTTTAGTTTTAAAAACATTGGCCACCTCAAGGGCTCTATCAATAGATTCCTTCACTCTAGACAATTCTAGAGCAAAAGTCTCCTCAAGAGATTCCTTGGTGGTTTGTTCAAGTTCAAGAGCTTGAGAGAGGTCCGCAATCTCATTAGCGTAATCACGCCCATGACCTTCCATTTTATCAATGGTGACCTCATGCTCCTCAAGACGAGATTCCAACTCATCAATATATTTCTTGCTCTCAATAGCAATGGACATGATTTCCATGAAGTTGGAGCGAGCAATTTTATTTTATGAAGAGCTTTAAAACCGTTTCCCCTTAATTTTTAAGGAGGCAACATTATCATTCTCTTCATCATTATCCTCATCATCATTAGCATCAACATCATCATCAAGAGACATATTGGGGTACAAAGTAGGAGATACCTTTGGCGCCTTAGCCATAAGGCAAAAAGCAATAGATGATGATATACGATCCCTTGAGGCACCATTAAACACCACATCTTGTTCCATGGAGTGTTCGGTTTCCTCTACATTGTTAGCACAACAATTCGAGGAAATAGATGCAATTTTATCATGGCAACAAGACATAGCAAGCATATCATCATGAGATCTAGTCACGCAATTTCTACATGATATGCAAGGACTATCAACACAAGCATGTGAAACATTTGGAGTGCTCGAGGTGTTAAAGCCCAAGGAGGGAGCATTGCAATAAGATAGTGATGAAGGATCATCCACAATAAGCATACTATCATCATTGCAATGACCAACACTACTCACCATATCATTACCTTGTGGCAAACCACATGTAGGTGAAGTAGAAGAAGTTGAGAAGACTATATGACCGGAGGTGGAGGGAGAACAACCATCCCCACAAATCTTGGACACACCATATTTATCTTGAAGCTTTGTCCATAACTCATGAGCATCCCGGAATGGCATGAGATGAAATAAAACTACATTGCTCAAAGCATCGAAAAGCACATTAGAAGCTTGAGCATTGAGATAAGAGTTTTTCTCATCCTCCAAAGATAATCTTTGGGGATCCTTTGGAGGAGAAAAACCCATATCTACAATTCGCTCTAAATTTGGGTCCATGACCCTAAAGAGATTAAGCATGCGAATAACCCAAACATCAAAATTTGTGCCATTGAAACTAAGAGTGTCAGAGAATCCTAATCCCCTAGTCGACATCTTTACTCTCTAGGCGGTTAAGCCCAACAAAGAGAGACGAGGCTCGATACCAATTGAAAGATCGTGGATGTCGCCTAGAGGGGGTGAATAGGCGTTTTAAAATAATTACGGTTTAGGCTTAACAAATGCGGAATAAACCTAACGGTTAATTTGTCAAGCACAAAACCTAAAGCAACTAGGCTCACCTATGTGCACCAACAACTTATGCTAAGCAAGATAAACAACTATGTGATAGCAAGATATATGACAAAGAACAATATGGCTATCACAAAGTAAAGTGCATAAGTAAAGGGCTCGGGTAAGAGATAACCGAGGCACGCGAGACGACGATGTATCCCAAGTTCACACCCTTGCGGATGCTAATCTCCGTTTGGAGCGGTGTGGAGGCACAATGCTCTCCAAGAAGCCACTAGGGCCACCTTAATCTCCTCACGCCCTCGCACAATGCAAGATGCCGTGATTCCACTAAGGGACCCTTGAGGCGGTCACCAACCCGTACAAATGGCGACCCTTGGGGCGGTCACCGAACCGTACACTTTGGCAACCCTTGGGGCGGTCACGTACCCGTCAAAATGCTCAGGCGATCTCCACAACCTAATTGGAGACCCGATGCTTGCCGGAGCTTTACACCACAATGATTGAGCTCGAACACCACCAACCGACTAGGGGCCCAAGCACCCAAGATAAACAAGCTCAAGGGCACCAAGCACCCAAGAGTAATAAGCTTCTCAACTTGTAACTTCCACGTGTCGTGTGGAGAACTCAAACCTATGCACCAAATGCAGCGGCAAGGGCACACGGAGTGCCAAGTCCTTCTCTCCCAAATCCCACCAAAGCAACTAATGCTAGGGAGGAAAATGAGAGGAAGAACGAAAGAAGAACACGAAGAACTCCAAGATCTAGATCCAAGGGTTCCCTCACTAAGAGGAGAAAGTGATTGGTGGAAGCGTGGATCTAGATCTCCTCTCTTTTCCCTCAAAACTAGCAAGAATCCATGGAGGGATTGAGAGTTAGCAAGCTCGGAGAAGGTCAACAATGGGGGCAAGAACGAGCTCAAAGGATAAAATCCCAATGGGGAAGAAGACCCCTTTATAGGTGGGGAAAAATCCAACCGTTATGCTCATAGCCCGCACCAAGCGGTAGTACCGCTGACATCACGGATTACCGCTAGGGGTAGCGGTACTACTGCTAAGGGTAGCGGTACTACTGCTTGTGAGCGGTACTAAAAAATTACATCCGTGCCTACCACCGCTGGACTTGTGACGAGTTTTTGGTCCCGAGCGGAAGTAGCCACGGTAGTACTGCTCCAAGCGGTAGTACCGCTCCCAAGGGCGGTAGTAAAAAATTACTTCCGCTCCTGCCCGCGGTAGTACCGCTGCAGCCTTTTCAGAACACCAAAACTACCACAACTTCTGCATTCGGACTCCGAATTCGACGAAACCAAGTTTGTTGGAAAGCTAGAGACAAGGGCTAACACAATCTTGATAGGAATACCAATAATAAGCAAATGAGAAAAGGCCCAAAAGAAAATGGTGAGAACCCTTCCTTGGATAAGACCGGTAAAACCTCCAACACCGAAAACATCATAGAAGACGCATGCAAACTCCGTTTTCGATGAACTCAAGCTTGTCATCAAGATGACCATAAGCTCTAGGACTCACAAAGAGAACCAAACAAGAACCAAGAAACGTGATGCAAGGATGCAATGGTTTGAGCTCTCGAAGAACGATACGATCAAGCTACTCACTTGAGAGCCCCCCTTGATAGTATGGCTATCGATCCTATAACCCGGTCTCCCAACTACCACCATGAGACCGGTAAAATAGAAAACCTATCAAGGCCAAACCTTTGCCTTGCACATGATCCACTTGAGCTAGATGATGACGATCTTGTCCTCCGCAAGATGGACCACCTTTCTTGATTGCGTTGGGTCGATGGAGACTAGATGATTGCTCCCCCATACTCCACTATGGGTGAGACACTCTTCCGCTCATCTTCACAAGTCCATTGTCACCACAATGAACGGAAAGCTTCAAGCACTTGATCTCTTCGTGATGCATCACTTGAACTTGCACACCGCAACCTAACCCCACAAAGAACTCTCACGAAGACCATGGGTTAGCACACAAAGCGTAATGGACAATGCTTACCATACCATGGGATCACTTGATCCCTCGATACATCTTGTGCGCTTTGTGTGTTGAATCTTTCCAACTCTCTTCATTTGAATGATGTCTTGAAGGTAGACATGAATGATCACACAATCTTTTTCTTCAAGACATGCTTGCAATAAGCTCAACACTCACATGACCAATCTTTGTATAATTCCTTAATAGCACGGTGGTCATCACAAACTCTCCTTGAAACCAACGAATGGACTCCAAGAAAAGCCTATGGACACACCCTTCAAATATAACTCAAGGCAACCATTAGTCCATAGAGATTGTCATCAATTACCAAAACCAAACATGGGGGCACCGCATGTTCTTTCATCGTGGTAGATCAACTCTTGTAATACTCATATTCATCAAGATCAATCAAGCAGGAAGTAGGGTATTATCTCCATGGAGAGGGCCCGAACCTGGGTAAACATTGTGTCCCCTGCCTCCTGTTACCATTAGCCTTAGACGCACAGCTCGGGACCCCCTACCCGAGATCCGCCGATTTTGACACCGACATCCCCCTTGGCTTAAGAGGCAAGCCACCTCCCTAAGGCCGCCACCCCCTCTCCCTCACCCCTATATAAAGGGTGGAGGCACAAGGGGAGGGATTCACCCCTTTGCCTAGCCGCATCCCTCCCCGTCTTTCCCTTCCCCTTTCGGTTTGCTTAGTGAAGCCCTACCGGTACTCCACCACCACCATCACCGCCACACTGTCGTGCTGGTTGTGATCCCATCTACTTACCCCCTTCGCTTGCTGGATCAAGGAGGAGACGTCAACGAGCTGCATGTGTGCTAAACTCAGAAGTGTCATCCTTTCGGTGCTAGATCAGTTTGGATCCTGATTGGATCGCAAAGAGTACGACTAGATCAACCGTGTTATATATACTTCCGCTTTCTGTCTATATAGGGTAGGTAGACACACTCCCCACTCGTTGCTATGCATATCCTAGATTAGATCTTGGGTGTTGCATAGGATTTTTTTTTATTTTTGTGCAACGTTCTCCATGAGGGCATCTCCCATGCGGGCCCTCAATTACCCACATACGTCTGGACCGCGCTGTCTCGACGTATTGTACAATCCAATGCGGGCCCGTATCGATCTGCCGAGCTGTACGGACGCACCTTTCTCGCAAAATGGAGACAAAGATGGGGGAGGGGCTTTGCGAGAGTCCAAGCAATAGCCACGTAGGACTCCGACACCCCCGGGCCACTAAATCGCCCTTTCGGTCCCTTTTTCTTCCAATCTACCCCTTCCCCCTTGCTTTCCACCCACATCCTATTGGGAAACGTAGCATGCAATTTCAAAAAAAATCCTACGCTCACACAAGATCTATCTAGGAGATGCATAGCAACGAGAGGGGGAGAGTGTGTCCACGTACCCCCGTAGACCGAAAGTGGAAGCGTTAAAGAAACATGGTTGATGTAGTCGAATGCCTTCTCGAATCAACCGATCAAGTACCGAACGTACGGCACCTCCGAGTCCTGCACACGTTCAGCTCGATGATGTCCCTCGAACTCTTGATCCAGTAGAGGTACAAAGGAGTAGATGAGTTCCGTCAGCACGACGGCATGATGACGGTGATGGTGATATGATCCGCGCAGGGCTTCGCCTAAGCACTACGAGAATATGACTAGAGGAGTAAACGGTGGAGGGGAGGACCGCACACGGCTAAGACAATTGATGTGCTTTTGGGGTGCCCCCCTGCCCCCGTATATAAAGGAGGGAGAGGGGATAGGGACGGCTAGGGCGCGCCCCTAAGGGGGGAGTCCTACTAGGACTCCCCGTCCAATTCGGACCCCCCTTCCTTTCCGGGGGGGGGGGGAAGGGGGAAGGAAGAGAGAGAGAGGGAGAAGGAAAGGGGGGCCACGCCCCGTCCCCTAGTCCAATTCGGACACCCCATAGGGGGGAGGGGGGCGCCACCTCCTGTGTTCTGCCTCCTCCTCTCCCCTATGGCCCATGAGGCCCATTACTTCTCCCGGGGGGTTCCGGTAACCCCTTGGTAATCCAAAAAATACCCGATACACTCCGGAACTCTTCCGGTGGCCGAATACTACCTTCTAATATATCAATATGTACCTCTCGACCATTTCGAGACTCCTCATCATGTCCGTGATCTCATCCGGGACTCTGAACAACCTTCGGTCACCAAAACACATAACTCATATAATACATATCGTCATCGAACATTAAGCGTGCGGACCCTACGGGTTCGAGAACTATGTAGACATGACCGAGGCACTTCTCCGGTCAATAACCAATAGCGGAATCTGGATGCTCATATTGGTTCCCACATATTCTACAAAGATCTTTATCGGTCGAACCGCAATGTCAACATACGTTATTTCCTTTGTCATCGGTATGTTACTTGCCCGAGATTCGATCGTCGGTATCTCCTAGTTCAATCTCGTTACCGGCAAGTCTCTTTACTTGTTCCGTAATGCATCATCCCGCAAGTAACTCATTATTCACATTGCTTGCAAGGCTTCATATGATGTGCATTACCGAGAGGGCCCAGAGATACCTCTCCGATACTCAGAATGACAAATCCTAATCTCGATATATGCCAACCCAACAAACACCTTCGGAGATACCTGTAGAGCATCTTTATAATCACCTAGTTACGTTGTGACGTTTGATAGCACACAAGGCATTCCTCCGGTGTCCGGGAGTTGCATAATACCATAGTCGGAGGAATATATATTTGACATGAAGAAAACAGTAGCAATAAACTGAACGATCATTATGCTAAGCTAACGAATGGGTCTTGTACATCACATCATTATCCTAATGATGTGATCCCATTCATCAAATGAGAACACATGTCTATGGCTAGGAAACTTAATCATCTTTGATCAACGAGCTAGTCAAGTAGAGACATACTAGGGACATGGTATTTTGTCCATGTATTCACACATGTATCAAGTTTCCGGTTAATAGAATTCTAGCATGAATAATAAACATTTATCATGGTATAAGGAAATATAAAATAACAACTTTATTATTGCCTCTAGGGCATATTTTCTTCAGTCTCGCACTTGCACTAGAGTCAATAATCTAGTTCACATCGCCATGTGATCTAACATCAATAGTTCACATCTGTATGTGATTAACACCCATAGTTCACATCGCCATGTGACCAACAACCAAAGGGTTTACATGGTCAAAAATCTAGTTCACATCGCTATGTGATTAACACCCAAAGAGTACTTAGGTGTGATCATCTTTTGCTTATGATAGAGTTTTAGTCAACGGGTCTGCCACATTTAGATCCATATGTATTTCACAAATTTCTATGTTTACAATGTTGTGCATGGAGCTACTCTAGGTAATTGCTCCAACTTTCAATATGTATCCAGATTGAGACTCAGAGTCATCTAGACCGGTGTAAAAGCTTGCATCGACGTAACTCTTTACGACAAACTCTTTATCACCTCCATAAGCGAGAAATATTTCCTTAGTCCTCTTGGGTAACTAAGGATAACTTTGACCGTTGTCTAGTGATCTACTCCTAGATCACTATCATACCCCCTTGCCAAACTCATGATAAGGTACACAATAGGTCTGGTACACAACATAGCATACTTTATTGAACCTATGGCTGAGGCATATGGAATGACTTTCATTCTCTTTCTATTTTCTGTTGTGGTTGGGTTTTGAGTCTTACTCAACTTTACACCTTATAACACGGGCAAGAACCCTTTCTTTGACTGATCCATTTTGAACTTCTTCAAAACTTTATCAAGGTATGTTATTTGTGAAAGTCCTATCAAGCGTCTTGATCTACCTCTATAGATCTTGATGCCCAATATATAAGCAGCTTCACCGAGGTCTTTGATTGAAAAACTCTTATTCAAATATCCTTTTATGCTATTCAGAAATTATACATCATTTCTAATCAATAATATGTCATCCACATATAATATTAGAAATGCTATAGAGCTCCCAGTCACTTTCTTGTAACTACAGGCTTCTCCAAAAGTCTGTATAAAACCATATGCTTTGATCACCTCATCAAAGCGTATATTCCAACTTCGAGATGCGTGCACCAGTCCATAAATGGATCGCTGGAGCTTGCACACTTTGTTAACACCTTTAGGATTGACAAAACCTTTTGGTTGCATCATATATAACTCTTCTTTAAGAAATCCGTTAAGGAATGCAACTTTGACATTCATTTGCCAGATTTCATAAACATAAAATGTGGCAATTGCAAACACGATTCGGGCGGACTTAAGCATGAGAAAGTCTCATCGTAGTCAACTCCTTGAACTTTGTCGAAAACCTTTTGCGACAAGTCGAGCTTTATAGACTGTAACATTACCATCAGCGTCGGTCTTCCTCTTGAAGATCCATTTATTTTCTATGGCTCGCTGATCATCGAGCAAGTCCACCAAAGTCCACACTTTGTTCTCATACATGGATCATATCTCAGATTTCATGGCCTTAAGCCATTTATCGGAATCTGGGCTCATCATAGCTTCTTCACAGTTCATAGGTTCATCATGGTTAATTAACATGACCTCCAGAACAGGATTACCGTACCACTCTAGTGCGGATCGTGCTCTGGTTGACCTACGAGGTTTTGTAGCAACTTGATCTGAAGTTTCATGATCATTATCATTAGCTTCCTCTCCGGTTGGTGTAGGCATCACGGGAACAGATTTCTCGAATGAGCTACTTTCCAAATTGAGAGAAGGTACAACTACCTCATCAAGTTCTACTTTCCTCCCACTCACTTCTTTCGAGAGAAACTCCTTCTCTAGAAAGGTTCCGTTCTAAGCAACAAAGATTTTGCCATCGGACATGTGGTAGAAGGTGTACCCAATTGTTTCCTTAGGGTATCCTATGAAGACGCATTCTCTGATTTGGGTTCGAGCTTATTGGGCTGAAGCCTTTTGACATAAGCATCGCATCCCCAAACTTTAATAAACGATAGCTTAGGTTTGTTGCCAAACCATAGTTCATATGGTGTCATCTCAACGGATTTTGACGGTGCCCTGTTTAACGTGAATGCAGCTGTCTCTAATGCATAACCCCAAAACGATAGTGGTAAATCAGTAAGAGACATCATAGATCGCACCATATCTAATAAAGTGTGGTTACGACATTCGGACACACCATTATGTTGTGGTGTTCCAGATGGCATGAGTTGTGAAACTATTCCACATTGTTATGAATGAAGGCCAAACTCGTAACTAAAATATTCACCTCCATGATCGGATCGCAGAAACTTTATTTTCTTGTTACGATGATTCTCCACTTTACTATGAAATTCTTTGAACTTTTCAAATGTTTCAGACTTGTGTTTCATTAAGTAGATATACCCATATCTTCTCAAATCATCTGTGAAGGTCAGAAAATAACGATACCTGCCACGAGCTTTAATGCTCATCAGACCACATACATCGGTATGTATTATTTCCAATAAGTCATTAGCTCGTTCCATTGTTCCGGAGAATGGAGTTTTAGTCATCTTGCCCATAAGGCACGGTTCGCAAGTATTAAATGATTCATAATCAAGTGATTCCAAAAGTCCATCTGCATGGAGTTTCTTCATGCACTTTACACCGATATGACCCAAACGGCAATGCCACAAATATGTTGCATTATCATTATCAACTTTGCATCTTTTGGCATATTAACATTGGGTGTATGACCATAGAAGGTTTTATTCATGTAAACAGAATAACAATTATTCTCTGTCTCAAATGAATAATCGTATTGCAATAAACATGATCTAATCTTATTTATGCTCAACGCAAACACCAAATAATATTTATTTAGGTTCAACACTAATCCCGAAAGTATAGGGAGTGCGTGATGATTATCATATCAATCTTCAAACCACTTCCAACACACATCATCACTTCACCCTCAACTAGTCTCTATTTATACTGCAACTCCTATTTCGAGTTATTAATCTTAGAAACCGAACAAGTATCAAATACCTAGGGCTACTACAAGCACTAGTAAGGTACACATCAATAACATGTATATCAAATATACCTTTGTTCACTTTGCCATCCTTCTTATCCGCCAAATATTTGGGGTAGTTCCGCTTCCAGTGACCATTTCCTTTGCAGTAGAAGCACTCAGTTTCAGGCTTAGGTCCATCTTTGGGCTTCTTCACGGGAGTGACAACTTGCTTGCCATTCTTCTTGAAGTTCCATTTCTTTCCTCTTTGCCCTTTTATTGAAACTAGTGATCTCGTTTAATCATCAACACTTGCTTTTTCTTGATTTCTACCTTCGCCGATTTCTGCAGCGCGAAGAGCTTGGAATCTTTTCGTTATACCTTGCACATTATAGTTCATCACGAAGTTCTAGTAGCTTGGTGATAGTGGCTAGAGAACTCTGTCAATCACTATCTTATTTGGAAGATTAACTCCCACTTGATTCAAGTGATTGTAGTGCCCAGACATTCTGAGCACATGCTCACTAGCTGAGCTATTCTCCTCCATCTTTAGGCGAAGTACTTGTCAGAGGTCTCATACCTCTCGACACGGGCATGATTCTGAAATACCAATTTCAGTTCATGGAACATCTCATATGCTCCGTGGCGTTCAAAATGTTTTTGAAGTCCCGGTTCTAAGCCGTAAAGCATGGTGCACTAAACTATGAAGTAGTCATCATATCGAGCTTGCTAAACGTTCATAACGGCTGCATATGCTCCTGCAATAGGTCTGTCACTTAGCGGTGCATCAAGGATGTAATTCTTTTGTGCAGTAATGAGAATAGACCTCAGATCACGGACCCAGTCCGCATCATTGCTACTATCATCTTTCAACTTAGTTTTCTCTAGGAACATATCAAAAAAACATAGGGAACCTACATCGCGAGCTATTGATCTACAACATAATTTGCAAATATTATCAGGAATAGTTTCATGATAAATTAAAGTTCAATTAATCATATTACTTAAGAACTCCCACTTAGATAGACATCTCTCAAGTCATCTAAATGATACGTGATCCAAATCAACTAAACCATGTCCGATCATCACATGAGATGGAGTGGTCATCAATGTTGAACATCTCTATGTTGATCATATCCACTATATGATTCACGTTCGACCTTTCGGTCTCCAGTGTTCTGAGGCCATATCTATATATGCTAGGCTCGTCAAGTTTAACCCGAGTATTCCGCATGTGCAAAACTGGCTTGCACCCATTGTATCTGAACGTAGAGATTATCACACCCGATCATCACGTGGTGTCTCAGCACGAAGAACTTTTGCACCAGTGCATACTCGGGGAGAACACTTATACCTTGAAATTTTAGTAAGGGATCATCTTATAATGCTACCGCCATACTAAGAAAAATAAGATGCATAAAGATAAACATCACATGCAATCAAAATATGTGACATGATATGGCCATCATCATCTTGTGCTTTTGATCTCCATCATCGAAGCAGTGGCATGATCTGCATCGTCACCGGCTTGACACCTTGATCTCCATCGTAGCCTCGTGGTCGTCGCGCCAACCATTGCTTCTACGACGATCGCTACCGCTTAGTGATAAAGTAAAGCAATTACATAGCATTTGTATTTCATACAATAAGCGACAACCACATGGGTCCTGCCAGTTGCTGATAACTTGTTACAAAACATGAGCATCTCATACAACAATTTATATCACATCATGCCTTGACCATATCACATCACAACATGCCTTGCAAAAACAAGTTAGATGTCCTCTACTTTGTTTGTTGCAAGTTTTACGTGGCTGCTACGGGCTTCTAGCATGAACCGTACATACCTACGACACAAAAACCACAACGGTGATTTATCAAGTTTGCTGTTTTAACCTTTACAAGGACCGGCCGCAGTCAAATTCGATTCAACTAAAGTTAGAGAAACAGACACCCGCCAGCCACCTTTATGCAAAACTAGTTGCATGTCTGTCGGTGGAACCGGTCTCATGAACGCGGTCATGTAAGGTTGGTCCGGGCCGCTTCATCCAGCAATACCACCGAATCAAAATAAGACATTGGTGGTAAGCAGTATGACGATCACCGCCTACAACTCTTTGTGTTCTACTCGTGCATATCATCTACGCATAGACTTGGCTCGGATGCCACTGTTGGGAAACGTAGCATGCAATTTCAAAAAAAATCCTATGCTCACGCAAGACCTATCTAGGAGATGCATAGAAACGAGAGGGGGAGAGTGTGTACCCTCGTAGACCGAAAGTGGAGGCGTTAACTTAACGCGGTTGATGTAGTCGGACGTCTTCTCGAATCAGCCAATCAAGTACCGAACGTACGACACCTCCGAGTTCTGCACACGTTCAGCTCGATGACATCCCTCGAACTCTTGATCCATTAGAGGTACGAAGGAGTAGATGAGTTCCGTCAGCACGACGGCGTGGTGACGGTGATGGTGATATGATCCGCGCAGGGCTTCGCCTAAGCACTACGATAATATGACTGGAGGAGTAAACAGTGGAGGGGGGCACCACACACGGCTAAGACAATTCATGTGCTTTTGGGGTGCCCTCCTGCCCCCGTATATAAAGGAGGGAGAGGGGAGAGGGCCGTCTAGGGTGCACCCCTAAGGGTGGGAGTCCTACTAGGACTCCCAGTCCAATTCGGACCCCCTTCCTTTCTGAAGGGGAAAGGGGGGAAGGGAGAAAGAGGGGGAGAAGGAAAGGGGGGCCGCGCCCCCTACCCTAGTCCAATTCGGACTCCCCATGGGGGGGGGGGGACGCCACCTACTCTCCCCTATGGCCCATGAGGCCCATTACTTCTCCCGGGGGGTTCCAGTAACCCCTCGGTACTCCGAGAAATACCCGATACATTCCGGAACCCTTCCGGTGTCCGAATACTACCTTCCAATATATCAATCTTTACCTCTCGACCATTTCGAGACTCCTCGTCATGTCTGTGATCTCATCTGGGACTCCGAACAACCTTCGCTCACCAAAACACATAACTCATATAATACATATCGTCATCGAACGTTAAGCGTGTGGACCCTATGGGGTCGAGAACTATGTAGACATGACCAAGACACTTCTCCGGTCAATAACCAATAGCGGAACCTGGATGCTCATATTGGTTCCCACATATTCTATGAAGATCTTTATCGGTCGAGCTGCAATGTCAACATACGTTATTCCCTTTGTCACCGGTATGTTACTTTCCCGAGATTCGATCGTCGGTATCTTTATTCCCTTTGTCACCGGTATGTTACTTGCCCGAGATTCGATCGTCGGTATCTTTATTCCCTTCGTCACTGGTATGTTACTTGCCCAAGATTCGATCGTCGGTATCTTCATATCGAGTTCAATCTCGTTACTGACAAGTCTCTTTACTTGTTCCATAATGCATCATCCCACAACTAACTCATTAGTCACATTGCTTGCAAGGCTTCATATGATGTGCATTACCGAGAGGGCCCAGAGATACCTTCTCCGATACTCAGAGTGACAAATCCTAATATCGATCTATGCCAACCCAAAAAACACATTCAGAGATACCTGTAGAGCATCTTTATAATCACTCAGTTACGTTGTGGCATTTGATAGCACACAAGGCATTCCTCCGATGTCCGGGAATTGCATAATCTCATAGTCAGAGGAATATATATTTGACATGAAGAAAACAGTAGCAATAAACTAAACGATCATTATGCTAAGCTAACAGATGGGTCTTGTCCATCACATCGTTCTCCTAATTGTGTGATCCCATTCATCAAATGACAACACATGTCTATCGCTAGGAAACTTAATCATCTTTGATCAACGAGCTAGTCAAGTAGAGGTATACTGGGGACACGATATTTTGTCTATGTATTCACACATGTATCAAGTTTCCGGTTAATACAATTCTAGCATGAATAATAAACATTTATCATGATATAAGGAAATATAAAATGATAAATTTATTATTGCCTTTAGGGGATATTTCCTTCACACCCTCCTCCTTCGACGCCGCTGTTGTACGTCCCCGGCCGGCACACAGGCATTGCCGGACATCCGCAAGCAGCACCGACGTGCCCGCTCGCCTTTTACGACAACGTTGTCCACCCAGGACATGTCCATAGCCAGGTACACTCCGCCCCCTATTGACGTCGTTCATGGCGGTAACCACATATTTTAGGTGTTCGGTCAAATGCCATTGAGCTTATTTTCGAACATTATGTCGTCTTTTTAGAGTACGAAGGATAGCGGGGTACTCGACCATCGAGGATGAGTTGTTGTGCGATGCGTGGTTGGCCGTATCGGCGGGTTTAGTACGCAAGAGCAAAGGGGGACCTTTTGGCAGCAAGTGTGTGAATCGTTTCACGCGCGAAAGCACATTGCGCCCTATAACATGGACACCACCCATGATCGCAATGTGATGTTGTTATCGTATCGATGGTACATCATCCATACCTCCGTACCAAGTTTTGTGGTGCGGTTGATAAGCTAGAGGCAAGGTGGCTATTGCGGCTAATTTTTTTTAAATAATACATTTTTTTTATTAATTTACAAAAATATTACGCTGATATAATAATTTTCGAAAATATTATCCAGTCGGCCCACAGCAGGCCGACTAGTCCTAGTCGGTCCACAAGAGGCGATCGGGCACCACCTCTCTGCTTCTGCGCCGATAGGGCTCTCGGCCAGCAGATCCAAGTCAAGTCGGCCAACTGCTGGCCGATAAGGTCCAGTCGGCCTACTGTTGGCCGACAGGAACTAATTGGCCAGCTGTGAGCCGATAGGGACTAATTGGCCTGCTGTAGGCCGACTGGTGCATGCATACCACATTAATTTTTTTTTACCCGTAGGATTTTTTTTTCAAAACTATGACATATTTTCCCGCCAGCTCGTTCCCGCCACCCATTTCTCATCCACCTGTTTCCCGCCATATGTTCCCGCCAACTCTTTCCCGCCACCTGTTTCCCGCCATATGTTCCCGCCAACTCTTCCCGCCACTCGTTTCCCGCGATATGTTCCCGCCAACTCTTTCCCGCCACTCGTTTCCCGCCATATGTTCCCGCCAACTCTTTGCCGCCACTTGGTTCCTGCCATATGTTCCCGCCACTCGTTTCCCGCCATATGTTCCCGCCAACTCTCTACCTATAAAACCCCCTTCAGACCGAGGTGGATAAGCATTCCAGTGTAGTTTAGTAGAGATGTCTCATTATCCTTTCGATCGTAGTTTTCACCCTGGGATGAGCAAGACTCTTCTGAGCCTAGCTACCGATTTCAGGATGGACAATAGGATAGTTCCATGGGACGAACTCACCGGTAGTGACACCATAATGAATGAGTTGGCTCACCAATTACGTGGTGCAGGTGGCACGAAAGGACGTATCAAGAGGTACGTAAAGAACTTCTTAGGATACATGAAAGGTGGAAGAAGGTGGTGGTGCCGAAGAGTGAATCTTTCAGAAGGCTTTCAGCAAATAATCCATTATTATGGATTGAGGAGAGCAAGGACGAAGATGATATCTTCATGCCACCGCCTCCGGGTTCTGCATCTTCGAAGGGCAAGAGTTCTTCATCGTCGAAGGGCAAGAGTTCTTCATCGTCGAAGGGCAAGAGTTCTTCATCGTCAAAGGGCAAGAGTTCTGCATAGATGGAGGATGACGATGATGACTTCATGTAGTTTTATGTTGTATGTTGTAAGTTCACTCGTGCGTACCGTTTAATTTAGATGTAGTTCTATGTAGTTGTTTGTACTGTCTTGTTGTACGAGCATTACATTCTATCTAAATATGATGTTGTAGTTCGGATAACATAGTACTAAAATAGGGTAGGCATATGTCTCATACATAAGTACATAGTCATTTGTCTCATACATAGAATAGACATAAGTCTCACACATAAATAGATGGTAATGTCTCAGATGATAGATAGAAGCGTCGGTGTACGTCCGGCCTCATGGGAGGCGGATCTGGGCTTCAACGGTCCTATGGCATGACACGCCAACGGTAGTCCGAGCAAAAGTGACACATCCTCAAGAGTAGGAGCCATCTCTCCCCATCGGAAGTGAAGCGTGTGGGTCTCTGGCCTCAACGGTCCACTAAGCAGCTCAGCAAGGACCCGTCGATGGCGGGCGTTTCTCACCGGGATAGACTCAACCAGACTTGAAAGGTAAAAGGCCGCCCATTTCAACCTTCATAAGAGAACATTTCAGTTAGTGTCTCCCATTAATATGCATGTCGGTGTGCAAATTAATAAAGCACGTATCATGTAGCCATCCCGGGTGTATCCTCCAGTTTTCCTTGGGAGAGCGAGTCACCAGAGGCTCAAGCTTGCGCTCATACCATATCGCAGCACGATGAACCCTATCAATGTCCCCGTTCAGCAACCACCGTCCCGACATTCCTGCACATAAAAAATACAGAACATAGTGTCACACTTAATACAAATTCAGAACATAGTGCCACACTTAATAGAAATTCAAAACATAGTGTCACACTTAATACAAATTCAGAACATAGTGCCATACTTAATAGAAATTCAAAACATAGTGTCACACTTAATACAAATTCAGAACATAGTGCCACACTTAATAGAAATTCAAAACATAGTGTCACACTTAATACAAATTCAGAACATAGTGCCACACTTAATACAAATTTAGAACATAGTACTGCTAGCTTAGGTTCTTCCTCTCCCTCTTACTCCTCTGTTTCCTCTACCTCCTCTTCGTCCCCGGTTGCCTCGTCCACGCCCAGTGACGAAAGTGGGACAATTAGTGTCCCTATGGCCAAATTGATTGCATAGAATGCATTGCCTAGTCGGACCTCCTGCTTCAGATTCGTCCATATCATTCCGGATGCGCTGACACTGCCGTCTGCCTCTACTTGTACGCATATGTTCTGGGTTTGGAATGTAACGCCTTTCAGCGGGGTTGACGGTGTTGAAATTACCCATTGATCGAAAACCCATCAGCTCACCAGTCCGGTATTGAGGATGACTCTTTCGAAAATATGGAGACACAAACGATATTGCGTCCATTCCAAGCTGCCCATAAGCAGCAAGTACATGTGAGCAAGGTAGGTGAAGCAACTTCGGTTTGTTGCATGTGCACTCACACGTTGGCCATGCTTCATTACCAATTTTCACCTCATCGTCCTCAACTCATTTGCACATCAAATTTGTTATTGGCTAAGCGGACCTCAAACCTTCTTTCTTGATTACCGATGGCGACTACCTTCAGGTGACCTAGCTTTTTGCATTTTGTTGTCCATGTACTTTGTGACTCTTTCACAATACCGTGTATTCGGGTTGTTGAAGATATGTTGCTCTGCTTTTGACGTCTATCTCTGAAATACTTGACGATGCCATAGAAAATACCCTCAACGATGGCTGTAAGTGGCAATGCTCGGTTTCCTCGAGGACAAAATTGTATGTTTCCGCGAGGTTCGTTGTCATGACACCGTACCTTGCTCCATGTGTGTCATGTAGCAAAGACCACCTCTCCGAGGCTCATGCTCTATCCATTTGCTCGAAGGTTTTAATCGACCTCCCAAGCCTTCTCCTAGTACCGTGGGTCAAAGCTTTGGCAAGTCACATAGCCCAACAGCTCCTCCTCCACGGCCATTGTTCTGTTGCCAATTGTGCAGCTCTTGCTTCAACATGTGCCCTCACCGCCACATCTCTTGCAGCTTTCTGTCCCTCACATGTCTCTGCGTGCACACATTAAGTCTGTCGCGTATCAAATTGTACTTCCATAACTGGTTACGCTTGCGAGTTTTTGAACAGATTCATCGTGTTCTTATTTACGAATGCGAGAAGAAATTAGCCCCAGATGGCGCATGCACCAACGGCTCTGCAAGTCCCGCCATGGAACTTGTTCCTCGGGGCTGGGTTTGTCGGTGTCCTTATCGTGACCGAGTATACCGCATGTCTGCATGAAGGATGCACACATTGGGCTTCTCCTTCTGGCCGATATTTTCAACTGCTCAAGAACCAAGTCCAACTTTCAATGTTCTCACTCTCCACAAAAGCAAATGCGAGTGGGGCGACTTGATTTTGGCCGTCTTGACCTATGGCTGTCGGGATCGACCCTTGTACTTGCTCGTGAGAAAAGTACCACAACACATATCACCGGTCGGCAATGCACGAAAGCTTGATGCATACACCGAAGAGAAGAATAGGCGATGCAGCACCCTCACAGCTTGGGAACTCGGCATGAACATGTCTTGGATATCGATATAGGTGCACGGATTCCGCTGCTGCGAGGTGTGGAGGAGCTGGACAACAGTCATATGCATCAAAATAAGAACCAAATCTCCTCTCAAGCGCCGCATGCTTAGCCCTCAAGCCTTTCCATAAGAAATTCGTACTTGAACACGGCAAAGACTTTTATGCGGACTGCCTTCACTTCCATAGCTTTGCCTGCACTATCTCATCGTAAAACAACCGAGCTATAAGCGTGGATGAAAGGTTGGCATGATCTTGAGGATGCAGGAATAAGACAAGTGTGATTAACTAAGTCACTTATCACCCAACTTGTGCCATATTTGGGGAGAAAACCGTGCACCCTAAGCGGGACAATCGCATTCTTGCATACCATTGTCGAATTTCATTGGACACCGAGTTGTGAAAACCCTTTGCGTGGACATTGCCCAATTAATTATTGCATCCTTCAAGGCTTGTTTGTTTGGATACATAGCACCCGTTGCAATATTGTTCGATGATATTGCGGGTTGAATCATGTCCATCATTCACGGTCATTGCGGATGAGAAGTCATGATTCCACCATGCGGATTCGGGACCTCCGCGCATTTTCTTCTTCATCGACTCGCCGTAATCATCTCGCATAACCCCTTTCAACATCGGTGTCTTCTTCTTCCATCCGGTCCTGCATGTGCCCATCTACCTCGTCGGCGTCAACCTCGCCATTGTATTCACCATCGGCATTTCCCCTTCTACGACTATTCTGCCTGGTTCATAACCATAAGCATTTCCCCTTCTACGACTATTCTCGCCTGGTTCATAACCATAAGCATTTCCTCCTTCTACCGATCGCTCTGTCCTTGTTCGTAACCATCATCTCCAAAGCATTTGACATAGATAGCCGCCTACCTACATTTCTCGCCCGGGATCGTTGCCACCTTGGCCTTCATGTGCAATGACCCCTTCACGACGGGAAGCACTAAAGCAATAGGATTGCATCCCTTCGTTCACAACCTTGTAACCACCGCACCCAATCGGAGTCTCGCTCTATTGGCCTCAAATAAAAGTAAACTATTGTACTTGACCGTGTCCACAATGCATGAACACCGACGGTGTGTGTTTCAGTATCAAGACCTAAACTTGCCGCAATCCATTCTTTCAACTCGACCGAGACCATGTTTGAGGTGCGCTCATTGGCACATCTATGTGAGTAAATTCACTCAGATCAGCTCCCATCTCAGTTGTTTGGACAGTACCAGGACCGTAGTAAAATCTGATGTTCACTTCATCAGACATCTCGGCTCACCTATTTTTTTTCACAGCGAAATACAATTATTAAGCAACAACTTAAAATACCCGCACTAAAAATATTGACACTCCTAAATACTACACATCCACATATAGTCCGGAATATTACCGGAGCAACTACACATTTTTACACAACTAATTAGTTGACATCTAAATAAAATGCTAACCGGAACCGGAACGGGAAAATAATATGCTCACCACAAAAGATTTTAATATTTCACTGACTGCCTATATTACGGATTTAACGGGAGCAACTACAAATATTGACAATCCTAAATAGTACACATCCATATATAGTACGGAATATTGCCGGAGCAACTACACATTTTTACACAACTAATTAGTTGACATCTAAATAAAATGATCACCAAACCGAACGGAAAATAAAATGCTCACCATGACCACCTAAATATTTATGTTTACTACTCGAGCAAATAATATTCATATAGTGTGAAATATTGCGAGCAACTACACATTTTACGCAACCTATTAGTTGACATCTAAATAAAATGCTAACCAAACGGAAATAAAATGCTCACCACGACCACCTAAATATTTACGTTTACTACTCGAGCAAATAACAATAATTGCATGCAACTTCAAAAATAAATGTTTGCTCAAATATACCCTTGAAGCGTCTTGTATGATTTAACAATGGCCTTCAATCACGGAACCGAGCCGGAAACTCCACCAAACTCCTGCAGCTTCACCTCCACCACCACCTCCACCTCCACCACCGCCACAACCTCCACCTCCGCCTCCACAACCTCCACAAATGAGCTGAAAAATGCTCCAACAAAATCTTCAGACAACCACCACAAGCTACCCCATCAAGAGATCGAGGTGTCTTTTGGCTCCTCTAGCTAAGTAGAACCCATTCACGGTGCCAAATCCATAAAAAACGGGCCATTTTGGTGTATTAATTGGAGCTATTTGGGTTGGAGAGAGGAGGAAGGAAGAAGAACAGAGAGTCTGCGTGAGGTGGGGAAGGAAAGGAGAAGGAAGGAAAGAAAGGAGAAGGAAGGAAAGAAAAGAAAAAGAGCTACTCACTGCTGAGCCGCTCCCTGTCGACTGCCCATTGCCGATCGGTCGGCGGTGGCCGATTGGGCGCCAGTGAGTGCCCCAGCCCGACAGCCTCCCGGCGACGTGGCTCGGCTAATAGTCGGCCCACGCGTGGCCGATTATACTTATCGGCTGCAGTTGGCCGATAAGTCCTGTCGACTGCGGTGGTGGATTAGACCGTCGGCCCATCGGGCGATTGAATAATATTTTAAAAAAAATTTATATCAGCGTAATATTTTTGTAAATTATTAAAAAAATGTATTATTTAAAAAAAATTAGCGCTATTGCGCGCGGTAGAAGAGGAGATATTAAGTTTTGCTTTTTCTTACTCAACTTATTTATTGATTGATTCATTCATTCAGGGTGTGTTTTGTTGCTGGAACGGACTGGAATATCACGGGTCCGGCCCATTCCCTCGCCCGGTTCTCGTGTTCAGTTGACAGATGGAACAATCACCACCTCGTTCCCACCGGCAGAATATTCGCCCCATATGCGAAACCGGGTGAGACCTCCGAAACGAGCGGACCACGCGGAACCGGCTCTCTCCTCGCACTCCTGATCCTATCGCCTCTCCTACCTGATGCGCCGCCTCCCGCTCGTCTCTCACTCCCTCGATCTGCGCCGCACCGCCCACCCTGATTCTTTCCCTCACCGCCGGCCAACTCCTCCTCTCTCGATCTGCAGCGCTGCTCCACCTCCGGTCCCTGATCTGGCCATCCCAGGCTCATCCCTCGTCTCCCTGTGGCGGATCGATTCCCTGGCTCGCCGCAGATGGATTCCTGGTGGCGCTCCTTAGCAGCAGCGCCCTGCGGCGGATCAATTCCCTGGCTGCTTGCGGCGGCGGCGGCGGCCGTGGAGGAGTAGAGCAACAACCACGGAGCAGCAGCAGCAGGAGAGCCTGGCAAGAAGTGGCTAGGAGGCAGCGGAGCAGCAGCAACAGAGAGCAGCATCGGCTAGTACAGAGACAAGTATAGCAACAGCATAGGAATTGCAGGGTGCGTATGTTGGATTAATTCAACAGAGAGCTTAATTAGTATAGCAGCAGCATTAGTTTTTCATGATTTTTGCTTGATGCGTATGTTGAATTGCTTACTCTGTTGTTTCTTAGAACTTGACTACTCTGTTGCTGAAAATACAAAGAGTTAAAATTATTCATCTTGTTGCTGAAAATCATCCCATTCTAACTCCCGAACCAAACACCAGAACATAACCATTCCATTCCATCTAATACTCATCACCAAACACAGGAACGGAACCAATCCATTCCCGTGGAATGGAACCATGACATTCCATTCTACTCCGTTCTTGAACCAAACACACCCTCAATGTTGCTCTACAGACTGTGTAGCCCGCACGATTTGTCATGATGTACCACAGGACAGAGAGATGATCATTTATGCACATGCACTGCTGGATGAAGCTGAAGGAGCAGTATATGTTGGGCGACAAGATCCTTTCATGAAAAACTTATTAAATTTAAACTATTATGTATTGGTGAATTGTGCTATTTTTTATCCAAACTTTAATGAAATTCGTTTTGTTTGCATGAATTTTGTCCGATAAACTAATACCCGGCTTAAAATGTATGCGGGCGGTGTTGGATGGCCGGCTCTCACATCCGTATCCATGAACGTCCGAGCAAATTTATCGGGTGCCCTTATACTAGCACTGTAGTAGTAGCACTTTTGCGAGGTGTGGTTGCGTGGCTACATCATGGCAGCAACAGGCAAGCCGACCCACTCCGTCCCATGCTGTAGCGGGAGGCGGCCAACCCAAAAGCGGCGCCTCCTGGAGCTGTTTGGACCAGAGGAGGACCCCTGCCGCTGCGCACCAATGATTTGGGATCACAGGCGCTGTTCCGTCCCGTGAGGCGCGACAACGGAATCCCGCAACGTGCCCGCCCTGGGTCTGGCTGGAGCCAGTGAGGACGACTCGTGATTCGTCGGCTCGCCTGGATTTCTCTCCACTTTCCGGTGGCACCTCGTGCCTGCGATGTTTACGTGGTTGTGGTGATGCTGCGGCTACCAGCTTGCGGGTGGGACGGCCTCCGGTGCTGCCTGCGCGGTAGAGCATAGCATCCACCAAGAGTTCCTAGGCAAAGACTGGCGCAGAGGATCCTGATGAGCAGGGAGCGACAGCTGTGCGTGGCCCGGCATGCACCGAGAATTTGCAGACCCGGCGGGCGGGCGGGCGGGGGAAGCAAAAGATAGTGGCCAAGGCTGTCCCGAGACAGCCAGCCAGCCAGCCTGAATCCATGAATCCTGTTTCCGCGCCATGCTAATACTACATGCAGTTATTATATTCTGTCAGTTGACCTTATCCTGCAGACCAGCACGTTGCCCGGCCCCCCTTCGTCGACCTCCTCCGCTCGCCATTTTCACCAATCTACCACGCCATTTCCTTTCTTTAATTGCCTCCCTCACCCGTTTCTGCTTCGCGTCTTCCTGCCTCATCCAGCCAGCCAGCCAGCCTTTAATGCCACACCTGCAACATCCACCACCTTCCTTCCCACCCTTTTACTCACCTCTCCCCCTCTCTCTCTCTCGGGTTCCCCCTCCGCCATTGGTGCCACAGGCTGGATTCTTCTCAAGCTTTGCTACGCGCGGTTGGTTCTTGCTTGCATTTTCCGGTCTCAACTGTCTAGCTTGAACAAATGCTCGTTACGGGTCGTCTTAATTTCGCTTTCCCTCTTTGATTGCTTCTTTCCCTCTCTGATTGTTTCTTTGCTTGTTTCTTCAGGTTCTTTGCTTGAGGAATGAGTGGATGGAGCTTCTGCTGCACAAAGAGGTCAGCTTTAGTTTTCTTTTCAAATGCTCCTACTGCCACACTGAGATCAGACATCTTCCTTCTCCTTCTCGCCTCTCCATTCTAGTAGTATTCGCTTCTCAGATCGATGTGTTTTACAGACAAGAAAAAAAAAACCGCGTGCGTGTCTGTCGGACCAATTATTGTACGGGGCAGAAATCGTCCGTCCAAGGAGATTTTTCTTTTCTCACTCTTGCGAGGACAGAGATGCTATGCTTGTTTGTAACACGCGAGAGATGTGTTGATTGCCTCGATACAACAACAACCTAACTGTATCTAACCGCGTTACTACTCTCCTTCTTCAGGGAGAAGAATTCGCCTACAGTTGCTGATGCCTAGCAGCGCTCTACTCTGATGCGGTACAGCTCCAAATTTTAGCACACTGCCGCCATGGTTTCCACTGGTCTGAGTTTAGAGATGACGAAGAAGGTTCTTGGCCTGGCATTGTGGGTCTGGATTGCAATCGGTGTGGTCGCTCTCCTAGTCGCCATTTTGCTGATGATATGTATCTGGGCGGCGTCCCGTCGCAAGACAAAGAGAACCATGGAGAACTTGAGCCAGACACAGATCCCCATCTACTCCAAGGAGATCCCGGTAGACAGGGTGGGCGGTGGCCGCAGCCTTGCGCAGACGATGCATGAACGTGAGCAGCCTAGCTTCCCAACGCAGGACAAGCACGCCGTGAGTCGGGAGCCGGGGAAAACGGTGGGGCATATGGCATTGAGCAAGTCCTCGGACCATGATAACGTGAGCCAGGGAAGCTCAGTGTGCAATGTGGACCGGGTTGGCAGTGTGCATTCTGGTGAAGATGGCGGCTCGGGGCACGCCAGGAAACCGTATTCTCCTGCGGCGTTTGTGTCCGCGTCGCCCCTCGTTGGCCTTCCTGAGTTCTCTCATCTTGGTTGGGGTCACTGGTTCACTCTGCGCGACCTTGAATTCGCCACCAACCGCTTCTCAAAGGAGAATGTGCTTGGAGAGGGTGGTTACGGAGTTGTGTATCGTGGCCGTCTGGTGAATGGAACCGAGGTTGCCATAAAGAAGATTTTTAACAACATGTAAGCTCACCTCACTTTCGGTGTTTTGCTAGTACTTTTCTTATCTTTATACTTATTCCAATAATTGTGCTGTTGTGCATCGTCCTGGGGTTTGCAGGGGGCAGGCGGAGAAGGAATTCAGGGTGGAGGTTGAGGCTATTGGACATGTACGACATAAGAACCTGGTCCGTCTGCTGGGATACTGTGTTGAGGGAGTGAATAGGTATGTGAAGTGCTAGGCATCACTCACCTGCTCAATTATTTCTTTCGGACGCATATGCAGTTCAGTACAACAGGCAAAAATTAGGTCTGTTGTTAAGAAAAAGCTTGTTCTCAAGTTAGCGGGGCATTTGCTGATAACCCCCCCTGAGTGCAAGGACTGGACTATCTAAAATGAGCCTTGGTAAAACGATGAGGGAACTGTGACTTGAATTCTTTTTGTTATGGTTTAGTGGTTTACCATATTAACTCATATTTCCAGAAGCTAGCAACCAAACATTGTTACGTCATTAATGTTTATTTGTAGATCTTGTGTTTCTGCAAAAGACATAGGAGTAGTTATCAATATGGCTACCCTGTCGGCCTGCTGCTCCAGGTGTACAATTTAGCAAAGTGCAATGCAATTTACAACACGGAAAAGTAGAGATGGTGGGATCAAGTGGGTTGAGTATGAATTTGATTTACCTAGAGAAATGTTCCACCTGATGCCATGTGTGGAAGAATGTGCATGGATAGTTTGACGACTAGTGATTTCAGCAAAAACTAGTGAACTATTGTACAGCATTGGAGCATCATGAGTTATTTGTGTTGCCCTAGTATATGATGCTGCTCAGGGACCATATGTACCATACTTTGTATACTTCCCTATTTAGTGACAGTTGATTGCCTTTTGTGTAATCTGTGATCAGTTGCTTCTAAGACAAAAATGGGCACCACTTGCATCATTGTGGGGTTCTTTAGAATGCACCGGAGCATCAATATAACGGTGATTTCTTTTAATAGGATGTTGGTTTATGAGTTTGTGAACAATGGTAACTTGGAGCAGTGGCTTCATGGAGCTATGCGCCAGCATGGTGTTTTTACCTGGGATAATCGCATGAAGGTTGTTATAGGCACTGCAAAAGCGTAAGTTTCACCAGTTCATAAGTGTGTAAGATGCATATCCTGTCTGTTGTCTAAATTCATTTGATTGCAGACTTGCGTACCTTCATGAAGCTATAGAACCAAAAGTTGTACACCGTGATATAAAGTCAAGCAACATCTTGATTGATGATGAATTCAACGGCAAAGTCTCTGACTTTGGTTTGGCCAAGATGTTAGGGTCAGATAAAAGCCACATTACCACCAGAGTGATGGGAACATTTGGGTATTGTCTTCACCCTTATTTATCCTATATTCATGGTCCTTTGCATCATCATTTTACAATGCTTAGAGGGATTTAATACTTCTCTTTTTTATTTTGCTCTAGATACGTTGCACCCGAGTATGCTAATACTGGGATGTTGAATGAAAAGAGCGATGTTTATAGTTTTGGCGTTCTCTTGTTGGAAACTGTGACAGGAAGAGACCCTGTTGACTATAGCCGCTCTTCCAATGAGGTAAATGATTGGACTTTGTTCATTGCGATTTCATGCTTTTGTTCTATACCTTTCTGGATGTTAGACCATATAATTTGGAGAAATTCCAGATCACCCTGAACTTTAGTGCCCCGGGCTCTTAAACGGCCAAACTCTAAAACTGGGTATTTTCTATACCCCTATAGTGTGTGAATAACTTTGAAAGATGGTCGTTGGATGAAGCCAATCCGACGGTGCAGAGATGGCAAATCCGAGCACTACTGGCTGTTGGATATCATCTACATTCCACCAGATTCTGCCGCATGTACAATCTAGAAGACTCCATGGTTGAACTTAAGCATAATGCACAAACCTCAAAACACGAGCACTTCTCCTTTGTTCTAGAATCTTCCGTATCATAATTGCCCAGACTTTTTTTTCTAAATGAATTGCAATTATTTGTTTTTTACTTTATGGTTTACAATGCACAATCCCATGAATCTTAATTTTTTTGTAAAACTAATTGATTTTGAATGAGATGAACTATAAGAACTAAACGAACATCTATATCATGCATATATGACTCAAAGCTTACATGCTATAGTGTGGTATTTATTTATAATTTGGTTGCCAAATCTCATGCATGCAATGCACGTGTACCTTACTAGTACATCCTAAACTTCAAACACTAGCATTCATCCTCCAGCCTGCCCACTGGCTGTATTCTTGGACATCCTAAAGTGGTCAGGCTGCCGCTGCATGAGATCACTGAAGCAGCACAGACCACTGAGTTTCCTCTTCATGGATGCCGGGAAGTAAGGAGAGGGACAGCAGTATGCGTGGTGCCAACAAAGGCAGACAATGTGCTAGAGTGGCTCCGGAAGCAGCACAGGTCTGGTTGCACAACAGGAGGCCATGGACAGGTTGCCCCACCCTTCCGCTAGCGCCATGACGGCTTAGCATGGAGTACAAGCTGGTGCGCTATCGGTAGATCCGTCTTCAAGATGGTGACTGAAACACCGCTTCACATCCGGGGTGAAAACTTTTGTTCTGATGTTTATTGGTCGGGCTCAGCAACGACGTACTTGCGTTATTTTCTTGTTGAAGGCGTTGTCTTCTTGTTGATGTGTTCACTGGTTGGTCTCGGCATCCTGGATGAAGATCCTTGTCCTGCCCATCCCTGAACGGATGTGGTGACGACGGCGCAAGGGCGTTTATCTCTTCTTGAAGACGTTGCTGCGGAACAAGTCTGACTTAGTCGTTGGTGTTAATTTCATATATTGTAATGGTGAAGCCCTAGTTGTCCATGTTTTGTACTCTTCTCTTTGATGTATTTGGTCTTCTTACCTTGCATCAACTTTAATAAAAATGGCGGTGTGCATCACAATGATGCAGAGGCCAGAGTTTTCAACCTCCTTTTTGAAAAAAAATGGACTGGTTGCATGCGGTAGCAGGTATGGCAGTCAATGCTCGTCACCAGAAGATATATGTTGGTGGTGGCGTGGTAGGTTACTAGGACAATAGGACATGGCCGACCTAGGAGACAGCCAGATGATTCGGGTACTACGGAGAGTGGAAAGTAGAAAACCATTTGTGCTTAATAAACATGTACATCATTTTGTGTGAAGAAACCACTCCACCCATGTCATCAGCCATGGTGGCAAAACTACCACCAACTCGAGTAGAGGGTTAAATGACATGTTAGTTAAGGTTTATGGGTGAAGTGCTGGGTTTTGATGTTTAGGGGTTTAGGTAGCCTGAACATGGAAGCTCAGGGGACAAATTGAAATACTATTTAACATCTTCCTTTCCTTCCTTCCTTCCTTTATTTATTTAACATGGTACCAAGATTATTTAGACCTACAGTGCTAATGTTTCGGTAAAACTGGCAAGTAAACTTTATGATAGTCTAGTACTGTGTCCATGGGCATCTTCCTTCCTTTATTTATCTATTTATTTGACATGGTACCAAGATTTTTTAGACCTTCAGTGCTAACATTTCAGTAAAAATGGGAACTAAACTACTACTCCCTCCATTCCTAAATATTTGTCTTTTTAGAGATTTTAAATGGACTACCACATACGGATGTATATAGACATACTTTAGAGTGTAGATTCACTCATTTTGCTCCGTATGTAGTCACTTGTTGAAATCTCTAGAAAGAGAAATATTTAGGAACGGAGGGAGTATATGATAGTCTAGTACTGTGTCCATGGAAACACTTGTATCAATTTTTACTTCTGAAAATTATGCTTTCGTGATTCACTTGCTCCAGTAAGTATTTTATATATAAAGAACAGTATACTATGTTTTTGTTGAGATGATAATGAACCCTCTCATTTAGGTCAATCTTGTTGAGTGGCTCAAAATGATGATAGCCAACCGGAGAGCAGAAGAAGTGGTTGATCCAATCCTCGAGGTTAGGCCAACAATTAGGGCACTTAAGCGAGCTCTGTTGATCGCACTAAGGTGTGTTGATCCTGACTCTGAAAAGAGACCTAAGATGGGCCAGGTTGCTAGGATGCTCGAGTCTGAAGAAGTTCCATTTCGGGAGGTAATGATTAAAATCCTACTCTAATAATGTGTGCTATAACCACAAATTCTGCCTAACATCTCTGTTCCTAAAAGGACCGGAGAAACCGGAGGAGTCGCACAGGAAGCATGGACATTGAATCTATTACAGAGGGATCAACTTCGGCTGAATTTGCAATCAAGGTAGAAAGGACTGGCAGCTCAAGATCAGACCGGTCTCAGACCTGACGTATACGGGTCTGTCTTGCATCATGAGCACTCACGCTCGTCTATCAGTCCGAGAAACGATGTTCATCACCAAGGTGATTACTGCCCCGAATCCCTGTAGGAAATATTAGTGGGTTAATGAAGGCACGCCCCGATTTTAGTAGCTAAAGTTTAGGCCGAGCTGTTAGGTCGAGCAGAAGCATTCTTGGAGGATGAATTCCCTGGTATTTTATTCAATTGTTTTGTGCTGTATATGTGTGTGTTGGTGCCTGGGATGATCATGCTTGTGAACCGGGATGTTCCTTCAGTTTGTGACAGTGGACCATTCTTTATTTTCTTTTCTGTTTTTTTGGCTCTTGCATTGCTAGCCTGTGAGTTTTTTTTTCTTTTGCGTGCTCCTGTTGAAAAATGCCATCGTCTGTTGGGCAAACTACATGAGGTGGCTTCATCAACTGAAACAGTCAGAACTTACATGATTCATTTGGGTAGATACTTTGATTTGACTGACTTGTGCCTTTAGTAAACAACTTTCTCCCCGCCAAGAAAACAAAATTTACAATGACAGGAAGAGAGAAACAGAACAAACCTTCTCTGTCCTCTACGAGCAGGAGAGGGACCTCCTTCTCCACCCCGCCATCGCTACTGTGCGGGTAAGGCTGTGGTGGTTTGCGGGCGCGGGGGGCCTCACCACCTTGTGCTCACTCTGCGGCGCCGCCGCAGTTGCCAGAGAATCGCCTCCGAATAGGAAGAGGTTGCGCGAGAGGTCTGAGAACGACACGCAGGGAGAGCCGTGCAATCGAGTGCACGAATCTGTGAGCGGGCAACACAGCCGTACTGTCATGATAGCAAAAGGGCCATGCGTTGCAATGGGAGAAAAAATAATCATAATCTCCAATGACGATACCGACATTTTTACATATCATCGCATGATTTAAAAATTTTGTTCACAAATGGAAGAAAATGTTTTTTCTTTAAATTTATTCACAAATTGAAGCAATGTTCACATTTTCAAAAAAAATATCATGGCTGTCAAAAAACTTGCTAATTCAAAGAATTATTCACAATTTGAAGAAACATTTTTTAAAAAACATACTATAATATTACGAACCATCCCTGGTAGTTTTTTTTTCGGGAAAACATCCAATCTATTCATTTTCAATCATCGCAGTACAACGAACACCAGAAATAATAAAAATTACATCCAAATCCGTAGACCACCTAGAAACGACTACAAGCACTGAAGCGAGCCGAAGGCGCCCAGCCATCATTGCCCCTCCATCATCGAAGCCGGGCAAAACTTGTTGTAGTAGACAGTCGGGAAGTCGTCGTGGTAAGGCCCCATAGGACCAGCACACCAGAACAGCAACCACTGCCGATGAAGAGTAGCGCAGATCGGAAGGATCCAACTTGAAAATACACGAACGTAGACGAACGACAAACAGATCCGAGAAAATCCACCAAGGACAGATTCACCGAATACACACATCCACACGCCCCACCGAGGATGCTAACGCACCACCGTAACGGGGGCTAGGCGGGGAGAACCTTATTCCATCTTCAGGGAGCAATCATCTTTTCGTCTTCCTGAGTTGGACACAAACCCTAACAAATCTCGAAGACACATCTAAAAACGAAGCCCTCCCACCGGCAAGGGCCGAGATCCGCCGCGCTCCCATGACCCTAAGGCCACCGGAGACGAGGCGGACCAGCTCCGGCGTCGGTGGGAGGCAGAGGAACCCTAGTTGGGGGAGGAGGCGGCTGCCTGAGTCACGTATGAAAATCTCCACCCACGGTAGTTAATGGTTCAAAATTCAAGCGGGTATATAGCCACAAAGACTCAGAAGCAATACTGTCTAAGTACATACATTCAATCATTTGTGAACATTTTTTAATATTTACAAACATTTTATTTAAAATTATGAATATGTTATTGATACCGTGAACGGTTTTTAAGCATTTTCTTTTGAACCGATGAACAATTCTAGAATAGACAAACGTTTTCTCCGAAATTGGTGGATTTTTTTAAAATTCATAAATATTTTTTGAAATACATGAACATTTTCTGAATCAGCAAACATTTTATAAATCAATAAACTCCTTTGTAATTCATGAACTGTTTTTAAAATTTTGGAAAAAATTCAAACGCATGAACATTTATTGAATGAGCAAACATTTTGTTCAATTTCATTAATAATTAATACACAGACTTTGTTTTTCAAAATCATGAACTTGTTTATTTTACGAACATTTTTCTGAATATGCGAACTTTTTTAGAAAATCCCGAGCATTTTTTGAATTCACAAACATTTTATGTTTCTTGAACATTTGAAAATTCTCTTTTTCTTAATTTCATTTTTTTGAAGTTCCAAATTATTTAAAGAAGAAAAAAAAACGGAACAGAAAACTAAATAAAAAAATGAAACTTTAAAAAGAGGCACCCACACATGGGCCGCCCCAAACGGGCGCGCTATGTCTTCTCGAACGCGCAAAACGCAGTATAGTAGGTCCCTATGATTGAGCCGACCCAGACGAGGGATTCCCTGCAAAATGTTTTTACCACTTATAGGTGGCATTGGTGGATAATATTTTGCAACTTCGTGGGCAATTTTAATAACGTACCGCCAGAAGCGATAGCCCGTTTATTATTAGGTAAAGATAAAGATATAGTACGCACAATTATGCGTATTCGAGAAGAAAACCATCCACTCAGTGCAGTTGTGACACAGCGTAATCTAAAGCGTCCGTCTGTGACATCGTGAGCGACTGGCAGTAGACCCAAGCGAGGAGCCGGTCGTCCTCGTCAAGGCTCCGCCGGCATCTCGCGGCGGCGGCGCAGGGACTGCTCCGCTATACCCCTCTTCCTTGCCCGCCGCCTCTCGTGGCGGGCAGTGCACGCCTCACATTCCGGAGTGTGCATGCAGACCGGCGTTAAGGGCACTAGCACCCCCCACTGCCCGCGCGGAGCAACGGCCGACGGGGGAATGGGATGGCGCGGGGGCGGAGCGGACTGCGTTGCCTTGGCGAAGCCGCACGCAGGCCGAGGAGGGGGTGTGGGGTCAGCTCCAGCATCTGCGTTGCGCTGGCACGGAAGCTGCGGCGACGCTGCAGATCCGGAGCTGCCCCCGGTGCCCACTTTGGACCGCTCCAAGGCAATGCGGATGACCAATTCCTCATCGACGTCGAGGTCAGATCCGGAGTGTCTACCGGAGCTCGACATTACGCCAGCAAGGAGCCGACTTTGGGTTTTTCGTGGGACAGCCGTGGGGTCGATGATGGGCCGGGCCTTGTGAAACTTGCGGTAAGTGTCTTACCCCTGCCGAGGGGCGCGCCTTCGTGTTTATAGGCAGGGGCTTATCCCTGATACGCATACAAGTTGGTTGATAGGATTACATCTTGAGATACAATAAAGGCATAGAGAGATAGAGATAAGCTAATTCGGTTACAAAGAGAATCCTAGCTAATCTCCTAACAACCTACTCTATTTCCTAACGTCAACGTGACAACCATATCTTGTGACGCATGTAGTTTAACATCCTCCCTTAATCACAACTTGCTTAAGTTGAGATTACGCTTGAATTCTTCAAAGCTTCTCGTGGGCAATGCCTTGGTGAAACCTACCTGGTCTCTGGAGTGTATAAAACGAATTTCCAATTTCCTGTCAGCAACTCTTTCTCTAACAAAATGAAAATCAATCTCTATATGTTTAGTTCTTGCATGAAAGACAAGATTAGCAGGAAGGTAAGTGGCACCAAGATTGTCACACCACAAACATGGAATCGGAGTGTGTTTCACACCCAATTCTTTTAGCATTGACTCCACCCATATAATTTCTGTTGTTGCATTTGCTAGAGCTTTGTATTCTGCCTCTGTACTTGTCCGGGACACTATAGCCTGTTTCTTTGCACACATGATATAAGGTTGGGTCCAAAGAAAATAGCAAGCCCACCAGTGGAGCGTCTATCATCAAAACACCCTGCCGAGTCTGAATCAGAGAAGGCACTCACAATAGTAGATGATGACTTGCTGAAAGTAAGACCAACATTCATGGTGTCTTTCACATATCTAACTATGCGCTTTGCAGCGGTCCAATGAGTTGTAGTGGGTGCATGAAGGAACTGATATACTTTATTTACAGCAAATTAAATATCAGGCCTTGTAAGAGTAAGGTACTGAAGTACTCCTACTAGATTTCTAGGTACTATTTCCTGATTTAGTGGCTCTCCTTCTACTAATGATAACTTTTCTGTACTAGATAAAAGGTGTTGATGATGACTTACAATCTTGCAACCCAACTCTTCTTACCAGACCAGCAACGTATTTTTCCTAAGAAAGATGAAGTCCATCTTCATGTTTCTTTACCTCAATGCCTAGGAAGAAATGTAGATCTCCCAGATCCTTAAGAGCAAACTCGACACTTAGATCCTTGAGCAACCCTGATATAGCATCATCTGATGAACTTGTGACAATAATATCATCAACATAGATAAGCACAAATATAGAGGTATTTGACTTATTTAGATGAACAATGAGGTATCTGACTTTGAAGAGACAAAACCGAGTGCTTGCAATTTTTGGCTGAGTCTTGAATACCATGCCATAGGAGCTTGCTTCAATCCATACAAAGCTTTATAAAGTTTGCATACATGATGGGGTGCATTCTTACTTTCAAACCCAGGAGGTTGTTTTATGTAAACTTCCTCTTCCAGAACGTCATGGAGGAACGCATTCTGTACATCTAGTTGTCTGAGACTCCATCCCCTGAAAACAGCTAAGGACAGAACAAGACGAATAGTAGCAGCTTTTACAATAGGACTAAAGGTATCCTCATAGTCTATACCACAATGTTGTTTAAAGCCTTTTGCAACAAGTCTTGCTTTGTAGCGATCAATAGTACCATCAGATTTTCTCTTAATTCTGAATACCCACTTGCAATCAATAAGATTTTTACCTTGCCGTGGTGGAACGAGATGCCATGTTTTATTTTTCCGGAGTGCCATGTATTCTTCTTCCATGGCTTTCTTCCATCGTGTGTCATTGAGCGCCTCTACTAGCATGCCAGGTTCACCTGTAGAACATCCTAACCCAAATTTAGTTTTATAATTAGTTCTCTGAATTACCCCTTGTTGGAGACGTGTACGTGGTACTGGCACATGAGATGAACTCGGAGCAGTTTCCACAGAAGATCCCATATGATCAGCAGTCGATCCCAGACCTCCAGCCACATCCACTAAGGCAGTTGGATCTTCTGTGGCATCGGTAGAAGGCGTGGCTGTTGCGCATGGTGCAGAAGATCCCGAGCCTCGGGCCTCATCATTGCCTGATGATGGCGTGGGTCCATCCGGATCCGCTCCGTGCACGAGCCGTCCACAGTCCCGACAGACTAGCATCAATCTCGATGCAGTTGGCGCCTCAAATCCAGCTTGTCTGCTGGCGCGAGCGTCGATAAACGCGCGGTGGATCACTGATGCGGAGCATCCTTCGGTCATCCACATGGACCTTCCATCGTCTCACCAAGCACCAAGAGGACCCATGACTAGAGCACGAGCTAGAGCTTTCGAGACCGAGGTGACTTCTCTCCTTAGTGATATCTCATATGATCCTCTCAAGACATGGCTACTACCTAAGTCCGGAATGTTGTGCATGATTAGGTACCAAGAGGACCCTCCCGAGGATGTACATGAAGATGGTCAAGGTCCCAAGTCCACGGAAGAAGAGAACCAACGGAAGAAGGCGAGAATAGTCTCCAGGCACCGGACATCCGGCCATGGCCCCGGACATCCGGCCCCTGGAGATCTACATGGTCAGGAGTTTGCAGAAGAAGCTACAGGGACCGGACATCCGGTGTCCAGCCCGTACATCCGCCCCCCTCACCGAAAATGCGGCCTCCAGCCCGGACATCTGGAGGCGCCATCCAGGGAGCAAAGAAGGTTGCCCAGACAGCCCGGACATCCGGTCATCACCCCGGACATCCGGCGCCTCCCGAAGCCCCGGACATCCAGCCCATCCGCCCCGGACATCCGGTGCCGCCCATCCAAAGAGCAGCATGGCTGTCTCCACCGGCACGGACATCCGGCCCCTCGCGAGCCACCGGACATCCGGCCCGATGCCCGGACATCCGGCTTCCCTGTCTACGAACAGTGTAAGGGCCGAGGCCCATGTACCCCCTTCGCCCCTAGACTATATATACTCCATCCCCACCTACATTTTAGGGTTAGCATTATGATAGCTCATTTGAGATAGAGCATTGCTCATCCGTACGGATCTACTCCTCGTGAGGGACCGAGCCTCTTCGGAGAAGATCCATCCGGATTCAAGACCTCCATCCGGAGAAGACAATCAAGACCTCCTCACGGAGAAGAATGGCTACCTTTGTATCGTCCCTTGTTGACTTTGGATCTCGTGTTACTTTGTGCTTCGGTGATCTAGCACTTGTGTGATCAATTCCGTGTCGGTTGAGTGTTTCTCTTGTTTTCCCCTCGTGATTTTCCCTCGTGTTCTTCCGCGCGTTCTTCGTGTTGCCCGTAGGATCCTCTCCAAACGTGAAAGATTGTCCCCTAGGGTTCCGCCCTACATCATCTTGGTATCATGAGCCACGTTGATCACGTTTTTGGAGCCCCTACCCCGTGTTTTCTAGCTTGATTTTGTTGTTTTCGTCCTAAATCCAAAAATTCCCCACCAAAAATAGCCCGATTTTTTTTGTGATTTGTTGGTGTGATGAAGTTTTGTTGGACTTGATCCACGGATCTGCTTTGCATCGAGTGGATCTAGCTTTTCCCCATCTCTCCCGTGATTTCCATCCACCAATTCGTCTGAATTTTACCCCGGAGTTGCCCTTTTCCCGTGGAGTTCATCATGTTCGTCCCCGATCCAGGAGCCTGGACATCCACCCATGTCCACCGGACATCCGGCGTCCTGGACATCCGGCAGCTGGCCCGGACATCCGGTCCCTGGCAGCAGCAGCTCCATTCCCCCGCGCCATTTTCCACCTAGTTTCGCCCAATTTTGTCCTGGTGCCCACGCTTACTTCCGCAAACCACCACCGCTTTCCGCAAGCACCACCACCGCTCACCGCTATGTCCTATGATGATTTTGACACGTTTTGGTCTTTGAGATTTTGGGTTGTGGTTCCCGTGTCCTATTGTGTTTCGGCTATATAGGTACGGTTCGACGTCAACATCACCACCGCTCATCTCCATCGACTACTCATCATCGCCAAGGACGGTAACCTCGACAACATCTTTGTCATACCTTGCAATTGCATTGCTAACCACATGGCCTTCCATTTGCGTAGCTTACCCATCGAGACTAGCCATTGAGTATTGCTGGCAACGTGACTTGTGCACATTAGTGATCATACTCCATAGCATCCATACCATACCATAGTGGTGCATATCTTGACATCATCTTTTGTGTCACAAAGTTTTCATCGCATACACAATTTCTATCTTGGTTCGTGAAGTTTTGCATGTGAAAAGAGCTCAAAAGTGAATGAGTCAACAAAGCTTTTAAGCAAAGAGGAATGATAAGCAAAGAGCTTATAAGCAAGAACCATAGCATCATACTACATTAAGTTTGTCATATCCGATCATCTAGGATCATAGCACCGAAATACCATACACATAGCATACTTGGGATAGAGGTCGTTGCATTTTTGCCTAGTAGGTTGTGCACAAGTTCTGTATCCGCCTATTGTGCAATCGTGCTAGCGTCTCTTGTGTATTGTGCAACTAGAGCATTTTCGTGGACTCCACATTTTGGCTCATTTTTGGTTTGCACAATCCCATCTATCTATTTGCGTGTGTGTTTCCGTGTACCACTACTTGCTTGGTCTACTTGTTGCATTTGCAAATTTGTGAATCTTTTCCAACATTATTGAAGCTCACTTACATATTGCATCAAATTTGTGCCACTATCCTAACCAAGCTCCACCATAAGCTTTTACTTGTGTAGGTGTGAGAACCGACAAGAATTGGTACCAATAGTGCTATTTCACTGTCCGCGTTTGAGTGAACTCGATTCATCGTCAACATCGGTCAAGGTACATTTGGTATAAGTTCTTTTCCTTCTCCCACTCACGTTTTGCTTGGAATGATGGATAGGCCAAGTTCTTCTACCAACCCACTCTTCATCGAGCAAGACGACGACATGTCATCATTCGTCACCAAGAGCCACCTCTTTGGTGCACAACGAGCGTTGCATCAAGAGCAACAAGCTATGACCGACCGCATCGACAACCTCGCCACCGACTTGCGACTCTCCGAGCAACGTACAAAGGACTACTTCGACAACAAGCTCGACACTCACAAGCAAGAGAACGATGCAAGGATGGATGAGATCCGTGCCTTGTTGGTGAACCGTCCTCCTTCTACTTCTTCATACTCAAGACGAAGCCGCTCAAGTCGACACTCCGACGACACCTTCTCCGGCTCAAGTACACCGACATAGAACACTCTTCGACGAGCCGTGCGTCAAGACCGTCATGCATCTCACAATCCGCTACATGACAAGCATTCACAAGAGCAAGTCTAAGAGCAAGAACTTCATCCTCCACCACATCAAGTTGCGTTTGCTCAAGCTCAAGAACGACAATGACAACGGCGCCAAGAGGAAGAACGAGCGCGTCTACATCAAGAGGAACAAGACGCCGAGGCTCAACGTCTTCAACAACAACAACGTGAAGCACAAGCTCTTGAGGCGCAACGTGCCCTTCAAGAATCAAGTCGAGCTATCACCAACTGCAACCGAGATCAGCACAATCAAGAGGAAGCACTTCGAGAAGAAATCCAAGAGCGGAACTACCAACCGCGAGTGCAACGTTAAGCTCGACAAGCTCCTGCACAACCTCAAGTTCAACTAGAGCAAGTTGATCATGGACTTCCTCCACACCAAGAGCAACATGAGGATGATTATCCGCCACGTCAAGGGCGTCATCATCACCATCGCCAACAACACAATGAAGAGCAACGCTACGGCAAGCTAAAATTCACCATGCCCAAGTTCAATGGAAGCAATGATCCCGAAGAGTACCTTTCATGGGCATTGAAGGTCGACAAAATCTTTCGTTTGCACAACTATGAGGAAGATAAGAATGAAAGATCGAGGATGTCACCTAGAGGGGGGGTGAATAGGCGTTTTAAAATAATTACGGTTTAGGCTTGAACAAATGCGGAATAAACCTAGTGGTTAATTTTTCAAGCACAAAACCTAAAACAACTAGGCTCACCTATGTGCACCAACAACTTATGCTAAGCAATATAAGCAACTATGTGATAGCAAGATATAGGTCAAAGAACAATATGACTATCACAAAGTAAAGTGCATAAGTAAAGGGGCTCGGGCAAGAGATAACCAAGGCACGCGGAGACGACGATGTATCCCGAAGTTCACACCCTTGCGGATGCTAATCTCCGTTTGGAGCGGTGTGGAGGCACAATGCTCCCCAAGAAGCCACTAGGGCCACCGTAATCTCCTCACGCCATCGCACAATGCAAGATGTCGCGATTCCACTAAGGGACCCTTGAGGGCGGTCACTGAACCCGTACAAATGGCGACCCTTGGGGGCGGTCACCGAACCCGTACACTTTGGCAACCCTTGGGGGCGGTCACCGGTACCCGTCAAAATGCTCGGGGTGATCTCCACAACCTAATTGGAGACCCCGACGCTTGCCCGGAGCTTTACACCACAATGATTGAGCTCCGAACACCACCAACCGACTAGGGGGCCAAAGCACCCAAGACAAACAAGCTCAAGGGCACCAAGCACCCAAGAGTAATAAGCTTCTCAACTTGTAACTTCCACGTATCACGTGGAGAACTCAAACCGATGCACCAAATGCAATGGCAAGGGCACACGGAGTGCCCAAGTCCTTCTCTCCCAAATCCCACCAAAGCAACTAATGCTAGGGAGGAAAATGAGAGGAAGAACGAAGGAAGAACACGAAGAACTCCAAGATCTAGATCCAAGGGGTTCCCCTCACTTAGAGGAGAAAGTGATTGGTGGAAATGTGGATCTAGATCTCCTCTCTCTTTTCCCCCAAAAACTAGCAAGAATCCATGGAGGGATTGAGAGATAGCAAGCTCGGAGAAGGTCAACAATGGGGAAGAACACGAGCTCAAAGGATAATGTTCAATGGGGAAGAAGACCCCCTTTTATAGGAGGGGGAAAATCCAACCGTTACCCCACTGAACATCCCCGCACAGAGCGGTACTACCGCTAGGGAAGGGCGGTACTACCGCTAGGGAAGAGCGGTACTACCGCTTGGGGCGGTACTACCGCTCCTACTACCTCCCTTAGTGCCGCAAAACCCGACACGAAAAACTTCGTTCGAGAATCGAGGCGGAAGTAGCCCAGACACACAGCGGTACTACGGCCGAAAATCCCAAGCGGTACTACCGTTCGGAGGGCGGTACTACCGTTCGGAGGGCGGTACTACCGCTTGGAGCGGTACTACCGCTCTGAGAGCGGTACTACCGCTGGGGAGCTTCGGCAGTACTACCGCTGGGGCCAACCTTATGCCTCAACCACGAAAACAAAGAATACTCCAAGGAAACCAGAACTGCCATAACTTCTGCAAATGAGCTCCGAATTGAGCAAACTCAAGCTTGTTGGATAGATCAAGACGAGTAGCATCAAAACAGCGACCCTTGTAGCTTGTTGGGTTATAGTAAGAAGAGGCAGGGGAGGTATGCTTAGCAAACAGAGGAGTGAAACCTCCAACCGAGAAGAACCGGCATACCCTCCAACATCGAAAACATCATAGAAGATGCATGAGAACTCTGTTTTCGATGAACTCGAGCTTGTCATAAAAATGACCATAAGCTCCAAATCTCACAAGGAGAAGAACCAAACAAGAACCAAAAATATGATGCAAGGATGCAATGGTTTGAGCTCTCAACGAACGATACGATCAAGCAACAGATCGAGAGCCCCCCTTGATAGTACGGCAATCGATCCTATAACCCGGTCTCCCACAACTACCGTGAGACCGGTAAAATAGAAAACCTATCAAGGGCAAACCTCTGCCTTGCACATGATCCACTTGAGCTAGATGATGACGATCTTATCCTCCTCAAGATGGACCACCTTTCTTGATTGCGTTGGCTCGATGAAGACTAGTAGATTGCTCCCCCATACTCCACTATGGGCGAGCCACTCTTTTGCACATCTTCACAAGTCCATTATCGCTACAATGGACGGCAAGCTTCAAGCATATGATCTCTTCGTGATGAGCCTACTTGAACTTGCACACCGCAACCTAACCCCACAAAGAACTCTTACGAAGACCATGGGTTAGTACACAGAGCATAATTGACCATGCTTACCATACCATGGGATCGCTTGATCCCTCTCGGTACATCTTCTATGCTTTGTGTGTTGATCAACTTGATTCATTCTTTGACTTAGTCTTGATCAACCTTGAATCTTTCCAACTCTCTTCATTTGGATGATGTCTTGAAGGTAAACATGAATGATCACACAATCTTCTTCTTCAAGACATGCTTGCAATAAGATCAACACTCACATGACCAATCTTGGGATAATTCCTTAATAGCACCTTGGTCAACTCATAAACTCCTTGAAACCAACACATGGACTTCAAGAAAAAACCTATGGACAAAACCTTCAAATATAACTCAAGGCAACCATTAGTCCATAGAGATTGTCATTAATTACCAAAACCAAACATGGGGGCACCGCATGTTCTTTCAAAGAAGATCGCTATGGCATCACTTTAGTTCCAAGACTATGTGCTCATATGGTGGGAACAAGTCCTTGAGCGCCGAGAAGCAAGAGGTGAACCACCAATCACCACTTGGGCTCAAATGAAGGAAGTCATGCGAGCACGATTTGTGCCCACCTACTACAACCGCGATCTCTTCAAGAAACTACAACTCCTCGAGCAAGGAACAAAGAGTGTTGAAGAATACTACAAGGAAATGGAGATAGCCATGATTCGAGCCAATGTCACAGAAGATGATGAGCAAACTATGGCACGTTCCTTGAATGGACTCAATCATCCCATCAAGAAGATTGCTAACTTCCAACCCTACTCCAACCTCATTGAGCTCGTCCATCAAGCTACCAAGGCGGAACGTCAAGTGCAAGATGACTTCAAGTATGCCAAGTACTCATCCAAGACCTACGGCTTCTCCAAAAACCAAGCTTCAACGACTCCTCCAACTTCTACCTCAACCAAGCCATCTACAACCAACGACGACAAGTCAAGTTACAAGAAAACTTCGACAAGCGCAAGTCGTCTTCCTCCTACTACAAACAACTTCAAGCCGTGTGCTTCATCATCTACTCCAACTGATGAGACCGTCAAGACAAGCTCATTCAAGTGTTTCACTTGCGGCGGCCGAGGCCACAAGTCCTACGAATGCACAAACAAGCGCACCATGATCCTCAACGATGATGGAACCTATGACTCCATGAGCGACGAGGAGATGGAAGCCCTTGAGCAAGTGGCCATGCACCGATGCATGAACGAGGATGAAGATGATCAAGTCTTTTGTGATGAGGATTCGAGCCCCACTCTCATTGTCTCCAAAGTTTTGACTCTTCAACATCAACAAGAAGAAGACCAACGATGCCACATCTTCCACACAAAGGCCGGCATCAATGGAAGGTCCTTCAAGGTCATCATCGATGGAGGTAGCTGCCACAACTTGGCAAGTGAAGAACTATGCCCCAAGCTTCAATTGGTCAAGATGAAGCACCCGCACCCATACAAAGTCTAATGGCTAAGTGACTCCGGAACTATACGAGTTGAGCATACAGTCCAAGTCTCCTTCAAAACTGGTGCATATGATGACACTTTGGAGTGTGATGTCATCCCGATGTACGTTTGCCACCTCCTTCTAGGTCGACCATGGCAATTCGACCGTGGTGTCATCCACAACGGGCGTACAAATCACTATAGCTTCAAGATGAAAGGGAAGGAGTATGTGCTACGACCTATGTCTCCTAGTCAAGTGATAGCCGACAAGCAAGCCACCCATCGTGGAGAGAAGAGTGATAAAGTGATCCACCAAAAAGTGAGTGAGAGCCACAAGCCAAACTTGAGCGCCTCTTTGCCTAGAGAGAAAAAAACTAGTCCTATTTGCCACCAAAAGTGAGACGAGAGAAGTGTGTGAGAACCTATCGAGTGTTATGCACTTTGTCCTTGTGTGCAAGGATGGGGACCCAAAAACTAACACCTCTCACGATCTACCTTTAGTGTTTCAATCTCTTTTGCAGGAATTCCAAGATGTTTTCTCCGATGAGCTACCTCCGGGACTACCTCCTCTACGAGGCATTGAGCATCGAATCGACCTCATCCCCGGAGCGCCCCTACCAAACAAAGCTCCATACCGAGTCAATCCCGAAGAAACTAAGGAGATCCAATGGCAAGTACAACAACTAATCGACAAGGGTCATGTACGTGAAAGTTTAAGTCCGTGTGTCGTTCCGGTTATACTTGTCCCTAAGCAAGATGGAAGTTATCGCATGTGTTCTGATTGTAGGCCCATTAACTCCATCACCGTTTGCTATAGGCATCCCATTCCTCGCCTAGATGATATGCTTGATGAACTTAGCGGTGCCGCCTTTTTCTCAAAAATTGATCTTAAAAGTGGCTATTATCAAATCCGCATACAAGAAGGTGGTGAGTGGAAAACCGCTTTCAAAACAAAATTTGGCTTGTACGAGTGGTTAGTTATGCCTATGGGTTTATCGGAAGCACCTGGTACTTTCATGCGTCTTATGCATTTTGTGCTTCGACCTTATATTGGAGTCTTTGTTGTCGTTTACTTTGATGATATTCTTGTGTTTAGCAAATCCATGAAAGAGCATTTAAAGCATGTTAGGGCTGTTTTGCAAACACTCCGCAAGGAACGTCTTTATGCCAACATGAAAAAGTGTACATTTGGTGTTGACAAACTTGTTTTCTTGGGTTTCGTTGTCTCTTCCAAGGGTGTCCATGTTGATGAATCTAAGATTGAAGCAATTAAAACTTGGCCCCAACCCACCAATTTGCAACAAGTGCGTAACTTTCTTGGTCTTGCAGGTTTTTACCGTCGCTTTGTGAAAGACTTTAGCACTATTGCCGCTCCTTTGCATGCCTTGAGTAAGAAGAATGCTCCTTTTGTTTGGGGATCTTTGCAATCCACCGCTTTTGATGAGCTCAAGTCTTTGCTTACTCATGCTCCGGTTCTTGCTTTGCCCAATTTTGACAAAACTTTTGAGGTTCATTGTGATGCAAGTGGTACCGGAATTGGCGGAGTTTTGATGCAAGAAAAACGAGCCATTGCTTATTTTAGTGAAAAACTATCCGGTGCTCAACTTAACTATCCCATATATGACAAAGAATTGTATGCTTTAGTGTGTGTGCTACATGTTTGGGAACATTACCTTAGACCTCATGAGTTTGTCATCCATACCGATCATGAAACGCTTAAGTACTTAAAAGGTCAAACTAAGTTGAACAAGCGTCATGCCAAATAGAGTGAATTTATTGAATCTTTCACCTATGTGATCAAGTACATTAAGGGAAAGGAAAATTTAGTTACGGATGCACTTTCACGCATATGCACTCTTGTCACTAAACTTGAGCTAAATGTTATTGGTTTTGAGCACATCAAAGACTTGTACGCTAATGATCCATCTTTTGCTATTCCTTATGCTAAGTGTTTGACGCATACTTCTTGGGAACAATATTACATCAAGGATGCTTATCTTATGAGAGCTAACTGTTGGGGAACGTAGTAATTTCAAAAATTTTCCTACGCACACGCAAGATCATGGTGATGTATAGCAACGAGAGGGGAGAGTGTTGTCCACATACCCTTGTAGACCAAGCGAAGCGATCTGGCGTAGAGGAAGTAGTCGTCGTTCTCCTCGCGATCCGACCGATCCGGCGCCGTTACTCCGACGCCCCGAGTTCTTGACACACGTACAGCTAGATGGCGTCCCTCGTACTCGATCCAGCCGAGTGTCGAGGAGAGTTCCACGACCTGACGGCGTGGTGGCGATCTTGATGTTTCACGGCGCGGGCTTCGCTTAAGCTTCGCGACGGTATAACCGAGGTGGAATATGGTGGAGGGGCACCGACACGGCTAAGGAACGATCTAACGATCAACTTGTGTGTTCCAAGGTGCCCCCTGCCCCGTATATAAAGGAGCAAGGGGAGGGGGCGGCCAAGGGTGGCGCGCAAAGGGAGTCCTACTCCCTCTGGGAGTAGGATTCCCCCCCAATCCTAGTTGGACTAGGATTCCCGGAGGAAAAGAGAGAGAGGGGGCGGCCCTTCTCCTAGTCCTAGTAGGACTAGGGAAGGGGGGCGCGCCCACCTAGGGCTGGCCCTTCTCCTTTCCACCAAGGCCCATCGAGGCCCATTTACCTCCGGGGTTCCGGTAACCTCCGGTACTCCGATAAATTCCGTTTTCGCCGGAACCATTCCAACTCCAAACATAGGCTTCCAATATATCAATCTTTATGTCTCGACCATTTGAGACTCCTCGTCATGTCCGTGATCACATCCGGGACTCGAACTCCTTGGTACATCAAAATACATAAACTCATAATAACATCGCCATCGAAACCTTAAGCGTGCGGACCCTACGGTTCGAGAACAATGTAGACATGACCTAGAACTATTCACGGTCAATAACCAACAGCGGACCTGGATGCCCATATTGGTTCCTACATATTCTACGAAGATCTTTATCGGTCAGACCGCATAACAACATACGTTGTTCCCTTTGTCATCGGTATGTTACTTGCCCGAGATTCGATCGTCGGTATCCAATACCTAGTTCAATCTCGTTACCGGTAAGTCTCTTTACTCATTCCGTAATACATCATCTCACAACTAACTCATTAGTTGTAGTGCTTGCAAGGCTTTAAGTGATGTGCATTACCGAGAGGGCCCAGAGATACCTCTCCAGACAATCGGAGTGACAAAACCTAATCTCAAATCGCCAACCCAACATTTGCCTTTGGAGACACCTGTAGTACTCCTTTATAATCACCCGATTACGTTGTGACGTTTGGTAGCACCAAAGTGTTCCTCCGTAAACGGAGTTGCATAATCTCATAGTTACGAGGAACATGTATATGTCATGGATAAAAGCGGTAGCAACATACTAAGCGATCGTGTGCTAAGCTAAGGGAATGGGTCATGTCAATCGATCATTCTACTAATGATGTGACCTCATTAATCAAATAACAACTCCTTGTTCATGGTTAGGAAACATAACCATCTTTGATTAACAAGCTAGTCTAGTAGAGGCATACTAGTGACATGTTGTTTTGTCTATGCATTCACACATGTATCATGTTTCCGGTTAATACAATTCTAGCATGAATGATAAACATTTATCATGAAATAAGGAAATAAATAATAACTTTATTATTGCCTCTAGGGCATATTTCCTTGATCTCCCACTTGCACTAGAGTCAATAATCTAGATTACATAGTAATGATTCTAACACCCATGGAGTCTTGGTGCTGATCATGTTTTGCTCGTGGAAGAGGCTTAGTCAACGGTGCGCAACATTCAGATCCGTATGTATCTTGCAAATCTCTATGTCTCCGTCTGGACTAAGTCCGGATGGAATTGAAGCGTCTCTTGATGTGCTTGGTCCTCTTGTGAAATCTGGATTCCTTTGCTAAGGCAATTGCTCGATATTGTCACGAAGATTTTCATTGGACCCGATGCACTAGGTATGACACCTAGATCGGATATGAACTCCTTCATCCGACTCCTTCATTAGCTGCTTCGAAGCTGCTATGTATTCCGCTTCACATGTAGATCCCTTCTGACGCTTTGTTTAGAACTCGCACCAACCGACAGCTCCTCCGTTTAGTGTAAATCGTATCCGGTCTGCGATTTAGAATCGTCCGGATCGGTGTCAAAGCTTGCATCAACGTAACCGTTTACGATGAGCTCTTTGTCACCTCCATATCGAGAAACATATCCTTCGTCCTTTTCGGTATTTCAGATGTTCTTGACCGCTGTCCATGATCCACTCTGGATTACTTTGGTACCTCCTGCTAGGCTTATAGCAAGGCACACATCAGTCTGGTACACAGATTGCATACATGATAGAGCCTATGGCTGAAGCATAGGAACATCTTTCATTTTCTCTCTATCTTCTGCGGTGGTCGGGCATTGAGTCGACTCAACTTCACACCTTGTAACACGGCAAGAACCCTTTCTTTGCTTGATCCATTTTGGACTTCTTCAAAACTTTGTCAAGGTATGTGCTTTGTGAAAGTCAATTAAGCGTCTTGATCTATCTCTATAGATCTTAATGCCCAATATGTAAGCAGCTTCACCGAGGTCTTTCATTGAAAACTCTTATTCAAGTATCCCTTTATGCTATCCAGAATTCTATATCATTTCCGATCAGCAATATGTCATCCACATATAATATCGAAATGCTCTGAGCTCCCACTCACTTTCTTGTAAATCTGAGGCTTCTCCAAAAGTCTGTACAAACCCAAATGCTTTGATCACACTATCAAAGCGTTTATTCCAACTCCGAGATGCTTGCACCAGTCCATAAATGGATCGCTGGAGTTTGCACACTTTGTTAGCTCCCTTTGGATTGATAAAACCTTCGGTTGCATCATATACAACTCTTCTTCCGTAAATCCATTCAGAATGCGCTTTACATCCATTTGCCAAATTTCATAATCATAAAATGCGCAATTGCTAACATGATTCGGACGGACTTAAGCATCGCTACGGGTGAGAAGGTCTCATCGTAGTCAATCCCTTGAACTTGTCGAAAACCTTTTGCGACAAGTCGAGCTTTATAAACGATAACATTACCGTCAGCTTCAGTCTTCTTCTTGAAGATCCACTTGTTTTCTATTGCTTGCCTACCCTCGGGCAAGTCAACCAAAGTCCACACTTTGTTTTCATACATGGATCCCATCTCAGATTTCATGGCCTCAAGCCATCTTGTGGAATCTGGGCTCACCATCGCTTCTTCATAGTTCGTAGGTTCATCATGATCTAGTAGCATGACTTCCAGAACAGGATTACCGTACCACTCAGTGCGGATCTTACTCTGGTTGATCTACGAGGTTCTGCGGTAACTTGATCTGAAGTTTCATGATCAACATCATCAACTTCCTCACTACTTGGCGTAGGTGTCTCGTAAACTGGTTTCTGCGATTTAACTACTTTCAAGTAAGGGAGAAGGTACTATTACCTCATCAAGTTCCACTTTCCTCCCACTCACTTCTTTCGAGAGAAACTCCTTCTCTAGAAAGGATCCATTCTTAACAACGAATGTCTTGCCTTGGATCTGTGATAGAAGGTGTACCCAACTGTCTCCTTTGGGTATCCTATGAAGACACATTTCTCGATTTGGGTTCGAGCTTATCGGGTTGAATCTTTTTCACATAAGCATCGCATCCCCAAACTTTAAGAAACGACAACTTTGGTTTCTTGCTAAACCACAGTTCATAAGGTGTCGTCTCAGCGGATTTCGACGGTGTTCTATTCAGTGTGAATGCGGCTGTCTCTAGAGCATAACCCCAAAGCGATAGCGGTAAATCTATAAGAGACATCATAGATCGTACCATATCTAGTAAAGTACGATTCTGACGTTCGGACACACCATTACTGTTGTGGTGTTCCGGGTGGCGTGAGTTGCGAAACTATTCCGCATTGTTTCAAATGTAGACCAAACTCGTAACTCAAATATTCACCTCCACGATCAGATCGTAGAAACTTAATTTTCTTGTTACGATGATTTTCAACTTCACTCTGAAATTCTTTGAACTTTTCAAGCGTTTCAGACTTATGTTTCATTAAGTAGATATACCCATATCTGCTTAAGTCATCTGTGAAGGTGAGAAAATAACGATATCCGCCACGAGCCTCAATATTCATCGGACCACATACATCTGTATGTATGATTTCCAACAAATCTGTTGCTCTCTCCATAGTACCGGAGAACGGTGTTCTAGTCATCTTGCCCATGAGGCACGGTTCGCAAGTGCCAAGTGATTCATAATCAAGTGACTCCAAAAGTCCATCAACATGGAGTTTCTTCATGCGCTTTACACCGATATGACCTAAGCGGCGATTGCCACAAATAAGTTGCACTATCATTATCAACTCTGCATCTTTTGGTTTCAACATTATGAATATGTGTATCACTACTATCGAGATTCATAAGAAATAGACCACTCCTCAAGGGTGCATGACCATAAAAGATATTACTCATATAAATAGAACAACCATTATTCTCTCGATTTAAATGAATAACCGTCTCGCATCAAACAAGATCCAGATATAATGTTCATGCTCAACGCAGCACCAAATAACAATTATTTAGGTCTAAAACTAATCCGAAGGTAGATGTAGAGGTAGCGTGCCGACCGCGATCACATCGACTTTGGAACCATTTCCCACGCCGATCGTCACCTCGTCCTTTGCCGAGTTAAGCAATCAGTAGTCCTGCTTGAGTTGCAAATATTAGCAATGAACCAGATCAAATACCAGTGCTACTACGAGCTCTAGTAAGGTACACATCAATAACATGTATATCACATATACCTTTGTTCACCTTGCCATCCTTCTTATCCGCCAAATACTTGGGGCAGTTCCGCTTCGATGGCGATCGCTTGCGGTAGAAGCACTCGATTTCAGGTTTAGGGCCGACTTGGGTTTCTTCTCTGAGCAACAACTTGCTTGCTGTTCTTCTTGAGATTCCTTCTTCTTCCCTTTGCCTTTCTTCTTGAAACTAGTGGTCTTATTGACCATCAACACTTGATGCTCCTTCTTGATTTCTACCTCCGCAGCCTTTAGCATTGCGAAGAGCTCGGTATAGTCTTTACTAACCCTTGCATATTATAGTTCATCACGAAGCCTTTGTAGCTTGGTGGCGTGATTGGAGAATTACATCAATGACACAATCATCCGGAAGATTAACTCCCAATTGTGTCAAGTGATTGTAGTACCCGGACATCTTGAGTATATGCTCACTAATGAACTGTTCTCCTCCATCTTGCAGCTATAGAACTTATTGGAGACTTCATATCTCTCAATCCGGGCATTACATTTGGAATATCAACTTCAACTCTGGAACATCTCAGATGCTCCATGACGTTCAAAACGTCGTTGAAGTCCCGGTTCTAAGCCGTAAAGCATGGCACATCGAACTATAGAGTAGTCATCGACTTTGCTCGCCAGACGTTCATAACATCTGGCGTTGCTCCAAAGAAGAAGTTCGTCACCTAGCGGTGCATCCAGACGTAGCTCTTACGTGCAGCAATGAGGATGATCCTCAAATTCGGACCCGATCCGTGTAATTGCTACCATCATCTTTCAACTTTGCTTTCTCAAGGAACGCATTAAAATTCAACGGAACAACAAAGACGAGCCATCTATCTACAATCAAACATAAACAAGCAAGATACTATCGGTACTAAGTTCATGATAAATTTAAGTTCAATTAATCATATTACTTAAGAACTCCCACTTAGAAAGACATCTCTCTAGTCATCTAAGTGATCACGTGATCCAAATCAACTAAACCATAACCGATCATCACGTGAAATGGAGTAGTTTTCAACGGTGAACATCTTATGTTGATCATATCTACTATATGATTCACGCTCGACCTTTCGGTCTCCGTGTTCCGAGGCCATATCTGCATATGCTAGGCTCGTCAAGTATAACCCGAGTATTCTGCGTGTGCAAAACTGGCTTGCACCGTTGTAGATGGACGTGAGAGCTTATCACACCCGATCATCACGTGGTGTGCAGGCACAACGAACTTTGGCAGCGGTGCATACTGGGGAGAACACTTCTTGATAATTTAGTGAGAGATCATCTTATAATGCTACCGTCAATCAAAGCAAGATAAGATGCATAAAAGGATAAACATCACATGCAAATCAATATAAGTGATATGATATGGTCATCATCATCTTGTGCTTCACGATCTCCATCTTGCAGCACCACCATGATCACCATCGTCACCGCGCGACACCTTGATCTCCATCGTAGCATCGTTGTCGTCTCGCCAAACTTATGCTTCTCGACTATCTCTACCGCTTAGTGATAAAGTAAAGCATTACGAGCGATGCATTGCATACAATAAGCGACAACCATATGGCTCCTGCCATTGCCGATAACCGGCTACAAAACATGATCATCTCATACAATAAAATATAGCATCACGTCTTGACCATATCACATCACAACATGCCCTGCAAAAACAAGTTAGGCGTCCTCTACTTTGTTGTTGCAAATTTTACGCTGGCTGCTACGGGCTTAAGCAAGAACCAGTCTCACCTCGCATCAAAACCACAGCGATACTTCGTCAAATAGACTCCGTTTAACCTTCTCAAGGACCGGCGTAGCCTTTCAGTTCAACTAAAGTGAGAGAGACAGCACCCACCAGTCACCTTTAAGCAACGAGTGCTCGTGGCGGTGAAACCAGTCTCGCGTAAGCGTCTGCGTAATGTCGGTCTCGGGGCGCTTCATCTCACAATACCGCTGAACCAAAGTATGACATGCTGGTAGGTAGTATGACTTGTATCGCCCACAACTCACTTGTGTTCTACTCGTGCAAAACATCAAACCATAGAAAAACCTAGGCTCGGATGCCACTTGTTGGGGAACGTAGTAATTTCAAAAATTTTCCTACGCACACGCAAGATCATGGTGATGTATAGCAACGAGAGGGAGAGTGTTGTCCACATACCCTTGTAGACCCGGCGGGCGATCACAACGTAGAGGAAGTAGTCGACGTTCTCCTCGCGATCCGACCGATCCGGCGCCGTTACTCCGACGCCCCGAGTTCTTGACACACGTACAGCTAGATGGCGTCCCTCGTACTCGATCCAGCCGAGTGTCGAGGAGAGTTCCGTCGACCTGACGGCGTGGTGGCGATCTTGATGTTTCACGGCGCGAGGCTTCGCTTAAGCTTGCGACGGTATAACCGAGGTGGAATATGGTGGAGGGGCACCGACACGGCTAAGGAACGATCTAACGATCAACTTGTGTGTTCAAGGTGCCCCCTGCCCCAGATATAAAGGAGCAAGGGGAGGGGCGGCGGCCAAGGGTGGCGCGCAAGGAGTCCTACTCCTCTGGGGAGTAGATTCCCCCAATCCTAGTTGGACTAGGATTCCTGGAGGGGGAGAGAGAGAGGGGGCGGCCCTTCTCCTAGTCCTAGTAGGACTAGGGAAGGGGGGCGGCGCGCCCACCTAGGGCTGGCCCTTCTCCTTTCCACCAAGGCCCATCGAGGCCCATTTACCTCCGGGGGTTCCGGTAACCTCCGGTACTCCGATAAATTCCGTTTTACCGGAACCATTCGAACTCCAAACATAGGCTTCAATATATCAATCTTTATGTCTCGACCATTTCGAGACTCCTCGTCATGTCCGTGATCACATCCGGGACTCGAACTCCTTCGGTACATCAAAATACATAAACTCATAATAACATCATCGAAACCTTAAGCGTGCGGACCCTACGGTTCGAGAACAATGTAGACATGACCTAGAACTATTCACGGTCAATAACCAACAGCGGGACCTGGATGCCCATATTGGTTCCTACATATTCTACGAAGATCTTTATCGGTCGGACCGCATAACAACATCGTTGTTCCTTTGTCATCGGTATGTTACTTGCCCGAGATTCGATCGTCGGTATCCAATACCTAGTTCAATCTCGTTACCGGTAAGTCTCTTTACTCGTTCCGTAATACATCATCTCACAACTAACTCATTAGTTGTAGTGCTTGCAAGGCTTTAAGTGATGTGCATTACCGAGAGGGCCCAGAGATACCTCTCCGACAATCGGAGTGACAAAACCTAATCTCGAAATACGCCAACCCAACATTTGCCTTTGGAGACACCTGTAGTACTCCTTTATAATCACCCGATTCGTTGTGACGTTTGGTAGCACCAAAGTGTTCCTCCGTAAACGGAGTTGCATAATCTCATAGTTACAGGAACATGTATATGTCATGGATAAAAGCGGTAGCAACATACTAAGCGATCGTGTGCTAAGCTAAGGGAATGAGTCATGTCAATCAGATCATTCTACTAATGATGTGACCTCATTAATCAAATAACAACTCCTTGTTCATGGTTAGGAAACATAACCATCTTTGATTAACAAGCTAGTCTAGTAGAGGCATACTAGTGACATGTTGTTTTGTCTATGCATTCACACATGTATCATGTTTCCGGTTAATACAATTCTAGCATGAATGATAAACATTTATCATGAAATAAGGAAATAAATAATAACTTTATTATTGCCTCTAGGGCATATTTCCTTCACTAACAAACTTTGCATCCCCGAGTCTTCTCTTCGTTTGCTCCATTTGCAAGAGGCTCATGGAGGTGGACTCATGGGACACTTCGGACGTGACAAGACATTCGCCACGCTCTCCAAGAACTACTTTTGGCCCAAGATGTTCCGTGATGTCTCACGCTTTACCAACCGGTGCTCTACATGTCGCAAAGCTAAGTCTAAAGCTCAATCCCATGGTCTTTACATTCCTCTTCCTATTCCTTATCAACCTTGGGAAGACATTAGCATGGATTTTGTACTTGGTTTGCCTAGAACTCAAAATGGAAAGAATTCCGTGTTTGTTGTTGTGGACCGTTTCTCTAAAATGGCTCATTTTATTCCATGCAACAAGATAGACAATGCTTCACACATTGCAAATATCTTTTGTAGGGAAATCTTGCGTCTACATGGAGTACCCAAAATGATCGTCTCGGAATGCAACGTCAAGTTCTTGAGTTACTTTTGGAACGCTATGCGCCAAGCTCGGAATCAAGCTCTTGTTCTCATCCACATACCATCCTCAAACCGACGGCCAAACGGAGGTGACGAACCGTACGCTCTCCACTCTACTTCGCGTGTTGATCAAGAAGAACATCAAGGAGTGGGAGGAGTGTCTACCCATCACCGAGTACGCCTACAACCGTGCAAGACTTTCGACAACCGGCAAGTCCCCTTTCGAGGTCGTCTACAGCTTCAACCCGTTGTCCCCATTGGACATTCTACCTCTTCCTCTACAAGAGTGCACCAACCTCGATGCAAGTGCCCATGCAAGCTACATCAAGAAGATGCATGAAGATACAAGGCACACCATCGAGCGCCAAGTATAACGACTCGCGACCAAGCTCAATAGAAACAAGCAACCCATTGTATTCAACATCGAAGATCTCGTGTGGCTACACCTTCGCAAGGACCGCTTCCCCAACGAACACAAGTCCAAACTTCTACCTCGAGCCGATGGACCCTTCAAGGTGCTAGCACGCTACAACAACAACGCTTACAATATCGATCTCCCACGCGACAAGTACAACGTGAGCGACATCTTCAACGTCACCGATCTCTCCCCGTGCCATGGTGATGAGGATTTTGATCCGAGGTCAGATCTTTCCCAAGGGGGGAGATGATGCGGAGCATCCTTCGGTCATCCCCATGGACCTTCCATCATCTCACAAAGCACCAAGAGGACCCATGACTAGATCACGAGTTAGAGCTTTTGAGACCGAGGTGACTTCTCTCCTTAGTGACATCTCATATGATCCTCTCGAGACATGGCTACTACCTAAGTCCGGAATGTTGTGCATGATTAGGTACCAAGAGGACCCTCCCGAGGATGTACATGAAGATGGTCAAGGCCCCAAGTCCACAGAATAAGAGAACCAACGGAAGAAGGCGAGAACAGCCTCCAGGCCCCGGACATCCGGCCATGGCCCCGGACATCCGGCCCCTGGAGATCTACATGGTCAGGAGTTTGCAGAAGAAGCTATAGGGACCGGACATCCGGCGTCCAGCCCGGACACCCGCCCCCCTCACCGGAAATCCGGCCTCTAGCCCGGACATCCGGAGGCGCCATCCAGGGAGCACAGAAGGCTGCCCAGACAGCCCGGACATCCGGTCATCACCCCGGACATCCGGCGCCTCCCGAAGCCCCGGACATCCGGCCCATCCGCCCGGACATCCGGTGCCGCCCATCCAGAGAGTAGCACGACCGTCTCCACCAGCCCGGACATCCGGCCCTTCAGCCCGGACATCCGACCCCTCGCGAGCCACCGGACATCCGGCCCGATGCCCGGACATCCGGCCTTCCCTGTCTGCGAACAGTGTAAGGGCCGAGGTCCATGTACCCCCTTCGCCCCTAGACTATATATACTCCATCCCCACCTATGTTTTAGGGTTAGCATTGTGATAGCTCATTTGAGATAGAGAATTGCTCATCCGTACGGATCTACTCCTCGTGAGGGACCGAGCCTCTTCGGAGAAGATCCATCCGGATTCAAGACCTCCATCCGGAGAAGACAATCAAGACCTCCTCACGGAGAAGAATGACTACCTTTGTATCGTCCCTTGTTGACTTTGGATCTCGTGTTACTTTGTGCTTCGGTGATCTAGCACTTGTGTGATCAGTTCCATGTCGGTTGAGTGTTTCTCTCGTTTTCCCCTCGTGATTTTCCCTCGTGTTCTTCCGCGTGTTCTTCGTGTTCCCCGTAGGATCCTCTCCAAACGTGAAAGATCGGCCCCTAGGGTTTCGCCCTACATCAATCACCCAGCCAAGCGACCGGTGGACATGTGGCAGAAGGCGATTGGCGCGGCTCGGTGGCGTCGTCTGGGCGAGTTGCATCACGCCACGTGCTAGGCAGGGGCTCGCTGCAGGTGCGCGCGGCGCCCGACACGATCTCTGGCCCCGCTGACGCTCTGGATCCCGGTGCAGATCCGTCGATGGGTGTCAACTACGGCGATCCCGAGGAGGGTATGTCCCCCGGTTGTGGACACAAAAAATGAGCCCATGTAGACATGATTTCTGCACTGTTTTGCTCGCGGTTTTCACCATTTTCTTCGTTGTGTTCTTCTGCATCATCACAAGACTCACGCAAGATATTATCATGAGGGTTAGTCAGCAGTTGATCATTAGAATAATTTCCCCCTTGATCTAAGTTGGTGAGATGAGGAGGTAGAAGAAGAATCTCTTGCCGTAGCAAGGCACCAACATTAGGGTGTAGATCAGCGAAGGGGAATTTTGTTTCATCAAAAACAACATCACGGGATATATAGACACGACCAGTGGACACATCAAGGCATTTGACACCTTTGTGTTGTGGACCATATCCTAGAAAGACACACTGTGTAGATCGAAACATAAGTTTCCGTTTGTTGTATGGCCTGAGGTTGAGCCAACAAGCACACCTTTGTGTAGTCGGGTTTGGTATGAAGAAGTCTTTCTACTGGAGTTTCATTCTAAATCACACGACTAGGTAGCATGTTGATGAGATGTACAACAATAAGAAATGCTTCATCCCAGAATTTTAGGGGCATGGAAGCTCTTGCTAGAAGAGCAAGACCAACTTCTACGATGTGCCTATGTTTGCGCACGGCAGAATCGTTTTGTTGGTGGGCATGAGGGCATGACACATGATGGGAAACACCGATCTTTTGGAAAAATGAGTTATTCTCATATTCCCCTCCCCAATCAGATTGGAGAGCAATGATTTTGCTGCCAAACTTACGTTCAACGAGTGCTTGAAAATTGTGAAAAACTTGAAAGACATCGGCTTTTTCTTAAGGAGATAAATCCAAGAATACTTGCTGTAATCATCGATGAAACTCACATAATATGTGTGTCTACCAACAGAACTAGGGGCAGGACCCCAAATATCTGAAAAAAATGAATTGCAATGGTTTGGTAGAACTGCTAGTAGAGATTGGATATGGCAATTGATGGCTTTTAGCCCTTTGACAAGAATCACAAATTGTTTCAATGCTGCACTCACCAACATGCGGGAGCTTATTATTCCTAAGCACTTGTTCAACTAAAGGAAAAGATGCATGCCCTAATCGGTCATGCCACCGGGACGAAGATAATTTGGTGACCCCACATGCTTGCTTATTGGATCTCCTAAGCTTGGGAATCAATGGGTAAAGCCCTCGAACACATCTACCTCGATAGAGGATTTTCTTCGTGGCCTGATCCTTGATCAAAAAGAAATAAGGGTGAAACTCAAGGTAAACATGATTGTCAATGGCAATACGGTGGACTGATAGCAGATTCATAGAAGCACTGGGGACATGCAGAATTTTTCTAGGATGTATTTTTCGATGAGGGATTTTTATAACTGAATGACCAACATGCTGAATCCTCATACCTGCTCCGTTTGCGGCGTGGATTTGATCCTGGCCATGGTACTTTTCCCTCATAGTGACCTTCTCTAGCTCACTAGTGATGTGATTCGTGGCGCCGCTGTCGACATACCAATCGGTATCGACTCCATAGGACCCCTCCGCTGCGCCGGCGACTTTTTCATCCTGAGAAGAGGTGTCATCATCCTCCTCAAACCTGTACCAGCAGTCTTTGACGGAGTGACCCGACTTGCCGCAAATCTGGCAACGGATCGCATCAAGGCGGGAGTTTTTGTTGGAGGAGTTTCGCGACCCCTGTTGTTGGAGGAGGGGGGCCGCCCGTCGGTGCCATTGCTGCGAGAGTTGTTGTTGGGGTTACCGCTACCGCTCTTGCCCTTGTTCCGTGGTGGTCCACGGTACTACGAGGAGCCGCCGCCGCGGCCTCGAGCAGCAACATTGGCGGAGCTTTTGAAGCCTCCGCCGGAGCCCGAGTAGAGAGCCGCCCTCTGATCGAAGTTGCTCATCATGGCAAAGATCTCATCGAGGGAGGCGGGGACGGTTCTGGCGCCAAGAGCAGACACCAAGGGTTGGTACTCCGTATCCAGCCCGACGAGGATGTACGAGCCTAGCTCGTCATCTTGCAGGGGTTTGCCGGCGGCGGCAAGCTCGTCCACCAGTCCGCGCATGTGCGCGAAGTATGCCACGACCGTCTGCTGCCCCTTCTGCGCGTTGGCCAGTGCTATGCGCGTGTTGTTGACGCGGGCTACGGACTGCGAGGAGAACATGTTCGCCAACGCAGACCATAGCTCATGGGCATGGGAGATTGAAGTGACCTGCACAAGCACTTCTTTTGACAGATTGTTAAGCAAGTATCCAAGTACCTGCTGATCCTCCCTAACCCAGATCAAGAGAAGTGGGTTCAATGACGTTTCTTCCTTCCCGTCCTTGTCCTTGGTGGTGATCATCTGGACCGGTTTCAGCACGGTTCCATCGGCATAGCCGAAGAACCCTGCACCTCTGAGCTGGGGCATGATCTGGGCACGCCAGAGCACATAATTGCTGCGGGTGAGCTTCTCCGTGACTTGGCCGGTGAGGCTGCCCTGGGAAGCGCTGGAGGAAGACATGGTGGAGTTTTTTTTGTGGAGATGGAAAAACCTAGATGTAATGGAAGAGACATGCTCTGTATACCATGTGAAACTTGCGGTAAGTGTCTTACCCCTATTGAGGGGTGCGCCTTCGTGTTTATAGGCAGGGGCTTATCCCTGATACGCATACAAGTCGGTAGAGAGGATTACATCTTGAGATACAAGAAAGGCATAGAGAGATAGAGATAAGCTAGTTACAGAGAGAATCCTAGCTAATCTCCTAACAACCTACTCTATTTCCCGACGTCAACGTGACAGCCATATCTTGTGACGCATGTAGTTTAACAGACCTCTCAGCTCTAGTGTGGAGGATGCCCCCCGATCGCTCCATATCTATCCTACATTTGAGCCGGATATGAGGGACGCCGTACAACCGAACATTTAAGGCCGGTTTGAGACGTTCGGGCAGGTCAATTTTTTGTGACTGCCCAGTGACTGGTCTACCCACCCGAATGTTTGAGACGGGTTTGAAACGCCCAGGTGTAGATGCTCTTATAATTGTGCCGGATATAGAGGCAAATCAGGGCGCGGGCGACCCGTAGAGGGGTTTGTGGCGGTGGTGTGTCGTCGCCGTCGCTGTAGAGGGTGGTGTGGGGGGAGAAGTGTGTGGATTCCCGGGAAGGCTCGACGCTTCACCCACCGCTCAAACTACGACGATGGCCATCGTGAGCTACCTAGCTCTGCGGGCTCTCCAAGCTAATTGGTGTACCGTAGCATAGCATCATCCCCATTCCCATGAGCTTTATTCTAGAAACATAGAAGAACAATCGTACCATCCAGCACTTGCATGTCAGCGTCATCCCTCCTGTCATCAGAGATTCTCACAACAGGAAGTAGATTAAAAAAAACAGAGATTCAGAGTCAAACAATGTTTTGTAGTGCATCAGAGATGATGAAGCGATCAAACGAATAAGTTTGACTTGAGCACCAAGGCGGCAATCTTCCACTAACAAACAACAATAATGAGCTCAACTAACTAATGAGACATTTCTAGTCAATCCAAACATTGCTGATCTCCTTCACCAAGGCATTGCGCTGACAACGTCATCAGCTTGAGCTTCCCCTTCAGACCGGAATCTTCCGAAGAAACCCCACAGCCGTCAGGCTCAGCAGGCATTTGTTTATTGACCAGGCGTACGTTTGACTTTGAATCGTCCTCCTCTAGTCTCGTTATCGGCTTCTCGCTCGTGTTGTTATTTGTTTTCGCGTCTTCCTATCCATTTCCGTCCATGTGCACCCGAATTGTGGCGGCATGGTCATCTCGCCCACCGCGTTGGCGTCGCAGCATATATAAAGCTCGGGCGAGAGGACGAGGAGGTCAGACGTCCAGAGCTGTAGCAAACTAGCAACAAGAAGCAACTTACTAAGAGATCGAGTGGAAATCCGTTCAACTTGGATTGATTTGATGGCGCGCGGTAAGGTGGCCGAGTGGATACGGAAGCGGGCGATGCCGAGGAAGCCGGCGGCCGGGCGCCGGAGCAGGGCCAGCGGGGCGTCGGAGCCGATACTAAGCGACGGGGAGGAGAGCTGGAGCGGCGCCACCCTGGCGGCGGCGCCGATGCCTGCTAGAAAGGCTGCCGGGAGCGGGAAGGGTGCCAATGGCGGCGCGGCGGCGCACTCGAGCTCGAAGGTCCGGGCGGTCGGCTTCTTGTCGGCGCTGCGGTGGCGGCCGCGCGTGAACGTGCTGGCCGTGGTGTACGAGAAGGTGGTGTACCACGTGATGTGGCTGGTGGAGTCCGTGGTGGTGGTGGGGAGGCTCGTCTTCTTCCTCATGCGCTTCGGCTTCAAGCAGCTCTGAGTTCACCCGATGCCATGGCGTGGAGGGTGGTGGTGGACAAGAAGCGTGCGTGATTCTTTCTTTGGTTGACTGTTTTTTTGGTTCGTTCTGTTTCCTCCGCGCAGAATAGTCTGCTGTTCTTCGGAGGCTTCCGATACGTAACAAGTTGTAAATGCCCTCTTGTGTATAAAGAAATTTCTGTCTTGGTTCCTGTTCAACGGAAATGTCATGACCATAAGATGTTCGGACGCTGAGTTTCTGAGCTCCGGATGAACAGTAAAATAAATAAATAATAAAAACAATTAGAAAATCTGAACTTTTTTTGACAAACATCGATAAAGTTTCAAGTGCTTGTAAAAATTTGTCATGGAATCACATTCTATAAGGCGTGGCAAAAAAAAAAAAAATCAAAACTCTGAAATGGAGAACTGATTTTTGCAACAGCTTAAAACTTTTGTCAAAAAAATCTGAACTTTTTTTTGACAAACATCGATAAAGTTTCAAGTGCTTGCAAAAATTTGTCATGCAATCACACTCCTAGAAGGCGTGGCAAAAAAATTGATGCTCTAAAAATGCTACTTTCGAAAGCATTTTGGAGAACTGAATTTTATTTGCCACGCCTTACAGGAATGTGATTCCATGACGAATTTTTGCAAGCACTTAAAACTTTTGTCATAAAAAATTCAGTTTTTTAAATTCGATTTTCTGTTCAGCGAGCTCATTTGAGCTCGGGAGCAGAAACATTTCTGCCCCCGAGCTCAAATGAGCTTGAGATGAACAGTAAAATAAAAAAAAATCTGATTTTTGTGGTGACAAACATTGACAAAAGTCCAAGTGCTTGCAAAAATTTGTCATGGAATCACATTCATAGAAGGTATGGCAAAAACAAAAATCGATACTCTGAAAATGCTACTTTCAAAAGCATTTTTAATCAACCGTCATATATTGAGCTCTGACGTAAGGTGCGTTCATGCGATCGACGATGGCGATGCCATCGCTTTCGGTTCCGGGTGCATAGCATCGGGGAAGAAGTTGAACCCGAGATCGTTGCGGTATGCCTGAAGGCCCTGCACTCAGCGATGACCACCTCCAACTCTCCTTGATTTCCATATTGGTATTCCACTTTCGACAAGGAGTATTGGAAACGACAGGCGGTATGCTCGGAGTGAAGTCTCTCCTGTGGGACGTGGATTAACTGAGCTTGGGTGAACAGTAAAATATGAAAAGTAGGAAACATTTCTAAAAAGTCTAAACTTTTTTGGTTGCAAAATTGAACATTCATTTTAAATGCTTGTACAGTTTCAAGATATAATGAAATTTGTGGAATTCATGACAAAAGAATATCAGTACTCTAAAAGTAACTTTTATCGAGCATAGATTTTGTTTTTTTACACGACTTCATAAATGTCATTTCATGACGAAATTTTGCAAGCGTTGAAAACATTTCTCAAAGTTTGTCATAAAAAAAATTAGAATTTTTAGAATTTTTACTGTTTGTATGAGCTCAAGTTAAGGACACTTTCACTCTTGTGGTGGGTCTAACATAATTTTATGAGAAAACGAGGTTTAAGATATTTTCCCCTCATTTCTTTGCTACTACTCACTCCTTCCCTTTTCTTGCACAAAACGTTTAATCAAATGGTCCAACATGTGACATCTTTGTAGCTGAATCGAATCCTACTGTCTCAACCATGCCTAGTTGCATTTTTTCTTTTCTTTTAAGGAGGTTGAAACCTTTGAACATCTTTATTATATTGTTCAACAAAGTCAGACAAAACAAATATATGGATCAACCTTGCCACCTTCCTGGTGACCTATGTCTTTATGGGTTAGGATTCTCTATTGTAGCGCACCGTGCAGTGCGGTCGATGTCGTGTGGACCCGGCCCCATGTGCCATCAGCACTACAACAGTGTACAGTACTGCTCAGGATCTCAACCCTGTCGCTATACCTACAAACTTGATGATGTGCACCGACCTCACACCAAGACACACCATCTAATCTGGTGGCCTCGCAAAGCCGTCCCACTGTGAGCCGAGAGCACCAACCGCTCTAGCAGACCTCAGTGTGCATCACATGCGCACGCTCTAAATCCGCTGCCGTCATCTTTCGTTGTCCCATCTTTAGAAGGGATCAACACATTGAACTTGTTAGGCCCAGTTGTCGTCGGCACCACCACGATGCTAAACAGCATCACCGCCTTGCGCTCGTCCATCAAGATACATCCGTCGCTAGATTCTGCTGCGTCATTGCAGCCGAGACGTGTCATCGTCAACGTGGGAGAAACGGGAGAAATGACGCTGCTCCATCTTTGGACCCCTTTAGCCAACACTTGCTCTAAGAACGATACCCCCATGATGGTGAGCGGCGCCAGGCACTGCCATCTCCTGATCTAGAAGACCGAGATCAAGGGTTTCCCTCGGCAAATGAACCTTCCAGCCGAGTCCACGTGATGCTCCAACGCCACCACACATCTGAGATACCATCCGCCGAAGCTTCCAAACAATGCCTCCAAGGAGATAAACAACGCCACACACCACCCGTGTCTGGTCCGGCAAATCAAACCTGAGATTTTCTTCGAAGCTCGACGGGCCCACAGCCATGACCATGCCTGGTTGCTAGCTACTACCTCCGTGGTTTATTGGTCATCATTGTAATCTGTGCCAAATTTTGGCCATAAATTTAACTAACAAAATGTTCATGCATGTCACAAAAAATTATATCATCGAAACTATGTTCAAATACGAATCCAACGATATAATTTTTGATGACATGCACTAACATTTTGTAAGCTAATTTTTTGTTTAAAATTTAGCATAAATTATAAAAGGGACTAATAAATCACGACGGAGGTAGTAACAGTTGAATGACTGAACTCATCGCACACTTGTATTCACATATCACAGGGGTATTTATAAATGCAGAGGTACAAGGGGGTGAGGGAGAGAACGTGTACAAGGCCGTGGCCGAGCATGCCGTGCATGCGAGGTGGGCGTGCCCACGAAGTGCACGAGCCTGCTGAACTGACGGAGAGAACAGGTCAAGGCCGTTGGCCCTCTGCTGGTGTGCGTGTAGTAGACTTCCAACAGTAACATACTAGTACGACTAGTCTACCACTCCTATGGCTATGTAAGGCAGTAGCTTCTGGTCCACACGGGGACGTGGAGTGCGGCACAAGACCAGGTCTCGTGCCCCCAAAGGTTGCTCTGTTGGCCACTCGCGCGCCGATGGCTCTGATGGGGCTGGCTATGGAACTTGGATCGCTTCGCAAGCTCGAATCCTTGATCTTCTAAGGCACATCACGGGTCCAGTGGCCAACGTTACGTGACACCAACCTAGCTAGCTACTTGTACTGGCCGTGATGATTGATGCCTAGTTGCCTGTGCTGGAGAAGGGATATTGTTGACGTTGTAACTATGTGTACAGTTTGCATGCAATCATCTTATAAATAAGCACCCCTGATAATTGCTCGCTCAGTTCGTATCCAACGCCCTCCTTTTCTTTGAGCCCTTCTTCCCCAAGCAGGTGAGTACTCTGCTCCATGTGCTCTATTAATCCCCTGCCTCATCTCGATCAACTAAATAGCAAAATGGTCGGCCAGTTCCAGTTTTTTTTCTCTGTAAAATAATCATTCCCCCGTTTCATTCTTTCTGTCAGAATAGTTCCAGTTTGAGCTCAACAGTGTTCGATGTGTGCTCAATACAATTCAACTCGAGAACCCATTTTTTTTTCAACAACAAGCAACGACTATTTGCATTAACATTAGAAGAAAGTAATAATCACCAGAGTGCCATGGCTTGAATTTCTTCATGCCATTTCCGCAGCATGCAGGAAAAAGTATCATGCTTTTGACGGCTTATACTCCGCTACTTACATCTGCAGTACACATCAGAATGGGGCATCACGAAACTCGTGGTATCAGTACTACCATTCTCTCCCTACTGCTAGTGTGGAGCACCCTCGTATCTGCCGGAGACGATGGCCTGGTCCGTATTGCTTTGAAGAAGAGGCCGGTAATGGAAGACATCTATAACAAACCAGTGCCAAAGAGTACTACAACGGAGAACAGCGGGGCAGGGAGTAAGGTTGATCCGGTGAGGGAAGCAGTTAATCAAGTTCGCGCCCAGGCACAAAGGATATTCACAGAGGCTGCGGCCATGGAACAGCGGCTCAAGCGCCGTTGGAGTCACAGAGGGATCGGAGGAAACAGACGTGTGCGCCAAGGTTATCAGGCCGTCGTCCCGCTCAACAACTACGTGAACGCTCAATATTTTGGGCAGATTGGGGTTGGCTCCCCGCCACAGAATTTCACGGTGGTCTTTGACACGGGGAGCGCCAACCTCTGGGTACCTTCCGCCGAGTGCTTCTTCTCGGTACGAGTCAATTCAACCCCTTTTTGTCCTTGTTTTGTTTTAGTACTTTATTATTTTGGGATGCCTGCTATGCTGGGTTGACTACTGATTTTGGTCAGCGTGACAACAGCTTGCTTGCTACTTCCATCCCAAGTATGTATCGAGACGGTCCAGCACCTACAAGGAGAACGGTATGCTTTCTCTCCAAGACATCAGCTTATTTTATTTACACTGTTGGGTTTGACTAGTCATGGTATGTACTACAGCTCAATTTTTAAATTCTTCTATTCTTAAAAAAGAAAACAATGCTCTAGGGTGATAGAATTTCGATAACGGTCTTAAATTTGGTATCATTTGTTTAGTGGAACTAAGATTTGAGCTGCGGAGACGATGTTTTTTATTTTATTTTTGAAAGGATTCTCTTGACTTTCTTCATGTTCTCATAAGCAAAATGAAAACCGCTGCTTCATGATGTAAGAGTTTTAAGATTATGGCTAGAAGCTGGTCAGATTTCTCCCTTCTTGCTGCTACGCAGGAACACCTGCTTCCATTCATTATGGAAAAGGAGCAATTTTTGGATTCTACAGTCAAGATCAAGTAACTATTGGTGATCTAGTTGTAAACAATCAGGTGATTCTTGTAACAGTTCCTTATTTACAAGCTTAGTTCGACCAATAGACTGCCAATGCTAATGCCGCTGAACTTAAATGTGTTATCAGGAATTCATTGAAGCTACTTACGAGCCTGGCTTTACATTTTTAGCAGCAAAATTCGATGGCATCCTTGGACTTGGATTTAAGGAAATTTCGGTTGAAGGCTCAGTTCCAGTCTGGTATAATAGTGTCATTAATTGATAATCTAATTATAGCTTTTGTGTGGTACCATAGATTAAGGAGCATCGTCCTGGTCTTTAATCCTTATCTATCAGTCTTACAGTTGTTCATCCAAGATTTCTTTCAATGGATTTATTCATAGATTTGCATGAGAACAGTATTGTGTTGTGTAGTAAGTAACCACTCTTTTTGTTGGACACTTCAATCTATATTATCGTCATGTTAGATTCTTTTGGTATGCTTCGTTCAACAAAAAGAATGTGGTAATTGCTACTCCCTCCGTCCGGAATTACTTGTCATTAAAATAAATAAAAGGGATGTATCTAGATGTATTTTAGTTCTAGATACATCCTTTTTTGTTCATTTTGATGACAAGTATTTTCGGACGGAGGAAGTACTTCCTACTTTGTAGCCACCGGGGGCATGTTCTTGCTGATTAAGTGTTACGCCTTGACTTTGTCTTGCTGATTAATTCGGCACAGGGCAAGTCACACCACATAGAGGTTCTAGCTTGTCACTTGCGTGAATTGCGTTTTGGTGCCATCTTACACCTCCAGTCATCTACCAGGTACAATATGGTTGCACAAGGCCTTGTGAACCAACATGTTTTCTCCTTTTGGTTAAATCGAAATGCAAACAATGGGGATGGAGGTGAAATTGTTTTCGGAGGTAGTGACCCCAAACATTACAAAGGCAGCCATACATACACCCGAGTAACCCGGAAAGCATACTGGCAGGTTGTTACTCTAGCTCCACTTGTCAAAAGTTAAAAGAATATTGTTGGCCTTGTTCTGAATTTACCGTGTTGCTCCCATCCATTGAACTATTTGTGAGTTACGTAATTCTCTATTTTATTGCATACTGTTGGTATCTGCAGTTTGAAATGGGAGATTTTCTTATTGGTGGGAAGAGCACTGGTAATGCACTATGTGTATTTTCTTTCTTAAATAGGCAGGACTCCTGTAGATGCAACATTGCCCTCTTCTGATCTGTAACGTATGTCAAGACCAGGAATTTGCGTGGATGGATGTGCAGCAATAGCAGACTCCGGAACATCATTGATTGCTGGTCCAATAGTAAGCAACCATAGCCATCGGCCAATTCCATCCCACCTTTCAAGTTTATATTAGGAAGAAGTGTGCTTTTGGTTCCTCAACTATTGTTAAAATCAATTTTTCTTCCATGAGAATTGCACTGAAGATTATTAATACCCTAAAAGTGTCAAAACTTTCTAAAGTTTATACTTTGCATCGGCTGAGATTTTGCACAAATGGCAGCCAAAACGGACAAAATAGAAACCGTAAGTGGTCAATATAAGGCATTTCAAAGTTTAACGAGTCCTATGATTTTCAAGAATATTTTTAAATCTTATGCCATTTTGAAATTTGTGAAAATTTTAGAATCTCTTTTGGATATATTTTTTGGTGACTACTAGTATTTTTTATGTTCCCCATTTCCATGACTTTTTATGGACAATAATAAGGACCGATCTTAGACTTTAGCAATGTTGGGATCCAAAGTGACCTTTTCATGAATGTTGTTTTGGTGCCGCAAGTATAAAACCAGTCAACTTAACCTATAACTTCAAATGGAACAGACACAAAATGGATGGTGTGGTAGTGGTCTCTGACTTAAAAGGAAATGAAAAGGTGTTGGAAATTATGTAGGATAAAGTACTGATTAAAACCAAATACTTTAAATGACGATAACGTTTTATGAAAAAAATTCATATTGTGATGGTAATTGTTGGAAATACAAAAATATATTTGGAAAAATAGGAACATTCATGCGAAATAAAAATTGGTGATTATTATAGTATTTTTCTAATTAGTTTCTTCAGTTTTTTTAGTTCTAATTTCTTTTCATTTCTAATATTCCCACATATTTTGGTAGTTTATCCTGGCTAGTTTCATACTTTCCTTGGTTCTAGATAGATTGTTAGATTGCTCAGTTAAAGTGCCTTGCAAAATATCAATTGCTTAATTAAATTATATTTTTGTTTACTACGATTCCACCTGTGCAAAACCAGAGTCATGTTGTGAATCTAATTGCTCCGAGTTGGGTAAGAGACCAAATGTATCATGTTTTGATGTTAACTATTAAACTTGTAAGGTTATTGAACTTAGAGTTTAAAAATAAATTCGAGATATAGTTGAAGGACCAATTTTTTTTTGTGTGTTCTAACAAAAATGCCCCTAATTGAAGTAGTACAACCCTATTACGTTTTCATTGAAGTATTTTTCTTTTGTTTAGGGTATCATTGCCCAGATCAATGAGCGAATTGGAGCCACTGGAGTGGCTAACGAAGAGTGCAAACAAGTCGTTTCTGGATATGGGCAAGAAATGGTCGAGTTGCTGAAATCTGAGGTTTGATCTCTTTGCTTGATCGATTGTATACAGTCAGAAAAGCGAAGGCACCTTTCTATTATCCGTCCACTTGCGTTACAATCCAACACTTCGATTAACTGCAGACACCACCGACACAAGTGTGTTCGAAGATTGGGCTCTGCGCATTTGATGGAACTAGTGGAGTAAGGTCTGTGCGGTTATCGACAAAGCTTTGGTTGTATCTCTGAAAATCTGAAGTTATTAGTCCTTAAACGAAATATTGTGTTTATGTGTTTATTTTGGATTCCCCTCATGACTTGACTTCACATGGTTTCTGTGCATCCACGCAGTGCTGGTATTAAGAGGGTAACGGGAGAGGGACAAACAACATCTGTAGACAGCATGTTTGACGCTACATGCAATGCGTGCGAGATGGCGGTGACGTGGATGCAAAGCGAATTCGTTCAGAATCATACCAAGGAGGGCATGTTGGAGTATGTCGGTCGGGTGAGGTTACCTTTTGATTCTTGAATAGCTAAGCATTTCTAAGTTTGTAGCTTACATGTAGCTAATCTAAATGACAGCTCTGCCACAGTATGCCTAGTCCCGTGGGCTCATATGTGGACTGTAGACACATTGATTCCCTGCAAAGTGTCTCATTCAGTATAGGTGGAAGGATATTTGAGCTCCAACCAGAACAGGTATACTGTTCCCATTCATTCAATACAGTAACACACTTATGACCTTTATAAGAATGTGCACACCCGTCCTGATAAATTTTGAATGCGATAAGTAGGCTAGATACAGCAAATTGACCGCTTTCATGGGTGTGTTGTATTCATTTCGAACAAGTTAACATCTTATATCCGTTAGCACAAACTCTGGCATGTCTTGTAAAATGGGTTAGTATTTTTTGATACTCAGTGGGTTTTTAAACACGGGTGCCTCTTGTAATATACGAGTAGTTTGCAGTTCCAAGACAGAGATACTTAAAACCGTGACGATTTTTCTCTTGACGTTAGTTTGCTACTTCTGAATCTCAGAGAAATCTACTAAAATGTACCTCACTGCCAATATATTGTTTTAAGGCGACGCAAAAAGATTTGTCGCATTCCATTAATTAAAAGAGATCTCTAGATGCAAATAAAACATTAGTTTTGTAATGCAATGATGTTGTTTTCACACAATTTCAATCATCTTCCCGCCCCGAGCAGTACATTCTCAAGGTTGGCGATGGATTCATGGCTCAATGTATTAGCGGATTCACGTCTTTGGACATTCCCCCTCCAGTAGGCCCTCTCTGGTAAGACAGAGCACTACTTGCAGTGTTGTTGCTGATTAAATTATTTTTAGTTTGCTCCCAGAGGTCCGAATTTCACAGCATCGATTCCTCTCTATCATGCAGGATACTAGGCGATGTCTTCATGGGAGCATACCACACCATCTTTGACTACGACAAGATGAGTGTTGGCTTCGCAGATTCTGCATGAGAGAAGCATTTCACTGATGTATTATCTTTGACTGAGCAAAACATGGCCATTTCGACATGGAATTATATCAAAAAGATGTACCTGCGTGCATGATAGCCTTACATATATATTGCATGTTAGTCGTGTCTGTCTCACAAAATATAGCACAATATGTGGCTTCATGTGTGTAAAAGGTTAAATAGCATCTAACATGTACTTAGCCACTACCTTGTGCAGCTATATAAAAAATATGTTTGTAATTTTTTTAATGTTATCGTCGTCAAGCTAAAACATGTAGTTTTGCGGAGACAACTTATAGAGTACTTGAGTAAGTAGTTTATCGACATTGTTCGTTGCCAACACTTCACCCTCTGACGAGTCATGTGGCATCTCACTTGGAGTGTGTGTGTGTGTGTGTGTGTGTGTGTGTGTGTGTGTGAGAGAGAGAGAGAGAGAGAGAGAGAGAGACAGTCGAAGTGGTCCAAGTTATAGGGAGAGTGTTTCTGTGTGTGCGAGAGAGAGAAAGAGTCACAAAGGGAGTCCTATACCTAGCTAACAGAGATCATGTGTTGTATGACCGCATGCCTAGAGAGAGGGAGAGTGGTGTATGTGTGAGAGATCAGGAGATAGAGACAAATAGATCGAGACACTAGTAGAAAATGAGTATTAGCATCAGCCACTTGAGGTAGTTGTGACCAAGCTGATTAAAGTCGTCTTTAATACATCTAACACATGCAGTTAACATTGCTATAGACAGCTCCGGAGGTGGTTAGAACAATAAAACCGTATGCAAGAATCATTAGAGGCGGTTACTATTCTCTACCCCCATCCCTTAAATTTCTCGTCAACGCAGGTTGTTTCTATTTTACAATTGCTCGTGTCTGGTCAGTTCCTCGGGGGTGTAGCGTTGCTAGTCTATTTTTTTTCATTTCCCTTGCCCTTCCCCCTTCCACGTCAAAACCCTAGCACCAACGACCTAGTCACACGTCCGCCCATCTGCTGCGGCTCTTCACCCTCCCGTGGCAACACATTGGCCGATCTGCCTATCCTAGGCGGTGAGGTGGCATATCTGGCCTTCCGTGGTGGCACATTGGCTGATCCGGATGTTGGACTCGGTGATTGGATCCAGCGATGACGACACTCGTCCTTCCTGGAGGCGTTCTTCTTGGAGCACCTATCCTCTTACCTTGTGTTGCAATTATTATTTATGGGTTAGTCTTTTTTGTACAATTTGTAATAATTTAGTTGTGTGCATTCCATGTCTTTGGTAGCTTTTGAGTAGTATTGGTGCAAAGACTGGGTAATCGATGTATTCTTGATATTTTTTTAATGTGTGTGCGTGTGTGTGACAGTAAGTACTCAATGAACGTACGTTAAATCGATTGACCTTGGTAATGAATTGGTTTACTTTAACGCATATAACCATTTTTAAGGTAAACACACTCGTGGTACATGAAGTTGCACAATATGTTTAGTTTGGTATCGCAAAATAAAAAATATATGAAAAACTAGTGCCAGACCATGTCCCTAGATGCATGTATGGTTCAATTTCCATCAGCAGCCATATACGTCGCTCGCGTGGTCTCGAGCCCACCGTCAGTGACTGTGCGGGGCTAAAGTGTCGCTTTTTGCAGAAAACCCCCTAAACTAGTACCAAATCTCTAAAAGCCCCTAAAAAGTCGTTGTGCCTTTCTATGACTGTTGGGGCCGATCTATCAGCGTGCCCACTGGGGGGGGGGGGGATCAGCGACCTCATCCTATAGTGTTGACCAAGCTAGCCACCGCACCCAATCATGTTTGATGTCTATAAATGATATTATTTTTTGGCGGGTAAGATGTCTATAAAGGATGACTATGCATAATTTCTTGCAGTAGACCACTCTCATGATGCCTAAATGAGGCGCACCAATGCAACCCATTCCCATATGTTAGTTTTTTTTTCTTCTTTTTCTAGTTTTTTTTTTGTGAAAATATGTAAATTATGATCAAAGTACAAAACTAAAGTAAGAATATTCATGTGTTATAAATAATATACATAAAAATAAACTTACTTTTAAAAAATGGTCACATAATTCTAAAAGATATTCATATAATTGAAATAAAAAATTTGAATTATAGTAATGTCCATATAATTATTTAAATCATGTTTCTAAAATATTAAAACAATTCTAAAAAATAATGTATTTAAATAAATGTTCATAGAATTTTTAAAAAGTTCAGGTTTGTGAAAACAAATCATGTACTCCCTCTGTAAACTAATATAAGAGCGTTTAGATCACTATTTTAGTATTCTAAATGCTCTTATATTAGTTTCCGGAGGGAGTAGTATATAAGAAAATGTTTATGTATTTTTAAACGGGAATTCTTCCACGTGCAGCTGCGCTATATAGACGTCGCGAGCGCACGAATACCAACCGTCCGATCCGTCCCGATGCGGTTTGGGTGCCGAGTGCATGCACTATCCACAAATGCAGAGTTCTAACTACTTTTATAATGCGAAGACTACACACGTCCGGGCATCTGTGTACTGATTCGTTTTAGTACGTTTTTTGGATTTGTTTTATCTTATAGTATTATGTAATATTTTTCAGGCCATTGTATATTTAGTTTTTTAATATATATAACAGAAGTGTTCATTGTATATTTATACAATGAATGTTTAGTCTGTAGTTATGAAAAAATATCACATAATATAAACAAAGTAAAATATGTATTAAAATAGTTCATCGTATAATTAAAAAAATATTATTATATGTTATACAACTGCCCAATGTATATAACAAAACTGTTCATCGATACTATACAATAATGTTCAGTGTGTATTTTTTTTAAAATGGCATAATAAAAAGTTTAATTTATATTAAAAAACTTCATCTTATCTTTCAGAAATATTCATTGTATAATTAAAAACATCATTGTATATTAAAAATGTTCATGTATATAAAAAATTGTTCATCATATATCATACAATAATGTTGAGTGTGTATTTAGACAATAATGTTCCGTGTGTATTTTCAAAAATATCGCATAATATAAAAAAGTTTAATATATGTTAAAAAACTTCATCGTACATATGATGCGCCAACTTGACAGTGTGTATTTCAAAAAAGATTCGGCGTGTATTAAAAAGTTATTGTGTATAATCATTTTTAGCTTTCTATTATCCTTTTTTCAGATCTTGGGTATTTTTCGAGTTTTCGCTTTTTTATTTATGCACATTTGTTTTTATATAGGTTTCATAGTAAACGGTGTATGTTTTTACAATACTGTCGACACATTTTCTATTTACACGGAACTATTTATTATGCGATATTTTTTGAAACTACACACTAAATATTATTGTATAATATACAATGAACAACTTTTTTATATACATTGAACATTTTTTTATTATGCAACATCTGAAAAATTGTCGCATAGTAAGGTTCGGTGTAAATTTCAAAAATGTCGACATTATTGAAAAAACGTACACCTTTTTATTACAAAACCTATATATAAAAGAGCTGCACAAAAATTTGAAAACGTAAAACCCGAAGAAGGCCATGATGTGTATAAAAAGATACTCCCTCTGTATACAAATATAAGAGCGTGTAAATCACTATTTTAGTGATCTAAATGCTATTATATTTCTTTACGAAGGGAGTATAAGAGAAATACGAAACAAACAAAAAAACACATTGCAAAAAAACGAAACAGTCGTGCAGCAAAAAAAATACGGTTTCTATAGTATAAAAGAAGTTAAGCCTCAGCTGAAATGTATCCGTTGGCTTGGCGTAGTGGTTAACGCCCGTTTCCCGCGTGCTGTGCGTCCCACGTTCAAAACCTGGCGGCGCGGGATATTTATATTTCCTGGTTTTGAGTTTTTTTTCCCGTAAACGAGGCCCTTTGTGCGATTAAATATAAACCGAGGGGGTTTTCTTTGAAAGAACATGCTAGGTCAGCTCCTGACAGGTGGGCCCGTTGGTCAGTTTCCCAGTCAATACCTGTTTATACGTCTTTTAGTCCGTTCTGCAACGACTTGCCCCAGACTTGGTACTGACATGTAAAAATTACCAAAGCTGGTACCAATCCGCATGTAATGCTCCAATTGTGATACTTTTGTGCAATTGACTCACAAATGCATATACTCGTCGTTCGCCTCCCACACCTTATCCATTCATCCAACCTCACACGCGCCATCCCACCACCTGCCGCCGCCCTACTCCTCCTCTGGGCGACGCGTTCCTCCTCCCGTTGACGCATGCCACGCCAAGCGCACCCCCCCTCCCGTCGCCTCCTCTTCTTGCCCACTCCCAGCGACGAGCGTCGCGCCCAGCACACGCCCGACCATCCCCTCCTCCTACTTCCTCCTGGTGATGCACGCGGCGCCCCGCCAAGGCTGAGCAGCTGGTTTTATGGCTAGCTGCTCTTTGGCGTCGTCGCGCCAAGATTCGTTGGTGCGTGTCTGGAGATGAGAACTGCCAGTTTTTTCACGCTGCTGCTAACTGTCACGCCCGAAGAAACAAAGTTAGGGTTCTTGTTCATGATGGAGTGGAGATCTACCAAAACAACCTCAAGTTGGCCTTGGCTACTAGCTACTTCAAGAGTCTGCCGGGACAACCTGCGGTGTCTTTACCTACAGTCCAACTCAGCTCCTTATATGAGCCAACAGACCAGTCTGAACTTGTCACTGATTTCACCTGGGCAGAGATTGTGTCCGCAATCAACGACGCCCCGAATAACCGGAGTCCTGGCCCGGATGGATTCACTAATGAGTTTTATAAGGCCTTCAAACATCTGATCAAGGATGATATCCTGAAGTTCTTCGCTGATTTCCATGCTAACAATGTTTCGCTGGAAGGCATTAACACGGCCCTTATCACCTTGTTGCCTAAGAAGGATACACCGCTTGCTCTGGGCGACTACCGACCTATCTCCTTGGTTCACAACATGCCCAAGTTGGTTTCTAAGGTCCTAACAAATAGATTTCAACGCCGAATCCCAGGCTTGGTGCACCCTTTGCAATCAGGCTTTCTAAAAGGTCGCTCGATCATTGAAAACTTTGCCCTCGCCACTGAGTTGATTCAGACTGCTCACAAAGAGAAAGTTGCCAGTTATCGCCTTAAAGCTGGACTTCCAAAAGGCTTTTGACAGTGTGAGTTGGAGCTGCCTCATGCAGATCTTTCAAGCTAGAGGCTTCCCGCAGAAATGGACCCAATGGATTTCAGCCCTTTTATCCACTGGCAAATCGCGTGTTTTAATGAATGGTGAGCTTGGTGATGTTTTTCATGCCAAGAAGGGCTTCCGTCAAGGGGATTCTCTCTCTCCTTACCTTTTCATTTTGGTTGCGGATGTGCTTCAACGACTATGCTGCATGCATTCCAGGCCGGTAGCTTGCTGCACCCCCTCGGTTCAGATGTCCTGTTCCCAGTTTTGCAATAGGCGGACGATACCCTGCTGATCTTCCAGCGCACTTTACAGCAAGCTTAGGTTATCAAAGATATTCTCTCTGCTTTCTTAGGCTTCTCAGGTCTGCAAATAAACTTTCACAAGAGCACTTTGGTGCCGGTTTCAGTTGACACAGATACTGCTTTAGAGATTGCCCACCTTCTTGGCTGTCCAATCTCATCCTTCCCGTGCACTTACCTCGGCCTGCCTTTGTCTCTGCATAAGATTACACATGGTCTGCTCCAGCCAGTGATTCATAAAGTTGACAAGAGGCTGTCGGGCTGGCTAGCTACCTTTCTGTCCTGGGGTGGAAGGCTTACACTGATCAACTCGGTGCTTGCCGGCATTTCGAGCTACTTCATGACTTGCTTCCCATGGCCGAAAGAGTCCATTAATAAGCTGGAGGGTTTGCTGCGCGCTTTCTTCTGGCATGGGAAGAACAAAACCTCGGGCGGCCATTGCCTTGTGGCTTGGGATAGAGTTATTCTGCCACGGGGTGCGGGTGGCCTGGGAATGAGAAATCTAACTGCTCACAACCAAGCTATGATGTGCAAGTTTCTGGCAAAAGTTCTTCAATCTTCGGACATACCCTGCTATCAATGGTTGGCCTCGCAATACTGTAAAAACAACCTACCCAACGGCAACCACCCGCGTGACACAACTTTCTGAAGAAGTTTCAAAATTTACATTCCGTTAGTCTTGTTCTCCTTTCGCTGCTCGCTTGGCTCCGGGGCTCTCGTCTCCTTCTGGCAAGACCAGTGGCTCGACGTTGGAAGGCTGATGTTTGTGCTGCCAGTTCGATACTCTTTTGCCAAGGATAAGTTTTGCTCAATCCAGTCACAAATCAATCAGGACGGTTGGGAAATTCAGCTCTACCCAAATCTCTCGTACACAGCGACACAAGAGATGCAGCTCCTGCTTGATCTTTTGGAAAATGTCACACCAACTTATGCTGATGTTGATCGCCGGGTCTCTTCTCTCTCTGGGAAGGAGCTTGCTACAGGTTACTTCTACAAGTTGCTCACTTTCCGGGGCATGCGGTGTGCTTTCGAGCAGTGGCTTTGGGACAGGATCATTCCTAGCAAGCACAAGGTTTTCCTTTGGCTGGCTTTCTATGGACGCTTAAACACAAGGGACAACATGTTCAAGAAAGGCTGGTCGGCACTAGTCTCCAATGCTGATTGTGATATCTGCCCTGCTACGGAGTCCATTGATCATATCGTTCTACGGTGTCGATCTGCTGCGCACCTCTGGGACAAGTTGCAGTTCAGTTCGCTAGCATGCGCTTCACCCGATCTCCTCTTTTTTTTGAGAGTGTTTCTCAGCAGCCACTTCTCAAGAGAAAACGGAATGTCGCCCTTGCAGCATGCGTCGTCACTCTCTGGCATGCTCGAAATGACCGTGTGTTCAACAATGCTTCTTGGTCTGATCAATACACAAGTTTTTACGTTGCGGATTTGCTCCGGCTTTGGCTGCACAGAGCTCAACGGCAACATGACAAGGACGATTTAATCTCTTGGGCGCTCTGTTTGTCTACCTAATTATGCTATAGTGTCCTGATGTCCCCCTGCCCCTTTTTTCCCTCTCCTCTCCCCCCTTTCTTTCTCTTCGCACCTTGGTGCGTCTTTCTTGGCCCTTGTACTAGACCTTTTGGTCCCCCAGGCCTTGCCCTGCTTTGAAATATATAAGGTAGAGTGGTCTCTACCTTTTACTTTCAAAAAAAATGCACGCAGCGCCCGGCAGGGCCTGCTCCCCCGGTCCCCTGCGGTGTTGGTCGCCATCCCAATCTACCTCCCTCTGGCGTGGGCCTTCCTCGTAGGTCGTGTTGTGTGAGCTCTGCGCATTAGGTCGGCCATCTCTCTCTTGATTTCGCAAGGTCTACCATCTCCCTCTCTTGATTTCGTAGTTCAACTTGATTGCTGACCAAGCCAATTGTCCAGGACCACCAAAAACAGCAGCAGACGCAGCCGGTGGCAAGACACACACACACACACACACACACACACACACACACACACACACACACACACACACAACTGGCCTTCAAGGCGCTGCAGCTTACAGTACGCTGCACCAAATTCAGCTGAGTGTCCGTAAGCATGCAGGTTTCTCTACCTCTTCCAATCCCCCAACCCCTTTGCTTCTCCATCTACTCATACTTGTTCTTGCTATCCTCCAATCTGCTCTGATCTGCTGCAGGATTTGCCCCCACCACCCCGTCTCCTTCGACCCGGACTTGGTGTTTCTGCCACCCGTAGTGACGGTTGTTTCTGCTATCCTCCAACCAACCACGAGTTGCTCGCTTCAAAGGAAACGTTACTCCTCATAATCCATCACTTCAAAATCCTAATTAGGCAACTTTCTCTTCATTTCAGTTGACACATAGTTTCTCTTTCATTCTGAACACTCCCGGTGCATCTCCTAGTGAGCCACTGTTTTCTTAACATCCTAGTTGTTACTGTACAAAACTAATGCCTACTATCATGGAACTACTTGTGAATAGTTGCTCCAGTTTTTAACATGGTTGCCTAGAATTACAGGCAAAGTTGCTTTAATTTTTATGGAATTGATAAGCGCTTCTTCTAGTTATCTTTAGTCTACCATCTTTATTTCGTGTCATTCGCGAACTGATTCTTACTGTCACGGAACTGTTTGCAACTAGCTGCTCCTATTTTTATCATGAGTTGCCTACAATTACATCCAGAGTTGCTTTAATTACAGTTAGAATTGTAGGCGTTCTAGCTATATATTTTCAATGCTCGATCCGTGACGTGCTCATTCAAATGGAAGCTATCTCTTGGCCAACCAGGCAATTAATTTATGTGGTAGTATCGTCGAATGATTTTTTGGCCCTACTATTCTTGGTTGCATATGTTAGTTAAGAATTTTCTTTGGATCCTATACATAGCCACATAGGTCTTCCATTTATTTTTGCCCATAGTCGTCATCTGCATTGATGATTATGTAGAACATCGTTTGATTTTGGAAAAATTATCACACAACAAAAACACACAGAAAAGATACCATACTTGCCGTACATAGTCTGCATCCTTTGTTTATGCACAATACATGAAAGATGACATAGTTGCCTACAATTAACCATACATTTGCCTAAAACCATGTATCCCATTGCCCAATCTCATGAACAGAAACATTACCAAGACCACGATTTGGCCAACATCTAAAGGTTTCAGATACCTTTTAATTAAGTTTTGTCATAGTGGTGTGTCAAGAATTTCTTCTTCGGGTGGGATCCCTTGGTATGATCATAAACACTTGGCGAATGATCATAGAGGGTGGCAGGGTGGGGTTGGTAATGTGAACATAACTAAAACCATGAAGTTTTTTATGAGATTAAGTTTATTTGTGAACCCCTAAAAAGCAAATATGTGTGTGTGTGTTCTTTATCCCTTTTTGAGGTGTCATAGTTGTGGACATTCAACTATACAGTTTCCTAGAACCATGTATCCAGTTGCCCAATCCTCATGAACAGAAACATTATCAAGACCATAATTTGGCTTATATGTAAAGGTTTTAGATACCTTTCCATTAAAATTGTGGCATAGAGATGCATCAAGAATTTCATCTCCTCAGGATTGGATCCCTTAATATGATCATAAATACTAGGCGAATGATCATAGAGGGGGAGCAACATGGAGCTGGTCATGGGGCCATAACTAAAACCATGAAATGTTTTTAGGGGATTAAGTATATTTGACCCCCTCCAAAACTAAACATGTGTATGTTCTTTTTCCCTTTTCTAGGTGTTATAGTTGCCTACAATCAACCATGATGTTGCACAAAATCATGTATTCAGTCGCCCACAATCAACCATATAGTTGTCTAAAACCATGTATCTTTTTTTTCGCGAATACGCAAAAGCTTTGCCTATCATTGCATTGATAGAAGAAAGAGCAGCAGCAATTACAGGGTAGGTCTCACAAGCACGTATGCCAAGGGCGTGAGCGAGAGCTACAAGGGCGCAAACACAAAGAGGGGGGTTGCGCGTCCCCTAAAAAGAAACTACGCAGGCGGGAGCATATTGCTGAGCCCCTTGGCTTCGGCGGCGGCCCAATTGCGGGCGTCTTCCTTGATGTCGTGCACGAGGAGCGGAATAGAAGGGGTTGCTCCGTTGAAAACTATGTATCCAATTGCCCACAATCAACTATACAATTGTCTAAAATCATGTATCCAGTTACCCAATCCTTATGAACAAAAAAATTACCAAGACCATATTTGGCTAATATGTAAAGGTTTTAGATACCTTTCAAGTTTGTGTCATAGAGATGCGTCAAGAATTTATCTCCTCGGGGTGGGATCCCTTGGTATGATCATAAATACTTGGCGAATAATCATAAAGGGGAAGCAGGGTGGAGTTGGTCATTGAACTAAAACCACGAATTGTTTTTAGAGGATTAAATTTATCTTGAACCCTCCAAAAATGAATATGTGTATGTTCTTTTACCCCATTTTCAGTCATAGTTGCCCACCAGCAACAATACAGTTGCCTAAAACCAAGTATCTAGTTGCCCGCAATCAACAAATAGTTTGCCTAAAACCATGTATCTAGTTGCCCAATCCTCATGAACAGAAACATTTACCAAGACCATTATTTGGTAAATATCTAATGGTTTTGCATACCTGTAATTATGTTTTGGTCATAGAAGTAGAGTCAAGATTTTCCTCTCCTCGGGGTGGGATCCTTGGAGCGACCGTAGAGGCTTGGACTACACATGAGTTGTCTGGTGAACTTAGCCTTTTATATATGTGGCCGCTTTATCTAGATACCAAGTCAGACTCGGACTACAGATGAGTTTGTCTGGTGAATGCATTGGAGATGCACAAAAACACCACAAAAGTTACTGGCTTTTTTAAGTACAACTCAAGTGCATATAAGACACATAGTTGTTTTTCTTTTCTACCCCCATTGGGTGCAGTTGGGTGAACTTAGTCTGTTCTATATGTGACTGCGTTTATCAATATTCGAAGTTGTTGTTGTCAACTACTTATTACAAAAAAATGGTTGGTGGATGACGTCTCCTCCTTTATGCGGCATCTAGTTTTGGATGTCGTGTTAGCTCGGGAGCGGCGGAGAGGGCATCATCAGATAGTGGTTGGAGGTTGACCGTTGGGTTGACATCTCCATTTGTAGTGCAGACTCTTTGTCCATCGTGTGGGGGGGGCTCGGCTAGGAGGGGCGGATTTTGCTCCTCTTGTCCTCTGAGGAGATGAGATCCAGCTTGATGTCGAAGAGAGCAATGGACGCTGAGGGGCCTTGAGAACGCCCCCTCCTCGTTTGGCTTGGAGCATTTCGGACGTATGGACGGCAATCACCATTGGATGGTTAAAAGTATCTAGATAGGTCAATCCCGACATTTTGGGCGATTTGGTGATCCACGTTGGAGTTGTCCTTATGGTAGGCGACTTAGAGGTGAACGTAGTCAATTGGTAGTCATGGTAACCAACTTAGAAGGATCCTCTGCTAATAGGTAGCCATAATAGGTGGAAGGAGAGTTGCTTTTCTATAGAACTAAAGTTTTCTATGTAGCACACAAAGTTGCTCGAGAAAAAAAGTTCATCAAAACCTACACATATGGGATCTAGTTTTGAAGAACTCGCCACGAGAAACCCAACGGTGAAAACGGATCTGAATTTTGACACTCAATCAACAGTTATAACTTTTTAAAGTTTTTTACCCCCTAATAAACGTAGGTGAGATGGATAGCGTAAGCACATGGGACCTGAAGTTTTTGTGTGTGGGTCGCATGCAACACTTTTCAGGAAGTGCGCTGGGTGTGCTTGCCGTTTTTGAAAACTGTCGAGGGCTATGCATTTGGTCCTTCTGTTCCCCTTCTATTTCCATCGAGCGCTCACATCGACGGTAGGGCGCTCGAGCGCCCGCTTTATTGTGTCCTCGGTTCGCCTTCTGTTTAAGCTTAGAAATAGCCCCGGATTTGATATTGCTCGTGCTCGGTTCGTCGGTTCAGAGGTCCCACCTGGTTTGATTTTGCTCGTCCTCGCCGTCGCCCGTTTGGGGTCACGTGACTCGCGTCCGGTTCAGTTTTGCTCGTCCCCGCCGTCGCACGCTTGGAGTCACGTCCGGTTCGATTTTGTTCGCCCTCATCGTCAGGATGATCTGACCCGTCAAGCAGAGCATAGGCCGGATTGATCTTCGACTTCCTCGTCATAGCAAAGACCTACACATCTAGCATGTTGCTATTATAGGTGTGTGCGCACCTAGGCCGCTACCATTGCCGCTGGTGTATGCATACATGTGCTTGAGCTGCTTGTGCTTTTGTGTGCATACATGCAGCACATGTGTGAGGTGATTAGCTTAGACAACACATATTTTTATGGGATTAAGTTCATCTGTGAACTCCTAAAAAGATGAACATGTTCATGTTCTTTATCCCTTTTTTAGATGTTATAGTTGCCCACAATCATCCATATAGTTGCCTAGAACCATGTATCCAGTTGGCCGGTCCTCATGAACAGAAATATTACCAAGCAGTAGCGAAGCCAGCCTATAACTGTGTAGTCGCTTGACTACACAGGTTTTTCCTACGACATCGACCCCCAGGTCTGCATATCACGTAGTTGAACCAGGCAACGAGCAATGTTTAACTACACAGGCCCATCTATTCTCTTATTTTTCTGCTTGTGTAACAATTAGTTGGGCCACTACTGGGCCATATCACAAGAAGAAATCCAAAATACCTTAACTAATGTTAACTGATCGCACTAGTTGATCGATCCCCAAATTACGTGATCTCGTTGGCTCCTTCACGCATGCCTCTCCAATGACCATGGACGGCCGCTGCAGCGCATCGCCTTCAGACTTGCTGTCCCGGACTCCCGGCATCGGTGATCTTTGGCTGGACTCTGGACGTGAGACGTGAGGAACGACCACGTTGGGCCATCCGGCGAGCTGCGAGCGGCGCACCTGCGGCTGCACACAAACTCGTCTGAAACTCTGAATCCATTGATCTGCACTCTGTATCTGTCCATCTGATCCAACACAACTACACAAGACAAGGCCCTCCACTTTCTCTACTTCTACTTGTTTGTTCTATGTGCAAAAACGTCAATACAGTTCATTATTTTCCAGTTTTTCTCTCACTAGCAATATTAAGATTTAGGATGTAGGAGATTATTTTTTATTAAGAATAAGAATTGCATATTTCCCTTCTCTTAGCAATAGATTTATTTTGTCAGGTCATCCGCTTGATAAATGGATAAATTTGTGAAGAAGTGGCAGTCCAATTCAAATGTTGCAAATACCACACAACTGAAGGAAATATGCCCTAGAGACAATAATAAAGTTATTATTTATTTCCTCATATCATGATAAATGTTTATTATTCATGCTAGAATTGTATTAACCGGAAACATGATACATGTGTGAATACATAGACAAAAATATAGTCACTAGTATGCCTCAACTTAACTAGCTCATTTATCAAAGATGGTTATGTTTCCTAACCATAGACATGTGTTGTCATTTGATTAATGGGATCACATCATTAGGAGAATGATGTGATTGACATGACCCATTCCGTTAGCCTAGCACTTGATCGTTTAGTATATTGCTATTGCTTTCTTCATGACTTATACATGTTCCTGTAACTATGAGAATTATGCAACTCCCGTTTACCGGAGGAACACTTTGGGTACTACCAAACATCACAACGTAACTGGGTGATTATAAAGGAGTACTACAGGTGTCTCCGAAGGTACATGTTGAGTTGGCGTATTTCGAGATTAGGTTTTGTCACTCCGATTGTCGGAGAGGTATCTCTGAGCCCTCTCGGTAATGCACATCACTATAAGCCTTGCAAGCAATGTGACCAATGAGTTGGTTACGGGATGATGCATTACGTAACGAGTAAAGAGACTTGCCGGTAACGAGATTGAACTAGGTATTGGATACCGACGATCGACTCTCGGGCAAGTAACATACCGATGACAAAGGGAACAACGTATGTTGTTATGCGGTTTGACCGATAAAGATCTTCGTAGAATATGTAGGAACCAATATGGGCATCCAGGTCCCGCTATTGGTTATTGACCGAGAATAGTTCTAGGTCATGTCTACATAGTTCTCGAACCCGTAGGGTCCACATGCTTAACGTTACGATGACAATTTTATTATGAGTTTATAAGTTTTGATGTACCGAAGTTTGTTCGGAGTCCCGGATGTGATCACGGACATGACGAGGAGTCTCAAAATGGTCGAGACATAAAGATTGATATATTGACGACTATATTCGGACACCGAAGTGTTCCGGTGATTTCGTGAAAATCGAGTGCCGGGGTTACTGGAACCCCCCGGGAGAGTTAATGGGCCACATGGGCCTTGGTGGGAAGAGAGAGGGCGGCTAGGGTGGGCCGCGCCCCTCTCCCTCTGGTCCGAATTGGACTAGGGGGGCGCCCCCCTCTTTCCTTCCCCCTCTCCCCCTTCCTTCCCCCTCCTAGTAGGAGTAGGAAAGGAGGAGTCCTACTCCTACTAGGAGGAGGATTCCTCCTCCTGGCGCGCCCAAAGGGGCCGGCCGGCCTCCCCCTTGCTCCTTTATATACGGGGGCGGGGGGCCCCATAGACACACAAGTTGATCTACGGATCGTTCCTTAGCCGTGTGCGGTGCCCCCCTCCACCATATTCCACCTCGGTCATATCGTCGTGGAGTTTAGGCGAAGCCCTGCGCCGGTAGACATCATCATCGTCACCATGCCGTCGTGGTGACGGAACTCATCCCCGACGCTTTGTTGGATCGGAGCCCGGGGATCGTCATCGAGCTGAACGTGTGCTGAACTCGGAGGTGCCGTACGTTCGGTACTTGGATCGGTCGGATCGTGAAGACGTACGACTACATCAACCGTGTTGTCATAACGCTTCCGCTTACGGTCTACGAGGGTACGTGGACAACACTCTCCCCTTGATATGCCATCACCATGATCTTGTGTGTGCATAGGAATTTTTTTGAAATTACTACGTTCCCCAACAGTGGCATCCGAGCCAGGTTTTATGCATTGATGTTATATGCACGGGTAGAATACAAGTGAGTTGTGGGCGATACAAGTCATACTGCTTACCAGCATGTCATACTTTGGTTCGGCGGTATTGTGAGATGAAGCGGCCCGGACCAACATTACGCGTACGCTTACGCGAGACTGGTTTCACCGTTACGAGCACTCGTGCTTAAAGGTGGCTGGCGGGTGTCTGTCTCTCTCACTTTAGCTGAATCGAGTGTGGCTACGCCCGGTCCTTGCGAAGGTTAAAAAAGCACCAACTTGACGAACTATCGTTGTGGTTTGATGCGTAGGTAAGAACGGTTCTTGCTAAAGCCCGTAGCAGCCACGTAAAATTTGCAACAACAAAGTAGAGGACGTCTAACTTGTTTTTGCAGGGCATGTTGTGATGTGATATGGTCAAGACGTGATGCTATATTTTATTGTATGAGATGATCATGTTTTGTAACCGGTTGTCGGCAATCGGCGGGAGCCATATGGTTGTCGCTTTATTGTATGAAATGCAAACGCCCTGTAATTGCTTTACTTTATCACTAAGCGGTAGCGATAGTCGTAGAAGCAATAGATGGCGTAACGACAACGATGCTATGATGGAGATCAATGTGTCGCGCCGGTGACGATGGTGATCACGACGGTGCTTCGAAGATGGAGATCACAAGCACAAGGTGATGCTGGCCATATCATATCACTTATATTGATTGCATGTGATGTTTATCCTTTATGCATCTTATCTTGCTTTGATTGACGGTAGCATTTTAAGATGATCTCTCACTAATAATCAAGAAGTGTTCTCCCGAGTATGCACCGCTATGAAAGTTCTTCGTCTTTGAGACATCACGTGATGATCGGGTGTGATAGGCTCTACGTTCAAATACAACGGGTGCAAAACAGTTGCACACGCGGAATACTCAGGTCATACTTGACGAGCCTAGCATATACAGATATGGCCTCGGAACACGGAGACCGAAAGGTCAAGCATGAATCATATAGTAGATATGATCAACATAGTGATGTTCACCATTGAAACTACTCCATCTCACGTGATGATCGGACATGGTTTAGTTGATTTGGATCACATGATCACTTAGATGACTAGAGAGATGTCTGTCTAAGTGGGAGTTCTTAAATAATATGATTAATTGAACTTAAATTTATCATGAACTTAGTACCTGATAGTATTTTGCTTGTCTATGTTTGTTTGTATATAGATGGCTCGTGCTGTTGTTCCGTTGAATTTAAATGCGTTCCTTGAGAAAGCAAAGTTGAAAGATGATGGTAGCAATTACACGGATCGGGTCTCAGTAACCTAAGGATTATCCTCATTGCTGCACGAAAAGTTACGCCCCGAAGCACCGCTGGGTGCCGAACTGCTGCCGATGTGGCCGACGGCGTTAAAAACGTCGCGAGCAAAGCGATGACTACTCGATAGTTCAAGGTGCCATGCTTTACGTCTTAGAACCGGTCTTCAACGATGTTTTGAACGTCATGGAGCATATGAGATGTTCCAGAGTTGAAGTTAATATTTCAAGCAAATGCCCGGATTGAGAGATATGAAGTCTCCAATAAGTTCTATAGCTGCAAGATGGAGGAGAATAGTTACGTCGGTGAACACATACTCAAAATGTCTGGGTATAATAATCACTTGATTCAACCGGGAGTTAATCTTCACGATGATAGTGTCATTGATGTAATTCTTCAATCATCGCCACCAAGCTACAAGAGCTTCGTGATGAACTATAATATGCAAGGGATAAACAAGACTATTCCCGAGCTCTTCGCGATGCTAAAAGCTGCGGAGGTAGAAATCAAGAAGGAGCATCAAGTGTTGATGGTTAACAAGACCACCAGTTTCAAGAAAAGGGCAAAGGGAAGAAGAAGGGAACTTCAAAAGAATGGCAAGCAAGTTGCTGCTCAAGAGAAGAAACCCAAGTCCGGACCTAAGCCCAAACTGAGTGCTTCTACTGCAAGCGATCGGACATCGAAGCGGAACTGCCCCAAGTATTTGGCGGATAAGAAGGATGGCAAAGTGAACAAAGGTATATGTGATATACATGTTATTGATGTGTACCTTACTAATGCTCGCAGAGCACCTAGGTATTTGATATCGGTTCTGTTTGCTAATATTTGCAACTCAAACAGGGGACTACTGATTAGCGAAGATTGGCTAAGGAAGAGGTGACGATGCGTGTGGGAAATGGTTCCAAAGTCGATGTGATCGCGGTCGGCACGCTACCTCTACATCTACCGTCAGGATTAGTTTTAGACCTAAATAATTGTTATTTGGTGCCAGTGTTAAGCATGAACATTATATCTGGATCTTGTTTGATGCGAGACGGTTATTCATTTAAATCAGAGAATAATGGTTGTTCTATTTATATGAGTAATATCTTTTATGGTCATGCACCCTTGAAGAGTGGTCTATTTTTATTGAATCTCGATAGTAGTAATACACATATTCATAGTGTTGAAACCAAAAGATGCAGAGTTGATAACGATAGTGCAACTTATTTGTGGCACTGCCGTTTAGGTCATATCGGTGTAAAGCGCATGAAGAAACTCCATACTGATGGGCTTTTGGAATCATTTGATTATGAATCACTTGGTACTTGCGAACCGTGCCTTATGGGCAAGATGACTAAAACGCCATTCTCCGGAACTATGGAGCGGGCAACTGATTTGTTGGAAATCATACATACTGATGTTTGTGGTCCAATGAATGTTGAGGCTCGCGGCGGGTATCGTTATTTTCTCACCTTCACAGACGACTTAAGCAGATATGGGTATATCTACTTAATGAAACACAAGTCTGAAACATTTGAAAAGTTCAAAGAATTTCAGAGTGAAGTGGAAAATCATCGTAACAAGAAAAAATAAAGTTTCTACGATCTGATCGTGGAGGAGAATATTTGAGTTACGAGTTTGGTCTACACTTGAAACAATGCGAATAGTTTCGCAACTCACACCACCCGGAACACCACAACGAAATGGTGTGTCCGAATGTCGTGATCGTACTTTACTAGATATGGTGCGATCTATGATGTCTCTTCTTGATTTACCGCTATCGCTTTTGGGGTTATGCTTTAGAGACGGCCGCATTCACGTTAAATAGGGCACCATCAAAATCCGTTAAGACGACGCCTTATGAACTGTGGTTTGGCAAGAAACCAAAGTTGTCGTTTCTTAAAGTTTGGGGCTGCGATGCTTATGTGAAGAAACTTCAACCAGATAAGCTCGAACCCAAATTGGAGAAATGTGTCTTCATAGGATACCCAAAAGAAACTATTGGGTACACCTTCTATCACAGATCTGAGGGCAAGATTTTCGTTGCTAAAATCGGATCCTTTCTAAAGAAGTGAGTGGGAGGAAAGTAGAACTTGATGAGATAACTGTATCTACTCCCTTATTGGAAAGTAGTTCATCACAAGAACCGGTTCCTGTGACAACTACACCAGTTAGTGAGGAAGCTAATGATATTGATCATGAAACTTCAGATCAAGTTTCTCTGAACCTCGTAGGTCTACCAGAGTAAGATCCGCACCAGAGTGGTACGGTAATCCTATTCTGGAAGTCATGTTACTTGACCATGATGAACCTACGAACTATGAGGAAGCGATGATGAGTCCAGATTCCGTAAAATGGCTAGAGGCCATGAAATCTGAGATGGGATCCATGTATGAAAACAAAGTATGGACTTTGGTTGACTTGCCCGATGATCGGCAAGCCATTGAGAATAAATGGATCTTTAAGAAGAAGACCGACGCTGATGGTAATGTAACTGTCTATAAAGCTCGACTTGTTGCGAAAGGTTTTCGACAAGTTCAAGGGGTTGACTACAATGAGACTTTCTCACCTGTAGCGATGCTTAAGCTTGTCCGAATCATGTTAGCTATTGCTGCATTTCATGATTATGAAATTTGGCAAATGGATGTCAAAACTGCATTCTTGAATGGATTTCTGGAAGAAGAGTTGTATATGATGCAGACAGAAGGTTTTGTTGATCCAAAAGGTGCTAACAAAGTATGCAAGCTCCAACGATCCATTTATGGACTGGTGCAAGCATCTTGGAGTTGGAATAAACGTTTTGATAGTGTGATCAAAGCATATGGTTTTATACAGACTTTTGGAGAAGCCTGTATTTACAAGAAAGTGAGTGGGAGCTCTGTAGCATTTCTAATATTATATGTAGATGACATACTATTATCGGCCAATTCCAGTTCTGCCCCTAACTCGAACCCACTACTCAGTTTTGCCCCTAATTTTTAGGTATGCTCAGTTTTGCCCCTCCGCCGTTAGTGTCACTTATAGAAATGCCCTTTTGCGTCGTTACCGTCTGGTCAAAGGACTTTGACCATCCAGAAAAAAATAGCAAAAAAAATTAAAAAAATCAGAAATTTTGTGGGATCGAAGATAGTCATGTCCGCAAGGCGCGTGCAAGTTTTTGTGCTGTTCGGACACCCTGGGAGCTCATGGCAAAGGAAATCATAAATTTTATACGCATGTGAACCATAAATTCAAAAAAATAGAAAAAAAATCAAAAAAAATTTGAAACTCTGTGGGACTGAAGATACTTAGGTGCACAAGATGTGTGCACATTTTTGTTGCGTTTGGACATTGTAGGAGCTCGTGGAGAAAAAAACAAAGTTTAGCTTATACGAGCTCCTACGAGCGCCTACGATGTCCAAACACAACAAAAATGTGCACACATCTTGTGCACCTAAGTATCTTCAGTCCCACAAAATTTCATATTTTTTTTTATTTTTTTCTATCTTTTTGAATTTACGGTTCACATGCGTACAAAATTTATGATTTCCTTTGCCATGAGCTCCCAGGGTGTCCGAACAGCACAAAAACTTCCACGCGCCTTGCGTACATGACTATCTTCGATCCCACAAAATTTCATATTTTTTTAAATTTTTTTGCTATTTTTTTCTGGATGGTCAAAGTCCTTCGACTGCACGGTAACGCAAGAAAAGGGCATTTCTATAAGTGACACTAATGGCGGAGGGGCAAAACTGAGCATACCTAAAAATTAGGGGCAAAACTGAGTAGTGGGTTCGAGTTAAGGGCATAGATGTAAATGTCCCTATTATTAATTGGTAATGATATAGAATTTCTGGATAGCATAAAGGGATACTTGAATAAAAGTTTTTCAATGAAAGACCTCGGTGAAGCTGCTTACATATTGGGCATCAAGATCTATAGAGATAGATCGAGACGCTTAATAGGACTTTCACAAAGCACATACCTTGATAAATTTTTGTAAAAGTTCAAAATGGATCAGGCAAAGAAAGGGTTCTTGCCCGTGCTTCAAGGTGTGAAGTTGAGTCAAACTCAATGCCCGACCACAAAGCAGAAGATAGAGAGAAATGAAAGATGTTCCTATGCTTCAGCCATAGCCTCTATCATGTATGCAATGTTGTGTACCGGACCGACGTGTGCTTAGCAATAAGCTTGGCAGAAGGTACCAAAGTAATCCAGAGTGGATCACGGACAGCGGTCAAGAACATCCCTGAAATACCGAAAAGGACTAAGGATATGTTTCTCGATATGGAGGTGACAAAGAGCTAGTCGTAAATGGTTATGTCGATGCAAGCTTTGACACTGATCCGGACGATTCTAAATCGCAAACTGGATACGTGTTTTTATTAAAGGTGGAGCTGTAAGTTGGTGCAGTTCTAAACAAAGCGTCGTGGCGGGATCTACATGTGAAGCGGAGTACATAGCCGCTCAAGCAACAAATGAAGGAGTCGGATGAAGGAGTTCATTTCCGATCTAGGTGTCATACCTAGTGCATCGGGACCAATGAAGATCTTCTGTGACAATATCGTGCAATTGCTTTGGCAAAGGAATCCAGATTTCACAAGAGGACCAAGCACATCAAGAGACGCTTCAATTCCATTCGGGACCAAGTCCAAGTGGGAGACATAGAGATTTGCAAGATACATACGGATCGTAATGTTGCGCACTGCTGACTAAGCCTCTCTCACGAGCAAAACATGATCAGCACCAAGGCTCCATGGGTGTTAGAATCATTACTATGTAATCTAGATTATTGACTCTAGTGCAAGTGGGAGACTGAAGGAAATATGCCCTAGAGGCAATAATAAAGTTATTATTTATTTCCTCATATCATGATAAATGTTTATTATTCATGCTAGAATTGTATTAACTGGAAACATGATACATGTGTGAATACATAGACAAAAATATAGTCACTAGTATGCCTCTACTTAACTAGCTCATTTATCAAAGATGGTTATGTTTCCTAACCATAGACATGTGTTGTCATTTGATTAATGGGATCACATCATTACGAGAATGATGTGGTTGACATGACCCATTCCGTTAGCCAAGCACTTGATCGTTTAGTATATTTCTATTGCTTTCTTCATGACTTATACATGTTCCTGTAACTATGAGAATTATGCAACTCCCGTTTACCGAAGGAACACTTTGGGTACTACCAAACGTCACAACGTAACTGGGTGATTATAAATGAGTACTACAGGTGTCTCCGAAGGTACATGTCTCCGAAGGTATAAAGGAGTACTACAGGTGTCTCCGAGGCGGCGTGGTGGGCGCTGGCACGCGTGGCGGGGGCACAACACGGCGGGTGGGGTGCGACCAGGGCGGGGATGGCCCGGGCGGCTCACTGCTGCTGCTGCAACCGGCGAGGCGGCAGCTAGCGGCGAGGCGGCGCAAGCTCTGAGGCCCGAGGAGTGATGAGCGTACTGCGACGGACAATATGGGATCTTTTTCCGTGTTGGGCGTCTCCAACCAAAGCCGGACACATACGTCCGTTTTGGCACTCATTGCCACCCCAAACGGACAAAATACGGAAGAAACGGACGTCCATTTAGGTCGTGCGCTGGAGTTGGCCTGGTACGGCCATGTCAATCTTGTCCTGTAAACACAAAAGGCAATGTAGGAAGGGAGCATCATCTGTTAGGAAAAAAAATGATACTGTACAATATCTACATGCACTCTGCCTCGTTGTACTGCAGTTTGTGTGTCTTTTGTCCGTTTGGATCGGCTAGGTGTCGCTGTTCGGCTGCATCCGACTGATGTGCCCAACTGGTCGACGCAATTTTCGCCCACCACAAAGCATATTGAATTAAAAAAAGTCAGCTACCATGCCAACGCGCCACAGTTCATGCCGACGGCCATGCCAACGCTTGGTATACATGCCAGCCTAAAAACATAGCACTTGCCAGCGGCCGTCACACTTATCAGCACACAAAAACTGGCTGTTGTTCAACCACACCATACATCTCGGCCATGGTTATGCCGACACACTTACCGGCATACAAAAAAGATGACGCTCTTCGCCATAGATCAATCATCAAGCTTGAGCATCTCCCTTGGCATCTTCATGAACCAAGGCCTCTTCCTATGGGACACCATGCTCAAGTCCACCTCCTTCATCATGCAAGTGATCGCCACTTTTTTTTCTTTGGCCTTGGCTTTGGTAGCCTCAATCTCAAGCTTCTTTGCTTTCACGTCCGCCTCCATCTCTACCTTCTTCGTGTGCATTTCCGCCTCTGTAGGACCTTGAAGTATGTCTAGAGGGGGGGGGTGATTAGACTACTTGACCAATTAAAAACTTAACCTTTTCCCAATTTTAGAGTTTGGCAGATTTTAGCTATCTTTGGACAAGTCAAGCGATCATCACACAATTCAAGCAAGCATGCAAAGAGTATATGAGTAGCGGAAATTAAAGCATGCAACTTGCAAGAATGTAAAGGGAAGGGTTTGGAGGATTCAAACACAATTGGAGACACGGATGTTTTTGGCGTGGTTCCGATAGGTGGTGCTATCGTACATCCACGTTGATGGAGACTTCAACCCACGAAGGGTAACGGTTGCGTGAGTCCACGGAGGGCTGCACCCACGAAGGGTCCACGAAGAAGCAACCTTATCTATCCCACCATGGCCGTCGCCCACGAAGGACTTGCCTCACTAGCGGTAGATCTTCACGAAGTAGGCGATCTCCTTGCCCTTACAAACTCCTTGGTTCAACTCCACAATCTTGTCGGAGGCTCCCAAGTGACACCTAGCCAATCTAGGAGACACCACTCTCCAAGAAGTAACAAATGGTGCGTTGATGATGAACTCCTTGCTCTTGTGCTTAAAATGATAGTCTCCCCAACACTCAACTCTCTCTCATGGGATTTGGATCTGGTGGAAAGAAGATTTGAGTGGAAAGCAACTTGGGGAAGGCTAGAGATCAAGATTCATATGGTAGGAATGGAATATCTTGGCCTCAACACATGAGTAGGTGGTTCTCTCTCAGAAATGGTAAGTTGGAAGTGTAGGTTTGTTCTGATGGCTCTCTCCACGAATGAAGAGGAGGTGGAGGGGTATATATAGCTGTCGGTGTCAAAACCGGCGGATCTCGGGTAGGGGGTCCCAAACTGTGCGTCTAGGCGGATGGTAACAGGAGACAAGGGACACGATGTTTTACCTGTGTTCAGCCCTCTCGGTGGAGGTAAAACCCTACTCCCGCTTGATTAAAATTGATGATATGGGTAGTACAAGAGTAGATCTACCACGAGATCAAGGAGGCTAAACCCTAGAAGCTAGCCTATGGTATGATTGTTGTTCGTCCTATGGACTAAAACTTTCTGGTTTATATAGACACCGGAGAGGGCTAGGGTTACACAGAGTCGGTTACAATGGTAGGAGATCTACATATCCGTATCGCCAAGCTTGCCTTCCACGCCAAGGAAAGTCCCATCCGGACACGGGACGAAGTCTTCAATCTTGTATCTTCATAGTCTTGGAGTCCGGCCAATGATGATAGTTCGGCTATCCGGACACCCCCTAGTCCAGGAGTCCCTTAGTAGCCCCCGAACCAGGCTTCAATGACAACGAGTCCGGCGCGCATATTGTCTTCGGCATTGCAAGGAGGGTTCTTCTCCAACTTCCATGTACTCGCCGAATGGTGTCCGGCTTCTTATAAATGCTGCGCTCCTTGGCTTCCACGTCCAATAATGGCTATCTTCCACGTGTCGAAGGAATGCGAAAAGCCAGGGTATTTTTACATTCTACCCCCTAGCTGCGCGAATGAGCCGCCTATAAAGAGAGGCGATGATCTAGATCCGAATCACACCATCCTCCTTCCGCGAGTATTCATCGGAGCGCCTCTGACCAAAAAATCCATTCCATCATGGACAGTCGACGCGGCTCCTCCTCTCGCGCTCCCAGCCCTCAGCCAGGAGATTGGGGGAGATGTTCGGTCCCGCATAGTGAGCTGGTGACGCTCCAAGCCGAGGGATTTCTTCCCCGGCCTTTATGGTTCCGGTTCGAGCCGGACTTGCCACCTACAAGGGCGGAAAGCAGGCGGAGAGCGTCCCCAATCCCTCCAAAGGAGAGCGAGTATGCTTCGTCCCTTATCTAATAAGAGGACTCGGATTTCCCATGCATCTATTTCTCCGAGGGCTCCTGGAGTTCTATGGGCTCTAGCTCCACCATCTTACGCCTGCCTCCATCCTGCACATCGCGGGCTTCGTGGCCCTTTGCGAGCTGTTCTTGGGCGTCGAGGCCCATTTTGCGCTGTGGAAGAGATTATTCTGCCTCGTACCCCGTTCTCATGAGGGGTCGATATATCAAGTGGGCGGAGCCGAACTATGGCGCATCGCCGGGACCGGATATCTATCCGGAACCCCAAAGAAGGCGTCAGAAGACTGGCCTTCAGAATGGTTTTATATGGAGGACGCCCCGCTAACGAACCCAGTTCGGATCGGCCTCCCGGAGTTCAGCAACGCTCCTCTGAAGAAACGCCTGAGTTGGCGCCCGCAGAGCCCTCAACGGGAGAATGACAGGGACGTCCAATATCTTATGGGCCGAATAAGGTTATTGGCTCATTCCGGATTGACCATGATTGGAGTCATGGCCACATGCATTATGCGAGGGGTGCAGCCACTCCAGTATAGGGGCCACCCCATGTGGGATTTCAACGGGGAGGATGATGCCACCCGTCATGGCCGCAAGGGGACGGGATCAGTCGCTGATCTGGTGAAGATCCTGTCCGGCCTGTACAAAGGGGAGGAGGACTTCCTCCATGCTAGTCCATCGAATGGATTTTCCATGAACAAACCCTCGAAGCTGGGTAAGCGGACGTTTGTCTATCCGATCCATATTCCCAAAATTAAGTGTCTCACTTTGTGATTTCGACGCAGGAACTGCGCCGGGCCGTAGAGGACATACACAGCCCGGCTCCACAACCCGAGGATCTGGGACGGTCCCTCGATCCAGCCTCCGAAGAGGATCCGGACATAAAGGTGGAGCTGATCGATGGGGTGTTCTACCAACTTAGCATCGACAATGCTTTGGTCGCCATTACGGCCGACTACCCCGGAATATCTCCGGTTTCCCAGGTAACTGTGACCGGAGTCCTGATACCATTACTCATCCATGCTTATTTCTGACCACTGTATACAAATGGTGTTTCGCAGGAGGTGCCTTCGAGGCGGGAAGCCGAACCCGCGGCGGCTGGCCAACAAGGGGCAGCTCAGCCCAGTAGGCGGAAGAGAAGTGTGGCGCGGATCGAGACGTTGCCGCAACGGTATGGCTCGCCACCATGTTTCCGGGAAAGATTCCTGGAAGGTACATTTAACGCTCGTGGTTTCTTCAGGAGAAAGAGCGCTCGCCGGACTGTGTCCGGAGAGATTGCCAACCAAACCTCCTCCGGCCTGGCTCCAATGCCAGGTCCGGAGGGGGAGGCGAACGCAAGGCGCGCATCAGGTGCTCCTCCAGTGGAGGACGCCGACAGGTTGTCCGCCACCAGATCTGAGGTGGAGAGCGCCATGAATCACAGGCGCCCCCGGACAGTTCTTCGTGATGCGTGCTTCTCCCCGGAGGCATTGAATGCCTTCAATTCGGGAGATGCGCACCTCCGTGCTGCTCAAGATGGTCTAGCCAGAGCCACGGAGCAGTACGTAAAAGACATACGGGTGAGGAATTTTGACAGTTATATATGCCAGTAGCCCCCGAGAGTTAAAATAGTTAGAATAACTGATTTATGGATCATTTGTTATGCAGGATCTTACGGAGAAGAATACCCACCTGTCCCAGGAGCTTCAAGAGTGCAAGGCCCAACTCGAGGCCGCACTAGCCGCCGCATGGGGAGCCACGGAGACCCCCTTTGGTAATATATACTTCAAAAGATAAGTAGTTTGTGAAGTGCGGCGTGTGTATAAACCTGACGATAATATTGCAGATGGTGCCGGACTAGATCCGGACAAGCAGCAGGTACTACGCCAGCTAAAGGCCGGCGAGAAGGTGCTTACAAGGGTGCGGCAGGAGAAAAATGTCCTCCAAGATGCCAACACTCAGCTGGGCGAGGAACTGAAAGATGTTCGGGTCCAGCTGTCTTACTCCGTGAAGGAGAATCTGCGGCTTCGTCGCGGCATTTATAGTAAGTGCTTGAACAAACTTTTGAAAAGAAGAGTTAGGCGAGGATGTCGATTAGTAGGAATATGTCTGTAGGTATGCTCACCGGCCGTCCTACAGAGGAAATGCCCGGTTCAATGGGTGACCTACTTCCTGAGCTGCTGCAACTGCACGAATGAGTTCGACAGGTGATGAGTGGCGTCGCCCAGGCCTTATGGCCGTCCATCTCCCCGCCCGAGGGTCTTGGAGGGCTTGCGGAGAAGCTACAGGGAGCACATCGGCGCTTCCGTCTATGGAAGATATCGGCCTGCCGTCAGGGCGCCAGGGAGGCCTGGGCCATGGTGAAGACGAGGTACACGAAATCTGACCCAAACCACATGGCCGAGGTCGGACCTGTGGGGCCCGATGGGAAGTAGATCCCTGTGAGCTTGATGTACGGCCAAGTAGAGTTGGCCGCAAAGTATTCACAGCGGGACTGTAAACTAGACAGCCTGTTAGATGGTATTGAAAAGGAATACAATCATTCAATTTGACTATGTAATTTAAAATGACACGTAAAATGCCTTCTAGCCGGATTGTAGATCGTTTGTCATTGCGGACCTTTTCGCTTCAACCTCGGGACCCGACAGTCCGGAGTGTGTCCGAATACCCTCGCGGTTATAAAAAACTGGGCATGCGTGGAGACCAAAGCGTAGGGGTCATTAGTGCTTTATCGGACAAGTGCCCAACTAGTTATGTTATATTACATGGTTAGTAAGAAACATCTTCCAGGAGAATAGTTCCGTTAGGGGTTCCTTTCCACAGGAGGCATGCCCTAAAGTGCAGGTCCGACTGCAAAAAGCGTGAAAGCATCTAGGGGCAGATAAATAAATAGGTAAGAAATCGTCTTTTAGTTCACCGACCGAATATTCCCTTAAGAACGCTAGCTTTCGGCTTCACCCAGTCTGAGGTACACATCCGGCTGAACCGGCAGTAACAATCGCAGATGTGCTCCCTTTACCTCTTAGCCGAACAATCGGGAACATAGGGGTAAGCACAGGAGCCAGACAACCCAGCTTGGCCAAAACTTAAGTCATATCGATGCATATAATGGTGAATAAAAGGTACATGCGGAAGTGTGACACATGTTTTGGGCATAAAGCCCGTGTAAATAAGCTTCTGTTAAAGAAGCCCCCAGGTATAATGAGTGCGAGTAGCATGTCAAGTGTGTGCGAATGGTGCACGGACGAGCCTTGAAAGGCTTTAAGAAAAAAGGAGGGAGAGAGAGAAATAAAAGACAGCTAAAGTATACAATGTAGACGGAGGAAGGAGACGAACTCAGAGTCCGGCGCTAGGCGTAGAATCTTCGGAGACGGGCTGCGTTCCATGGGTTTGGCTCAAGTCGGTTGTCCGATGCATTTCGCAGATGGTATGCTCCGCCGGTCAGGACTTGATTGATGATGAAGGGACCTTCCCATTTGGGCTTGAGTTTGTCCTTTTTCTTGTCCGGCAGGCGTAGAACTAGTTCGCCAACATTGTAAGTTTTGGCCCGTACTTCTCTGCTTTGATATCTTCGAGTCTGCTGTTGATAGAATGCGGAACGAGCTTTTGCCATGTCGCGCTCCTCCTCTAAGGCGTCCAAACTGTCCTGCCGATCCAGCTCGGCTTCTCTTTCTTCGTACATGCGGACGCGAGGTGAGTCATGAATTATGTCGCAGGGCAAAACTGCCTCTGCGCCGTACACCATAAAAAATGGTGTGAATCCGGTAGTGCGATTCGGCGTGGTCCGTAGCCCCCAGAGTACGGAGTCAAGCTCCTATACCCAGTGCGTGTTAGATTCCTTAAGGCACCGCACTAGTCTGGGTTTGATGTCGCTCATAATTAGACCATTTGCTCGCTCAACTTGACCATTAGTTTGATGGTGATAGACTGAAGCGTAGTCGAGCTTGATGCCCATGTTTTTGCACCAGAGTTTAACCTCGTCGGCCGTGAAGTTTGTGCCGTTATCAGTGATGATGCTATGGGGGACACCGTAACGGTGTACTACCCTGATATGAAGTCTATCACGGGTCCGGATTCAGCCGTCTTAACTGGCTTGGTGTCACATCCCTAGTTCTGACAATGCCTAGTGCATGCATTAGAGTGTTGCATCATGTTTAAATTTCATTTAAACCTGAAATGGGGATTGATCAAACCCTAGCATCAAAGCAATTCAAATAGGTTCAACCAAAATATTTTCAATGATCTCAAAATATCCTTTTAAAATGTTCATGATTTATGGAAAAAGGTGAAATCCTCTACCGGAGATAATGCATATTTTTCTAGGACATTTTGGTCATCAATTAAATCATTATGGTATTTGAGTTGGAGTTTAAAAGTTACCATTAAATATTGGTTGCTCCAAATATTCTGAAATTTATTGTGTGGTTTGAGAATAATTCAAATATTCCTCACAAAATTTACAGAATTAACCAAAGTGTTTTGTTAGTATTTTATTTGCAAAACAATTACAGAATATTAGAAAACTGAAATAATTAGAAAACAGAGAGAGAAGAGGCCCCAGTGCCACTTACAGGACTGGCCGCCCACCTGCCCATGCCACCACCACCTACCTTTGCCAAGAGGGCGGAGAGGAGGGGGACAGCCTTGCCGGCGCCGAGCACGCCATGAGGCCACCTCCTGCTTCCACCTCCTGCTGCCCCTCGCCGCCTCGACTTCCTCCGCGACGCCACGCCCCCCGACCCTCTCTCACTCTCCCGTGCCCTCTCCCTCCTCCTCTCTCTCCCTCGCCTGCTTTCGCCATGGCCGAAGCCTCCATGGACGCGCTGCCGCACCACCGCAGCCACAACCACTTCCCGCTCCCTCTCCGTCCCCAAGAGCTCCGCCCGACCTCTTCTTCGTCTCCACCGAAGCAACGACGCCGAGCGCCCGCAGCGCCGCCATCGCCATTGTTCGCCCTCTGCACCGGCAGCCGTCGCCGTCAATTCGCAGCAACCCGACCGCCCCGACCTCGCCGACGCGCCATCGAACGCGCCAGTGAGCACCCGCTGCTCCCCTTCCCCCACACGCGCTTCGCTCTCTAGGCCGTAGCCTGCCGTGGCCGAGCTCCCCTCGCCCCGCCATGTCGCCGCCGTCTTTGCAGCCGCTGAGCTCGATTAGGAGCGCGTCATCAAGGCCAGAAGCCACCAGAGCATAACGCACACGCTAACATGCCCTCCTGCACCACAGCGCCAACCTCAAGACTCACCCGAACTCCGGCGCGCGCCATGAGCTCACTTCCGCGAACTCCGCCACCTCGCGCCTCCGCGTGCCTCCTTTGGATGCGCGCAAGCTAGGCAACCTCTCGTGCCCTTGGCTTGGCCCAAAACCGCCAGAAGCGCCACTCCGCGAAGCTCGCGCAGAAGTGGTCGTCGCCGGCGAACTCCGGCGAAGTCGACGTGTCACTTAATTAGCGCTAATGACCCCACTAATCAACCCACCTAGCTCACCGACATATGGGCCCTGCTCCCAAATTAACCACGGATTTATTCCTGCTTAGTTTAGATTAATCCACCGCCCCACTTGTCGGTTTAACCAACCCACGCCGCTGACTGCCCACCGGTCGACCTCTGTTCCGCTTCATGCCATCGACGTGGACCCCACTGTCAGTTTGACCCGGCCGTGTCCTGCTGACCTGCTGACGTCATGGTGACGAAATGTCGACGATTAACCATTTTCTGAATTTATTTTAATTCAGGAAATTTGAAAATAGCTAAAACTTCTAAAATTCATAGAAATTCAACCGTAACTCCAAATGAAATAAATTATATATGAAAAATGATCAGGAAAATCTAATCTATCCATCTGTACCATTTTCATGCATGTTTGAACAATGTTTGTCCTCTGTTTTGGACAAAACAAATAAAGGGCATTTAAATAATCATATATGGAGTTTGAATTTGGATCATGTATTCAAACCAACTTCATCTAAATCATAGCTAGATGCATTAGCTCAAATCACATCATATTGCCATGTCATGATCATGCATCATATTGTAGCATTGCATTGATTGTGTTCTTTCTCGCCATCGTGTTTGTCCCTCTCGATAGACGCGTTGTACCGACGATGTGATCGCTGACACTAATGAAGACTCAATGTTATCTTCGAAGTGCCGGCAAGCAAAACCCCTTGTTCATTCCGATACAATCCTACCCTCTCGCTCCTGCTCTCTTTTCTGCATTAGGACAACAACGATTCATCATTACTTTGCTGCGTAGCTGAACCCTTTATCCTTTGCATGACCTGTCATTCCACAAGAATAGATGAAACCCACTAGCATGAGTAGGAGTTGTTTGAGCCCTGTTGTGCCTACTCATACGTGCTTGTTTGTCATGCCTGCTATCGCTTAGAGTTGAGTCGGGTCCGATTCATCGAGGATGATTCAGAGGTGTGTGAACATGTCCCACTGTGTGTGAGCTAAGTGTGTGAACACGATTTGGTAAAGGTAGCGGTGAGAGGCCATGTAGGAGTACATGGTGGGTTGTCTCATTGCAGCCGTCCTCGTGAACTGAGTTACGTGTTTGTGATCCATGATTCAGCTACTACCACGCATTGGGCCCAAACCAATGGACCCTCTCGGCTTCTTAATCACCCTTGTCCTCTGTCCGTGAGTTGCAAGTAGTTTCGTGTTTGTAGTATGTTTGGAGGCCGTCGCAGCGCTGACCGTAGGGGTGGGCTGTGATGCGGTAGGCACGTGGCACGTGTACCGGGCGCCTGCTTGGTGTCTCGGGAACCCTGTTCACATCGTTTGGGGCTGTGGAGCGAAACTTCGCCGAACTCCTCATAGATGGAACCCAAATAGGCGATAAACCCGGACTAGGGACTTGAGTGTTTAGGTAGGTCGTGGCCGACACCCACGCTGGGCTTCCGCTGAAGGTTGCCGAGTACATGTCGTAAACGCGGGTAAGTGGTGAGAGCGTGTGTGAAGAAGTACACCCCTGCAGGGTTAACATTATCTATTCGAATAGCCGTGTCCGCGGAAAAGGACTTCTGGGTTGCCTATAACAGTTCATAGACAAGTGAAAGTGGATACTCTAAAATGCGCAAGATAAGCGTGAGTGCTATGGATGGCGTACTCGTAGGGAGACGGGTGCGGATCCATAGTGGAGTATTGATATGGAGAATATGTGGACTCGTGTGCGCCACCTCAAAAGAGTTACTTGCAGTCGTAGATTAGGATAGCCACCGAGTCAAAGCTGGCTTGCTGCAGTTAAACTCCACCACCCCCTTTGTTGATAATGATGCATATGTAGTTAGTTCTGATGTAAGTCTTGCTGGGTACATTTGTACTCACGTTTGCCTATTTTATGTTTTTGCAGAGAGACTTGAGTCTCGCTAGTAGTACCACGTGGACTTCGACGTTTAGCTTGATACCTCAGCTACGATCTTGTGCCCTCGGCAGATCTCGTAGATAGTCGCTTCTAAGCCTTTTTCATTTGTAGTTGTGCGTACTCAGACAGGTTAGCTTCCGCTTGTGCTTTGACTTGTATGTTCAATGTTGGGTCATGAGACCCTGTCTGAAATATCTCGCCTCCTCGAGCCTAATGAGTAAATACTTGAGTCGAGAGTCATGTTGTGATGCCATGTTGTATTTGCACATATCGAGCATATTGTGTGTATGTTATTGAAATGCTTGGTATGTGTGGGATCCGACTATCTAGTTGTTTATCTTTAGTAGCCTCTCTTACGGAAATGTCTCCTAGTGTCTCCACCGAGCCATGGTAGCTTGCTACTGCTCCTAACACTTAGGCTGGCGGCATGTGTCCTTCTTCGTTCTCAGGTACTGTCCCTTCGGGAAATGTCACGCATTGAGTACCGGAGTCCTGTTAGCCCGCTTCTGCCCGGTTTACGAGTCCTGCTAGCTCGATGCTACAGCCCGAACTTACTTGTTGATGACCGACACGCTCGATGTTTGGGTCATGGATGCTGTCCTGTAAGTCTGTGCCACTTTGGGTTTACAACTAGCCATGTCAGCCGGGCTCTTTTTCATATGGATGCTAGCGACACTATCATATACGTGTGCCAAAAGGCTAAACGGTCCCGGCTAAGGTAAGGCGACACCGTTGGGATACCGTGCGTGAGGCCGCAAAGTGATATGATGTGTTACAGACTAGATCGATGTGGCATTGAGTCGGGTCCCGACAATATTAGTATCGAGCTTGATTTGCTCAGAGGATTACCAAGCCAAACTGGTCAAGTTGAGTCTAGAAATGCTTTAGTTATATGTAGGGAATTGATTGTGGGAAGGAACGTAAGGCTCTTTTACTCCTTATACCTCATGGCCTTCGATCCGAGTCATCCTCTTCTCTTCTACGGGATTAAGAACTAGGCCTTCTCATCTATCTACCAGATGACGTGTTACTAATCCATAGACTTGTAGAATTGTTAGTTTCAAGTCTCGCTTCAGTTTTACTACTTCCGTATGTTCATAATTGTTGATCTCAAACCTTGATATTGTGCTTGAGTGGCTATGCCACCATTTTTGTATCATGTCTCCAATCTTTTGAGCATTTACAGCCGTTATGTTTGTCAAGTCATCCTGAGTTCCTAAATAGTCTGAAGCATTTGCAAAATCCCTTCCTTCCGTTCCGATGTTCCTTTGGGTCAGATTAACCACACTAATCGGTGAGTTGAGGTATTCTATTGCCTCGACATATATGTTGGAATTATTATTATGACCTAGGTGTCTTAGGGGATCATCTAGTAATCTAGCCATGATTTGTATCCCAGTGTGAAGATTCTGGCCTTCATTCTCGAAAGCATCCCGTGATGCCATTTAGTAGTAGGTATTCTACTCCTGGGTTTCTTGAACCCGAGATTCACCCTACTTACTTCATGTCGTTAGTGTTTGCTAGTTCCTTTAGGTTGTTAGTAACCTTGCGATAGTCCTCGAGGTCCGTGGTATTCCCTTCTTCCAAATACCGTGAACCATTTAGGGCAGAAGTTTGTTGGATCAAAGGATCACAACGGTGTGCTCTTGATGAGTTCTCCATTTTATATTGTGACTCTGCCAGCTTCTACCCTTTTCGCATGGGTTATCCGGAAGAAACATGTTGAACCTGGTTCGACATACTAATCTATGCATCCACAACTCAGGAAATCATATGTTCTTTTGGGTTGTCCCTCTTTAGTTATATTCTGACCTTCGTCTATCGATTGATAGTCAGGAGTAGTTGTGCACCCGAGTTCATCGATGCTTATTATTCTTGTGGTCCGTCAAGCCATTCTATTCCAGAATGACTAGGAGAAACAAACTCCAGTACCTTGTCCATTTCTAGGATTGGGTCAAAGCAGTTGTACTCCGCAGATCAAATTACTAATCTAGCTTTTGCTCTGTTCTACCTTGGGGTATTACCATCTTTATGTCAAGAATGTCATGGGAATTGCACACCATCCTATGAACTCTTGATATAGTGATACTTCTTGCCATCATTATTCATTCCTCGATTTCCATGTTATTATAACCGAATGCCGATAACCGAATCGTGATGTGTGAAATCTATACTCCTAGCAACTCCGTTGCTTGGTAGTTAAATGGACAATAACCTCATTCTTAGCGTGTTGATTATTGAATCGTCACCCTAAAGTTGATTGTGCTACCTAGTCCTTATTTCTGGTGCACTCTTCGATCCATGAGTTAGAATTGTGCCAGTCCCTCGCTCTTGTAATCATATCGTCTTGCCCTGAAAAGCAAGATTGTTCTCGAGCGTAGTAACATATCGGTGGTTCGTGATTTTCCGAATATCTTCTCGGAAGTATTACCAGTTGTCACCGACTGTTATGTTGAGCTCGTGATCAAATTGGTTTCATACAAACCACCCTTCTCCAAGAATCATGTTGCATACCCACGAGCTGTTTGGTCAAGCTAAACAACAACTTGGAGAGTTGGAAGATGGAAGCTTGTCCGATTTAGTTCATCTTAAGGGTTATCTTGTATGTGTGTTGAAGAAAGATGATATCTTCATCAATTGATCCTCGAGACCAGTTGTTAGAGCTATCGTCTTGCCAAAACTTTGATTTGAGTGTGGGCTATCCTCAAATCAAACCGTAACCAAAGATGTTCGTAATGTTGTCTTACTCGTGGATTTTCCTCGGCATACAAAGATTATATCTTTTGGGTCGACCAATACTATCACCTTGTTCACATAGTTATGGAATTCCATCTCCATGGGAATCTGGATGAATTGTTGTTGAGCCCATCGACAACATCCTTGTCTTCTCCATAATTTTGTTGAATATTAAGCTAGTGTTGGAAAATTTAGAAAGCATTTGTTCATGCTAGCTCATGAAGCATATGTTCGGATGTAAGAAGTGACTTCCTCTAGTTCATGTGCATTTGATGCAAGTTGCCGGCCGTGGATTCGAGAAAGACAATGTTGCTTCCTTTGGAATCATCCCAAATCATTCATGCATACGTGCGAAGTATTCTGTGGTTCGAAGACTTGCAACCTTCATTCTATATGTATTCCTAGCACACCAAGCCACTGATTGATTTGTTCAAGGAGAAGAAGTTCCTTCTTAAGAATCATGACTTATGTTAGGACTTCGATATCCTCGATGATGGTTCCCAACCTGAACTCGGTAGTGCTTTATTATAAGACTACTATGTGGTCATGCTTGTCTAGGACAACATGTTCACATGTATGTAGCAGAAACAGCTCATGTTTTGGAGCTTGCTATCGTAGTTCATTTCCCGAGAATCCCGCAACGTCATCTCGTCGGTTTGTGTTCCAAACTTTAATTTTTCTTCTAGACTTGATGAGTCTGGAATATTCCGACACCAACCGGATCTGAATCTCAGGCAGATATGATGGTTGGAACCTCTTCCAAGAACTATGATATAGGTTCCAGTGAGGTGGACGCACCTAGCTGGAAGCACTATTGTTGTAGTATCTTGATTAAGCCGTTTGGTCACCTCCCATGGGGATCTCGCATGACTTATTCTACCAACTGATCCTTATGGATTTTGTGCTCCCAAAGTCCGACCTTTTACTTGATGTCCTAGATATCAAACCATATCTATGAATGGGATACACTAGCACATCAAGGAGAACATTAGAAGCGGGGTGCTAAATGTCTCTCGGTCGATCATCCAGATTTAGTCCCTTGGCCCCGCTAAGGTGAAATCTGAGAAAGTGTTGTCTTCCTTTTTATCTGCATCGTCCATCGCTATTCATCATGGTAGTATGTTGTGTTGTCAAGACCCTTGACACGGATGTTGGTAAAACCTTGATGAATATGGAAATGCTCAAGTTCTTGAGAGCACGCACAAGCACTATGTATTATCACCGCACTAACTGGAATTGTTCCTAGTCTTCTCGGTTATGCTATAACCATTCCAATAGTGGAATCACTTTCTCTTTGAGCTTCTCCTAGCTACTAAAATCATCCCTTGTGTTGTCTTCAACAAGGTAATCCACATCATCCATTCTCGCCCAAGAATGTTATTCTCTCAGATTCCTTCAAATGATCAATTGTGAATTGCCTTAGGCTGGTGTAAAGAGTTTCAATGATCTTTAAATCAAATGTAATTCTTTTTGCCACTTAAGGATATATCCATGAATTGCCTTCCTCTAAAATGTCTCATTGTGGTATCATGGCAAATCAAACTCTCGCTTCGTTGACAACCGCTCACCACCCTCTTAGGTGGGGAATTGTTGTCTACCTAGTGAACCCTCGCCATCTATTCCACTCCATTCCTCTAGATGTGTGCCTTGTATCTCATCTTGCGAGATGTTTTGTGACTCACTCCGTGAGTTGATCCTAAGTTGTTGATCTTCAAAAGATCGACCCTTCTAGAGTTTCTTTTCCTTCTCGTTGTCATGTTGGTAAGAGTTCCTGAAGCAAGACATCAAACAAGATGGTGATCGAATCAACGTTCTTATGAAGTGCAACCTGGATCGTGAAGATCGTGTTAGCTTGTGTCCCTGTGTCTTCTTACCCTACGCTTGAATCTCGGGACGAGATTCTTGTTTAGTGGGGGCGAGTTGTCACATCCCTAGTTCTGACAATGCCTAGTGCATGCATTAGAGTGTTGCATCATGTTTAAATTTCATTTAAACCTGAAATGGGGATTGATCAAACCCTAGCATCAAAGCAATTCAAATAGGTTCAACCAAAATATTTTCAATGATCTCAAAATATCCTTTTAAAATGTTCATGATTTATGGAAAAGGTGAAATCCTCTACCGTAGATAATGCATATTTTTCTAGGACATTTTGGTCACCGAATTAAATCATTATGGTATTTGAGTTGGAGTTTAAAAGTTACCATTAAATATTGGTTGCTCCAAATATTCTGAAATTTATTGTGTGGTTTGAGAATAATTCAAATATTCCTCACAAAATTTACAGAATTAACCAAAGTGTTTTGGTTAGTATTTTATTTGCAAAACAATTACAGAATATTAGAAAACTGAAATAATTAGAAAACAGAGAGAGAAGAGGCCCTGTGCCACTTACAGGACTGGGCGCCCACCTGCCCATGCCACCACCACCTACCTTGCCAAGAGGGCGAGGAGGGGGACAGCGCACCGGCGCCGAGCACGCGCGAGGCCACCTCCTGCTTCCACCTCCTGCTGCCCCCTCGTCGCCCTGGACTTCCTCCGCGACGCCACGCGGCCCCCTCGACCCTCTCTCACTCTCCCCGTGCCCTCTCCCTCCTCTCGCCTCTCCTCCCTGCTTCCCGCCATGGCCGAAGCCTCCATGGACGCGCTGCTCGCACCACCGCTGCCACAACCACTTCCCGCTCCTCTCCGTCCCCAAGAGCTCCGCCCGACCTCTTCTTCGTCTCCACCGAAGCAACGACGCCGAGCGCCCGCAGCGCCGCCATCGCCATTGTTCGCCCTCTGCACCGGCAGGCCGTCGCCGTCAATTCGCAGCAACCCGACCGCCCCGACCTCGCCGACGACGCCATCGAACGCGCCAGAGCACCCGCGCTGTCTCCCCTTCCCCGGACGCGCCGCTCTCTAGGTCGTAGCCTGCCGTGGCCGAGCTCCCCTGCCGCCGGCCATGTCGCCGCCGTCTTTGCAGCCGCTGAGCTCGATTAGGAGCGCGTCATCAAGGCCAGAAGCCACCAGAGCATAACGCACACGCTAACATGCCTCCGTGCACCACAGCCAACCTCAAGACTCACCGAACTCCGGCGCCCATGAGCTCACTTCCGGCGAACTCCGCCACCTCGCCTCCGCGTGCCTCCTTTGGATGCGCTGCAAGCTAGGGCAACCCTCTGGTGCCCTTGGCTTGGCCTAAAACCGCCAGAAGCGCCACTCCGCGAAGCTCACGCGAGTTTTGGTCGTCGCCGGCGAACTCCGCAAGTCGACGTGTCACTTAATTAGCGCTAATGACCCCACTAATCAACCCACCTAGCTCACCGACATATGGGCCCTGCTCCCAAATTAACCCTCGGATTTATTCCTGCTTAGTTTAGATTAATCCACCGCCCCACTTGTCGGGCTTTAACCAACCCACGCCGTTGACTGCCCACCGGCCACCTCTGTTCCGCCTGTACATCGACGTGTGGACCCCATGTCAGTTTGACCCGGCCGTGTCCTGTTGACCTGCTGACGTCATGGTGACGAATGTCGACGCAGCTTAACCATTTTCTGAATTTATTTTAATTCAGGAAATTTCTAAAATAGCTAAAACTTCTAAAATTCATAGAAATTCAACCGTAACTCCAAATGAAATAAATTATATATGAAAATGATCAGGAAAATCTAATCTATCCATCTGTACCATTTTCATGCATGTTTGAACAATGTTTGTCCTCTGTTTTGGACAAAACAAATAAAGGGCATTTAAATAATCATATATGGAGTTTGAATTTGGATCATGTATTCAAACCAACTTCATCTAAATCATAGCTAGATGCATTAGCTCAAATCACATCATATTGCCATGTCATGATCATGCATCATATTGTAGCATTGCATTGATTGTGTTCTTTCTCGCCATCGTGTTTGTCCCTCTCGATAGACGTTGTACCGACGATGTGATCGCTGACACTAATGAAGACTCAATGTTATCTTCGAAGTGCCGTGCAAGCAAAACCCCTTGTTCATTCCGATACAATCCTACCCTCTCGCTCCTGCTCTCTTTTCTGCATTAGGACAACAACGATTCATCTGTTACTTGCTGCGGTAGCTGAACCCTTTATCCTTTGCATGACCTGTCATTCCACAAGAATAGATGAAACCCACTAGCATGAGTAGGAGTTGTTTGAGCCCTGTTGTGCCTACTCATACGTGCTTGTTTGTCATGCCTGCTCATGCTTAGAGTTGAGTCGGGTCGATTCATCGAGGATGATTCAGGTGTGTGAACATGTCCTCTGTGTGTGAGCTAAGTGTGTGAACACGATTTGGTAAAGGTAGCGGTGAGAGGCCATGTAGGAGTACATGGTGGGTTGTCTCATTGCAGCCGCCCTCGAACTGAGTTACGTGTTTGTGATCCATGATTCAGCTACTACCACGCATTGGGCCCGAAACCAATGGACCCTCTCGGCTTCTTAATCACCCTTGTCCTCTGTCCGTGAGTTGCAAGTAGTTTCGTGTTTGTAGTATGTTTGGAGGCCGGCGCAGCGCCGACCGTAGGGGTGGGCTGTGATGCGGTAGGCACGTGGCACGTGTACCGGGCGCCTGCTTGGTGTCTCGGGAACCCTGTTCACATCGCTTGGGGCTGTGAGCGAAACTTCGCCGAACTCCTCATAGATGGAACCCAAATAGGCGATAAACCCGGACTAGGGACTTGAGTGTTTAGGTAGGTCGTGGCCGACACCCACGCTGGGCTTCCGCTGAAGGTTGCCGAGTACATGTCGTGTAAACGGCGGTAAGTGGTGAGAGTGTGTGAAGAAGTACACCCTGCAGGTTAACATTATCTATTCAATAGCCGTGTCCATGAAAAGGACTTCGGGTTGCCTATAACAGTTCATAGACAAGTGAAAGTGGATACTCTAAAATGCGCAAGATAAGCGTGAGTGCTATGGATGGCGTCAGAGGGAGACGGGTGCGGATCCATAGTGGAGTATTGATATGGAGAATATGTGGACTCGTGCGCCACCTCAAAAGAGTTACTTGCGATCGAGATTAGATAGCCACCGAGTCAAAGCTGGCTTGCTGCAGCTTAAACTCCACCACCCCTTTGTTGATAATGATGCATATGTAGTTAGTTCGATGTAAGTCTTGCTTGGGTACATTTGTACTCACGCTTGCCTATTTTATGTTTTTGCAGAGACTTCAGCCTCGCTAGTAGTACCACGTGGACTTCGACGCTTAGCTTGATACCTCACTACGATCTTGTGCCCTCGGCAGATCTCGTAGATAGTCGCTTCTAAGCCTTTTTCATTTGTAGTTGTCTCAGTACTCGACAGGTTAGCTTCCGCTTGTGCTTTGACTTGTATGCTCAATGTTGGGTCATGAGACCCTGTCTGAAATATCTCGCTCCTCGAGCCTAATGAGTAAATACTTGAGTCGAGAGTCATGTTGTGATGCCATGTTGTATTTGCACATATCGAGCATATTGTGTGTATGTTATTGAAATGCTTGGTATGTGTGGGATCCGACTATCTAGTTGTTTATCTTTAGTAGCCTCTCTTACGGAAATGTCTCCTAGTGTCTCCACCGAGCCATGGTAGCTTGCTACTGCTCCTAACACTTAGGCTGGCCGGCATGTGTCCTTCTTCGCTCTCGGTCTGTCCTTCGGGAAATGTCACGCATTGAGTACCGGAGTCCTGTTAGCCCGCTACTGCCCGGTTTATCGGAGTCCTGCTAGCTCGATGCTACAGCCCGAACTTACTTGTTGATGACCGACACGCTCGATGTTTGGGTCATGGATGCCTGTCCTCGTAAGTCTGTGCCACTTTGGGTTTACAACTAGCCATGTCAGCCGGGCTCTTTTCATATGGATGCTAGCGACACTATCATATACGCAGCCAAAAGGCTAAACGGTCCCGGGCTAAGGTAAGGCGACACCCGTTGGGATACCGTGCGTGAGGCCGCAAAGTGATATGATGTGTTACAGACTAGATCGATGTGGCATTGAGTCGGGGTCCTGACACTTGGCCTCTATCCATTTGGTGAATTTATCCACCATGACCAATAGGTATTTTTGCTTGTGGGTTCCTCCTTTAAGGGGTCCAACCATGTCAAGCCCCTGCATCATGAATCGACCGTGTGATGGGTATAGTTTTCAGGGTGGTGGGTGGCATGTGGCTTTGATTAGCAAAGAGCTGGCAACCGACGCATCGTTGGACTAAATCCTGAGCGTCCGTCCGGGCCGTTGACCAATAAAATCCTGTACGGAAGGCCTTGCTTACAAGGGCCCGGGCTGCGGCGTGGTGCCCACCGAGTCCGGCATGAATTTTAGCCAGAAGATTTCGCCCTTCCTCTTCGGAGATACACCTTTGAAGGACTCCGGTTGTGCTTTTCTTATAGAGCTCCCCCTCATGGACCTTATAGCTTTAGATCGCCGTACTATGCAGCAGGCCTCGTTTTGGTCCTCGGGAAGTTCCTGCCTAGTTAAGTAAGCTAAGAATGGCTCGGTCCACGGGGCAATGACTGCCATTATTTCGTGGGATGAAGGTGTTGTTTCATTGGCAGAACTGCTGATTGTGTCAGAATGTGCGGTGTCGGGCAGTGCGGTTGGGTCCAGATTGTTGTTTCCGGACTCCCCTTCCCATAGTACGGATGGCTTGAAAAGCCGTTCCAGGAAGATGTTGGGAGGGACGGCATCGCACTTTGCGCCGATGGTGCCAATACGTCCGCCGCTTGATTATTATCCCAGGCAATATGGTGAAATTTGAGCCCTTCAAACCGAGCTGACATTTTTAGAACGACGTTACGGTAAGTTGCCATTTTCGGATCCTTGGCGTCGAAGTCGCCATTTATTTGGGATATCGCAAGGTTCGAATCCCCTCGCACCTCTAGGCGTTTAATGCCCATGGAGACCGCCATCCGGAGGCCATGTAGAAGGGCCTCGTATTCGGCTGCATTGTTGGAGTCCATGTACATTATCTGGAGTACGTATTGGACTGTGTCTCCGGTTGGGGACGTCAGGACGACGCCAGCCCCCAGGCCGGCCAGCATTTTGGAGCCGTCGAAGTGCATGATCCAATTAGAATATGCGCCGTACTCTTTAGGGAGTTCGGCTTCTGTCCATTCAGCGATGAAGTCGGCCAAAACTTGTGAATTGATAGCTCGCCGTGGTTTATAAGTTATGTCAAATGGTAGGAGCTCGATGGCCCATTTTGCAATCCTACCGGTTGCGTCGCGATTGTTTATAATGTCGTTGAGAGGTACTTCGGATGCTACTGTTATCGAACACTTTTGAAAGTAGTGTCGGAGCTTCCGGGATGTCATGAACACTACGTATGATATCTTCTGATAATGTGGATACCGGGGCTTGCATGGTGTTAGGACAGTGGATACGTAGTACACTGGTTTTTGAAGAGGGAACTTGTGTCGGTCCATTTCTTGTTCGACGACGAGCACTGCGCTTACAACTTGATGTGTTGCCGCGATATATAATAGCATTGGTTCGCCCAAGTTCGGCACGGCCAGGACCGGATTTGTTGCCAATATGGCCTTTATTTCTTCGAGTCCGGCCGTGGCGTATACGCCCACTGGTGTTCGTGCGCCGAGGAGGCGATAAAGGGGCAATGCCTTTTCTCCTAAGCGGGAGATGAAGCGGCTTAGAGCCACCATGCATCCAGTCAATTTTTGTATTTGCTTGAGGTATTTTGGGATATCCAATTGTGACAGAGCTCGGATCTTGGCTGGGTTTGCTTCAATTCCTCTACCGGATACAATCAAGCCCAAGAGCTTTCCGGCTGGTACGCCGAAAACGCATTTTTCTGGATTGAGCTTAATGTCATATGCTCGAAGGTTGTCGAATGTGAGCCTCAAGTCGTCTACTAGAGTTTCGACGTGTTTGGATTTGACGACCACGTCGTCTACGTATGCCTCCACTGTTTTGCCGATCTGGTTTGCCAGACATGTCTGAATCATGCGCTGGTATGTTGCGCTGGCGTTTTTGAGCCCGAAGGGCATTGTGTTGAAGCAGAATGGCCCGTATGGAGTGATGAATGCCGTTGCTGCTTGGTCTGGCTCCGCCATCTTGATTTGACGGTAGCCGAAGTATGCGTCGAGGAAGCACAATGAATCGTGCCCTGCGGTAGCGTCGATGATTTGGTCGATGCGGGGAAGGGGGAAGGGATCCTTTGGGCAAGCCTTGTTAAGGTCCTTAAAATCGACACACAGGCGCCAGGATTTGTCCTTCTTTGGTACCATTACCAGGTTTGCTAACCAGTCTGGATGTTTTATATCTCTGATGAATCCGGCTTCTAATAGTTTGGCTAGCTCCTCTCCCATTGCCTGTCTTTTTGGTTCGGAAAATCACCGAAGAGCCTATTTGACTAGCTTGAATCCTTTTAGGATATTTAGGCTGTGCTCTGCCAGCCGGCGTGGGATTGCTAACATGTCTGAAGGGTGCCAGGCAAAAATGTCCCAATTTTCCCGTAGGAATTCTCGTAGTGCGGCGTCTACATCAGGGTTCAATTGTGCCCCAATGGAGGCCGTCTTTGTAGGGTCCGTTGGATGGACTTGGAATTTGACTATTTCATCCGCTGGCTTAAAAGAGGTGGACTTGGATCTTTTGTCAAGTATCACGTCGTCCCTGTTCACTGTGGAGCGCAGCGCTATGAGTTCTTCGGTCGCTAGGGCTTCGGATAGCGCCTCTAGGGCTAGTGCGGCTGTCTTATTTTCGGCGCGGAGTGCTACGTCCGGATCACTGGCAAGGGTGATGATTCCGTTGGGCCCGGGCATTTTGAGCTTCATGTACCCATAATGGGGTATAGCTTGAAAAATTGTGAATGCCTCTCGTCCTAATAAAGCGCGATATCCGCTGCTGAACGGGACCACATGGAACGTGATCTCCTCGGACCTGTAGTTGTCCGGCGAGCCGAATACCACATACAGTGTGATTTTTCCTGTGTAGCATGCTTCCCGACTAGGGATTATTCCTCTGAAGGTTGTGTTGCGTTGCTCAATGCGGCTCCAGTCTATTTCCATTTTCGAAGGGTTTGCTCGTAGATGAGGTTTAATCCGCTGCCGCCATCCATGAGTACCTTAGTAAGGCGAAAGCCGTCCACTATTGGATGAGGACCAATCCGCCGGTGCTCGGGCTGTTCGAATTTAGGTTCGCCCTCGGGCGTTAAAGGTAATAGCCGTGTCGCCCATGGATTTATTGTTGCTACTTGGTAGACTTGGCGAGGCTGCGGGTGTTCGCTTCAAGATATTAATTTATGCAAAAGTCTCAAGACCGTTAGTACCGCATCGGTACTTCTGGGCTGGTTCTCTGGGGCTAGAAGCTCTTCGCCACTTTTGGCCACCGCCGAGTATCCAACATGCTCAAGGCTATGTGTTGGAGTGGCGCCCTCAGTACTATGGATTTTGCAGGTTCACGAGCCATCCCTCCAAAGACGTTCCGTGCCCTTTAGGGTTTTTTGGTTTTAACCCAGTGCTGAATATGATGCACCCTTTATTCCGGACTAGGGTTGTGTTCGGAGACGGATTGTCCCAAAATTTGGTTTTGGTTTTCCAGGCGCTCTCCATCGCACAGTACTTTCGTACTATGGACGCCAAGTCGGCGAAGCGTGTAATTTTGCGACGACTTATGGCGTTCATGATTCCCTTGTCCATGCAATTATTGCAAAAAATTGAGATTGCGCTTTCCTCACGACAGTCCTTTATCCTGTCCATAACTAGGAGGAATCTGACCCAGTAATGGTGTACTATTTTAGCGGGCTCTTGCTGGATTCGGGATAGATCGCTTGTGTTTGGGTGGGCGGGTGGTATTAAATTCGGAACCCCGTCCAATTTAAGACTCAAGGGCCAGAAAGTTTCCGAACTTGGAAGCTTGGGTTGCTGGATGTCATCCAACGAATCCGGCCCGCTGCCTGACGTTAGGTTCAGGGCTTGATCAGCGTCCATCCCTCCGCGGGAATCTGGCCTGGAGGGGTCGGCTATTCGGACATAGCATGTCCTTAATGTAGAAGAAGAGTCGCCGTGCTGTTCCTCCACCACAACAACGAGGTGGGCAGCCTGGGGAGAGTTGATCTCTCTCAGATCGGTTTTAGGCCCGATCTGATCGTAGTCTGTAGCGACTCCCAGGGCGGCGATGCGATCCAAGAGCTCATTTACGGAGGAGAGCTCGCCGGGGGTTGCCCGGAACCCCTTCCAGTGACCCGATTCTTTCCCGTACCCCTGGAACACTTCCAGTGTCCAAATACTATCGTCCTATATATGAATCTTTACCTCTCAACCATTCTGAGGCTCCTCGTCATGTCCGTGATCTCATCTGGGACTCCGAACAACATTCGGTCACCATATCACATAACTCATATAAGACAAAATCGTCATCGAACGTTAAGAGTGCGGACCCTACGGGTTCAAGAACTATGTAGACATGAATGAGATACCTCTCCAGTGAATAAACAATAGCGGAACCTCGATGCTCATATGGGTTCCTACATATTCTACGAATATATTAAACCGTAATGACAACATACATTATTCCCTTTGTCATCAGTATGTTACTTGCCCGAGATTCGATCGTCGGTATCTTCATACCTAGTTCAATCCCATTACCGGCAAGTCTCTTTACTCGTTCCGTAATGCTTCATCCCACAACTAACTCATTATTCACATTGCTTACAAGGCTTATCATGATGTGCATTACCGAGAGGGCCCAGAGATACCTCTCCGATACTCGGAGTGACAAATCCTAATCTCGATCTATGCCAACCCAACAAACACCTTCGGAGATACCCGCAGAGCATCTTTATAATCACCCAGTTACGTTGTGAAATTTGATAGCAAACAAGGTATTCCTCCGGCATTCAGGAGTTGCATAATGTCATAGTCGAAGGAATATGTATTTGACATGAATAAAGCAATAGCAATAAAACTTAACGATCAACATGCTAAGCTAATGGATGGGTCTTGTCCATCCCATCATTCTCCTAATGATGTGATACCGTTCATCAAATGACAACACATGTCTATGGCTAGGAAACTTAACCATCTTTGATTAACGAGCTAGTCTAGTAGAGGCTTACTAGGGACAGTGTGTTTTGTCTACGTATCCACACAACTATCAAGTTTCCGATTAATACAATTCTATCATGAATAATAAACATTTATCATGATACAAGGAAATATAAATAACAACTTTATTATTGCCTCTAGGGCATATTTCCTTCAGGGGGAGCGCCCTGCCGCCACCTTCCCTAGGGCGCGTGTGGGCCTGGCGGCGGTGCAGTGGGGAGGGTGGTGGGGGTGGGATCTGGCGGCGGTGCTGCTAGGGTTCCCCCGAGCTGCCGCAAGGGTACCATAGGGGCTGGAGGGGGCTCGGTGTATTCTAAAAAAAGCTTCAGCTCTGCCCAGTCATGATAGGATATGGTTGTGGCAGACCCTATGAGCACCTCCAAGATACTGAGCCGACATAATGTTTTATAATTAATACCATATTCCATGCACACATGACATGTTGGAATCGATCCCATACATGACAGATGCCGGTTCGTCCAATCTCCCATCATTTTCCCGAAGATTCGAGCGTAAATGAAAATCCTAAAAATAACATTAGCTACCAGTACCAGTGGTAGTCCTACTACCAGCAGAACCAGCTAGGGAGCACCGGAATCGGTTCATCCTCCCCGTTCCCTTTTTTTCTCGTCGATGCATACATGGCTTTGTGGGCCCCGAGCGGCAGGGCAGCGGCGAACAACACAACCAGTGTGGGACATGTGCACGCACCGTCTGCATGTCGATCTCACGCGTACACTTCACGCAACACTAGCGTAGGCCAACTCCTGCGCACGACCCTATTTTGTCCGGGTGCATCCGTTTGGGTATAAACGGATAAAGGTAACGACCCAACTTGCAACCCCATCTTGTTTTTTTGTCTGTTTAGTGTGTGTTCGACCCCATATCCGGAGCAAAGTTGAGACGGATTTGCATCAAAACGGACAGCCACGCACAACTCATCTGCGTCCTTGCATTCGTGCATGGCCCGCACGACAGCCACCTACCCCCGCTTTTCTCCCCTTCCCCTCTCTCTCCTCTGCTGGACGCTGGAGCCACGTCGCCTTCCCTCGTCTTGCTGGAGTGGCAGCGCGTGGGCACTGGTGAGGCGGGGCCACGACGCGCAGGCGAGCATTCGCAGGCGAGGGCGTGGTGTGCGCACGCGGCGGTGAGCGGGTGCGGTTGGCATGACGCGGCGGCGGCGAGCTCGCGTGAGAGGAGGAGCGTTGCATCGCGGGCGGCGAGCTGGGGGTGCAGACGGGCGCAACGGCAGCTCGGTGTAGACACGGCAACGACCGGAGCACGTCGGCGGGTTGCCACGGGCCATTCATGGGCGTGGCGATCGCAAGACGGTCGCGGCCGAGCACGACAATGAGGCGCGTAGGGCGGCCGAGCGCATGGGGCGAAGCGACAGGGCGGAGGGCTTGGGCGCGCGGGGCGGAAGTCATGACGCGGCGAGTGGTGCGGGGCGGCAGGGCACGGGCGCGCGGGGCAGAAGTCACGACGCGGCGGGTGGTGCTGGGTGGCAGAGCGCAGGCAGTCAAGCGTGTGGTGGCCGGGGCCAGGAGGCGGCGTGGCGGGCGCTGGCACACGTGGCGGGGGCACACTGCGGCGGGCGGGGTGCGACCAGGGCGGGGATGGCCTGGGCGGCTCACTGCTGCTACTACAACCGGCGAGGCGGCATCTGGCGGCGAGGCGGCGCAAGCTCTGAGGCCTGGGGAGTGATGAGCGTACTGCGACGGACAATATGGGATCTTTTTCCATGTTGGGCGTCTCCAACCAAAGCCAGACACATACGTCCGTTTTGGCACTCATTGCCACCCCAAACGGACAAAATACGAAAGAAACAGACGTCCGTTTAGGTCGTGCGCTGGAGTTGGCCTGGCACGGCCATGTCAATCTTGTCCTGTAAACACAAAAGGCAATGTAGGAAGGGAGCATCATCCGTTAGGAAAAAATGATACTGTACAATATCTACATGCACTCTGCCTCGTTGTACTGTGGTTTGTCTGTCTTTTGTCCGTTTGGATCGGCTAGGTGTCGCTGTCCGCCTGCATCCGACTGATGTGCCCAACTGGTCGACGCAATTTTCGCCCACTACAAAACATATTGAATTAAAAAAATTCAGCTACCATGCCAACGCGCCATAGTTCATGCCGACGGCTATGCCAACGCTTGGTATACATGCCAGCCTAAAAAAATAGCACGCAGTTCATGCTGTCGCACTTGCCAGCGGCTGTCACACTTATCAGCACACAAAAACCGGCTGTAGTTCAACCACACCATACATCTCGGCCGTGGTTATGCCGACACACTTACCGGCATACAAAAAAGATGACGCTCTTCGCCATAGATCAATCATCAAGCTTGAGCATCTCCCTTTGCATCTTCATGAACCAAGGCCTCTTCCTATGGGACACCATGCTCAAGTCCACCTCCTTCATCATGCAAGTGATCGCCACTTCTTTTTCTTTGGCCTTCGCTTTGGTAGCCTCAATCTCGAGCTTCTTTGCTTTCACGTCCGCCTCCATCTCTACCTTCTTCGTGTCCATTTCCGCCTCTGTAGGACCTTGAAGTATGTCTAGAGGGGGGTGATTAGACTACTTGACCAATTAAAAACTTAACCTTTTCCCAATTTTAGAGTTTGGCAGATTTTAGCTATCTTTGGACAAGTCAAGCAATCATCACACAATTCAAGCAAGCATGCAAAAAGTATATGAGTAGCGGAAAGTAAAGCATGCAACTTGCAAGAATGTAAAGGGAAGGGTTTGGAGGATTCAAACGCAACTGGAGACACGGATGTTTTTGGCGTGGTTCCGATAGGTGGTGCTATCGTACATCCACGTTGATGGAGACTTCAACCCACGAAGGGTAACGGTTGCGCGAGTCCACGGAGGGCTCCACCCACGAAGGGTCCACGAAGAAGCAACCTTGTCTATCCCACCATGGGCGTCGCCCACGAAGGACTTGCCTCACTAGCGGTAGATCTTCATGAAGTAGGCAATCTCCTTGCCCTTACAAACTCCTTGGTTCAACTCCACAATCTTGTCGGAGGCTCCCAAGTGACACCTAGGAGGCACCACTCTCCAAGAAGTAACAAATGGTGCATTGATGATGAACTCCTTGCTCTTGTGCTTCAAATTATAGTCTCCCCAACACTCAACTCTCTCTCATGGGATTTGGATCTGGTGGAAAGAAGATTTGAGTGGAAAGCAACTTGGGGAAGGCTAGAGATCAAGATTCATATGGTAGGAATGGAATATCTTGGCCTCAACACATGAGTAGGTGGTTCTCTCTCAGAAATGGTAAGTTGGAAGTGTAGGTTTGTTCTGATGGCTCTCTCCACGAATGAAGAGGAGGTGGAGGGGTATATATAGCCTCCACACAAAATCTAACCGTTACACACAATTTACCAAACTCGTGGGACCGATTCAATGCACTTCGGACGGACCGATTTAGTAAACCTAGTGACCGTTAGGATTTTCGGTTGGACCGACATGCAACTCGGTAGGACCGATATGGTTAGGGTTGGGGCATAACGTAATCTTGGTAAGACCGACATACAAACTCGGTGAGACCGATTTTGGTAATAAGCTTTCGAGAGAGTTGGTCGTAAACTTCGGTGGGACCGATTTGCTCATTTCGGTGAGACCGAAATGTTACGAAAGGGAAACAGGGAGTTTACATTGCAATCTCGGTGAGACCGATCGCTCACTTCGGTTAGACCGAAACGTTACGAAGGTAAACAGAGAGATTACAATCCCATCTCGGTGAGACCGAGATCCCTATCGGTGAGACCGAGATCCCTATCGGTGAGACCGATTTGCCTAGGGTTTGTGGCACTGGCTATGACATTTGAACTCGGTGGCGCCGGATAGAAAGAATCGGTGGGACCGATTTGGACTTTGTGTTTAGGTCATATGTGGATGTGAGAAAGTAGTTGAGGGTTTTGGAGCATATCACTAAGCACTTGAAGCAAGAGGCTCATTAAGCAACACCTCATCCCTCCTTGATAGTATTGGCTTTTCCTATAGACTCAATTTGATCTTGGATCACTAAAATGTAAAATGAAGAGTCTTGAGCTTTTGAGCTTGAGCCAATCCTTTGTCCTTGATATTTTGAAGGATCCACTTTCATCATCCATGGCATGCCATTCATTGAGCTTTCCTGAAATAATAGTCTTGGAATAGCATTAGCTCAATGAGCTATATGTTGTTATGAATTACCAAAACCACCTAGGTATAGTTGCACTTTCAGCCTCCATCTCTAGCTTCTTCACTTGCAACTCCACCTCCATCTCAAGTTTCTTCCTTTGTATCTCCATGTACGCCTTCGTTTGCTTTTCTTTATCTTGCAGAGGCTTCTCCTCCCCTATTTTCTATTGGGTCATCATGCCGTGCAAAGTTTCTTGCAAGGCAAATGGTGCCGCATCATGCTTATCCTCTTTTTGGAGTTGGTCTTTTCCCCGCGGCCGGGGATTCTCTCCCTCACCATGGTCCTCGACGGCTTGCATCCCTCCATTCTTCTTAAGGGCAGCCTATTGTTCCTTGAATTTCTCGCCGCTTTTTATGATCATACAACAATGGGTGAGGGTGAAAGGCATGTTCCCATGTTGGGCCTTGAATGCTTCAAAAGCTTGGACTGCCTACAAATGAATACACAAATGCATATTCATATGGAATGGACATGCAAGCATGAAAACAACAAAAACGGGAATGAAGATGGAGGAGTGTATACCATGTCTTTGATGCCGAGGCCACTCACAGGGCGGCCCTAGATGCTGTCAGGGATGGCATAAAACCTATTGCACTCTTCTTGTATGACCCTCCAAAGCTTCGAGTGGGACACCTAACGATGCTTGCTCTCCATCTTGTATGACACAAACTTCTTGAGTTCATGGAATTGGCGATGAACTGTCAACCAAAAGGTTGATCCCTTTTGCTTGATGCCGATCTTTGGATATTGCCAATATCTCCCCAACACTCACAAAGAAGTTTGTCCTCATCCTTTGTGCATGACTTCATCTGAATGCTTTGGCACTTCTTGTTTGCATTGGCTTGGGTGGTGAGCTTGTCGGTAAACAAAGGCTCCCCTGGATGTCCACTTCATCTTCTTCTTCTAGGTCGTAGTCGTTAGGGAACTCGTGGCCTTGCGGGAACGTGTTGTCCATGCCATCTTGGCGTTGTGTGAAGGGGTCGGTTGTGCCATTATGGACTTGCGCGAAGGTGTCCTCCTTGTCACCATGACCTTGCACGGAGGGGTCAGTCATGCCCTCGTGGCCTACCATGAAGGTGTTGTGGTTGTCTTGGCTTTGGGTCTTGTCAGGATCGTAGGCCGCGCCACCCACGACGCCCTTGAAGATGATGTTCTCCATGATGAAACACTTGGTCGTGTGATCGTTTGTGCTCGCCGGTATTGAGTCGAATTGATTGCACGCATTGGGACACATGCCAGTGGGGATCTAACGCGAGTGTTTCCTTTGTCCCCAGCGGGCGATTCAGGGCACAGGTGCGGTGTGGGGTCGATGGCCATGGGCGCAGGCGTGGCCGGCACAACCACGCTCACCTCCAGTGAGCGGTCCATGGGAGAGGTAGAGCAACATGAGGCTTGCAGGTGGGGATGGAAGCTAGGCATTTTCCATGGGGTTGACGTGTGCAGCGACTCGGGCCATGGCGAACGAACAACCGACGAGCCCATGTTTGCCGCAGCCATGGCGTCAGCAACGAACCCATGTAGGCTAGGGTCATTGTCATACCCTAGGTAGAGTAGGGCCTACTTCATGGCCACATCGATGAGCCGCTTGTTCTCTGTCATGCCGGCCTCTTGTTGGGTGGCGGCGGTGAGTGCGGCGGCTGCCATGTCTTCAAGCTTGTTGGCAGGAACCTTCCGCCGGCCAACCCTCTTGGTCGATTGAATGGACCAGTGCGCCTTCTGTCGGTGTCAAATTTGGCATATCATGTAGTAGGGGGGTCCTAAGCTAGGCGTCTTGGAGCGATGGTAACATGGACACCGGATTTTACCCAGGTTTGGGCTCTCTCAAAGAGATAATACTCGACGTCCTGCTTTTGATTGTAATCATATGGGGGATAGTAGAGAGTACATGTATCTACCATGAGATTGTTCTAATGAATATGAGATCCTCTATTGACTAGCCTGGCCTTGGTTTATCTAATACACTGGAGGCCTAGGGTTTTAGGAGAGTCCTCGGCTTGGGTGCAAAGTCTTGTGGAGTCTTCCTTGTATGCATCATGGGCTGCCCGAAGTGGCCCATTAGTGAACTGCCATGGGGGTCCTCGACTCGATCCACTCGGTCGGGAGATGACATGGTCAGTACCCCCTAGTCCAGGACACCGTCAGTAGCCCCCTGAACCGGTCTTCAAGTTGGAGACGCTTCTCGATTCTTTCGAATAGTTCTTCATCTTCGGTCGTTGGTCTTGAAAACTAGTTTAACAAATCTTCCCATCTTCGATCTTGAGGATTTGCCGAGCTAAATCCGAAGAGTTCACACGTCGAGCATTCGAGTAGCCCTTTAAGTCTTCAGCCTTTATCAATGCCTTGTTATTTTTTACGCCACACCTCGGGTTTGAAATGTTCCCCATGCGGCGGTGTCCTCTCGCGTCCGAGCTCCAACACCAGACTGCATCCAAGCTCCAACGCCAGACTGCATCCGAGGTGTCTTTTTGGAGCCGCGCTCCAACGCCAGACTACATTCATGCTCCAACGCCGGACTGTATCCAAGTTCCAACGTCGGACTGTATGTGAGGTGTCTTTTTGCAGCCGAGCTCCAACGCGGGACTACATCCATGGTCCAACGCCGGACTGTATCCAAGCTCCAATGCCGGACTATATCTGAGGTGTCATAGATCACCTTGGCTCAAAAAAGTCAAAAGATTTTAGCCGAGCTTAATACCGTAAAATGCCCTCTATGGAGCCAACCATTTGTGTCCGAGATTTATGCCAGACTGCATCCGAGGTGGTGCACCACGTCGGTCTTGAGCTGATTTTCTATGGATATACTTTTTCTTGATGAGTGCAATTTATTCTTTGCCTGATGTATACCCAGTAGCCCTCAAGGTGTGTGTCGGCCTAAGATCTAAGATGCACGTGAAGGAAGACATGAAACTACTGATCCCAGTAGCCCCCGAGACTTGGGTTGATTCGAGAAATTGGCCTGAGGATCAATTCCTAGCTCGACAGCATGCGTAACGAATAGAAATGCAGTGTAATCGGCGGACGGTCCCTTGAGAGATGGTTTTAAGAAGTTGCCGTAATATATTAGCTTGATGCCGGATAAGTCCTAGATGGCACCAATTGTTGTCCGAAGCCGCGTTTGGCCATAACTCGGTCAAGCTGAACACTGAGCACTTTGATTTTTCTGCATTGAATAGGCTATGCAGTAGCCCCCGAGCCACTAGTCGGGTGGCAACACCAGATCAGCGAATCGATGTGCCCCTTCAATATTTGTAAATGATAAGCGCGATTCCCAATAGCCCCGAGCCTTAATGTGGGCACGGGTGGTGATACGTATCCAACGTATCTATAATTGTTTATTGTTCCATGCTATTATATTATCTATTTTGGATTTTTTATATGCATTATTATGCTATTTTATATTATTTTTGGGACTAACCTATTAACCTGGAGCCCATTGCTAGTTTTGCTTTTTTCCTTGTTTTTGAGTTTCGCAGAAAAGGAATACCAAACGGAGTCCAAATGGAATAAAACTGTACGATAATTTTTCTTGTACTAGAAGACACCTAGAGGACTTCGAGTCCAAGCTAGAAGACTCATGAGGCAGCGACAAGGGTGGAGGGCGTGCCCTGGGGGGGGGTGCCCCCTGCCTTGTGGCCCCCTCGGGAGTCCCCTGACCTACTTCTTCGTCCTATATATTTACATATATTACAAAACCCTCAGAGCGATCCACAACAATACTTTTCCTCCGCCGCAACCTTCTCTTCCTGTGAGATCCCATCTTGGGGCCTTTTCCGGCATCCTGCTGGAGGGGGACTCGATCATGGAGGGCATCTACATCAACCCTATTGCCCTTCCGATGAAGCGTGAGTTGTTTACCTAAGACCTAAGGGTCCATAGCTAGTAGCTAGATGGCTCTTCTCTCTCTTTGATTCTCAATACCATGTTCTCTTCGATGTACTTGGAGATCTATCGATGTAATCTTTTTTTGTGGTGTGTTTGTCAAGATCAATGAATTGTGGATTTATGATCAGCTTATCTATGAATATTATTTGAATCTTCTCTGAATTCTTATATGCATGACTTGATATTTTTGTATTTCTCTTTGAATTATCGGTTTGGTTTGGCCAATGATACGTCTCCGTCGCATCTACTTTTCCAAACACTTTTGCCCTTTTTTTGGACTCTAACTTGCATGATTTGAATGGAACTAACCCGGACTGACGTTGTTTTCAACAGAACTGCCATGGTGTTATTTTTGTGCAGAAATAAAAGTTCTCGGAATAACCTGAAAATCCACGGAACAACTTTTCAGATTTAATAAAAAATACTGGTGAAAGAATTAGCGTCAGGGACCCACGCCCTATCCACGAGGGTGGGTGCGCGCTCCCTCCTGCTGGGTGCGCCCCCTTCCTCGTGGGCCCCTGGACATCCACCAACCTCAAATCCAACTCCATATATTTGCTTTCGCAGAAAAAAAATCAGGGAGAAAGTTTCATCGCGTTTTATGATATGGAGCCGCCGCCAAGCCCTAATCTCTCTCGGGAGGGTTGATCTGGAGTCCGTTCAGGGCTCCGGAGAGGGGGATTTGTCGCCGTTGTCATCATCAACCATCCTCCATCACCAATTTCATGATGCTCACCGCCGTGCATGAGTAATTCCATCGTAGGCTTGCTGGACGGTGATGGGTTGGATGAGATTTATCATGTAATCAAGTTAGTTTTGTTAGGGTTTGATCCCTAGTATCCATTATGTTCTGAGATTGATGTTGCTATGACTTTGCTATGCTTAATGCTTGTCACTTGGGCCCGAGTGCCGTGATTTCAGATCTGAACCTATTATGTTTTCATGAATATATGTGAGTTCTTGATCCTATCTTGCAAGTCTATAGTCACTTATTATGTGTTATGATCCGACAATCCGGGAGTGACAATAATCAGGATACTTCTCGGTGATGACTGAGGAGTTCATGTATTCACTATGTGTTAATGCTTTGGTCCGGTACTCTATTAAAAGGAGGCCTTAATATCTCTTAGTTTCCACTAGGACCCCGCTACCACGGGAGGGTAGGACAAAAGATGTCATGCAAGTTCTTTTCCATAAGCACGTATGACTATATTCGGAATACATGCCTACATTACATTGATGAACTGGAGCTAGCCTATGTTATAACTATTACATGAGGAATTGCATCCAACATAATTATCCATCGCTGACCCAATGCCTATGAGCTTTTCACATATTGTGCTTTGCTTATTTACTTTACTGTTGCTACTGTTACAATTACAACAAAACTCATATCACACTTTTGCCATCATATCAAGTATTTCCATACTACTTTCCTACTAAATACTTTCCTGCATATACTAAGTTATCCAGGTGTGGTTGAATTGACAACTCAACTGCTAATACTTTAGAATATTCTTTGGCTCCCCTTGTGTTGAATCAATAAATTTGGGTTGAATACTCTACCCTCAAAAACTGTTGCGATCCCCTATACTTGTGGGTTATCAAGACTATTTTCTGGCGCTGTTGCTAGGGAGCATAGCTCTATTCTTTGAGTCACTTGGGATTTATATCTGCTAGTCACTATGAGGAACTTGAAAGACGAAAGAACTATGATTTTCCCTCAACTACGAGGGGAGGTAAGGAACTGCCATTTAGCTCTGCACTAGATTCTCCTTCTGTTTTGAGTAAGCTTGCGACACCTAAACCTGCTACTGCTATGAATTCTAATATGTCGCATGTTATTGATGATGCCACTTCTACTATGCATGATACTTATGATGAAAGTACTTCTGTGCTTGATACTACTGTGCCATTAGGTGAATTTCTTGATGAACAACTTGCTAGGGCTAGAGAGAATGAAATAATTGAAACTGAAATTATTGAAGATAGTGATGATGAAGGTTCTCCCCCTAAGTATGAATTACTTGTTGTTCCTGAGGGTTATGTTATGGATGAAGAAACTGCTAGAGATTTTCTTGCTTGCAATGATAGATCTGATCTTAAGAAGTTATTAGTTAAACTTAAACAGAAATCTCTAAATGCTAGAATGAAATATGACCCTGCTTTTGCTACTTCACCTATCTTTGTTACTGATAAGGATTATGAATTCTCTATCAATCCTGAGATAATTACTTTGGTTGAATCTGATCATTTTTATGCCTATGAATCTGAAACTGTTGTGGCACATCTTACTAAGTTAAATGATATAGCCACCCTGTTCACTAATGATGGGAAATCTCGCTACTATTATATCCTTAAGATATTTCCGTTCTCATTAAAGGGTAATGCTAAAACTTGGTTTAATTCTCTTGATCCTGGTTGTGTGCATAGTCCCTAGGATATGATTTATTACTTCTCCGCTAAATATTTCCCCTCTCATAAGAAACAAGCTGCCTTGAGGGAGATATATAATTTTGTGCAAATTGAAGAAGAGAGTCTCCCACAAGCTTGGGGGAGGCTTCTCCGATATTACTTAATGCTTTGCCTGATCATCCTCTTAAGAAAAATGAAATACTTGATATCTTTTATAATGGACTAGCCGATGCTTCCAAGGACCACTTGGATAGTTGTGCTGATTGTGTTTTTAGGGAAAGAACAGTCGACCAAGCTGAATTGCTATTGAATAATATGTTGACTAATGAAAATAATTGGACTCTTCCTGAGCCAACTCCTGAGCCAACTCCTGTGCCAATTCCTAAACCAACTAAAAAGAAGAGGGGTGTTCTATTTCTCAGTCCTGAAGATATGCAAAAGGCAAAGAAATCTATGAAATTAAAAGGTATTAAAGCCGAAGATGTTAAGAATTTACCTCCTGTTGAAGAAATACATGGTCTTAATCTACCACCTACTGAAGAAACACATGGTCTTGATAACCCGACATAGGTAGTAAAGGTAAATTCTCTCTATAGATATGATAAAGTTGAAAACCCGTCTACTAATTTTCCTAGCCATTGTTTGGATGAATTTGATGACTCTATGGCTAGGCAAGAAAACTTCAATGCTTATGTAGGTAGAGAATTAAAGAGTAAAGCTTACATGATTGGACACTTGAGTGATTATATGGCTAGAGTTAAAGGTGAACTTAAACTCATTAGAAAATATGCTTCTATGGTTACCACTCAAGCAGAACAAGTACTTGAAGCTCAAAGTGATTTGCTCGATGAATTAAATAATAAACATGATTTTGCTGTTAGAGTGGCTACTAGAACTAGTAAAATGACTCAGGAACCTTTGTATCCTGAAGACCACCCTAAGAGAATTGAGCAAGATTCTCAGAGAAATAATTTAGATGCACCTAGTCCTTCTAAAAAGAAGAAAAAGAAAAATGATAGGACTTTGCATGCTCCTAGTGAACCTGTTGTAGACACACCTGAGAACCCCAATGACATTTTTATTTCTGATGCTGAAACACAATCAGGTGATGAACATGAACCTAGTGATAATGTTAATAATAATGTTCATGTTGATGCTCAACCTAGCAATAATAATGATGTAGAGATTGAACCTGCTATTGATCTTGATAACCCACAATCAAAGAATCAACGGTATGATAAGAGAGACTTTGTTGCTAGGAAGCACGGTAAAGAAAGAGAACCATGGGTTCAGAAACCCATGCCTTTTCCTCCTAAGCCATCCAAGAAAAAGGATGATGAGTGAGGGAGTCCTGGACTAGGGGGTGTCCGGATAGCCGGAATATCATCATCGGCCGGACTCCAAGACTATGAAGATACAAGATTGAAGACTTCGTCCCGTGTCCGGATGGGACTTTGCTTGGCGTGGAAGGCAAGCTTGGCAATACGGATATGTAGATCTCCTACCATTGTAACCGACTCTGTGTAACCCTAGCCCTCTCCGGTGTCTATATAAACCGGAGGGTTTTAGTCCCTAGGACGAACAACCATTACAACAATCATACCATAGGCTAGCTTCTAGGGTTTAGCCTCCTTGATCTCGTGGTAGATCCAATCTTGTACTACCCATATCATCAATATCAATCAAGCAGGAGTAGGGTTTTACCTCCATCGAGAGGGCCCGAACCTGGCTAAAAACATCGTGTCCCTTGTCTCCTGTTACCATCCGCCTAAGACGCACAGTTCGGGAGCCCCTACCCGAGATCCGCCGGTTTTGACACCGACATTGGTGCTTTCATTGAGAGTTCCTCTGTGTCGTCACCGATAGGCTTGATGGCTCCTTCAATCATCAACAACAGCACAGTCCAGGGTGAGACTTTTCTCCCCGGACAGATCTTCGTGTTCGGCGGCTTTGCACTGCGGGCCAATTCGCTTGGCCATTTGGAGCAGATCGAAGCTATGCCCCGGCCGTCAGTCGATTTGAAGCCTAAACTTCACGGCCGACATCCGTGGAGACTTGATCTTCGACGGATTCGAGCCACAACGAGCGCCCCAGCCCGTCACAATGGGCATGATTTAGCTCTGCTGCCGGACAGTGCCCTGGAGGCCGCACATGAGTCCGCTCCGACCCTTAATTCGGAGCCGACCGCGCAGATCGAGGACGGATGTCTAGACACCGCCTCGGGGGCTGCAACCTTTACGGCGATGGAGCCGAATACTGACCTTGTCCCTTGTAAAGCCCGTAACTCCGAGGTGTCGGACTCCTTGCCGGACTCCGAACCTCCTGCGCCCCTACCAATCGAACCCGATTGGGCGCCGATCATGGAGTTCACCGCCACGGACATCTTTCAGCACTCACCCTTTGGCGACATCCTGAATTCGATAAAGTATCTCTCGTTATCAGGAGAGCCCTGGCCGGATTGCGGTCAGGACGGTTGGGATGCGGACGACGAAGAAATTCAAAGCCCACCCACCACCCACTTTGTAGCCACTGTCGACGATTTAACCGACATGCTAGACTATGACTCCGAAGACATCGATGGTATGGACGACAATGCCGGAGACGACCAGGAACCAACACCTACAGGGCACTGGAAGACCACCTCGTCATACGACATATACATGGTGGACATCCCAAAGGATGGGAATGGCGAAGAAGTAGCGGAGGCAGATTCCTCCAAGAAACAGCCCTAGCGCCGGCGTCAGCGGCGCCGCTCTAAATCCCGCCACAGCAAGAATGGAGATTCCAGCACCGGAGATAATAACACCCCAGAGAGTGCCGAAGATAACCCCTCCAAAGAAGATTCAAAGACAGAGGATTTGGAGAAGCCAGCCGTCACGAGAGAGCGGCAGACGAAGAGGTAGATGATGATAATTACATGCCTCCCTCCGGAGACGAGGCAAGCCTCAACGACGACGAACTCGTCGTGCTCGAGGATCCCGTGGAACAAGAGCGTTTTAAACGCAGGCTTATGACCACGGCAAACATCCTAAAGAAAAAGCAGAAACAGCTCTGAGCTGATCAAGGCCTGCTAGCCAATAGATGGACTGAAGTCCTTGCGGCCGAAGAGTATGAACTCGAACGCCCATCCAAAACCTACCCAAAACGCAAGTTGGTCCCCCGATTAGAGGAGGAGGAGTATAAACCCTCATCACCAGCGCACAATACGGCAGACCGACCACCTCGTGGTCGCGACAGAGAGGCTTCTAGGCCCTCCATCAGGGCCGTACCCCGGCACCGCTCGAAAAGTACGAAGCCACGGGAGAATGCGCCGTACTTGCGAGACATATTGGAGGACAAGGCAAGACAATCAAGATCGATCTGCGGATCACGTGGGTGCCCCACGATGCACGACGACTACCATCGCGCCGGACACAGCAACTCCGGCCGGGCCGAACACAGTAGACAAAGCTCGCTTGAGCTACGTCGTGATATTGCCCAATATAGAGGCGCCGCACACCCACTATGCTTCACAAATGAAGTAATGGATCATCAAATCCCTGAAGGGTTTAAACCCGTGAACATTGAACCCTACGATGGCACAACAGTCCCCGCGGTTTGGATCGAAGACTATCTTCTTCATATCCATATGGCCCGCGGTGACGATCTCCACGCCATCAAATATCTCCCACTCAAGCTTAAAGGACTAGCTCGGCATTGGCTTAACAGCTTGCCAGCAGGGTCAATTGGGTGTTGGGAGGACCTAGAAGCCGCATTCCTTGACAACTTCCAGGGCACATATGTGCGACCACCAGACGCCGATGACCTAAGCCACATAATTCAGCAGCCAGACGAATCGGCCAGACAATTCTGGACACGGTTCTTAACAAAGAAAAATCAAATCGTCGACTGTCCGGATGCAGAGGCCCTCGTAGCCTTCAAACACAACATCCGCGACGAGTGGTTGGCCTGGCACCTAGGACAGGAAAAGCCGAAATCCATGGCAGCCCTCACATCACTCATGACCCGCTTCTGTGCGGGAGAGGACAGCTGGCTAGCCTGCAGTAACAACCTCAACAAAAATTCTGGCAGTCCGGATAACAAGGACCGCAATGGCAGGTCACATCGCAACAAAAACAAACGCAGCGTTAACGGCTATAACACTGAGGATACGGCAGTCAACGCCGGATTCAGAGGCTCCAAACCCGGTCAACGGAAAAAGCCGTTCATAAGAACTACTCCGGGTCCGTCCAATTTGGACTGAATACTCGACTGCTCTTGCCAGATACATGGCACCCCCGAAAAGCCAGCTAATCACACCAATAGGGATTGTTGGGTATTTAGCGGCGAGCAAGTTAATTGCGAAAACAATGACAAGGGGCTGCATAGCGATGACGAGGAAGAGACCCGCCATCAACAAGAGAGGATGTATGGTTTCCCCACAAGTACGGACGGTAAACATGATATATGCAACCTAGATACCCAAGAGGGAGCGGAAGCATGCACTTAGGGATGTATATGCGATGGAGCCAGCGCCCCGAAGTTCAATCCATGGTCCTCTTGCCTGATCACTTTTGATCGAAGGGATCACCCCACCAGTATCCGCCATGGCGGATTCGCCGCATTGGTTTTAGACCCAATCATCGGCGGATTTCACCTTACGAGTCCTCGATGGATTTGGCGGCAAGCTGAACCTCCTGCTTTATCAGATACAAAGGCGCAAGATGGGCATAGACCCCTCAAGGATTAAACCTACAAAGACGACCTTCAAAGGCATCATACCAGGTGTAGAGGCCAATTGTACAGGCTCAGTCACACTAGAAGTGGTCTTCGGATCCCCGGATAACTTCCGAAGCGAGGAGTTAATCTTTGACATAGTCCCATTCCGTAGTGGCTATCACGCTCTGCTCGGATGGACCGCGTTTGCAAAGTTCAACGCGGTGCCGCATTACGCATACCTCAAGCTCAAGATGCCAGCCCTCGAGGAGTCATCACGGTCAACGGAAACATCAACGCTCCCTCCGAACGGAGGAACACACAGCGCTCTCGCGCGGTACAGAGCAGCCTCTTAAGGCAATTTTCGAGTCCGCCGTTAGCGGCCGGACACGCCAAACGCGCCGGAGTAACATACAACAAGACCACTTGGCACGCCCGAGCATCGCCAGAGCAATGCGGCCCCAACCCCAGCCCTTGCATAATTGCAAGACCAGTCCTTCGCGTACATCATTACGCTCTGGAGACACCATGGGCATAGGGGGAGGGGCACGACCACGACTGGCCTAGAGTGCGGCTTAACCACACCAGGGGCTCCCAAGATGTCGGTCTTTTCCTTTTTCTTTTTTCTTACCCACATGACTCCGTTCACCAGAGGCCTTGTCCGGCAGTAGACCTGCTGAACTCACGATGCAACAGCCAGGGAAGGAGAAAGGCTGCGACGAACACTCAGGTGGTCTCCATTACGAGCATTAAATCTGTTTAATACACCATTCTGCAGCCTACCCCTGGAGGGGGACATGTTTAAATAGTCCAATCCCTTTCTTACCGCACTATTTGTATCGCTCTGCATTCATGGCAGTATTTCTGAATAAACACTTTTTGCATATAATCGCATTTCTTTCTTATATATGTTCGTTTATGACATGTTGCATCCGTACACTTTGGTACGGCCGAATACACTAGGGGCTTAAGTTCCCCGCATTATGGTGTGATAAGTCCGAACACTTTCACAAGTGCGGCACCCCGAACTTATAGCATTATACGCATCGGCTCCGAATCATGTCTTGGGTCAATAGTTGGGTTTGCCTGGCTCCCATGTTTTGGTACCTTACGTTCCATTTTATCGGCTAAGGTAGCACTGGGAGAACCACTGCGATTGCGCCTCGGTTGAGCTGGGCGAGCGCCTCAGTGGAGAAAGCTAAAACTGACCGTCATGATAAGGCGAGAGCTGGTCGCTGTTCGAGAGGTTTTTTCGAGTCCCTAAAGACTTATGCCGCGTAGAGCGAGGAACCGGCTTTGTCCGGCCCAGGCGTGGATAGCGCCCCGAACTCGGTCTTCCGAACACTAGGGGCTTCACCGAAATTTAAAATTATAGAATTCTATGGCTAAGTGAGAGTGTTCAAGCATTATAAGTCTGGTTGCCTCGTTCGTTGTGTTGAGCGCCTCCCTAGATGGACCCAAACATGGGAACTAGAGCGCTCAAGTTTATCCCGAACACCCCAGCACTAGTGGCATGGGGGCTGAAGCCGACGACTTGCCATCTCTCAGATTTGATAAACGGCCGCATAGAAGGTAATATTTTAAATTAATAAGCGTTGTTTAGCGCATATGAACACAGTTTTCAGCGCACAGGATAACATAATGCGATTTTACTCAAATATTACATCCTTGGAGCACTCATCCGTAATCATGCGGGCTCCCTTCAGGACACTCTTATAATACATTTCGGGCGTGCGATACTCCTTGCCCGCCGGCGGCGCGTCCGTCAGAAGCTTCTCAGCGTCCATCCTGCCCCAGTGCACTTTTGCACGGGCAAGGGCCCGACGGGCACCTTCAATGCAAGGGACTGCTTGACGACTTCCACCAGTGGACACGCATCCACCAGCCGCCGCGACCAGGGCGAAGTAGCTCCTGTGCATGGCCTCCTTGGGCCACAAATAACTATGAGGCCCTTCATGGCCTGTTCTTCTACCTTGTGGAGCTCGACCAGCTGCTTCACTGGTCGCTAAAAGCATCAGATGTCCGCCTCAAGATATCGAGACCAAGACCTTCTTCGTCGAGCTCCCCTCCTCGGCCCAGTAGAATGCGGCAACATCGGACACGCTGCGAGGCAGATCTGCAAACGCTCCAGGAGAGCTCCGAATTCGGGTAAGTAACAGGTAATTCACATTCACATGCTTGCTTTGCATGAAAAATGCCTTACCCGCCGCTATTTTCTTCACCGCCTCAATCTCCTGGAGGGCCTTATGGGCTTCGGCCTTAGCGGCTTTGGCACTCTCAAGAGCCGATGCAAGCTCGGACTCTCGAGTCTTCGAGTCGCGCTCCAAACTCTCATGCTTTTCCATGAGAGCCTGTAGCTCTTGCTGCACCTCCGCCACCCGCGCCTCCTGCTTCTCTCGCTCAGCTCGTTCCGCGGCGACATGCGTCGATCGTGGACATGGCCTCCTTCAGGGTCACCACCTCGTTCGTGGCCCCTGGAGTACCCACGTTATCCTTGTTATTTCTCTTGCAACCAAAATCCTTTTCTGTAAGGTAAAAATTCAATACAGTGTCACTCACCTTCCTTGTCCTCGAGCCGCTTCTTGGCACGGCCGAGCTCGCTCTCGGACCGCTCGAGGTTCTGCTTCAAAGCATCGACCTCCGCAGTCAGTGCGGCAGAGGTTAGCAGCGCAGCCTACAATCCCATATTGACATATTTTTTAGAACTCTTTCATATATCTTTGTAAGATCCTCAGTCCGGTTTTTCTTTCCGAACACCGAACCGAGCATCAGGGGCTACTGTCTATGCGGTATTATATTACATGTCTTAAAATTCTTACCTCAAAGCTCGTTAGAAGGCTGCTGCGAGCTTCAGTCAGCCCGCTCTTGGCGAAGCTGAACCTTTCAATCACCGCACTCATGACGGTGGCGGTGTTCTTCTTTGATGGAAGCGCCGTTGAGCGCCTCAACAAGTTATCCGGCGCCTCGGTTGACGGCGTCGCCGGTATCATAGCCTTGCCCTTCTTACGAAGGGGCCGCCTGCTGGACTCCGGAACCACTGCGGGTTCCGGTGCGGATTCCGGTGCGAAGTCCGGGAAGTTGCCCTGTGGCACCTCCGGAGCCTCCCCCTCCCGGTGGGTCCCCTCCTAGGATCCCACCTCGGCGTCATCAGCGTCACGAGGGGTGGAGGCGGTCGAAAGGGAATCCATATCCGACGGAGCCAAGGACCCGCTCGATGAAGCGGGAAGATCGTCCTTGGCCGGACTACAGGTTGTATGCGGCATTAGAAGGACACCATGTGGCAAAAAGAGAAATTATAAATCATCCAGGAATTCGGACACTTACGATCTTGCCAGGGGCTTGGCCCTTGAGGGCCACTCCTCGTCGCCTGGCGCCGGGAACTCCTTCGGGTTCCCGTGGCCTTCTTCTTGGCCTTCTTCTCCGGCACCACGTAAAGGGCCGGAACCAGTAGCCCCGTTAAACGGGTGTCCGCTGGGTCTTCGGGAAGGTGAGCCGGACAGTTAACCTGTCCGGACGCCTTCTGCCAGTCCTGTTAAAGGCACTGAGAGTTTTAGATCCCACATAGAGTCAAACTATGAAAGAAATTAGTGTCCCATAAAGGATAACATAGCTTACCTCGCCGACCGGGCGCTGCGTGCTGAATCCGCGATTTTCAGTTGCGGATGCGGGGGCTTCTCCGCCCTTGAACAGCACCCTCCAGGCAGCTTCGTACATCGTGTCAAAGAGCCCGCTCAATGTCCGATGCTGTGCCGGATCAAACTCCCACAAATTGAAGGCCCGTTGCTGGCAGGGGAGAATCCAGCGGACGAGCATGACCTGGATCACGTTGACAAGCTTATGCTTCTTGTTCACCAGGGTCTGGAGACAGGACTGGAGTCTTGTTAGCTCCTCCGAACTACCCCATAGCAAGCCCTTCTCTTTCCAGGAGGTGAGCTGCATGGGGGTACCAGATCTGAACTCGAGGGCCGTTGCCCATTTAGGGTCACGCGGCTCGGTGATGTAGAACCACCCCGATTGCCACCCTTTGACGGACTCCACGAAGGCACCCTCGAGCCAGATGACGTTGGGCATTTTGCCCACCATGGCGCCTCCGCACTCCGCTTGGATGCCCTTCACCACCTTCGGCTTGACATTGAAGGTCTTTAGCCCCAAGCCGAAGTGGGGCTGGATGCAGAGGAAGGCCTCGCACACGACGATGAACGCCGAGATGTTGAGGATGAAGTTTGGCGCCAGATCGTGGAAGTCCAGGCCGTAGTAGTACATGAGCCCCCGGACGAAGGGGTGAAGTGGGAAGCCCAGTCCGCGGAGGAAGTGGGGAAGAAATACGACCCTCTCATGGGGCCTGGGGTGGGGATGAGCTGCCCCTCGTCGGGCAGCCGGTGCGCGATGTCGCTGGACAGGTATCCGGCGCTGCGCAGCTTCTCGATGTGCCCCTCCGTAACGGAGGAGGCCATCCACTTGCCTCTCGCTCCGGACATGGCTGGAGAAGGTTTAGGCGAGGTGTGCGGACTTGGGCGCTGGAGCTCGAGTGCGCGGAGATGGATAGGCAAAGGAGGAAGAAGGCATAGGTAAAAAAAGGTGAATCCTTATCCCCTTATATATGGGCGGACGAAGACTATGCGTCCCCGCCGACCTGGTAAAACTCACTTATCTCCCAAGCGCCACAATCAATGGCGCAGTTGGGTTACCCACGTCCGTATTGATGGGAATCCCGGAATAAGAGGATCACGATCTCTGCTTCGACAAGACGTGCAAGGAAACTGCTTCGCTAAACGCGCTGAGGTGGTATAATAAAAACGATTCAAGTAAAGGCTTGGTAGTGGTGTGACGTCACACCACAAAATACGTCAGCAGATTGAACTTGTGTACATATTATTCTCCCTACGGTGGTATGTGGAATTTATTTTATAGAGCCGGACACTATCCTGGTGTTCACAATCTTCTATGAATTATTCGGAGGAAGAACCCGCCTTGCAATGCCGAAGACAATATGCGCGCGGACTCGTCGTCATTGAAGCCTGGTTCAGGGCTACCGAGGAGTCTGGACTAGGGGTGTCCGGATAGCGGACTATCATCATCGGCCGGACTCCAAGACTATGAAGATACAAGATTGAAGACTTCGTCCCGTGTCCGGATGGGACTTTCCTTGGCGTGGAAGGCAAGCTTGGCAATCGGATATGTAGATCTCCTACCATTGTAACCGACTGTAACCCTAGCCCTCTCCGGTGTCTATATAAACCGGAGGGTTTTAGTCCGTGGGACTAACAACCATTACAACAATCATACCATAGGCTAGCTTCTAGGGTTTAGCCTCCTTGATCTCGTGGTAGATCCACTCTTGTACTACCCATATCATCAATATCAATCAAGCAGGAGTAGGGTTTTACCTCCATCGAGAGCGCCCGAACCTGGGTAAAAACATCGTGTCCCTTGTCTCCTGTTACCATCCGCCTAAGACACACAGTTCGGGACCCCCTACCCGAGATCCGCCGGTTTTGACACCGACAATGAGGATTTTGAGCGCTTTGCTGAAATGATTAGAACTATCTTCTTATGTATGCGCTTAACTGATATGCTTAAAGTGAACCCTTATGCTAAATACATGAAGGACGTTATTACAAATAAAAGAAAGATACCGGAAGCTGAAATTTCCATCATGCTTGCTAATTATACTTTTAAAGGTGGAATACCAAAGAAATTAGGAGCTCCAGGAGTACCAACTATACCATGCTCGATTAAAAGAAACTATGTTGAAACTGCTTTATGTGATCTTGGAGCCGGTGTTAGTGTTATGCCTCTCTCTTTATATCGTAGACTTGAATTGAATAAGTTGACACCTACTAAAATCTCTTTGCAAATGGCCGATAAATCAACTGCTATACCTGTCGGTATTTGTGAGGATGTGCCTGTTGTGGTTGCAAATGTCACTATCTTAACGGACTTTGTTATTCTTGATATTCCCGAGGATGATAGTTTGTCGATTATCCTTGGTAGACCCTTTTTGAATATTGCAGGGGCTGTTATTGATTGCAACAAAGGCAATGTCACTTTTCATGTTAATGGGAATGAGCATACGGTACAATTTCCGACGAAACAACCTCAAGTGCATAGCATCAATTCTATTGGAAAAATTCCAACTATCATTATTGGAGGTTTTGAATTTCCTCTTCCTACTGTCAAGAAGAAATATGATATTATTATTATTGGGGATGTGCATATCCCCGTTGAGGTAACCTAGTGTTATTCGAAATTTCTCCGGTTCCATGTTTTTCGGAATGAGTTTGTTAACAAGACTTGATCAACCTTGCTAGTGGATTCCTTTTGATGATCATGAGATGGATGAAGTTAGAAGGCAGAACCTTCTGTACCCTATTTTTACTTTCTGTCATTTAGAATAAATAAAGCAAAAATAGTATTTTCTGAATTATCCTTGCAATAAAAAATACCCCCAAAATAAAAGTTCTCCAAATGCCCTGCCAATTTAGTATGATTTTTTTCTGGAATATTTGAGAATATTTGGCACTGAGAACACAGCAGGGGGAACTGGCACCTGGCCACGAGGGTCCAGGGTGCGCCCACCCCTAGAGGGTGCGCCCCCTGCCTCGTGGACCCATGGTGACCCCCTTCCACTTATTCCTGCACCCACACACTTCATCTTCCTCCCCAAAAAATCACCATCCAACTCAAGCACGAGTTCTAGCTCACTTTGCTGCCATTTTCGATCTCCTTGCTCAAAGCTTCATTCACAAATCTGCTTTGGGGGATTGTTCTTTGGTATGTGACTCCTCCAATGGTCCAGTTAGTTTTTGTTCTAATGCTTTATTCATTGCAAATTTTTGCTGCCTAGGTGACCCTGTTCTTGAGCTTGCATGTCAAATTTATGAGGTCCCAAGTAATTCTAATGCATGATATAGGCTCTAGGCACTTATGGGAGTAGTTTCTATCAGTTTTGTTGAGTTTGATTCACTTTTATTTTTTCAGAGGAAGAAATATGTCCAGGAAAATGTACCAAGGTGGTTTTTCAAGAAAGCAAGGACCCAGACTCGCAATGCGTGAGCAGGACGATGAACCACCAAGGGAAGCTGACGTGCGGCCTTGTGAATGGCCGTCAGAAGAGTTTATGGTCAATGCAGGCATCAAGGATGAATTTGATGCATATGTGCGTAATGCCGATCTTGAGGACTTCATGCAAGATAAGTGTCCTCAGTACTACTATTTGACTGATTCGTTTGTGAGAAGGTTTAAATTTACATCTTCGCGTAATTCTCAAAGTGTCCTATTTGATATTTATGATCAATCATATACCATGGACTAGAGGATTTCACTACTGCTTGCAAACTCCCGCAATGGGGTAGTGTTAATGAACCCCGTAAATCTGAATATAACGACTTTCTTGCTAGTATCACTGTGGGAGAATCTAGAGAAATAACACAAGCTACCATAGGGAGCATTCATTTTCCTGCTATACTTTATTTTGCTCTCTTCATTGGTAGATGCATTAATGGTAAAGACGAAGCATGTCACATGTGTGTGCCTGATCTTTGTGTTCTCAAGGTTGTTGTATTAGGTGATAAACAATACAACTTGGGGGCGATTGTCGCACGTAGGTTGCATAATAATGGTTTAGTTGGAGATTTTTTTGGAGGGATTTATGCGAACCGTGTGGCTAATTATCTTGGTATACCTGTACATGAAGATGATAGGGAGTTGCCTCCCCCTTATTTAGATTATAATGCCATGGTCAATCATCATTTTCTTGAGAGGAATGAACAATTCCTCCAGTATCGACTAATCTTTGACAGACGTCGCGCTGTCCATGTTAGTCTCCCTGCTGCTGCCCTTTTTGATTATCAGGCAAACAGAAGATATGTTATAACCAGGGAGGAAGCAACCGAGTACGAGAGGAGGACAGAGGCAGCTCGCCGCCGTGCTGCAGCCCAGGAGGCATTGGCTGCTGCATCTCAGTACGACCCCAATTACAACTTCGGATATCAGCCAGGCTATCCATGGCCATAGACCAACTTAGGCCAAAAGCCTAAGCTTGGGGGAGTATGTATTTCTCACCGACATTACATTTATGTTCACACACTCATTCTAATTGTTAGTGCTCATACTCTTTCATTGTACTATCCATGCTAGTTTAATTTCCTTTTTCTAGCTTTCTTCTTTTGTATTTGATAAACCTTAAGAAAAACAAAAAAATAGTTAGTTTAATTTCCATGCTTGTAGTAGTAATTAAAATGAAAACCCCAAAAGATGTCCCGTTCTTCTTCTTACTTGTTGGGGGCTTTCCCGTGTAAATAGTCTTATTTCTTTTCTTTCCTTTGGGGGTCGAGATAAGAAGACCATAATGAAAATGTTTAGTGGCTCTAGTATGCATGATTGTTGATTTAACCAAGAGCCCATATTACCTTGTCTTCTCCCTTGAATTGAATGCTTGCAGATTCCAGCTTAGTCCAATGCACGTGCACTATTATTATTATACACACCGTTCGGTCGTGCGAGTGAAAGGCAATAATGACGATATATGATGGACTGATTGAGATGAGAGAAGCTGGTATGAACTCGACCTCTCTTGTTTTTGTAAATATGATTAGTTCATCGTTCCTGATTCGGCCTATTATGAATAAACATGTTTGCAATGACAATTAGAGATTATAGTTGCTTATGCCATGCTTAATTAGCTATGAGTTTATAATGGTTTACCTTGCGTGCCAACATGCGCTTAAAATGGTTGTGATGTGGTAATGATAGGGTGGTATCCTCCTTTGAATGATTCGAGTGACTTGACTTGGCACATGTTCACGCATGTAGTTGAAACAAAATCAACATAGCCTTCACGATATTTATGTTCATGGTGGATTATATCCTACTCATGCTTGCACTCCGTGTTGATTAATTTTAATGCATGTTCATGACTGTTGTCGCTCTCTCAGTTGGTCGCTTCCCAGTCTCTTTCTAGCCTTCACCGGTACTAAGCGGGAATACTTCTTGTGCATCCAAACTCCATAAACCCCAAAGTTGTTCCATATGAGTCCACCATACCTTCCTATATGCGGTATCTACCTGCTGTTCCAAGTAAATTTGTATGTGCCAAACTCCAAACCTTCAAATGAAATTCTGTTTTGTATGCTCGAGCAACTCATGTATCAACTAGGGCTGTCTGTATCTTCCATGCTAGGTGGGTTATTCTCAAGAGGAGTGGACTCCGCTCCTCATTCACGAGAAAATGGCTGGTCACCGGGATGCCCAGTCCAATGATCAAATCAAATCAAAATAATTAAACAAAACTCCCCCAGGATTCTTGCTAGTTGGAGGCACCCGTTGTTTCGGGCAAGCCATGGATTGATGTTTGTTGGTGGTGCGGGACTATAAACTTTACCATTCTGTTGGGGAACCGCCTATAATGTGTGTAGCATGGAAGATATCGAGATCTCATAGTTGTTATGTTGACAGTGAAAGTATACCGCTCAAAATGTTATTAATCTCTATTTCAAAATCGAGCTCTGGCACCTCTACAAATCCCTGCTTCCCTCTGCGAAGGGCCTATCTATTTACTTTTATGTTGAATAATCACCCTCTTATTAAAAAGCACCCGCTGGAGAGCACCGCTGTCATTTGCATGCATTACTATTAGTTTATATTGGGTATGACTATGACTGGATCTCTTTTACCATGAACTACAATATTTAGTCAGTCCTTGATCTTTAAAGGTGCTCTGCATTTATGTTTTGCGGTCTCAGAAAGGGCTAGCGAGATATCATCTTGTCATATCATATTATGATTGTTTTGAGAAAGTGTTGTCATCCGAGATTTACGATTATTGCTCGTTAGTTGATTATGCCACTGGTATGAGTAAACATGAGACCTAAGTGTTATTGTGAATACGGTTAGTTCATAATCTTTGCTGAAAACTTGAATGCTGGCTTTACATATTTGCAACAACAAGAGCAAACAGAGTTTTTAAAAGTTTTTCTTTATCACTTTCACTTTATCAACTGAATTGCTTGAGGACAAGCAAAGGTTTAAGCTTGGGGAGTTGATACATCTCCGTCGTATCTACTTTTCCAAACACTTTTGCCCTTGTTTTGGACTCTAACTTGCATGATTTGAATGGAACTAACCCGGACTAACGCTGTTTTCAGCAGAACTGCCATGGTGTTATTTTTGTGCAGAAATAGAAGTTCTCGGAATGACCTGAAAATCCACGGAGCAACTTTTTTAGATTTAATAAAAAATACTGGTGAAAGAATTAGAGTCAGGGGCCCACACCCTGTCCACGAGGGTGGGGGCGCCCCCTCCCCCTGGGTGCGCCCCCTGCCTCGTGGGCCCCCTGGACGTCCCCCGACCTCAACTCCAACTCCATATATTTGCTTTCACGAAGAAAAAATCAGGTAGAAAGTTTCATCACGTTTTACAATACGGAGCCGCCGCCAAGCCCTAATCTCTCCCGGGAGGGCTGATCTGGAGTCCGTTCGGGGCTCCGGAGAGGGGGATTCATCACCGTCGTCATCATCAACCATCCTCCATCACCAATTTCATGATGCTCATCGCCGTGCGTGAGTAATTCCATCGTAGGCTTGCTGGATGGTGATGGGTTGGATGAGATTTATTATGTAATCAAGTTATTTTTGTTAGGGTTTAATCCCTAGTATCCACTATGTTTTGAGATTGATGTTGCTATGACTTTTCTATGCTTAATGCTTGTCACTAGGGCCCGAGTGCCATGATTTCAGATCTGAACCTATTATGTTTTCATGAATATATGTGAGTTCTTGATCCTATCTTGTAAGTCTAAAGTCACCTATTATGTGTAATGATCCGACAACCCCGAAGTGACAATAATCGGGATACTTCTCAGTGATGACCGTTGTTTGAGTTCATGACTATGTGTTAATGCTTTGGTCCGGTACTCTATTAAAATGAGGCCTTAATATCTCTTAGTTTCCAGTAGGACCCTGCTGCCATGGGATGGTAGGACAAAAGATGTCATGCAAGTTCTTTTCCATAAGCACGTATGACTATATTCGGAATACATGCCTACATTACATTGATGAACTGGAGCTATTTCTGTGTCACCCTATGTTATAACTATTACACGAGGAATTGCATCCGACATAATTATCCATCACTGATCCAATGCCTACGAGATTTTCACATATTGTGCTTTGCTTATTTACTTTACCGTTGCTACTGTTACAATTACTACAAAACTGCTATCGTTACTTTTGCCACTGTTACCGTTACTTCCATACTACTTTGCTACTAAATACTTTGCTGCAGATACTAAGTTATCCAGGTGTGGTTGAATTGACAACTCAACTGCTAATACTTGAGAATATTCTTTGGCTCCCCTTGTGTCAAATCAATAAATTTGGGTTGAATACTCTACCCTCGAAAACTGTTGCGATCCCCTATACTGTGGGTTATCAGCCAACTAGATTGTTTTTTCTTGCAATGGGAGAGGTGCTTAGCTTTGGGTTCAATCTTGCATGATTTCACCCTGTGATAAAGTAGGGGTAACGAGACACGTATTGAATTGTTGCCATCGAGGATAAAAAAGATGGAGTTTTCATCATATTTTGAGTTTATTCATCTACTTCATGTCATCTTACTTAAGGCATTACTCCGTTCTTTATGAACTTAATACTATAGATGCATGCTGGATAGCGGTCGATGTGTGGAGTAATAGTAGTAGATGCAGGGAGGAGTCGGTCTACTTGACACAGACATGATGCCTATATGCATAATCATTGCCTTGGATATCGTCATAACTTTGTGCTTTTCTATCAATTGCTCGACAATAATTTGTTCACCCACTGTATTATTTGCCTTCAAGAGAGAAGCCTCTAGTGAAACTTATGGCCCCCAGGTCTATTTTCGATCATATTTGTGTCTGATCTACTATTTTGCAATCTTTTATTTTCACATCTATAAACCAAAAAACCCAAAAATATTTTATCTTTTATTTAGTTTTATCTATCTCTATCAGATCTCACCTTTGCAAGTAACCGTGAAGGGATTGACAACCCCTTTATCGCGTTGGGTGCAAGTGTTTGATTGTTTGTGTAGGTGCATCTATTGGGGACTTGCGCGTTTCTCCTACTGGATTTATACCTTGGTTCTTAACCGAGGGAAATACTCGCCCTCATCTTGCTGCCTGTTTCTTTTGTTCCCCCTCATCGCAAACAGTTAATTGAACTAAACCGTATGCCCTGCATCGCACACGCAACTAAAAGCTCAACTGTGTTTGATGCATCCATCATCACAAACGTTATTGACATTTTTGACGGTTTTCTTACACCACCATTTGCGATTATTGCATCGCATACAGTTTCTCGAAGGGTTTCTGATAGTAGTGTCGCGTTAGCAACATGCTGAAGTAGTGTTCATATCACGGTTTCCCTAAATCTTAAAAACTTCATCCAGACAAAACTCAACAAGAACTCATGAGATAAGTTAGTATAAATCACTAAAATAATTATTTAACATTGCATACGAAATGCCTCTGCATATTTAATACTCCTATCCTCAAGTAGAATCATTAAACAAGCAAACATATGAAAACAATGCAAACATAACAACAATCTGTCTAAACAGGACAGTCTATAAAGGATGCAAGAATATTCACACTTCTTTAACTCCAGAAATTCTGAAAATTTATCACACTGTAGAAATTTATCATAGCTTATTTTGCAGAAAAATTCGACATTTTATCACATTATGACTTTTTTCAAGAATTCACACACTAGCGTGCAACTTTCTATTTTCAAACAACAACATATAGACTTGCAAAATAAGCATGACAAATGGTATACTTGACATTTTTATTGAAATAAAAGATGCAAAACATTATTCTAAATAACAGATAGAAAATCCTAAGAAAATAAAATGATGCTCCAAGCAAAACACATATGATGTGACGAATAAAAATATAGCTCCAAGTGAGGTTACCGATAATGTTGAAGACGAAAGAGGGGATGCCTTCCGGGGAATCCCCAAGCTTAGTTGTTTGGATCTTCCTTTAATATTACCTTGTAGGTGCCTTGGGCATCCCCAATCTTTGAGTCTCGTCACCCTTTATTCTTCTCATATCGATATCTCACCCAAAACTTTGAAAACTTCAATCACACAAAACTTAACGGGACTTCATGAGATAGGTTAGTATGATAAAGAGCAAACCATTTACTTTGGTACTAACAAAGACAAGATTAATAATTGTTCTCACACAATGCCTACCATACCTTATCATTTCCACAATTTATATTGAGCAATATAAGCCCTAGAAACTCGGAAACAACCAAACTATACATTGAAAATAGAATCATTCAAAAATAGAACAGTCTGTAATGATGTGGACAATGACCATATTTATATTACTCTAAAATTTCTGAAAAAATAGGACAAAAGGCAATTTGTATATCAATGATATCTCAAAAATTCAGAATTTACCACCTTCCAGTGAATTTAAACAATTTTGTTACTGAAAGCAAAAGTTTCTGTTTTTGCACAGAATAAAGTCAACTATCATCCACACTATCCCAAAGGCTTTACTTGGTACTTTATAGAAACAAAAGCTATAAAACCTGATTACAGAAGTGGCCTAATTATGTGTACGCACAAAAATAGTAGGTAATAGTGTTGGGTTGCCTCCCAACAAGCACTTTTCTTTAATGCCTTTTTAGCTAGGCATGATGATTTCAATGATGCTCGCACAAAAGTAAAGAATTGAAACACAAAGAGAGCATCATGGAACACATGGCAAGCACATTTAAGCCGAACCCTCTTCCTATGCATAAGGATTTTGTGATAAAAACTTATGGGAGCAAGAATCAACTAGCATAGGAAGGCAAAACAAGCATGACTTCAAAACTTTCAACACATAGATATGAAACTTGATATTAGTGAGATATGTAAAAGCATGTGTTCCTCTCTCATAATAATTTTTAGTAGCATCATGAATGAATTCAACAATAGACATATCACATAAAGCATTCTTTCCATGATCCACATGCATTATTTTTTTATTACTCTCCACATAAGCAAATTTATTGTCATGAATAGTAGTGGGAGCAAACTCAACAAAATAACTATCATGTGAGGCATCATCCAATTGAAATTCAAAATCACGATGACAATTTTCGTGCTTATCATTATTCTTTATGGCATACATGTCATCACAATTAATCATCATAGATAGCAACTTTCTTGCCACAATCAATTGAAAAATGTTCCAAAATATTGGATTCATCACTAAATAAAGTTATGACCTCTCCGAATCCACTTTTATCATTGTAATCATCATAAATAGGAGGCATGCTTTCATCATAATAAATTTTCTCATCAAAACTTGGGGGACCAGAAATTTCATCTTCGTCAAATATAGCATCCCCAGGCTGATGGATTTGCATATCATTAATATCATGGAAATTCAAAGAACTCATACTAGCAATATTGCAACCATGCATATCATTCAAATATTCCATGCCAAACATTTTATTGAATTCTTCTTCTATCAATTGAGCACAATTTCCCTTTCCATCATTTTCAAGAAAGACATGATAAAGACGAATAATATGAGGCCACCTCAATTCCATTTTTGTAGTTTTCTTTTATAAACCAAACTAGTCATAAAAAAGGAAAATAAAAGATATACCTTCAAGCACTCACCTCCCCGGCTACGGCGCCAGAAAAGAGCTTGATGTCTACTACACAACTTGTTCTTGTAGACTCGTGTTGGTCCTCCAAGCGCAGAGTTTTATAGGACAGTAGCAAATTTCCCTCAAGTGGATGACCTAAGGTTTATCAATCAGTGGGAGGTGTAGGATGAAGATGGTCTCTCTCAAACAACCGTGCAACGAAATAATAAAAAGTATCTTTGTCCCCAACACACAAAATACAATGGTAAATTGTATAGGTGCACTAGTTCGGCGAAGAGATGGTGATACAAGTGTAGTGATAGTAGATATTGATTTTTGTAATAGGAACAAGTTGCTTGAAAATGAGCACAAACGGTATTGCAATGCTTGAAAATGAGGCCTAGGGTCTGTACTTTCACTAGTGCAATCTCTCAATCAATGCTAATATAATTGGATTATATAATCGTCCCTCAACATGCGATGAAGAATCACTCCAAAGTTCCTATCTGGCGGAGAACATAAGACAAATTTTTTTGTAGGGTACAAAACCACCTCAATGTTATCCTTTCCGATCAATCTATCCAAGAGTTCATACTAAAATAACCACAAGTTATCCTTTCTGATCGATCTATCTAAGAGTTCATACTAAAATAACACCATATGATACGCATCAACCAACTCTAATGTCACCTAGATACTCCAATGTCACCACGAGTATCGGTGAGTTGATTATATGATATGCATCAAACAATTTCAGATTCACAATAGTCAAGCTAACACAAAGAACCTCAAAGAGTGCCCCAAGATTTCTACCAGAGAAACAAAGACGAGAATGTGCATAAACCCCTACGCATAGATTACCCAATGTCACCTCGGGAATTCGTGAGTTGAGTTCCAGAACACACATCAAGTGAATCAATATGATACCCCATTGTCACCACGGGTATTCATAGGAAGACATACATCAATTGTTCTCAAATCCATAAAAGTATTCAATCCAATAAGAACAAAACCTCAAAGGAAAAACTCAATTAATCACGAGAAGATAGAGAGGGGGAAACACCATATGATCCAACTATATTAACAAAGCTCGCTATACATAAAGATCGTGCCAAATCAAGAACACGAGAGAGAGAGAGAGGGAGAGAGAGATTAAACACAAAGCTACTGGTACAAACCCTCAGCCCTGAGGGTGGACTACTTCCTCCTCATCATGGTGGTCGCAAGGATGATGAAGATGGCCACTGGTGATGATTTCCCCCTCCGGCAGGGTGCCGGAATAGGGTCTAAATCCGTGTTTCATGGCTACAGAGGCTTGTGGAGGCGGAAATTTTGATCTAGGATTATTTTTGGGGTTTTCTGAATATATAGGATTTTTGGGCGTCGTTTTGACGCGAATGGGCTACGAGGGGCCCACAAGACACCAGGCTATGCTAGAGGGGGCTGGCGTGCCCTGGTGGGTTGTGGCCACCTCGTGGCTCTTATAGCCCTCCCACAAAGCTTCTAGTTCCTCTTTTGTTACAAAAAAATTCTTCAAAAGTTTTGTTGCATTTGGAGAAGTTTTATTTCTGCACAAAAAAAAACACCATGGTAGTTCTGCTGAAAACAGCGTCAGTCCGGGTTAGTTCCATGCAAATCATACCAAAACCATATAAAATTGTTGTAAACATGGCATGAATACTTGATAAATTATAGATACATTGGAGACATATCACACATTCACTTCTGCTCGATCGGCGTCCGCCCACCTCCATTCACAACCGATTTGATTAGCACGGCAGCTAAGAGGCCTACTCCAACTGTCCGCATTCATGTCGGTGCGGTAACCGAAATGTGTACTCCAGCTTTAAATCTGGTTGGGCTCCTTGTTCTCTCCCAACATTCAATGGCCGCCACACACCACCACAGCTCTGGACGTTATTGGCAAGAAACCTAACATCGAGAAGGCCCGAGCGTGGTAGCTGTTGGGCGGCAGCCGCCCTAACTAGCCGCCACGATGGTGGGACACCGTATTAGGAGGAGCTCCGAGTTCAGTGCACACCACCACCCATGATAGCCTAGTGGCACCTTGTCACCCATAGGTCGGACAACCTTCATCAATGTGTATATCTTCTCACACGAGGAGGAGGTGCCGCACCAGGTGATGGAGGCATTGCACCGATCATTGATCGATTGTGGTCTAACATCGCCCAACCCTTCTCGCAACCGCGGTGTCCAAGTCTGACGACGTGTGAAGGCCGAGCTGACGTCCCTCTAGCTAAGCAGCTAGTGTCACCCGGTCCTCCCAGCAGTAAAGAAGGAGTAGCCCTGGTCCCTGCCTCATCGCCAATCATGCCTCCGTTGCTACATAAAATGTGTTGGCGCCTCATCTTCCAAGAGCAAAGATGAGGCGGCGGTGGCGCATCAGGAGCGACACATTGCAGCGCGCAAAGCGACGTATGCAAAGAGCCATGTTGCCTTGGCCTGGGTGCTTGGGTTGTGGACTGGTCCAAGACAATCGTCGAGTTGGATGATCGCCATTAGCACCGGCTTACGAACCAACTCCTCAAGGAGGTGGACAGAATCTGAGCATTTCGGCTTCATTCAAGCCGCCAACACCATTGAAAACCAGCGAAAAGGCGGCCAATGATTCATCCGAGCTGTCGGCGTTCTGGGAACAGGGGTACCCAGACTTGCCTGCCTGCGGCCTACGGCGTGGCTCAAGGAGTGGCCCAGTACGGCCCATCTTCATCAACACATGCTCAAGACCCTCGCGAGGGGCCAAGCCTCGTGGGCGGACGATAGGAGGCTTCCTCAGGCACGGCCTCGTCAGGCTGGCTCACGAGGAGGCGGAGAGATCAAGGCGGGGCACCTCACGAGGTGCCCGTGACGCAAGCCATGGCGACCAAGGCCAGGCGGGAGCCAGGCGGGCACCGGCCTGCACAGAGTCCTTGTTTCCCCTTTGATGCAAAGGGGGCAAGCGCAGGCAAGGGTATCAAGCAAAGGCAACCGTTTCGGTGCAACAAGACCAAGACCAGCAGGACGGCAGAATCGGAGGTCATCGTGGAGCCCAAGCCAGCCATCGCTGTGGTCTTTTGGCGGCGAGACCAACTTTAGTCAGGATAAGTGTACAAGATGTTCCCCTTCAAAATGGCCAATTGTTGGAGCCCTTCCCGCTCAATATTTGGGAAGAGGCCCGGGGCCTTCGCCTATAAATAGGACTAGCCACCCACAGGGTAGGGGCATCTTGATCTGCATCAGGGTAGAGGCATCTAGATCTGATCGGGTTCACACCCAAGACAGAGAGAGAGAGAGGCGACTGAACTCCCCTAGCAGTTCATTGCACCAACCAAGAACAGACCCTTGCAACGTTGTTCTTCCCTTGTACTGTTCCTCATCAGCCCCAAAGGCAATCCACATGCCACAAACTGGAGTAGGGTATTACACCACAATGGTGGCCTGAACCAGTATAAATCTTGTGTCCCTTGTGTTGTTCTTCGAGTAATTTAGATCCTAGCGAGGCGGTGAAACATGGGTAGGCTGAGGGTGTGATCTCCGCGCGCACCCCAGTGTTCGAACCTCAAGGGTCTGCCGGAACCCGAAATCCAACATTTGGCGTGACAGGTAGGGGTGCGCCGGAATCTTCCTTCTGTCGCCTCATGTTTTCACCACCCATCCCGTCCATGTCGACGACGTCGTCGCGCCGCCGAGCACCGGCTGTCTCGCCACTCGTCGCCTATACGGCCCCGTCGGCGGGCGCCCGCGTTCCCGTTACCTGCCATTAACGCCGCCATCGGCCCGGCGAAACGAACAAGAGGCGCTGTTCTGATCCATCGGTCGGGCGAGAAGGCCGCACCGCCACTCCGTCGCTGACTCCGACCGACTCCTCGTCCTGTCGACGACCTCTACGACGAGCTCCTGCACTACCGTCCCGTCGACGACCTCTACGACGAGCTCCTGCTCCTGGCGCGGGAGCTCCTGCACTACCGTCCCATCGACGACCTCTATGACGAGTGGCTCGCCCGCATCACCGAAGCCTCGTCTGCCTCTGCTGGGGCTCCTCGCACTGCCCCTCTCATTGCACCGCAGACCGCCTGCAAGCAGCGACAAAGCTCCGGGGGCGCCTCAGCCGCCTCCACCTCAAGAAGGCATCTTGGCTCCAAGGCGAATGGCCCCTGGGCGGAACCCACTCCGTCCGGTGCCAGCACAACAAGAGAAGAGCTGCCAAGAGATCCTCGCCCCGTGAAGCCGCCTGTGCTCCTGCACCGCCCGCATGAGCACGCTACGCTCCCCACATCAAGACCCCGCGCTGCGCCTGGCCGCAGCGCACGGAGACCTGCAAGATCAAGCTCTCTGTCACCAAAGGTCTCCCGCGGCCACTGCAGGCTGCCATGCCTTCTCCGCCGAGCTGCGTAGCGTGACCTGGCCGGGCAAGTTCAAGCCAGACTTGCCCCCGCGCTACGTTGGCACGGCTGACCCTGCTGAGTTCCTCCAGCTCTACGAGCTGGGCATCGAAGCCACCAATAGAGACGAGAAGTTCATGGCGAACTGGTTCCCCATGGCGCTCAAGGATGGCGCCGCTTTGCTCTCTGAACACGGCTCTCGCACGATATCCTCCTCGGGCGAGATGCGCACCGATTCATCACCAACTTCCAAGGCACTCGCGACCGCCCCGCCATGAGCGATTTGCGCCAGATCAAGCAGCAGCCGGCGGAGACCCCGCAGAGTTCATCCAGCGCTCAACAATGCCGCCTTTAAGATCCCCAAGGTGTCTGAGGAGGCCATCATCTCAGCCTTCTCCGACGGCGTGCGTGACATCAAGATGAAGGAGGAGCTCGCGATCCATGAAGACTTGTGCACCTTCCTGGAGCTATTCAATCTGGCGACCAAGTGCGCAAGAGATGAGGAAGGGCGCCTGTCCCTCCTCGAGCTGCCAGCTGCTGACCCAGAAGAGAAGAAGCCCAAGACCGAGGATGTGAAGCGCAGGGGGCTGCCATGCTTGCAGCGGAGCCAGACACCAAGCGAGGCAGGGATCGTCTTGAGTCGTCCAAGGGCAGCCGGTACTGCATGTACCACGACTTCCACACCCACAACACCAACGAATGCCAAGAGCTCAGAGCCATGCGAGACGTGCGTGCCCGCCGACGCCCCGAGCGCAGCGACAGGGGCTACGGCCGAGGAGGAGGAAGAGGTGGAGGATGATGGGAAGACCGTGGCCCTCGCCAAGGGTGGCGTGACCGACCTCGCGAGGACCGCTGGCAGGACCAGCCTCGTGAGGGAGGTTGGAGGGACCCACCTCGCGAGGGGGGTTGGAGAGATCAGCCTCGTGAGGATCGTCCACAAGGCAATGCAGGCCTCCCACCTCTGCCACCACATCCAAGAAGGAATGAAGACCATCACCAGGACGAGGGGGCTGGAGGCTTCCAGGTGCCGCGTGCAATCGCTTGCATCTTGGGCGGCGCACATGCCCCAGCCTCTCAGCGCATCTTCAAGCAGTTTGCCCGCGAAGTGAATGCAGTCCTCCCCAAGCTTGAGGCCACATGCCCTGTCAGGTGGTCATCATGCGCTATCACGTTCAGCTTAGTGGATCAGCTCAAGTGCGCAGCCATAGCAGGAGTCCTCCCGATGCTTTACTTCCCCATCAGCAATGTGCAAGTCACCAGGACCCTCATCAATGGCGGGCAGGGCTCAATGTCCTATCCGTCGAAACGTTCAACAATCTCCAAGTGTCCTACAATCAGCTGCAGCCAACCAAGCCCTTCTTAGGAGTCACTGATGGTTCCACGGTTCCGATAGGGCAGGTCCGCCTTCCTGTTACCTTCGGGAACCGTGACAACTACCACACGGAGCTCATCAACTTTGACGTCGCTCACATCCGCCTGCCGTACATGCCATCCTCGGGTACCCAGCCCTGTCCAAGTTCATGGCCGTGACCCATCACGGCTACAATGTCCTCAAGATGCTAGGAAGCGGCGGAGTCATCACTGTGCCTTGTGAAGAGAGAGACGCTGTGTGTTCCCTGGAACGTGCCTTCCAAGCCGCATCAATTGAAGACCCAGATCACAGGAACGGGAGGCCTCCCGAGGCTGCTCCTAAGAAGAAGAAGACATTGCTCGCCCGACCCTCGGGAGGATGGCCTCGTGGTCGGCGCCCGCTCAGGGGCACCTCCTTCGTCGCATAGGAAGGCGCTGGCTGGCGCCTCCTCGAGCAGGCTCGGGGCTCTCTCCGAGGGCCATCGACTTTGCTAAGATTACGAGGGAGGCACTCGGGCACCACTTGGAGGCGCGCTTCAACGCACATTTCCCTCAGGAGGAAGCAAGGCAAGGAGGGCCAAACCCTCAGGAATTCATCAGCGAGATCATTTAGAAGTTGCAGGAGTCAAGAGTCATGAGTGGCAGCCGCCGCTTGCCGCCGAGGTCCCCATCCAGCGAGGATGGTGGGCTGCGATCTGCATCGACATACCAGACTCAACCGAGCCGCCTCAGAGCGCCTCGCCCTCACGCGTGGGCGCCAAGGTCCACCCCACAGCTATGTTTGCATGCCTTACGGCCTGCCGAACGCGGCTGCGGCACGTCAGCGCCTCATGAGGAGCATCTTGGAGGCTCAGGCGGTCACGCATTCCGCAGTCCTGGCGAAGATGGAGATGGTCCGCGAGGAGCCGCTGGCGCCCCAGGAGCCTCCCGAGGCCCCCGGGCCTGGGGGCTCGTGAAGATCATCTCCCGCAGCGCACGCTGTCTGCTACTTCAGCATCCCTCAATCTTCAGCATCATCAGCTGCTCCCTCAATGGCACGATGCTTGCGCATGGGTCCGTCCCTGCAATGTCGACAGACCTGGATGGCTGAGCTCTGGCCGTGGCAACCCCGCAGGGCGCCACCTCACCAAGCCTTCAATGCCTCGTCACCCTCCTAGAGCAACCAACAGCTGGCCGGCAGTTGTAACGGCAAACCCTCGTTTTTCTCATGGTGAACCCGCAGGATCGTTTTAAGGAGCAGCGTCCGGCGAGGCCTCCGCGACGTCTCCTTCGCTCTTGTCCACGCGAAGCGCTTGCACGTTAAAGGGGGGGTGTACCTGAGCATCGTGACTCATGGGCTCTTACCGGCCCTCAAGCCCTCACCCTCTGGCTTGTCCACGGCATCACGACCTGGCTACCAGCGACGGCTAAGCCCGCTTGAGGGCCGGGACCTGAGGACGTAGAGCACGAAGGGGAGCAAAGACGAGAGGGAAGAGGCACGTTGGGGACCTCGCCAGGCAACTCCTCGGCTACCAACGCGCGGGCCTGACACCGCGGCAAGGAGTGGTTCTTGACCCCTGAGATAAGTCATCCTCCGGAATCACTAGCTGTCACAGCACCGACATCGCACCTAATGCAGTCCCGTTTTTAGCGACATTGCACTCCTTTCTCACCGAGTGATGGCTGCTTGAGCGCTAAAGGGGACCTCCTGAGCATCGCGACTCAGGGGCTCTATCGACCCCCCGGCCGCCACCTCTGGCCTTGACCACGGCATCGCGACCTAGCATACCAGCGATGGCTGAAGCCTACCTTGGGACCGGGACCTGTCAGCGCAGAGCGTCAAGTCCTCGCGAGGTTTGAAAGGAGGCACTAAGCTAAGACGGGACGAGCACCCCTCACCACTTCATAATAAGTATCATATTAACAAGCGGAACTACAAGCACCTTACAAACCCCCGCGGGGTGTGTTCTTCGATTCCTCGCAGGGAACAAAGGAGCAGATCCTGAAGAGTGCTAACTACGCGCGCCCCCACAAGAGACGTCATCATCGACAGTGGGCCATCAGCCACCGGCGCCAACCCCATACAGATCAGTGGCGACGGCGGCCCAACGAGCCCGCCCTGCTCTGGGAGCAACGCAAGCTCGGGGGCTCATAGCTATCGTCACTCGTCTCCAGGGTTGCGAGGAGCTCGGCGGAGTCGCTGGATCCTCCGACACCTCCGCTGCCTGAGGAGCTGCTGGGGAAGCGGTTGACGAGCCTAGTCCTCGCCGCAGCAGGCTCCCGGCCGCCTTCCTCAGGGCAGCTCTCCACCCAGCGTCCCTCCGCGTCGAAGACCTTGAAGAACATCAGGGAGGCGCCATCGTACTTGAGGTGGATTGCGAGGGCGCCACCCGTCCTGCCGACCCGGGTGATCTCGCCCCAGCCACGGGTCAGGTAGACCTTTCTTGGAGCGATGACCTCAATCTCCGCTTCGGTTGTAGGGGCACTACAGCCAGCATGTTGTAGCCAAATCTCGATAGGCCCCCTCGACAGGATCTCGAAGGCGAAGGAAGGAGGGAGGCAAATCCAGGACCGAGGAGGCATGGCGGCGTAAAGCACGAGCTCGCGAGCAGAGCCCATGGCATGGACCCCAGGAGGAACGACGCGCCCCGTCGTGATCCGTCGGCAGCGACGACGTCTCTGGCGATGCTTCTCGGCGCCAGCGTCTTTAGGTCCCTCGATCCGGGCGTACAAGGGCAGTGGGAATCCTGGCGGCGGCCGCCCGAACCATGGCCTCGACACCTCCTGCCAAGCACCTCCTTCCCAGTGGCAAGAGACGAGTCGTTTCTTCAGAGGAATCGGGACAGGACTCTCTCGGGGGGCCTTCCCTTTCTCTTCGGCAGAAAACCGACAGATCGATGCCATTGGCAAAGGGAGGAGCAAGGACAAAGGGGAAGACGAAGGGTAGCGGGAAGAGATGGATTGGAAGGGCTCGCGCCGTTCCGTACATATAGCCGAGGAAGGCCAACCGTCGACCTCCACGATCACAGGTAATCATGACCCGTTTTGCATGCAGGGAGTTGTCAAATCGTGCAGCTACCGAGGCGTCGTGGGGGAGCCAGGACGCCCACATCCAATCAACCGCCACGCGGCGCCCAAGGCCGCAGGCTATTGGGGCCCACGGCGCTTCACATTTGCCTCTTCGCTTCTTTGCTAAGCCAAGTCCGAGCGCGCCTTGGGCCCGGGGGCTACTGTCGTCGTTCTGGGAACGGGGGTACCCAGACTTGCCTGCCTGCGGCCTGCGTCGTGGCTCAAGGAGTGGCCCGGTACGGCCCATCTTCATCAACACATGCTCAAGACCCTCGCAAGGGGCCAAGCCTCGCGGGGCGGATGACAGGAAGCTTCCTCAAGCACGGCCTCATCAGGCTGGCTCACGAGGAGGCGGAGAGATCAAGGCGGGGAACCTCACGAGGTTCCCGTGACGCAAGCCATGACGACCAAGGCCAGGCGGGCGCCGGCCTGCACAGAGTCCTTGTTTCCCCTTTGGTGCAAAGGGGGCAAGCGCAGGCAAGGGTATCAAGCAAAGGCAACTGTTTTGGTGCAAAAAGACCAAGACCAGCAGGACTGCAGAACGGAGGTCATCGTGGAGCCCAAGCCGGCGTCATTGTCAGGGTCTTTTGGCAGGCGAGGACCAACTTTAGTCAGGATAAGTGTACTAGATGTTCCCCTTCAAAATGGCCAATTGTTGGCGCCCTTCCCACTCAATATTTGGGAAGAGGCCCGGGGCCTTCGCCTATAAATAGGACTAGCCACCCACAGGGTAGGGGCATCTTGATCTTCATCAGGGTAGAGGCATCTAGATCTGATTGGGTTCACACCCAAGACACAGAGAGAGAGAGAGGCGACTGAACTCCCCTCGCAGTTCATCGCACCAACCAAGAACAGACCCTCGCGAGGCTGTTCTTCCCTTGTACTGTTCCTCATCAGCCCCAGAGGCAATCCACACACCACAAACTGGAATAGGGTATTACACCACAATGGTGGCCTGAACCAGTATAAATCTTGTGTCCCTTGTGTTGTTCTTCGAGTAATTTAGATCCTAGCGAGGCGGTGAAACATGGGTAGGCTGAGGGTGTGATCTCCACGCGCACCCCAGTGTTCGAACCTCAAGGGTCTGCCGGAACCCGAAATCCAAATGGCCTCCACCTGACCAATTGTCCACTGGCACGTGTCGACGTGTCTGCCAGCATATGATGAACGGTGTTGGAGTCGCACTAACTGGCGTGGCAATGTGGCCATGTCTATCTGGATCTCACATGAGGCGCCTTTCTCTAGAGATGTGTAGTTTGCATGGAGATCTTGCAGATCATGTCACATGTTCTGTCGAACACGTATTGGATGTAACATATAGAAACATCATAACTGAGCCATCTCATTTTCCGACACCTCTCAACAACTTTAGTCGGCACCTGTATGTATTTGGATTTCAAACACGCCACCATACAACACGACAGCTTCTGATGATTAGAAGCTTCAGGGGAAATCTGTTTTTGTTACCTGGCCCTTCAAATTTGTAACAAGTTTGAAACTTTTGGTGTTTCATCAGGTTCTTTCAGGCTAATTGTACTTTGTTGCTCCGACGATCAGAATTAATCTTTCCCTATAAATAAAATCTTAGAACCCTTGAGTGGGTGAGCGAACTTGAGAGACTTTGTGAAGGCATAACTCTCTTCGTTTGGGCCACTTTACCTTATGATCTACCTCCCATTGATCCAACTTCCGTCATTAGACAGAGAGAGAGATGGGTGGGATCCATGGGTTCTCCAATGTTGATTGAAGATATTGTTCATGACTTCATTCAAGCGACCTTGCTTTGTTCATTACTATTTATGAGGGTGTGCACCTCCTAAATAGTTAGGAGACACTTGAGAGACTTTAAGGTATGAAGGAATCAGGATTTTGTACAAGGACCAATCATCGTCTTATCTTCGATCATCAATCTCCACTACAAAAATCCACTTCCGTGATGATACGTGTTTCTCATAGTAGGTCACGTTTTCTTTCATGCATGTACATCCATGACAATTTTATGTCAGAATCAAGATAGTCATACATGTGCTATCGTAGAAGTGTTCCATGACAATAACCAAATTATCATCAAAGAAGTGTCCACTTCCATGACAATAAATGGCGTGTCATAGAAGTGCTTAAGTGGAGGATAACCGACTCGTGGCATCCACTGTAATGGGACGCTGTTAAGCTACCAGGTTTCGGTTTGGATATGATACCCCGTTAACTGCCTTAGCCAATGAGGATTTTCCACATGTAAAATTCTCATTGGTCATAGCAACCACGTGTTAGCTCTGCGTTGAGACAGGTTTCAACAGCGCAATGGATAGGAGGTGCCTATGATACATCGACACGTGGCAAGGCCCAACAGTGGCCCATTTAGGTCAAAAGGCTAGCCTGTTTGACTTGGTCAAAAGGAAACGGGTCGGCCCATGGAAAGCCTGTTAACGACCTTTTCGCATATAGCCCATTTACAACCCGCTAACTCACGGCCTGTTATGGCCTATCCGAATTAGGCCCAGTAACGTCATCTTGGCCGTCCAATATGATTCAGACCTGTTTTAACTTCCGGCCCATGTATGGCCCATGACGTCTTTCAGCTCATTTGAGGCCCTTTGTAACTCTGGGCCCATTAAAGGCCCGTGGTGAAACTGGCCCATAATGAACAGTGTATCGCTTTATGCCCAATAAAGGCCCATTATTCTATTGGGATGTTTCCAGCCTGTGTTACCTTTCGGCATTCTAAGGGCCCATTCATTCTTGGGCTCATTTCAAAGATTCGCCATTTCGTCCATTCTCGCCTGTTTCGCTTAGGGCCAAATTCGCCCGTGGTTACAGCCATTCCCTTATGTCCCGTTAACCCGTTGGGCTGTTTTCAAAGCGTCATCAAATACGGCCCATTAATGACCCACTATGCCTGTCGATAGAATTAAACCCGTTATACATATCGGCCTATTAATGGCCCGTTATGGTCTGGCCATAAACAGACGATTTCTACTCTATCCCGTTTACGACCCATATTGCGGACCGTTATTGGTCCATGAATAGTACGACCCATCTTTGGCCAATCGATCATACAACCCGTAGAAGACCCAATGATTCTATGTCCCCTAGAAGGACCATGGATCCTACGGCCGGTAGGAGTCCCATGGTCACTACAGCAGGTAGCAGGACCATGGTTACAACGGTCAATATGTTGCCCATGGTTATTGTGGCCTAGTTAAAAAAATATTTGGCGCTAAAATGCAATGACTACAACCAACCAAACAAACAAGAGAATAAGGAAATAAATAAGCAAGCAAATTATGCTAGGCTATTATGGCTATTACACATATTACATCCACTAGGCTTCAAAGTTCACCACCAGTGCAAATATAGGGAACAAAGTAGCATATTACATACACTGGGTCTAAATTGGCCACCCGTGGAAATAAACGCGACAGCAAAACAAGTCCAGAACGGAAACCTCTTCAGAAGAGCTCAAGAAACGATATCCTGGATACCCACCATGCTCGCGAGAAGCTTAGCAATATTATTAGTTTTCTCTTATTTGGCACTAAAAAATCCTCCAACGCTTGCTGTTGCACCAGAAAGTATGAATCTGAATTCTGCAGAGACTTCCTCAGTCCTTCGTCTTCTTGCTATAGCATAGCTGACAGATGCCTCTCAGCTTGTAGCTGGGACTGAAGAAGCCGAAGTGATTCAGGCAGCGAGTTCAAAGAGCTTGTGCTAGCGGTAGTAGCCAGTAACTCGAACACTACATCAAAAACATGACTTTGGGGTTGTCTGACTATCTACAAGATAGTTTTTTCACCTTTCTTGGAGACTGTCGGTGTCAAAACCGGCGTATCTCGGGTAGGGGGTCTCGATCTGTGCGTCTTAGGCCGATGGTAACAGGAGGCAAGGGACACAATGTTTACCCAGGTTCAGGCCCTCTCGATGGAGGTAAAACCCTAATTCTTGCTTGATTGATATTGATGATATGAGTAGTACAAGAGTTGATCTACCACGAGATCGTAGAGGCTAAACCCTAGAAGCTAGCCTATGATGATTATGATTGTGATCGTCCTTCTAAGGACTAACCTCTCCGGTTTATATAGACATCGGAGAGGGCTAGGGTTTCCATGGAGTCGATTACAAGGAAGGAAATATAATATCCGGATTGCCAAGCTTGTCTTCCACGCAAAGGAGAGTCCCATCCGGACACGGGACGGAGTCTAGAGTCTTGTATCTTCACGCCCCAATAGTCCGGACAAATTATACAGTCTGGCTGTCCGGATACCCCTTAATCCTGGACTCCCTCAGTAGCCCCTGAACTAGGCTTCAATGACGATGTGTCCGGCGCGCAGTCTTGTCTTCGGTATTGCTAGGTGGGTTCCTTCTCCGAATACTCCAAAGTACCTGTTATGATGAATAGTGTCCGGCTTCCCATCAATGTTGTACTCCTCGGCTTTTGTGCCTCAATAATGACCATTTCCACGTGTCGAGCGAATGCGAGGAGCCGAGGCATTTTTGCATTTGCCACCCCCCGGTCCAGCAGGTTAACCATCTATTTGAGGGGACGGGGATTCACAGATCCAAACCTCATCTTCTTCCCTTGAGCAAGCATCCAACAGAGCGTTCCGGGAAAACCATTCCAACATGGCCGGTCACCGCAGCTCTTCTTCTCGCTCTCCTCGTTCCAAGCCGGGTGACTGGGAAGAGTGTTCAGTCCCACACAGTCGTTTGATAGAGTTACAGACCCAAGGGTTTCTCCCACCGGCGTTCATGGTCCCCGTCCGAGCTGGAATAGCCACCTATAATGGCGGGGAGCAAGCCAAGGAATCTCCTAATCCTTCCCCAGAGGAGCGAGTATGCCTCATCCCGCATCTGCTAAGGGGTGTTGGGTTTCCTATCCACCCATTTCTTCGCGGGCTCATGGAGTTCTACGACCTGCAGCTGCACAACTTCACCCCAGCCTCCGTGCTACATATAGCAGGATATGTTGCCCTTTGTGAGCTATTTCTAGGCTGCGAGGCTCATTTTGGGTTAGGGAAGAAGCTGTTCTGCCTTGTCACTTGCAACCAGGGAGAATCCCTATGTCAAGTGGGCGGAGCCGAAGTATGGCGCATCACCGAGACCGGATACCTATCTGGTACTCCCAAGAAGGCACCGGAGAACTGGCCTTCGGAGTGGTTTTATGTCGATGACGATCCTCTTGTGGATCCAGTCCGGACAGGTCTCCCTAAGTTCAATAACGCTCCACCGAAGGCGTGTCGAAGCTTGCGCCCTTGGGGCCCCCAAGAAGAGGATAACAGAGAAATACATTTTCTGATGAGCAGGATAAAGTTACTGGCAAAATCCGGGCTGACGATAGTCGAGGTCATGGTAATATGCATAATGCTGGGAGTGCAGCCGCTTCAAGATCGGGGGAAGCCCATGTGGCACTACAATGGGGTAGATGATGCCATCCGCTGTGGCCGTATAGGTCCGGACTCTGCCACGTCTCTGGCGAGGATATTGTCCGATTTATACAAAGGAGAAGACGAAGAATTCCTTCATATTAAACCACGGGATGGATTTTCCATGTACAACCCCCCAAGATGGGTAAGTCGCCCTTCTTTCCCCCGCTTCACTTGCTGTGGCATTCTTCACTATGATTATTTACCTCAATATTTTCGAGCAGGAACTGAGGAGGGCCATAGAAGGAGTCTCCAGCCCCTCCCCGCAGCCAGAGGACCCCGGAAGGGCCCTCGGTCCAAGACTCGAAGAAGGCCCGGATATTACCGTGGAGCTCGTCAACGGGATATTTTATCAGGCAAGCTGCGATGGCGCCTTAGTGGCTATTACCGCCGACTATCCCGGACTGCTACCTACATCGTGCGTAAGCCAAGCCGAAAACCCTATCCTCCAAAGAAGACTCCTTTCTGATGACATGCCTTACACCCGAAGGGTCGTGCTTTTTGCAGAGACGACGATCAGAGCGCGGGGCCGAGCCCCTGGGGACCCGTCGGCAGAGGGCGTCCGGATCGGGCAGGCTTAAGAGGAAGGCTATTAGGGCCGAGACGCCGCTATAGAGGTATGGTAAAAACCTGCTCTATGATTATTGTATTTGAAATGTAACAACACCCTTCGTGTCCTGGCAGGAAGAGGAGTAGCCGAACTATATTCGGGGATCCTACCAATCACGCCCACCACCGGGATTCGAGGCGGCTTTAGAGAGGAGGCGACGCGTGGGGCGATCTGCATAGTCCTCCGACAGAGGACGCGGATATGCTCTCTGCCACGAATTCCGAAGTAGAGAGCGCCATGAATCACCGGCGCCGACGGGCCGTACTTCGCAACAACATCTTTTCCGAAGAGGCATTTAATGCTTTCATTTCGGGAGACGCATACATCTGAGTTGCTCAAGGCGGGCTTGCCCGAGCGATGGACTAGTATACCAAAGATATACGGGTAAGAAAATTTGATAAGCATGTATAGCAGTAGCCCCTGAGACTTGAAACGGTTGGAACAACTGTTTTAAGGTTCAATTTATGCGCAGGTCCTTGTAGATAAGAATGAGCAATTGTCTCGGGAGCTGGAGGAGTGCAAGGCCCAGCTGAGCGCCACGGTTGCCAAGTTAGAGGAATCCCAGAAGGACTCATCTGGTAACATTTGTCTCAATTGTACGAAGATGTACCAGTAAGTAAGTGGCCCATATGATAAGTCTAACAGAAAATTCTGCAGCCAATCCCGGGGTGAATCCGGAGCTTGTAGGAGATAAGGAGTCGCATCTCCAAAGGCAGCTGAAAGCTGGCCAGTGTATTCTTACACAAGTTAGGCAGGAGAAGAACAATCTTCAAGATGCTAATGTCCGGCTGGACGTCGAACTAAAAGATGTTCGCGCTCAGCTGGCGGACTCCGTAAAGGAGAACAAGATCCTTCGTCGCGGCATTTATGGTAAGTGCCTACACGAAATGTAGTACAGCTCGGCGAGGAAGCATATTGAAAGAATTTTTATTTATAGGTATCTTGACGGGCCGCCCTGAGGAGGAGATGCCTGCGGCTGCAGGAGATTTACTGCAAGACCTCTCCCAACTGCACGAGCGAGCTCGGCAGGTGATGCAGGGCCTTTCTCAGGCCTTTTGGCCATCAAGCTTCCTGCCGAAGGGCATGGGGGAGCTTGTGGATATGCTTCAAGGAGCACGGTGGCGCTTCCGATTGTGGAACATGTTAGCCTACCGACAAGGTGCAAGAGAAGCCTAGGCTATGGTGAAGACGCGCTACACCAAGCTGGACCCGAACCATATGGCCGAAGTCGGATCAGCGGGGCCAAATGGGCAAGAAATTCCCGTGAGTCTGGTGTATGACCAGGTAGCGTTAGCCGCAAAGTATTCCCAACAGGATTGTAAGCTAGATAGCCTGTTGGATGGTACAGAGGAGGAATATAGCCAGTCCAAGTGACTGTGTAATTAAATGGACATAATTAGTCCCTAGCCGGATTAAAATCATTTGTCATGGCGGACCTTTTCGCTTCAGCCCCCGGATCCTACAGTCTGGGGTGTATCCGAATACTCGCTGAGTTATACAGAACCGGGGTATGCGTGGAAACCAGGTGTAGGGGTCATAAGTGCTTGAACAGACAAGTACCCAACTAGTTATGTTATATTACATGGATAGTAAGAAACATCTTCGAGGGAGAATAGTTTCGTAAGGCGTTCCTTTCCCTGGGTACGCATGCGACGATGCACATGTCCGGACTACGAACAAGGACGCAGGATACAAAACTTCTGGGGATTTACGTTGTAATAAACGATAACATCTTTTGTTCACCGACCGAATATTCTCTTAAGGACGCTAGCTTTCGGCTTCACCCAGTCTGAGGTACACATCCGGCTGAACCAGCAGTAACAATCGCAGAGGTGCTCCCCTTATGCCCTAGCCGAATTAACGGGAACGTAGGGCATAAACACAAGAGCCAGGCAACCCAGCATGGCCACATCTTAAGTCATATCGATGCATATAATGGTGAATAAAAGGCACATATGGAAAAAGAACGCATATGTGATGGGCAAAAAGCCTTTAAAGTAACTATATTTAGCTTCCGTATAGGAAGCCCCCAGGTATTGCTTACACACGTAGTGCGGCCGGAGTGATCCGGGCATCCGCACTGTATTAAGTACTTTGTGTGAAGAGTAAAAAGGTTGAGAAAGGAAAAGGGAGGGGACATAATTTAAAAGGAGGGGGGTAAGGAGACGAACACTGAGTTCGGCGCTAGGCGTAGAATCTCCGGAGTCTGGCCGCGTTCCATGGGTTCGGCCCAAGTTTGTTATCGGATGCATTACGTAAGCGGTACGCTCCTCCGATGAGAACTTTATCAATGACGAAGGGACCCTCCCACTTGGGTTTGAGCTTGTCCTTCTTCTTCTCCGGTAGGCATAGAACGAGTTCGCCAATATTATAAGTTTTGGCCCCCACTTCTCTGCTTTGGTATCATCGAGCCTGCTGCTGATAGAATGCGGAATGGGCTTTTGCGACGTCGGTCTCCTCCTCCAGGGCATCTAACTTATCTTGCCGATCTAACTCGGCTTCCTTCTCTTCGTACATGCGTACGCGAGGCGAATCATGTATTATGTCGCAGGTAGTATCGCTTCGCTCCGCACACCATAAAAATGGTGTATATCCGGTGGTGCGATTTGGCGTGGTCCACAGCCCCAGTGAGTACGGAGTCGAAGACCCAAAGGCGTGTCCGACTCTATCAAGGATCGCACTAGTCCGGGTTTGATGCCGCCATAATGAGACTGTTTGCACGCTCGACCGGCCGCTTGTTTGGGGATGGTAGATGAGGCGAGTCGAGCTTAATGCCCATGTTGCCACACCAGGTTTTCACTTCATCACCGTGAAGTTTGAGCCATTATCGATGATGATCTTTGGGGGGGCGCCGTATAGGTGTACAACCCCGATATGAAGTCTATCACCGGTCGGATTCGCCGCTTTGACTGGTTTAGCTTCTATCCATTTGGTGAACTTGTCCACCATGACCAATAAGTATTTTTTTCTTATGGCTTCCCCCTTTAAGGGGTCCGACCATATCCAGCCCCCAGACCGGAAAGGGCCAAGTGATGGGGATTGTTTGGAGAGCGGTAGGGGGCATATGATTCTGATTGGCAAAGAGCTGGCAACCGACGCAGTGTTGGACAAAGTCCTGTGCGTCTGCATGGGCTGTCGGCCAATAAAAGCATGTACGGAAGGCCTTGCTTACTAGTGCTCGAGCCGCTGCGTGGTGCTCGCCCAGTCCGGCATGGATTTCAGCCAAGAGCCGCCGCCCTTCCTCTTCGGAGAAAACCTTTGGAGCACTCCGGTCGCACTTTTCTTATAGAGTTCCTCTTCATGGACTTTGTAAGCTTTAGAATGCCGCACGATGCAACGTGCTTCATTCTGGTCTTCGGGGAGCTCCTGCCTATTTAGGTAGGCCAAGAAAGGTTCAGCCAATGAGGCGATTACAGCCATGATTTCGTGGGCCGAAGATGTTATTTCGGTGGTGGAGCCTCTGATTATGTCTGATGGTTCGGAATCTGGGGGTGTATTCGGATCCGTGCTAGTGCTACCGGACTCCCCTTCCCATACCACAGATGGCTTGAACAGCCTTTCTAGGAATATGTTAGGTGGGACAGGGTCACGTTTAGCGCCTATGCGGGCGGGATATCCGCCGCCTGATTGTTTTCTCGAGCCAGATGGTGGAATTCGAGCCCCTTGAACCGAGCTGACATTTTGAGGACGGCATTACGGTAGGCCACCATTTTCGGATCCTTGGCATCAAAGTCTCCGTTTTTTTGTGATATTGCAAGGTTTGAATCCCCGCGCACCTCCAGGCGTTGAATGCCCATAGAGACTGCCATCCGAAGGCCGTGCAACATTGCCTCGTATTCGGCTGCATTGTTGGAGTCTGTGTATAATATTTGAAGTACATACTGGACCCTGTCTCCGGTAGGAGACGTCAGGACTACACCTGCTCCCAATCCGGCCAGCATTTTAGAGCCCTCGAAGTGCATGATCCAGTTAGAGTATGCGCCGTACTCTTTAGGGAGTTCGGCTTCTGTCCATTCGGCGACAAAGTCAGCCAGTATCTGCGACTTGATGGCCCGCCATGGCTTGTATGTTATGTCGAACGGAAGGAGCTCGATGGCCCATTTAGCAATCCAGCCCATAGCGTCGCGGTTATTTATTATGCCGTTGACTGGTACTTCAGAGGCCACCGTAATCGAACACTCTTGAAAGTAGTGTCGTAGCTTCCGGGATGCCATGAAGACCGCGTATGCTATTTTTTGATAGTGTGGGTATCGGGATTTGCATGGGGTGAGGACTGTGGATACGTAATAAACCGGCTTCTAGAGCGGGAATTTGTATCTGTCAACCTCTCGTTCGATGACGAGCACTGCGCTTACAACTTGATGTGTTGCAGCTATGTACATCAGCATAGGTTCACCAATATTTGGCGCTGTTAGGACTGGATTACTAGCCAATAAGGTCTTTATTTCGTCCAGTCCGGCCGCGGCTGCATCCGTCCACACGAAGTGTTCGGTGCACCGAAGAAGGCGGTAAAGAGGTAGTGCCTTTTCTCCAAACCTGGAGATAAAGCAGCTTAAGGCAGCCACGCATCCAACTAGTTTCTGGATGTGCTTGAGGTCTGTTGGTATAGCCAACTGCGACAGAGCTCGAATTTTTGCCGGATTTGCTTCAATTCCTCTATTGGAAACAATGAAGCCCGACAGTTTCCCAGAGGGGACGCCGAAAACACATTTTTCTGGGTTCAGCTTGATGTCGTATGTTCGGAGGTTATCGAATGTAAGCCTCAAGTCGTCTATTAGGGTTTTGACGTGTCTTGTTTTTATGACCATGTCGTCCACGTATGCCTCCACTGTTTTGCCGATTTGCTTTTCCAGGCATGTTTGAATCATGCGTTGATAGGTTGCGCCGGCATTTTTAAGCCCGAAAGGCATAGTGTTGAAGCAGAAAGGACCATATGGCGTTATGAAAGTTGTTGCAACTTGGTCGAACTCTGCCATCTTTATTTGAAGGTATCCAGAGTATGCATCGAGGAAACACAGCGAGTCGTGTCCTGCTGTGGCGTCGATGATTTGGTCGATGCGAGGGAGGGGGAAGGGATCCTTGCGGCAAGCCTTATTGAGGTCTTTGAAGTCGACACATAGGCGCCAGGATTTGTCCTTCTTTGGTACCATTACCAGATTTGCCAGCAATCCGGATGCTTGATATCTCTGATGAATCCGGCCTCGAGTAGTTTGGCTAGCTCTTTCCCCATGGCTTGCCGTTTGGGCTCTGAAAACTGCCTTAGAGTCTGCTTGACAGGTTTGTATCCTTTTAGTATATTGAGGCTGTCTTTGGCCAGTCTGTGTGGGATACCCGACATGTCCGATGGGTGCCAGGCGAAAATGTCCCAATTATTGCGTAAGAAGTCTCGCAGTGCGGCGTCCATTGCGGGGCTCAACTGTGTCCCGATGGAAGCTGTCTTTGTGGGGTCCGTTGGATGGACCTGGAATTTGACTATCTCGTCTGCGGGTTTAAATGAGCTGGACTTGGGTCGCTTGTCGAGTATCACGTTGTCCATGTCCATGGTGGCATGCAGCGTTGTTAGTTCTTCGGCTGCTAGGGCTTCGGATAATGCTTCTAGGGCTAGTGTTGCGGTTTTGTTTTCGGCACGAAGTGCGATGTCCGGATCACTGGCTAGAGTGATGATTCCATTGGGTCCGGGCATTTTAAGCTTCATGTACCCGTAATGGGGTATAGCTTGAAAGCTTGTAAACGCGTCCTACCCTAAAAGGGTGTGGTATCCGCCGCTGAAAGGAGCCACTTGGAACGTGATTTCTTCGGACCTGTAATTCTTCAGGGTGCCGAATACCACATCGAGTGTGATTTTTCCCGCACACCGCGCTTCCCGACTAGGGATAATTCCCCTGAAGGTTGTGCCGCTTTGTTCAATGCGGCTTTTATCAATTTCCATCTTGTTGATTGTTTCTTCATAGATCAAGTTTAATTCGCTTCCGCCATCCATGAGTACTTTGGTGAGCCGAAAGCCGTCCATGCTTGGGCTAAGGACCAGAGCGGCTGGTGCCCGGATGGTCTGGAATCGAGGTTCATCACTGGCATTGAAAGTCATAGCAGTGTTGTTCCACGGATTTATTTTTGCCACATGGCAGATTTCAGCGGAGCTTCGATGAGCTCGCTTGCGCCTATTGTTTGAGGCGAAAGTCTCGAAGACTGTTAGTAGCATATTGTGTTCTTTGGCCGGATGTTGTTCTACTTTATGGCTTACAAGAAGACCCTCGCCACTTTTTGCTAGCTGCCGGAGTATCCAACATGCCCTAAGGCTATAGGTTGGTGTTGTGTCCGGCGTACTGTGGAGTTTACATGGCCCATTGAGCCATTCTTCCAATACGGTTCCACGCCCTGGGGTGGGCTTTGGTTTCTTGGGGATTGGATCGGTCGACTTACGAGAGTTCGCCCGTTTAGCTCGGACAAAGGTTTTGGTGAGAGACGGACTATCCCAAAATTATGTTTGGGTTTTCTAGGCGCAATCTGTTGGGGAACGTAGTAATTTGAAAAAAATTCTTACGTACACGTAAGATCATGGTGATGGCATAGCAACGAGAGGGGAGAGTATTGTCCACGTACCCTCGTAGACCGTAAGCGGAAGCGTTATGACGACGCGGTTGATGTAGTCGTACGTCTTCACGATCCGACTGATCCAAGTACCGAACGTACGGCACCTCCGAGTTCAGCACACGTTCAGCTCGATGACGATCCCCGGACTCCGATCCAGCAAAGTGTCGGGGATGAGTTTCGTCAACACGACGGCGTGGTGACGATGATGATGTTCTACCGGCGCGGGGCTTCGCCTAAACTCCGCGACGATATGACTGAGGTGGAATATGGTGGAGGGGGGCACCGCACACAGCTAAGGAACGATCTTGAAGATCAACTTGTGTGTCATGGGGTGCCCCCCTACCCCCGTATGTAAAGGAGCAAGGGTGAGGGGGCGGCCGGCCAAGGGAGGGCGCGCCAGGGACGAGTCCGACTCCCACCGGGAGTAGGACTCCGTCCTTTCCTAGTCCAACTAGGAGAGGGGAAGGAAGGGAAGGAGAAGGAGAAGGAAGGAGAGGGAGGAAAAGAAGGAAAGGGGGCCGATCCCCTAGTCCAATTCGGTTTGGGCTAGGGGGCCGCGCGCCCTGCTTCCTCTCTTCCACCACTTGGCCCATGAGGCCCATTGCTTCTTCCTCGTATTCCCGTAACTCCCCGGTACCCCCGAAAATACCCGAATCACTTAGAACCTTTCCGAAGTCCGAATATTGTCGTCCAATATATCGATCTTTACATCTCGACCATTTCGAGACTCTTCGTCATGTCCCCGATCTCATCCGGGACTCCAAACTCCTTCGGTACATCAAAACTCATAAACTCATAATATAACCGCGCCGAAACCTTAGCGTGCGGACCCTACGGGTTCGAGAACTATGTAGACATGACCTAGAACTATTCTCGGTCAATAACCAATAGCGGAACCTGGATGCTCATATTGGCTCCTACATATTCTACGAAGATCTTTATCGGTCAAACCGCATAACAACATACGTTGTTCCTTTGTCATCGGTATGTTACTTGCCCGAGATTCGATCGTCGGTATCTCAATACCTAGTTCAATCTCAAGCATCGACAAGTCTCTTTACTCGCTACGTAATGCATCATCCATAACTAACTCATTATTCACATTGCTTGCAAGGCTTATAGTGATGTGCATTACCGAGAGGGCCCAGAGATACCTCTCCGACAATCGGAGTGACAAAACCTAATCTCGAAATACGCCAACCCAACATGTATCTTTGGAGACACCTGTAGTACTCCTTTATAATCACCCAGTTACGTTGTGACGTTTGGTAGCACCCAAAGTGTTCCTCCGGTAAACGGGAGTTGCATAATCTCATAGTTACAGGAACATGTATAAGTCGTGAAGAAAGCAATAGCAACATACTAAATGATCAAGTGCTAGGCTAACGGAATGGGTCATGTCAATCATATCATTCTCCTAATGATGTGATCTCATTAATCAAATGACAACACATGTCTATGGTTAGGAAACATAACCATCTTTGATTAATGAGCTAGTCAAATGGAGGCATACTAGTGACGTTATGTTTGTCTATGTATTCACACATGTATTATGTTTCCGGTTAATACAATTCTAGCATGAATAATAAACATTTATCATGAAATAAGGAAATAAATAATAACTTTATTATTGCCTCTAGGGCATATTTCCTTCTGTCTCCCACTTACACTAGAGTCAATAATCTAGTTCACATCACCATGTGATTTAACATCAATATTCATATCTGTATATGATTAACACCCATAGTTCACATCGTCATGTGACCAACACCCAAAGGGTTTACTAGAGTCAATAATCTAGTTCACATCGCTATGTGATTAACACCCAAAGAGTACTAAGGTGTGATCATGTTTTGCTCGTGAGAGAAGCTTAGTCAACGGGTCTGTCATATTCAGAGCCATATGTATTTTGCAAATATTCTATGTCCACAATGCTCTGCACGGAGCTACTCTAGCTAATTCTCCCACTTTCAATATGTATCCAGATTGAGACCTAGAGTCATCTGGATTGGTGTAAAAGCTTGCATTGTTGTAACTTTTTACGACGGGCTCTTTTATCACCTCCATAATCGAGAAACATCTCCTTAGTCCTCACTAAGGATATTCTTGACCGTTGTCCAGTGATCTACTCTTAGATCAAAATTATATTCCTTTGTCAAATTCAGAGCAAGGTATACAATAGGTCTGGTTCACATCATAGCATACTTTATAGAACCTATGACTGAGGCGTAGGGAATGACTTTTCATTCTATTTCTATTTTCTACCATGGTCGGGTCCTGAGTCTTACTTAACTTCACACCTTTGCATCACAGGCAAGAACTCCTTCTTTGACTGTTCCATTTTGAACTATTTCAAAAATTTATCAAGGTATGTACTCATTGAAAAATCTTATCAAGCGTCTTGATCTATCTATATAGATCTTGATGCTCAATGTGTAAGCAGCTTCACTGAGGTCTTGCTTTGAAAAACTCTTATTCAAGTGTCCTTTCATGCTATCCAGAATTTCTATATCATTTGCAATCAACAGTATGTCATCCACATATAATATTAGAAATGCTACAGTGCTCCCACTCACTTTCTTGTAAATACAGGCTTCTCAAAAGGTATGTATAAAAACCATATGCTTTGATCAACTCATCAAAGCGTATATTCCAACTCCGAGAGGCTTGCACCAGTCCATAAATGGATCGCTGGAGCTTGCACACTTTGTTAGCTCCCTTTGGATTGACAAAACCTTCTAGCTGCATCATATACAACTCTTCTTCCAGAAACCCGTTCAGGAATGCAGTTTTGACATCCATCTTTTAAGCATCGATACGAGTGAGAAAAATCTCATTGTATTCAACACCTTGAACTTGTCGAAAAACCTTTTTCGATAATTCGAGCTTTGTAGATAGTAACACTACTATCAACGTCCGTCTTCTTCTTGAAAATCCATTCATACAATATGGCTTGCCGATCATCGGGCAACTCCATCAAAGTCCACACTTTGTTCTCATACATGGATCCCATCTCAGATTTCATGGCCTCGAGCCATTTTGCGGAATCTGGGCTCATCATCGCTTCCTCATAGTTTGTAGGTTCATCATGATCTAGTAACATGACTTCCAAAACAGGATTACCATACCACTCTGGTGCGGACTGTACTTTGGAAGACCTACGAGGTTTTGTAGTAACTTAATCTGAAGTTTCATGATCATCATCATTAGCTTCCTCACTAATTGGTGTAGGAATCACTAGAACTGATTTCTGTGATGAACTACTTTCCAATTTGGGAGAAGGTACAAATTACCTTATCAAGCTCTACTTTCCTCCCACTCACTTCTTTCGAGAGAAACTCCTTCTCTACAAAGGATCCATTCTTAGCAACGAATGTTTTGCCTTCAGATCTGTGATAGAAGGTGTACCCAACAGTTTCCTTTGGGTTTTCTATGAAGACGCACTTCTCCGATTTGGGTTCGAGCTTATCAGGTTGAAAAACCTTTTTTGTATAAGCATCGCAACTCCAGACTTTAAGAAACGACAGCTTAGGTTTACTGCTAAACCATAGTTCATACGGTGTCGTCTCAACGGATTTAGATGTTGCCCTATTAAACGTGAATGTAGCTGTCTCTAATGCATAACTCCAAAACGATAGTGGTAAACTGATAAGAGACATCATAGATCGCACCATATCTAGTAAAGTACGATTACGACGTTCGGACACACCATTACATTGTGGTGTTCTAGGTGGCGTGAGCTGTGAAATTATTCCACATTGTTTTATATGAAGGCCAAACTCGTAACTCAAATATTCATCTCCATGATCATATGGCAGAAAATTTATTTTCTTTTTACGATGATTTTACACTTCACTCTGAAATTCTTTGAACCTTTCAACTATTTCAGACTTATGTTTCATCAAGTAGATATACCCATATCTGCTCAAATCATCTGTGAAGGTCAGAAAATAACGATACTTGCCACGAGCATCAACACTCATTGGATCGCATACATCGGTATGTATTATTTTCAACAAGTCAATAGCTCGTTCCATTGTTCCGGAGAACAGAGTTTTAGTCATCTTGCCCAAAAGGCACGGTTCGCAAGCATCAAATGATTCATAACCAAGTGATTCCAAAAATCAATCTTTATGGAGTTTCTTCATGCGCTTTACACCGATATGACCCAAATGGCAGTGCCACAAATAAGTTGCACTATCATTATTAACTTTTCATCTTTTGGCATCAATATTATGAATTGTATCACTACGATCGAGATCCAACAAACTATGTTCATTGGGTGTATGACCATCGAAGGTCTTATACATGTAAACAGAATAACAATTTACTCTCTAACTTTAAATGACTAACTGTATTGCAATAAACATGATCAAATCATATTCATGCTCAATTCAAACGCCAAATAACATTTATTTAGGTTTAACACTAATCCCGAAAGTATAAGGAGTGTGTGATGATGATTATAACAATCTTGGAACTACTTCCAACACTCATCTTCACTTCCCCTTCAACTAGTCTCTGTTTATTTTGTAACTCCTGTTTCGAGTTACTAATCTTAGCAACCGAACAAGTATCAAATACTCAGGGGCTACTATAAACACTAGTAAGGCACATATCAATAATATGTATATCAAATATACCCTTGTTCACTTTGCCATCCTTCTTATCCACCAAATATTCAGGGCATTTCCGCTTCCAAAGACCATTTCCTTTGCGAAGTAAGCACTCAGTTTCAGGCTTTGGTCCAGCTTTGGTCTTCTTCATGGGAGTGACAACTTGTTTGCCATTCTACTTGAAGTTTCCCTTTCTTTCCCTTTCCCCCTTTCTTGAAACTAGTGGTCTTGTCAATCATCAACACTTGATGCTCTTTCTTGATTTCTACCTTCGTCGATTTCAACATCACGAAGAGCTCGGGAATTGTTTACGTCATCCCTTGCATACTATAGTTCATCACGAAGTTCTAGTAACTTAGTGATGGTGACTAGAGAATTCTGTCAATCACTATCTTATCTGGAAGATTAACTCCTACTTGATTCAAGCGATTGAAGTACACAGACAATCTGAGCACATGCTCACTAGTTGAGCGATTCTCATCCATCTTTTAGCCATAAAACTTGTTGGAGACTTAATATCTCTCAACTCGGCTATTTGCTTGAAATATCAACTTCAATTTCTGGAACATCTCATATGGTCCATGACGTTCAAAACGTCCTTGAAGTCCCGATTCTACGCCGTTAAGCATGGTGCACTAAACTATTAAGTAGTCATAACATTGAGCTAGCCAAACGTTCATAACGCATGCATCCGCTCTCCTCGTAATAGGTCCGCACCTAGCGGTGCATTAAGGACATAATTCTTACAGGCAGCAATGAGGATAAACCTCAGATCATGGATCCAATCCGCATCATTGCTACTAACATCTTTCAACACAATTTTCTCTAGGAACATATCAAAATAAACATATGAAAGCAACAACGCAAGTTATTGATCTATAACATAATTTGCAAAATACTGCCAGGACTAAGTTCATGATAAATTTAAGTTCAATTAATCATATTACTTAAGAACTCCCACTTAGACAGACATCTCTCTAGTCATCTAAGTGATCACGTGATCCAAATCAACTAAACCATGTCCGATCATCACGTGAGATGGAGTAGTTTCAATGGTGAACATCACTATGTTGATCATATCTACTATATGATTCAAGTTCGACCTTTCGGTCTCCGTGTTCTGAGGCCATATCTGTTATATGCTAGGCTCGTCAAGTATGACCTGAGTATTCCGCGTGTGCAACTGTTTTGCACCAGTTGTATTTGAATGTAGAGCCTATCACACCCGATCATCACATGGTGTCTCAGCACGAAGAACTTTCGCAATGGTGCATACTCAGGAGAACACTTCTTGATAATTTTAGTGAGAGATCATCTTAAAATGCTACCGTCAATCAAAGCAAGATAAGATGCATAAAGGATAAACATCACATGCAATCAATATAAGTGATATGATATGGCCATCATCATCTTCTGCTTGTGGTCTCCATCTTCAAAGCACCGTCGTGATCACCATCGTCACCGGCGCGACACCTTAATCTCCATTGTAGCATCGTTGTCGTTACGCCATCTATTGCTTCGACGACTATCGCTACCTCTTAGTGATAAAGTAAAGCAATTACAGGGCGTTTGCATTTCATACAATAAAGCGACAACCATATGGCTCCTGCCAGATTGCCGATAACTTCGGTTACAAAACATGATCATCTCATACAATAAAATATAGCATCACGTCTTGACCATATCACATCACAACATGCCCTGCAAAAACAAGTTAGACGTCCTCTACTTTGTTGTTGCAAATTTTATGTGGCTGCTACGGGCTGAGCAAGAACCATTATTACCTACACATCAAAACCACAACGATAGTTCGTCAAGTTAGTGCTGTTTTAACCTTTGCAAGGACCGGGCGTAGCCACACTCGATTCAGCTAAAGTGAGAGAGACAGACACCCGCCAGTCACCTTTAAGCACGAGTGCTCGTAACGGTGAAACCAGTCTCGCGTAAGCGTATGCGTAATGTCGGTCCGGGCCGTTTTATCTCACAATACCGCTGAGCCAAAGTATGACATGCTGGTAAGCAGTATGACTTGTATCGCCCACAACTCACTTGTGTTCTACTCGTGCATATGACATCTACGCATAAAACCAGGCTCGGATGCCACTATTGGGAACGTAGTAATTTCAAAAAAATTCCTACGTACATGTAAGATCATGGTGATGGCATAGCAACGAGAGGGGAGAGTATTGTCCACGTACCCTCGTAGACCGTAAGCGGAAGCATTATGACAACGTAGTTGATGTAGTCGTACGTCTTCACGATACGACCGATCCAAGTACCGAACGTATGGTACCTCCGAGTTCAGCACACGTTCAGCTCGATGATGATCCCCGGACTCCGATCCAGCAAAGTGTCGGGGATGAGTTCCGTCACCACGACGGCGTGGTGACGATGATGATGTTCTACCGGCGCAGGGCTTCGCCTAAACTCCCCGACGATATGACTGAGGTGGAATCTGGTGGAGGGGGGCACCGCACACGGCTAAGGAACGATCTTGAAGATCAACTTGTGTGTCATGGGGTGCCCCCTGCCCCCGTATATAAAGGAGCAAGGGGTAGGGGCGGCCGGCCAAGGGAGGGCGCGCCAGGGAGGAGTCCTACTCCCACCGGGAGTAGGACTCCCTCCTTTCCTAGTCCAACTAGGAGAGGGAAGGAAGGAAGGAGAAGGAGAAGGAAGGAGAGGGAGGAAAAGGAGGAAGGGGCCGCCCCTAGTCCAGTCGGTTTGGGCTAGGGGGCCGGCTACCGCTTCCTCTCTTCCACCACTTGGCCCATGAGGCCCATTGCTTCTTCCTCGTATTCCCGTAACTCCCCGGTACCCCCGAAAATACCCGAATCACTCAAAACCTTTCTGAAGTCCGAATATAGTTGTCCAATATATCGATCTTTATGTCTCGACCATTTCGAGACTCCTCGTCATGTCCCCGATCTCATCCGGGACTCCGAACTCCTTCGGTACATCAAAACTCATAAACTCATAATATAAGTGTCATCGAAACCTTAAGCGTGCGGACCCTACGGGTTCGAGAACTATGTAGACATGACCTAGAACTATTCTCGGTCAATAACCAATAGCGGAACCTGGATGCTCATATTGGCTCCTACATATTCTACGAAGATCTTTATCGGTCAAACCACATAACAACATACGTTGTTCCCTTTGTCATCGGTATGTTACTTGCCCGAGATTTGATCATCGGTATCTCAATACCTAGTTCAGTCTCGTTACTGGCAAGTCTCTTTACTCGTTACGTAATGCATCATCCCGCAACTAACTCATTAGTCACATTGCTTGCAAGGCTTATAGTGATGTGCATTACCGAGAGGGCCCAGAGATACCTCTCCGACAATCGGAGTGACAAAACCTAATCTCAAAATACGCCAACCCAACATGTACCTTTGGAGACACCTGTAGTACTCCTTTATAATGACCCAGTTAGGTTGTGACGTTTGGTAGCACCCAAAGTGTTCCTCCGGTAAATGGGAGTTGCATAATCTCATAGTTACAGGAACACGTATAAGTCATAAAGAAAGTAATAGCAACATACTAAACGATCAAGTGCTAGGCTAACGGAATGGGTCATGTCAATCATATCATTCTCCTAATGATGTGATCCCATTAATCAAATGACAACACATGTCTATGGTTAGGAAACATAACCATCTTTGATTAATGAGCTAGTCAAGTAGAGGCATACTAGTGACGTTATGTTTGTCTATGTATTCACACATGTATTATGTTTCCGGTTAATACAATTCTAGCATGAATAATAAACATTTATCATGAAATATGGAAATAAATAATAACTTTATTATTGCCTCTAGGGCATATTTCCTTCACTTTCCATCGCACAGTACTTCTGTACTATGGTTGCCAAGTCAGCAAAGTGTACTACGTCATGGCGACTTATAGCATTAAGATTTCATTTGTTCATGTAGCTTTTGCAGAAAAGTGAGACTGTGTCCTCCTCACGACAGTCCTTGACCTTATTTAGCACAAGGAGGAATCTAGCCCAGTAGCGATGTATTGTCTCCTAGGGCTCTTGTCTGATATGGGAGAGATGGTTTAAGTCCGGGTGGGTGGGCGTAGCTGAATCCGGATTCTGATCCGATCTAGCGCCCAGGGGCAGGGGAGCTTCCGAGTTTGACAGCTCGGGATCCGGGGTGCTGCCCAATTTTTTCGGCCCGATACCCGATTCTAAGTCCGGGGTCTGGGTCATGTCTTCCCTTTGGAGGGTGTCCGGCTCAGGGAGCTCAGTGATCCGGACATAATTCGTCCTCAAAATAGAGGGGTGATCCGTATGTGGCTCCTCCACTACCGCTATCTTGTGGGTGGCTGGCGGGGATTAAATATCCCTTTGGTCGGGTTTAAGCCCGATCCGGTCATAGTCTGTAGCGACTCCCAAAGCGGCGATGTGATCCAAGAGCTCATTAAGGGAGGAGAGCTCTATCGGATCCATCTGTTCGAAGAGTTCCGAATCGACGTGAAGGCTATGCGTGATAACCCGAGAGGTCATCATCGGCGCGACGGCCGATGGGGCAGCCATGATGAAGCCGCCAAGTCGGAGAGTTTGGCCTACAGCCAGCGCTCCCCCAGAGGTGATGTTGTCCTTGACAACTAGACGAGCCATTGAGCCTTGCTGCGACGACACCGAGGAACTCTCAATGAAATCACCAATATCGGTGTCAAAACCGGCGGATCTCGGGTAGGGGGTCCCGATCTGTGCATCTTAGGCCGATGGTAACAGGAGGGAAGGGACACAATGTTTACCCAGGTTCGGACCCTCTCTATGGAGGTAAAACCCTACTTCCTGCTTGATTGATATTGATGATATGAGTAGTACAAGAGTTGATCTACCATGAGATCATAGAGGCTAAACCCTAGAAGCTAGCTTATGATGATTATGATTGTGATCGTCCTTCTAAGGACCAACCTCTCCGGTTTATATAGACACCAGAGAGGGCTAGGGTTTACATGGAGTCGGTTACAACGAAGGAAATATAATATCCGGATCGCCAAGCTTGTCTTCCACGCAAAGGAGAGTCCCATCCGGACACGGGATGGAGTCTTAGTCTTGTATCTTCATGCCCCAACAGTCTGGACAAAGTATACAGTCCGGCTGTCCGGATACCCCTTAATCCAGGACTCGCTCAGAGACCAACAGGGTTGTCTCACTATCTTGAACCTTATCTGCATTACTTTCTCTACCATTGCATAATGGGGTGCTTTTCTCCAATATTTTGTTCACCTTCTACAAGAGAAACAAGCAGATACATCAATTAGTATATGAAACTCATTTTGGTAAACTGATTCAGTAGTAAGGTGGACATGATAACAACATGAAACAAACATATATCTATGTACTGTGGTCACTGTATTGTCTATATCATTCTAGTTTATGTTGGCAAATCAAGATGTTCAAATCATATCTTTTTAAGACATAGCAACAGACATAATAAGTGTGGGAAATTACACAACACTAACACTTGTAATGTGCATGACATGAGAACATAAATTTTTATACAACTGATACTAAAATCAACATAAAGCAAGAAGTGAGAACAGCAATGCAGTTAAAGAAATAGGTGTAAAGCATACTTGTTGCACCATTGGAGTTTCAATTGGATCCTTCAAATTCGAAATTAGTTGGTATGAGTAAATACAGTGATGCAAGAGCAAAGGAGCATGCACCATCACTATGAAATCTGACCTGAGAATAGTTGATCTTCTGCTTTAAATGTGGAGTTTCAGTTTGCTGTGGTGGTCTTCATGCTTTGGGCACTGAAGTTGCCTTAAAAACTGCTCGTGTGGGGGTACTCTGTGGTGGACATGGTGTCGTGTCAACTAGAAATGGGTTACTATCCACTGGGGTTGGGGTTAGATGGGGTGTAGGTGGTTCCTCTGTCCAACAGTGTGGGTGTACAATCTGGAAGAGTCTCAATTATGTGTGGTGGGGCTAGTTCATGGGCCAGTACAACCATGGTTCTATCTGCATCGACGGGTACCACCGTCTTTTGGGAAGAACGGGTTTTTAGTCCCTTAGATATAGCCATCACCCCCTCCAATTCAAATGGCTGATAAACAAGAAAAGAAATTTGAATGTACAAGCATTGTATAATAGACAGATGTGGTAATTCACATATATGTTGTCTAACCAAACATGATAGCATGACAGAATTTCACATATATGATGGCTAACTAAACAAGATAACATGACACAGTTTCAGATATATGATGGATAACTTAATAGGATATAATGGCACAATTCAACATATGATGAGTATCTAAACATGATGACATGACATAACTATATGATGTCTTTCTAAAATAGGTTGGGATGAAATAATTCACATACATGTTTCTAAGTATATAGGATGGCATGATATAATTCACATAATTTATTCATATACTAAGCAGCTGGCACTCGCATGTATGATCTCTAAACTAAGGAGATGACATTAAATATTGTGTATATGATGTCTAAACTAAGCAATGCAAGACACCATATGCATGATATGAGAAATATAAACATTGCAAGTTAGAGCATACACCTAAGCTGGGATATAGGTCTGGTCATCTATCTCTGAATCCTCCTCTGAGGAGCTACGTGTAACCATCAAGATATATGCTTCAACAGGTACCATTGTCTGCTCTGAAGACCTTGTTTTCACTCTGGGTTTTTCCATAACCGGCTCAAATTGCTGATGCACATGAAGAGTAGTTCAATATACACAGAATGTCAGCAAATGGAATATGTAATGAAAAAAAGGATGGCATGTTGTACTTCACATATATGATGTATGGCTACACAGGATGGCGATGCATAATTCACATATATCATAACTAGCTAAAAAACATGGCATTTCATAATTCACATATCTGATATAGAAAGTAAACAGGAGGCATTCACACAAAGATGTCTCATCTAAGCAGATGGCATGGCAATGCAAGACACCATATGCATGATATGAGCAATATAACCCTTCCAAGTTAGAGCATACACCTTAGGAGGGGGGATACGACTAGTCACCTGTCTCTGAATCCTCCTCTAAGGAGCTATCTCTAACCAACAAGAAATCTGCATCGACAGGTTGCACTGACTACTCGAACACCTTGTTTTCACTCCAGGTTTTCCCATCACCGACTCAAATGGCTGATGTACAGGAAGAGTAGATGAATCTACAAACATTGTTGACAAATGGAATACATCATGAAAAAATCGTATGCATGACACAATTCACATATACGATGACTGGCTAAACAAGATGGCATTGCATGATTCATGTATATGATGCCTGGCTAAACAAGATGGCATTGCATAATTCACATATATGATATATAAACTAAACAGGTGGCATTCACACAAAGCAAATCTAAACTAAGCTCATGACATATAAGATGTATAAAGTAAGCAATGTGAGGTGCCATATGCATGATATGACCAACATCAGCATGCCAGGTTAGAGCAAACAACCCAGGGGGTAAATAGGAGTGGTCGGCTCCCCCTGGATAACCCTTTGAATAGTTATCTTCCTCTGGAATACAATCTAGAATGGGGGTGGAGGGGCCTCCACTACTCCCACCATGGAGCAACATCTGCATGACATTATATTCCCACCATGTAAGGCCTAAGGGGTGCATGCAGAAATTAAGACTGATGGTAGCTAATGGGTGGATAGATCCAAAACTAATGATAGCAGGCAAATGATAGCTTCAGTGTAAAAAGATAGTTGATGGCTCATATATTGTTTGTTACCCACCCAACATGAACCACATAGAAGAATCCAGATGAACCAGATAGTACACAGAGATACTATTCATTGCTGCCTCGATATGTGCCTCACAGGCATTTTAAAACTCAAGTTTGAACATTAGTTTGGACTTGACTCAGAGTCTAAGAGGTGAACAGGATGATAAAGTAGTAGGTAATAATTATCGATGTATAACGTAAGAACACACAAAAGAGTCCAACCTCTCTTCCGGAACTGTGTAGTCTCAGGTTCAACCGCTCCACCGATGATGGTAATGCAGTTGGTGTGGCTGCCGGCAACAAGGAAGATGATTTAAGGCGACGAAAGAAGGTCTATGGGGGGATCTCTACTGCGGTGGACGCTTCCGTCGATGGTGCACCTCTAGTGGGGTGGATGACAACATGACAGGAGCGGGAGAAAACTCACAGAGTTTTCTTTGACACCTATCTGAAAATGAAGTACATTTGAAAGGGCTCCTTAGAATGGGAGCATTCTAAAAACGCACGGACAAGAAAAATACGGGAATAGGATACGAATGCATGTGCAAAACAGAGCATTTGCAAACACAGGATTTCTGTCAACCTGGGTGTTTGGTTCACATGAATTGGAAGAACACGGGAATGGAGAAACATGGACAAACTAAAGTCAAACCACATGAAAAATGTAAAGTAAGAATTTTATTATGCCGGTAATGCCCTTAGTCCTGTTCTTCATGCATATTAATTTTAAAAGGATGTCCAAGTGGATATTAAAATTCCTACGCTTTTTCTTTGAAAGAGACACCAAAGGAAAAAATCCTCCAGTTTTTCTTTGCTCCATTCCTTCTAACCAAATGCATGAATAATAGTACCATAGGAAAGTTTCCAATTCCTATGTTTTCCTTAACTTTTTCTTTGAACCAGTGGTGATTCAAGTAGGCAGTCTTCAACAGGCTGAAGCCTGCCCTTGAATAATTTTGTGAGCTTATTTGGTCCACATGAATATCATATAATGGCTATCTTGCTAAACTGATTCAAATTGTGGTTCAAAAGAGCATTTAGTTTTCTCCCTGTTAACTTTGTGACCATGATTCATTTCCTTCTAGATCTGCAACTGCTTTGAACCAAAAGATCCCTGAGGGATCAAAATGAATGTAGAGTAGAAAAGTGATGTGACGAGTGTACAAGCTCTTTGGCGTGGCCTTGTTGACCTCAGCATCATTGGGTTGGACGTGGAGGATGGTGATGCTGGTGTGGCTGTCCGAGGCAGGGAAGAAGATATGAGGCCTCTGGAGACGGTGCCGAGGGTACTGCTCTACTGTGATGGACGGTTCCGTCGTTCGAGTAGCTCCGGTGAGGTGTACGACGGCGAGGCTGAAGCAGGACAAGACAAACAATGTTAATCTGAAGTAGGATTCTAATAGCATCTGCAATAGATGATGTAAAATACATCAACAAAAAGTGCTAGATGTAAAATGCATCAGCCGAGGCCACTCCAAAAGATGTTGTAAATACCGTTGACTCTAAACTTAACTGAAGAAACTGAACTTTACAGTCAAAACTGAATTTTACTGTCGAAACTTAATTTTACCAACGAAACTGATTGAACTAGTAGCAGACCACTGCAATAGAAGTTTAGGTTGTTCGAGCACTGGTAGCAGAGAAGTAGTGATTTAAATCAGCAGCCACTCGAGCAGGCAACACACTAGCAGAGAGAAGCTCGTGCAGCAGCACCGCGAACGAGTGCTAAATCAGCAACTCCTGTAGCTGCCGCACGTCGTGTGGCAGTAGCAGCGCAAGTGAGAGCAAGAGCAGAGCAAAGCAGCAACACGAACAAGAGCAATTGTGGAGAAGTAGCATGACCAACATCAAGAGCAGAGCAGAGCAGCAGCACGAATCAAAACAAGAGCAGAGCAGCAACGCGATCGACAGCAAGAGAAGAGCCGCAGCACGAGTGAGGGAGTCATGGACTAAGGGGTCCGCGGGGCGACTTCCCATTGTACATGGGCCGGACTGGTGGAGTCGTACTATGACATGAGATCTATGAGGCCGTGGTGTGCCCTCCAAGTCAAGAAGGTGGAGGATCTCTTTGATTCCTAACTGTAATCTATCTTCGGTAACCCTAACCCTATCGGTGTCTATATAAACCGAGGGTTATAGTCATTAGGGTTAGAGCTACATCCATCACCTCATAGCCTGGGGTTTAGCTCATGGTGATCTCGAGGTAGATCTACTCTGTAAACTAAGTTATACATTCAATACAATCAAGCAGGGCGTAGGGTTTTACCTCTTCGAGAGCGCCCGAACCTGGGTAAACACTGTGTTCGTCATCCCTTGTTACCCATCGATCCACGATCCGCAGCTCAGGAACCCTACCCCGAGGTCTGCTAGTTTTGGCACCGGCATTGGTGCTTTCATTGAGAATTCTGTTGTGGGGTCGCTCAAAGGATCGATGGCTCGCCTGATCATAGGAGAAGGCATCGGATCCGGGGACTTCTTTGTCCCCGGTCAACTTTTCACGTTCTGTAGCATTGTTTTGCACGCCGACCTGACTGGTCGTCTGGATAAGATTGACAACTTTGTCCCCAAACATCGAATTCGATTAGGCAACTTGGCATACATGGCGGACTCATCGGGTTATCTGGTCTTTGCTAGATTCACTACCCCTTGCCACACCCACGCAGGTATCGTCCTGCCCAACCCAGAGTCTCCCTCCAGTCCGATCTACGGATCAGCCCTAGCGGCTTCAAGCCAAGAGAGTTCCGCTTTGAGTGGCGTCCATACTCCACCTTCACTCGAACTCATCATGTCCATGGAAAATTTGCCCTCGGCCTTCGAGGCGGGATTAGGAATAGGAAGCTAGGAATCAATCCTGGCTGAACTGTTCCTCCACAATGCTCACCTAGTCGTGAACTCCCATGATGAAGTGGCGGCCAACGGCCAGAAATTACTCCCGGCCCGAAGCAACGCAATCTCAAGCCCTGGCATGGAATCCACACGCAAGGATCACAATCCGTACTTGACTTCCAATGACTTTCCGGGCCCCGCACGCCGAGGTTAGCCCGGCCTGTAGAAATTAAGGACCGGCTAGGTCATTGACTGGCCCTGTGGCAACGGAATCTGGCCTAGAGCCCTCGAGTTCGATGACCCTCGCTATGATAAACGAGGCGTTGGACCAAATTCAGAAAATGACTATCCAGGAGGATCTCTCCCCCGCTCACGATTGTCAACCCGTCCAGGCATACTACAGTAATTTTGCATCCCACCGACCACCCACTTGGTAGCCACTATCTATGATTTAACCGATATGCTAGACTATAATTTGGAGAATATCGAATACATGGACGAGGGGGACGGAGTCCGGCCACTGGTCCGCCACTTCTACCTACGACATCTACATGGTGGACACCCTCAAGGACGGCGACGGCACCCCCAATCAGGACAGAGGCAAGCCCAAAGGTGAGCCGCCCAAATGTCGGAAACAGCGTCGTTGATCAAAGCCACGTCGAATCCATGCAAGCAACATGGACTCTCCAGAGAATGACATCGTAAATAATACAGATGACCTCGCCGGAGATTCAGCCTTTGAACATCATCAGGATGACCTCGCAGGGCAGGAGGACCCGCTCAATTCAGAAAACCCCAACGACTCTAAAGATAGCAACTACCTCCCACTCTCTGAAGAGGGGGCTAGTCTTGGAGAGGACGATTTCATCACCCCGAAGACCCTCTAGAGCAAGAATGGTTCAACCGGAGGCTTTTAGCAACCACCCGCAGCCTAAAGAAGCAAAAAAGCAAAATGAAGGCCGAACAGGACACCCTAAATGATCGATGGACTAAAGTTCTAGCTGCCAAAGAGGGGTATGGCCGCGATCAATGACGAGGCTACAGAGCCAACACGCCTGACGTATACAAACACCAAATAGCCGGACTGCCCCCCTAGAGGGCGGGACAGGGAAGCTGGTGAGGCTGAACACTCAGCCGTCCCACCTTGCCGTCACGACAAGGATCAAGTGCGACCCACTTACAAGTACGACCTCCGCCATGACCTAGACGCTCGTGGAGGCTGTACCAAGTCCATCTATGGACCCAGAGAGGACTTGCACGCATACCGGGAACAATACTACGATCGGTTAAACCGAAATGATAGATTCCTGGAGCAGTAATAGATTAGGAGGGTCGAAGACCTCAAGATGCGACGTAACCCGAGTTCAGGGCGCCACACACACCCTGTGCTTCACAGAGAGGGTAATGTAACATCAATTCCTAGAAGGCTTCAAGCCTGTGAACATCGAATCGTACGACAAAACCACAGATCCAGCCGTATGGATAGAGGATTTCCTCCTCCACATCCGCTTGGCGCGAGGACATGACCTCCACGCCATTAATATTTACCACTTAAGCTTAACGGCCCAGCTCGACACTGGTTGAACAGCCTTCCAGAAGACTCTATAGCTTGCTGGGAAGATATTGAGGATGCTTTTCGAGCAAACTTTCAGGGCACCTATGTCCGACCTCCGGATGCTGACGACCTAAATCGAATCACGCAACAACCCGGAGAATCTGCCCGACAGTTTTGGAACCTATTCCTGACCAAGAAAAAACTGATCGTTGCTACGTCTTTAGCTTGCGTTGGTTTTCCTTGAAGAGGAAAGGCTGATGCAGCAAAGTAGCGTAAGTATTTCGCTAAGTTTTTGAGAACCAAGGTATCAATCCAGTAGGAGGGTCCTCAAAAGTCCCACGCACCTACACAAACAAACAAGAACCTCACAACCAACGCAATAAAGGGGTTGCCAATCCCTTGATGGCCACTTGCGAAAGTGAGATCTGATAGAGATAATATGATAAGATAAATATTTTTGGTATTTTTATGATATAGATTGGAAAGTAAAAGATGCAAATAAAAGTAGATGGCAAACTTATATGATAAAAGATAGACCCGGGGGCCATAGGTTTCACTAGTGGCTTCTCTCAAGATAGCACAAGTATTACGGTGGGTGAACAAATTACGGTCGAGCAATTGATAGAAAAGTGCATAGTTATGAGATTATCTAGGCATGATCATGTATATAGGCATCACGTCCATGACAAGTAGATCGAAACGATTCTGCATCTACTACTATTACTCCAGTCATCGACCGACTCCTGCCTGCATCTAGAGTATTAAGTTCATGAAGAACAGAGTAACGCATTAAGAAAGATGACATGATGTAGAGGGATAAACTCATGCAATATGATATAACCCCCATCTTTTTATCCTCGATGGCAACAATACAATACGTGCCTTGCTGCCCCTGCTGTCATTGGGAAAGGACACCGCAAGATTGAACCCAAAGCTAAGCACTTCTCCCATTGCAAGAAAGATCAATCTAGTAGGCCAAACCAAACTGATAATTTGAAGAGACTTGCAAACATAACTTAATCACACATAAAAGAGTTCAGAGGAGATTCAAATATTTGTCATAGATAAACTTGATAATAAACCCACACTTCATCGGATCTCGACAAACACACCGCAAAAAGAGTCGCATCGAATAGATCCCCAAGAAAATCGAGGAGAACTTTGTATTGAGATTCAAAGAGAGAGAAGAAGCCATCCAGCTAATAACTATGGACCCGAAGGTCTGTGGTAAACCACTCACAACTCATAGGAGAGGCATTGGAGATGATGTAGAGGCCCTCCGTGGTAGATTCCCCCTCCGGCGGACCACCGGCGAAGGCTCCAAGATGGGATCTCGCGGATACAGAAATTTGCGGCGGTGGAAATAGTTTTTTGTGGTGCTCCTGGATGTTTTCGGGGTACGTGGATATATATATAGGAGGAAGAAGTAGGTTGGTGGACGCTCGAGGGGCCCACGAGGGGGGGGGGGGGCGCCGGGCACCCTCGTGGCCGCCTCGTCTGTTGCTTGACTTCTACTCCAGGTCCCCTGGATTGCGTTTGTTCCAAAAAGATCGCTCCCGAAGGTTTCATTCCGTTTGGACTCCGTTTGATATTCCTTTTTCTTCGAAATACTGAAATAGGCAAAAAAACAACAATTTGGGATGGGCCTCCGGTTAGTAGGTTAGTCCCAAAAATGATATAAGTGTAAAGTAAAGCCCATAAACATCCAAAACGGGTAATATAATAGCATGGAACAATAAAAAATTATAGATACATTGGAGACATATCAATCGTCGACTGTTCGGATGCCGAAGCCTTAGTTGCCTTTAAGCATAGTGTCAAGGATGAATGGCTTGTACGACAGCTCAGCCAGGACAAACCAAGAACTATGGCAGACCTTACTTCCCTCATGACCCTCTTTTGCGCGGGCAAAGACAGTTGGCTTGCCCACAAGAACACCAACCTAGACACACCCGGTACCTTTGAGGTTCGGGACGAAAATGGAAAGCCCCGACGCAGCAAGAATAAACGTCGCCATAATGATGGTGAAGGTGAGGATACATTAGTAAATGCCAAATTCCGAAACCAGAAGCCCAGAACCCGAAAGAAAGCCCCTAAAGGCAATGGTGACAACCCGTCTAGACTGGACACAATTCTGGATAGGCCTTGCCAAATCCACGGCATAGTAGAGAAGCCCGCCAACCACTCCAATCAAAATTGTTGGGTGATCAAACAAGCCGGCAAACTCACAGCCAAAGACTTGGGTAGAAGCCCACAAAGCAAGGATGATGACGAGCCCCATAGGCGAATAGTGCAGGCCAGAAACCCTTCCCTTCCGAGGCCAAGACGGTAAACATGATCTATGCAACCCACATACCTCCTTTGAACCAGTAGCAGAAAAGTTCAATCCATGGTCAGCTTGCCTGATCACGTTCAATCGCAGGGATCATCGACCAGCATTTGCCATAGAGGGTCTCAGCCCTAGTGCTAGGCCCCATCATTGATGGATTCCACCTCACTAGAGTCCTAATGTACGGAGGGAACAACCTCAAACTGATACTCGAGGATACAGTGAGGAAGATGGGGATCGATCCTTCAAGGATTAAACCCAGTAACACCACCTTCAAGGGGTTCATTCCGGGAGTGGAGGCCCGCTGCACGGGCACCATGACGCTCGAAGTAGTGTTTGGATCTCCAGATAATTTCTGAAGCGAGGACTTGATATTCGATATTGCACCTTTTCGCAGTGGCTATCATGCCCTCCTCGGCTGAACAATGTTCACCAAATTCAATGCCATTCCGCATTGCGCGTAACTCAAATTGAAGATGCCTCATCCTTCGAGCATCATAACTATCAATGGCAACACAAAATGCTCACTTCGAACCGAAGAGCACACTGTGTCCCTAGCGGCCAAAGACCACGCCGGCACATATAGGCCCGCATGCCGACCCGCCGTAAGGGCCGGTGATAATAGTAAACAGGTTCGAACCCATTCCCCGTCATGGGAACCCGCATGCGCTCGCCGCAAATAAGGATACGCACCCCACGGCATACCCACATTCTTCACACTTTAGTGCCTCATCAGCACAACTTCGCACTCAAAATAACATGGGCAGCCATGAGGCATACATTAACCCAAGTACATGTTCGGCTAAACCAAACATCGGAATCGCCTCGTCTTCGAACGACCTGGGGACCACTTCCAGATACCCCAAAGCATAAAGCTCCATTGGCAGGGTCCTCGCCCATCAAGGTCTCATCGAAGGTCCCATCCCCTCCTATCAGAAGCAAAGGCGCAGACATGCAGCAGGGTATAGTGAAGGCTTTAACTCACACATCAAGGCCCTGTGTCAACCTTTACTCTGTAAACTTGCCCTCTTATTGTTTCTATCTTACAAGTACTACCTTCGAAGTTCGAATTGTACGGTTAGACGTCCTGAGCTTACAAGAAATAATAAAAATGCCCTTATGGTGTTCGGATATCCGCATCTTGTGACTCATTGATTCCCTTTCCGATTCTCTCCTCGCTCTTCGAACAGCATGACATGAAAAAATATTAATTGGTCAAGAGTTCAATTTATATATCAGCTCAATATCTTCAAGTCCGGCACCGCTTTTTGCTAGGTGTTCAGCGTCTCGGATATTGCACTATATGCATCGGTTCCAAACTATGTCTTGGGTCAATAGTTGGGTTGCCCGGCTCCTGTGTTTGCCCCTTATGTTCCACATGTTTGGCTAAGAAGGCAAAGGGAGAACCCCTGTGATTGTACTACTTGTTTGCCTGGTCAAGTACCTCAGGAGGAAAAAGCCAAAAACTGACCGTCATAGTAAGCGCGAACGGGTCCGCGATCCGATGACGAGGTTGGACTCTAAAAATCGTTGGCGATTTCGCTGTGTCACACGAAGGGTTCGTCTTAACACAAACCATGTGATCGTAAATGGCAGGTTTTGATCCCTAAGTACATCACAATACACTAGGGGCTAGTCCCTAGTCCCCACCGTCAAGCTCCTAAGGCTAAGTGAAAGCAGTAAAACTGAATAGTCTGATTGCTTTGTTTTGCTCCCGCACTTCCACCTCCGGGCACCAAGACGTTGGCCAAGGGTAATAGTGCAGAGATGAAACGCCCCTCGTGAGATTCACTTGGGGGCTAAAGCCGATGACTGCTAGCTTTCAGAATAAACATACAACCACACATGAGTCAAAATTTAATCATTATAATATCAAATAAGTTCGTCGGGCGCATAATGAAGCATAAGTCCTACTTGACACAAACTTGCTACAACTACTCAAGCATTACATTTTTTGAACACTGACCCTCTGTCTCCTGCGCTCCGGTCATCACCTGCGCGCAGTACTACTCGGGACGGTCGGTTGATAACCCACAAGTATAGGGGATCGTTTGTAGCCTTCTTCGGTAAATAAGAGTGTCAAACCCAACGAGTAGCCAAAGGTAGAACAAATATTCCCTCAAGTTCTATCGGCCACCGATATAACTCTACGCACACTTGACGTTTGCTTTACCTAAAACAAGTATGAAACTGTTTTGCAAGAATAAAACTACGAGTACTTTGCAAGAGTAAAACTATGAATAAATTGCATGGTAATAAAAGTGGATAGCTTTTGTCAACAAGAAAGTTATTTGTCCCTAGGCAATCGATAACTAGACCGGTAATCATTCTTGCAATTTTATATGAGGGAGAGGCATGAGCTAACATACTTTCTCTACTTGGATCATATGCACTTGTGATTGGAACTCCAGCAAGCATCCACAACTACTAAAGATCATTAAGGTCATACCCAACCATAGCATTAAGTATCAAGTCCTCTTTACTCCCATATGCAACAACCCACTTACTCGGGTATGTGCTTCTGTCACTCACACCACCCACCATAAGATAATCAAGAACATATTGCAACATCCTACAGTGGGGATCCCTCCATTTGCACGACATAGAGGGCACCATAGGACAACACCATAAATAAAACAAACAATCATACCAACCAAGATCACGATTAACCCATAGGACAAAACGAATCTACTCAAACATCATAGGATAACCATAGATCATTGGGAAATAATATGCGGAGTCGAGCACCATGTTTAAGCAGAGATTAGAACAGGGAGGATAGGTGTTACACCACTGCATAGAGGGGGAGAGAGTTGGTGTTGACGGTAGCAAGAGTGTTGATGTAGATCACCGTCACGATCCTTGCCCCGGCGGCGTTCCGGCTCCATCGGGAGAGAGTGGGAGAGATCCCCTCCCTCTTGTTCTTCCTTGGCTTCCCCACATATGGGAGAAGAGTTCCCCCTCTGGTCCATGGCCTCCGTGGTGGTGGAGGGACGAGAGCTCCTCCGAGATTGGATCTCCCTCTCTGTTCTCTTCTATTTCACGTTCCTGTTTTCTGGCCCTTCACCGTTTCTTAAATTCCCGAAGATTCGTAACTCCGATTGTGGAGGAGGGCATAAGACACCTGGACGCGCCCTCGTGTGTTGTGGTCACTATGGGCCCCCTTTAGTGTTGATTCCAAGTCCCAAAAATCACATATATTCCAAAATAATTCTCCGTAAATTTTGATCGTGTTTGGACTTCGTTTGATATGGATTTTTGCGAAACAAAAAAACATGCAACAAACAGGAACTGGCACTAGGCACTGGATCAATATGTTAGTCCAAATAAATCATATAAGATGTTGCCAAAAGTGAATAAAAGTTGTATAATATTGGCATGATACAATCAAAAATTATAGATACGACGGAGACGTATCAGCGGCGATGCTCCTTCCTCTGGGGCGGAGGACCAGTGGCCATCTCCATTGGATTAATCCTTGGCCAATGAACCATGGTCTTCACAAACGTGAGCCTGGCCCCCTCAAGGCACACTAACCGCTTCACGACGTTAATCCAGAGTGGCGCCTCCCGCGGCTTCTGCACAAGGCCGAAGTAGGTCTCTGGAATGGGCTCAACCGGCCACAGGCTGACACAGAGATCCTTCAAGGCCAGCTCAGACATCCGATGCCTTTCCATTAGCTGCTTCATTTGATCGCTGAGGAGGGGCGGACGCTCGGAGTCCGGAAACTGTGACCAGAAGAGCCGCTGCGTGGAGTCCTCCTAGAGGGTGGCCTAGTGCCTCGCCGCGGCAGCCACATTCTTCGGAAGTTCAGCGAAGATGCCTGTGGAGCGCCAGACGCTCGTCAGCAGGGTGAATCTGTTGCCTCCGAACACACTCTATAGTAAATACTTCTTACCATTGGCAACTTGTGTGACTTGCCGAAGCTCCTCCTAGACACCTCGAGCATCACTCCTCACCTCTTGGAGCTCCTTCTCCGCCTTGGATAGACGGGACAATTGCTCCTCCCGCCCATTCTCAAGGGCCTCAAACTTCTCAGCAGCATCCTAGAGCTCCCCTTGGACCTTAGTCACCCGAGACTCATGCTGCTTAGCAGCATGCTTAGCCTGCTCAAGCTCGGACACCGCCCTCTTAGCGGATGTCCTCTTCTCGGCCGCCTCGGCCTCGGCTTTCTTGAGGGCCTCCTTGAAGCCCTCGACCTCGGAGGAAGCAACTGCAAGATCATCAAGATAAAGGATCTGTAAATGGTCCGGCCAGTCAACATCCGACAAGTACACAACTTTTTACGGAGCTTACCTTGTGCCTTGTCAAGCCGTTTGTTGACAAGGTCAAGCTCTTGATCGAAAAGCTTGAGCTTCCGATCGATCTCCTCTAATGTCGCAGCATTAACAGCCGCGGCCATGGAAGATGCCTGCATCAGCACCAGAAATGTTGACATTGGTAATCGACCTACGAATTTGACCCTCAGCAGGTCTATTCGAGGTCCAGGCAGAGTCTCGGGGCTGCTATGTATGCGACCTACCTAAACTAATAGCTATAATCGCATTATGAGGAAAGACCATTACTTGACTTACCTCAAAGCCTGTTAGAAAGCCTTGGACAGCAACATTCAATCTGGATTGGATGGACCGAACACTCTCCATAACCGTACCCATAACTGTGCGGTGCCCTTCAATGATGACGGAGTTGTTCACCAACTCCTCCAGCGTTTCTGGCCAGCCAACCGCCGCCCGTGTAGAGGTGTTCGGTGCTGGTGTTGGCTCCTTGGCTCCTTCCCCGCTGGGGGGGAGCTTGTTCCGTCAAGGGCCTTGGGGCCTCGGGAGCGGTCGATCGAGGGGGTTCGGATGGACCGGACTCCTTTCCCTCTTCAGCTAAGAGGGACGCTCCCTCCTGGTCTTTGATGACCAAGATGTTAACCTCGGTCATTACGGCGCCCCCTTCCCCTCTGTGTTCGGAGGAGAAGGAGTCCTTTGGGACCGCACCTCCTCAGCCTCTTCAGGGATCAGAGGAGGCATGAAGTGTGCCATGGACCCACTGTCCGCCAGTTCGGCGGGCGGAGACGTCCCCTCCGAAGTCTGCTCGGTGGGGCGTTCATGTGGGGGACTGCAACTCGGAGGGGTTAACAAGATACCTAAAAAGGCCAACGCTTTACCAGCTGGCTGGGAGCTTGAACCTGGGTTCCTTCTCCGGAATCTTCTCGGGCATGACAAGCTTGGGTTGGCATTGTCTCTTCGGGGCCGAAGAAGGTTGGATAGCCTCAACGTCCTCAGGCGCCTTCTTCTTCTTGGAGTGCGCGGAGGCACTCTCCTCCTCGTCTTCATCCTCGCCCCCATCCTGCACAGATAAGGTTGTAGCGTCTCCGGACTGATGGCCCGGACGAACCTTGCGGCGGAGGTCCTCCCTGGCCTCCAGCACGTCCTTCTTCATGCCCTTCTTGGCGGGCGCTTTATAAGGCAGCATGACCAGCAGCTTTTCCAGCTGCTCCGATCGGGGCCCTTCAAGCAGAGGCGTCGGGCCGCAGATCTTTTTGGCCTTGGCGAGCCAGTTGTCGGTGTCAAAACCGGCGGATCTCGGGTAGGGGGTCCCGAACTGTGCGTCTAAGGCTAATGGTAACAGGAGGCGGGGGACACAATGTTTACCTAGGTTCGGGCCCTCCCTATGGAGGTAATACCCTACTTCCTGCTTGATTGATCTTGATGAATATCAGTATTACAAGAGTTGATCTACCACGAGATTGTAATGGCTAAACCCTAGAAGTCTAGCCTATGAGGGTATGATTGTCATCCTATGGACTAAACCCTCCGGTTTATATAGACACCGGAGGGGCTAAGGTTACACAAGGTCGGTTACAGAGAAAGGAATCTACATATCTGAATCGCCAAGCTTGCCTTCCACGCAAAGGAGAGTCCCATCCGGACACGGGACGAAGTCTTCTATCTTGTACCTTGATAGTCCAACAGTCCAGCTAAAGTATATAATCCGGCTATCCGAGGACCCCATAGTCCAGGACTCCCTCAGTAGCCCCTGGTTCAGGCTTCAATGATGATGAGTCTGGCGTGCAGATTGTCTTCAGCATTGCAAGGCGGGTTCCTTCTTAGACTACTACAAAGTAAATTCCGAACACAAGGATCGTGTTTGGATCTGCAAAACAAATACCACATACAACCGTAGAGAGTAAAATATTTCACGAGTCCAATCCGCTGACAACCTTTTGTAGCGTGACATCACGCCACTGCCCGGTCATTATTCGAACCATTTTTTAGCCTGCCGCCCCGTATTTCGACATGCGGTTTCACTGGAACGTCTTGTCGAAGCAGAGATCGTGTCCCCTTATCACGGGATTCTCATCAGTACAGGCATGGGTAACCCCAACCGTGCCATCTACACGGCGCTTGGGGAATAGGCGGATTCTATGGCGAGGGGGCAGGCACACAACTTTTACTGCCTTCCTTCCTCTGCCCATCCATTCTCGAGCTCCAGCGCCCAAGCTCTAGCTTTCTCCGCCCCAAGAAGCACTCCAATCATGTCCGGATCCGGAGCTGGAGGCAAGTGGATGGCCTCCTCCGTCAAGAAGGAAGACATCAAGAAGCTCCGGGAGGCCGGGTACCTGGCCAAGTACATCGCTCATCGACTTCCAGCCAAGGGACAGATCGTCCCCACCCCGGAGCCCCAGGAGAGGGTGGTGTTTCTCACCCATTTCGTCTGTGGGCTGGGATCCCCCTTCACCCGTTTGTTTGTGGACTGATGTTTTACTAGGGGCTAGACTTCCATGACTTGGCTCCCAACTCCATCCTCAACATCTCGGCATTTATTGACGTGTGCGAGGCCTTCCTCCGCATCCCACCTCACTTCGGCATATGGCTGAAGACCTTCAACGTGAAGCCAAAGGTGGTGAGCGGCCAACAAGCAGAGTGCGGAGGCGCCATGGTCGGCAAGATGCCAAATGTCACCTGGCCCAAAGGCTCCTTTGTGGAGACGGTAAACGGGTGGCAATAGGGGTGGTTCTACATCACTGAGCCGCGCGACACCAACTGGGCGGCGGCCCCCGAATTTCGATCCGGAGTCCCAATGCGACTCACCTCCTGGCAAGAGAAGGCCCTGGACTGGAGCTCTTCGGACGAGCTGACGGGGCTCCAGACATGTGTCTAGAACATGATAAGCAAGAGAATCAAGCTTGTCAATGTGGTCCAGGTTATACTCTTCCGCCAGATCCTTCCGTGCCAGCGTCGAACTTGCAATTTGTGGGAGTTCGACCCAGCCAAGCACCAGACGCTGCTGGAGCTCTTCGGCACGATGCACGAAGACATCTGGAAGGTGCTCTTCAAGGCCGGTGAGGTACCACCGCCCATGACCGAGGATTGTGGGCTTAGCTCAAAACGACGGGCTAATACGGTAAGTTCTTTCAAGTTTTCAAGGTATACCCTTTACTGTCATATATGAGGGAGGAATCTAAGCCTCCCTACCAATTTTTCAGGCCTGGATAGAGGTAGCGGAGCAGATTAACTGTCCGGCTCCACTAGCCGAAGATCCAGAAACGCCTCTTCTGACGAAGATGCTGTTTCCGGCACCTTACAAAGTGCCGGAGAGGAAGGCCAAAAAGAAGGCCCCGGGGACTAGAAGTGGTCTCCGTCGCAAGGGCACGTTCGAAGATGCCAAGACACACTCCTCCACCGAAGACGACGAGGAAGAGGAGGAGGAAGAAGAAATCCACTCCCCCTGCTGGGGGGAGAAAGAAGAGGAAGTCCTCCACACATGGGGAGCCCGAGGCGTCCAAGAAGGGGAGAACTTCCCTTCCGGACAACTCCGTAGCGACCATCAATATCAGCGGGGAGTGGGAGCCCAGGGTCAAGCCCCTAGCCAACTCGTAAGTGTTTGGACACAGTAATATATCCAGCATTTTAGTTTATTGTTTTTGATGTGCTGGATCGTGCACTTGCAGCCCAACCCAGTCCAACATCGCGCTGTCCTCCTCTTCGGAGGGGTCGCTAGACCCGTCAGCGATGAACAACACGTCCCTTCCGACGACCTCCTCCCCAAAGGTCGCCGACAACACCGAGTTGTTGTCTTGAAGGATCCCAGGCCCGGGAGAAGCTCAGGAGGCCGTCCCTGTGGTGCCAGAGGGTAAAACCCAGGCTTCCGGACATGTGGGGGAGCAAACCCCCATCGACACTGACAATGGGGGCCGCATCCAATTCGACCCCAGCCGCATACAGCTCCAGAGACCCAAGCGGCTCCGGATTCAGGCAGGCCGCCTCTTTCGAACGAGGGAGGCGAGCCAACTCCACCGGTGACCTCTGTCCATCCAGAGGCATCAAATAGATTACTGGAAGCGCTGCAAGGCGCTTCTATTGTGGAAGAACACCGTACTCTTATGAGTACAGTGATTGAGAAAGTCCAGTCCACCAAAAGTAGACTGACTAAACCCTGCACTAGCCTTATAACAGGCTTTGAGGTAAGTAATTGTAAAAGAATGTCACACTATAGACAGTACCCCCTGTTTCTCTGTTCGGTGTAAGGAAAGAAAAGCCGAACAGAGGATCAAAATAATTTTCGCAGGAGTCTAACATAATATGTTTATGTGAATAAGCAGGCGTCGCTGCTGGCTGTGACTGCTCACACTGCGGAAGTCTCTGGACTGAAGCAGAACCTGGAGCAGGCCGAGGAGGAGCTCGACCATGTGAAGAAGCAGCTGGAGGAAAGCAAAGGTATGTATTTAACCTGCGCATGTATTTAAGAAGGATAAATGGTTCGTGCTGACTAAAGTGTCACAAACATTATTAGGGGCCACGACCAAAGTAGCGGCCCTCAAGAAAGCGTTGGCCGAGGCCGAGGACAAATCGGCCAAAGAACACGCCGCGCGCGAGAAGCAGGAGGCCATGGTTAGCGAGGTCCAGTAAGAGCTCCAGGACACCGTCAAGAAGTACGAGTCCTTGGAGCGTGGTTCTAAGACTCAAGAGTCCGAACTTACCAAGGCCCGCAAGAGCGCGCAAGAAGCCTGAGCCGAAGCTCAGAACACCCTCAAGGAAATCCAGGCGGCCAAGAAGATCGCGGTGGGTAAGGCTTTCATTATGCAAAGCAAGTATGTGAAGGAGACGTTCCTTTTACTTACCCGTGTTTGGAGCTCTCCAGGGGCGTTTCGGATCTGCCGCACAGTATATCAGATGCTACAGAGTTCTATCGAGCCGAAGAAGGGAGCTCTACGGAGAAGCTGTTCTGGTCTCAATACCTTGGACCAGAACATCCAGTGCCCTTTAGTGACCAGCTAGAACAGCTGATTGAGCTGCATAAGGCGGCCGAACTAGCGATGAAGGACTTAATAGTCTGGCTATGGCCTGTCGAGCCCATGCCTAGCAGCTACTTCGGAATCCTGAAGCGGCTTGTCAGTGCCTGTCCGCGGCTTGAAGTCATAAAGAGGTCGGTCTGCATTGAAGCTGCGCAGATGGTCTTTGCCCGTGCCAAGATGCACTGGGCGAAGATGGATGCCAAGAAGCTGATGACCGAGGGGCCGCCTGAGGGGAAGGAGCACCGCCGACCCGAGCTATATTTCGATAGTGTCCTGAAGGGATCCCGCCTTGTGGCGGAGCAATGTGTGAAGGATGTTATATTCCCATGAGAACATTTATTTTATCCTGTCCTGTAATATGAAACAAGGTCGTTATGTAATATAATGCTTATTACATTAAAATTTTACCTCCTGTGCGGCCGTTTATGAAAAACTGAGAGTTGGCCAGTCGTCGGCTTCTGCCCCCATGTAGATAATATGGGGGTGTTCGGGATAAATCTAAACACTCTTTACTCCACTTTTTGGTCCTTAAAGGAGGTGTTTAGCGCAACGAACAAGGCAATCGGACTATACGGCTTTATCCCCTCACTTAGCCATAGGAGTTTGACAATGAAAAATTTGGCGCAGCCCCTGGTGTTCGGAAGGCCGAACTCGGGGCGCTATACGTGCCTAATCGGATAAGTACCGATTCCTCACATAAAGCATAAAAATCTCTAAGGATTTGAAAACCTCTCGAACAGCTGACCAGCTCTCGCCATGACAGTCAGTTTTTGGCTTTCTCTACTAAGGTGCTCGTCCGAAAGAACAGGGACACAATCGCAGTAGTTCTCCCTTTACTACCCTAGCCGATATAGTGGAACATAAGGTAGTAAGCATAGAGCCGGGCAACCCAACTATTGACCAAAGACATGATTCGGAGCCGATGCATATAATGCTATAAGTTCGGGTGCGAACTGTCTTTGTAAAAGTGTTAGGACTTTTTGCCGTATTGCGGTAGCGATGAAGCCTGGCGAAAATGTCGTGCAGAGTGTACGGGTGCAATTGATGAGAAATACAAAGACAAGGAAAAAATCAAGTAATAAGCTGATGCTGCAAATTATTTTCCATTGTAACTTAATTAATACGTCGAGGCATACTTGTACAAGTAATGCGATAACCAAGAGCGTGCTGCGTGCGGGTATGTAAAGCGGGTATAGCGATTGTTAGCAGAGACCACCTGGGGATTCCCTTGTACGTCAAAGCTCCTTGCCTCCTTGGTGTATCCGTCCCGTGATGGCTCCGATGATCATGTTATCAGAAAAGCCTCAAGAAGAGAAAAACCTGAAAGAAAGAGAAAAGGTGAAGTTATGCAGATCCAGGGCGGTTGAGCCGCATTGTGGACCACAGTCTAGCTATGCGTCCGTCCACGCCCATGGTATTTTAAGTGCGTAGTTATGTACGTGCATCACAAATGTCACCGCTTGATCGGGACTGGGATGGAGGCCGGATTGCTAGTCAAGCTCTGGACGAGCTGCCCCGTCTTGCCGCAGAGTAGTTAGGACTCGCTTGACGGTGTCCGGGGGCTTTACTGCCGAATTGAGGTTCTGCCTAAAAAGGCTATTCTGTACTTCTGCTGCAAGGGCCACGGTGTGCTCCTCATTACGGAGGGAGCGCTCCGTATTTCCGTTAACTGTTATTACACCGCGTGGTCCGGGCATCTTGAGCTTGAGGTAGGCGTAGTGCGGCACCGCATTGAATTTAGCGAATGTGGTTCATCCGAGCAGTGCATGATTACCACTGCGAAAAGGGACGATATCGAAGATCAATTCTTCGCTTTGGAAATTATTTTGGGATCCGAAGACCACGTCCAGTGTGATTGAGCCCGTACAGTAGGCCTCTACACCTGGTATGACACCTTTAAAGGTGGTTTTTTTGGGCTTGATCCTTAAGGGATCGATACCCATTTTGCGCACCGTATCCTGATAGAGCAGGTTCAGTCTGCTGCCACCATCCATGAGGACTCGCGTGAGATGGAATCCATCAATAATTGGGTCAAGGACCAGTGCGGCTGAATCGCCATGACGGATACTAGTCGGATGGTCCCTGCGATCGAAGGTGATCGGATAGGAGGACCATGGGTTGAACTTTGGGGTGACTGGCTCCATCGCATAGATGTTCTTGAGTGCACGCTTGCGCTTCTTCTTGGGGATATGGGTGGCATATATCGTGTTCACCATTTTGACTTTGGGGGTGGGGGAATTTCTTCTGTCCCCTTGTGTTCGGTGGTCGGGGTTCCTCATCATCGTCATCGCTTTGCGACCCTTTCTCCTTGTTCTCAGCATTTAGCTTGCTGGCCTGTTTGAAGACCCAGCATTCCCAGTTGGTGTGATTGGCTGGTTTATCAGGAGTGCCATGGATTTGGCATAGTCGATCTAGTATGCAGTCTAGATGGACGGGCCCGGACTGAATCCAGCGTTGACCGTTGTGTCTTCGGTGCTATCACCGTTGTTTCGACGCTTATGTCTATTGCGTCGAGGCTTGCCGTTGCTGTTTCTGGCTTCAGAAGTGTCAGGTTTGCTTGTATTGTTGTTGCTACGGGCTAGCCAGCTGTCTTCGCCCGCACAGAAGCGGGTCATGAGTGCCGTAAGGGCTGACATGGACTTCGGTTTTTCCTGGCCGAGGTGTATGGCCAGCCATTCGTCGTGGATGCTATGCTTAAAGGCTGCTAAGGCTTCGGTGTCCGGGCAGTCGACGATCTTGTTCTTTTTAGTTAGGAACCGAGTCCAAAATTTCCTGGCTGACTCTACGGGTTGTTGGATTATATGACTTAGGTCATCGGCATCCAGAGGTCGGACATATGTGCCTTGGAAGTTGTCGAGGAAGGAAACCTCCAATTCCTAACAGCTGCCAATGGAATTTTCGGGCAGACTGTTTAACCAGTATTTCGCTGGTCCCTTGAGTTTAAACGGGAGGTATTTGATGGCGTGAAGATCATCACCGCGGGCTATATGAACGTGGAGAAGAAAATCCTCAATCCACACTGCGGGGTCTGTTGTGCCATCATATGATTTGATGTTTACGGGTTTAAACCCTTCTAGGAAATCATGTCCCATTACTTCATAAGTGAAGCAATGGGGGTGTGCTGCGCCTCTGTATCGGGCCAAGTCATGACGTAGCCCGGACGTGGTTAGTATTGTCACGTTCAGCTAGATGGCCGTCGTCGTGCGTCGAGGCACGCCCCCGTGATCCATAGATTGATCTTGTATGACCTGCTCTCTTTTCCAAATCGCGTCACAGGTCATGTGTATATCCGCGAGCTGTTGTATTTCTGTTTGTTCTGTGAGGTAGTGCCACTGGTATTCGGCTTGAGGTGCCGCTTTGTCCCGGCCACGTGGTGGTCGGTCAGCCATATTGTACCTTGGTGGGACGGGCTCCAGCACCTCGTTGTCGAACTGTCATAACAGTTTGCATTTCGGGTAGCTTTTGGTTGGGCGCTCGAGGCCATATTCCTCGGCTGCCAGGACATCAGTCCATCTTTCACTGAGCAGATCTTGATCAGCTTGAAGCTGCTGCTGCTTCTTTTTCAGGCTTCTTGCAGTGGCGATTAGCTCACGCTTAAAGCGTTCCTGTTCGTCAGGCTCTTCAGGCACGATGAAATCTTCTTCACCGAGGCTAACCTCGTCCTTGGAGAGCGGAAGGTAGTTGCTATCCTCCGAGTCTTCGTTCATGGCCTGTTCGCCAGGGCTGACTCGCCCATCATCCCATTCCTCCTGTGCGGAGGTCGGCTCAATGGGGTCTTCATTGCTTTCGGCACCCTCGAAAGTGTTATCCTCTTCTGTGACGGTATTGCTGTTTTTACTACGGCGTTGCTTAGAGCGGCGCTGTTGACGTCGGTGCTTCGGCTGTATATCAGGAGGTTTATCCTCGACTGGATTTTCATCGGCGCCATTATTTTATTTGGGTGTATCGACCATGTATATATCGTACGAGGAGGTGGCTGTCCAATGCCCTGTCGGTAGTGGTTCTTGCTCCTCTCAGGCATCGTCGTCCATACTGTCGATGTCTTCGGAGTCGTAATCAAGCATGTCGGTTAAGTCATCGACAGTGGCTACAAAGTGGGTGGTGGGTGGGAAACGAATTTCTTCATCATCCACTTCCCATTCGAGTGGGACATAGTTCGGCCAAGAGTTCCCTAACAAGGAGAGGGATCTTAACGAGCTTAGCATGTCGCCAAAAGGCGAGTGCAGGAAAATGTCTGCGGAGCTGAACTCTAAGACCGGCGCCCAATCATGTTCGATGGACGCGGATGATAACGGTTCGGAGCCTATGGCCGGAGACGAGTCCGAGGTTCCGGTAACACAAGCCCAGCCTGATGTTGGGTCTGTGTGCGGCTCGAGCACCGCCGAGTCTGCGGCCTCCACGGCGGGGTTGAGCTTCCCATCTTCGGGCGATGCAGTCTGCTCCGGCTCTAGGGCCAGGGTGATCACAGGCGCCATCTCCTGTGTGCGGCCAGATGACAGATCTAGATCGTGTTCATCATGGTGGCCAAGGACAGCCGTCATGGGCTCGAATCCGTCGAAGATCAAGTCTCTTCAGGTTTCCAAATCTGACCAGATGGCCAGGGGCGTAGCTATCGATCTGCTCTAGATGGCCAAGCAAATTGGCCCGCAGTGTGAAACCGCCGAATACGAAGATCTGTCCTGGGGGGAAGGTCTCCCCCTAGACTGCATTGTTTTAGACGATTGATGTAGCCATCAAGCCTATCTTCGACGACACAGAGGAACTCTCAATGAAAGCACCAATGTCAGTGTCAAAACAGGCGGATCTCGGGTAGGGGGTCCCGAACTGTGCGTCTAAGGCTAATGGTAATAGGAGGCGGAGGACACAATGTTTACCCAGGTTCGGGCCCTCTCTATGGAGGTCATACACTACTTCCTTCTTGATTGATCTTAATGAATATGAGTATTACAAGAGTTGATCTACCACGAGATCGTAATGGATAAACCCTAGAAGTCTATCCTATGAGGGTATGATTGTCGTCCTACGGACTAAACCCTCCGGTTTATATAGACACCGGAGGGGCTAGGGTTACACAAAGTCGGTTACAGAGAAGGAATCTACATATCCGAATCGCCAAGCTTGCCTTCCACGCAAAGGAGAGTCCCATCTGGACATGGGATGAAGTCTTCTATCTTGTACCTTCATAGTCCAACAGTCCGGCTAAAGTATATAGTCCGGCTGTCCGAGGACCCCTTAGTCCAGGACTCCCTCACCAGCCCTGCAATATTCACCTACCAGGGTTAGACCGAATCAAAGACGACATGAATATCCAAACACTCCTCGAAGAAAAGTGTCGCTCACCTCCCTTGGGGGGTTCACGGCGTTGAGGCTGATATCTTTCCCCTCGACTGGCCACTCCTTCTAGGGCTGGAATAGTTGGCCCCATATCTTGTGTGGAGTCGTGTCGTATGATAAGTCTCCAACATATTTATAATTTTTTATTGTTCCATGCTGTTATATTATCATTCTTGGATGTTTTACAATATTTTAGAGTCATTTTATATCATTTTTGGTACTAACCTATTGACATAGTGTCCAGTGCCAGTTGTTGGTTTTTGCATGTTTTTTACATGGCAGGAAATCAATATCAAACGGAGTCGAAACGCAGTGAAACTTCTTGAGGATTTTTTGGGGCCAGAAGACATCTAGTGGGCCAAGAAAGCACTGGGGGATGCTCCGAAGGGAGCACAACAAATGAGGGCGCGCCTGGAGGCCCAAGCGCGCCCAGGTGGGTTGTGCCCACCTCGGGTGCCCCCTGAACCGCCTCTTTGCTCCATAAATACCCCAATATTCCAGAAACCCTAGGGGAGTTGAAAAAAATCAATTCCTGCTGCCGCAAAGTCCAGAAACACCAGATCCAATCTAGACACCATCACGGAGGGGTTCACCACTTCCATTGGTGCCTCTACGATGATGCGTGAGTAGTTCTTTGTAGGCCTACGGGTCCGTAGTTAGTAGCTAGATGGCTTCCTCTCTCTCTCTCTCTCTTGATTATCAATACAATGGTCTCTTGGAGATCCATATGATGTAATTATTTTGCGGTGTGTTTGTTGGGATCCGATGAACTTTGAGTTTATGATCAGATCTATGTTTTTATCCATGAAAGTTATTTGAGTCTTCTTTGATTTCTTATATGCGTGATTGATTATAGCATCATATTTCTTCTCCGATATTTGCGTTTTGTTTGGCCAACTTGATCTATTTATCTTGCAATGGCAAGAAGTGCTTTGTGATGTGTTCAGTCTTACGGTGCTTGATCCCAGTGACAGAAAGGGAAACGACACGTATGTATCGTTGCTATTAATGATAACAAGATGGGGTGTAGGGGTCTATTTCTACATAAATAGATCTTGTCTACATCATGTCATCATTCTTATTGCATTACTCCGTTTCTCCATGAACTTAATACACTAGATGCATGCTGGATAGCGGTCGATGTGTGGAGTAATAGTAGTAGATGCAGGCAGGAGTCGGTCTACTAATGTTGGACGTGATGCCTATGTAATGATCATTGCCTGGATATCGTCATGATTATTTGAAGTTCTATCAATTGCCCAACAGTATATGTTTTCCCACCGTTTGCTATTTTTCTTGAGAGAAGCCACTAGTGAAAGGCCCCCGGGTCTCTTTTCATCTTATTTGCCTTTGCGATCTATTTCATTTTGCATTTATTTTTAGACCTATTAAACCAAAAATAAAAAAATTCCTTGCTGCAATTTATTTGTTCTGTGATCTATTTATCCTATCTACCACTTTTACCTCACGTTATTTGCCTATCTTGAGGCGCCGTACCCGAAAGGGATTGACAACCCCTTTAACACGTCGGGTTGCGAGTATTTGTTATTTGTGTGCAGGTGTTGTTTATGTGGTGTGAGGAGGTTCTCCTACTGGTTTGATAACCTTGGTCTCATCACTGAGGGAAATACCAACCGTCGCTATACTGCATCATCCCTTCCTCTTTGGGGAAATAACGACGTAGTTATAGCAGACATAAAAAGGAATTTCTAACGCCGTTGTCGGGGAAGATCTTCAACATCAACCAGGTTCCTAATCACAAATCTCATCTCCTCGCAATTTACATTATTTGACATTTACCTCTTGTTTTCCTCTCCCCCACTTTACAATTTTTTTTGTTTTATTCGCCCTCTTTTTCGCTCGTCGTTTTCTCATCAGATCTATTCGTGTTCTTGTTTTCTTGTCACAATGCCTAGTTTGAGCGCTCCTCCTTTGTTACCAGACTTTGAAGTTCTATACTTCAAACAAAGACAAGGAGAAAATTTGATAAATGGTTGGTATAGGCTTATGGAGTCTTACCGTGTTTTCAATCTAAAGGGAGATGCAAAAATTTTGCTTAGAAATTTTTACGTAGGATTGGTTTTGCATCATAGACAACTCTTGGATTTTGCCGCAAAAGGGAAATTTATTGAGCTTGATGCTAATGATGCCTATGAAATCTTAGAAGGGATTCTGGGAGTTCCACCACAAAAGAAAGGGTTCTCTTTCACCCCAGAGGGAGTCCCAATTTTGGACAAACTCAGTGATTTTCACAAACATATGGTTGAATTGCAAAAATATAATGAACCTCTCAAACATCTGAATGATAGTATCAATCATATGAACACTTTAATTACCCTTTGCAATAAGCGGTTGGATATTTTGGATCTTAAGATGGTTTCTTTTCCGGAAAATTTAGGGAAGCGCAAAGAGCCTCCCGGATCTGAAAAGATCCTTACTAAATTGGAAAAGCTTACCGAGGACAACACTTAGATCCTACGCGTTATGCCTAGCTAGGGGCGTAAAACGATAGCGCTTGTTGGGAGGCAAACCAACTTGTATCTTTTTTCTTTTTGTTTTTTCTTGCTGTTTTCAATAAAATACCCGATTATACCTCTGGTTAGATGTGTTTTGTTGTTTAAATTAGTGTTTGTGCCAAGCAAGGCCTTTGGGATGATTTGGGTAAAAGTTGATTTGATCTTGCTGAAAAACAGAAACTTTTGCACTCACAAGATTATTTATCATTTTTAACAGAAGAGTGGTTTGAGTTGATTCTTTTTGCAAAAGATTAATACTCAAATTTATCACGTCAACCTAAGTTTTTTAGAATTTTTGGAGTTACAGAAGTATTCGAAATAGTCAGCTTGCTACAGACTGTTCTGTTTTTAGCAGATTCTCTTTTCTTTGCGTTGTGTGGTTGGTTTGATGATTCTATGGTTTTCTTTGATGAGTTTTTGCCATAGAAAAGTTAGAATAAAGTAAATATAATGCAAAAACAAAATAAGAATAGGTTTGCAACAGTACTTATAGTAGTGGTTTGCTTTTTATATTAACGGATCTCACGAAGGATTTGTTGAGTTTTGTGTGATTGAAGTTTTCAAGTTTTGGGTGATCTTACGATGGATGAAGTAATAAGGATCAGCAAAAGTCTAAGCTTGAGGATGTCCGAGGCACCCCATGGTAATATTCAAATAAGAAGCAAGCAACTAATCTTGGTGATGCCCACGAGTGGCATCCCCGCTTTCTTTTAACAACCATCGGTATTTTACTTGAAGCAATATTTTTATTCGTCACATATTATGAGTTTTGTTTGAAGCATCTTGTATGATATGAGTCTTACTTGTTTTGCTTTGTTTTAAAGTATTGAATCCTTGCTGGACACACCTTTTTGATAGAGCCAAAAATTATGCTATGCTTGCTCCTATGCTTCACTTAAAATTTTAGAGCCTTGGAATTGCTCTAGTGCTTCACTTATATCTTTTTGAGCACGGTGTGCTTTGTTATTTTTGAAGAAATGATCCCATGCTTCACTTAAATTTATTTGGAGTTAGTTAATTTTTTAAGAAATTCTCTCTTGCTTCACTTAGATTATTTTGAGAGAAAGAAATATTATGCTCATGTTCTTCACTTATATATGTTTGAGCTTATCAAAAGCTACATAGGAAAATAGTCCCAAAGTGAAAGATATCCAAGGAGGATATAATAAAAACTTTCATGAAGATCATTGGACAAAATAAACTTGATTCTTAGTAATGGTTTTGAGATATGACGATATGATATGTGAGTCATATTGATGAGTAATTGTGCTTTAGTAAGAATATTGATGTTAAGGTTTGTGATTCCCTATGCAAGCACGAAACTCAATAGTTATGGAATGAAATTTATATCCTAGTTGTGGTGCATTATTCAGTGTTACTTATGCTTAATGCTTGGGTACGAGATTTTTTGCTTTTTGGTTGGTCGCTTATCAATCTTTTTGCTAGCCTTCATTTTGCACTAAGTATGATCACTACTTGTGCATCCAAAACCCTTTGAATCAGTTTTGCCATATGAGTCCCTTATACCTACCTATATGCGGTATTTCCATGTCATTCTAAGCAAATTTGCATGTGCCATCTCTAATTTTCAAAATAAATTTCTTTTTTGTGTGCTCTACCGCTCGCGAGGCGGTGAGGGGTGGCCAATATTTTCCATGCTACATGTGTTATTCTCACGATGAGTGTTTATTCACTTGTCATTACACGAGAGTACGAAAAAGGTATTAGGAATGCCCAGTCCCGAAATGAAAAAGGAATTTACTTTATGTTGTCAAATAATAAATTCCTTGGAAAGTGTTGGTATGGAGGGCACCCGTGGATACGGACAAGCCATGGAAAGTGAAAGTAATGGTGGAAAAAGGAATAAAATTTTGTTTCTGTTTGGGAACGGCCTATGATGTATCTAGGATGGAAAGTGTTGGGAACTCTAAGTCATTTTTGTTGGTGGGAAAAGTATGCCTCGCAAAAATGTTTTTATCTCTCAATTTAAGCTTTGAGCTCTGGCACCTCTACAAATCCCTACTTCCCTCCGCAAAGGACCTTTCTTTTACTTATGCAATTTTTATTTCGAATTTGAGTCTCCATCTTCTCTTATAAAGCACCAACTAAGGGCACTATGATCATATTTGAGCGTTGGGTGTAGCTAATATTCGAGTGTGTTTCATGAATGGATCAATGATTGAGGATAATGGGCTAGGGATAACTTGCTTAGTGTTGATATTTTGAAAGACATGGTTGCTTGTTGGTATGCTTGAGTACTAAAGTCTTCATGTCAAAACTAGACTATTGCTTTGAATCATATAAAAGTCCAAATGTCCATGATATAAAGAAAAGAAATGTGATGAACATGTTAGGCAGCATTCCACATCAAAAATTCTGTTTTTATCATTTACCTACTCGAGGACGAGCAGGAATAAAGCTTGGGGATGTTGATACGTCTCCAATGTATCTATAATTTTCGATTGTTCATGCTATTATATTATCATTCTTGGATGTTTTACAATCATTTTATAGTCATTTTATATCATTTTTTGGTACTAATCTATTGACATAGTGCCCAGTGCGAGTTGTTATTTTCTGCATATTTTTTACATCACAGGAAATCAATACCAAACGGAGTCCAAACGCAGTGAAACTTCTTGAGGATTTTTTTGGGCCAGAAGACTTCCAGTGGGCCAGGAACGCACCTCGGGGGAGCTCCGAGGGGAGCACAACCCACCAGGGCACGCTTGGGGGCCCAGGCGCCCCCCGGTGGATTGTGCCCACCTCTGGTGCCCCCTAAACCGCCTCTTTGCTCTATAAATACCCCAATATTCCAGAAACCACGTGACAGGTCTTTGTTCCAAAATACCTTTGCTCTTCATTCACTACAAAAAAAAGACACATCCGTGACATTTTGGGCTGAACGAAAAAAAATTGTCATACTTATGACACTTGTATGACGATAATTGTGACAAAACCCGGTATCATCATAGATGTGGTGGTCTCCTACTTCTATGACAAAAAATCATGATAGAAAATGGGCTTTTCGTCCTGGGCGGGCCGGAGACGCAGCGGCATGACATTCTTTGGGCCGTCCATGACGAAAAAAACCATGGTAGAAGCGAGGGCGAGGAAAATTTCGGGGAGTTCCTGGTTACGGTGGGTGGTCGGGGGCCGAGCGATGCACATTTCTCTCGTACACATACGCGCGTGTGTGTGAGGCTTTGGCACTAACTAAACCCGAGCGAGGCGTTGGGCTCTAATCAACCCGGCGATTGACTTTGCGAAGTCACGCGTTCTTGAACCCGGCGATCGATCGATGGTGTTAATCGAACCCGATCGAGCGATTCTTTCGCTACTGCTGCTAACTGAAGCCGATCGATGCTGCCTCTGGATGAATAGTGAGTGTTGCAGGGGGGTTTGGATGAACAGTGAGTGGTGGGGGTGGATGAACAGGACCCCGTGGCATTGCCTCTAGATGAACAGGACCCCGATCGATCGAGCCGGTTGGTGCTGGATGAACAGGACCCCATGGAGGGTTGGATGAACAGGACGACCCCGTGGAGGGCTGGATGAACAGTAGACGGTGGAGGGGTGCCCATGGAGGGGTATTTGAATAGTAGCCGATGGAGTAGCGCGCGGTGGAGGCTGGATGAACAGGAGCCTGTGGAGGCGGTAGCCCGTGGAGGCTGGAGGAGGTCGATGGTGGAGATGAACAGTATCCCGTGGAGTCCCATTTTGCTGTACGCCACACCCCTCCCGATGAACAGGACCCCCGTTTCGACCGTAGCGCTCCAACAAAAGTTCGTTTCGTCTGTTTTGCGGTACGCCACACCCCTCCCGATCAACAGGACCCCCGTTTCCTCCGTTTTGCGTTACGCCAGACCCCTCCCGATGAACATGATTCCGTTTCGAATGTGGCCGGTCGAACACAAGGCCATTTCCTCCGTTCTGCGGTACGCCAGGCCTCGTTTCCATCACATGTTCCGTCCAAGCCGGTTGGCTCCCACGCGTTCCGTTGCCTCCCGATGAACACGACGCATTCCGTTGCCTCCCCATAAACACGACGCATTCCGTTGCCTCCCCATGAACACGACGACGACGCAGTTTCTCTGTTCCGACCCAGACATGTACACGAGCCCTGGCAGTACGTATGCGCGAGTAGCCGTTTGAGACTCCGCCCGTATGTACATATGTGGCCGTATTTTCTTTCTTGCACACTGGCCGCTGTACGTACGTGTACATGCTACGTGCGCGCCTCTACTACGACACGTGCGCGCCTCTACATCCACTAGTATGTACGTACATGTTCGCGACCAGAATGACAACGCTATGTATGCTTCGACCAGGTGGGTCCCGACTGTCAGGCACTTCCTTGCGTGCGAAGATGTAGCTGGTGGGTCCCAGCAGTCAGGGGGGCGAATCATTTTTTTTGGGCCGGACGCACTTCCTTGCGTGCGAAGATATAGCCGATGGGTCCCAGCAGTCAGGGGGAAACATTTTTTTTGTGAAATACAGTGGCCTGTCCGGTGGGTCCCAGCTATCAGGTGGAGGAATAATTATTTTCCGCGTAATAAGGAGGCACTTCCTTGCTGCGGCCGTGGACCCAGCTGTTAGCCTCTCCACGTACAGTCCACGTTCGATGGAAGCCGTTCCTTGACCACGTTGACCACGCCGCGCCGAGAGCACAACGGCGGTGGACGGCTGCGAGGCCTAGGAAGGGGACTACGCGGATCCGAGGAAGACGCGGCAGTGGAAGCCCACACGGAGAGGAGTACGAGGGTTCACTGGTTCGGCAGCGGTGTGAGGTTGTCGTCACCGCGGAATAACAGGAGGTGTGGGTGTGTGGAGGGATGGCCTGGCCAGCGGTGGGAGTAGTAGGGGGCGGTGAGGCCTCCACAGTAGCACAGCCGGCCACGGGAGGCAGGGAGCACGAGGCACGACCGGCACTGGTTTGGGCGGCTGGAGCAAGAAGACCAGAGGTTGAACAAGCACTACGGCCGTTGGATGGACATCATACGGGCACTGGAGCTAGAATTGTGCATATTGACTAAGTTAACAAAGCCTTCCGTCCCCGTCAATATAGTAGGCCCACAAGTCAGCCTACCACTATACTGGGTCCCAGCTAGCAGGGGTATTCATTTTTTTTGTGTAATAAGAAGGCACTTCCTTGCGTGCGAAGATATAGCTGGTGGGTCCAAGCTATCAGCGGAGGTAACATTTTTTTCGCGAAATACAGAGGCCGTTTCAGTGGGTCCCAGATGTCAGGTGGAGGAATCATTATTTTGCATGTAATAAGGAGGTATTTCCTTGCGCGCGGCCGTGGACCCAGCCGTTAGCCTCTCCACGTACAGTCCACTTCAGTTGCATGTCGGTCAATGACCATGTTGACCAGTGCTGCCTTTGAGCACCGAAGCGATGGGCGGCAATGAGGCCTAGGAAGGAACGACACGGAGGCGGTGAAGACTTCGGCAGATTGTTTCCCATGCGGAGAGTCTGTTGTCGAGGTTCTTGGTTTGTCTATCGTCGCCGGAGAATAACAACAGGGGTGGGTGAGTAGAGGGATGGCTAGGCCAGCGATGGGAGTACGGTGTGGCGGTGAGGCCTACGTGGCAGCACAGCTGGCCTCGGGGAGGAGGGAGCGGGCGATCCAGCCGGCGCTTGTTTGAGCGGCTGGAGCAGGAAGAGCAGAGATTGAAGAAGCACGATGACCATTGGATGGAAATCCAACAGTCACTGCTTGTGCGTCAACCTTTTTTAGGAAAGCCTCAAATCTGTGGAAAACAGCATACAACCCATCTGCCATTATTTCTAATAATTTACAGCCCATTTGCTAATTCTTAAGGTTTTTTGGAGCCCATATTCTTTTTGTTAGCATTACAGCCCATATTGTGGCCATGGTTAAAAAATTATACGAAATTTTGCATATTTCGGTGCGGTCCGAACTGTTTTTAATCCTAAAATTTCGAGTCACATTCAAAATGATTTAAAAAATAAATGTATATCAATATAAAATCCAACAAATTGTCCACGCATAAAAATAAATGCAATTTAAAATCTCAAAATGAAAAAAAAGATTGAAACTAATTGTCGGTTTGATGTGTTTTAAAAATGTACAACCCATTTCTCATTACTAATAGGCCATTTTCTCGGCCAGCTGAATGAAGCTCTCCTCATCTTGAAAGATTTGCTGCCCAACAGGCCTGACAAAGCGACTTACTTGGAAAATCACAAAAAACTGGGTTGTGGCCGTGGACCCAGCTGCGGCCGTGGACCCAGCTGTCAGCCTCTCCATGTACAGTACTCTTCCGATGGAAGTCAATCGTTGACCACATTAACCACGACACGCCGAGAGCACCAAGGCGGTGGATGACGGCGAGGCCTAGGAAGGGGACGACGCGGAGCCGGGGAAGATGCGGCAGTGGATTCCCACGCAGAGAGGAGTACGAGGGTTCGCTGGTTCAACTGCGGCGTGAGGCTGCCGTCGCTGCAGAATAACAGGGGGTGTGGGTGAGTAGAGGGATGCCCTGGGCTAGCGGTGGGAGTAGTAGGGGGCGGTGAGGCCTCCGCGGCATCACAGTCGGCCATGAGAGGCAGGAGCACGCGACACGTCCGGCGCTGCTTTGGGCGGCTGGAGCAAGAAGACCAGAGGTTCAAGAAGCACTATGGCCGCTGGATGGACATCGTATGGTCACTGGAGCTAGAATCGTTCATATTGACTAAGTTGACAAAGCCCTCCGTCCCCATCAACTTAGTAGGCCCACAAGTCAGCCACCCACTATGGTGGGTCCCAGCTAGCAGGGGGTATTCATTTTCTTGTGGGTAATAATGAGGCACTTACTTGCGTGCGAAGATATAGCTAGTGGGTCCGACCTGTCAGCGGGGGGAACATTTTTGTCGCAAAATACAGAAGCCCTTCCCACGTACAGTCCACGTACAGTGCGTAATAAGGAGGAACTTTCCTTGCATGCGACCATGGACCTCGTGGGTCCCAACCGTCAGGCTCTCCACGTACAGTCTTCTTCCGATGACTCTCGTATGTTGACCATGCCGCGCCGAGCGCACCGAGGCGGTGGACAACGGCGAGGCCCTAGACTGGAATGACCCGGAGATGGGGAAGACGCGGCAGTGAAGTCGCAGACGGAGAGGAGTGGGAAACTTGACTAGTTCGGGTGCGGGGTGGGCCTACACTCGACAGAGAATAACAGGAGGTGCGTAGTGGAGGGATGGCCTGGCCATCGGGGGGTAGCATTTTGCTGAGGAGCGCAAAACAACGCTGCTAGACGCCGAAGGCTGGAGCAGGCGGTCCCGGCAGCGTTGGGGGAAGAAGACGAGAGATTGAAGAAGAATGCCGGCCGTTGGATGTAAATCCAACGCCTTCTTAGGCTTCGACCTACTGGCCCACATGTCAGCCAATCCATTTGTCTTTTTAGTCCATTTGGTGGGCTGGGTGAAACAATGATGTAGCATCTATGCAGCCTGTTTAAATCCTATTTGCATTTTTCTCGAAATTCACGGACTTGCTGGGCTGGGTGAAAATATCATGTTGGGTAGACGGAGAAATGTTATAAAAACATAAACACCTGATTGCACGTCTATTACTCCATTGGTTAGTAAAATCTTTGCAAGCTTATGTACGCAATCACTAGGAGTTAACTTGTCAAGTTATATATAAACAATTATTATTATCATTTTCTAAGAACTTTCAACTTACGAAATAAAATATCATTTAAATTTGATGAGTTAATAGTACGTGGGGTATTATTATTTTTTAGGCTAGACGTCGGACAGTTGAGTTGGTTCTAGGGAAAAGTACTGGAAGAAAACTCAGTTTACATCGAAAAAAGTGGGAGAAAATTCAAAGACCTGCTGGGTCCACCTGAGGAGGGGAATATGTTGGGAGGAAGGAGATTCAAAGCACGGCAGCCGAGTGAACTAGTTTTTTTAACGGACAAGTGAACTAGTTACATACATAAGCAAATAGCCACTAAAAAAGCAATCAGGTTAATGGGTTCTTAAAAGAAATATTTCAGACAAAACAGATAATTACGACACATAGGCCAATTCATGAAACACTCAGATGATAAAGGTGCTTATAAACAGATAAAGTACAACGTCTAGACCTTCCTGGCATGCTTGATCATGATGCTGCGGTTGTCCGTGTACTCGTCGGTTACGGGAAGTAGACATGCCCTCATGTCCAAGATATGCCTGTACATGTCGTAGCATGCAGCTGCATCCTTGGCCGCGTAGGTTATGTAGGCTAGATTCAGAGGTACCTCCCACGTGTTCAGGTCCTTGGTATCATTGTCTTCTTTCATGTTGGCGTATCAGGGGTCGATGATGGTCTCGGCGAGGTCAACCACGGAGTCCTTCTCCTGCCCGTTGCTGATGATCTTGTATTGCTTCTGGATGTCGACAAGCTTGTTGCACCAGATGGCCGAATTGTCGCATTCTTCCTTCTCTCCAGCATAGCGAAGGTGCGGTCGGCGCTGCCGATGAAATAGGCGAATGCTCGAGAACCTCTAATGCCCCTACAGAAGTGGTAGATGAGAACCTCGTCCCGCACACATACCTGGGCGACGGCGATCCGCTGGTCCCTGTCAGGAGATGAATGGGTGGGCACAAGGTCTAGTCCTGCAACCTTGTGCTTTCTCGTCCTGTAGGTACTGCTTGAACTCAGCGAGGCAGAGCTTCACCGAGTCCGGATCGTTGGTGTACATCACATTCAACTTGGTGCAGCCATAGGACTGAACGGTGAACTCAAAGGGGAACTCCTTGCTGAAGTCCATATCCAGCAGGCTCACCCCTCGGATCGCCATTGGAGTCTCTTCGAGTGAACGAGTGTGTAGGCGGCGATAGCAGTTCGTTTGTCAGCTCTAGGGGAACTGGATTCAATAGTAAACTGAGTGTGTACAGGCGCCAACAGTTACTACCTCTCCCTCGTCTGCTGCACGCCCGACAGAAGATGCACCCTCGGCGCATTCAAACTCCTCCATTAAGAAACCTACTCCGGCCACACGTCGGTTCACGAGCGAGTCTGTATTGGTACTGTAATAACAGGAGTTAGTGGTCACTTTACTTAAATTTAATTAGCTTTAATAGAAATTTATACTTAAAACAAGCAATGCATTGGCTCGTTCTATCAGTGCCACCGGATCAACATGCACAACAATTAGAATTATTATTCTCGGGGCGCATTACGATCAAGACATTTGTCGCACTTTCACAAAGATAATACAACCAATTTTGAACTGTTTGTTATGGTTGTTGTCCTCTACATCATCATGCCATGTTTCCCAGCTTTCAAGATTCAGAACCAACAAATAAGATCCAAATAATAAGTACAACAAAGATGCCTACACATCTCATTGATTCCCAGCTTGCAAGATTCAGAACCAACAAATAAGATCCAAATGATAAGTACAACAAAGATGCCTACACATCTCATTGATTCCCAACTTGCAAGATTCAGAACCAACAAATAAGATTCAAATAATAATTACAACAAAGATGCCTACACATCTCATTGATTCCCAGCTTGCAAGATTCACAACCAATGCATTAGAGCCTTTTGATTAAGTGAATATCGGGATTAAATCCATCTTGGCTAGCCATGTCATACAATCGAAGAACTTGGCAAATGCTCTTGACCATCACAACGTCTGTAGTTGAGTATTCCTGTTTGCACAGCAGAAACAAGAAGAGCATGACTTCACTTTAATAGTGGCCTCCTTGAACTCAACCTGCAGCTCCACTAGGATGAGGTCTGCCTGGAGTTCCATGATTCAATTCATGCACCTTTTTCTGTAGTTCACCTGAAATGAAGCAAAGATTGCATCATTCAGCTAGCAAGAAGTACTTGCTCTCGTGAGCTGGCAGGTTCTTCTTTAGTTGTTGCACTAAAATTGAGGAACATTAAGGTTGGTTGTCCGGCTCATGTAAGGTGCAACTATAATTTTCTTATCCTTATCTGCAGTTCCACTAAAATAAAGTGCCATTGTGGTGACAGTGACGGCTCCATCTTGCAAAGGCTAATAAAATGTTGCACGAGATTACCAGCAGAAATTGACGGAGATTTTGGAAACTCCAATCACCATTTTGTGCAGTTCCACCAAAATTGAGAGTTGTTGCCCACGTGACATTTTAGTTGAATTGCACAAGACACTCATTCCAAAAAAAGTGTTTTGTGCAGTTCACCAAAAGGTCACAACAGCAACAAGGTGAAATGGATATCCCTATCTGCACAAAAAGATAGAAAGTAAACAGTTGCTGGTCAATAAGAATACATGAAACATATACAAAATGAAAAGAAGCATCTTAATTATGTTCATGGCAATCACGCAAGGACAGTAGAAATTTTAAAACATCAGCAATGCTTCATGTTACCAGAAGCATTATGATCAACAATGAGATTCCTCAAATATGGGATTACTTTAATGGTGGCATTGCTTGTTACCAGACACAGTAAATCAACAACAGCTAAAGAGTTGGTTTAAGGGCATGGGACCGTGGGGACACCAGGACACTCAACAGCGTCAAGGAGCAACTTACTTATCATACTGGGGAAAACAGCAGGAGTGCCATTAGTAACACAGTTTAATTGCATCTTAACAGTGGAGGCATTAGATTAACAATAACACTGGTTAGACATGTCCCTAAGGTAACAGTGTGATCGCTTCATTTTACATGCGCCCTTACATTAACAACAACAAAAGGTTGGTATAGGGACATGCGACAGTGGACGCATCAGCACAATGTAACTACAAGGAGGCATAAAGTGGTGATGCCGAGTTTGTTCATGCTATGTGAGGGCAGCAAACCTAATCCTGGAGACCTTGTACTATGTGGGGGTACCAAATCTAATCCTGGAGACCTTTTACTATGTGAGGGCAGCAAATCTAATCCTGGAGACCTTTTACTATGTGAGGGCAACAAATCTAATCCTGGAAGCCTTTTACTAGGTGAGGGCAGCAAATCTAATCCTGAGACCTTTTACTATGTGAGGGCAGCAAATCTAATCCTAGACACCTTATACTATGTGATGGTAGCAAATCTAATCCTGGACATACTCTGTTGACTTGTCCACCAGCCGCCACTTTCTATCCTTTTTTCAACCAATAATAGATATGTTCCTTATCCAGTTTGTACTGCGTTTTCCCATTATTTCCCTTTTCAACCAAGAGATCGGTTGGGTATCCGGTCTCTACTACTTTCACCATATTATTTCCTCTTTGAATGTGGTCCTAGATTCATGCTACAACTTTTCCCCCTTTCTTCGTTGTTTGAACAAAGCCCTAGATTCGAATGCATGAAGTAGCTTTACCTCTAATAATACTAAAAATTTAGGTGGCTTTGGAAGAGCTGATGGGAGTAGAAAAAGATGCACATGCAAACACATGGGGAGCTGGGGCAGTAGAGCAAGGCAACTTTCGAAGAACTTATACCTGAGGGTCGCCGGGATGTCAGCGGCGGCAGGTCGGATCTGCGGACAATACGGTAAGGAGGAAGAAGGGTCGGAGGACCTCCCGAGCCGGCGTTGTGTCAGAGAGAATGGCACGGGCAGAGGATCGGTCCCCTCCGGCAGCTGTGGGTTTCCTCCCTTGGTGGCAATGACCGCGTGAACGATGCACCTTTTAGTCCTCTACACACACCGGCCGAAGGGATCCGGCCGGATCTGTGACCAGCGATGAGCAGAGAGAAAATGTCGCTACCGCTGTCTTGTTTATATCTGGAGAGGATGAGAGAATGAAGAGAGCAACCCTAGTAAAGCAAGCGCTCAGGCCCCTGCGTACATATATAGTGGAGTGATTATATTTTTTCTCTCCACAACAAGTGTTTCAATTTGTGTACGTGGCATTAAAGAAAAGAAACTCTCTATTTAAGGTGACTACTGTACAACTCCTACTTACTACTAGTAGTACTAGTATTGTTCACTTGTGCTCCCCGCCCCTCCATTCATTGAACAACCCCATGGGTGAATAAACATACAATAAGTACGGTATTTATATAGAACAAACAAGCTCGAACTATTTTCGCGTAGTTAAAAGTTGAGGGCGGGGCTTTTCCCGGGCAGTACGCGCGGCAGTTTTCGAGTAGGCGGTTTGACAGAGAGGCGACGAGGGTGAGCGAGTGGCGGTTTCTCAAACATACTGCTGGAAAGGTCGGGCTGTGCGATTTGATGGCGCGTTACTGCTGGAAAGACTTATGATATGACCACTCACTATAGTCATGAATTACTAGCGCTCCGACCGGGGTGATTCCCCCTTCCGTTCCGCGCTCTAATCTGGTGCATGACACATCGACCCGGATGCTGGCCCTCCCACATGTCGGAGTAGTAAGAAGGAGCAAAGAATGATGCGGTATATGCTAGTACTACTACTACTTAGGTCGGAGGAGTGCAAACCACGGCAGCCCAGTGAACCAGCAGTGCGAACCACGCCACCCCAGTGAACCAGCAGTGCGAACCCCGGTAGCCCAGTGAACCAGCAGTAGAAAACAATGTGGTGATATGGCCATAAAAAACAATGTGCTACGGTCCACACTGTAGCATGTACAGTAACGCTCCTCTTTTTTTGGATCCCTGAGTTAGAGCTAGTTTGGGTTTAAAAAGCCTCAAATTATCGAAACAAGAGGGGTTAGTTTGAGCTAGTTTGCTCTAAACAAGCTAAAAAAACTAGCCCGGTGGAGAGATTCTAATTGGGTTAGTTATCCTTGGGCCCACTAAAAGAGAACTAAAAAAATATCCCCTGCCTGCACCAGATCGCTCCCCCCCTCTCGCACGACTCCTCTCTATTCCCCATACGGCCGCCCGCCCAAGCCTCGCACGCCCTCTCTCTCATTTGGCCGCCCTCTCCTTCCGGCCTCCGCCACCCTACTCCGGCCGCCCTCTCCCTCCGGCCTTCGAAGGTCACCCCGCTCCCCCTTCACCGGTCGTTTTTCTCCCTCTGTCGTGCGCGGCGGCAGTGCATCTACCAGGGAGGTCGCGAGAGGGGTGAGTTTGTTCGTCCCTTCTCTGTCTCATGGCCATATCATTGATCTTTCTCGCTCTAGCTCTAATTTCGATTTGGAAAAGTAGATCCTGATCAAACTTGGTATAGATTTGTGGTGCACGCATGGAATTGTTTGATGCTGCTTGAGGAGGTAATAAATCTTTCTAGAGGCCCAAAGATTCAGTTCACCTTTCTAGGTATTTCCGTTTCAGGCTTGCATTATTTCTAGAGGCCCAAAGATTCAGTTCACCTCTCTAGGTATTTCAGTTTCAGGCTTGCATTATTTCTAGAGGCCCAAATATTCAGTTCACCTTTCTAGGCATTTTTGTTACAGGCTTGCATTATTTCTAGAGGCCCAAAGATTAAGTTCCCAGTCGGCGGCAAGCAACCCTACTACCCATGCTGGTGTCGACCTCAACTCGCAAGGGCCGACGTTGGAGGGGTTCCCGGGGCTTGGGCTCTACAGAGCCTTCCTCCAGAGCGATGATGGCAAGCTCCTCCCTCGGTGCGTGAGGGGCTCCGGGCTCCCTCCCTATCGTGAATGACTTCTGTGATGAGCTCATGCTTTGTTTTGTGGAGTCTTTTTTTGTGAAGCTTGATTGACGACTTGTATGTTTAAGTGGGATATCTCATTTGTATGGACAAAGTAAAAATTATCATGTTTTTCATGCTTGATTTGTAAAGATGGTTCATTTATGTCAATTGTGAGCGGGAGGAGGCCACAGCAGTGTCGGCCACACCAAATCCGGCAGGAAATAGGGTCCAATGTAGTCAAATGATAGAGAAAGAGCATTTATTGTCAATCTAACCCTGCCATCCATACACCTCTTTGGTTTAGAGTGAGTTCAGGTTTAGAATCTAACTCTAACCTCTAACTGAGTTAGAGTTCTCCTCGTCTCGGTTCATCGCCATCATACTTTCCCCATTCCTGTGTTTTCAGTATCCTGTGAATCAAAGAGGCCCTTTTTTGCGTGAAAAATCAAAGAGGCCCTTAGACTGGTTTAGGTCCGATCATTTTTATAAACGTGTTATGTCCAAAATTTAATGAACATGCTCCGGTTTCTATGAAAATAATCTGGTTTCATGTAGTAATTCATTCGTTTATTTATTCTTCTGCGGGGGGTTTGCATGTAATTCGTGAGGTCTGAAATGTAAAGTACCCCGGCATATGCTCCGAGTCGTGCATGCACTACGACCCAGATGCTCTATGTCCCACATGTCGGCGAATGGGAGCACGTGGAAATAGCCTAGGAGTACATATAGGAGGATAAATGCGTGAAAAAATATGTACTGTGAAGCGTAGCTGCAGTTCGAAAACGAGACCTAAAGTGATGACAGCTATAGGTCGCCCGCACCCAACTAGTGGTACTAGACATACGACTAATTTTTCCCTCAAAAAAAAGAGGTACGAGTGCTCAGTACTCCTATTCTATAAAAATGAGTCCCATCTGACTACAGCGTCCGTGCTACAGCTAGCTCTCCTCCCTCGTTTCTCTCTTCTAATTCTAAACTCGGCCGACGCCCGGTGGGCGGGGTGGGTTTGCTCAACTGCAGCCCCACCTCACAGTGAAAACATTACGACTGGAATAAAATGCCATATACTCCCCTCGTTCCTAAATATAAGCCTTTTTAGATACTTATTTCAAATGTAATACAGCATACAGATGTATGCAGACATAGTTTAGAGTGTAGATTCACTCATTTTGCTCCGTATGTAGTAGTCACTTGCTGGAATCTTTAGAAAGACTTATATTTGGGAACGGAGGGAGTACTGTACTAATAAAACATTAAGGCCATGAGGTGATGCAGTGCTGGTTACAGGAGGCAAGAAGAAGAGATGCATCCATCGACGACGTGCACCTCCTCGACTCAGTGCGCCGGCCCATGGAACTGCACCTAAGTAGCAGCGGCTTTCGTGTCCAGGTCGACGTGCTTCTGAACAATGGCGTCCAAAGATTCCAGCCGCTGGAAGAAGGCCAACGTCTTTGTGTCCTTGCTTGCCTTGTAGTGGCCTATGTAGACGATTTCCTCGTAGACGTGGATGTGCAGGTCAATGGTTTCTTGCATGGCGAGGCGCTGCGCCGCGAGCGCGGCCTCGAGGTGCACATTCTTCGTCGCGACCTCCGGCACCTGTAGGGCCACTAGGGCTTGAAAGAGTTTGCCACCATGGAGGCCGATGAGGGTGACAGGCAATGAGGAGCCTGGGCACGCAGGCTGGAGCAGTACGGCAAGGTCGTCCGCGCGCTTCTTGACGGTGGTGAACGTGCGGATGGAGTTGACCATCATGTCGTCCATGCGAGAGGCGAAGCCGGCGTCGGCGAGGGCTACGATGCCGATGGTTGCCAGCACCATCTAGAAATGCTGCGCGGTGCGGGGCCGTAGGCCGGTGCCTTGGGTGATTTGGCACAGCCAACTGCCGCTCGCGTCCATCGCCTCCATAGGTGCTTGTGGCTTCTGGTAACTTGGTCTTGGATTGGAGTGAGCAGTGTTGTGCAGAGACTTGGGAGTAGATGGATTGGAGTGGTGGGGCGCCTTTATTATATGAGAGTCCAAACTCTGTTGCATTCACATCGTGCTGGCTTTATTCTGCTTCTCCAATTAATTCCCTTTGCATGTAATTGAGGATGCATCATTGACCGTTCAACGTCTCGGGAACCGCTACCCTCTCCCTCCTTGGCATTCAAGCACCTATGGACCCGTCAACGACGAGGTGCCTATGGTGACTTCGTAAATTTCAAGATGATAGTGCGATGCGTGTGTGCGTTCATAGGGGTGAGTGTATGCGCGTGTATATGAGCGCTTGCGTCTGTACTGTGTCAAAAAAAAGTAAATGCGTGTCAAAAAGAGACTAGTCAGTATACTCAATATTGTGCACCTCGGAGAGGAAAATGATAGAACTACTCTACGTATTTATTTACGGTGCTGATTCACTCATTTTGCTCCATATGTACTCCGTCTCGGTGTAGTCTAGTCACTTGTTGAAATCTCTAGAAGGGCAAATACTCCTTTCTGGTTTACAGGGCTATAGTAGCATGTAGTTGTACGTACTAGTACAATAGTGGGCTCACATAGCAATTTTGTCTCATGCAAGAGCCTGGTTGTATGCGTGCTCCAATGTTCGCAACTGCCACCTTCGGTTTGCGCTTGGCTCTTCGCCTCTTCGAGAAGACAAACAATGATGTTACTACTACTGCTTCTACAGTGTCGAATCCATTGTTGTATGTTCGTCCAGCGCGAGTGAGAGGGATAGCTTGTTGTAGAAGTACTACTAAGCAAAAGCCTGTCCTCGTTTGCGAGCAACCGCGCGCATGGGCGAGGGAGAAGGCGTGTAGTAGTAAAATCAAGCTTCTCCTCGTTGTACGAGTTGACGGGACACATCATAGCACTGGCCCCACATGCTTGCCTCTAAACTTGGCTGAAAGACCCGCAGTGTACAATATATTTTCTGCAACCTCTAACATTTACCCACCACAAATTAAAATATATGTGGCCGTATGCATCGTTCTGATGCAGAGGCCGGGGAATCCTCCCTTTTAAAAAAAACAAATTAAAATATATATTCCTGTCTTGACCAGATGAGCATGCAAACTACAATCACCAGGGTGGCGGGTAGGGCCAGAACAATATTTTAATTTTTTTAAAAAAACTTCGAGACGGCCACATAGCATGGAGCCGACCCCAACGATTTTAAGCTTACAGGCACGGTACACGCTATCCTAGACTATTCTACACATGAAACTGCCACACGAGCGTCCGAGCTGCGCTTGGCTCTTCACCTCCTCGGGAAGTCGAACAATGATGGAGTACTACTGCACTGGAGGAGTACTACAGTACGCTTCTGGCCATCTGACACCGATTGAACTGCTGCATGTTCACCGCGTGCGAGAGGGAGAGCGTGTAGCGAAAGCTTCTTCTAGTCTTGCCAGCCACCACGCTCATGGGCGAGGGAGGGATGCTCCTGCCTTTGCGTGTATGACAGGTGGGCCCGATAGGTGGGTGGCCAAACTGTCATACTGCCAAAGGCAGGTGCAGTTAAGTCCGCCGGGAGAGGATAATCAAACTTCTCATTGATGTACGAGTTGACGCGACACATCAAAGCACTGCACTTGATATATTTCAATAATTTGCATTTACCGATGCATTAATTACAACGCATGCATGCATGACGTGACTCTCCTTTTGATACTTGCATGTGTTGATTTAATGCACCTTGAGTTAGTATAAAATATGTGACTGTAAAGCTTTGTAATGCCATGGCCCAAGTCGAGAGATGGTTGTGCACGAGGAGGGTGGGATCATGCAGACCGAACAGGACCCAACGATGGAGCTCTGTAAGGTCTCGATGGACCTCACCGTGCTCCACTGCCCCTTGTGCCTCCACCCCTTGATGCCTCTAGTGTATGAGGTTCGAATACACCTCGTCCGTTCGGCTGATTGAGCAAGGTGCAGGTTTCTTGATTGATGTGATGTTCGATTGATTTCTGCAGTGCAAGGGAGGGCACCTGGCCTGCGCGGACTGCCGCATCGAGCGCCCCGGGAACCAGCGGCAGTGCCAGAAGTGCGAGTGCGGCGGTGGCTTCAACGTGTGGAACACGGCGGTGGACTTCGTCCTTTCGTCGGTGAGGGTGGAGTGCCCGCACGAAGGCTGTGGGCTCTACATCACTTACCACAAACTCGCCGATCACCAGAGCGTGTGTTCGCTTGCGCCCTGCAAATGCCCCGTGCCCGTCTGCGGCTACGAAGGCCCGCCACCGACGCTCTACCACCACATCAGCACCGCGCATCCCATGCTCGTGCACAGGATCCAGTACGGCAAGGTGCTCCAGCTGCAAGTGCCACTGTCGGAGCCACGGCTCTTGCTTTTCGCGGAGGAGGACGGCCGCGTGTTTTTCTTGGTCGGCGACGTGCTCAACATTGGCGCGCCTATCACTGTGTCGGTCGTCTACATCAGAGCGGGGGCGTCCCCACTGCCGCACTACGTGGCCAAGCTGTGGGCGAACGGCCCGCCAGGGGAGCCCAAAGGCACGACCGACGCCATCAAGGTGGAATTGGAGGTGACAAGCAGCAAGGATCCCGGCGACGTCGACGTGCAGGAGCTGACCTTCTTCGCAGTTCCGCCCAAGCTGCTAGCCGGGGCCAAGCTGGTGTCCCTCCACATTTAGATTGACAAGCTCACGTCCTAAATGTTTCTATAGTGCCTTTTGTTTATCTTAGTAATATGCTAATATAGGGATTACCTCGGTCTACTTTAGCTTAAGAAATGGTGGGTTTTGGTGGCGATGTAGCATTTACTTGACATCGGATCGATAATTTCAACGATCGAACGGATATTTTGTGTCATTGGATATAAAGTTCCTTTGGGTAAGAAGTACTACTTGTCATCAAAATGGATAAAAGGAGATGTATGTAGACGTATTTTAGTTCTAGATACGTCCCTTTTTATCCATTTTGATGACAAGCACTCCCTCCGTTCCACAATACATGCCTTCCATTTGTCAAAATATAGATGTATCTAGACATGTTTTAGTATATAGGTACATCCATGATAGAGCCAATCGGATGGTTGAGGACACTACAATTCGTAGCTACATATGCGTGTGTGATTCCCAGATGTTGAGGCCGGGGGTCAGCATCCTCCTTTTCGAGAAAAAACAGATGCGTGTGTGAGAGGACGAGTGTGTGCGTGCACCTCTTCTCTTCCTATATAACGTACTAAACTCAGATTACAAGTTTTTGTGGGTGGCATGATGGTGCATGCGAGAAGTCCCGAGAGATAGGTTTAATGCGTCTGAAAAAAGACTAGCCTAGAGCTCGCCATGCGGCTATTCCTGTCGAACGCCCCATTAACCGTAAGATATGTATACGATGGTGCGAGTTATTGCACGTACACAGCTGTAGAAAAAGAACTACTCCATCCGGGAATAGTGTCGCACTTCGAAACTAGAACCGTCAATAAATTTTGAGCTTATGTCTCGTCACATTCCAAATTACTCCACGCTATATTGAATTGTAAACCTGTTCACACCGATCACAACCTAAACGGTTTCCCACTTAGGAGCGTATTAGTACCACGCTATATTGAATTGCAAACCTGTTCACACCGATCACAACCTAAACGGTTTCCCACTTAGGAGCGTATTAGTACTCGGTTATGAATACTATTATGCTAAGATGACTGCACATTCATCCTCAACTCCTCATCCACTAAAACAAACAAGTCATTCAGCATACTTCCCTTGCGTCTGCCATGGCCAGCGTGAGTTCTGGGTCGAGAGATTGCCACCAGGGAGAGGCAAGCATGGAAGCGGAAGCAGGAGAGATGTCCCGCCTCACTGCGAAAGCAGCCGACATGTCCCGCCGCGCGGAAGTAGAAGCACAAAGGTCCCGCTGCGCTGCTGAAGCAACACGGAGGTCCCGCCGCGCCGTCGATGCAGCAGACTGGTCCGGCCACGCCGCGGAAGAGGCAGAGATGTCCCGCCGCGCCGCAAATGCAGCAGAGATGTCCCGCCGCACCGCGGCGGCTTGGGAAAATTTCTCGCAGGCAGGCGACAACTGTTACAGGCGCATGCATGCGATCATCCATAGCCAGATGGATCAGATCTCCGGCTGGGCGAGGTTGCAGGACGACATGAAAGCCTTGTTTGAAAAGGCTATCGGCGTCATCCGACAACTAAGGGAGGGCAATGAGAGGCTCCGGGCCGAGCGGGACCTGCTGAGGGCAAAGATCGTCCAAAGTGCAGACCAGCAGGAGGAGACCAGTGCCTAGTTGAAGAGGACCGGCGTCATCGTCAAGAAACTTATGGACGAGAATGACATGCTCCGCAACGAGCGCCAAAGGCTGGTGGAGGAATCCGTGGATGTTCTCAAGCAGCGTCTTGAGGACACGAAAAGAGCACATCGCCGCTTCATGGCGAGACTAGTTCCCGCGACCCGCAAAGAACGCATCAAGAAAGTAGAGATCGTGAGCGAGATCCTTGTGTTCCTTCTTCTTTTGCCCTTGTGTATTTCGGGCGTAGCCGCATGTGGCTTTTTTAATTATCTTTGTAATTATGTAAGACAATTAATCGTCCTTATATATTCATCAGTCTTGCTATAAGTCGTAGTAGATGCTATATAGGTCTGTCGGATCTTACATCAAGATCCGTGCTTTCAGATTTTCTTTTTTCTCTTTAAATCTCAGTTGAGTGAGACATAGCCATGCCATTAAACAAAGGCTCGGGCGCCATTAATGGAGACCTTGGGAGAGAGGTGGACGGCAGATGGAGGTCAAAGGGCTCTCCTCCCGATAAGCACACGCAGGGGTCTGATCGCACGCCTCTCATACTCAAATAGCTACCCTGCACGGCGCCTCCTAGCTAATAAAAAATGGGGACGCGTGGTGGCACGTAAATGGTAGTAAATAGAATGCCCATGGTTTCAATAATACTTGTGTTTCCGATTGTAACGTGACAGCACTTGTTCCAAAATGACTTTGTTGATTGTTAATGTGTGCACCTTCACAAACCGGACTGCAAAATTACCACAGCATGTTGGTGCCATGTCATGGCACCAAGCCAAGTTTCATTATTTTCATGCATGTTTTGGATCTACAGGAATTAAAAAACTAAGTTTCTCAATGTTTCCAGCCCAGCCACGACGCCCAGAATTTTGAATTTCATTCCTATTTCTTGCATGGAACCTAGAAATTTACCCGAGGACACACATGTGATTTTTCAACCAACTTTGGTGCACTGGAACATGTGCTTGTATTTCAAATTTGAATTATGCACACAAAGATGACATGTTCCCTCCCACAACCACGAGCCTTCTTGAGAGAAGCTCCGATTTGCAAGAAGCTTATACCAAAATTTGTTCCTATTCAGCCAATTGTTTTTACCACGGCATGGTACTACCTTGACATGACACCATGCCAAGTTTCATGATTTTAAAACCAAGTTTCTCAATGTTCCCGACCAAGCCACGATGCCCAGATGTTTGAATTTTATTCTCATTTTTTGCATGGGACCTAGAAATTCACCCGAGGAAACAAATGTGATTTTTCGACCAACTTTGGTGCACGGGAGCATGTGCTTGTAGTTCAAATTTTAATTACGAACATTAAATGACCCAAAATTCAATTAATGTGTAAATAAGGCCAAATGAAGCTGGAATAATTCCAAAATTTAACAGGGCACTCATGTAGTTCTATGTTGCCTTTGTAAATAAACTCAAGGGGGACAGCGTATATTGTTTCGCACTCAAATGTGGCACGTTCCCTCTTAGACCCACGAGCCTTCTTGAGAGAAGCTTCGGTTTGTAAGAAGCTTATACCAAAATCTGTTCCTATTCGGCCAATTTTTTTACCACAGCATGGTAGTACCATGACATGACACCCATGCCAAGTTTCATGATTTTCAGACGCAAGAATTTTAAAACCAAGTTTCTCAATGTTCTCGACCGAGCCACGATGCCGAGATGTTTGAATTTTATTCTCATTTCTTGCATGGGACCTAGAAATTCACCCAAGGACACACATGTGATGTTTCAACCAACTTTGGTACATGAGAGCATGTGATTGTAGTTCAAATTTGACTTATGCATATTAAATGACCAGTAACTCAATTAATGTAAAAAAAACGACAAACGAACCCAGAATAATTCCAAAATTTAACAGGGCACTCATGTAGTTCTATGTTGCCTTTGTTAAGAAACTCAAGGGGGGCAGCGTATATCGTTTCACACTCAAAGGTGGCACGTTCCCTCTTAGAACCACGACCTTCCAAATTGGCCTGATTTTTTACCACAACATGTTAGTGCCATGACATGACACCATGCCAAGTTTCATGATTTCCAGGCGAGTTTTGGATTTACATGAATTTAAAATCTAAGTTTCTCGATGTTCTCGGTCGAGTCACGATGCCCAGATGTTTCAATTTCATTCTCATTTCTTCCATGGGACCTAGAAATTCAACCAAGGACACACATGTGATTTTTCAACCAACTTTGGTGCACCGGAGCATGTGCATGCAGTTCATATTTAGATTATGCACATTAAGAGTCCAGAAACTCAATTAATGTATAAAAGGCCAAACGAACCCGAAATGATTCCAAAATTTAATAGGGCACTCATATAGTTCTATCTCGCCTCTGTAAAGAAAATCAGGGGGAGGCAGAGTATATCATTTCGCACACAAAGGTGAAACGTCCCCTCTCGGAACCACGAGCTTGTTGAGAAAATCTCTGGTTTTGCAAGAAGCTTATACCAAAACTTGTCGCAATTCAGCCAAAAATTTTACATATGAAAACAGGGTTTAGATTATCCCGAACATCTCGCTACCTAGACCAATAATATACTATCATTTGAATTCAACATAAAATGGATACAAATATTTGAATTGGAGAGCATATGGTACATGTAGTTCATAGTGAAATATGATTATTGCTATATGCATGTTTTTTTTATCAAGATAATATTTAAATTATTGTATAACTTGACAACAATCGTATTCAAATAAGGAAAACTGATTCAAATTTAGTCCATATGGTAGACGACAATATATATGTTCACATGGTGGAGTAAAATGTTCATATATGATGGAAGATCAAAATGTACGACTACATCAATTATAAACTGCAAGGTCACCTAACGATATATTCGAATTCCACACAAGGTGGATTCAAAAATTGAAATTCGAGATCCTGGCATTTGTAATCATATAAAAAGGGACATTACTCTTTCTTTTGGTGGGAATTGATTTGTTTTTTTGTTGAGGGAAGTGCGCATCGATTTGGTCTTGTCGTGGTAATCTTGTTCTCCGATTTTTTTACATCTTTCTTGTAGTTTTTTCAATGGCATCTATAGCAATATAGTAAAAGGGGACATGACTCTCTTGTGTCTTCTATGAATTGTTTTTTTATACGTTAAGTTTGTTCTACCGAACAAGGAACCCGCACCTTGTTATCCCGAAATTTTCAAGCTCGAGTATCTTTTGTCTCACCTGCTTTGAAACTCCCGCCTCTTCAACCCGCGCCGCGCCTTGTTATCCCGAAATTTCGATGCTCGCGAGAACTCTCTCCTCATCTGAAATCGGTCCCGCAGCCTAGACACACGAAATCCCCCTTCTACCCCTCAGCCGGAAATGAAGCTCCACGTCGCGGTGTCAAAACCGTGGGGTACGCTGTAACACACTACATTTCGAGAAGCGTCCCTAAGCTTGGCTCCCCCGCCTTCTCCCCCATTCGTACACCGAGGCCGCCAAAACCAGCGAAACCCCACGCTCCACCGTTGGCCTCCCGACCGCCGCCCAGCCGGAGACTCTTCCCCGACTACGTCGTCCTCCGCAACAGCTCGCCGTCCCTCATCCACCGCATAGGATGAGCATCCGTTGTCGATCTCGTCGTCCCGTCGGATCAGCCGCCCCGTCCTCCACCTCCAAAGAGCTGCCCCGACGACATCTATCGCGCCACCTCAATCCCCACAGCGCCGTCTTGACCTGCCCCACTGGAACTGCAACACCCTCACCAATTCCTCCGATGAAGCCGAGGCCAACTCGGCGCCACCAAGGAGGTTCTGCACTCACCAATTCATTTTATCTTTTATTCGATCTCACGGGGCTGCCGGTGCTCGATACCGAGCAGACATGGCGGGTCTCCATCGACGGCGCCATTGCCGGCCACATCATCCATGGTGTTTCTCCCCCATGTCGTTGCTTCCTTGGCGGCGACTTCCACAATGGCACTAGCTGCAGCTGCTCCGGCTCTCGCTTCATGCTGCTCGTTTCTGTTCTTCTGTTAGTCGACCGCTTTGCTTGCTCTTGCTTTCGTTCATGCTACTGCTCTGCTCTTGCTCTCGCTTGCGTTGCTGCTGCTTCTGCATGACCTCCGGCAGCTACAGGAGTTGCTGCTTTAGCACTCGCTCGTGGTGCTACTACACGACTTGCTCTCTGCTAGTGCGTTCCCTTCTTGAGCATCTGTTAATTTAGATCACTGCTTCTCTGCCACTTGTGCTCGAACACCCTAAACATCTATTGCAATGCTCTGCTACAAGTTCAATCAGTTTTGACAGTAAAATTCAGTTTCGACTGTAAAGTTAATTTTCTTCAGTTAAGTTCAGAGTGAACAGTACTTACAGCATCTGTCGGAGCGGCCGTGGCACGGCTGATGCGTTTTACATCTAGCTCTTTTGGGTGATGTATTTTACATCATCTATTGCACATGATATTAGGGTCCCACTTCAGATTAACATTGTCTGTCTTGTCCTGCTTCAGCCTCGTCGCCGTACACCTTATCGGAGTTGCTCCAACGACGGAACCGTCCATCACAGTGGAGCAGTACCCTCGGCGCCGTTTCTAGAGGCCTCGGATCTTCTTCCCCGCCTCCGACAGTCACACCAGCATCATCACCATCCTCCACGTCCAACCCAATGATGCTTAGGTCCACAAGGCTATGCCAAAGAGGTTGTACACTCGTCGCATCACTTTGTTACTCTGCATTCATGTCAATCCCTCAGGGATCCTTTGCTATGGAACTACTATTCGTGCAAATCCGTTAGAAGGAGTGGAGCAAAGCAAAACTGGAGGATTTTTTCCTTTGGTGTCTCTGTCGAAAAAAAAATGTAGGAATTTTATTCACTTGGACGTCCTTTTCAAATTAATATGCATGAAGAACATAACTAATTGCATTACTGGCATAATAAGATTCTTATTTTTTTTCACGTGGTTTGACTTTAATTTGACCACGTTTCTCCATTCCTGTGTTCTTCCAATTCATGTGAACCAAACACCCAGGTCGACTGAAATCCTATGTTTCCAAATGCTCTGCTTTGCACGTGCATTCCTATCCTATTCCTGTGTTTTTCCTGTCCCTGCGTTTATAGAATCCTCCAATTCTAAGAGCCCTTACGGATTTACTTCATTTTCATATAGGCGTCAAAGAAAACTCTGTGTGTTATGTCCTGCTCCTGCCATGCCGTCATCCACCCCACCTGAGGTGCACCATCGACAGAAGCGTTCACTGCAGCAGAGATCCCCCTGCAGACTTTCTTTTGCCGCCTCAGATCATCTTCCCCGTTGTCGGCAGCCACGCCAACTGCATTACCATCATCTACTGAGCAGATGAACCTGAGGACTACACAATTCCGGAAGAGAGGTCGCAGTCTTTCGTGTTTGCTTATGTTATACATCGGTTATTACTACCTGCTACTTTATCGTTCAAACTTGAGTTTTGAAATGCCCATGGGTCTCATATCGAGCCAGCAACAAATAGTATCTGTCTAATATCTGGTTCATCTAGGGTCTTCTATGTGGTTCGTGTTGGGTGGGCAACAAACAATAGATGATCCATTGTCTATCTTTTTAAACTGAAGCTATAATCTACCTGCTATCATTAGTTTTAGCTCCATCCACTCGTTTGCTACCATCAATCTTGATTTTTGCATGCACCCCTTAGGCCTTAATCTAAGTATTTTTTTATTATGCATGTCAGATATTGTACACAATCGTACTAAACATCTAGAGAAAAAGAGAAGACCGTTGCATGGGAATATAATGTCATGCAGACGCCGCTCCATGGTGGGCGAAGTCCCCCCCCCTCCTGCATTTCCAGATTGTATCCCAGAGGAAGATAACTGTTTACATGGGGATTCAGAAGGTGCCGACCACGCCTGTTTACCACCTGAGGTGTTTGCTCTAACTTGTCATGCTGATGTTGGTCATATCATGCATATGGCGCCTTGCATTGCTTACATTATACATCTTATATGTCATCAGCTTAGTTTAGATTTGCTTTGTGTGAATGCCACCTGTTTGTTTTCTATATCATACTCCCACCATTCCTAAATATTTGTCTTTTTGGATATTTCAACAAGTGACTACATACGGAACAAAATGAGTGAATCTACACACTAAAATATGTCTATATACATCCGTATGTGGTAGTCCATTTGAAATCTCTAAAAAGACAAATATTTAGGAATAAAGGGAGTATATGGAAATTATGCAATGCCATCTTCTTTAGCCCGGCATCATATACGTGAATCATGCAATGCCATCCTGTTTAGCTAGTCATTCGTATATGTGAATTGTATCGTGCCATATTTTTTTCCATAATGTATTCCATTTGTCAACAATTTTTATACATTCATCTACGCTTCCTGTGCATCAGCCATTTGAGTCGGTCATGGGAAAATCTGGAGTGAAAACAAGGTCTTCTGAGCAATCGGTGATACCTGTCGATGCGGATTTCTTGCTGGTTACAGATAGCTCCTCAGAGGAGGATTCAGAGATAGTTGACCAGTCGTATCCCCCCCCCCCCGAGGTGCATGCTCTAACTTGGCTGGGTTATATTGCTCATATCATGCATATGGTGCCTTGCATTGCCATGCCATCTGCTTATATTAGACATGCTTTGTGTGAATGCCTCCTGTTTGCTTTCTATATCAGATATGTGAATTATGCAATGCCATGTTTTTCAGCCAGTTATCATATATGTGAATTATGCATTGCCATGGAGCCAGGCATCATATATGTGAATTATCTCATTCCATCTTTTTTTTCATTACGTATTCCATTTGTCGACAATCTGTGTATATTGAACTACTCTTCATGTGTATCAGCCATTTGAGCTGGTTATGGAAAAATATGGAGTGAAAAGAAGGTCTTCAGAGCAGGCAATGGTACCTGTTGAAGCATATATCTCGATGGTTACAGGGACCTCCTCGGAGGAGGATTCAGAGATAGATGACCAGTCCTATATCCCACCTGAGGTGTATGCTCTAAGTTGCCATGTTTATATTTCTCATATGATGCATATGGTGTCTTGCATTTCTTAGTTTAGACATCATATACACAATATTGAATTGCATCTGCTTAGTTTAGAGATCAAACATGCGAGTGCCAGTTGCTTAGTATATGAATCGATTATGTCAATTATATCATGCCATCCTGTATACTTAGACAACATGTATGTGAATTATTTCATCCCGACCTATTTTAGAAAGACATCATATAGTTTTGTCATGTCATCCTGTTTAGGTACTCATCATATGTTAAATTATGCCATTATATCCTATTAAGTTATCCATCATATATCTGAAACTATGTCATGCTATCCTGTTTAGTTAGGCATCATATATGTGAAATTGTGTCATGCTGTCCTGTTTGGTTAGACAACATATATGTGAATTACCACATCTGTCTATCATACAATGTCTGTACATTCAATTTCTTTTCTTGTTTATCAGCCATTTGAATTGGAGGGTGTGATGGCAGTATCTAAGGAGCAAAAACCCGTTCTTCACAAAAGACAGCGCTACCCGTCAATGCAGATAGAACCATGGTTGTACTGGCCCACAAACTAGCCCCACCACACATAATCAAGACTCTTCCAGATTGCACACTTACACCGTTGGGCATAGAACCAGCTACAACCCATCTAACCGCAACCCCAGCGGATAGTAACCCACTTCTAGTTGACAAAGCACCATGTCCACCACAGAGTACCCCCACACGAGCAGTTTGTAAAGCTACTACAGTGCCCAAAGCACGAAGACCACCAGAGCTACCCCAAACTCCACGTTTAAAACAGAAGAGCAACTGTTCTCAGGTCAGATTCCGTAGCTATGGTCCATAATCCTTTGCTGTTGCATCACTGTATTTACTCATACCAACTACTTTCGAATTTGGAGGATCCAATTGAAACTCCAATGGCGCAACAGGTATGTTTTAAACCTATTTCTTTAACTAGATTGCTGTTCTAACTTCTTGCTCTATGTTGATTTCAGTTTAAGTTGTATAAACAGTTATGTTCTCATGTGATGCACATTACAAGTGCTACCAATGTTGTGTAGTTTCTCACACTTACATTCTGTCTATGATGTTGTGTCTTAAAAATATATGAGTTGAACTGTGTCTCTATCTTGATTAGGCAACATAAACTAGAATGATATGGACAATACGGTGACCATAGTACATAGATATATGTTTGTTTCATGCTGTTATCCTGTCCACCTTACTACTGAACCGGTTTACCAAAATGAGTTTCGTATACTACAAGCTAAACCTGTGATGTGTCTTCTTGTTTCTCTTGTAGTATGCAAACAGAATATTGGAGAAGAGCACCCCACTATGCAATGGTAGAGAAAGTAATGCAGATAAGGTTCAAGATAGTGAGACAACCCTGTTGGTATCCAAGAAAGGTGATAAAAACGATCTTGTAGACAATGAGAAAACCCCACAGTCCTGCGTTGATGTAGTGTTCGAGTTCTCGGCGCACTAATCGCACAAGCACTTTGAACTCATTGCTGAATCCTTCGCTTCTTGATCTCACCTACAAGCTGAAAGGCATCGGTCACCGTATTCTGACAAGAAGTCAAGGACCGAGGAAGTCCTCAGAGAATTGGGATCGTACTTTCTTTTGCAACAACAAGCTTGGAGGATTTAAGCGCCAAACAAGAGAAAGTTAATAAGCTTGCTAAGCATCTTGCCAACATTATGGGCACCTGTGATATTGTTTCTTGAAATCTTCAAGTGGTTTCAGTTTTGGACTTGTTTTGTTTGGGCGTTTATATCTGTGCTTTGTTCCCTATATTTGCACCGTGGCGAACTTTGATGCCCAGTGGATGTAATATGCGTAATAGCCGTGATAGCCTAACATAAGTTGCTTGCTTATTTATTTCCTTGTTGTCTTGTTTATTTGTTTGCTTGTAGTCAATGCAGTTCTTTTTCCGCGGTTTCCTAGTGGCTGCAATAACCTATTTTTTAAAACTAGGCCACAATAACCATGGGCTAATATTTATTATAGTGACACTGGGCCTCCTACAGCCGTAGAAACAGTTTGCCTTCTACGGGTCGTAGAAACAGTGGGCCTTCTACGGGCCGTAGAAACAATGGGCCTTCTACGGGTCGTATTATCAATGGGCCTTATACGGGTCGTATGATCGATTGGCCAAACATGGGCCAATAACAGACTGCATTATGGCCGTAAAGAGTTGGAATCGTCCGTTCATGGGCCGACCTTAACGGGCCACTGTTAATAGTCCGTATTTGATGATGCTATGAAAAAGGCCCAACAAATTAACGGACCACAAATGGGCCAACTGTAACCACGGGCTGAATTTGGCCCACAAGCAGAAAATGACAGTAACGGGCCATAAGTAAACGAATGCTGGAAATGAGCCCAAGAATTAATGGGCTCTGAGAAGGCCGAAAGATAACATGGGCTAGAAACGGCCCAACAGAATAACGGGCTATTAATGGGTATAAAGTGATACACTGTTCATTACGGGCTAGTTTCACCATAGGCCGTTAATGGGTGTAAAGTGACACACTGTTCATTACAGGCCAGTTTCCCCACGGGCTGTTAATGGGCCAAGAGTTACAAAGGGCCTCATATGGGCTGAAAATATGTCATGGGCCATACATGGGCCAGAAGTGAGAACGGGCTAGAATCATATTGTATGGCCCAGATGACGCTACTGGGCCTAATTCGGATAGGGCGTAACGGGTGTTGGGTTAGCGGGTTGTAAATGGGCTATATGCAAACATGCCGTTAACATGCTTTCAATGGGCCGGCCCGCCACCTTTTGACCAAGTCAAACGGGTCGGCATTTTCACAGGAATGGGCCTCTGTTGGGCCGTGCCATGTGTCGACGTATCATAGGCGCCTTTTGTCCAATGAGTGGATGACATCTATCCCAATGATGAGCCGACACGTGTTTCCTCCAACCAATGATGATTTTACACGTGGAAAATCCCCATTAGTCGGGGCTATTAACGGGTTATCGGATCCAAAACCCGACCTGATAGCTTAACGGCGTTCCGTTACGGTGGATGCCACGTGTCGGTCACCCTTGACGAAAGCACTTCTGTGACGCGCGATTTATCGTCATGGAAGTGGACACTTCCGTGATAATAATTTTGGTAATGTCATGGAACACTTCTACGACAGCACAGCTATGACTATCTTGATTCTGTCATAAAATCGTCATGGATGTACATGCATGACAAAAATGCGACCTATTGTGACAAACATGTATCATCACGGAAGTGTATTTTTTTGTAGTGATTTGTGCGACTTCTCATAAGCAGCTTGTCTCAAATTGAACAAAAAAAATACGACAACATATTTGTGCCATATCACGAGACCATGCTTTGTTTCATGAATTTCTGGTCACTTTTGGATTTTCTGAAATTTAAAATCCAGGATTCGAAACAATATCATAACCTCCATCGTGCCATAAATTTTCAAGCGATACATCTTTACAGTTGTAGATGTTAATATTTCTTAAGTATTTGGTCAAACATTTTGCTTAGTTAGACTTTATTCAAGTTATATGCAGAGTAAAAGGATAATCCCTCTATACCAGTGCATTGCCTGATATATTAACTCAAGTACTAGGCTCGAACAAATGGGGCTCAATTCTTTGCTCATCCTGGTGTAGTACTCCTAAGTACTAGTACTAGGCAATGGAGTTGACGGCTGACCTTGGGTACCGGCGATTGAGGGAATTGAACCGTGCTCGGCATGATAGGTAACATTGTCTAGTTACTAAAGCATCCCTCCATTGTTCATCGGTAGTCATTATGGACCGGGGACATGAGGGGAATTTCCTAGGGCTGGAATTCTGGCCACCAGATATTTCGATTTGAAACATGAAGGCTCGACTGGTTGGGGTTGGCTAATGTGCATACCACGCACGCCACTAGAAGGACACGAGCTCGGGTATTGTTTTTTTAAGGATCAACACGAGCCCGGGTCTGGCTGGTACGCCGTTGGGTGCTACTCCTACCATTCGAGAATATGGAAGGAATCTTTTAAATTGCTGAACGAATCTATATGTATTACAATGCCCGTATTTTCCTTGCAAATAGTAATCTCAACGTGGTAATTGATTTATGACGGGTTCTTGAATTAGAGTGAGTTTGTGATATAGTGATCTCGACGTGGATTTCACATTTCATGGTATCCCTAGTAAGTTTATCTTTGCAAATTCAAATTTAAAAGATGGACAGTATGATGGTGAGAAAACTTTGTATGTATCAAGCAAATGATGACACATGCACACACACACACACACACACGAATACAACAACAATCCAGTAAGTATAGTGCATCTATTTTTCCAAACCATGCATGTATGACATGAATTCAAAAATACTCCCTCTGTTACTAAATATATATTTTTTAGAGATTTCAACAAGTGACTACATACGGAGCAAAATAAGTGAATCTACACTCTAAAATATGTCTATATACATCCGTATGTGGCAGCCCATTTCAAATCTCTAAAAAGACTAATATTTAGGAACGAAGGGAGTAAAATGTAAGACATGCATGGTCTTCAATTCAATATTTAAAATGAACAGGAAACTGAAACATGAATATTAAGTCTAGTACTACCTGCATGCAAATGTTGTGTTTAGGCGGAGCTATGTAGATTGTCGGGGGTTAATCCCTCGACCTTACATAAAATTTTGAAGCTCTATTTAGGATTGTTTAGATTATATTTTTTGAACATTATATTTGTCCGCACCCTCCCAAACACCGATTGGTTATGCACCCCCCTCCCTAGGAGAATATCATGTGCCTCCACACCTTAGATGCTATATGCTGATACAAGTTGCTTGGAGCTTGCAGATCTGAGATATAGCAGCTCACATGATGTCTTAACATTTTACAGGCAACCTTAACGAGTTTGAGAATTGCACACAATTTGTACAAAAAATAATCAGATGCCCTTGGATCCCATATCCAACGACCTCGAAGCTTGTTTCACTGTAGCATCTAAGATGAAGGAGGACCCCATATTTTCCTGTATTTAAGAATATCATGTGCTACCACCCCTTAGATGCTTTGGTGATACAAGCTCTTCGGAGCCGTTGGATCTGTGATCCAACAACTCCTTGGTGGTTCGAATGTTTTTTGCATAAAAGCCCCCAAATAGTTTGACCACTACTTACAAGCACAAAGACTGCTCAGATGCCATTGGATCTCAGATCGAACGACATCGATGCTCGTATCACCGTAGCATCCAAGCTGTGAGAACACCTGATGTTTTCTCGCATGGGAGAATATGAGGTGCTCCCACACCATAGATTATATGGTGATACGAGTTCCCGGAGATCTAACGGCTCACGGTAGGAGGTTTGAATGTTTTTGCAATATACGTCAGAGAGAGTTTGGGAATTGCGTAGAAAGTACAAGTACTACACATGCGGCATCTGACCACAGATCATACGACCTAGCTGCTTTTATCACCGTAGAAGCTAATTAAGCTATGGGGAGCACCTAATGTTAGCAACTGGGAGTCGTTGGATCCAAGATGCAGCGGCACACACGAGGCGTGCATGTTTTATTTGCAAAAAACTTGGAGAGTTTGGAAATTGCGCATAATTACAAAGACTACTCCCAAGCCATTGGATCTCAGTTCGAGCGACGTAAAAACACGTATCACCATAGCATCTAAGCCGTGGGGTGGATATGATATTCTATGCCGCTGTCATTTTTGTTCCTAAACTTGCAAAATAAGTGTAACTCGTGTCATTACTTGTCTAACCGTGCAAAGTTATTGTGCAAAAAAATCATCCTACACTGAAATATCGGAACAACACATGGGGGTCCCACTTGTCCTTGATCAAATTTGGACCTAATACTAACAAATCTGGAAGACGAGATTTGAACTAGCAACCTGGACTACAAAGCGTAAGTCGATAGCCTGAAACAACAACAGTTGTTGGCTTTGTCCCATAATAACTTGATTTTATACAGTATTACGTTGAGTAGACTAGAGGGAGTGGCTCGTCAACACGTGCTTGACTGTTGACTCACTGGTGGGTCCCATGTCTGCGATCTGTCTCTCCTCTCCATCGTATCCTTTAGACGCACGGGCACACACGAAGAGCGGCGCGAGCTTTCCATGGTGTTGTTATAACTAAAAAAGCTTGCAAAATAGAGGAATCGCCTAGAACAAGAGACTTTGTGGATGGTCGAGACGGAGCTAACCACACCTATCCTCCGTGCCACGTTAGCATGATGAAGCTGTGTGGCTAGTGGGGTGTTTTTGAATGACTGCCTGGGTCCCGAGATCGAATCACAGGTAGTACGTCTGGTATAGTATATCTTTACACACACATTTTTCCTCCATGCCGAGACGTGGCACACCCTATCACGCGGTTTCGAGGTCTCCTGGGTGGTGCACGCATACTTTCTTTTGTGCCGAGACGTGGGACACTCTACCATGCGTTTTCTAGGTCCTCCTTGGTCGTAGTGCCGAAGCAAGTAAATGAGTTCACGAAAGACCACCTTTCCCGCCAAGTACATCAGTGAAGCATGGTGGCCAGCTAGTTGGGTTAGTGCGACCAATTAGGTAGGCCGCCGGCACATTTGTTTTTTCACCTTTTTTATCTCCTTGCCAACAGGTAAATTTAAATATCCGTCGCGGTGTTGCTTTGGTCTTTGGGTGCGGCAGGCACGGTAGGATTTTATTTTTTGATTGACGGGAGAAGGCGTGGCAGCTATTATCATGATGACTCTACCTATAAAACCCACTGCTCACTCATGTGAAAGTCGTCGACTGGTGTTTTCCCATGGTGAAAACCAAAAGATTCACCCCGCCCCTCGGTTGGCTCCCTCCGCCTTCCCGTAGATTGCATTGCCTTTCATCCATTTTCCCCTGCTTCCTCTCCCCATTGCTTCTACCTGGTTCCATGGCGGCGCACCAGATCACAGAGTCTGAGGTGAGGCGCCTGACACAGGAGCTCCAGGCCAAGGATGCAGAGCTCAGGGCCAAGGACGTGGAGCTCCGTGAGGTCAAGGAGAAGAGGAGTGGCATGCTCCTCCTTTATGTGCGGGAGTTCACGGAGCTTCAAAAGCGGCATACGTCCACCACAAAGATGCTCGAGGCGTCGGCGGTGTTGCTGCAAAAAGCGGGAGATACGATAGGCGGTCAGGCGAGCCGGCTCGAGCATGTGCGGGCCGATCGTGACGAGGTCCACGATCGCCTCAGCCACTTGGTGGACCATGTTGCCACGCACGTGTTGCGACTGCGTGATGCCTACCGTTGTGCCAGCGCGGCCATGCTGGCCATCGAGCTAAACCCATTCGACCACCCCATCGACTTCAACGAGCTGCAGCTTCCTGACCTGGTCTCCTTCTTCACCTATATCTCTAAGGAGCTGAACCATCTCCATGCGATGGTGGGGGCAGAGCTGGACAAGGAGGGGTTGCGGGCTGCCGTCACCGTTGTCAGGTGAATCCTCTCATGGCTCTGTCACCGGAATCCATTCGTGCCATTGGATGTCGTCTTTGATGAGCTGGCTCCCGGTCTGCGGGCGGTGGCACCCAGCATCACCAACGTCGTGCGCCTCGAGAAGCAGAGGGACTTTGGTGGTGTTTAGGCGTCCTCTACATGGTCATGTCCATGTCTCGGCGCCACATGACCATTGGATCAAACTCTGACGGTGCAGATCAGTCACTGTAGCAAAAAGCGTGTGGGTGTGTTCGGTTGCATTCTCATCTCAATATAGTTGTTCCCCCTTCGTGCATTCTCCTCTCAGCACCCCTCTTCATGCATGCTCCTAGTGTATTTGTGTTAACCTACTAGTGTGGACTCATGCACCCTTGATGCACTTTGCCAAACACCCAAAAGTGGGTCGAGAAGGGAACTTTTGCTCCCATCCCATGCACCCTTCATACACCCTGCCTAACACTGGGTCGTGCTTCATATGGTTCATATTCCGTGGAGTACTGTGGCACCGTACTCTCCTTGTGCTATAGACCTAGTTCTGTTAACATTGATCTCACCATTCATTCTCGGCCGGAGAGTCAAAAAAGGGGGTACTATGTTGCATTACTGTTCGTATAGTTGACATACAAACAACATCACTTGTTGCCATCATATCTTACTACGCTAGCAAGAAGATTATGTAGTACTACTGACGTATGAACCACTGCACATGCCTAGTAGTAGGAGCACTATGTAAGTTCAAGTGGCTGTCATGTTTCGCACTCCTCCGTCGTAAGAGTGGAAACACTTGTTGTGATCATTTTTTTTCAGAAACAGTGGACACGCTCTACCGTGTGGATCCTCCTCGACGGTCGTTGGGAACCTTGCTACTCACTTTCGCCGACGTGTGCGATAGCCAGCATCGAGGTACACTATCCATGCACTAAATTACTCCATACTAGAGTGCCCAATTGCATGGTAGACTACCCCGATTGAAGCGCCACAGTAATGCCCAATGAGCCGTCAAATCACAAAACCCCCACCTTTCCAGCAATAAGTTGCACTGACCAAGCAACCATCATTTCACTCTTCTCCCTCAGCTTTCTCTCTTGAAGAAAACCCGACTCGTTTCTCCCTCATCTTGTTCTTCATTTCTTCAAGAAAACCTCGACTTGCTTCTGCCATTGTTCTTCTCTCCCAAAGAAGGAATAGTGAGCGCATCAATCGTGTTGATTCTGGCCAAGGCCCGGTCTTGCAACCCCAAAACTGGCCCTATAACTCCCTCTTTGTTCTTCTTCTGGGTTTGTGATTATGGTTTCTTTTCTTTTATTTCTATTTGACAGTTTCTTGATGGACCCTGGAGCACTGGCTGAAGTGGTGTCTATGGCTCTGGCCAAAACCGTGGCTCTGGCCAAAACCATCGAGGCTCGGGGTACAAATGTCGGTGTCCAAACCGGTAGATCTCGGGTAGGTGGTCCCGAATTGTGTCTGAGGATCGAAGGTAACAGGAGGCAGGGGACACGATGTTTACCTAGGTTCGGGCCCTCTTAATGGAGGTAATACCCTACTTCCTGCTTGATTGACTTTGATGAGTATAGGGGTTACAAGAGTTGATCTGCCTCGAGATCGTAATGGCTAAACCCTAGATGTCTAGCCTGTATGATTGTGATCGCCCCTAAGGACTAAACCCTCTAGTTTATATAGGCACATGAGGGGACTAGGGTTGTACAAAGTCAGTTTACAGAGGAAGGAAACTACACATCAGGACGCCAAGCTTGCCGTCCACACAAAGGATAGTCCCATCCGGACACAGGAGAAGGCCTTTGGTTCTGTATCTTCACGGCCCATCAGTCCGGCCCATGTCACATAGGCTGGCTCACTAAGGACTCCATAATTCAGGACTCCCTCAGTAGCCCCCGAACTTGCCTTCAATGATGACGTTGTATCCGGCTTCATATCTTCGCCTTTGCAAGGCGAGTTCCCCATTGTACTCCATATAGTTCGGCTTTTATGTTTAAATATTGTACTCTTCAGCTTATGTGCCACCGTTGCCTCGGCTTCCACGTGTCAGATGAATACGAAGGGTCTAAGTATTTTTACAAGTAACCCCTTGACCATGTAGGGAAGGCGCATATTCAAAGAGATTGAATCTCAGATGCCATTCCTCGCCATGCCATAGGAAACCAACCAAAGATGGGCAACGCTCCTTGGTCTTCCTCGCGCCCACACGGCCCTCAAGAACGCGACTGGGAGAGCTACTCGGTGCCCCACACCCAGTTGACCAAGCTTCAGGCGCAGGGATACCTCCCTCCATCGGATCTAGTCCCCGTTCGGGCGGGATTAACTACCTTCAACGGAGAAGCCCTGGCGGAGAACTTCCCCAATAACAACAAAGGGGAGCGGGTGTGCTTTATTTCATTACTACTGAGGGGCGTGGGATTTCCAACCCACCCTTTCCTCAGAGGTCTTCTGGAGTATTATGGTCTCCAACTGCACAACCTCACGCCGGGCTCCATTCTTCACATCGCAGGCTTTTTTGCTCTTTGCGAGCTGTTCCTAGGCTGCGAGGCCCATTTTGATATATGGAGGAAATATTTCTGCCTCGCCCCCCGCACCCATAAGGGATCCATATTCGAGGTGGGCGGTGCCGAAGTATGGCGTACAGGCGGAACATGATACCTATCCGGCACTCCGAAGAAGGCATCCGAAGAGTGCCCCTCAGAGTGGTACTACATCGAAGACGTTGTCCTTCCGGATCCAATCCGGCAAGGTCTTCCCAAATTTTCCTCCACTCCTTTAAAGAAGTGCGCCAGATGGCGTCCCCGAAGCTATGAAGAAGAAGATAGTGTGGAGGTTAAGAGGCTAGTGAATAAGATCAGAATACTTGCCCACTCCAGACTATCTATAGTCAAGGTAATGGCGATTTCAATCACGCGATGCGTTCAGTCGCTTCAATCCAGGGGGCTTCCCATGTGGCATTACGACTGGGAGGATGACGCCTCACGTTGTGGGCACAAGGGTCCAGCTAATTTTGCCGTGTTGGCCGCCATGTTGGCTGACTTTTTTGCTCGCCTGAAGTGTTGAGAAGGTATCCGGCTCCGACTCCGACAATCACTCCGAGAGAAGATATCACTCTAACTCCAAATATACTCAAGATGAAGGTGTTGCCAGTCTAGCACTTGTGACAACCAACTCCTATGACATATTTGATTCACCAAATGAAGGAATTGGAAGATGCTTCATGGCCAAAGGTCCTGAGGTAACACACCCCGAGTATGTTGATTTTAATAGTGATGAAGATGACTTGTTAGGTGATGATGATTTACTTGTTGACAACTCTAGTGATGAATACTATGATGAAACGTCAATTAATCATGCTAATCAAGATAAAACAAATGACAATGATAAGGAGAAGATTGAGCTTCTAACTGAAGAACTAAACACTCTTAAGTTAGCTCATGAAACTATCTTCAAAGATCATCGAGAACTTTTAAGGGCTCATGAGAAGTTACGCTTTAAAAAGCTCAATATTGAGCAAGAGCATGAGTTCTTAAAGGCAATCAATGATGATCTCCGTAAGAAAAGTTCTTCTTACATTTCCAAGCGTTTACTCTTATCTACTTACATGCCTCAAGTCAAGTCCAGTAACAAGAACAAGAAAGATCCTTCCTCTAGTAGTAACAATAATAATGCTAAATACAATATTGTTGCTTCTAGTAGCTCTCTTGATTCCACTAATGATTCTCTTAGCCAAGTTACACTTGAGCAAGAAAATAGCTTATTGAAGGGAATTATAGAGAAAGGTGTATACAAGAGCCTTGCCGGGAGTAAGCAATTTGAGGAAACTGTACGCAAGCAAGGAAGGCACCGGAGGAATCAAGGTGTTGGTTTTGAACGAAAGTTCAATGCCAATGGAGTTGAGTGCGAAGAAGATCAATACCCCAAGACAAAGTTTGTTCCTCAACAAGAGAAGTATGATCCTACTTCCCTCAAGGTAACACAAGCACAATATGATCTTCAACCACAAGACCACAAGAACAAAGGCAAGGACAAGCTTCAAGAGGAGATTGATGCATTTGAAGAAGCACCTAAGGGCTTGGTCAAGTGGGTTCCCAAGATTACGTCAAGATCTACTTCGTCAAGTAAAACTACAACTCCAGGGATTCCCATCAAGATGATGTACATCCTGAAGAAGAAGAACTAGAGTGTTCTTGAGGGTGACTCCGCCAACATTCTTCACTCATATCATTATGGAAAGGACAAGTGCAATCAACTTCCATATCTTGCACTAGTTCAAGAAGTCACAAACCCTCATGTTGGTAAGGCAAGGGACAAGGTAACCAAATGTTTTCATGGACATCATCTTGTGTGTGCATCACTCTATGTCTATGGATATTCTTGTTTGTTCCTTGTGGGACTAACCCATGTAGGTATTGAAAGTGCAACTCACTCCAAAGGATTGCTCCAAATAATCTACATCAACATTGAGCATCCACATCTTCAACACCTACATGAAGTCATCATCGACAAAACCCAAGGTTAGTTCATCCTTCTAAAGGGGGATCTCACATCTAGGGGGAGCTTAACTCTAAGAATTGAGTCAAAGCAACTCTAATGATGTGAACACATCAATGCATTATGTAAAAGTGGTAACCCCTCTTGAGCTTAAACGATTAGTATGACCTATGATCAAATGTTCTCATTTGACTCCTAAGTCAATATACTCATATATAGATGACCTAGTCATCGCCAATTGTCTGATAGATGCTAGAATTGGTTGTGCATGCTTTGCCACATATTTCATTCGCCATTTTATTGTGTGAGCAAGTTGGTTGCATATTTTACTCATTCGAGGACATCCACTTGTTGTTTTGTTTGATTGGTCTATTTTTCTTTGGCCAAGTGGATTGACAAGAATGCCTAAGAACCTTCTCTAGCTATCTATGCTTTTCTCGTCTCAAACTCTATTCATGCTACATCACAAAATTTGATCTAGTCAGATTCAAACCACTCTGTTTGAGGAGCACTCAGAGTCTCTGATTCGTCATAGACTTAAAACTTCCAAAACTTCTTTGTGCTTTTCGGTCTGACCGATTCTTCCATTTCGGTCATACCGAGATCACTAAGTTGATCTAGGTTTTCAATCTCAGTGCAACCGATTTGAACTTTTCGGTCACACCGAGTTGCCGTAACTGACAACAGTTATGGATCTCGGTGCCACCGAGTAGTTCCACTCGGTCACACCGACAGGTCGGGCTATATATTCACACGGGCAAAAATTTGGAAAACTTTCTCCAAACCCCTTCGCCCGCGCATAGCTCGCTCTGCCTACTAGGTCTCCGGATCGTCGACTTCATTGCCAGCCGCCTCCTGTCGCTGGTCTCCACCGCCGTCAACGGATTTCATCTCCGCCGTTGCCGCCGTAACGAGTTCATCGCCAAGCTAGGGTATGGACTCGATCACAGTGCTATCCTCGTCTGATTCTCAGCACATTGTGTTCATTATGATTCTTGCCACAATTGAAACACCTCTATCCAGTCAAAACAATCCTTAGAATAGATGTGATTTGAAAATTTAGGGTTAGGTTTCCGCCGAAACCATCTCGGACCCACCGAGTTGAAAAACTCGGTCCCACCGATTTGGCTAACGCCATTGCACTAGTAACTCTCGGTCTGACTGAGAATTGCTAATCGGTGTGACCGATTTTAGAACTTTGTGAAACCCTAGCAGTCTCGTGCCACCGAACTGTGACTCGGTCTGACCGAGTTCACTAGTTTAGGTTCCAAAACTACTTTGGTATCACCGAGTTTGAAAATCGGTTGATCCGAAATGCTTTCTGTGGAAAACTAAAACTAAGTTTTTGAATCATTCTTTTGCAAAAATCTCTGCATTGTGTGATGCTCATCCACTCTATCTCATCTATAACTATTCACAGGGTCAGCAGTCAGTGTTTGCAGCATGTAAGACCAAAGTGATAGTCAGAACAGGGAAGAAGAGCAGATTCACATGAGTGAGGGCACTAGTCCCTCTAGTTCCTCAGATGATGGCAGCAGGAGCACCCCAAGCAATCTGCCTAAAGCTGCCACCAGGACAAGGAAGAAAAGAACCTCAGAATCTGAGGATGAGGATTATGTGGCAGTAGAAGATGAGGCCACTTCTAAAAAGAAAGTGCTCAAAAAGGAGTATGTCACAGCTGCAACAATCAAGCCTGGCATGAAGATCAAGGTGCCTGCTAAGAGGACTCCCATGTCCAAAGCCAGAGCCTCCACTCAAGTACCTTTGGAATCTCAACCCAAAGAAGCTGCTGCAGAAGGGAAGAAGAAGGAAAGAAAGAGAGGGAGATGGTGCAAGAAAGTTGATCCCATTGCAGAATTTGAGAAGCATTCTTCTGATGAGCAAGAGGAAGAAGAGGTTGCTGCACCAGCACCCAAGGCACAAAAGCTGATGGGTGATCCTATTAAGTTAGGGGCTGCATCATCAAAGCCCAAAGAAGCACCCAAAGCTGCCCCCAAGCCCAAGAATGCACCAAAGAGGAATACCAGGAGTATACCAGCTGCTGAGAAGAACAAGGCCCCAAAGCTCAAGTTGTCAGCCAAGAAGATGAAGAAGGACAAGTCCTGAGGAAGCTCAAACCAAAGATTCCAGACCACAATGATGCTCATCCTGTGGCTGAGAACATGAAGCTAAGAAAGGTTGCAGGACTCAGACTGTGGAGGTTGTCTGATCCATATGCTATCAGGAGAAGGACTGCTATTGATTACAGGTTCCACACAAAGGAACAGCAGGATTTCTATGAGATAGTGTTGTTGGACAAGAAGCCTATAGTTTGTGACATGAGGTGGGTCGACTGGACCTACATGAAGGAGAATGAGGAACACTATCCTGGAGTGCAAGACAGTTTCATTGCTTGTGGAGTTGCAGACTTTGTTGGGCAAAAGCTCACAAAGTGGAATGATGAGCTCATTATGCAATTCTACTCCACAACACATTTCTATCCAGGTGGCAGGATAGTTTAGATGTCTGAAGGTACAAGGTACCAATCAACCATTGAGGAATGGGCCAATCTGATCAATGCACCAAAGGAGAATGAAGATGACTTGGATGTCTATGCCAAGAAGAAGATGGATCACAATTCCATGGCTCATATGTACGAGGAGATCCCAGATGCTGCAGTTGAGACACGTAAGTTTGGGTCAGTCCATTTTCTTATGTCAGGGCTGCCAACGATCAACTGGATCCTAAGGCATACTCTATTGCCCAAGTCAGGTGACCACAACATGATAAGAGGCCATGCTGTAAACTTGCTACACTTGTTTGATGTGCCACAGAAATTAAAGGTCATGAGCATCATGGTTGAGACTATCAAGAGGACAGCAGCAGACCAAAAGAGAAGTTGTGGATATGCCGCACAGATTCAGGAGCTGATTAACTACAAGATGGGCACAGGCACATATCTGTTGGATAAGGAACACTTTGTTCTCTATCCAGACTTTGAAGACAATCAAGTTGTGATGAATGAGAATGAACCATCATCAGTACAAGCTCAAGCCAAGAAGGAGAAGGCAAGGACAGAGAAGGCTTCCAAGATGCCAACAATGGAAGAGGCATCTCAGTACTTTCTGAAAAGCAAACAGGATCAACTAGGCTACTTGATTGCATCCACTCTGAGGATTGAGAAGGGGTTGGCCACCTTGACTCAAAACCAGGAGAGCCTGGAGAGGATCATGGAGCAGAAGTTCTACAATTTAGATGTGAAGGTGGCTGAGATCCAGTCTATTGTTGAGCAGCTTCAGGATGACATGGAGTAGAGGAAAGGCAAGACAACCACAGATGCATTTGCCAGAGTGCCTAGAGCTCAGAGATCAGCTGCGGTGCAGTGATGACACGAGATCCACTTCATCTCGCACCACCATACTGCTACAGCCCAAAGGCAACCAGCTTGGCACTCTCCACTCCATCTACATCAACTGATGCTTTCCTCCTTGGCGTTCTATCTACACCACCACCTGAAGACCAAGCCTGAGAGATGATATAGTACTATGCATTTTCTAGGAACTTTTTGGTAACTTGTTGCCAAAGGGGGAGAAAAATGTATAGATCATAGGCTTCGAGAGAGTGTTGCTTTTTGTTCTCTCTTGCTTGGGTGGTTAAACTTTATTTACTTGTTTGAGATACTCTATGTCTGTGTGATACATTGATGATCATGTGTTTGATCATAAGCTACACTTATGCTTGTTAGATGATATTATCTTACTTATCCTTATATGATCATTCACTTTGCTTGGTGATGAGTGCATGTATTCAATCTTTATTATTTTGAGCGCTCCACCAAGATGTATGTGACATGGAAGAGCAACCCATGAGCCTAATTCCTTGTGCATTTGCAGTCCACAGCAAATCTTAAACTATGCACAAATTTAGGGGGAGCTCTTGCTTATCACATACTTCTCAAAGCGATGATGTTTTTCAATCTTACTATCGTTTGTCGAAGCTTTGATCTATATGTTGTCATCAATTACCAAAAAGGGGGAGATTGAAAGTGCAACTATCCCTAGGTGGTTTTGGTAATTCATAACAACATATAGCTCATTGAGCTAATGCTATTCCCAGACAAATATTTCAGGAAAGCTCAATGAATGGCATGGCATGGATGATGAAAGTGGATCCCTCAAAATACTAAGGACAAAGGATTGGCTCAAGCTCAAAAGCTCAAGACTCTTCATTTTACATTTTAGTGATCCAAGATCACATTGAGTCTATAGGAAAAGCCAATACTATCAAGGAGGGATGAGGTGTTGCTTAATGAGCCTCTTGCTTCAAGTGCTTAGTGATATGCTCCAAAACCCTCAACTACTTTCTCACATCCACATATGACCTAAACTCAAAGTCAAAATTGGTCCCACCGATTCTTTCTATCCGGCGCCACCGAGTGCAAATGTCATAGCCACTGCCACAAACCCTAGGCAAATTGGTCTCACTGATAGGGATCTTGGTCTCACCGAGATGGGATTGTAATCTCTCTGTTTCCCTTCGTAACATTTCGGTCTAACCGAAGTGAGCGATCGGTCCCACCGAGATTGCAATGTAAACTCTCTGTTTCCTTTTCGTAACATTTCGGTCTCACGGAGAAGAGCGAATAGGTCCCACCGAGTTTGTGTAATCGGTCCTACCGAGTTGCTTGTCGGTCCCACCGAAAATCCTAACGGTCACTAGATTTTCTAAATCGGTCCGACCGAGTTTGTTGATTCGGTCCCACCGAGTTTGGTAAATTGTGTGTAACGGTTAGATTTTGTGTGGAGGCTATTTATACCCCTCCACCTCCTCTTCATTCGTGAAGAGAGCCATCAGAACAAACCTACACTTCCAACTTACCATTTCTGAGAGAGAACCACCTACTCATGTGTTGAGGCCAAGATATTCCATTCCTACCATATGAATCTTGATCTCTAGCCTTCCCCAAGTTGCTTTCCACTCAAATCTTCTTTCCACCAGATCCAAATCCTATTAGAGAGAGTTGAGTGTTCAGGAGACTATCATTTGAAGCACAAGAGCAAGGAGTTCATCATCAACGCACCATTTGTTTCTTCTTGGAGAGTGGTGTCTCCTAGATTGGCTAGGTGTCACTTGGGAGCCTCCGACAAGATTGTGGAGTTGAACCAAGGAGTTTGTAAGGGCAAGGAGATCTCCTACTTCGTGAAGATCTACCGCTAGTGAGGCAAGTTCTTTGTGGGTGACGGCCATGGTGGGAGAGACAAGGTTGCTTCTTCGTGAACCCTTCGTGGGTGGAGCCCTTCGTGGACTCGCGCAACCATTACCCTTCGTGGGTTGAAGTCTCCATCAACGTGGATGTACGATAGCACCACCTATTGGAACCACGACAAAAACATCCGTGTCTCCAATTGCGTTTGAATCCTCCAAACCCTTCCCTTTACATTCTTGCAAGTTGCATGCTTTAATTTCCGCTGCTCATATACTCTTTGCATGCTTGCTTTAATTGTGTGAAGATTGCTTGACTTGTCCAAAGATTGCTAAAATCTGCCAAACTCTAAAATTGGGAAAAGGTTAAGTTTTTAATTGGTCAAGTAGTCTAATCACCCCCCCCCCCCTCTAGACATACTTCAAGGTCCTGCATGCTCCCAAGGGGCGATGCTCGCACTATTGTACTGCAGCAAAGGCGTCCTCTAAGAAGACGACGGTTGCACAGGGCGCGTCTCTGAAAAGAAAGGCTAACGACGATACAGTCAGGCCCTCTCCTTCATCGAAGAGGTATAATCCTTTAACACGCACTTAGTGGATAGATCGGACGGTGACATTTCCTGTTGTGCCATATTGCAGGAGGAGTGTACGACGGACTGTATCCGGAAACCTGACCGGCCATGCACAAACTAATCCAGCCCCGAATCCTACCACCAGGATTGGAGGGGATGCAGGTGCAATGTCGGACTGTCATCTCCCAGAGGATTTGGATAATGTATCTGTCATGAACTCTGAAGTGGAGAGTGCAATGGGTCACCGGCGGCGGAGAGCGGCTATCCGTGACCCGAACATCACCGAAGAGGCTTTCAATGCCTTCAGCTCAACGGATGCTAATATCCGAGCTGCTCGGGATGGACAGAGCCACTCACCAGCTTTCAGAGGATATGTGAGTAAGTATTTTTATGCAGATTCAATAATCATATGCCAGTAGCCCCCGAGTCTTGAAGCAGTTGGCCCAACTGATTTAAGAGTTGTTATATTGTCAGGTACTCACGGAGAGGAATAACACATTGTTGAAGGAGCTAGAAGAATGCGGAACGAAACTGACTGCTGCCACCGCCGAACTAGAAAATTTGAAGAAATCCAAGAAGGCACCTGATGGTAAGTACAGCAGCAAATCGGAAATAAGGTTCCGTGCCTACAACGAGGTTGCTTAAATATGCTTTTGTCTCGTTGGTAGGCTCGATAGATCAGCTGGAGGAGAGGCTAAGGGCTGCTCAAGTGGACAAACAACATGCCGAAGGGCAAGAAGCCGCTGGTCAACCTGTATTGATAGGGACCATTAATGAGAAGAACAAACTACATGATGCAAATATCAAGCAAGCCGAAGAACTGAAGGATTTAAGAGCCCAATTATTGGATGCTTTGATGGAGCACAAGAAGCTGAAAGGTAGCATATTCAGTATGCTCTTTAACCTATCTGTCACATGGTCTCCTGTTTGAAAATTTCATAGGTTTGCTTCTGTAGGTGTGCTAACCGGACGTCCCGAAGGAGAAGTGTATGGATTCCAAGGCGACCTGCTACAAGAGCTGTCCAAAGTGCACGAGCGAGCTTGGAAAGCATTGAGGAACATGGCGAAGGATTTATGGACATCCGGTCCCCCTCCGGGAAGTATGGATGAGCTTGCGAATTTATTCAAGGGAGCTCATCGCCGTTTGGAGCTATGGAAGATATCAGCATGTCGGGAAAGCCCCGAGAAGCCTGGGCCATGGTGAAAACCGGTATACCAAGCTTGATCCGAATCATATGGACCGGGTCGGACCTCGGGGACCAGATGGACAAGAAATTCCTGTGAGCTTAGTGTACGACCAAGTGAAAATAGCTGCTAAGTTTTCTCAACAGGATTGTGAACTAGACAACCTACTAGAGGGTCTAGAGGAAGAAGAAGTTTTTGAGTCCAAGTAGTAGTGTACTTTATCAACAAACTTTATCTCCAGTCGAATTGTAAAATGATTGTCATGGCAGACTTTCCGCTTCGACCTCCAGCACCTGAGGTTTGAAGTGTTTCCGGATATTGTACCATTGGTAAACACCAAGGTATGTTTGAAAATTGGGCAGTCCGGTCATAGTTGCTTAAACAGACAAGTTGTATTCGGGGAGTTACGTTATATTACATTTTATCGTAAGAAACATCTTCCAGAGAGAATAGTTCCGTTAAGGGTTCCTTTCCCTGGGCCAGCATACATTTTTGCGCATGCATAAGCTGTGGTGCAAGAAATCACAGTACGCATTATAATTTGGGGGCGTATATTGCAGCGAGGGCAATTAATATATTGTCTGCCGACCATTTATTCCCTTAAGAACGCTAGCTTTTGGCTTCACCCGTCTGAGGTACACGACCGGATAACCCGGCTGTAACAATCGCAGAGGTGCTCCCTTTATGCCCTAGCCGAACAAGCGGAACATAGGCCATAAGCACAGGAGCCAGGCAACCTAGCTTGGCAAAAATTTAAGTCATAAAGGTGCATATAATGGCGAAGAGAAGACACATATGAGTAGACAACACATATATATGGCGAGCTTGATGCTCGAAAATAATAATCATAATAAGCACAGAAGCCCCCAGGTATTATGGGGTATGCACATTTAATGATGTATATCCCTCGAGTGTGCGGTTTCTCCAAACACTGTTAGCAGTCGTATAAAAATGAAAAAAAGAGAGAGAAAGGGTGAGAGGGAGAAAAGAAAAGACGAAGAAAATTTATAAGTGTGAACTTAGGCGTAGAATCTTCGGAGTCGAGCAGCGTTCCATGGGTTTGGTTCCAAATGATTATCCGAAGCGTTGTGAAGGCGATAGGCTCCTCCAGTGAGATCTTCATCTATGATGAAGGGACCCTCCCATTTGGGCTTGAGCTTGTCCTTTTTATTCTCTGATAGGCGTAGGACGAGTTCACCGACATTATAAGTCTTTGCCCGTACTTCCATGCTTTGATATCGCCGAGCTTGCTGTTGGTAAAATGCGGAACGAGCCTTTGCGATGTCGCGCTCCTCCTCCAAGCCGTCCAAATCGTCCCACCGGTCAAGCTCGGCCTCTCTCTCTTCATACATGCGCACTCTAGGTGAGTCATGAATAATGTCGCAAGGCAATACTACCTCGGCGCCGTACACCATGAAAAAAGGTGTGTATCTGGTCGTCTGATTGGGCGTGGTACGCAACCCTAGAGTACAGAATCGAGTTCTTCAGCCTAGTGCTTGTTTGACTCATGCAGCGATCACACTAGTCTGGGTTTAATGTCGCTCATTATCAAGTTGTTAGCCCGTTCGGCCTAACCGTTTGTCTGAGGTGAAATACGGAGGCGTAATCGAGCTTGATGCGGAAATTAGCGCACCAGGTTATCACCTCATTGGCCGTAAAGTTAGAACCATTGTCAGTAATGATACTATGTTGGACACCACAACGGTGTACAACGCCGGATATGAAGTCTATAACCCGATATCATCAGGGAATGGCCATGATTTCGTGAGCCGATGATGTTACTTCGGTGCCCGAACCCCCGACGATATCGGGACTGTGTTCGGAATCTGGGGGTATGATCGGTTCTGGAACGGTGTTGCCGCTCTTATCCTGCCAAATGACGGATGGCTTGAAGAGCCTCTCCAAGAAGGTGTTAGGCGGGACGCGGTCGTGCTTGGCGCCCATGCGGGCAAGTATGTCTGTAGCTTGATTACTCTCTCGAGCCACATGATGAAACTCGAGCCCTTCAAACCGAGCTGATATTTTGAGTACGGCATTGCGGTGTGCCGCCATCTTTGAATCTTTTGCGTCGAAGTCTAGGCTTATCTGATATATTGCAAGGTTTGAGTCCCCGTGTACTTCGAGGCGTTGTATGCCCATGTTGACGGCCATCTGGAGACCATGCAGAAGGGCCTCGTATTCGGCTGCATTGTTAGAGTCTATGTACAGTATTTGGAGCACATAACAGATTGTGTCTCCCGTGGGGGATGTCAAGACGACCCAGCCCCCAATCCAGCTAACATTTTTGAGCCGTCGAAGTGCATCACCCAGTTGGAATATGTGCCGTCTTATTTAGGGAGTTCGGTCTCTGTCCATTCGGCGACGAGGTCAGCCAACACCTGAGATTTGATAGCTCGATGTGGCTTGTAAATTATTTCAAATGGTAAGAGCTCAATGGCCCATTTGGCAATCCGGCCGGTGGCGTCCCGATTGTTTATAATATCATTAAGTGGCACTTCGGAGGCCACTGTGATCAATCACTCTTCAAAGTAGTGTTGCAGCTTGCGGGATGCCATGAAGACTGCATATGCTATCTTTTGATAATGCAGGTATCATGATTTGCATGGTGTAAAGACTGTTGATACATAATATACTGGTTTTTGAACTGGGAATTTATGTCCCTCCTCATATCGTTCGACGACAAGCACCACACTCACCACCTGGTGAGTTGCAGATATGTAGAGAAGCATCGGTTCACCGACGTTTGGTGCGGCCAAGATTGGCTTACTTGCTAACAGAGCTTTTTTTCTTCCAATCCGGCCGTGGCAGCGTCCATCCACACGAAGTGGTCCGTGCGGCAGAGCAAGCGATATATGGCAACACCTTTTCCCCTAGTCTGGAGATAAAACGGCTTAAAGCTGCCAGGCACCCAGCTAACTTTTGGACCTACTTGAGGTCTGTTGGTGTTGCGAGCTGTGATAGGGCTCGGATTTTAGCGGAGTTTGCGTCGATTCCTCTATTGGAGACAATGAACCCAAGCAACTTTCCGGCTGGAACGCCGAAAACGCATTTTTCTGGATTGAGCCATATGTCATATGCTCGGAGGTTGTCGAATGTAAGGCGTAAGTCATCTACCAATGAATCGACATGTTTGGTTTTGATGACTACGTCATGTACATATGCCTCCATAGTTTTGCCAATCTGCTTTTCCATGCAGGTTTGAATCATGCGTTGGTAGGTTGCGCCGGCGTTCTTGAGCCTGAAAGGCATAGTGTTGAAGCAGAAGGGCCCATACGGAGTGATGAACACCGTGGTGGCTTGGTCGGATTCCTTCATCATATTGATGGTATCCGGAATATGCGTCAAGGAAGCACAAGGAATTGTGTCATGCGGTTGCGTTAATAATCTGGAACATTCAAGGTAGTGGGAAGGGGTCCTTAGGGCAAGCCTTATTAAGGTCTTCAAAATCGACACACAGGCGCCAGGATTTATCCTTATTAGGTACCATGACCGGGTTTGCTAGCCAGTTCGTATGTTTGATCTCTCTTATAAACCCAGCTTCAAGTAGCTTGGCTAGCTCCTCCCCTATATCCTTTCATTTGGTTTGGAGAATCGGCGCAGAGTTTGCTTGACTGGTTTGTATCCTTTCAGTATATTGAGACTATACTCGGCCAGTCTCCGTGGGATACCTGGCATATCCGAAGGGTGCCAGGCAAAAATGTCCCAGTTCTCACGCAGGAATGCGTGTAATGCGGCGTCCACTGTCGGATCTAGCTGTGCCCAAATGGAAGCTGTTTTCTTGGGGTCCGTCGGGTGGACTTGAAATTTGACTATTTCGTCTGCTGGCTTGAAGGAAGTAGATTTGGGTCTTTTATCGAGGATTACATCGTTCGTATCTACTATAGAATGTATAGTGGTTAATTCCTCGACCGCAAGGGCCTCGGATAATGCCTCAAGGACCAGAGAGGCGGTTTTGTTTTTGGAGTGGAGTGCTATGTCCGGATCACTGGTGATAGTGATAATTCCATTGGGCCCAGGCATTTTGAGCTTCAAATACCTGTAATGGGGTACGGCTTGGAAGCGCGTGAATGCGTCTCGCCCCAGCAAAGCATGATACCCATTGTTTAATGGTGCCACATGGAAGAGTAACTCTTCAGACCTGTAGTTCTCCGGCATGCCTAATACCACGTCGAGTTTGATTCTTCCTGAGCATCTGGCCTCCCGACTAGGGATAATACCACGAAAGGTGGTGTTACTTTGCTCAATGCATCTCCTGTCCATTTTCATTTTATTGAGCGTGTCCTCGTAGATGAGGTTCAGTATGCTACCCCCGTCCATGAGCACTTTAGTGAGCCGAAAGCCGTCTATGATTGGGTTTAGGACCAAAGCGGCTGGTGCTCGGACTAAGCGGGATCTTGGTTCGTCATCGGCATTGAAAGTGATCGCCTTGTCGTTCCAAGGATTTCTACTGCCACGTGGCAGACTTCGTCTAGGTCGAGGAGCGCCCTTTTGCGCAGATTATTTGAAGAAAAGGTCTCGAAGACCGTGAATACTTTGGGATCATTGTCCTCCGAAGAGTAGTTCTCTGGAGTGTGGCTAGTGAGGATACCCTCGCCGCTCTTGGCCACCTGTCGGAGTATCCAACATGCTCGAAGGCCATGTGTTAGTTCGGTGTTCGGCGTCATGTGAATTTTACAGGGCTTGTCGAGCCATTCCTCTAGGACATTTCTATGCCCCATAATGGGTTTAATTTTCTTGTCCATGGAATGATGAATGGGTGCTCCATGGGGGTGCATCCTCTTTGCCCGTCCGGGGGATGGCCTAAAGGCCTGCGGTTCCCAGCGGGCTATCTGGGTTTTCCAGGCCATTTCCATTGTGCAGTACTTCTGTACTATGTGTGCCTCTCGGCATAGTGCAGTACGTGACGGCAGTTGAGGGCATTAAGTATTCCCTCATCCGTGCAATTGTTGCAAAATACCGAGATCGCGTCGTCGTCACAGCAATCCTTGATCTTATTTTTAACAAGTAGGAATCTAGCCCAAAAGTGGTGGACTGTTTCCTAAGGCTGCTGCCGCACATACATTAAGTCGCATATGTCAAGACGACCATAGTTGCTTGGGGAATATTGCTTGTGGTGGGTGGGCGGGTTCAAATCCCAACCTTGATTCACTGAGAAGTCCGGATTCTGAAGAATCTCCGAGGATATGGGCCTGGGCTCCGGAGCATCCGGTGCGTTTTTAGGCTCAATGCCCGATTCCATGTTCGGAGGACAAGAAGTGTCTTCCGGAAGACGGGAGTCCGGTTCTCCGAGCTCGAAAACCCGAACAAACTTTGTTCTCAACGTAGGAGAAGAGTCATTGTCGGCTTGTTCCTCCATGATTGCAACATGATGGGTTATCAGCGGAGATCTAATTTCTCTCCGATCGGGTTTAAGCCCAATCCGATCATAGTCGGTTGCGACCCCCAGGGCGGCAATGCGATCTATCAGTTCGTTTAAGGCCGATACATCTGTCGGATCTATCTTGTCAGATTATTCAGGGCCGACGCGGAGGCGATTTTTAGCGATGAGTTGGGCTGCTTCTGGCTTAACGGCCGGGCGAACGCCCATGATGAAGCTGCCGAGCCGGAGGGTTTGCCCTAAAGCTAGGGCTTCTCCGGAAGTGATGTTTTCCTTGATGACAAGGCGATCCATCAATCCTTTTGTTGATGGCATAGAGGAACTCTCAATGAAAGCACCGATGTCGGTGTCAAAACCGGCAGATCTCGGGTAGGGGGTCCCGAACTATGCGTCTGAGGATAGAAGGTAACAGGAGGCAGAGGACATGATGTTTACCCAGGTTCGGGCCCTCTTAATGGAGGTGATACCCTAGTTCTTGCTTGATTGACTTTGATGAGTATAGGGGTTACAAGAGTTGATCTACCTCGAGATCGTAATGGCTAAACCCTAGATGTCTAGCTTGTATGATTGTGATCGCCCCTAAGGACTAAACCCTCCGGCTTATATAGGCACCAGAGGGGACTACGGTTGTACAAAGTCGGTTTATAGAGGAAGGAAACTACACATCCGAACACCAAGCTTGCCATCCACGCAAAGGAGAGTCCCATCCGGCCACGGGAAAAGGCCTTTGGTTCTGCATCTTCACGGCCCGTCAATCCAGCCCATGTCACATAGGCTGGCTCTCTAAGGACCCCATAATCTAGGACTCCCTCAACGAAGAATTGCAAGCACCCCATCGATACTACCACAGACAAGCTCAAGGCCATTGCCATGTCTAAGCCCCCTTCGATCTCTCCGGGATCCCTCATTAAGCAAGTCCAGGTAATATCTTTTCTTGACGGTCTTTTTCTTGATCTTGATCGTGTTTTTTCATCTAACACGCAGTACTAGTACTAGTAGTACAACTTTCTGGGTGATCTTGCATGTGATTTTTGTGCGCTAAATGACGGTTCTAAATTCCTCTTTTGACCAAAACATGCAAGAGGTTGACATTGATTTCTTATAGATTACTTTCAACAACTTTATGAACATCAATGCTACCTTTTAAGAGAGTATATTAGCCTTAGTAACTTGTGTTATGGATATTGCAAGTAATCCCTCCGCTCTCATGCCTTTGAATACATGTTCTAGTGTCTTTGTTCGCTCATTTCTGTGCATATATGTAGTCTTATATGGAGTAAAACATCGAAAATCATCTTATATTTCTGAACGGAGGTAGTAATAAAATATTTTGTTCCTGTTTGAATTAGAACTAGGTCCACGATTAAGATGAGTTCTCAAAGTCATGTCGTGTGAACTGGAAGATGTGAGGATGAGTTCTGCTAAACTATCCAGCTGATGTGTCCTTCTCGCCACGTGTCCTGAACTAGTGTTTTCCAGTAGCATTGTTGTCAGGCGTGTTCTCAAGGGTGTACTTGACCACAACAATTTCCTGGATGTGCATTCGATTACGAAGGGTGTGGTTCTTGTAAAGCTTCCCGACAAATTTAATGCGGATTGTCTTCATCGTCATGTTTATGAGTGGAAAGGCCACTCTGTTAGGTTCTCTAAGGTTGACGAGATGGTGATGGTGCTGGTAGACATCTCTCACGAAGTCCATGGCCTAGTGAGTTATGTGGGGCACATCCCGTAGGTTGGTGGCAAGAAATAGTCTATAGAGTTTAATTAGTGCAACTTTGCTTGTCTATAGTAAGTACTATTGTTCACTACTGGATTTGTGTGTGTGAACCCTAAATTGTTTAGTATTGCCGTTTTTGTTGTCTGGTGAGTCCTGATAACAGTCTATGTTAATGTCTGTTAACTCAATTCAGTCTGTATATTTTTAAGTATCCATATCATCTTTTTTGTGAGGACGGTTTATCAATTATGGTATTCCAATATTTGTATGCATTGCAGGGTTTATCGCACCCACCAGCATTTCTAGTCCCATGGACGTTCGGTCCATACGATTTGTCAGGGCCTTTGGACTATCCTGCTTGTGGGAGTAAGCGGGGGCCCTGCATGCCATGCGTAATTGGACGATCAATCTTCTATTTACAACTTGAACATAGTAATTTCCTGGTAAGGATTCACTCGTGCACATCAAGTAAATCTTATTGATTTACTGTCTAAAATCTTATTGATTTAATGTCATGTTTTCTTACTTTTGCTGATATTTAACGATGCAGGTTTTGCTATGTGACATTCATCATGGAATAAACCGTTTGGTTTGCTCTACGATTGTTATTTTTGTAGGTTTCACTTCTATTACTGGACACAATTGGATCAGTCTGTTGTCTGAGTACAATCTGAAGCCCTATGAAGAACTGCAGTTTGGTTTGACAAACATGCCATAATTAGTCCTTCTCGTGTTTAAAAGAAATGAAAAAAAAGACTGGATCAAGGTCACGGAGCCTAGTCAAGTTAGAAAGCTGATCACAGCAGACCAGAGACGATCCCTGCTGTCTCGCACATTAGTACCACCTTCAGCAATGGATCAAGCACCGGCACCTTCTCCGACGGCACTTGCTCTAGCACTGACGCGGCAGTAGCTCAGTCTGATCCACTTGAGGATTGGGTACCGACCGCGTCAGTGGATCAGGATGATCTACAGTAGGATCGGGCATCGACACCGGCACCTACTCCGACACTGGCACCAGCTCCACAAGGAGCACCACCTTTGGCAGCAGCAGCGGCACTACCAGTCGCACCGGCACGGGCACCAGCAACGGGTCCTGCACCTGCACCTGCACCAACACTTGAAGTTGCACTTGCATCTGCTCCAGCCTGTGCAGTGGCAACGGAACTAGTAGTTGCACCGGCAACAGACTGGGTTGCAGTTCGCACTGCATATACCAAAGTCCTTACAACAATTGACATCTCCACCTTTTCTTTCCATCTTGTTTCACATCATTCACAGTGTTGATCTAACTGTTTGTGTATGTCTTCTTGTTTGCAAATAGAGAATTCCTAGAGCAACGAGGGAGTCGTTCAACAATCCGGGCGACCATGGCCAAGTTTCTCTTACCATGCGCAACCTTGGTGTGAATGAACCTGCTCATTATACCATAAGCACAAAGGATGGTTGCATGATGATTGATGCTAAAGGATGATCAAGGTTCAAATCTAAATCAAATCTTGCGGTAGGGGATGATGTCGAAATCAAACTTTCTCAGCAAGGAGAGTTGGTCCAAATCAACTTTGAGATTCTTCAGTAGCAGCACGCAACTGCCGAACTGATCTATCCTATGAGAGATTTTGATGTAATAATATGGCACGGTGACAAGTGTCCTGTGTGTATAAGTAGTACTACAGTATTATTTATCATGTAGGATATCGTTGATAAAATTGCAACTCTGATTGCTGGTTAGGAACTGTCATCCGGTTTCATTCTAACAGCTTTCGTGCTTTATTTAATTTTCTGTATTTGCGTTGCGTCAGCATCTAAAACCTGTGTCGTACCGATCGCTTGCCATATGTAATGCGTTGAGGTAGAACACATGGGCTGCCAAACATGCAGGCCCATCGGCTTGTGTCCCAAAGTCTAGAACTGTGAGCCTGTCTAAGTATTATATTCTCAGCTGAACCCCCATATTATGTTATATATATTCCCCTTGATTTTTCTTATGTATAAAGTTGTGATATAAAAGATTTTTATATTTCTTTATAGAGGGAGTATCTCTCTATCAAAAATATATTTATGTGTAACTAGTTACTCCTGCCTTTCTACTTGCTTTCGCTGATATGTGGGGCATCCGGCAACGGGGTCCAGGTGCCATGCACCAAATTAGAGTGCACAACTGCACGGTAGACTCATCCCGGTCGTACCGCTGCAGTAATTCCCAATGAGCCATCAAATCACAAAAAAACCACCTTTCCAGCTTTAGCAGTAAGCTAGACGGACGAAGCATCAATATTTTACAGGGCCTGAATCCCCTTCTCCCTCGTCTTCTTGTTCAGAGAAAACCCCCTCTGTCCCTGGGCCTGAATCCCCTTCTCCCTCGTCTACTTGTTCAGAGAAAACCCCCTCTCGGCGATTGCATAGGGTTTTTTCATGGAGAACCAGGTACAAATTCTTCATCCATCCCTGATAAATCTAAGTCCCTTGGTCACGGGTAATCCTAGGATGGAAGCCGCTGTCGTTGATGCATTTTTCTTCCTAATGAATCTAGTATGTTTCATTTGCAGTTCCCAAAGTGTGAGGACCCTACAGGTTTCTCCACCCTCGGCGAGACGCCACACTTGTTCTTTCTCATCCTAACAAAGGATTTTAAAACGCGCACAGTATGTTCCTAGAATCCTCTTTTCTATCCGGGAGGGTGGGGGTTTTGAACATGCTGTCGACTAATTTGGAAATTTTGATTGCTATATTTGGATAAAAGGTACTAGTACCACGATCAACACTGACGTGAAGGAGGAAATTATTTCTATATTTGGATAGAGAATACATTGTGTTCCCATATTATTTTTCCTACAGTGCATTCCTTGCTTTGCCAAAACACATGTACTCAAGATGGCAAGCCTTGCCATAACTAAATACACCAGTTTAATGGTCACACTAAAGACAATCCATGGATATAAGTTCCGAGTTGGGCTCATGAACCAAGAAGATTGTTGTTTTTTATGGCTGGACTTGGATAAACTTTCTCAAGTGTTACGGACTGAAATTTGGCGCACGAATGTTGATGGAAATAGCAGAACCTGGTCTCATCTTCACTGTGATCTTCCACCTCGACGTCGTTCCAGTAGATCATCCATGTTAGTTTTGTATCTAGTTCTTTCTTGTTGCCTTGATTACTACTTAATCCACCTATTCTATCTAACTAATCAGAATTTAACTTTAGAAGTAGCAACGATTTGTGATTCCCTTCTCTTTCGAAGATGCTACTTCTAACTAAAATTTCTTATAATTGGTGACACGTGTAGGTTATTTCAAAGTTAAGCACGCTAGTCGTTTGTTATACTATAAGAACTTGACTGTTACTGATGGCACTGAAGTTGACTGGGATGACATCCACAAGTTCCTACACTTTATTGATCGTCCTGAGGTCCTTGTGGGGTGTTTCAATGGTGGAAGGCCACGTGAGATATGTGTGCCACTACTGCACACGTTGAACAAGTCCAACTGTGTTAAGAAACTTATGGTACGAGCTGTTTTGTGTTATATTTTTGTTCATAAACTCTTGCTTATACATAGTTTTATAGTTGTGATCTTCTTGAAACAGAAACTGGCCAATTCTATTTTTCCTATACAGATGTCTGGCCATGGTCGGGTCAGACTTGTGCTTGGTCACAACATTATGTTTATGTCAATCTACTCCAATCCCCTTGGAGGTGAAAATATACTTATTCATGGGTGGTCTCAAATAATGAAGGCTCGTCCATCTTGGAGAATCGGACAGAAGGTTATGGTCATGCTTTTCCATGGCTATAAAGCGAATATCCTGTTTATTGACCACATTGCAAGATGAAGCCGCTTTCAGAAGGTTGTGGATGCGCGGGGTGGTACCTGGGCCTTCTCTTGGGGCTTTGGTGGCCTCACCCTTGGTTCAGTGTAGGAAAAGTAGCACTGTTCGACACGTGCTTTGTACGGTTGAACCTGTATAAGTACTCATACTGCTGCCAGCTATGGTTGTTAAGTGCCCCTGCTGGTTTCAGTTAAGGTTGTTAAGTACTCCTACTGCTTTTATAGTCTGTCGTATTTCTTCAGTCTCGTCTTCTTCCAGCCGCCAAAACCAAACTAGCGCCAGCGGGGCCGCCTGCTTCCGCCTCCCACAACTGGCTATGCCTCAGCGCATGCATCGCCACCCCACCGTCTCCTAAATCGTTAACGCCGACATCCTCCGTGCACTTTGGTGCGCTCGCCGCGGCGCTGCCTGATGACCCACAAGTATAGGGGATCTATCATAGTCCTTTCTATAAGTAAGAGTGTCAAACCCAGCAAGGAGCAGAAGGAAATGACAAGCGGTTTTCAGTAAGGTATTCTCTGCAAGCACTAAAATTCTCGGTAACAGATAGTTTTGTGATAAGTTAATTCATAACGGATAACAACTAACAAAAGTAAACAAGGTGTAGCAAGGTGGCCCAATCCTTTTTGTAGCAAAGGACAAGCCTGGACGAACTCTTATATAAAGCAAAGCGCTCCCGAGGACACATGGGAATAATCGTCAAGCTAGTTTTCACCATACTCATATGATTCCTGTCTGTTACTTTGATAATTTGATATGTGGGTGGACCGGTGCTTGCGTGTTGTCCTTCCTTGGACAAGACTCCCACTTATGATTAACCCCTCTCGCAAGCATCCGCAACTATGAGAGAAGAATTAAGGTAAACCTAACCATAGCATGAAACATATGGATCCAAATCAGCCCCTTACGAAGCAACACATAAATTAGGGTTTAAGCTTCTGTCACTTCAGCAACCCATCATCTACTTATTACTTCCCAATGCCTTCCCCTACGCCCAAACAATGTTGAAGTGTCATGTAGTCGACGTTCACATAACACCACTAGAGGAGAGACAACATACATCGACTCAAAATATCGAACGAATACCAAATTCACATGATTACTTATAACAAGACTTCTCCCATGTCCTCAGGAACAAACGTAACTACTCACAAAGTATATTCATGTTCACAATCAAAGGGATAATGAATAGCATTAGGGATCTGAACATATGATCTTCCATCAAATAAACCAACTAGCATCAACTATAAGGAGTAATCAACACTACTAGCAACCCACAGGTACCAATCTGAGGTTTTGAGACAAAGATCAGATACAAGAGATGAACTAGGGTTTGAGAGGAGATGGTGCTAGTGAAGATGTCGATGGAGATTGACCTCCTCTCGGTGAGAGGATCAATGGTGATGACGATGGCGGTGATTTCCCTCCGAGGATATTTCCCTGGCGAACAGCTCATGGGAGCCCTAGATTAGTCTGCCTGTGTTCCGCCTCGACGGCAATGGCGCTCGTCCCAAAAGCTTCCTTATGATTTTTTTCAGGGTAAAAGACACCATATAGCATAAGATGGACGTCGAGGCCTACCGGCGGGCCCACAGGGCAGGGGGCGCACCCAGGGGGTAGGGCGCGCCCTCCACCCTCATGGATGACTGGTGGCCCCCCTCTGGTGCTTTCTTCGCCCAATATTTTTAATATATTCCAAAACTGATGTCCGTGAAGTTTCAGGACTTTTGGAGTTGTGCAGAATAGGGCTCTAATATTTGCTCCTTTTTCAGTCCAGAATTCCAGCTGCCGGCATTCTCCCTCTTCATGTAAACCTTATAAAATAAGAGAGAAAAGGCATAAGTATTGTGATATAACGTGTAGTAACAGCCCACAATGCAATAAATATTGATATAAAAGCATGATGCAAAATGGACGTATCAACTCCCCCAAGCTTAGACCTCGCTTGTCCTCAAGCAAAAGCCGAAATCGAAAAATATGTCCACATGTATAAAGATAGAGGTGTCGATAAAATAAAATACGGACATGAGGGCATCATGATCTTTAGAACAACAACATATATGTCATATGATTTCTTATGTTAAAGTAACAAGTATTCACAAGGTAACATATGAATCAGAAACTTCATTGAAAACTAACAAACTAAGATCTCAGTCATTAAAGCAATTGCAATTTATCATAACATCAGAAAGAGTCAATATAAGAGCTTTTCAGCAAGTCCACATACTCAACTATCATTTAGTCTTTCATAATTGCTAACACTCACATGATACTTATGGATACAAAGTTTCAGTCGGACACAGAGAAAGACAGGGGCTTATAGTTTCGCCTCCCAACCTTTTACCTCAAGGGTAATGTCAAAATAATACTTTATGAAAACCTACATCCAAGTGGATATATATATTAGGATCTTTCCAACACATAGTGCTTGCCAAAGGATAAAGTGTAAAAGGGAAGGTGAAGATCACCATGACTCTTGTATGAGGGTAGAAGGTAAAAATAAAAGATAGGCCCATCGCAGAGGGAAGCAAAGGTTGTCATGCGCTTTTATGGTTGGATGCACAAAATCTTAATGCAAAATAACGCCACTTTATATTGCCACTTGTGATAGGGACCTTTATTATGCAGTCTGTCGCTTTTATTTCTTTCATATCACAAGCTCGTATAAAGCTTATTTTCTTAACACTAATAGATCATACACATTTAGAGAGCAATTTTTGTTGCTTGCACCGATGACAACTTACTTGAAGGATCTTACTCAATCCATAGGTAGGTATGGTGGACTCTCATGGAAAAACTGGGTTTAGGGGTGTTTGGAAACACAAGTAGTATCTCTACTTGGTGCAAAGAATTTAGCTAGCATGAGGGGGAAAGGCAAGCTCAACATGTTGGATGATCCATGACAATATAGCTTTTTGGATATAAGAAAACATAACCCATTACGTTGTATTCCTTGTCCAACATCAACCTTTTAGCATGTCATATTTTAACGAGTGCTCACAATCATAAAATATGTCCAAGATAGTATATTTATATGTGAAAACCTCTCTTTCTTTATTACTTCCTATTAATTACAACGATGACCAAAACTATGTTTGCCAACTCTCAACAACTTTTATTCATCATACTCTTTATATGTGAAGCCATTACTCTCCATAACATCAATATGATCTTTTTATTTCTTTTCTATTCTTTCTTTAATTCCCTCAAGATCATAGCAAGATAGCAAAGCCCTCAACTCGAAACTATTCTTTACTATATATAACTCACGGACTCCATTACATAGATAGAGATGAAAACAAAACTCAAAGCTAGATCATACTAAAACTTTATTCTACTAGATCAAGATATAACCAAAAGGATCGAACTAAGAAAAATGGTAAAGATAGAAGTGTGATGGCGATACGATACCAGGGCACCTCCGCCAAGCTTGGAAGTTGCCAAGGGAAGTGCCCATACCCATGTATTTATGTCTCTTTCTTCGGAGGTGGTGATGATGGAGTTTTTGGTGATGTAGGCTTGTCGTACATCTTCCAAGGCATAGGCTCACCATCATAGAAGGATGAATGAGTCTCCGGGATCCTCAAATCTGCAGCCAAACTCATCCTCTTGAATCTATATTCATACTCACAGTTTTGGTTTTCCAGGTCATAGATCTGGGCCTGGAGGTGCTCGATTTTCTCATGAAGCTTTAACATGGCCTCCCCGATGTTCTTGGCATTCAGTTTGTGGTTGTTGGTGAACTCCATGATCATGATGTGATTGGCATTGAGTCCGTGTTCCACCATCCCTTGGCACTTGAAAACTTGTTGCTCCATTGCTTCGAGTCTTGTCTCCATGCTTCCGGTCCTCTTCGGCCCCTCAACATCATGGATGTGCAGCACCGCCTCACGCATCTCAATGGTTTGAGGGTGTTGCAGCACCTCCACGTGGTAAGGGTTGATGACCTTCTCAAAAAACTTCTCCTAAAGGGTGCTTGGAGACGTCATATTGATCTAGATCTGTAAGAAAAATAGATCGAAACAAAAACAGAGGATTTTGTCATGGTACGGTGGTCAAAACCTTCGGGAAGTTATATAATGAATTTTTATCGACCAAAAGAAGTATCGTGCAAGGAAATGGAGTCCGGAGGGCACACGAGGTGGCAACGAGGCAGGGGGCCGCGCCCAGGGGGTAGGGCGCGCCCTCCACCCTCGTGGTTTCCTCGTGTCTCTTTTGGACTACTTTTAATTTTTCCTAATTTTTTAAATATTCCAAAACAAAGAAAAATGCTATTATAACAGCTTTGGAGTCGGTTTACTTACCGTACCTCATACCTGCTCCTTTTCGGAGTCTAAAATGTTTTGGAAAGTATCCCTTGTGTACTCCTCCGGTGTTATGGTGTCAATTATATTGGTTTCAATATTTATGGGATTACATGAGATATAATGTTTGATTCTTTAACCGTTTACCACCTTCGGATTTGTGCCTTCGGCGTTGTTGATTTTGATGGCACCGGAATGATAGACCTCCTCAATAATGTAAGGACCTTCCCATTTAGAGAGAAGTTTTTCCTGCAAAAAATCTTAACCGAGAGTTGTATAGCAAAACATAATCACCTACATTAAACTCACGCTATTGTATCCTTTTGTCATGCCATCTTTTAACTTTTTCTTTAAACAACTTGGTATTCTCGCTTGGGTTCTCCATTCATCAAGCGAGCTAAAGTCAAATAACCTCTTCTCACCGCCAAGTTTGAAATCATAATTATGCTCTTTAATAACCCAATATGCCTTATGTTCTAGTTCGAGAGGTAAGTGACATGCTTTTCCATAAACCATTTTATACAGAGACATACCCATAGGATTTTTATAAGCAGTTCTATAGGCCCATAATGCATCATCAAGTTTCTTGGACCAATTCTTTCTAGATCTATTAACAGTCTTTTGCAAAATCAATTTAATCTCTCTATTACTCAATTCTACTTGACCACTAGACTAAGGATGATATGGAGATTCAATTCTATGATTAACATCACACTTAGCAAGCATTTTATGAAAAAGCACCAAGAATAAAAAATGTGAACCACCATCAATCATTAAATATCTAGGGACTCCAAACCTCAGAAAATTAACTTCTTTAAGCATCTTGATAGAAATGTTATGATCAGCACTACTAGTTGGAATAGCTTCTACGCACTTAGTAACATAATCAACAGCAACTAAAATATGTGTATACCCATTAGAGGAAGGAAAAGGTCCACTCTAATCAAATCCCCAAACATCAAATGGTTCAATAACAAGTGAATAATTCATAGGTATTTCTTGACGTCTACTATATTACCAATTCTTTGACATTCATCGCAAGACAAGACAAACTTACGGGCATCTTTGAAAAGAGTAGGCCAATAAAAACCAGACTGCAATACCTTATGTGCAGTTCTATCTCCAGCGTGGTGTGCTCCGTAAGCCTCGGAGTGACACTTGCGTAGGATCGATTCCTGTTCATGCTCAGGTACACAACGTCTAATAACACCATCTACTCCTTCTTTGTAAAGGTGTGGGTCATCCCAAAAGTAATGTCTTAAATCATAGAAAAACTTTTTCTTTTGCTGGTATGTGAAACTAGGTGGTATGAATTTAGCAACAATGTAATTAGCATAATCAGCATACCATGGATCAGTACAAGAAACATTTATGACGGCTAATTTTTCATCAGGAAAGCTATCATCAATAGGTATTGGGTCATCAAGAACAATTTCTAACCTAGACAAGTTGTCTGCAATGGGGTTCTCAGCTCCCTTTCTATCAATAATATGCAAATCAAATTCTTGTAGCAAAAGAACCCATCTAATAAGTCTAGGTTTAGCAGCTTTCTTTTCCATAAGATATTTAATAGCAGCATGATCAGTGTGAACAGTTACTTTGGAATCAACAATATAAGGTCTGAACTTATCACATGCAAATAGAACTGCTAAAAATTATTTTTCAGTAGTAGCATAATTTCTCTGGGCACTGTCTAGAGTTTTACTAGCATATTGGATAACATTTAATTTCTTATCAAATATTCATCCTAGAACAGCACCAACAACATAATAACTAGCATCACACATAATTTCAAAGGGTAAATTCCAATCAGGTGGCTGAACAGTAGGTGCAGAAATCAAGGCTTTCTATAGTATTTCAAATGCTTATACACAATCATCATCAAAAACAAAAGGAACATCTTTTTGCAAGAGATTAGTGAGAGGCCTAGAAATTTTAGAGAAGTCTTTAATAAACCTCCTATAGAAACCAGCATGACCAAGGAAACTTCTTATACCTTTGATATCTTTAGGACACGGCATCTTTTCAATAGCATCTACTTTAACTTTATCAACTTCAATACCTCTTTCAAAAAATTTATGACCCAAGATAATACCTTCATTAACCATAAAGTGTCACTTCTCCCAATTCAAGACAAGATTAGTTTCTTCGCATCTCTGCAAAACTCGATCAAGGTTGCTTAAGCAATCATCAAAATAAGTTCCATAAACGGAGAAATCAATCATGAAAACCTCAACAATCTTTTCACAGAAGTCAGAGAATATAGCAGTCATACATCTTTGAAAGGTATCAGGTGCATTGCATAAAGCAAAAGGCATACATCTATAAGCAAAGGTACCAAAAGGACAAGTAAAGGTGGTCTTTTCCAGATCCTCTTTTGACATGGGTATTTGAGAGAAACCAGAATAACCATCAAGAAAGCAAAATGTGTATGTTTGGATAGTCTTTCTAGCATTTATTCAATGAAAAGGTAAAGGGTTTTGATCTGTTCTAATAGCTTTGTTTAATTTGCGTAAATCAATTACCATTCTATAACTTGTAACAATTCTTTTGGGGGTCAATTCATTCTTATCATTAGGAACAACAGTAATACCTCCCTTCTTAGGGACACAATGAACAGGACTTACCAACTGACTATCAGCAATAGGATAAAGTATACCTGCCTCCAGAAGTTTTAGTATTTCATTTCTTACCACTTTCTTTCATCTTAGGATTTAACCGACCTTGGTGATCAACAACTGGTTTAGCATCTTTCTCCAGTTTTATTTTGTGCTGACATAGAGTGGGACTAATGCCCTTAAGATCGTCAAGAGTATATCCAATAGTAGCACGGTGCTTCTTCAGAGTTCTCAAAAAAATTTCTTTTTCATGCTCTGAAAAGTTAGCACTAATAATAACAGGATATATCTTCTTTTCATCAAGATAAGCATATTTAAGAGTATCAGGTAATTGTTTAAGCTCAGACACGGGATCTCCCTTGGGTGGAGGAGGATCCCCAAGGATTTCAACAGGCAAGTTGTGTTTCAAAATAGGTCCTTGCTTAAAGAATACTTCATCTATTTCCCTTCTTTCATTCATAAACATATCATTTTCATCGTCGAGCAAATATTGTTCTAAAGGATCATTAGGAGGCATGGCAATAGAAGCAAGACCAACAATTTCATCTTTACTAGGCAATTCTTTATTATGGGGTTGTCTACAAAATTTAGCAAAATTAAAATCATGAGACATATCCCCTAACCCAACAGTAACAATATCATTTTCACAGTCTATGTTAGCATTAACAGTATTCAAGAAGGGTCTACCAAATATAATGGGACAAAAGTCATCTTGTGGGGAACCAAGAACGAGGAAATCGGTAGGATATTTAATTTTCCTACACAAGACTTCAACATCTATACCTACTAATAAAGCAAGGTGCATTTCTCCGATTTTTTCATCCGTTCACCGCCAAAAGATTACTTTTCCCTATAACCGAGGTGGTACTAAACATTCGTACTCCATATGTTGGCAAAGGAAAAACGATTTATGTAGAATTTCGTACAGGGGCTGCGCGCCCTATGGCCCAGTAAAGTCAGCCCATTTTTTCCTGCCCACGCAGCAAAAATTCTATTTCCCACTCAATGCGGAAACTAATTTAATCTACATACAGGGCACCCAAGACTCGGCAGCCCATTTTTCTTTGTGTTCCTATTGCAAGTCTATTTTATTCATTTTTTTTAGAAATTCCAAATTTTCAAAAAATGTTCGCAATTGTAATTTTTCTATATTTATTCAAAATTTCGTGAAAAAAATATAGATTACAAAAATGTGTTCCTACTCTGGAAAACGTTTGGATTTTTTTGTCGTGCCAAAATTTATTCATAATATAAATTACAAAAATGTTTGCATTTTTCATGAGATGTTTGTATTTTTCAAAATTGATCAACATTTAAAAAAATGCATTTGAAAAATGTTTCAAATTCGAAAAACATTCTTATTTTAACGATAGGTTTAAAAATTGAAAATAAAGTTTGCATTAAAGAAACACATTTTCTAAAATTCTTCTGCAGTTTTAAAACATGTTCCCACTTAAAAAATCACAACTTAAAAAATGTTCGTATTTTTATAAGAAGGCTCATGTCTTTAAGAAATGTATGTACATTTCAGGAAATGTTCCGTTCAAATTTTTGTTCTTGCTTTGTTCAAAAATGTTTGGAATTTTCAAAAAACTCATCCATAATTTGGAAAATTGTTCAAGTTGCCAAGTATATTCGGTAGTTCATGTTATGAATTCCACAGTTGTGTTCCTATTTAATTATGTTTGAAATTATAATTTTTTGTCATTCCGATTTTTTCAGAATATAAAATATTATTCCCGTTTTTGGAAAAATGTTTCGTTTTTCAAAAAATAATTCAACATTTAAAAAATGTTACAAATTAGATTATTGTTTTAGTGATATGTTCAAAAATTGAAAATAATATTTGCATTAAAAGACAAATTACTAAATTTCTTCTTTATGTTCAAAACATTTTTCCGTTTCCAAAATTGTTCACAACTTAAAAAAATGTATTTTTGTAAAACATTCATGTTTTAAGAAATGTTTGCGAATTTCAACAAATGTTCCATTCAAATTTTTTGTTTGTCTTTTTAAAAATGTGTGTAATTTGGAAAATTGTTCATGTTGCCATGTATATTTGGCATTTCATAGTTATCTTTTTTGAAAAGTTCAAAAAAAAAGTGTCGAATCTCGCGTTGCATTATATTCTTTTATATTTATGTTGACCATTGGTTAGCAGAACACGTTTGTTTGAGTGGCTAGCAACATGTGGTCGGGTCTTTGAGGTCGTGAGGTCGATTACTCCCATATTGGGCCTGCTCTGCATCCGGCGCATCGAGTTAAGTCAGCTTGTTCAGAATAAGGGACACCATAAGTTATTGACAGTGGTAGCTTCCATGTGTCAATAAAAAAGAATATGCTGGTTAATTATAATTAAAACAAATTATGGGCACATGCCAATAAAAAAGAATATACTGGTTTGGCCCTAATTAAAGGGTGCCATGTTGAACTAGAGAATACAGACATGTGGGGGTCTTGATCCATTCTTATATTGAGCTAGAGGCATATAATTTTATTATCCCGTTGCAACGCACGGGCATATGTGCTAGTCTCTAACAATCCCAATTGGTGAAATAGTGTCTCTATTGGCAAGCTTAATAGTAACATCAATATCTTGTATCTGAGCAGGTGCAATATCATGCATAATTTCTATGCATAAGGAATGATGTATTGCACTCACACTAGCACCCATATCACATAAACCATGATAATAATGATTTTCTATTTTAACAGAAACAACATGCATGCCGACAACGGGTCTATGTTTATTTTTAGTATCAGGTTTAGCAATCTAGCAGCTTCATCACAGAAATAAATAACAGGACCATCAATATTATTGACCAAGAGATCTTTGACCATAGAAATACCAGGTTCAACTTTAATTTGCCTAGGGGGTGTAGGTGTTCTAGTATTACTCTCACGAAGCACAATTGAAACTTTAGCATGTGTAACGCCCTCGATGCAGCTATATCTTCCACGTGTCGAAGCACGACTTAGAGGCATAACCGCAATGAAAGCAATATCGCAAGTGAGGTAATCTTCACACAACCCATGTAATACATAAGGGAAAGAGATACATAGTTGGCTTACAATCGCCACTTCACACAAATACATGAATAAAGCATTACATCATCCAGATACAAACAAGGTCCGACTACGGAACCAAAATAAAAGAAGAACCCCAAATGCGACAAAGGTCCCCGATCGACCCCAACTGGGCTCCACTACTGAACAACTAGAACGAAACAACACCAAGGGCAAGATCTTCATCGAGCTCCTCCTTGAGCTTGGTTGCGTCACCTGCCCGGTAACATAGGCACCTGCAAACTGGTTTTGGAAGTATCTGGTGAGTCACAAGGACTCAGCAATCCCATTACCATGGGTATCAAGACTAGCAAAGCTTAATGTGAAAGGAAGGGGTAAAGTGGTGAGGTTGCGGCAGCGACTAAGCAAGTATGGTGGCTAACATACGCAAATGAGAGCGAGAAGAGAAACAAGCGGAACGGTCGTGAAGCTAGCAATGATCAAGAGGTGATCCGAACACCTACTTACGTCCAAACATAACACGAAACCGTGTTCACTTCCGGACTCCGCGAGAAGAGACCATCACGGCTACACACTCGGTTGATGCATTTTAATTCGGATCCGTGTCAAGTTATCTACAACCGGACATTAACAAATTCCCATCTGCCACATAACCGCGGGCACGGCTCTCGAAAGTTTATACCCTGCAGGGGTGTCCCAACTTAGCCCATGACAAGCTCTCGCGATCATCGAAGGAATAGACCTTCACCCGAGACACACCGATCAGACTCGGTATCCCGGTACATCAAGACATTTTGACAATGGTAAAACAAGACCAGCCAGACCTCCCGGCGTGCCGACATCCTGATAGTAGCCGCGCGTATCTCGTCTCAGGCCACGACCGGATGAACACTACGTACGGCAACCGACGATACCCCAAGTTGCCTAGGGGCGGCACCACAAGTGGCTCTGGTTTGGACCAACACTTAGACAAGCATTGGCCCGGGGGGCTATAATAAAGATGACCCTTGGGTTAATTACTCCCAAGGGAAATATAGGTGATGGTGAGGCAAATGGTAAAACCAATGTTGGGCCTTGCTGGAGGAGTTTTATTCAAAGCGAACTGTCAGGGGGGTCCCATAAATCACCCGACCACGTTAGGAACGCAAAATCCGGGAACATACCACCGGTATGACGGAAACTAGGGCGGCAAGAGTGGAACAAAACACCAAGCATAAGGCCGAGCCTTCCACCCTTTACCAAATATATAGATGCATTAATAATATAAGAGATATTGTGATATCCCAACATAAACCCTGTCCACCATGGAGAAATCTTCAACTTCACCTGCAACTAGCAACGCTATAAGAGGGGCTGAGCAAAGCGGTAACATAGCCAAACAACGGTTTGCATAGGAAAGGTGTCAAAGGTTAGGGGTTCATGGCAATATGAGATGGCTTGATAAACAGGTAATAGGTAGCGCAGCATAGCGATATAACGAAGCAACTAGCATAGCAATGATAGTAGTGAGTCCAGGGTAGCGGTCATCTTGCCTGAAATCCCGCAAGGAAGAAGAACGATTCCATGAAGAAGACAAACGGACGTAGTCGAACGAATCCTCACAATCGCAACATTACCGGAACGAAACCGAAGGCAACCCGGAAAGAAGCAAACAACATAGTAAACCAACAAGCATAAGCATGGCATGATGCACAAACAAGTATGATGCATGTCCGGTTTAATGAGGCATGGCATGGCAAAGTGCAAACAAACAACACTACAAATTAAGTGGAGCTCAATATGCAACGAGTTGCATATTGACCCACATCCGAGTTATTTAGTTCGCTCTCGTTTAGATACACAACAATGTTAAATGTTATTAAACATGGCAAGGGGTGTAACAAAAGTAAACTAACTATTTAGGCAAGTTTAAATGAGGCCGGCACAACAAACAACATTTCGGGAAAAACCTCATATGCAATATATGAATTTGCTACTGTTCTGCCCTAAAATATATTTAAAGTTGTTAAACAGGAAAATAAAGTGGACCATGTTAATCTAGGCATTTTTCCACCCCATTTACATATAAAGAACATTTAAAACCGAGCTACGGTTATTTAGTTATGAATTAAATCATTTTAGCATGGCATTATGCAAAATTAAACAAACAGCATTTTAAGCATTTTAAACATGGATGAAAATGACATATTATTAATCTACACAAAATTCTAAGCATTTTACATGTATAAATTATTTTAATCCGATGCACGGTTGTGGAGTTATTATATGCATGATGTTGAAGGACTTTTCTCTAAAACAGTTAATTCACTCGATAAAGGCTAAAATCACATATCAGGAAAAAACGTACGCGGGCCGAATCTGTTGGCCCAACAGAATGGAAAGAAAAAAAGGAGGCGTTGGGGGCCTCACCCATGGGCCAGGCCCAGTTCGGAGGAGGAGGCTGGCTGGCTAAGGAGCACTAGGCCTTGGGCGGCTGCGGTCAACGCGGGCTTGACGCGTGCGATGGCACTGGTCTCGCTCGATGCAGAGGAAGCAGACAGCGGGCGAGACGCGGGCGGCTTCAGATGATGCAGAGGAGGCGAGCAGGCGCCGGTGACGAAGGACTTGGCGACAGGGACGGAGGAGCGGGGCTCCGGTGGGGTTGGGACTCCGACGAGCCGAGGCGAGGCCGGGCGCTAGACCTGTGGCCGCCAGCGGCGACGCTTGCGGGGAGGTCTAGCGACCTGGGTAAGCTCCGGGCGACGAGGACGGCTTCGATCCACGCGGGAGGCGGCGACGACGAGGCACGACGACGCAGGCGCGGGAAGCCGAGTTCAAGCAGGGGGTCCGGGCGCGGAGGAAGCCGGCGGCTTCAGGTGAGGCATGGGACTTGCGGCGGCGCCATGGTGGTTCCCTGTGAGAGAGAGAGATGTGAGAAAGGGGAAGGAGGCACGGGGAGGAAGGGAACGACATGGGAGGAGAGGAGCGGGACGAGGGCTCGCCTGGGGCTGCTGCTGCGGAGGCGCTCAACGGCGGCGTGGTCGCCGGCGCGCGAGGGGAAAAGGCCGAGCGCTCCTGCTCGGGGCCTCGGGCAGCTTCACGATCCAAGGGGATCGAGGGGAGGAGAGGTGGCTTCGGGCACCTGGGGAAGAAGCAGCGGAGGAGCTGCGGGGATGGGTGGATCGAGGGAGAGGAAATGGTTGGCCCGATGGGGAAAACAAGGAGGAAGCGTCTTCGGTTGGCTGGCGATGGATCCCGAGGGGAATTTGGTGGAGTGGCGGCGGCGGAGGAGGATTTGATGGATGGGACAAGCCCCTAGGATCTAGGGTTGGTCTGCTATAAATAGCGAGTGGGTAGGCTTAGGGTCAAAACGGACCCTACGATTAAAATCGGACGGTCGCGAATAAAATAGTTAGGGAGCCCAAATAACAAAACGGAGATGTTTTATAGATGTTAGGGGATGATCCGGACCCATCGGTAATGACAGGCCGGTTCAGGTTCGGGGCAGTTTTCGGACGCACGCAAGAGGGGTTTGAGAAAAGAGTAGAGAGTGTCAAACGGTCAGACAAGAGGGAATCGAAAACCCGGTTAGACTCGGAACGGCCAACAAAAGCAAGGGGGACACGGCAACTACGAGCGGATGCAAGTTTTAAAATATGACGGCAACGGAGTGCCGATGCAATGCGAATGATGCGATGAGATGAAATGCAAGACAAGAACAAAAAGCAAAACAAAAGACAAAAACCCAACCACGGAGGAAAAAATATATCACATCTCCGGAAAAGGCAAGAGTCGGAGTTATGAATATGGAAAGTTGTATCCGGGGCGTTACAGCATGATCCTTTATTCTAACAGGGAAAGGTGGTTTCTCAATATAAGCAGTAGGAATAAAAGGATCAACATTATAAGTAAAAGTTTCTTCTTCAACTTTAATAGGTTCTACTACTTTCACTTCAATTGGAGGATGATATTTTAACCACTTCTCCTTAGGGAGATCAACATGAGTAGCAAATGATTCACAAAAAAGCTACTATCTCAGAGTCAAGTCCATATTTAGTGCAAAATTTACGAAAGGCATCGGTATCCATAAAAGATTTAACACAATCAAACTTAGGGGTTATACCTGACTCCTTACCTTCTCGAGTTCCCAATCTTCAGAGTTGCGTTTAATTCTTTCAATAAATCCCATTTCAATTCAATAGTTTTCGTCATAAAAGAACCAGTACAAGAAGTATCGAGCATGGAGCGGTCATTATGAGAAAGCCGAGCATAAAATTTTTGAATAATAATTTCTCTTGAGAGCTCATGATTAGGGCATGAATATAACATTGACTTAAGCCTCCCCCAAGATTGAGAGATACATTCTCCTTCACGAGGCCAAAAATTATATATAGAATTCCGATCATGATGGACCAGATGCGTAGGATAAAACTTTTGATGAAATTCCAATTTCAATCGGTTGTTTATACCATGTCAATGCCTTTTCCTTCAAAGATAAAGGGAAGACCTTCTTCTTGACAACATCCTCGGGCATACCTACAAGCTTAAATAATCCACAAACTTCATCCACATAGATTAGGTGCATATTGGGATGTAATGTTCCATCTCCTGTATAGGGATTAGCTAGCAGTTTCTTTATCATACCCGAAGGAATTTCAAAGTGAGTATTTTCAGTAGGTTCAGTAGGTTGAGGAGCAACTCTTTGCTCTTCTGTTCAGGGTGAAGATACCCCGAACAAGCCCCTCAAAGGATTATTTTCCATAGTAACAAGTGACAGTAAATTTCAGCACACTATATAAATGTTTCCTTACGAAAGGCGCTTCACTCCCCAGCAATGGTGCCAGAAAAGAGTCTTGATGACCCACAAGTATAGGGGATCTATCCTAGTCCTTTGACAAGTAAGAGTGTCAAACCCAATGAGGAGCAGAAGGAAATGACAAGCGGTTTTCAGTAAGGTATTCTCTGCAAGCACTGAAATTATCGGTAACAGATAGTTTTAGATAAGGTAATTTGTAACCGGTAACAAGTAAATAAAGTAATCAAGGTGCAGCAAGGTGGCACAATCCTTTTTGTAGCAAAGGACAAGCCTGGACGAACTCTTATATAAAGCAAAGCGCTCCCGAGGACACATGGGAATTATCGTCAAGCTAGTTTTCATCATGCTCATATGATTCACGTTCGTTACTTTGCTAATTTGATATGTGGGTGGACCGGTGCTTGGGTGTTGTCCTTCCTTGGACAAGCCTCCCACTTATGATTAACCCCTCTCGCAAGCATCCGCAACTACGAAAGAAGAATTAAGGTAAACTTAACCATAGCATGAAACATATGGATCCAAATCAGCCCCTTACGAAGCAATGCATAAACTAGGGTTTAAGCTTCTGTCACTCAAGCAACCCATCATCTACTTATTACTTCCCAATGCCTTCCCCTAGGCCCAAATAATGGTGAAGTTTCATATAGTCGACGTTCACATAACACCACTAGAGGAGAGACAACATACATCTCATCAAAATATTGAACGAATACCAAATTCGAGTGATTACTTATAACAAGACTTCTCCCATGTCCTCAGGAAAAAACATAACTACTCACAAATTACATTCATATTCATAATCAGAGGGATATTGAATAGCATTAAGGATTTGAACATACGATCTTCCACTGAATAAACCAACTAGCATCAACTACAAGGAGTAATCAACACTACTAGCAACCCACAGGTACCAATCTGAGGTTTTGAGACAAAGATCGGATACAAGAGATGAACTAGGGTTTGAGAGGAGACGGTGCTGGTGAAGATGTCGATGGAGATTGACCTCCTCTCGATGAGAGGATCGATGGTGATGACGATGGCGGTGATTTCCCCCTCCTGTAGGGAAGTTTCCCCGGTAGAACAGCTCCGCGAGAGACCTAGATTGATCCTCCCCAGGTTCCGCCTCATGATGGTGGCGCTTCGTCCTGAAAGCTTCCTTATGATTTTTTCCAGGGCAAAAAACACCATGTAGGATAAGATGGATGTTCGGTCCAGCCAAGGGGCCCACGAGGGAGGGGGCGCGACCAGGGGTAGGGCGTGCCCTCCACCCTCGTGGATGACTAGTAGCCCCCCTCTGGTGCTTTCTTCGCCCAATATTTTTAATATATTCCAAAACTGATCTCCGTGAAGTTTCAGGACTTTTGGAGTTGTGCAGACTATGTCTATAATATTTGCTCCTTTCGCAGTCAAGAATTCTAGCTATCGGCATTCTCCCTCTTCATGTAAACCTTATAAAATAAGAGAGGAAAGGCATAAGTATTGTGATATAATATGTAGTAACAACCCATAATGCAATAAATATTGATATAAAGGCATGATGCAAAATGGATGTATCATTGCCCTCTCGCATTGTCAACATGGCCAACAAACAAGAGGAATCAGGAGAGGATTGTACGTGGAGAGGATGACAGTAGGGACCCATCATGTCCATGGTCGTATGCAAGCAAGTTACTCATTTTTTATATTCTCCATTGTGAGCGTATAGAAAAAGCAAATGCTTCCTCCTAGTGGTTTCCTCACATGTGGGACCCACCATATTGTCAATGTATATAGGCAATAGACAAGAGAACAGCACAAGATCGGCTAACACCCTGGACGTAGCTGCTCGAGCAGTATTTTTTTTGTTATTGTTGAGACGGACCAGGGTTTCAACTGGGTTGTGGCTCGTCTAGCCTAGGCTTATATTTTACGTTCACCACCTGACCAGCCCAGCTATTTTTCCTTTCTGAAAATGAGCCCATTTTACTTTTTTCTGAAGAATACCCAATCCAGGCCTACTTATTTTTCTACACCCTGATGGGCTGCAACTCTTTCAAGGCGGCTGCAAATCTTGAAAGTTATACGAAATGGGCTGTAAATATAAAAAACAGATGACAAATTAGCAATTACTTTATAATTTCTGAATTTTTTCACATTTTCAGCTTCCAATTTCACTGGGCTTTAACCTAATTTAAATATATCTTCAAAGTACTTTAAATCTGGCTTGACATTTAGGTATTAAAAATAGTTTGGATCCCACCAAAATATGTGAAATTTTGTTTAAATTTTTAACCCTGGCTTTGGCCAACAAAAAAAGGACTGCAATAAATTGCATAAGAAGTTACAATGAGCTGTAATTTATTTAAAAAAATAGGGAATTGTCTAACTTGTGGCCCTATTAAGTTGATGCATATGCCAGATTTTTTTTACTTATTATATATGTCAACCGACATAACCGTTGGATGTCAATCCAACGACAGTCGTGCTTCTTCAACCTCTGCTCCAGCCGCCAAATCCAGCGCCAGTGAGACTGCCTGCTCCCGCTTCCCGTGGCCGGTTGTGCTGCCGCGTAGGCCTCACCACCCCCAACCACTCCCGACGCTGGCCAGGCCATCCCTCTACTCACCCACATCCCTCCACTACTATGGCTTTGTTGCCTCCAGGTCATTCCCTTCCTGGGTCTCGCCGTCATCCATCCCGCTGGTGTTCTCGGCACGGCGTGGTCAACATTGTCAACAAACGACAACATCGTAAGAGGGATGTACATGGAGAGGCTGACAGTTAGGACCCACATGGTCCATGGCCTCACGCAAGCAAGTACCTCCCAACGACATCTGGGACCCACCAGCTATATCTTGGCACGAAAGGAAGTGCCTCCTTATTGAGAAAAAAATAACGAGTGCTCCCCATGACAGTTGGGGCCCACTAGATTTCGAGGCTGACTTGTGGCCCTACTAAGTTGACGCGTACAGAGGGCTTTGTCAACTTAGTCAACAAACTATTCTATCACTAGTGACCATTGGATTGTTAACATCCAATGGTCCTCCTGCTTCTTCAACATCTGATTTTCATGCTCAAGTTGTCCAAACCACCGCGTGCTCCTGCCTCCCGTGGACGGTTGTGCTGCTGTGGAGGCCTCACCGCCGCCTAATACTCCCACCGCAGGCCAGGCCATCCCTCTACTTACCCACACCCCCTGTTATATTGCGGCGATGGCAGCCTCACACCGCAGCCGAACTAGTCAACCCTCGTACTACCCTCCACGTGTTCCCAGGCTCCGCGTCGTTCCCTGCCTCACCGTCGTCCATCGCCTGGGGCTATCCACGCGGCTTGGTCAACGTGGTTAACAAAAGACAACCATCGGAAGAGGATTGTCCGAGGTGAGGCTGACAGATGGACCCATGATGTCTACTTCGCAACTTTATTCTTGTAGACACGTGTTGGGCCTCCAAGCACAGAGTCTTGTAGGACAGTAGCAATTTTCCCTCAAGTGGATGACCTAAGGTTTATCAATCCGTGAGAGGTGTAGGATCAAGATGGTCTCTCTCAAACGACCCTGCAACCAAATACAAGAAATCTCTTGTGTCCCCAACACACCCAATACAATGGTAAATTGTATAGGTGCACTAGTTCGGCGAAGAGATGGTGATAAAAGTGTAATTTTGATGGTAGAAATATATTTTTATAATCTGAATAAATAAAACAACAAGGTAGCACATAGTAAAGGGGCACAAAAACGGTGTTGCAATGCTTAAAAATGAGGCACAGGGTCCGTACTTTCGCTAGTGCAACCTCTCAACAATGCTAACATAGTTGGATCATATGATTATCCCTCAAAGTGCAATAAAGAATCACTCCCGAGTTCCTATTAGCGGAGAACAAAAGATAGAATTGTTTGTAGGTCACGAAACCACCTCAAAGCTATTCTTTCCGTTTGATCTATTCAAGAGTTCATACTAAAATAACAAAAAGCTCTTTTTTCTGTCCGATCTATCCTAGAGTTCATACTAGAATAACACCAAAGCAAATTCATATTCATAATACTCAATCCACACAAACAACTATAAAGAGACCCCAAATTTTCTATCAGAGAAAAACATGCATCAACCCCTATGCATAGATTACCCCAATATCATCGCGGGAATCCGTGAGTTGAATGCCATAACACATATCAGGTGAATCAATAAGATACCTCATTGTCACCTCAAGTATTCATATCGGAAGACATATATCATGTGTTCTCATCTCTGAATATTCAATCCGACAAGACAAAACTTTGAAGTGTAAAGATTCAGTTCATCATAACAAGAGTATAGAGGGGAGAAACATCATATGATCCGACTATATTAACAAAGCCCATGATATAGATCATGAGAGAGAGAGAGAGATCAAACACATAGCTATTGGTACAAACCCTCAACCCCGAGGGTGGATTACTCCCTCCTCATCGTGGTGGCCACCGAGATGATGATGATGGCCACCGGAGATGATTCCCCCCTCCAGCAGGGTGCCGGAACGGGGTCTAGATTAGTTTTCACGGATACAGAGACCTTGCGGCAGCGGAACTTCTGATCTAGGGCTACCCCTATGGGTTTTGGAGTATATGTGAATTCATAGGGTAAAGAGGGGGTGCGGGAGGCCACCGAGGCGGGCACAACCCACCTGGGCACGCCAGGGGTCCCTGGCACACCCTGGTGGGTTGTGCCCCCCTCAGGGAACCCCCCAGGTGTAGCTCTAGCCCATTGGGTTCCTTCTGGTCCATAAAAAATCTTCGTGGAGTTTCGTTGCGTTTGGACTCCGTTTGGTATTGATTTCCCGCGTTCTAAAAAACAAGCAAAAAACAGCAACTCGCACTGGGCATTGGGTCAATAGGTTAGTCCCAAAAAATGATATAAAGTTGCTATAAAATAATTGTAAAACATCCAATAATGATAAAATAACAGCATGAATACTTCATAAATTATAGATACGTTGGAGAGGTATCAACCCACCAGCTACATCTTCGCACGCAAGGAAGTGCCTCCTTGTTATGCGCAAAAAAAGAATCATCCCCCTGTCAGCTCGGACCCACCAGCTACATCTTCGCACGCAAGGAAATGCCTCCTTATCCTTCCTGACAGCTAGGACCCACCCAGTCGAAGCTACGTAGCGTTGTCATTCTGGTCGCAAACGTGTACGTACATACTCATCCATCGGTCTTTCTGCCAGAACCGTGAACAAGTAAGGAGCGGTAGCTGTCCAGGCAGTCCCGTCTAAATCGTGTACACGTATGTACGTACATACGGGCGGGGTCTCGAACGCCTACTCGCGCATACGTATGGCCAGGGCTCGTGTACATGGAGATGCCACGGACAGCAGCAATGGTGTCCTGTTCATCGGAAGCCAACCGGCTAGGTCGGAATGGAGAAACTGCGTTGTTGTGTTCATCGAGAGGCAACAGAATGTGTCGTGTTCATCGGGAGCCAACCGGCTTGGACGGAACAGCCGAAACGAGGCCTGGCGTACCGCAGAATGGAGGAAACGACCTTCTGTTCGACCACCTACAGTCGAAACGGGATCCTATTCACCGGGAGGGGTGTGGCGTACCGCAAAACGGAGGAAGCAGACTTCTCTTGGACCTCCTACGGTCGAAACGGGGTCCTGTTGATCAGGAGGGGTGTGGCGTACCTCAAAATGGAGGAAACTGACTTCTCTTCGACCTCCATGGTCGGAACGGGGGTCTTGTTCATCGGGAGGGGTGTGGCGTACCGCAAAATGGGACTCCATGGGCTACTGTTCATCCACCATCTACTGCCTTGCTTCAGCCTCCACGGGCTACTGTTCATCCACCGTCGACCTTCTCCAGCCTCCACCTGTGACTATTCATCCACGGGCTCCTGTTCATCCAGCCTCCACCGCTCCTCCACCGACTACTGTTCAACCAGCCCTCTCCACGGGATGCTATTCAACCACCCCCCACGGGCTACTGTTCATCCAGCCCTTCACCGGCTATTGTTCAACCAGCCCTCCACCGGCTATTGTTCAACCAACCCTCCGCGGGGTCCTGTTCATCCACCCCCAACCAGCTTGATCGAGGTCCTGTTCATCCGGCGGCAACGACCTCTACCACCATGGGGTCCTGTTCATCTAACCCCCATCAGGAACTATTCATCCAACCCCCAACGACGCTCACTGTTCATCAAGAGGCAGCAGGTCGATCGGCTTCAGTTAGCAGCAGTAGCAAAGGAATCGCTCGATCGGGTTCAGTTAACAGCCAGGGATCGATCGATAGCTCAGGTACAGTAACGCATAGCCAGTGCAACCGCTCGGGTTCAGTAGGCGAATGCCTCGCTCGGGTTCAGTTAGAGCCCAATGCCTTGCACCCACATGCATACATATACGAAAGAAACGCGCAAACCTTCGTGCATCGCTCGGCCCTGACCACCCACCGTAACTGGGAACTCCCTGAAATTTTCCTCGCCTCGCTTCTACCACGATTGTTTCCGTTATGGACGGCCCAAAGAATGTCATGCAGGTGCGTCTCCGCCCGCCTAGGATGAAAAGCCCATTTTATATCATGATTTTTTGTCATAGAAGTAGGAGCCCACCACATCTATGAGGATACCTGGTTTTGGCATAATTATCTTCATAGAAGTGTCATAAGTATGACAGAAAAAATCATTCGGCCCAAAATGTCACGGATGTGTCTTTTTTTGTAGTGATAGCAAGCATCAAGTTCATCAAAAAGGGATATTTCAAATGAATCCAAGATATCATAGCATTCATCCCTCAGTAAGCACGAAGGGAAATTAAACAATGTATGAGTTGAACAGTTACTCTCATTAGAAGGTGGGCACGTGTAGCTAATCCGCTCTTCCTCCTTTTGTTCTTAGCTCTCCTCATCATCTTTTCCATCCAACGACCTCACAGTTTAAGCAACTTCTTCTTCCATGGATTCCTACAAAATATTGTTCTCTTCTTGGACAGTGGAGACTCTCTCAATAAATTCTTTAACATAAGCATTAGAAACATAGTTTTTCATAGCAATATTTAAGTATGACAAAATTTTCAGATTTGTAAAGAGTAGCATCATACTTTTCAATCAAATAAGCAATTTCATAAGCACCTTTAAAAACAACAAATTCTTCAATTTGTTCAATATCATAGTAACTATAAACAACTTTAGCATAAGAAGATACGGTTCCATTATCACTAAACTCACATTGGTAGGGAAGGTGTTTCTTAGGGTCTTTAGAACAACAAGTAAAATCATGTATTTCGCATAAATTCCAAGCATGGAAATGCATAGTATTAATATGATGCCATAAAAGTTTCCCTGTTTGAGATAAGCGGTGTCGCACAAAATGAGCATGCTCATCTGATGATTTTCCCTCAAATAAGCTAGTTGGGTTTTCAGCACGAGCACATAGGGAACAAAGATGATCCAAGTAGAAAGCTCAGTAGTATGATAGATTTTGGGTGGTTCTTCAACCATTGGTTTAGCAGGTACAACAAACTTTTTGGTAGTTTACGTTTCCTACCCATAACTAAAGATAGTAAACAAGAGAACAAATAAAATCTACTTAGTGATAAAACAAACAAGCACACACGAGAATATTCACCCCACGCTATTGCTCCCTTTAAATGGCACAAGAAAAAGGTCTTGATAACCCACAAGTATAGGGGATCAATTGTAGCTTTTTCAATAGATAAGAGTGTCGAACCCAACGAGGAGCTAAAGGTAGGATTTATATTCCCTTCAAGTTCTATCAACCACTAATACAGCTCTACTCACACTTAGCATTCGCTTTACCTAGAACAAATATGAAACTATTTTGTAGGTGTGAAGTTAGAACTACTTTGCAAGAATAAAAGTAGGAATACTTTGTGAGATAATAATAGTTAGTTGTTTAGTTGAAAGATTTTTATAACACAAGAGAAGGATTTGTCCCTAGGCGATCGATAACTAGACCGGTAATCACTTTGTAATTTTATATGAGGGAGAGGCATGAGCTAACATAATTTTCGTACTTGGATCATATGTACTTATGATTGGAACTCTAGCAAGCATCCGCAATTACCAAAGATCATTAAGGTAAAACCCAACCATAGCATTAAGTATTAAGTCCTCTTTACTCCCATACGCAACAACCCCCTTACTCGGGTATAAGCTTTTATCACTCTCGCCACCCACCATAAGCGAATCATGAATGTATTGCAACACCCTACCGCGGGAAGCCCTCACGCTTGCAAAAAACGGAGGGCACCATAGGACAACACCCAGAAAAATATACAACTCAAACCAATCATGATCATCAATCAACCCATAGGACAAAATAAATCTAGTCAAACATCATAGGATGGCCATACATCATTAGGTAATAATATATAGCATGAAGCACCATGTTTAAATACAGATTACAGCAGGGAGAAGAGGTGTAACACCGCTGCATAGAGGAGTAGAGAGTTGGTGGTGATGGTGGCGAAGGTGTTGGTGTAGATCACCGTCACGATGATTGCTCTGGCGGCGTTCCAGCGACACCGGGAGAGAGGGGGAGAGAGACCCCCTCTTCTTATTCCTTGGCCTTCCCCCTTGATGGGAGGAGAGTTTCCCTTTTGGTTCATGGCCTCCATGGCGACGAAGGGGCAGAGCCCCTCCTAGATTGGATCACTCTCTCTGTTCTCTCCTGTTTCGCGTTCTTGTTTTCTAGACGAAAATCGTTTCTTAAATTCCTGGAGATCCGTAACACCGATTGGGCTGAAATTTTAACACGTTTTTTTGGATATTATCTTTCTTGCGGCGAAAGAAGGGGTTCAACCGACCTATGAGGTGCTCACAGGCCACCAGGGCGCAGCCACCCTCCGGGCGCACCCTGGTGCCTCGTGGCTACCTCTTGCACCGTCTTGCATTGATTCTTATTTTCCAAAAATCACATATATTCCAAAATAAATCTTTGTAAAAAAATTATCATGTTTGGACTCTGTTTGATATGTATATTCTGCGAAACAAAAAACATGTAACAAACAGGAACTAGCACTGGGCACTGGATCAATATGTTAGTCCCAAAAATAATATAAAATGTTGCCAAAAATATATGAAAGATGTAGAATGTAGGTATGAAACAATCAAAAATTATAGATATGACAGAGACGTATCAACCATGAAGAATCATCACAACTATGCTGTCGGTGTATAGAAGTAGGGGCTCTACTTTGCACCCCTTTACCTGTGCACGGGCAATCAGAGTCGTGCCCGCGGCCACACTTAGCAGGGCAGGGCCGGAAGCCGAAGCCACAAGACAATCAAGCAACGCCAAGACGGAAACACAAAGAGCAAAAGGGCGATGTGGACTCCCCCGGCAAGACCCTTGCCGGGGCGGCCTCCGCAGCCCTGGCAAGAGCCATGCCGGGGCAACCTGCCCAACACTAGCGGAGCGCGCCACCCTTGAGCCCGAGATTTCCAACATCATCAACCACATTAGAACCAAGCCTCGGGAGGCACCTCCATTGTGGCATGCAGATCTTTGTGAAGATCGCAAACATGCAAAATCAGATGAAGACCAGAAGACGAGACCTCTGGCAACATCCTTGCCGGGGACGACCGCGGTGCGACGGCAAGACCCTTGCCGGGGCCCCGTCAAGACCCTTGCCGAGGACATCAGCGGGGCCGCGGCCAGGCCCGTGCCCGCCAAGGCTCCACCGCCGTTCCCATGCAGCTGACAGCCCAGCCAGCCAGGCGAACACCTGCGTAGTGACATGCGGCCCCGAGGCCAACTCAGCAAGCACCTGCGTGGTGGCATGCAGATCTTCGTGAAGATGCTGCCACCGCGCTAGCTCAGCAGCCTGCCAGCCTACATGGCGCCACACGCCTCGCTGGCCAGGGCGCGTGTCAAGGCAAGGCGAGGCAGCGACGGACGGGACGTGCCTCGTTTTCGTCCCTGATAAAGCGAGGCGACACCTAAGGAGCGCATTCAACGTGTCTTGTCCCGTAATGACATGCGATAAGCTTGTACACTATACCCTTTCCACCTCCTGTGTGCCACTGTGGCATCCCCTTTTCCTATAAAAGGAGGCCCGAGGCGTACTGGAGGGGCATTCGGCTCTTTTGAGCAAGTCACGCACCATAGCTAGCTCAAGAACACGAGAACATTCAGATATACACCAAAGCAGGACTAGGGTATTATGCGATCTTCGCGGCCCAAACCGGGTAAATGATCCTTGTGCTGGCTCTTGGACCCACTCTTTTCACAACCTCGCACCCGCCGACCACAGTAGGGATTCCAGTGATCCCATAGGTGTCGTTCCCACCGACATCTTTGGCGCGCCGGGTAGGGGGCGCAGTCGTGAGAATCTAGTCTAGCAGCTAGTCTGGCAGCTCTCCATCGCCATGGCTTCCAAGGAAGAAGGCGATCGAACGGGCAGCATCACCTACGAATGCAGCAAACGCTCGCGCGGTGACAGAAAAGCTGAGTCACGCAAAAACTTTGAGCAATTCTTTTTATATCAGGTTATTCTCCCTGGAGATCTTTCCCTCTGTATACAAAACCTGCACGCAATGGGGCCCTTCCACTATTGGCAATGCCTTCGTTTTGTTTCGAGTCCGCTCAACAGTTCGAGCGGCTGCGTCAACAATGGTGGGGTAGACTTCCACTTTTGGCAAGGCTCTCGTTCTGTTTCGAGTCTGCTCAACAGTTGAGGCGGCCGCGCTGAGAACGAAAAGGTGGCTCGCTCGGCAACAAGCACACCCGGTAGGCTATTGAGGATCCGTCCTCTCAAGGCACGCGGCCTGGGTTTATGCGCCGGCAAGCCTACCCAATTAACGTAGAGTGGACAAACGGAGAGATATCAAATTGGAAAATAACATGCATCATCTCACAAGTACTGCAGAGTTATGTTACATCAATTGGTGCTATAGTTCTAACTAAAGATATGAATTGTCTTGGTCGTGAACCTGCAGCGGCAATGAGAAACGGGGTGCCTAGTCCCGGCATTGGCCTTCGATCCTCTCGATTCTGTTGACGCAGATGATGATGGGCTTGATACGCTCGTTGAGCGGCGCGAGGTCCACATCCTCTGGCAAGCTCTCCAGCGCGGCATCGAAGTCGAGGTTGGGGTACCAGTACGCCACCTTGGTGAGAACCTTGGTCAGGGCACCCCAGCAAAGCAGTCGGGCCTCATTGGCCAGAGAGCTCGCTCTGTTAGAGCGAAACTGCTCAAGGGCTCCAAGAATGTCCTCGAAGAACAAGGTCAGCTTGGCGTTGGGGCTCACGTTCGGCTCTGGGTGTACCTCACATTCGACATCCCCATAGCAACCAGCTTCTCGGTGATCCTGTTGGCAACGTCGGCGAGGCGGCTGATCCAGAGGTTCTCGCCCTTCATGAAATCTTCGTGGTTGGCGGCTTCGTTCTTCCGCAGCTGCCTCTCCTTCTCCAGGCTCTTGGTTAGGGTCTCCTCCCGGGCCTTGACCTCCGAAAGCGTCCCCTCAAGACCCTCCAGCTTCAGCTTCAGGTCCTTGATGGAGTCGTTGGCGCGAGTGAGTAGCTCGGCCTTGTTGAAGACTGCGGCCTGCGCCTCCGTCAAGGCGCAGCTGACCGTGTCCTTATCCTTTGCCAGCTGCTTGGCCCTGTTCTTCAGGCCGTCCCGCTCCACCTCCAGCTCCTTCACCTTGTCGCCGTGGGCCAGAGCTTGAGCATCAAGTGCTTCTTTGTGTTTCTGCTCCAGCTCCCGGGTCCACTGCGCGACGAGCTTCTCGACCTCCTCATCCTTGCCGTGGAGTGTGGCTGCGATAGTAGCCTCACGAGCGACGAGGCCCTCCTCCTGGGAGTTTAGCTCGGCCTGGACCAGGCCGAGCTAAACTCCCAGGAGGAGGACCTCGTTCAAGTACCAGGCCGAGCAGTGTAGTCGATGGGGGCGGCGCGTTGGGGGTGGCCCTCGGTGGCTCCTCCTATTGCCGCCCTCCTCCTGCAGCCATGGCAAGGTCTGTGCCAAAAGATCGTACCCCAGCACACGTTGATGAGGAGTAGGTGGTGGACGCGCGCTGGGGGCTAAGCCGGGGGCTGCTGTCCGAGCTGATCTCCGCCACCGACGTGTGCGAAGCGCCCACCTGGGGCTGGTCGCCCGCTGACGCCCTGGCCCTCTTCGCCATCCTCTGGGCCAGCGTCTCCCTGTCCCTGCAAAGATAAAAGCAAGTCACGAAAAGTGGCGCAGTCTGAAAGAGTGGAGGTGAAGAAGGGCGGGCACTTACTCGTCTTCCGCCTACTCTTCTGATGCCTTCCTTTTCCTCCTCGGGCTGAGAGACCCAAAATCAAAGACGACCTCCGGGTCGACATATGCAAGAGGGGGGAAGGGGATGGAGTCCGGCGACACTTGGACGAAGAAGAGGCGGTCGCCTTCTTCTTCACCACCATGGTCTTGCCGTATTCTTCGCAGTCGTGGCCCTCGTCTGGCGCACGGACTCCCCCTGGGCCCCTTGCCGCGGTTCAGTCCTATTGGGACGGACCGGCTCGCTAGAGCTGGCCCGCCACAGGACACGTCCTCTTCCCGTGGCCGGAGGGATGTCGGCCTCGGACTCCTCCTCGGTCGACTCCTCGACCACCTCCTCAACGGGGGGGCTCGGTGTTGATGCCGCTGGCCTCCCCGGCAGACCCCGCCCACTGGGCGAGCTCCCTCTCCTCCGTGGCCGTATTGGCCTCATTCTCCATGCAGCCAGCGCTGCCGGCCTCCATGGCGAGCTGCACCTCAGCCACTCTGGCAGCGATGTAGTCGACCTCCGCTTGGGTGGTGTCCTCGATGAGCAACGGCTCTTCGTGGTCGAAGCCCTCTGACAAGTTGTTGAAGAACTCCTGCACCTCGCGTGCCGGGGGCTGGACCCAGGACGGGTCGAGGCCGTGCGCATTGAAGACCGGCATCATCTCGAGACTAACGGCCTAGCACATGCTGTTGCTCAGCAAGAACACGCCCGGTGGCAACCCAAACAGGGGGCCCTTGATGACCTTGCCGGCCTTCACGGCCCTGCCGGTCCTCTACACCCTGCCGTCGGCGAACACATCAAGCTAGAAGAGCCTCTCGCAGAAATGGGCGTGTCCCATCATCGTGAAGTTATGCTTCAGGCGAGGGTGGAGCCTCATGACGTCTGCCGCATTCCTGAAGTCCCAGGCCGGCCTCCCCTTGTTGCGCAGCGGGGAGATTCGGCGGCGGACAAAGTCCGCACCAATCATCTCCAGGGTGAGCCCGGCCGTGGTGAGGTGATGGATCCTGGTGGTGGCGATCGAAAGCTTCACGTCATCGGCGTCGAGGTCGCCCTAGTCCTCGCCATGGTTCGGCAGACTCTGACGAACCCGGCAGAGCTCCGGCGGGTTCTTCTCCTGATCTAGCACCATCCGCCCCGCCACTCTTCCCACCTTCCCTGTGGGCACCCTCCGGATACACGCCCTTCTCTTTGGCCCTCGGGATCCAAGAGATACTTCCGGAGAGGGCGCCCCCTGGCTAGAGGCGAGGGTAGATGTAGTGGCGGAAGAGCGCAGTGTTGGGAAGCACCCCGGCGAAGCCCTCACAGAGGTGGGCAAAGAACGCCATGCATGCCACGGCGTTCGGCGTAAGATCCAAAATACGGAAGCCGAAGGTGCGCATGACATCATTGAAGAAATCAGAGAAAGGGGGCAGAGCCTGCCGGAGAAGAAATCGACGAAGAAGGGGTACTGATTTGGGCTGGCCTTGACGCAGTCGGCGGGGATGGCATGCGTGGCAGGATGCCCCGTCGTCTCCACAGCCCACAGAGGCCTGAAGAAATCCTTGAGGTGAAATACATCGACCAACAACGGGGAGAAGTAGGCGAACTACGTCTGCCGCACCGCCGCCTCATTCTCCGGCGCTTCCCTCTCCACGACATCCTTGGCCGCCCCCTTGCCCTTGCCAGTGTTGGGTGCCATGGCGGCTGGGAGAAGGCAAAGGATCGAAAGCAATGGGGGCGTAGTAGCGACAAGCAGAAGCGAGAGCTCGAGGAGGAAGAAGATGGGGACAACGATGCCAAGATTGGAGAAAGCATAGAGGGTAAATGAGCAGCGCGCCTGTGGTTATTCCTTTTTATAGGGAAGGCGCAGGCCACCTCTTTACCATTTACTATGAAGTGACGCCTGCGTGCGGTAGGCACCCCACGCATGCCCCCCACGTCACGCACGACCCACCATGTCGTGCATTCAACGCGGGTCGTGGGGAAGCGCAATGGACGAAGGAGTTACTGCGGTAAAAATCGGCCCCGCCTGCCCACACACCGTTCTGGGACTAGCCCAACAACGTGTCACGCTTATGTGTGGCCCAGGCCCGGGGGCTCCTGTCGGTGTACAGAAGTAGGGGCTCTACTTTGCACGCCTTTACCTGTGCACGGGCAATCAGAGCTGCGCCCGCGGCCACACTTAGCAGGGCAGAGGCGGGAAGCCGAAGCCACAAGACAATCAAGCAATGCCAAGACGGAAACACAAAGAGCAAAAGGGCGAGGTGGACTCCCCCGGCAAGACGCTTGCCGGGGCGGCCTCTGCAGCCCCAGCAAGAGCCTTGCCGGGGCAACCTGCCCAACACCAGCGAAGTGCGCCACTCTTGAGCCCGAGATTTCCAACATCATCAACCACATTGGAACAAGGGCTCGGGAGGCACCTCCATTGTGGCATGCAGATCTTTGTGAAGATCGCAAACATGCAAAATCAGATGAAGACCAGAAGACGAGACCTCCGACAACTTCCTTGTCGGGGACGACCGCGGTGCCACGCAAGACCCTTGCCGGGGCCCCGGCAAGACCCTTGCCGAGCACATCAGCGGGGCCGCAGCAGGCCCGCGCCCGCCAAGGCTCCATCGTCGTTCCCATGCAGCTGCCAGCCCAGCCAGCTAGGCGAGCACCTGCGTGGCGACGTGCGGCCCCGAGGCCAACTCAGCAAGCACCTGCGTGGTGGCATGCAGATCTTCGTGAAGACACTGCCACCGCGCTAGCTCAGCAGCCTGCCAGCCTACATGGCGCCACAGGCTTCGCTGGCCAGGGCGCGTGTCAAGGAAAGGCGAGGCGGCGACGAACGGGACGGGCCTTGTTTCCATCCCCGATAAAGTGAGGGGGACACCTAAGGAGCGCATTTAATGTGTCTTGTCCTGTAATGACAGGCGATAAGCTGGTACACTGTACCCTTTCCACCTCCTGTGTGCCACTGTGGCATCCCCTTTTTGTATAAAAGGATGCCCGAGGCGTTATGGAGGGGGATTCGGCTCTTTTCAGCAAGTCACGCACCATAGCTAGCTCAAGAACACAAGAACATTCAGATATACACCAAATCAGGACTAGGGTATTACGCGATCTTCGCGGCCCGAACCTGGGTAAACGATCCTTATGCTGGCTCCTGGACCCGCTCTTTTCACAACCTCGCGCCCACCGACCACAGTAGGGATTCCAGTGATCCCATAGGTGTCGTTCCCACCGACATATGTGCTATTCTATCAATTCCCCAACAGTAGTTTGTCTACCCACCATCGCTATTCTCATGAGAAAGATGCCTCTAGTGAACCTATGGCTCGGGTCCATTTTCCATATTTACTAAAACCCAAAAATTGCTAGCTGCTTTATTTCATTTTTTATTTTTTATTTAATTTTATTTTATCTATCTACCACTATTAGATTTAATCTTTGCAATTGGCGAGAACAAGGGGATTTACAACCCTCTTGCCTTCGTTGGGTGCAAGCATTTGCTTTGTGTGTGTGCGGGTACCACTTATCATGTTTGTGTGGTGTCTCTTACTGGTTTGATAAACCTTGGTTCTTAACTAAGGGAAATACTATCTGCTACTATAGTACATCACCCTTCCTCTTTGAAGAAATCCCAACACTATCACAAGTAGTAGTGACCCAGACCTGCTCTATCCATAGTTTTCTGGTTTCTCTCCCCTTTGACGTCATTGTGGTGGTTTGTGGTGTGCTGGTGCAATGTCTTGGGAAGCGTATTTCATGATCCTTCGAGAGCCAATCATTGTCTTCCCTTCCATATATGGTGGGTCATGACGGATCTAAATTGCGGCGGAGGGTGTGTGATGGATTCGATGCGATTGAGGTTTTCCTCTCTGACATTTGGTTCATGTGTTGGTGCGTCTTTTCTTCTGTTGTTTCTATTTCTTCTTTGGCGGCTGGGTGCTTCATGTTCCTCGTATCTATTTTTCGTTCAATTCTCTCCAATAATTAACCAAACATGTTTCTTCTTTATATGATTAGGCAATGCTCCTATCAGATTTCCCGAAAAGAGGAGCTAGCATTTGTTTTTGCCATTCTACCTTTTTATTGCCTTAAAGAGCACTAGGATAGTATCCCACATTATATTCATCAAAAGGAAATATATATATATATTCCAAAGATCATTTTCTACAAACCAACACCGGTGCTTTTGTGCAAGATACTAGTGAGCGAGGGTGTGTCAGGCCAACTCCAATACATGACCCTAAACAAACGTCCATTTTGTCAGGATTCTGTCCATTTGGGTCAGGCAAAGGGGTGTTGTCCGGACGCCCCTCACCAAACTGGTCCGGTACGCCCAACCGACGGATGCATTTTGTCCGGTCACCATGCAAATTGAAAGAAAAACTCAAATGGCATGCGCCCAAAGTCTTTGCGAGTTGTCACATCCCTAGTTCTGGTATGACCTAGACTAGCTAGTCATGTGTGCATCATGTTTAAATTCCATTTAAATTTGAAATGAGGATTGTGAAACCCTCAGAATCATCTCTGGAAATGACCCAAATAAAAATTGCTCCAAAAAGGTCCAAGAAAATGCTCATGTTGCCCTCTGAAAATATTGGATCAAGGACATCGCAGTCAAGACCGCCGTCATGATTTCTCCCTCCTTCACCATGAAAGCTACCGCCACCTATTTTGATTGTTCCTAGCATTCGTGGCCTCAATCTCGAGCTTTTTCACTTGGACGGCCTCCTCAATCTCTAGCTTCCTCCTTTTGACAGCCATCTCCATGTCGAGCTTCTTCATTTGGGGCTCAATGTAGGCCTTCATTTTCTCCTCTTTTTGCTTGGCGCTTCCTCTCCTCCCTTGCTTCCTTTTGGGTCATTATGCCTTGCAAAGTTTCTTGCAATGCGAACGATGGCACATCACACTTCTCGTCCATCTTCGAGTTGGTGTTGCCCCTCGGACGCTTCACTCCTCCATGCTCAACGACGGCCCCCGGCCCTCCATTTTACTTTAGGGCAACATAATGATCTTTAGACTTGGGGAAATCTTTGATGAGCATCCAACAATGGGTGATGGTGAACGGCTTGTTCGCATTTTGGCCCTTGAAGGCTTCCAAAGTTTAGAATGCCTACATAATAAAAGTGAAGGCCACAATGTAATACAAAAGGACAAAAAATGCAACAGACATGAACAAAGAGGAGAAGCTTATACCCTGTCACCCACGCCTAGGCCACTCATGGGACGGGATTCAATGCTCTCAAGCTTGGCACAAAACTTGTTGCATTCTTGTTGGATAAAACCCCACCTCCTTTGGATTGAGTTGATGCCACGAGTGCTCGCAAACTTGTAGGGCGGGAACTGCCTACGTTCATGGAAGTCTGCATGTACTCTCCTCCCAAAAATGGCTCCTTTTTGCTCGACACCGGTCTTGGGATCTTGCCCTATTTCCTTCCAACTTTTGCAAATCAACTTGTCATCATCTTTGGTGTATGATCCCGTTCGACTGCTTTGCTTCCTCTTTTGCGCATTAGCTTTTAGGGTGAGCTCATAAATTAACAATGGCTCTTCCTCAATGTCTATGACATCTTCTTTCTCTTCGCAATAAATGTCTTCATGCCATGGCTGCCTTGTTCGTCGGTCGCTTCTTCATTGTCGTGGCCACCAATGTGCTCAACACCATCATCTTGGTCGTGACCGTCTTGGTGTTGGGTTCATCGGGATCAAAGCCTTGGCCATGGCCCTTGGGGTGTAAGGCTTGGCCATGACCCTCATAGATGATGTTCTCCATGAAATGTTGAAGTAGTCCGGGTCGTCTTGCGCTAGCGTCGGGTTGGGCATTCCGTCGAATAGCTTGCGGGCGCCGGGCAGGTTTGCCGTAGGGATCGCCCGCGACCGCTTCTGTTGCATCCCAGTGGCCGAGGGGCTGAAGCCAGACTGAGGTGTGCCGTTAAGGTCGATGCTGGCCGCGGGAGCGGGTGTGGCCAGCACGATCACGTTGCCATCCGACGACGTGGAGAAGCAGGTCGCACGATGGTCGTGCAATGGATGAAGTTCGCCGATCTGCGGTGTTGTGGAGAAGCTCGGCAACTGCCCCTAAGGGTGAACGGCCAACGAGCACGTGCTCGCCTCGGCCATGGTGGCGGCGGTAATGGCCGGTGTGGGTTGGCTGAAGCCTAGTAGGAGGAGGTCATTTTGTGTCGCTGTCTGCGTGGCCTTGGCGACGAGGGCCTCGTTATCATCAATGGTGGCCTTGTGTTGCGCGGCGGCGACGTGGATGGCGGCTGGGAGGCGACCTTCCTCTCCGCATCAACGGCCCTTTGGCCTGCCTCTTCGCCTTTTCTCGGGTCAGCTGCGCTGACGTGAGCACCTCCTTGGGTTTCTTCTTCTTCGAGGCCACAGGATTGCGTCGGTGGTGGCTGGGATGGCGGCAGCGGCGGCGTTTGGGGTGGTAGCCATGGCGGGAGAGGGCGGGAGGGTTTTTGAGAGGAAATGAGGAAAATGGGAATATTGTGCCTCCGACGAGTGGGTCAGGGGAGGAGAAGGGCGTGGGTCCCGCGCTTCCGCACCTTGTCAGTTTCGACGCAAACGCGGCCCAATTTAGGCCGAAAATGGGTCGAGGAAGGACATCCATCCGTTTGTGTCGGCACGTTGAGCCGTGATTTTTGTCCGTTTCAAACCAGCACATAAACGGACCAAATGCGGTCACGCGTTGGAGTTTGACGCATTCTGTGTGTCATGCGTGTGGCAACGATAATACGCATTTCACGCGGGAAGTAATTCGACTCCTGTATAGTAGGAGTATAAAAATCCAATATAAACATCCAATTCGTACGAGCGTCATAAATTAAGAGACAGAGGTCGTGGGCCGACGCCATATAGCGACGGAGGTCTAAAATTGAGTAATTTAGTCCATCGATCGGCGGTAGCTATCAGTCAATCACAGACGCCCCGAAAGCAAGTGGAGAAAAGAAATATATTGAGATGCTAGAAAGACAAGAAGCAAAAAGGCAAAACTTGTACACTAAACAAGGCACCAACAAATTCTTTGCACACCGATCCATCCTTTCACACTCATCACCCTCCCCGCGCTCACTGTTGCCAACTCCCTCGTCACTTCACAGCTACGGTGATCGCCTGAGCATCGTCTCCGACGCCGGCGCCGTCGACCAAGACAAAGGACTCCTCGCGGTGAAACCGCGTCTGCTGCTTGGCGATGAACGCCTCGACTGCCCTCCGGAACTCCTCCTTCTCGTCCTCCGCACCGCATTCCTCTGGGGCCGCCGACGACGTCGACCGCCGCCGCCGCCCGTTCTCCGAATCGGACCGACGCATGTCCGGCGATCCCGCCCTCCTCCTCCCGCCATGCTTTCCGCCGCCAATTTTCTCCGACCTGCTCCGCCGCGGGGCGCGCACCGTCACGTGCACCGCCTGCTTGTCCTCGAACACCGCGTCCGTCTCGGGCGCCAGAGCCGACGCCTCGGTGGTCGACGGCGACAGCAGCGGTGTGGCGGTGAAGGAAAGGAACTGGTCCTGGGCGTCCTGGTAGGAGGCAGAGGAAGATGGCGACGGGTCGCGGCGCGAGAAGACGTAGAGGAGCAACACGATGGCGTTGGCGATGACGAAGATGGAGCGCGGTTGGAGGAGGAGTGAGGCGGCGAGGCGGAGGGCAGAGGAGGCCGCAGACGCGGCGTAGGGGAGGCGGGGGAAGGAGCGGGAGAGGACCAAGACCAGGGCTAGGAGCTCCGCCGCCCGCACGACGCGCCACACGAGGCGGAGCCGCGCAGCGGCGGACCACTCTCCGGCATCGGGGGCGGCGGCGGCTGCCATGGAGAGCGGCTAGGCGAAGAGAGTGCGTGGGCGGCAGCGGCTCTTTGGATGCTTGTGTTTGATTCGGTTTGGAGGGAGAGGTGCAGGGGTTTGGGTTGGGAAGTGAGAGGAGAGAGTGTGGGTACGCCTGTGCTGTGCCAGTGGGTTTAGGGAAGCGTGAAGATAGACGCTGCGGAAGTATCAGGAGTATATATGGAGCCTTCAAAATATTCAATAAAATCATTCAAGTGTTTGGTAGGTAGTGTTCCATAAATTTTCGAAATTGATAATTCTTTGATGTGATTATAGGCAGCGGCAATGGGCAGTAAAGTTTTGGAGATTCACTCTCAAAATACAACTTAAGCTTCTAGCAATAAAGATCAAGAGCAAATTTTCTGCAGAATTCAAGTCTTGGCTAGCTCATACCTTCTAACTTCATGATGATCTTGTTCCCAAAAACTGGAGTTGGATAAGCTATTTCTTCCTTTTGTAGGATCTTCTTTTTAGCTTCATCCTTTTTTTCTTCCTCAATATAACATACTTTTTATTAATAAAAATTACCATAGAACTATTGTTCTACGGTGTGTGCTTAAGAAAAACCAACGCGAGAGCGGGATGTCACCCTGCTGGCTTGTCTCTCTCGGTGGGAGCAATCCCACCCGGGTTCGAGTCCGGAGGTGACCCGGGTGCTTAGAGAATTTCTTCTATAAAAATATACCTCCAATGGCTAGCCCTGGATGGTCTCATTTTTTTTTTCTTTTAAGAAAAACGAACGCAAGAGTTTATATTGGCAAAAAATTGCATTGAAAAGAACATCCACTAGTTATTGGAAAAAATGGCGAAGAAGGCGTCAAACAAAGATAGATATATTTCTATTTCAACACTCCCTATTTTGTCGGATATGAAAAATGGAGCTCGACTTTGCATGCTCTCGGATGGAGATTAAATTTTAAAAAAGTAATACTTTCTTTTTTACGATAAACATGTTCATATCTTCTCATTGTGTACAAAATCTCGTGAAGAAATGACATATCTATTTACCAAAAAATAAATCAAAGCTCTCAAAAGCTTCCTTTTTTATTGTTTGGGCCAAGATCAAAAAATATGTAATTTCTTTGTGAAACATTGCTCACAATTAGAAGACACAAACATTTTTTTGTCAAAAAGTTATACAAAATAATTTGATTGACGTTTACAGTTATTCTTCACCCGGAAGAATGAGCACTCGTCGTATTCATAAGGGATTTGACTTCCACAAAACTGCATTCACTTGACAAACAATTTTCTAAAGGGCATTCTTCGTTTGATGTCAAATTTTGGCTTCCGAATGAATTGGTTATCTAGCAACTAACCTGCTAATTTGTTGCAAATTCTGGCACAACAGAATTTTGACTAGCGAAAGTGTATCAACTCGCAAGTTTTAGAAGGAATATTATATTAACATGTCGGCATGGAATGACATTTGTGGAAGTCTTAAAAAAACAATGTCGCGGCGGCGCTGGGGCGCGACACCTATGGGGCCGGGGACGGCCCCTTCGTGAGTTCGGTACGAGGGCGGAGGCTGCGCGGAGAGCAGATCGAGGCGATGCACGCGGGGGATTTTTACCCAGCTTCGGGCCGCGATGGTCGCGTAAAACCCTACTGCTGCTTTGTGTTGTATTGTGCTTCGGGAGCTTGAAGAGCTATAGTAGCGGCTACCCGAGCGTGAGAGTTGCCAATCAGTCCAACCTCCTCTACGTTGTGCATGGGCCTCCTTTTATAGGGCAAGGGGTCACCGACAGGTGTCAACGTAGGAGAGAGGGGTAAAAACGTAAAAGAGGTGGTAGTTGGAACAGTGCGGGAACAAGGTGCGACTACGAGGCTTGAACAATGGATTCTACCTACTTTTGACAGAGGGGGACAAGAGCATTTAATGCCCGTCGCCGTCGCCCCAAAAGCTCCCGCCATTGCGTCTCCGTTTGCCACGGCGATGGAGCCACCACCGTGGAGTGCCACCGCACCCCTCATGCAAAGATGACCACCCGCCACGCGTCTCGGAGAAAGTCAAGGCGACGTGGGGCGATGACTTGGAGTGTGGGCACGTAGCATAGCTCTCCCCGGCAAGTACCTTGCCGGGGTCTTGATCTTGCCGGGCCCGGGAGCTTGTCGGGCTCTATAACTTGCCGCTCCCCGGGCCCTCGCCGGGACGCGTATAGCGCCGAGGCGTGTCTTCTGTGATGTAGTCTTCTAATCTCCCCGGCGAGCTCCTCTCGCCAGGGCTCGCACGAGTGGTGTAATCTTGAGCCTGGAACGGCCTTCCCGGCAAGCTCCCCTTGCCGGGGCCTTGATCTTCTATCTTGTATTCTTTGTCCTTAAATGGCTTGATGTGGAGTGGGAATGATCTCCGGCAAGCATACGGTGGATCCAGCCGCGGGAAGCTGCAGCTGCCCGTGCACAAGTTGGGGTACTGAGGTACCCCTACCTTAGTACACCGACAGAGCCCCCGGCTCTGGGCCACACACGGTGCCGAAGCGCCGTTGGGCCAGGCCCAAGACAAGGCACGGCACCACGAAGCCTCTGGCGTCTTGAGTCTGCTCTGCATCTGCCGCCTCCCCTCCGTGAACGGCACGCGCGATTGCGGCGTCATGGGAGACGTGGGCGGCGCATGCAGCCTTTAAGGCATCCACCCCGTGATCGTGGTGCAGAGCGGGGTCGCCTCACCCGTCGCTCCGGCCCCGCTTTTTCGCCACGCGGCCCTCATGCGCGGGTGTCGTGGGCGGCGAAGGTGGGAGGCCGAGCCGTCACGGGCGGAGAAGACGAGTCGGCCCCGCTCCTCTGGCCTTCTTGCTTCCTGATTGGTCGAGCGGGGCGGTTGAGCCCCCACCTCGCCCCTTTAAAAAGGGGCGGAAGGGGAGCACAACGGCCGCACTCATCCTCTTCTATCTTCGTCTTCATCTTCCATTCTTCTTGCCGCCATGGAAGGAGGGAACCCTGGTTCTTCGACGGTGGCAGCGAGGGTTGCTTCTAGGCAGCGATCGCTCCCCACCTCGCCCCCGTCTTGCGGAGCCGGCTCCGAGAGGGAGAGGGAGGGGCGTGGCATGACGAGGCCAAGCGTGGCCGAGGCGGTCGAGGAGAGGCGGTCGTGGGGATGTGCCTCCCGTCTCCCGGCATCTCCGGACCACGGCGCAGTCCACACCGGAGACGACCTGGAGTTCTTCATCAAGCTTCACGGGCGCCTCGTCGTCGCCTCCGGCTGCCGCCCCGCTTGCGAGATGCGATGGGGCGGATCCACCCGACGTGATGGAGTTGCGCGCGAGGGGTGCGGGATCGGCGGCACTCGGGTGAGTGTCGTGTCCCCAGCCCCGGCGTGATGTTCTTCGACCGAGGATGGAAGACGTTCGCCGATCCATAGCTTGACGGCGGGTTCACCCTCCACTTCAAGTTCTTGGATGGTGACCTCCTCGCCGTCAAGGTCTTCGGCGACCACGGGACCCGATGCGCTGCTGTGTGGACAGCTCCTCGGATAGCGAAGGCTCCTCCCGAGCGAGAGTGACGAGGAGGAGAGCGGCAGGCGGCGAGGGGGATGGCGGGCCCGACTAGGCATCGGACACCGCTGCCTCATGGCGCCACCGCGACCCCATCTCCTGGGTCGCCGCCTTCAACTCCCCGGGGCCGTCTTCTTGGCGGCCGGCGTGGGAGGCTGCGGAAGAGGAAGAGGGGAGGGCGGCAAGGCCGTTAAAATCGAGTACGAGGGCGAGGTGCCCTCGTGCCGATGTCCCACCACCCCGCCTTCAAGCTCGCCTCCGACGCCTGCCTCCGCCAAGCTCCCGGCCGCCCCGGTGTTCTCTTGGGGTCTTCGGCGCCTGTGGCTCTCCGGCATCGCCCCCATGCCCGTCACCTTGGGCAGCCTCGGGCACGGCGGCGTCACCGCCACGCCTCCTAGGCGCCCTTCGCCCTTCCCGACAAGCTCCTCTCGCCGGGGCCTCCTTCCCCGCAAGCTTATCTTGCCGGGGCTCCTTGACCTACCTCCCAACTCCCGAGCAGAGAAACAGAGAGAGGATCACGGCACCTTATCTTTTTAATTTGTAAGCCCGCGGGCATTAGCTGCATTTAAGAACTTGTAATCCTCTCGATCATGTTTTTCATCCTCTATGGACTTGTATCAAACTAGGATGTTTTTAATGGAAAGAGGGAAGCTTGCGGGCTGAGTCTTTTACTTGACCGCGTGCCTGTGTGTTCTTACGCTATCGGGAGCTTGCCGGGCGACACGCTTGCCGTCTTGGGACAGCCCGCCGGCGGTGTTGCTTCGGCAAGCAACCTTGCCGGGCCGATTCTGACGCTTAACTTGTCGAAAGGTGCTCGGAAGCAAGATAAGGGTGCAGCAGCACACTTGTGTTTGTTGAGCGGACTCGGAAACAAAACAAGTACGCAACTGGACCGCGACCCGGTTCCTCCACGTACGGGTTTTACAAGACACGCTCGCTCAAAGACGCAGCCCCGCATTTCCCGGTCCATGAGAGGATGCATGACGAGGGATGAAAAACTTATCTTATACTGCAGCCCCCAGCAACTCTGGCTTGCCGGAGACGGATCTTGGCGCTCGCAGCCCCCAGTGAGGCTGGCTTGCCGAGGAAGAACCTTGGCACCCGCAGCCCCCGGCGACCCTGGATTGCCGGGCCCCAGGCGCTGGTGTGATCTTTCGGTCCCTTCTTGTTGCTGTAATTTCAGTCATGAAAACAGCTGAGGTAGATATGCAACTGCTTCAAGTATATGTATATGTGTATAAATCTTGGTCATGCAATACGATGCCGTGTCTTGCCCTTCAGATGTTCAGATTTCACGCTCTCGGGAGCTTGCCGGGCGAAAGCACGCTTGCCGAAGAGGGACAGCCCACCGGCGGTGTCGCTCCGACAAGCCACCTTGCCGGGCGATTCGCGACGCTTAACTTGCGGAAAGGTGCTCGAAAGCAAGATAAGGGTGCAGCAGACACTTGTGTTTGTTGAGCGGACTCGAAACAAAACAAGCACGCAACCGAACCACGACTTGGCTCCTCTCGCCCAAGTCTCTCATACGAAGACATTTCACGGCAGGGCTCGCCACATTATACCCTCGCCCTACATCCTTTGTGCGCTTTCACCCCACGCTTCTAGGTAACTTGCCGGTGCTTAACACGCTTCTCGAAAAGCGGAACATCAGCAGCCCGCTGGCTGGTGTTGCTTCCGGCAAGCAACCTTGCCGCGTCTAGCAGCGACGCCGCTTAACTTGCCGAAAGGACTCGAACGAGACGAGGGCGCTGGTTGGTCGCGACTCACTCTTAACTCGCCGAGCGTGTTCGGCGAGTAAGGGTGCGACCATTCACAGCGAGCTCCTCCGCGCACAGGTTTCGCGTACAAAGGACGAATGCGCGAGGGATATAACATAAAAAAGCATGGAATTAAAGAGTGCTCTGCACGAAAGCTCGAGCAACTTAGCTTTTCTTTTTCTCGTTTCTTTGCACTTGCCGATGGAGCTCGATGGCGCGTCCTTGACGGCACCGCAGCACTCCGGAGAGGTGCGTTTGCCGGAACGAGCACTTGAGCTATCCCCGCCGGGCTTAGAGCGTTCCGAGGAGCTGCGCTTGTCGGAGTAAGCACCAGAGCCGTCCTCGCCGGACTTAGAACTCGATGGCGCGTCCTCGACGACAGCATAGCGCTCCAGGGAGATACGCTTGCCGGAGCGTAGGGGGAGCGGGAGCGAGCGGCGCGAGGTACAGAACACGCTCGGACTCCTAGTAGCGATAGGAGGAGCAAAGTTCTCCCTCGGCACTTTCGCTTTGCTCATGCATGGACAGCGGTCCGGAGCATCCCGCGAGCCCCCGGCCTGTTCTTGCTCCAGCAGACAGATACCACCTCCCGCGGTATGGCGCTGCTGGGTTATCGTGCGCTGAGATGGATGCGGATCCACGGAGACCGAGGCGTGGTCGTCCGTCCTGTCCCTGGATCTGGTGGCGCCGCGAGTGCCCTCGCCGGTGTCCACCCTTTCGACGGCGCCTCCTCCGCCCACCGCTGGCTCCGGTGGCGGCGGGTGAGACGCGGACGGGTCTGCAACCCTTGAGGCCCTCGTCTTCGGGGCCATGGTGTAGTTGTTGATGAAGTTGCTGGCAAAGTCGGAGAGGTTGATGAAGAACGCGGCTGCGCGAACGCCGGATCAGGTTCGCACAACCTCGACGCCCCCTACCTGGCGCGCCAAAGATGTCGCGGCAGCGCTGGGGCGCGACACCTATGGGGCCGGGACGGCCCTTCTTGAGTTCGATGACGAGGCGGAGGCTGCGCGAGAGCGATCGAGGCGATGCACGCGGGATTTTTACCCGGCCGGCCGCGATGGTCGCAGAAACCCTCTGCTGCTTTGTGTTGTATTGTGCTTCGGGAGCTTGAAGAGCTATAGTAGCGGCTACCCGAGCGTGAGAGTTGCCAATCAGTCCAACCTCCTCTCGTTGTGCATGGGCCTCCTTTATAGGGCAAGGGTCACCGGCGGTGTCAACGAGGAGAGAGGGGTAAAACGTAAAAGAGGTGGTAGTTGGAACAAAGGGGAACAAAGTGCAGCTACGATTAGCTTGAACAAAGGATTCTACCTACTTTTGACAGAGGGGACAAGAGCATTTAATGCCGTCGCCGTCGCCCCAAAAGCTCCCGCCATTGCGTCTCCGTTTGCCACGGCGATGGAGCCACCACCGTGGAGTGCCACCGCACCCTCATGCAGCCTGACCACCCGCCACGCGTCTCTGGAGAAAGCTGAAGGCGACGTGTGGGCAGATGACTTGGAGTGTGGGCACGTAGCATAGCTCTCCCCGGCAAGTACCTTGCCGGGGTCTTGATCTTGCCGGGCCCGGGAGCTTGTCGGGCTCTATAACTTGCCGCTCCCCGGGCCCTCGCCGGGACGCGTATAGCGCCGAGGCGTGTCTTCTGTGATGTAGTCTTCTAATCTCCCCGGCGAGCTCCTCTCGCCAGGGCTCGCACGAGTGGTGTAATCTTGAGCCTGGAACGGCCTTCCCGGCAAGCTCCCCTTGCCGGGGCCTTGATCTTCTATCTTGTATTCTTTGTCCTTAAATGGCTTGATGTGGAGTGGAATGATCTCCGGCAAGCATACGGTGGATCCAGCCGCGGGAAGCTGCAGCTGCCCGTGCACAAGTTGGGGTACTGAGGTACCCCTACCTTAGTACACCGACAAACAAGTTTTCGGGAATGTCATTCCATGATGAACTTTGAATGCACTCAAACATCTGTCAAAGTTTGTCACAAAAAAATATTTTCTTCAAAAGATTAAAAAAATGGGACTTTCCCTAATTTTTTTCCTTTTATACTAGTATTGTTTGTACTATGAATTATGGTTTGGAAGTCATGTAGATCAGTCGACAAAGACCTCAGATTAACCAAATTGTCAATGAAATTTATAGCCCTTGAAGTAGTAGATATATTGATTTGTTTTATTTCTGGTAGTTGTGGATTTTTGCAGGCTAGTATCTAATTTACTTGATGTTTCAAGTTCACGTGTGCTTCTCATATCAGTTTTCATATTATTTTTCGGCCGAGAAATAAAATTTCCTAAGTAGATACTAAGAACTGCTGATAGATCATCAAGATGCATGCTAGTACAAAACGATTAATACTGTATATAATTATTCGATGGCTACGGATATCGTATGTGAACAATCATTTCTAAATCAATAGGGTTATAGCAAATCAAGATTGTGGTATCCCCAGCCCATCAGGGTTCAAGTCCTGGTGCTCACATTTTTTTCTGGAGTTATTTCAGTATTTTCGGTGATGCGCATTCAATGGGAGGAGACGTTTCCGTCGACGACGAGGTGCCTATGATGACTTTGTAAATTTCAAGATGATATGCCGACTCAGTCTTTCGGAGGTGCTCATGGGGTAGGATGTGCATGTGTGCCTTCGTAGAAGTGAGTGTATGCGCATGTATATGAGTGCTTGCGTGTTAAAAAATAATTAATAGGGTTATAGTTGCTCTTTATTATTGAAAGCGGTGGAGGAAGCGAAGTCCTGCTTTGATTTACATGAATTTGGTACAAAATTCTTGATAGGATTTTTGTAAGATATTTTCCTTTAGTGTGCTTTGCTTTGTAAGAATAGCATCAGATTCTTATGCGGGATTGATTTATACCCATCGTATTTCAAAGAAAAAGAAACATCAAGTGAGGTTCAATGAAAAAATATCATATCTTGTTAACCAAATGACTTCTCTTTTTCTACACCTATTCATAAATAAGATATGAGATACATGTTTCCTCAAAAAAAAAAAAGATTTGAGATACATGACGCTTTCGGTAGCTTTTTCGATTCTTATGATATGTCCCGTGAACCAAAGGAGGACTAAGGGCATTTCTAACGTGAACCCGTAAACCTTGGTAACCGTTTGGACCGTGTTGTTCGGATCGTAGAAGTCATCCAACGCTGATCTGTACCGGTCCGTCGGAGGTCTAGACGTGATTTTTCTTACAAATCGGAGATAAAGGGGGGGAGGGGATTGCGGGAGTCGGGACCGTTCCCAAGCCCGCTTCTGACCGTCCTGAGCCACCAAAAAATCCCTCCCCCTCCCGCGCGTGCTCCCGCCCGGCGCCAACTGCCCGCATTCATGCCACTGTAGAGCGCGCCGCTCCGCATTGAAGACGTCTCAGGGCAGACGCAACCTCGCACTGCCTCCGTCATTGAAGCGGCGCCCCGGCCAAGGGCACCGTCCGCTGCACGCCCAGTTGAATACGCCTCCTCACGGCATTCATACGCCTCCATTAACCCCACGTGAAAGCCGAGAAACCTACTCCCGCCACACGTCCGTTCATAAGCGGGCCGACATTAAACGCAACGTCGGCTGAACTCCTATCGTCCGCCCTCTATTTAAACGAGGGCAAAGGCGGGGCAAGAACCATACCCCTTCGCCGCTCCCCCAATCACCTCCTTCACACTCTTCCGATGCCTTTCGAAGAGCAGTTCTCCGGCATATAAGTCGGCTGGGTGGCCCGCCGAGCCCGCCAGATACGAGTGAGGTAACTCGCTGCTCCACCTCCCGCGCCTCACCCTACGGAGCAAGTTGCCGCCCCAAGCCGCCGCGTGGTTCAGCAATTGGCTGCTCCAGGGCCACTCGATGAGGAGTGGCGAGTTGCTCCACGCCGGCACGATGGGAAGCACGACGACACGGGCTTCATCGCTGTCGTAGACGACTACACCTTCCGTGCCTCACCCGACGGAGCAAGTTGCCGCCCCAAGCCGCCGCGTGGTTCAACAACTGGCCGCTCCAGGGCCACTCGATGAGGAGTGGCGAGTTGCTCCACGCCGGCACGACAGGAAGCATGGCGACACGGGTGTCATCGCTGCCGTAGACGACTGCACCTCCCATGTCCGCGGTCGCGCCTCCTGCGCGTGCGACTGTGCTTCTCATGCATGCGACCACTCCTCCCGTGCTTGCGATCACGCCATACAAGCAGAGGCAGAAGCCGGGTGGTGCGGAGAGAGTGACGAGCCGGTGGTCGACGCTTCCGAGTCTGCCGCCATCATCCAGGAGAAGTAGAACACGGGAGTCCACCGCCGCCTGGGTCCTATGAAGGCCACCGCCTAGGCGATATCGGCGTACACAACCGGTGTCTTGCCCGGTTCTTCTCTTTCGAGGACCTCCGTCGATCCCACATGTGCTTCACGGAAGCGGAGGCGCCGCCTTCCCCTCCCGCTGAAGCATCGGCCGGGGTTCCACTCTGTTGAGTGGTGGGGAAGCGAGTCATCATTTGCGTTGAAGCATATACCTCCGAACCTCCCGGCAGTCCGGTGGTCGGGCTGCCAGACATGAGGAAGACAAAGGGATCCGCGGCGGCAATTTAGATTATGTATTAATTATACCTTCAGAGCCGGACTAGCATCGTTGATGTAAATGTACTGAAATTTGTCATGTTTATATGAAAATCCGGCTTTTTATATGAAACCTATCATGTCTGCATGAAATCCGGCCGCGTTTGCACGAATTTCGTCCGTTGGTTTGAGTTGTTGTGAAAATGTATACGGCTAGCGCTGGATGGTTGCCTCCGCATTCATGTCTGCGGATGGGTCCCTCAGTCCGCAAACAGACGCGAGAGGGTTTTTGCGGGTTGCCCGTCGAAGATGTCCTAATGGTTTGCAGTGTGCTGAACGAAAAGGTATCCTTAATTCGTGCGTCATCGTTCATTTGTGTAAAGACGTTTGCTACACTATCGAGAGCTAGGAGATAAAAATACTACTAGTACTCAAAATAGCACTAGATAACTCGATTTAGTCACCCAGCCACCACTGACAATATAGCTCAGGGTCACCCACAAGCCGCAACCACAGTGATTGTTCCTAATCACCGAGTTTTGACTTTTCCCATGCGTGACAACCTTTCCCTTGAGGCGAGGAGCCCAAGAAAGCAAAGCGAAAAAGCTCCCTTGTGACCACAACCACATGGACACACACTAGCTGGCCTGCCTGTCTGAGACGGTCCATCAGGCAGAGAGCACCATGCGCTCACCGCTGCACGTACGGTCAGCACCACCACCACCCACGCAGACGCAGAGCAAGCACGTCCCCCTTCGCAGAGCTACTAGAAGATAGCCTTTCCTGCGCCACGCGCTCAGACCAGGACAGAGCAGAGGGGGGGCCCTCGCAGTCGCAGGGGGTGGAGTGGAATTGGTTGCGGCCTCTCCCATCTCGCTCGGGCACGGGCACGGCAGAGGGTCACGTGGATCGTGGCAAAGCGCTATACTGTGCATGGTGGAGGCAGAGGCGGGGGCAGGGGGACGGGAGGGTTTTATGCAAGCGCACGGATTCTCAGGTGCCCTACGCAGAGCTTCGCCTTCGCTCGCCGCAGATTGCTGTCAGTGTCGCAGCCGCAGGGCGGGGCAGTTGAGTGCTGATGGGGCATTGCATCCAGCGTCGAGATTCGATCGGTCACGTGATTCGAGGGTCTGCATTACTCAAGAGTACATTGCACCCTGTGAAAAGCGACAAAACTGACCTTGTGACAAAGTTGAGCACAAAACGAGCCTATTTTCTAAAAAATTCATAAAATGATCCTTTTACATAACGGTCCCGGGGCGTCATGCCAAACAGCACGACACCCTAGACAATGACGCCATGCGTTGGAGTTAAAGGTGCCGGGGGACGGGCCGGCGGGCGTATGACGCCCCGGATGAGTGCGCCATGCTTAGTAGCATGATGCCCTCGCCCAAGGCGCCATGCTCGATAGTGTGCAAACGTATTGGAACAAGCTGCTCGGTGCATTTTCTGGCCGTTCCTCTGAGCCTCCCGATCCGGTATAGTCCATCAAATTTTCAAAGTACAAGTACTAGTACATTTGATATAGTCCATCAAGGGTGAATTGATTGTTTTCTGCCCAATCATGCAGAGAATGGGGTTGCGTCGATTGTTTTGGAGTTTTGCTGCACACCAAGTGGTAGTAGTAGCTAGCTTTTGCACGCCACCAAACTAGCACGCCGGCTCCTTCGATGCCTCGAAACTTAAGCGCGTGCATGGCGCCACCGGCTGGAGCGTCATGCTCTTGTTCATGCCGCCCTTAACTAGGGCGCCATGCTTCTTAGGCCGGCCCAGCTGTCTGTCAACACTAAACAACATGGCGTCTTTGACCAGAATGTCATGCTGTCTAGCATGACGCCCGAGACGAACGCGTCATGTAAAGGGGCCATTTTGTAAAAAAAATCTTAAATGTGCCCATTTTGTGTTGAACTTTATGGAAAGGGTAAGTTTTGTTGTTTTTCACTTGCACCCATTGGCATGGTGGGTGAAACACTATGGTCTATGGACGTGACCTTCTCCGCCGCCGGTGCTCCAGGGTTTTGACCACTGTGTCTTGGATGGTTCTTTGTTTTCAGCATGTCACAGGGTTGCGGGTGCTGGTAAAAGTAAAAGAAAAACACTTCGATCCGTCTTCATTCGAGCGAGGGATTCAACTTCTAGCCAGATAAGAGCATGGTTAACAGTACAACCAACTGCTGGCTATATTATCTTGCCACATCAAGCTTACAGCCGACAAGTACAATAGCAGCCTATAAAAATGTACTAGCTTTTTATACATGGCCCACCTCACTCTATCACAATATGTCTGAGAGTGCGTGCTGCAGCCGGCTGTTAATCAGTAGCCCACTTTCCTTTTCTCTCCTTCTCTCTCCTCCAACTCATCAAAAATATAATATTTAAAGGTTTACAGCCCGCCTAGTCATATTTATGGTACTTGCTCTAACTATACAGGTACATCCCCCCCGGAAAAAAAAACTATACAGGTACAGTTGTACACTAAGTGTGTGGGTACTGTGCAACATGTCTCTCGAGTCATTGGCCCTGTTTGGATCCCTATGTTAGAGTTAGTTTTAGTTAGTTGGGCCTCAAATAACCCAAAAGTATCCAAACATGATGGGTTAGTTTGGGTTAGTTGGATCTAACCCACCCCAAAAAACTAGCCCACACTAGAGGAGCTTATTTGGGTTAGTTCTCTTGGTCCCACTAAAAAAAATAGTAAAAAAAGTTACCCCTCCCATTCAAACAAGGTCCAAAGTAGTCAAATGATTGAGAAGGAATATTTAATGGTCAATCTAACCCTACCATCCAAACAGCTTTTTGGTTAGAGTTAGTTTGAGATTAGTTTAGAATTAAAATTTAACTCTAATCTCTAACTGAGTTAGAGTATCCAAACAGGGCCATTATTACCAGCATCGCCACGGCTTGGCGTGCGAGGTCGCCGAAATGTGTACGCCGGGCAACGTGATGTGACCAAAGCGTAAGATGGATGGGTATCCTTGGACACGTGCCCCCATCCCGCCTCCGCCTAGCTGCCCAAACTGAAGAAGGGGACGAGACAGGTCAAGCGGCGAGATAGACTCTTTTCCTGAAGAATCGGCGGCATCAGACTCACGCGAGTGTCTGCTCACTTGTCTTACGTAACGTGTAAGCTGAGTGCTGTGCGCAGTTTACTGCTGCGGCGCCGACGTTTGATTAGGAGACAGCCGCCAGCCGGTGCTCAGGGTCACGAAATCAGGCTTTTTTTTTTTGCGAGGACGAAATCAGGCCCCCAGTGCGGAAATTTGCAATGCGGCGACAGGATGCTGATGGCTTCGTCAAACGTATATTCGTTTCTTCCACGGGATGGCAAATGCAAGTAGAGACATGGTTCGTTTCAAGTCGTAAATATAGAGGATATAGAGCCACTAGGTCCATGCCCATTAGACAAATTATGTGGGTCACGATGAAATGAAAGCAGAAAGGGGTTTCTTTCGATAAAATTAAGGCATCGGCTCGGTTAAATAAACTAAGCTAAAAGCAAATTTAATGGGTTCTAAAGGCTGCGTAGCCTTGTGCCTGTTCTACATGGGATCTGCGGAAAGATGTAAAGGAGCTAATTAACAAACTTGAGCCCCCTCCGTGCACTAGCACAGTAAAGAACACGGCACGTACGAGTATATATATGAACAAAAAGCGAAATTTGGTAAAGGCGACGTACGCACTGGGCAGGAGCCGAATACAGCAGCCGTCTAATTAAGTTTTCCATCATATTAAACTGCGTAAAACCCATAAGCTTAGCTTAGTGATTGGCTCGTGATAGCCTCTTTTCGTAGTCGCCATTCTTTCATCAAAGCACGTTTCGTGGCTTTGACTCTGCAAAGGTTGTGCAAGGACAGTTTTATTAGTAAGTCGTTGATTCGAAGACCAGAGCTTAGAATACTGGTGATTATTGATAGCAGTAGTTTAACTTTGTCGGTTTAGAGTAACCGTGTCGGCCAACAAGGTGATATAGCTAAACATAGACTATAACGTCTAAGCTAGAATGCACACATACACAACCAATAGCGCAACACACGCGAAAAACTGGCGGCGAATAACATAGTCATGAAAGAGCAAACTCATGCATGGGCAAGGGAAAAAAAACTTCAAAGCGATCGGATCCGTGATCGGCAAACTATAACAATAACTATATCCGCACCGACCATCTCATGACAGCACACGAACAAAGAGGTTCTTCAACAGTAACGCCTTCAGGAAGGGAGTGGCATTCAATCGCCGCCGTTACCGGATCCAACCACCGAAGGCGAGAATCTAGGTTTTCATCCTGAAGAACCAGTCTGAGCATATCCGAGCAATGCCTTCAACAAGGTATCCTCTCCATTGCCAGGTATACCTAACACAAGTCAGATCTAGGCTTTCACCCCGGAGCTCGAGACGGGTGCTTGAATTGCACCGCCATTAACGCCACTTGTTTGTTGTCGCCACCACTTTTTCACGATCCCGACAACTACATGCGATGTGCAACGCTCGTCGTTCCACAGCCATTCCTCTGCGTCAAGTCGTTGCACGGAGTTAGACTACCTCTGAATCTAGAGAGGACTCTCACAAAGATTTCGATGGCCATTGCAATCTGCATAGAGTCTGCCGTCGCAGACCGAAGTGGCGTAGATGATGGAGCCCCATCGGCGAAGATCTGCCATTGCAGATGACCTCCAGGCCATGGGGGCGCTGTCGGTGTCAAAACCGGCGGATCTCGGGTAGGGGGTCCCGATCTGTGCGTCTTAGGCCGATGGTAACAGGAAGCAAGGGAGACAATGTTTACTCAGGTTCGGGCCCTCTCGATGGAGGTAAAACCCTACTTCCTGCTTGATTAATATTGAAGATATGAGTAGTACAGGAGTAGATCTACCACGAGATCGTAGAGGATAAACCCTAAGAGCTAGCCTATGATGGTATGATTGTAATTGTGACCGGCCTTCTAAGGACCAACCTCTCCGGTTTATATCGACACCGGAGAGGGCTAGGGTTTACATGGAGTCGGTTACAAGGAAGGAAACACAATATCCGGATCGCCAAGCTTGTCTTCCACACAAAGGAGAGTCCCATCCGGACACGGGCCGAAGTCTTGAGTCTCGTATCTTCACGCTTCAATAGTCCGGACGGTGTATATAGTCCGGCTGTCCGGATACCCCCTACTCCAGGAGTCCCTCAGTAGCCCCTGAACCAGGCTTCAATGACGATGAGTCCGGAGCACAGTCTTGTCTTCGGCATTGCAAGGCGGGTTCCTTCTCCGAATACTCCAAAGCAATCATCGAAAACGTGGACCGTGTCCGGATTTGCAAAATGATCTTCACATACCGCGTTTTCCCACATCCAGCCTCAACGTATATTGCGAGGCGGTTTCCTTGACACGTCTTGCCGAAGCAGAGATCGTGTCCCCTTATCACGGGATTCTCATCAATACAGGTATGGGTAATCCAACCGCACCGCTAATCGCGGCGAGTGGGAGGCGAACGGGCTCCACCGGGCAAGTGGGGAGGCGCAAAAAGCATTTACCGCCCCTATAAAGAGATGAGGTCTCTTTTTCTTCACCCATGCCTTCTCCTTTCGCTAGCCCATTCCCCTTTGTTCGAGCCCTAATGCCCAGGCACTCTTCTTTTCCATCGAAGAGAGGTTTTCCAAAGATGTCCGAATCCGGAGCAGGAGGCAGATGGATGGCCTCTACCGTCTGGGAGAAGGATATCAAAAAGCTCAGGGAAGCCGAGTATATGGCCAAGAAGATCGGCCACCGTCTCCCACCGGCGGGACAGGTCGTCCCCACTCCGGAGCCTCACGAGAGAGTCGTGTTCCTTCCCCACTTCGTCCGCGGGATCGGGTTTCCCCTCCACCCATTCGTCCGTGGAGTCATGTATTACTATGGGATTGATTTTCATGATCTTTCCCCCAACTCTTTTCTCAATATCTCGACGTTCATCGTCGTGTGCGAGGCCTTTCTCCGGATTTCGCCTCACTTCGGCCCGTGGGTGAAGATTTTTAATGTGAAGCCCAAGGTGGTGAGTGGCGAACACGCCAAGTGCGGCGGCGCCATGGTGAGCAAGATGCCCAAGGCCGTTTGGCCGAAGGGCGCCTTCAACGACTTCGTCAAGGAGTGGCAGCAGCAGTGGTTCTATATCACCAACCAGCGGCAAAAAGTGGCTGCAGCCCCGAGTTCAGATCCGAGCTCCATCGGCTCATGTCCCGCCCAAGAAGGGCCCGAACTGTCCTCATCCGATGAGCTGTCACCGCTCGAACAGCGCTCGAACGTGGTTGACAAGGACGTCAAACTCGTCGACGTAGTCCAGGTGATGCTAGTTCGCCTGGTTCTCCCTTGCCAGCGCCGAGCCTGCACTTTGTGGGAGTTCGACCCAACCGAGCACCAAACCCTTCGGGAGCTCTATGATTCCTCCCACAAGGATATCTGGAAGGTGCTCTTCAAGTCCGGCAAATCGTGGCCGGACTCCGCCGAGGACCGTGGGTATCAATTATCCCATTCTGCAAGCCCGGTAAGTTATAGCCACGCCCTGTCCATCCCTGCTTCAGTTGGCATGTCACGAGGGAGACATTTTAATCGTGTTTCATCGTGACCTCAGGGATGGATAAAGAAGGTGGAGCGGATACATTGTCCGGCCCCGCTGCCGGAGGAACCGGCCAGACCTCTTCTAACGAAGATACTGGTCCCCGTGCCTTATGAGGCACCAAAGAAGGAGGCCTCCAAGAAGGTCAAGAAGAACCGGAGTGGCCTCCATCGCCGCGAGGCTTCGGACGCAAAATCTGAAGACTCCAGCGACGCTCCTTCTCCCGAAGACGAAGAGGAGGAAGCAGAAGAGGACGAGCCTCACTCTAAAGGTGGGAAGAAGCATGCGGCTTCCCCGTCCCTGGAGGCTGAATCACCCAAGAGGGGGAGAGGTTCCCATCCAGAGGCATCCACCACAGCTGGCGATAACAGCCCAGAGTGGGATCCCAGGGCCCAGCCCCTGGAAAAATCGGAAGTAACGGAAATCCGAATGCGCCTATGCATCCAGGGTCGTCTGGGTAAAGTAGTTTTACCTATCGCCATATCTCGTGCGGCCCGGCGAGTTCTCCTGCCGGACAGTCCTCATCAGAGGATTCGTTGAGCTCGGATGCTGTGGCGAGCGAGATGCCTCCAGAGGCTCCTTCTCCGAAGTCCAGGCGCGACGCCGAGGTGTCATCTCAAAGAGACCCAGAGCAGGGGGGGCATGTCTCAGGAGCCGGACCACAGCCGGATAGGGTCCTGGAGACCTTTATGGCTCCAGGATCGGGTGAGCGGCCACCTTCGATGGAGGGAGGCCCGCCCGTTCCGCCGGTAACCTCTGTCCACGCAGAGTTGCCGGGAGGTATATCGACAGCTTTGAACAACGCGTCTATCGTCGATGAACATCGGACCCTCATGGGTGCGGTGGTTGGAAAGATTCAGTCTGCGGAAAGCGGGCTGAATGAGTCCTGCCTTGGCCTTATAAAGGCTTTTGAGGTATGGTTTCTGAGGAACCTTTGAGGAATTATCATAATATGAGCAGTAGCCCCTGATACATTGTCGGGCGAAAGAGAGGGAGCCGGGTAGGGGATCAAATCCTTTGTTAATGACGTGTACCTCTTTGTTTGAAAACAGGCGTGTGCGGAGAAGACGTCCGCTCATAATGCAGAAGTGTCCAAACTAAAGCAGAGCCTGGAATGGGCCGAGAAAGAACTTGGCCACGTGAAGAAGCAATTAGAGGATAAGCAAGGTATGTTGAAACATTGTCTTGCATTAGGCACGAATGAGTAATTGTGCCTATTGAAAAGTATTTTTGTTGTATGCCCTAGGAGCAAGTGCCGAATATGAGGCACTGAAGAAGGTTGTGGTTGATGCCAACGAGAAGGCTGCCACCGAGCAGGCGCTTCATGAAAAACACGAGGCCAGGGTCATCACAGCCGAGCGGGAGCTCCAGGAGGCTGTGAAGAAAAGCGAGGGCTTGGAGCAGAGTCTGGTAGGGAAAGAATCCAAACTCACCCAAGCTCTCCAAGCCGCAGAAGATGCTCGGGAAGAAGCCTGAGGTGCTGTACGGGACATTCATGAGGCCCGGAAAGTTGCGGCTGGTAAGGCCGGTTGTATTCGTGGCCATGTTTACATGATAGCGGGGAGAATTCTAAGCGACAAGCTGAATTCTTGTTTTGACAGGGGCATTTGTGGATCTGCCTCACAGCATATCAGATGCCGCCCAATTTTACCGGACCAAGGAGAAGAAGTCTGCGGAGAGGAATTTCTGGTCGCAGTATTTGGCGCCGAACTATCCGGTGCCTTTTATCGATCACCAAGCAATGGTCGAATCATCCGGCGGCGAACTAGCCATGAAGGACTTGGTTGTCCGGCTGTGGCCTGCGGAGCCAATTCCGAGCAGTTACTTCGGACTCGTGAAGCGGATTGTGGGCGCCTGTCCTCGGCTTGATGCTATAAAGCGATCGGTCTGTATAGAAGGTGCGCGCATGGCATTTACCCGTGCAAAAGCGCATTGGGGGAAGCTTGACGCGGAGAAGCTGATGACTGAGGGGCCGCCGGAGGGTAAGGAGCACCGCAAGCCCGAGCTGTATTATGAAGGTGTACTGAAAGGGGCCCGCCTTGCGGCAGATAAGTGTGCCAAAGACATTATATTTCCCTGAGGGCATTCGTGCTGCTTTTTGTAATATGAGACAATGGTATTTTTATTATATATTGTCTATTTTGTTTGAACATATGTTCTTCCTGTGCGGCTGTTTATTGTATGTAAATCCTGAGAGTGGGCCAGTCGTCGGCTTCTGCCCCCCACGTAAAAAGAATACGGGGGTGTTCGGGATATATCTGAACACTCTTTATCCCATGGTTGGGTCCTTTTAAGGAGGTGTTTCTCACCACAAACCAGGCAATCAGACTATAAGGCTTTATTACTCTCACTTAGCCATAGGAATTCGAGTATAGTCGGCGCAGCCCCTAGTGTTCGGAAGGCCGAACTAGGGGCTCTATTGGCGCCTGATCGAAGATCGATCCGTCGCACTCTGCATTTATAATGGCGCAGCGGAATAAATCTTCAAGGATTTTACGACCTCTCGAACAGTGACCAGCTCTCGCTGCATCATGACAATGGTTTTCGCTTTCATCGAGGTGCTCGTCCGCGAATCGGGACACAATCACGGTAGTTCTCCCAGCGCTACCTTAGCCGATAGAACGGAACGTAAGGTACCAAAACATGGGATCCGGGCAAACCCAACTAATGACCCAAGACATGATTCGGAGCTGATGCATATAATGCTATAAGTTCAGGGTGCCGAGCGACCGAAAAGGTTGTCGGACTTTATTGCCGTACTGTGAAGCCCCTGGAATAACCGGGCGTAACATGAAGCGTGCCTGCCATTTTTTTTGGCAAAGAGGCGTCGGTGATAAACGACGACCGGTAAGTGTTATTTAAGTCTACGCATTGTAGTAGGGTGATATGTCTATGCATATGAGTACGATGTATGATTATGAAAAGAGGTGTTTTTTAGCAGAACCTGTGATGGCCGGACTGGAGGAGTTGTGAGTGGATCAAGAGTGAATCCGAACTGCCTTCTACCCGCATGTTCCTGCCATTGTGTGTCCGGGCTGATTCCACGCCGCCAATCCTGCTCTGCGTCAAAGTTAGTTTGTAAAGGCAAATGCTTGGAGGCAGCTGAACGTCCACTTGTGATTGGTCTAAGGGTTCCTGATCAGACCCTGGTGAACCCAGCCATTATACCGTGAAGTAGCGCAGACTCCTCAGTTGGTGTAGTTGGCTGGCATATCAAAATTTTGATAGGCATGCGCGACTCGCTACTCCGGCAGCTGTATGATTTCCACTCTAAGGGCGGGGTCCGGCCTTGCCCATGGGCGTGATTATATCACACGGTGTTAGACTAATGGTTTATCACGTGGAATCTAGTCAACGTGTTTCGTCCCGTTGGCATACGGTAAATTACCGTATGAGGGGAAGGTGACGAAGAATTACTCTTTGGCATGGCATGTTTTGGTGATTCGAAAACAACCGTTAGGGTGGTGGGCCAATAAACCTGGCCTTTGCACCTGGCATCCTTTAGAATATGTTATTTGTGGTTTCGTACCCGTGGGGGCTTTGTGTGTTATGGAGCCCCCGGACTACTAGGGTCTAGGGGTACGGCAATTGAATTGTTGTGGTAAGTGTGATCGGGGGCGATCGGCCGCACTTTTGTGCTCTGGGGGGTCTCTTGAGTAGACGCCTCCCCTCATTGTTTCCGACATGTGACCGGTCATTTTGTTTTGAGGATTCAGCATTCTCTATTGGTATGCTTTGCCGTCCTTCCAGGAGTACCGTGAATTTCACACGGTTGATCGAGTGTGTGGCTTGGGCCGGATAGGCTTGAGCTATTCTTTGTCCGTTGACCGGACTGGGAGTTGCTGGACTTGGCACCAACTTCATTGACTTGACGTTTATGACCATTGCGCCGAGGCTTGAGGATGCCTCTTCGTGTATCCTTCTTACTGTCTTGGACCGTAGTGATGTGTGGACGTCGGGGTGTGTGCCTTGGGTTCTTCTGCTTAGGTTGAGGTAGCGAGTTGTGCCGCGTATGCCCTTTGTTGGGGCGGTCGAGTCCGTACTTTTTGGTGGCCAGGATCTTGGTCCACCTATCCACTAGCAAATCTGGGTTAGCTTTAAGCTGCTCTTGCATTCTTTGCAGGCTCCTTGCTGTGGCCACGAGCCGTCGCTTCAAGCGAACTTGTTCCACTGGATCTTCAGGCACGCCGAATTCATCATTGCCGAGGCTTAGCTCGTCTTCGGAGGGGGGTGTATAGTTGTCCCTCTCCAAGTATCCCACCATGGTCGGTCCCGCCTGCATGAAGGTAAGCTGATCAGGGTTGTATTCATCTTTAGCGCCATTTCTATTGTTTTTGTCTCCTGGGCCAGCATCACTGTGGCGGGGCTTGGGGCGGCGCCGAGGACGCCCATGCTTTGCTTTTCTCCCTGAGGGGTTATCCTCCATTGCCTCATCGCCATTGGTTTCCTTCGGAGTGTCCAACATGTATATATCGTATGAGGAGGTGGCCATCCACCGCCCTGTGAGCGGTGGCTCCTGTATTTCTCCTGCATCGTCGTCCATACCGGCGATGTCTTCGGAGTCGAAGTCAAGCACGTCGGTTAAATCATCGACCGTGGCAATGAAGTGGGTGGTGGGTGGGCAGCGAATTCCTTCGTCGCTTGCTTCCCACCAAGCCGGACATAGTTCGGCCCAGAGCCTCCTGACAAAGAGAGAGACTTTAATGAGTTCAGCATGTCGCCAAAGGGCGAGTGCTGGAAGATGTCCGCAGCGGTAAACTCCATTACCGGAGCCCAACCTGGCTCGGCTGGCTCGAGGGTATACGGACCGGAACCAACAACCGGATACGAGTCCGGGGGCCCGGGGTTACAGGCTTCCACAGAGGTGAGACCTGTATTCGGCTCCACCGCCGATGAGTGTGCAGTCCGTGGGGCGAGGTCCACCCCTTCGTCCTTAGGCAATGCAACCTGCTCCGGATTTAGATCTGGAGCATCGTCCGACGGCAGGTCCAAGACGTGCTCATTGTAACTGTTCGGTGCTCCTGGCGCATGCCCAAACCGTCGAAGATCAAATCTCCTTGAATATCCGCCGTGTAGTTCAAGTTTCCGAACCTGACCCGGTGGCCAGGGGCGTAGCTATCGATCTACTCCAGATGGCTGCTTAATTGGCCCGCAGCGGCCGCCGCCGAACACGAAGATCTGTCCGGGGAGAAAAGTCTCCCCCTGGACCGTGTTGTTGACGATTGGAGGCACCATCAAGCCCTGCAGCGATGACACAGAGGAACTCTCAATGAAAGCACCAATGTCGGTGTCAAAACCGGCGGATCTCGGGTAGGGGGTCCCGATCAAGGTCGTCTTAGGTGATGGTAACAGGAAGCAAGGGACACAATGTTTACCTAGGTTCGGGCCCTCTCGGTGGAGGTAAAACCCAACTTCCTGCTTGATTAATATTGAAGATATGAGTAGTACAAGAGTAGATCTACCACGAGATCGTAGAGGCTAAACCCTAAGAGCTAGCCTATGATGGTATGATTGTAATTGTGATCGGCCTTCTAAGGACCAACCTCTCCGGTTTATATAGACATCGGAGAGGGCTAGGGTTTACATGGAGTCGGTTACAAGGAAGGAAACACAATATCTAGATCGCCAAGCTTGTCTTCCAAGCAAAGGAGAGTCCCATCCGGACACGGGCCGAAGTCTTGAGTCTGGTATCTTCACGCTTCAATAGTCCAGATGGTGTATATAGTCCGGCTGTCCGAATACCCCCTAATCCGGGACTCCCTCAGGCGTCGCCATCGCGTCAGAGACCCACTAGAGCAGCTACCCGATAGCCCAGACGTCTTCAATCACCACGGTGATGATGCCCCGTCGGGCAGCAGCTCTATCGTGGTGGGCGCACAGCAGATGCCAAAGGATGGCTAAAGAGAGGAGGAGGCTCGAGGACACCAGTGGGCTCCAGAGGCGAGGTCAGCATGAGTGAGCGAGGGACGCAAGACATACCCAGGTTCGGGGCTCTCCGGACATATAACACCCCTAGTCCTGCCGAGTGTGGTTTATATGAAACAGTATAGTGGCGCACCACTAGGTCGCTGTCTGTTGGCATTAGCAGTGACGACAAGTGCGCTGTAGCCATGCCGGCCTCGGTCAGCAGGGTAGGTAGCACTACAAAAAAATACACATCCGTGTCATTTTGGGCCGAACAAAATTTTTTCTGTCATGCTTACGACACTTCTGTGACGATAATTGTGACAAAACTCGGTATCATCATGGATGTGGTGGGCTCCTACTTCTATGACAAAAAATCATGACCATAAATGGGCTTTTCATCCTGGGCGGGCCGGAGACGCAGCTGCATGACATTCTTTGGGCCGTCCATGACGGAGAAAACCGTGGTAGAAGCGAGGGCGAGGAAAATATCGGGGAGTTCCCGATTACGGTGGGTGGTCGGGGTCCGAGCGATGCATGTTTCTCTCGTACACGTACGCGTGTGGGTGCGAGGCATTGGGCTCTAACTGAACCCGAGCGAGGCGTTCGCCTATTGAACCCGAGCGATTGCACTGCAGGCTACATGTTACTGAACCCGAGCGATCGATCGATGGCTGTTAACTGAACCCGATCGAGCGATTCTTCGCTACTGCTGCTAACTGAAGCCGATCGAACGCTGCTGCCTCCTTCCCTTGATGAACAGTGAGCATTTGGGGGGGGGGGGTTGGATGAACAGTTCCCGGTGGGGGGTTGGATGAACAGGAACCCGTGGTATTGCCGCTAGATGAACAGGACCCCACCGATCGAGCCGGTGGAGGGGTGCATGAACAGTACCCCCGACAGATCGAGCCGGTGGAGGGGTGGATGAACAGGACCCCGTGGAGGGCTAGATGAACAGGACGATCCCGTGGAGGGCTGGTTGAACAGTAGTTGATGGATGGCTGGATGAACAGTAGCCCATGGAGGGGTGGTTGAACAGCACCCCGTGGAGAGGGCTGGTTGAATAGTAGCCGGTGAAGGAGCGGTGGAGGCTGGATGAACAGGAGCCCATGGATGAACAGTTGCAGGTGGAGGCTGGAGGAGGTCGATGGTGGATGAACAGGAGCCCATGGAGGCAGTCGACGGTGGATGAATAGTAGCCCGTGGAGGCAGTCGACGGTGGAGATGAACAATATCCCATGGAGTCCCGTTTTGCGGTACGCCACACCCCTCCCGATGAACAGGACCCCCGTTTCGACTATGCGGTCCAACACAAGTCCGTTTCCTTCATTTTGCGGTACGCCACACCCCTCCCGATCAACAGGACCCCGTTTCGACCGTAGGAGGTCCAAGAGAAGTCCGTTTCCTCTGTTTTGCGGTAAGCCAGACCCCTCCGATGAACAGGATCCCGTTTCGACCGTGGCCGGTCGAACACAAGGTTGTTTTCTCTGTTCTGCGGTACGCCAGGCCTCATTTCCACCAGCTATTCTGTCCAAGCTGGTTGGCTCCCGATGAGCAGCACGTGTTCTGTTGCCTCCCGATGAACACGGCGCATTCCGTTGCCTCCCCATGAACACGACGACGACACAATTTCTCCGTTCTGACCCAGCCATGTACACGAGCCTTGGCCGTACGTATGCGCGAGTAGGCGTTCGAGACCCCGCCCGTATGTACGTATGTGGCCATATTTACTTTCTTGCACCCTGGCTGCTGTACGTATGTGTACATGCTATGTGCATGCCTCTACTACGACACATGCGCACCTCTACTACGACATGTGCCCTTCCTTACACGGCCACGGTTCATCGCCGCAGCCTGCAGACTGAACGATCGTATGTACGTACACGTTCGCGACCAGAATGACAATGCTACATACGCTTCGACCAGGTGGGTCCCGACTGTCAAGCATTTTTTCGTGAAATACGGTGGCCCATCCGGTGGGTCCTTGCTGTTAGGTGAAGGTATCATTATTTTCCGCATAATAAGGAGGCACTTCCTTGCTGCGGCCGTGGACCTAGCTGTTAGCCTATCCACATACATTACTCTTCCTATGGAAATCGGTCGTTGTCGGTGTCAAAACCGGCGGATCTCGGGTAGGGGGTCCCAAGCTGTGCGTCTTAAGATCAATGGTAACATGAACACGGGATTTTACCCAGCTTCGGGCTCTCTTGATGAGATAATACCCTACATGCTGCTTGATTGACTATAATGAGTATAGGGGTTATAAGAGTTGATCTACCTCGAGATCATATGTTGTGGTCTAAACCCTAGAGGTATGATGAGTAATGTCATAATCCTCTATCGACTAGCCTAGCCTCGGTTTATATAATGTACCATAGGCCTAGGGTAACAAGAGTCCTAGCCGAATCGCCGGTGGGGAGGAGTCCTTGTCTTGATCACCGTGTCTTGTGGAATCTTCCTTGTATGCGGCAACTGCTCGAATCGCCCATGAGTATACGCCCATGGGGTCTCGCCAAATCCAACTGATCGGAGACGACGTGGTGAGTACCCCTAGTCCAGACACCGTCAAGAGCCTGAACCGGTCTTCAAGTTGGGGACGCTCCTCGATTCTTCCGAACTGTTCTTCATCTTCGATCGTCGGTCTTGAAAACTGGTTCAACAAATCTTCTCATCTTCGATCTTGAGGATCGCCGAAGTAAATCGGAAGAGTTTACACGTCGGGTATCCAAGGAGCCCCTTTAAGTTTCCGGCCTTTATCAATGCCTTGTTATTTTTATGCCACACCTCGGGTTTGAAGTTATTCCCGGGCGACAGTGTCCTCTTGCATCCAAGCTCCAACATCGGGTTGCCTTCGAGGTATCTTTTGCAGCCAAGCACCAACGCCGGACTTCTTCCGAGCTCCAACGCCGGAATCTATCTGAGCTCCAACGCCGGACTGTGTACAAGCTCCAACGCCAGACTGTATCCGAAATGTCATAGATCATCTTGGTTCAAAAAAGTTGAAGGAGTTTAGCCGAGCTTAATGCCGGGAATGCCCTCTATGGAGCCAGCCACTGGCGCCCGAGCTTTTATGCCGGACTGCTTCCGAGGTGGTGCACCACCCCTTACTGCGGGCTGATTTTTTGATTGGTGCAATTTGTTCTGTGCCGAGATATTTAGCCAGTAGCCCTCAAGGTGTGTGTGTCGGTCTAAAACCCAAGATGCACCTGAAGGAAAACATGAAACCGCTGATCCTAGTTGCCCCTGAGACTTAGGTCGATGCGCGAAATCGGCCTGAGGATCAACTCTTAGCTCGACAGCATACATAGGAATAGAAACGCGGTGTTCAAAGTCCTCGAGACTCATGTTTGGTGCGGCCGACCAACCTGAGGATAATAATCTCCTCGAAAACTATATTGCACTTTAAATTTTCTGCATTGGATTGTCAATGCAGTAGCCCCCAAGACACTAGTCGGGTGGCAACACCAGATCAGGGGATCGATGTACCCCTTTAATATTTGTAAATGATAAGCACAAAGCCGAGTAGCCCCCGAGCCTTAATGTGGGCACGGGTGGCCGAATTAAGGATCGATGTCCGAAGTAAAATCACAAAGTATGTGTAATGATTCTATGTACCCAAGTACTCTACATCATTAACACTCGAATCCGCATTGTACAAAAACTTTGTTGACCGACCATCGGCTTAAACCTCCTCGGCCAGTAGCCAGGGAGTGTTTCCACTTTATAGAGCCTTTATGAGGGCAAAGATTTATGGCAAACAAGGCAATCTGGCCATACGGTTTTATAAAGAAAGGTACGCAGAGAGATATGTTATATTACTTTATAATGTAAGAAACATCTTCCAAAGAAAATAATCCCGCTATCGGTTTCTTTCTTTGGGTTGTCATGCTAAGCTTGATCATGAAACCTCAGCTCCGATCAATGTGGGAGGAAAATACTGAGGATTTAGTTTGGGGAAAGCTTCCAAACTCTATGGTCTAAATGAAGTCAAATTTTTACCTCCGTTACGACCATTTATAATCTGAAAGTGGCCCATCGTCGGCTTCTACCCCCTTGTAGATGCTACGCAGGGTGTTTTCAAAATAACAAAACAACCCTTAGCCGACGTCTCGGTGCCCGAAGGCGGTTGTGTTTAGCGGAAACGAGGCAATCAGATATGCGGGCTTTATAACTTTCACTTAGTCACAGGAGCTTAAAGTTGGGAGGCCAGCAAGTAGCCCCCCCGGTTAGTGTTCGGCGACAGCCGAGGTCAAGCCGTAAACAGTTCGGCCAATGTTATGAACGGCCCGTCATTTAATACAGTCATCGGACCGCTGACCAGTTTACGCTTATTGTGCCAGTCAGTTTTCGGCTTTCTCCATTGAGGTGCTTAACCATGCGAGCTGAAAGCACAATCACAGTGGTTCTCCCTTTGCACACCTAGTCGAACAAAGCGGAATGTAGGAGGCAAGAACAGGAGCCGGGCAACCCAACTATTGACCGAAGACACAATTTGAAACCGATGCATATATAGCAATATCCGAGAATTTTTGCCGAATCTCTAAAGGTGTCCGGTGTTGCACTGCGAGACTTATGCGAAAAACACAGAAATAGTTGAAAAGTGCCATAGGATTGGAAAACCAAAAAACGTTAGTAAAAACTCGACGTCCGAACTAGATTAATTGTTCGGTGCCAATCAGAAAATTGGTCTTAGAGAAAAAAGTGTGCTTCTGTCGTGCTTTAACAAGACACATCATATCTCAAGACTTCAAGCGGGTCAGCCTACGGCTTCAACCTCCCATCCCGAAGGTGGAGTACTTCTCGCTAGGCCAGTTTAGCAAACTTTAGCGGCCTTGAGAGGGAAATCCGGCTATTGACCACACACTCGCGTCGAAAAAAGGAGTGATAGAAAAAAGGACTTTGCAACGACTAGGAAGAAGAACACTTATTATAAAACAGCTCACATAAATTTAAGAGCCCCCAAGTTACTTGGGTGAAAGAATTTTATGTATAATGATTGTATGTACCGAAGTACTTATATCATATCTGTGTCCACCTGAACTTTATACGTGTCTTAACCGACCATCTGCTTCTCCCTCTTCGGTCAAGGACCGAAAAGTGTTATAGACTTCGCCGAGAATGTCGACGGTGTTTCCGATAACTGTGCAATCAGGCCATAAGGTCAGAATGCATAAAGCGCTTCGTGGAACTTATGCTATATTATCGACAAAGTGTAAGAAGCATCTTCAAGAAAATAGTACCCCACCGATACCTTTCTTCGTTGCTCATTATTATTATGAGACTTGTGCAATAGATTTTTGTACTCATGAGTTCCGTTGTGTGCCGACCATTGTTGAAAATAAAGAAGAGTGCTAGCTTTCGGCTGCACCGGTCGAGGTCCGCTCGGATGAACCGATCGTGACAATCGCAGACGTGCTCCCTTTACTCCCTAGCCGAACAATCGGGAACGTAGGGGTAAGCATAGGAGCCAGGCAACCCAGCTTGCAAATCGCTTAAGTCAACATGGTGCATATTGTGGCGTAATACACGAACAAGGAACGAAGCCGTACAAGTATAATCATACGCAAGAGGAAAAGTTCCATCGAGGGAGCCCCCAAATAAACGGGGTATTTGAATATGCGCGTCACAAACAAAGTTTTGACAAGGAACTTTGTCACAAACGACTTTGTGCCAAAAAGTATAATGCGTGTTCAAACCGAACAAAATTTAACACTGAAAGTTTTTGAGCATGAAAGCAACTTAGCTGGTTGATATGTTCGGCACTGATGACGCGGTCCGAGCTTGATGCGGGGCAAGGTTCCTGCCTCCAGGCTGGTCCCGAGGTGGCCGAGCAGAGAGTTTGGCATCTCGAGAGGATGAAGCCCCCAGCCGCGGTAATGGAGCAGGTCGGCGCGCCAAGGTGACAACACAATTCGGTCGAAGGAGGCGACAACGCGGCTCAGTCTGAGTCAATTGGCTGCATAGATAAAATAGCACAAACCAAAGGTAATTGTAAGGGCATATTTATCCCTAAGTGTTTTGGTGATTGATGACAATACTCGTGCGGACTAATCGTGTGCCTTGAGTCCCACAGATACTTCATCATTAGGCACAAGACGATTCGGTGCCCCTCGGAGACTAGTGAAGCCGGCGTTGTTCTACGTTTCTCTTTGGTGGAGTTGAGTCGTAGGAGAGCCGTACTATTAAGAGGGGGTCCGCGTCGGAAAGGTAGGGTGGAATCACACGTACACTTGCCCCTCCTTTCCTTGCACTTTGGAGCTACCCATCGTTATCTTTGTTGTGCGAAAAACTGACGACTACTGCTGTACTTGCGGTAGTACCGCAAGTACACGCGGTAGTACCACGACAGGTCACGGTAGTACCGCCCTCGGCGCGGTAGTACCGCTGCACCTTTTGGCCTAGTGCCGCCCGGTCTTGGTAGTAGGGCGGATGTAATTTTTTACATCCGCGCCCCTCATGTAGTACCGCTCCTCGAGCGGTAGTACCGCCAAGACTGCCTAGTGCCGCCCGGTCTTGTAGTAGGGCGGATGTAATTTTTACATCCGCGGCACCCACGGTAGTACCGCTCGTCTGTCTTGGTAGTACTGCTGGGGCTCACGGTAGTACCGCTCCTTTGGAGTTGTAGTACCGTGGGTCTTTCTCGCTTAGTACCGCTTGCGTCATGGTAGTAGGCGCGATGTAATTTTTACATCCGTGCCTACCACGGTAGTACCGCGCCTTGCAAAGCGGTAGTACCGCTGTCGGGCTTTTGCACCACCCTACAAGGCCAAAGATATTACCGCTTCTAGCTCAGGCTTGTTCCGGCTGCAGTAGTTGCCACGGTAGTACCGTGATCACACACGGTAGTACTGCAAGGCGTCGTCATGTAGTACCGCTCCCTTGAGCGGTAGTACCGTGAGTCGCGCGCGTAACTAGTGGATAACGGTTGGATCTTTTCCCGACTATATAAGGGATGTCTTCTACCTCTAGTTGACTACCTCTTCCACCTCTAAGCTCCATTGTTGCTCCAAGCTCCATTTTCGCCGATCTCTCCCCTAGCCAATCAAACTTGTTGATTTGCTCGGGATTGGGTGACAAGGGCCCGATCTACACTTCCACCAAAGGATATTTGATTCCCCACTTATCCCTTGCGGATCTTGTTACTCTTGGGTGTTGAGCACCCTAGATTTGTTGAGGTCACCTCGAAGCCATACTCCATTGTGGTGAAGCTTCGTGGTGGTGTTGTTGTTGGGAGCCTCCGATTGTTGTGGAGATTGCCCCAACCTTGCTTGTAAAGGTTCGATCGCCGCCTTCAAGGGCACCAATAGTGGAATCACGGCATCTCGCATCGTGTGAGGCGTGAGGAGAATACGGTGGCCCTAGTGGCTTCTTGGGGAGCATTGTGCCTCCACACCGCTCTAACGGAGACGCATTTCCCCTCAAAAGGAAGGAACTCCGTAACACATCCTCGCCTTCACCGCTCCACTCTTGGTTATTTCAGGCCTTTACTTACGCAAGCTTACTTATTGTTACATCTCTTGCTTGCTTGCGTTAGTTGTTTTTGCATCATATAGGTTGCTCACTTAGTTGCATATCTAGACAACCTATTTGTTGCAAAGTTTAATTTGGTAAAGAAAAGCTTAAAAATTGTTAGTTGCCTATTCACCCCCCCTCTAGTCAACCATATCAATCCTTTCAATTGGTATCAGAGCCTCGTCTCTTTATTAAGGACTTTACCGTCCGAAGAGTATGGTTGACACCAACGATGGTGTGGAGGAACACTCCGATGTGAATCCCATCTCATCTTCGGCCGAAGGAGGAGCCTCGGTCTCTCGTGAGGAGTTCAATGTGGCTTTAGACACATTGAAAACCTCCATGACGGCCGAGGTTAAAAGCATGTTTAATGATTTCTTAGAGGGACTTAAATTATCTACCGCACCTATGAAAGTGGGTGATCCTACTAACAAGGTGACGGATGCTTTCTCCAACAAGGGGGAAGCTAACAATGAAAAGAGTCCTTCTACTAGTGGTAGAAATGGTACCGGCATCTTTGCCCATGTGGAACCCCTGGTCTATGGAGGGCCAATCCCCTCCACTCATTTGAATCATGCCGGTACACCTCCTAAGTATGAAAAAGGTGTAGATTTTGATAATTGGGTCTATCGCTTTAAGCGTCATTTGAAACATGTGAACACTAACCTTTGGAGAGTCATTGAAGAAGGTTTTTATCCTCATGACCCAAGCAACTTCACCCCTCGAGAAGCCGTGGACAATCAATTCAATGAGAGTGCTCTTCATCATTCAAGATGCAATTCTTCCCAAGATCTCCTCACCTTCACCCCATGTCATGGCTAAAGAAGCATGGAAATGTGTTGAGGGCCTCTATCGTGGAAGTGCTAGCATTCAACGGTCCAACTATGAAGTGGTGCAAGATGAAGCCGACGAGTTTGCAATGAAAGAAGATGAAGAACCTCGTGAGCTCTTTCAAGAGTAACCAAACTCGCCGTGGCACTTCGAGATCATGGAAGCAAGGACACGGATGACAATTGATCAAGCAAAGTTCCTCAAGGCCATGATGCCCTACAACAAAGCCATGTCCTCCGTCATTCGTCAACGAATCGGACTTCCACACCATGACCTCAAGTGAAGTGTTGGATGAGTTCGCTGCAATGAGCATCTTGGACAAGACCGCCGAAAACACGGTGCTCCGCTCTCAAAGAGCTAAGAAGCCTAACCTTGCCTTGAAGGCCAAGGTCATTGTCGAAGAAGAGGAAGAAGTGGAAGATGAGGAAAGCAACCTCAAGACACCAAGTTCGACTACCATGAGCACATGGCCCTTGCTTCAAGACAATTTTGGAGCAAGAAGAGCTCAAGACCCAACTTCAACAAGAACAACTCAAGTGGCGCCAAGGGCAAGCAACGAGTTAGAACTTGCTTCAACTGTGGCAATGTGAGCCATTTCGCTATGGATTGTCCTTATGAGAAGCGGGAAGACAATGGTGGCAAGTTCATTCGAAAGACAAAGCCAAGTCCGTCCCCAACAAGAACAACTTCGCCAAGAAGACTCCCACTGTGGGTTGGTGGTTCAAGAAGAATACCAAGAGGATGACGATGATGATGAGAATGAAGAAGCAACGGCCATGGCATCCATTGCCATTGCTACTCCTCGGTGTCTCTCTTGAATCACCCAACGAAAACATCACCGCTAGATGCCTCATGGTGAAGGCTTCAAACAAGGTAACCCCAACATCACAACCACCATCATTACTAATCCCTCCGTGGAGGATTGCATTGATGGACATGTTGAGTCTAATGAGGAAGTGAATGAATTTGAGTCCTTCATGAGTAAGCTCAAGGGAAAGTCCAAGAAGCACTTTGTTGCTCTCTTGGAACAACTTGGTGAGGCCAATGACATGATCGAGGCTCACGAAGAAACCATCTCCAAGATGGAAGGTCATAGTCGTGACTATGCCGATGAGATATCGGATCTCTCTAATGCTCTTGAGGAAGAGCGTGTGCATCGCTTGACTCTTGAGGAGTCACACAATGATGCCCATGCTAAGTTAAAGAAAGATCTTGATCATGCTCTTGTCATGTCTCGTGTGCTAACCTCCGAGAAGGCTAAACTTGGGGTTGATCATGCTAGACTCAAAGAGGAGTTTGAGATACTTGACAAGGCCCACAAGGTCTTAAAGGATACTCATGCTAGCCTCAAAGAGTCTCATGCTCAACTCCAAGTTAAGCTAATCAAGGAAAAAGCCACCTTTCCTCATATGGTATTAATTGATAATGCATGTGCTACTAACCCTTGTTGTGAGCATGTGCATCTTGTGGAGGAAAATGCTAAGTTGAAGGATCAACTTGAGAAGGGCCTTGTGACTTGCATTCAAGGTGAGAAAAACCTAAACGACCTTTTGAGCAATCAAAAGGAAGTTGTGAGCAAGAAGGAATTGGGTTTGCACCCAAGTCCAAGAGCAAGAAGAAGAAGAACAACAAGGCCAATCATCCTCCTCCCCTCAAACAAACGCTTGTGAAAGAGGGAGACGGAGCTTCCAAGAAGAAGAAGGAGAAAGTGAAGGAAGTTGATGTCCAAAAGGGCAAGAACGCTTCCTCAAACAAAGCCGCGACTTTAACCCTTCATATGTGTTGTGCCGTGCTAGTGATGGACATGTTTATGCTAAATTTGTTGGTTCTCCTTATGAGTACATTGAATGGTCTATTTGGGTTCCCAAGGCCCTTGTTACTAACATCAAAGGACCCATTACTAAATGGGTACCTAAAACCAAGCATTGATCTCGTAGGTGTTTGCTTCCTGGGGATCATGGTTGCTCGATAGTGGAGCAACAAATCATATGACCGGAGCAAGGACTTGGTGGTGGATGTGCAAGAGATTCCATCTATGCCCACCAATGTCGAGTGGGGTGATGCATCACATTCTAAGGTATTGGGTCTCGGCAAGGTTGTCATTTCTCATGATCTAACGATCGAGAAAGTCATGCTTGTTGAGTCCCTTGCATTCAATTTACTTTCCGCTCATCAACTTGCACTCATGGGCTTTGCCACATTCTTTGATATTGATACCATGGCCCTCTTGTGGAGCAAGACTCTTAAAGTAGCCTTTTGTTGGGCATGTCGAGAACGGTCTCTATGTGGTTAACTTTTCGAGCAACCCACTAAGACCGCGACATGCCTAATGGCTAAAGTTGACGTGGGATGGCTTTGGCATCGCCGTTTAGCCCACGCCAATATGAGATCTTTGCAAAGTCTCCTCAAGGGGACCATGTTCATGGACTAACAAATGTGAGTTTTGCCAAAGATCGTGCTTGCGAGGCTTGTATCAAGGAAAGCTTCATGAAAGGCTCACCCTCCTCAACCATCATCTACTCGAAGAGACCCTTGGAGCTCCTTCACATGGATCTCTTTGGGCCTCCATCTTTGATAGTCTTGGAGGAAGAAAGTATTGCTTGGTGATTGTGGATGATTATTCAAGATACACTTGGGTATACTTCTTCAAGAGGAAGAGTGAGACCCAACAAACCGTCATCAACTTTGCAAATGAAGCTCAACGTCAACATGATGCAAAGATCTTGACAATAAGAAGCGACAACGGCACCGAGTTCAAGAACTACACCTTGGATGAGTTTCTTAGTGACGAGGGGATCAAGCATCAATATGCGGCACCTTATACCCCTCAACAAAATGGTGTTGCGGAGAGGAAGAACCGGACGTTGATGGATGCGGCAAGGACCATGATGGCGGAGTTCAAGTCTCCATACAACTTTTGGGCCGAAGCCATCAACACCGCATGTCATGCATCCAATCGGCTCTATCTTTGCAAAGGCTTGAACAAGACTCCTTATGAGATCCTCACCGGCAACAAGCCCAACCTCAAGTACTTTCGGGTGTTCGGTTGTAAGTGTTTCATTCTCAAGAAAGGTGTTCGGTTGTCTAAATTTGAAGCTAGAGCTCATGAGGGCATATTTGTTGGTTATGCTACAAACTCTCATGCTTAACGTGTCCTCAACAAGTCCACCGGACTCATTGAGGAGACGTGTAACGTGGAGTTTGACGAAAATAACGGCTCCCAAGTGGAGCAAAGTGGTACTTGTGATGTAGGTGATGAAATTCCTCCCCAAGCCATAAGAAGAATGGGTATTGGTCACATCCTACCCATTGAGGAACCCCTTGTGGCCGAAGGAGAAGGACAATGCTCTACTCAAGTAGAGCCATCACCTCATCAAGACCCACACGCTCAAGAACAACGTGAAGGCCCTCAACCTCGTGAACAAGACCAAGGGCAAGATCTACCTCAAGATGGTGATGAACCACTAAATGATGCCCAAGGTCAAGTTCTCCCCTCGAGCTAGTTCAAGATCAAGATCAACCTCAAGATCAAGAACAAACTCAAGACGGCGCCAAGATCATCAAGTCAACCTCCTCCTTCCACACCCGAGGAGGAATTAGAGCGTCGTGTCGCAAGATTGCTTCCAAGCTCACCTCTCAAGGCCATCTCATGGAAAATGTGGTTGGAAGCAAACGAAAGGGTAAGCACTCAGAGACAATTGGCAAACTATTGTGAACATCACGCGTTTGTCTCTTGTGTTGAACCCCAAAAGGTCTATGAGGCGCTCAAGACCCGGATTGGCTCAATGCCATGCATGAAGAACTCAACAACTTCGAGTACAACAAGGTGTGGAGATTGGTGCCAAGACCATCCGGAACCACAATGTCATTGGGACCAAGTGGATCTTCAAGAACAAGCAAGATGCCCATGGGAACATCATTCACAACAAGGCAAGATTGGTAGCACAAGGCTACTCCCAAGTCGAGGGTATCGACTACGGTGAAACCTTCGCCCCGTTGCTTCGCCTTGAATCCATTCGTTTGTTGATTGCTTATGCTTCCCATCACAACTTTAAGTTGCAACAAATGGATGTGAAAAGTGCTTTTCTTAATGGTCCCATTAATGAGTTGGTCTATGTCAAGCAACCCCCCGGGTTCGAGGACCCCTACTTTCCGGATCATGTGTATCAACTCGATAAGGCACTCTATGGCCTTAAACAAGCCCCACGTGCGTGGTATGACCACCTTACCGAGTTGCTACAAGATCGTGGTTTTGAAGTAGGGCTAATCGACCCCACTCTTTTTACTAAGAAGGTCAACGGGAGTTGTTTGTATGCCAACTATATGTTGATGATATTATCTTTGGTTCCCTAACAAAGCTTTCAATGAAGAATTTGCCGCCTCATGACCTCCAAGTTTAAGATGTCTTCGATGGGAGAGTTGAAGTTCTTCCTTGGTTTCGACATCAAGCAAAGAAGAGAAGGAACCTTCATCAACCAAGCCAAATATACTCAAGACATGCTTAAAAGATTCAAGCTAAGTGATGTCAAGCCGGCTACTACACCAATGCCTACCAAGTGCCAACTTGACATCGATCCCAATGGTAAAGCGGTGGATCAAAAGGTATATCGCTCCATGATTGGATCCTTGCTTTACCTTTGTGCATCTAGGCCGGATATCATGTTGAGTGTGGGGATGTGTGCATGTTTTCAAGCCGCACCAAAGGAAAGTCACTTTGTGGCGGTCAAGCGAATCTTTCGATATTTGGCTCATACCCCAAACTTTGGCTTATGGTACCCAAGAGGAGCAAACTTCAAGCTTGAAGGTTTCACGGATTCGATTATGCGGAGACAAAGTGGATAGGAAGTCCACTTCCTGAGGGTGCCAATTTCTTGGTTGCTCTTTGGTAAGTTGGTCTTCCAAGAAGCAAAGTTGTGTGTCTCTCTCCCACGAGCGGAGTATGTGGCGGCGGTGGTTGTTGTGCTCAACTTCTATGGATGAGGCAAACTTTAAAGGAGTACGGTGTCACTTGTGACAAAGTGCCTCTTTGGTGTGATAATGAAAGTGCCATCAAGATTTCCCTCAACCCGTGCAACACTTCAAGACGAAGCACATTGAGATTCGGTATCACTTCATCGGGATCACATTAGGCGAGGGAGATCGAGCTCAAGTATGTCAACACTCATGATAACCTTGCGATATTTTCACGAAGCCATTGGATGAAGCAAGATTTCATGAGTTAAGGCATGAGCTAAATATCATTGATTTGAGCAATGTGACTTGAACCCGTGCACCCCCACCACACTCAATTTGTTGTCTAGTTTAGATGTAGGCATGGACATAGGGGAGTGTTGTTCTCTCAATGAACTCTCCTCCCCCATTATGCATAAATAGATCACCTCTTTCACATTAGCCATTTTTGATGGTACTTGTGCTTCAAAGACGAGTTTTGGTCATGGGCCCAAGGATAATTCTTCGCGGTGCCATACCATCCAACTCAAACATAGGTGGCTTCGGCCACCGCCCTCTCTCTCCTCGAGAGACCTTGTCACTTAGGTTTTTTTTACTGTTGTTCCTTTGCGTTTGTGCTGCTTTGGGTTGTGTCTGTTTTTCCGGTGCATAGGCATGTTTTCCTTTCTTGTTTGAAACCCTTGGTGGCGTTAGCTCACGGTACTACCGCGGTCGGCCACGGTACTACCGCGGCCAATCACGGTACTACCGCTGATGGGAGCACGGTACTACCGCACCCAAGCGGCAGTAATTTTTATCGCCACCGGTGGAGCAAGATTACCGCCTCGGCGGTATTTCGCCTCGGCGGTACTACCATGATGACTCATGGTACTACGCGCCGATTGGTAGCGCTGGGGATAAGGTCGGGCAGGGGGAGTTTTAACTCCCCCATACCCATTCGTCCCCTTCTCTCCACAACGCCCGTTCCTCTCTCAAGCCCTCGAACGGAGCCGACATTCATCGCCGGATCTCCTCCACCGGCTACCCTCCCGTGATTCCGTCCGGTGGGATCGTTCCCCACCACGTGCTCTTGCTATGGACCAAGGTTTTTCCCCAAATCCTTCTCCGTTTTGATTGTATTTGGTTCTTCTAGGTTTTGGGGGAGGCTTGTATGTTCTTGAGATTTATAGGCTAGATCTCTGCAAGAGTAGGATGAAGGAGTGTAGTATTGCATAGGATCTATACTTGTATTGTTGTCTTGCACTAGATCTGGTCACCGTAGCACCGCCATGGCTTCGCGGGTCTTTTTCAGATTCAAATCCTGCTTGATCCGACGCGACGCGGTACTACCGCCCGTAGGGCACGGTACTACCGCTCCCACGGTACTATCATTTCTATGCGCTGCAGTATTACATGCTACCGTCTTGGTACTAACACCTTACTATCGCCCGACCACGGTACTACCGTGGCCCCTCACGGTACTACCGCGTGCTCGAGCTGTACTAAGACTTTAGTATCGCACCCATGGCAGTTCTACCGTGGCCCACATCTATCGCATGCCAACTTTCTCGCTTATCTTCTATGGGTTTCATATGCTGTCTTTTAGCCTTTGCATTGATCCTTCTCGACTTGTTTTGGTGCTTTGCGTGTGTGTTTAGGTGGTGGCTCTCGCCGGCCAATCCTGTTCGTGACACTGGTTCCAAGCGTCTGCGCAACCTGTGAGAAGTTCGAAGGGATCATCTCGCATCGAGCGCAATGTCAAGTCCACCGCCACCAAGCACAAGGATTCCGCCAGGCATGGATGAGATAGGCGCCAAGAGTATGTCCGTCTCGTGCAGCTTCACCCATATGCGACCCCACGCCCACTATCGAGGGTGTGAACTGTTCGAACAAGATTCAAACCCAGATCTACTTGGATGTCATCAAGAACAAGCGTAATACCTATGTGGAGGTGAAGTGGATTGAGATGCACCACATGAGGAAGGACAAGTTTCGTGACTACTTTGGGGAGGCTCGACTTGGTGGAGCAGTTTAGAATTGAGCATGTGATCTCGCTCCACATGGACTATGACCCCGAGATCATCTGTCAGCTTCTTTGCCTCGGTGTACTTTCACACCAATGATGAGAGGAGGATGACGTGGATGACCAATGGCCGCCACTATCTCGCTACACCGGAAGGAGTTCATGGATTTGCTTCAGGTTGCTGATGATGGACTTGACACTCCTGTTGGTGTTCGCCCTCATGGCAATGCTTGACTCTGTGACAAGGACAAGCTCACTCCGCTCATGGTTGAGAAGAAGCTCGCCACTAGCAAGATAATCTTGGTTCTCAACCCGCTTCGATATCATGTACCGCATTTTCACAACTCTCTGCTCCCACGCGCGGTGACAAAGACAAGGTTCATGCCTACATGGTGGACATGATGCTTCATGCGAGGAGGCTCGCTCGTCTCGAGACTCAGCCACTTGATGTCTCTCACATCATGTGGTGTGAGCTTCAGTTTGTTGTGTTCAATCGCAAGGTGCCTATTTATGGACCCTACCTGCTTCGCTGATTTCAAGACTTGGGAGAAGATGTACCCGAGGAGGAGTTCCTGGCTCCAGTCTGGATTCGCCATGAGCCCATTTGTCTAAGGGTCAAACCTAACCGGGCCAACACCGCTACTCGTCCGAGGCGTCTGCTGCTAGGGCTGCTGCTGTTGATGAGGATGATGTTTGAAGCCGAGGATGTTGCTGGGGCCGCTCTGCTAGGCCCTCTCGAGTGTCTCTAGGCCATCTTGGGCCAAGAGGTTGAAGGATAAGATGAAGTCTCTTTTCGCATGCAAGCCAAGGGACAAGACAGGCTCACGTGGAGTCCAAGGAGAGTCGTCGCCCGGCACAACAAGATCTTGCAGCTCTATGGCGAGGATGTGTCTGGCGGTCTCGAGGAGCGCATCACTCCCGAGACCGAGTGGATGGAGAAGCAAGGATACAAGTGTCTGATTACGAGGAGGAGGCCGAGGAGTCCATTCCACCATGGAGGAGTCTGACGACGAGGAGTGGGACAGTTTCTCTGCTTGAGCCACCTCTTGTGTGTTTAGGTGTCCTCTCTGCCTTTTTGGCGTCTCGATGCCAAAGGGGGAGAGAGTGTAGGGATTTGGATTTGCGAGTTTGTGTGTTTGCCAGTTGAACTCTTTGCTGCTTTTATCGTTGAACCTTGGTTATCTTATCTCATATGGTGTAAGACATATGCACTCTATCTATCCTAGCTAGCTTGTGTTATATTGTGCTACTTTCATGCTATGCTAGGCTTATTATCATGTCTTGGTCTCTAAAATATAGGGGGAGTGTTGATCCTAGTTTGTGTGCCATGCAGTCCAAAGCATTCATATATAGTGCACACATCTAGGGGGAGCCCCGTCTATATTTTAGAGAAGTGGGGTTTGTCTCTGCTTTAAACATATCTTATTTATGTGCAAATCCCGTGTTGTCATCAATACACCAAAAAGGGGGAGATTGTAAGGGCATATTTATCCCTAAGTGTTTTGGTGATTGATGACAATACTCGTGCGGACTAATCGTGTGCCTTGAGTCCCACAGATACTTCATCATTAGGCACAAGACGATTCGGTGCCCCTCGGAGACTAGTGAAGCGGCGTTGTTCTCGTTTCTCTTTGGTGGAGTTGAGTCGTAGGAGAGCCGTACTATTAAGAGGGGGTCCGCGTCGGAAAGGTAGGGTGGAATCACACGTACACTTGCCCCTCCTTTCCTTGCACTTTGGAGCTACCCATCGTTATCTTTGTTGTGCGAAAAACTGACGACTACTGCTGTACTTGCGGTAGTACCGCAAGTACACGCGGTAGTACCGCGACAGGTCACGGTAGTACCGGCCCTCTGGCGCGGTAGTACCGCGGTACCTTGGCCTAGTGCCGCTCTAGTGCGGTAGTAGGGGCGGATGTAATTTTTTTCACATCCGCGCCCCTCGCGGTAGTACCGCTCCTCTGGAGCGGTAGTACCACCGCACTCTGGCCTAGTGCCGCTCCGGTGCGGTAGTAGGGGCAGATGTAATTTTTTACATCCGCGGCACCCACGGTAGTACCGCTCGTCCTGTGCGGTAGTACCGCGGGGGCTCACGGTAGTACCGCTCCTTTGGAGTTGTAGTACTGCGGCCCTTCGCTTAGTACCGCTGCGTCGCGGTAGTAGCGCGGATGTAATTTTTACATCCGTGCCTACCATGGTAGTATCTGCGCCTTGCGGCGGTAGTACCGCGTCGGGTTTTGCACCACCCTAGTTTCTGCGGAAGTTAGCACGGATGAAATTTATTTCGTCGCGCCCTTCCTGTGCCGTGACCCTCCGCCTTGCGGTAGTACCGCAAGGTGGAGCGGTAATACCAGCGCCAGATACTACCGCTTCTAGCTCGAGCTTGTTCGGCACGTACGGCTGCCACGGTAGTACCGTGATCACACTGCAGTAGTACCACAGCGTCATCAGCGGTAGTACCGCTCCCTTGGAGCGGTAGTACCGTGAGTCGCGCAGAACTAGTGGATAACGGTTGGATCTTTTCCCCGACTATATAAGGGATGTCTTCTACCTCTAGTTGACTACCTCTTCCACCTCTAAGCTCCATTGTTGCTCCAAGCTCCATTTTCGCTCGATCTCTCTCCCTAGCCAATCAAACTTGTTGATTTGCTCGGGATTGGGTGACAAGGGCCCGATCTACACTTCCACCAAAGGATATTTGATTCCCCCCACTTATCCCTTGCGGATCTTGTTACTCTTGGGTGTTGAGCACCCTAGATGGTTGAGGTCACCTCGAAGCCATACTCCATTGTGGTGAAGCTTCGTGGTGGTGTTGTTGTTGGGAGCCTCCGATTGTTGTGGAGATTGCCCCAACCTTGCTTGTAAAGGTTCGCCGCCTTCAAGGGCACCAATAGTGGAATCACGGCATCTCGCATCGTGTGAGGCGTGAGGAGAATCTGATGGCCCTAGTGGCTTCTTGGGGAGCATTGTGCCTCCACACCGCTCTAACGGAGACGTACTTCCCCTCAAAAGGAAGGAACTCCGGTAACACATCCTCGTCTTCACCGTCTCCACTCTTGGTTATTTCGTGCCTTTACTTACGCAAGCTTACTTATTGTTACATCTCTTGCTTGCTTGCGTGCTAGTTGTTTTTGCATCATATAGGTTGCTCACTTAGTTGCATATCTAGACAACCTATTTGTTGCAAAGTTTAATTTGGTAAAGAAAAGCTTAAAAATTGTTAGTTGCCTATTCACCCCCCCTCTAGTCAACCATATCGATCCTTTCAGTAATGACAAATAAAGATAATAATGTATAAAAAAAATTCTTCTACTTATTTAATACAAGTGAAGGAAATAATGAAAGAGATGTGGCCTGAGCGTCGAGGTCAATGTCGATGCAGGGCGTCGGCGTGACGCAGTGAAGGCGTGATAAAGCCCGAATTCACAGGTCGGTCTGAGTTTCGGATACGGCGTTCGCCGAACTATGCACGGAAACTGACTGAACCACCACGCAATCGTCGCTAATGCGGCCACCATTTGATAGACCTGTGTACAGATGATGGAACAAAGCAGAGTAATAATTCCTTGGGAAAAATGAACCCAAACGAGCAAAAATTGCTAGGATTAATAGCACCTGGTTTATTTGTTGTAGCGGTCCGAAGAAAGGTTACTCCCAAAATTGGGACTCGATCCGCACACTCATTGCCTGGGTGATGAAGCGATGGCATGGCGATCTTGGCAAAGGTTGGCTCGCCACGGCGAAGCCCGTGGTCTAGCTAATGTGATGAAGCTGGTCGGCTGGTGACGCCAAATTCGATGGCGAAGTCCTCGGTCTAGCCGAGGTGATGGAGCGGGTCGGTAAGGAGACGTTGCAGATGCCATGTCAGCCGAGGTGTTGAAGTAGTTCGGCGTGATGGACACCGGCTTGAAGAAGCAACAGTGCGGCTATGCCGAGGCAGGTCGTAACTTGTGACGCGGTCAATGCTGGCTTGATGAAGTGACCGAGCGGCGATGCCGATGTGCCCGCTCCGTGTAATCCATGGGGTGGCGATGTCGGTGACGATTTATCCTTCGCGATGCCGAACTATTGTTCGGCTGGCCGAGATGATGATCCGAAGAAGTTGTGCTCGGCTCAACAAAGCGACAACATGTCTAACGCAGGTCGGCCGCCGTGGAGTGATGTTGTCGAGCTGGTTTCACACCGGCGCGACGGTGAAGTTCGTATTGTAAAAATACTTTTAATACTAGTGGGATGTGTTTGAGAATAAAACACAATACCCCATACAAAAACATTCTTCAAAAAGGATGCCTGAAATCCCGTTCGTAAAGAAGATGAACTTGGGTCGGATTCGTTCTCGTGCAGAAAACAGATCCAAAAAGTGATGCACTAATCGGAAGGTTCCCGGAGTTTGGACGGTCGGATCGAGCTGAATTTTTGGCATGTGGTTGATATGGGAATTCCGCAGCCGATCAATGGTTGGCTCTTCCAAAGGACGTCCGAGCTAGATGCTGGACACCCCGCTCCAAACTCGTCCGGATTCTCGTCCAGATTCAGCAGGGCTCTGGTATATCGGAGATTGCCGGAGATTCCTCCATCGGAACTCGACGAAATTTTTGCGGGGTTGTTGTAGAATTTATTACGCATAATTCCATTGAAGCAATCATTTAGGCGACACTCGAGGAGGCGGTGGCAGCGGATACGAGTTTGTTGTCCAGAAAAACAGCACGGTCACCCGAGGGCAATGTTGATGTTGAGCCCCCGAGCTCCATGGATGAGTCCTCCATGATCTTGATAGAGATCGGAGTTGATGTTGATGAAGGCCCTCATCCGAACATGACGATTGGAGGTAGGGCGCAGTCCTTGGTCAAGCCAAGGTGACCAGTCGAGCTGGTGACGAAGAAACCGACGTTGCAGGTGACCTGGAGTCGAGCCATTGATCCTTTCGCCGATCACACAACGGAACTCTCAATGAAAGCAACATTGTCAGTGTCAAAACCGGAGGATCTCGGGTAGGGGGTCCCAAGCTGTGCGTCTTAAGATCAATGGTAACATGAACACGAGATTTTACCCAGCTTCGGGCTCTCTTGATGAGATAATACCCTACATGCTGCTTGATTGACTATAATGAGTATAGGGGTTACAAGAGTTGATCTACCTCGAGATCATATGTTTTGGTATAAACCCTAGAGGTATGATGAGTAATGTCATAATCCTCTATCGACTAGCCTAGCCTCAGTTTATATAATGTACCATAGCCTAACAAGAGTCCTAGCCGAATACGCCAGTGGGGGAGGAGTCCTTGTCTTGATCACCAAGTCTTGTGGAATCTTCCTTGTATGCGGCAAATGTCCGAACTGGCCCATGAGTATACGGCCATGGGGTCCTCGGCCCAATCCAACTGATCAGGAGATGACGTGGTGAGTACCCCCTAGTCCAGGACATTGTCAGTCGTTGACCACATTGACCACGCCGCGCTGAGAGCACCAAGGCTATGGCCGACAGCGAGGCCTAAGAAGGGGACGACGCGAAGCCGGGGAAGATGCGGCAGTGGATGCCCACGCGAAGAGGAGTACGAGGGTTCACTAGTTCGGCTGCGGTGTGAGGCTGCCCTCACCGCAGGGCCTGGCTGTGGTGGGAGCAGTAGGGGGCAGTGAGGCCTCCGCAGCAGCACAACCGTCCATGAGAGGTAGGAGCAGGCGGCACGACCGGTGCTGCTTTGGGCGGCTGGAGCAAGAAGACCAGAGGTTGAAGAAGCACTACGGCCATTGGATGGACATCGTGTGGTCACTGGAGTTAGATTCGTTCATATTGACTAAGTTGACAAAGCCCTCCATCCCCGTCAACTTAGTAGGCCCACAAGTCAGCCTCCCACCATAGTGGGTCCCAGCTAGCAGGGGGAAATTATTTTTTTGTGCGTAATAAGGAGGCACTTCCTTGGGTGCGAAGATATAGCTGGTGGGTCCGACCTATCAGCAAGAGGAACGTTTTTTTTTCACGAAATACAAAGGCCCTTCTGGTGGGTCCCAGATGTCAGGTGGAGGAATCATTATTTTGCGCATAATAAGGAGGCATTTCCTTGTGTGCGTCTGTAGACCCAACTGTCGGCCTCTCCATGTATAGTCCACGTCCGACGGATGTCGTGCGTTGACCATGTTGACCACGCCGCGCCGAGAGTACCAGGGCGGTGGACGATAGCGAGGCCTAGGAAGGGGACGATGCGGAGCCGGGGAAGACGCGGTAGTGGATGCCCACGCGAAGAGGAGTACGAGGGTTCACTGGTTTGGCTGCGGTGTGAGGCTACCGTTGCCACAGAATAACAGGGGGTGTGGGTGAGTAGAGCGATGGCCTGGCCAGCGGTGGGAGTAGTAGGGGGCGGTGAGGCCTCTGCGGCAGCACAGCCGGCCATAGGAGGCAGGAGCAGGCGGCACGACCACGCTGCTTTAGGTGGCTGGAGCAAGAAGACCAGAGGTTGAAGAAGCACGACAGCCGTTGGATGGACATTCTACGGTCACTGCAGCTAGAATCGTTTATATTGACTAAGTTGATAAAGCCCTTGGTATGCGTCAACTTAGTAGGCCCATAGATCAGCCTCCGAAATGCTGCGCCCCAGATGTCAGGGGAGGAATCATTTTTTGGCGGCTGAAGCTAGAATATCCGAGATTGAAGAAGAAGCACGTCATCCGTTGGATGGACATCCAACAACCACTGCTGCTAGAACCGTGTGTTGACTATAAGTTGACAAAGCCTTGCATATGCGTCAACTTACTTTTTTAGGGGACGCATCAACTTAGTAGGCCCACAAGTGTGTGGCAGAGAACTTATAGCCCATTTGCAATTTGTAAGAATGTACAACCCATTTTTGAATTCTAATGGAATTTACTACAACCCATTTATAGTTTGTTAAAAGTACAGTCCATTTTCTAGCTAGGAAAACGATTAATAATTTCAACCAGCCGTTCAAAACAGAATTCAATAAAATTTCCCATATTTTGATGAGATTCGAAATATCTTTATTCCGAAATTTCTAGTCAGATTAAATACAATTTCAATATAAATTTGTATTACGTAAAAATCCAACAAAACATTACGCGCGCAACAATTAATAAAATTAAAATTTTCAAAATCCAAAAATAATATTTTATAAACTAATTACGTGTTTGGTGCATTTTTTTATAGTTACTACCCAATTTTTATAATTACATCCCATCTAATATTTCTTAAAGCCCATTTTCCTGTTAAGCCTAATGCATCCCTCCTAGGAAAGATTTGCAGCCCAGCGGGGTGGAGAATAACAAGTTGACCTTGCGTGGATATTCCTCAAAAAAAGTATAGCTAGGCTAGCCATTTTCAGCTTGAAAAAATTAATATCTGGGCCGGATATCTGGCCTGGGATAGACGGGCCACAGTCCGCCCAGTTAATACCCTGCTCTCCTCTGAACAACAACAAAAACATCACTCAAGAAAAACTCTATAGTGCTCACACCTTAAAAACACAAATACTGCTCGAGCTGCTTGGTACCAGCTATCGGCCCCTCCTTGTGCAATTCTCTTGTTTATTGAGTACATAGGTTGACAATGGTGTTGGACCGTAATGTCAGGAAACCAGGAGGAAGCAACAAAAATATATAGTTGTACATAATAAGGAGGCACTTGTGTACTTACGGCTATGGCCCTAGTGGGTCCCTACTGTCATCCAGTCAAAATAAAGTCATCTCCTAAATCCTCATGTTCGTTGACCATGTTGACAATGCTCAGCGCCATTGCGAGCGCAACAACTCAAAGGACGACAAAGAGAGCCTCGCGGGCCCTACGGATGGTCTGATACAACGCCCGCTGCTCATTCAGGAAGCCAGGATCATCAGACACCAATGAGCACCTTCGAGAGACTGAGACGGCATGAAACAGTAAGGCCCGCTTGGGAGCTCTGGTTTATTTCACACCTGTATTAAGATACAAGTGTAATTTACTCGTTATCGGAAACAAATGCGTAAAATACAGGCGTAATGACGTGGAGCATCCCACGTTCATCCCCATGTACACTCCGACTACTCTCCGAGCCCCAAGAGGACATATGACGAGACCTCGAGCATTCGTCATTGGACACAAGGTGAACTCGCTCCTCTCTAAACCTTCACTTTCCACGTGTGAGACATGGTTGCTACTTCAAGCGCGGACCTTGTGCATACTCAGGTACACCCGAGTAGACCATGGAGAACCCAAGGACCAAGGCCGACCGTGCGCGGAAGCATGGAAGAGGAGAAGGAAGAAGAGCCAGCTGTTACAGGCCCCGGACATCCGGCCACAGCCCGGACATCCAGCCAGGCCCAGACATCCAGCCAGGCCCGGACATCCGGCCCATCACCCGGAAATTCGGCCCCCTTCTATCCAGTGAGCTCCAGAATCGGCCAAGCCAGCCCGGACATCCGTCCCCTCGCGAGACACCGGACATCCGGCCTCTTCTCCCGGAAATCCGGCCCCTCCATCACCGAATGCCTCTGGAAGACCCAGGCCAGCCCGAACATCCGGCCTCCCAGCCCGAACATCCAGCCCGTCGCGAAGCCCCGGTCATCCGGCCCCCAGCCCGGACATCCGGCGCCTGTCTGCGCACAGTGAGCGGGCCAAGGGCCCATGTATCCCTCTCACTTACCCCTTCGTGGCTAAGGCCTATATATACTCCACCACCTCCTCCTAGTTAGGGTTAGCGTTGTGATAGCTCATATTGAGATAGAGCATAGCTCATCCGTACCGGATCTACTCCACGTGAGGGATCGTGCCTCCTCGGAGAAGATCCATTCGGATTCAAGGCCTCCATCCGGAGAAGACAATCAAGACCTCCTCACGGAGAAGAACGGTTACTCTTGTACCTCCCCTTTCTTGATTTTGAACCTTGTGCTACCTTATGTGTTCGGTGATATAGCCCTTGTGTGATCAATTACTTGTCGGTCGAGTGATTCTCTCGTTTCTCCCCGTGTTTTCCCTTGTGTTTTCCGCGCGTTCTTCGTGTTTCCCCGTAGGATCCTCTCCAAACGTGAAAGATCGGCCCCTAGGGTTCCGCCCTACATCATCTTGGTATCATGAGCCACGTTGATCACGTTTTTGGAGCCCCTACCCTTCTGTTTTCTAGCTTGATTTTGTTGATTTCGTCCTAAATCCGAAAATCCCCACCGAAAATAGCCCCCAATATTTTTTGTGATTTGTTGGTTTGATGATGTTTTGTTGATTTTGATCCATGGATTTGCTTGGTTTCAAGTGAATCTAGCATCTCCCCAAGTTTCCCCATCTTTCATCCATGAAATCCATCAAATTTTGCCCTCGAAATCATCAATTTCCGCCCCAAAATCGAGTTCCTCGAGTTCATCCTTGGATTTGGAGCACGGACATCCGGCCTGACCCCCGGACATCCGGCCAGCCCGGACATCCGCCCATTATCCCGGACATCCGGCTCCTGGAACGCATTTTCGCTCAATTTTCTGGACATTAGGTCCCGGGCATCCGGCCAAAACCGCGGATGTCCGCCCGCTGTCATTTCAGCCTTCGGTGTTTCACCATTTTGCCCATAACTTTCACATCCAGAGTCTGAGTTTCACGTTCTTTAGCTCGTTGAGTAGCTATTGACACCCCCATCCATATAGATAGGTTGCAACACCATTTGAATCCATCAAATTTTCCAAAATTTGGCAAGTTTGCCTAGGCCCTCCACCATATCATCCGCATAGCCACCTCCGACTTCCGCAACCTAACCCATGTTGTTCACCATAGCATTAGTGGTTGCTTGAGTAGTGGTTCGAGTCTCCTAAGGTGTTTCAGCTACTTAGGGACAATTGCTTCTTCATCAACCACAACCACCACTTCCGCATAGACGTGCCCACCATACATTTCCACCCCAACTTAACCCAATTTTGTTTGCGTTGCGGCTTGTGTCTCCTAAGGTGTTTCGGCTACTTAGGGACGACAACTTCAACCCCGACACGTGTATAGCCCATCATCCCACTTCCGCATTGCCAAGTGCAAACCACCACCACTTTCGGCTACCACCATTTTGACATTTGACTTTGAGATTTTGAGTTCGCGGTTTTTTTTTCGTTTCCTAAGGTGTTTTGGCTACTTAGGGACGAGTCTCCATCATCTTGGTATCTACATCAAGAACACCGCTACTCATCATCGCCGAACGGTAACCTCCATATCATTTTGGTATCGTGGTATCCCTCCATTGTATATTCCCCTTGCCATTGCATTGTTAACCCCTAGCCCATTTTGCGCTACTTGCCTATCGAGACTAGCCATTTGAGTATTGCCGGCAACGTTACTTGTGCACATTAGTGATTATACTTCCCATAGCATACATACCATATCATCGTGGTGCATATATTGCTATCATATCTTGTGTCACAAGTTTGTTCCCGCATATACACAATTGCTATCTTGGTTTGTGCATTGTGCAAAAGTGGCCATACAAAAAAATAGAATAAGCTTTTAAGCAAAAGAGAAAGATCAAAGAGCTTGTAAGCAAGTGCCATAGCATCATACCTCATTGCACATAAGATTGTCATATCCGATCATCTTGGATCATCTTGAGAGAAACACCGGGAACCATACATACATAGCATACTTGGGATAGAAGTTTATCCATTTTGCATCTTATAGTTTGTGCACAAGTGTCGTATCCGCCTATTGAGCAATCGTGCTAGCGTCTCTCTTGAGTTGTGCAACACGAGCGTTTTCCGTGGATTCCACATTTTGTGCTCATTCCTTGGTTGCATGACCCCATTTATCTATCCGTGTGTGTGTTTCCGTGTGCTACATATTGCTATTGGTCCATTTGTTTCGCTTGCGAATTTGTGAATCTCTTTCAACATTATTGACTCTTGCTAACATTTTGCATTAAATTTTTGTGCCACTATCCTCACCGAGCTCCTCCATAAGCTTTACTTGTGTAGGTGTGATAACCGACAAGGATTGGTACCAATAGTGCTATTTCATTCTCCGCATTTGAGTGAACTTGATTCATTATCAACATCGGTCAAGGTACATTGGTATAAGTTCTTCTCTTTATCCCACTCATATTTGCTCGAGTCTTGTGATGGATAGGCAAGGCATTTCATCTCCGGTCTACGACAACAATGACAGCGTGAACAACTACATCAACAAAGCGTCCATCTTCGATCTACAACGACAAATACAAGGCGCACAATCAAGATTGCGAGAGCACATCGAGAACATCTCCATCAACATTCGTCACTCCGAAGCAAGGAAAAGGGACTACATCGACAAGAAGCTTTCCGCACATAAAGAGGAGCAAGATGCACGGATGGAGGAGATTAGAGCCTTGATCAAGTCTCTTCCCCTTCGTCATCTTCAAGGCGGCGACATTCAAGACAGTCTTCGGAGCGCGAAAGCGATGCAAGTGCAAATCGTCCTCATCCACATCTACATGGCGACCACCATCACGTTCGTGATCAACATCGTCATGAAGGGCAAGTCACCTCCAAGCAAAATGTGCGCGAAGACGATGAACAACATCTACTACGAGCTCAAGCACGATAACGACATCATCATCATGATGATGCTCCACAAGCGCAAATGCACAAGTCCCAACAAGCCCTACTTCACGCCAAGTCGACACTTCATGAGCAAAAGAGAAGACCGCGAGACGAGCACCACCAAGACGGAGCTACGGATACTACCACCACTTCGGCATCTTTGCCAAGTGTTCTCAAGGCATCTTCGCCTTTGGACGTACGAAATCTTCGCCTACTTCCCACGTGTACACCTACATCGACTTCATCAAGTCCAAGGCGACTACCTACGAGCGAGGGCGACACTTCCATCTTCGGAAGCCCCTCAAGGAAGATGGCCGAGCATGGGAAATTCCCTTCGGTCATGGAGACGAGCTACGAGGTGCCACATCATATGGACCTCCAACACCAAGACGATGACAATAAGGTCAAGCAAGGTCCATCCCCTTCGACCACGGCAACGAGCGCGAACCTCTTCAACAACATGAAGATGGCGCCCATATTGGACTCATACTCCGAGTCAAGCTACGCGACCGCGCATGGAGACATTTGCACCTACACCTCTCCGACACCCACATATGTCGAGACACCCCATTTGTCATGTGAGGAGAACTACCACCCCATGAGTGAGATGAGTGACTCCACCATATGTGACATTGAGAGCATTTCCTATGAGAGGATGAGTGTGACCACCACTAGCCCCACATATGAGAGCATGCCACACATCCTATGTGAGGTTGAGCACCATTTGAGTGACTCCACCAACCATATGAGTGAGAGCATCTTTGTGGGAGTGAGTGAGCCACAACACTTAGTGAGTGAGATAGTTGACACGGCATGTGAGGCCACTATGATTTCTAACGACTTAACCTCTACTCCTAGTGTGTTTTCTTCTTTGGTGCAAGATCTCCTACATGATGACATACCTACCCTCGACGAGTCCATCCCTCCAATGGAGACGACGATGGCCATGGTGGACGATGATGCATCCCCCACATGGTTCCATCAAGATGAACATGATAACGAGTGGATCTTCAACACCTCACCTACAACACATGAGCGATGCTCCAAAGGTAACATAGGTGATGGTGCTTCTCTTGTACCACTGGTGGACTCTCTTGACATTGATTGCTCCCATGATGTTGACCCACCTATTCCCATGCTTCATGCTAGTGAGAGTTCTTCATGCCTTGACTTACCTATTTATGATGAATATGATGATGAGCATGTTGAGTTGCCTAGTTGTGATGCTATGCTCCATAGGATATCTTGTGAAAATTCTATTGGTCACATTATGTTTGACAAACCATTGAACTTGTCATATGCTATGAGTGAGATCTCCCATATTGCATCATTTCAATCTCAACATAGTAACTATGCATGCCCCATTAAAATTAATCCCATTTGCAATTATGGCATAGATGACGAGATGATGGTCATTGGCTTTTGCTTCTCTTGTGATGATATTGCCATGATTCCTTTACATGATTTGCGCAATTCATCTACTATGCCATGCCATGATCACATTGTTCCAAATATGCATTGTTTCGGATGTTGTCAATATTCTCCATCTGATGTTGCTACTCATGCTCATGAGGAGACCCCCATAGTTTCCTCATACATATTAGGAGATCTTGATGCATTTCATACTTTGCATGATTCCCATGATAGTGTACACCATATGCATTCCATGAATAACAATGCTCTAGATATTTGTCATGATTCATTACACAATTTGAGTCTCCATTATGCTATACATAATAACAAACCTCTCATGATGGATGACATGTTTCTATATCACACATCTCATTTATTTGAGTAGTGGCTATTTAGTGCTAACCAACACAAGCACGTGCGCATCATGATGGATGATGTGTACATATATCACGCGCACACAATTTTTTCCTTTGTCTTTGTTTTGTGTAGGTACTCACATATATTCGTCAACCTCTCAATCCCAAGAGTTGGGATCCCATGGACTATCCTTACCACCATTCCCTTTGCGCAAGGACTACGCGCATCTCTTTTACTTGGCTCTCACACGGCTATGGGCTATCTACCACTTGTCACCTTATGCCCATACGATCGTGTTCACTTTGCATGTTATGCTTGTTTCTATGCCTTTGCCATGCAATGGTGACCCTTGCTTGCATTTACCCATGATGCACCATTATGATACTCCTATGTGTATTTGCATGCTTGGTGGAGATCCTTGTTGCTATTGCCATGTTTATCATGTGCCCATGCTATCGATGCTTGTTGTGTTGGGAGAGTCATGATGACCCATTGCTATTTACATATGGCTTCTCACCAATACATTGATGATATTTTTCTCATATCTTTCTTTCATGCTTGTGATATATCATGTGTGTTATTCATGCCCACTATTCGCACACATGCCATGCTTGCCATGATTCCTTCTAGTATGTTGCATCTTCGCACTACTAGCATGCTTGACTTGATCGCTATGATTGCTTGCTATGTTGCATCACCCATGTTCCACTATTACTTGCTTTCTTGGGTTGATGACATATATGTTGATGCCTCTCACTTGATTTGTCATGATCATTGCCTCTTGTCTCCATTAGTTGCATCTCTCATAGCACCTTGTATTGAGTGCCAACTTGCTATGCTTATTGATCTTGGAGACTTGGACACTTTACTTGTGATGCATGATTGTTTGATTGAGCCTCTTGTATTTGGTTGTTCTTGCATCATATGCCTCCATACTATGAAATGCTCCCTTGTCCTTTCTTATGATGAGCATGATGCATACACTTGTTGGGTATCTTACCACACGAATGATAGGTTTTGCACTTCCGCTAACCTCATTTGTTTTTCCGAGTGTTTGCCATGTTCTTTCGTTTTGAAGGTTTCACAAGGCATTACCGTCATGAGACATATTGGTTATGTGAAGGCATACACGATGTGCGACACCAACATTTTCGACATTCTTATAAAGGTGAACTCCTTCTCTTTGAGCCATCCTCAAATACGCATATTGGATGGGTCACTCCTTCATTGTTGTTTCCTTCTTGTTGTCTACATGATACATCCCGCGGACGGAGGAGCGACATTGGAGATTGGCTCTATGGACCTTCACACTGAGGAGCGCTCGCACTTATTGGATGCACCTTCGAACCTCCACTCTTGCCACGACATCAAGCATTGGTACACCAACACCTCCATATTTGTTGATTGTGCTCATACATGTCATGCTCGATGGACATATCATACTCACCACAAGTTTGCACACTATGCATGGATTGACACACATTATGATTGCCTTGTTGCATCTTGTATTCCCATGTCATCCATGATATTTGCGCTTGTGCATTTCCTTAGCAAATTTTTTGTGATCTTCCTTGATGGCATTTTCGTACATCTTGATCATATGGTCCTCCATCAATTGCATGATGACATTCACATATTGAGCATCCATTGCTATGTTCATGCTTTTGATGCACCATCCCATTATGACATCATTTTGCACCGTGGTTGCATTGCTCATACTCATAACACAATTGTGTGCACAATGATTGCATTTGCTCCCATGAATGCTTTGCATACCATTCTAGATCATCTTGATAAGCTTCATGCGTTTTGTCACGAACTATCTTGCCGCACGGACTCATTCTTACATGATGGACATTTTGTGTGCACTATCCATTGTATTTCCGAGTGTTGTTTGTGTTTGCTCCTTTTGCATGTATACTACTCCGGCGACACCTTGGAATACTTGGATTGCGCCATGCCTTCAACTTCGTCCAACTACAAGTCCATCCATGACAACCGTTTCCATGGTGATGAGGATCACGATCCAAGGTCAGATCTTTTGCCAGGGGGGGGGGGAGATGATGCGGAGCATCCCACGTTCATCCCCATGTACACTCCGACTACACTCTGAGCCCCAAGAGGACATATGATGAGACCTCGAGCATACGCCATTGGACACAAGGTGAACTCGCTCCTCTCTAAACCTTCACTTTCCACACATGAGACATGGTTGCTACTTCAAGCGCGTACCTTGTGCATACTCAGGTACACCCGAGGAGACCATGGAGAACCCAATGACCAAGGCCGAGCGTGCGCGGAAGCATGGAAGAGGAGAAGGAAGAAGAGCCAGCTGCTACAGGCCCCGGACATCCGGCCACAGCCCGGACATCCGGCCACAGCCCGGACATCCGGCCAGGCCCAGACATCCGGCCCATCGGCCGGAAATCCGGCCCCCTTCTATCTAGGGAGTTCCAGAATCGGCCAAGCCAGCCCGGACATCCGGCCCCCAGGCCCGGACATCCGGCCCCTCACGAGGCACCGGACATCCGGCCTCTTCTCCCGAAAATCCGGCCCCTCCATCACCGAATGCCTCTGGAAGACCCAGGACAGCCCGAACATCCGGCCTCCCAGCCCAGACATCCGGCCCGTTGCGAAGCCCCGGACATCCGGCCCCCAGCCCGGACATCCGGCGCCTATCTGCGCACAGTGAACGGGCCAAGGGCCCATGTATCCCTCTCACTTACCCCTTCATGGCTAAGGCCTATATATACTCCACCACCTCCTAGTTAGGGTTAGCGTTGTGATAGCCCATCTTGAGATAGAGCATATCTCATCCGTACCAAATCTACTCCATGTGAGGGACCGTGCCTCCTTGGAGAAGATCCATTCGGATTCAAGGCCTCCATCCGGAGAAGACAATCAAGACCTCCTCACGGAGAAGAATGGTTACTCTTGTATCTTCCCTTTGTTGATTTTGAATCTTGTGCTACCTTATGTGTTCGATGATCTAGCCCTTGTGTGATCAATTACTTGTCAGTTGAGTGGTTCTCTCGTTTCTCCCCGTGTTTTCCCTTGTGTTTTCTGCGTGTTCTTCGTGTTTCCCCGTAGGATCCTCTCCAAACGTGAAAGATCGGCCTCTAGGGTTCCGCCCTACATCATGTAATGAAACCGAGGGCCCGAGGTCTGTAAGTAAAACCGGGGGGTTACGCGTGTAATTTCAGAGATTAGTGTATATTTTACTAGTCGAAATCGACCAACCAAGCGCTTCGCCCGAGACGATCTGCTTTTATTTACAAGCGTCAGTTCTACAAGCGGTTTTGGTTGGAAAACGATGATCCAATCATGGCCTAAGATCATGAGTTAGTCGGAAGATCATATGGTTGCACCTCTAACCTACCCGAGTTGTCGTATAGGCTATGAATGAAACATAAGACAATGAACTTCTTAAGCACATAAACAATAGAAGAGGATGATCTTCTTAACATGCAAATCACAGGCATTAGATCAACATGCAAAACAATATGAAGCATTATTCTCAGGAGGCACGGTGAACAGCTCGTGATGCCGCATGCCACAGCATTCCAAGCTCAACTTTGCAATCAAACTCACAAGGCCTGGCATTACATAGAAAACATTCAGAACAAACTCTTAAAATACCTTACATAAGTCAACATTCATGTGACTATGCATCTCAACAGAGTAAATATTTACTTCTGATCTGAATACAGGAATAGGAAAAAAACGATCCACCTTGCTCACAGCAAAGGGCGTCCCACTCAAAAATATCAAATGCATGTCTTCTGGCTAACATCAATGAGGAAAAATTGACAAGGTTTTCCAATTCCAATATATTAAACTAATGTCTTGTTGCTAACATCAATGATTAAACTTTGACAAGCTTTTCCCATTCAAAATATGTAATGCCTATGATTGTGGAATGGGTAGGTTTGTCGTCAATTTGTCATTTGATAGCCCGGTGGCTCAAGGTGACGACGAATCATTACAGAACCATTCGGTGTATTGTGCATGATGAAATATTATGGAGAACACGAACCACCTGAACATTTTGTGCAGCTCCACTAAAATCGAGCTAAGCATCCCTGCGGATTTCGTATTTATATGCTGCCAGAAAACAAAGACACATCAGCACACACATGAATATTGGCCCAGTGTCAACCCACCAATCGGTGGACTAACAAACTGAAAGTACGGTAAAAAGATTACCATACCCAGATGCCCCATCATTGTTGCTTAGAGTGACATTGACAGACTTGGAGTCCCGTCTTGGCTTCTTGGTACTTGTTTGGGCACTTTTTTGCCTAGTGTTCCTCCGAATCACAAGTAAAGCAGCCATCTCTCTTTTTGTCTTTCTTCTTACCCTTCTTAATGGCCGACGCTGGCAGCTCCATTCAAACATATAGTCCGGTGGCTCAAGGTGACGATGAATGATTAGAGAACCATTCGATGTATTGTGCATGATGAAGTATTATGCAGGACACAAACCATCTGAACATTTTGTGCAGTTCCACTAAAATCAAGCTGAGCATCCCCGTAGATTTTGTATTTATATGCTGCAAGAAAACAAAGACACATCAGCACACACATGAATATTGGCCCCAGTGTCAATCCACCAATTGGTGGACTAACAAACTGAAAGTACGATAAAGAGATTACCATACCCAGATGCCCCATCATTGTTGCTTAGAATGGCATTGACAGACTTGGAGTCCTTTCATGGCTTCTTGTACTTGTTTGGGCACTTTTTGCCCAGTGCATTCCACGTGTTGTAGAGTTGCCTATGCTCGCTGCAGACTAGTCATGTCACCAGCGTCTACTAATACTCTGTAAAGCTTCTCGATCATTCCTTCTGTAATGTAGCGCAAACAGTGACTGCTTCTTTCTGCAAAGTGGTAAGACTAACTGGACCCACTAATGCAGCAGTTTGCCTTAGACACATTGGCTCCTTTTGTGCAGTTCAACTAAAATCGAAGTCGGAATAAAACCAAGCTTTAACTTTGATATCCCTGTAAGCAACAATAGGTATAAGGGAAACAATTATTGAGAAATAACGGTTGATAACTTGTACTCCCAAAAGAAAAACATCTACTGATCTACCTTATCTTAATGGGAAACAAAGCAGTAGAGTAGCAATTCTCAATCAGTGTAATTCATTCATATTAACTGAGACATTATCTTAACAATACCTTGTTTAACATGTATAAAGAACGACAAAGCAGAAAAGTACCATTCCTAAAACAATGCAACTGGTTCATTTTAACAAAGACATTATCTTAACAATACCTTGGTTAAACATGTAGAAAGAACTACAAAGCAGGATAGTACCATTTGTAAAACACTGTAACTGATATATAATAACAGAGACATTATCTGAACAATACATTTCTTAAACATGTACTCCAGTCGATCCCTAACAGAAATGGTACTCCCGCCGATCCCTAACAAGTGTAACAGTTTTGAACTAAGTTTCAGTAGTTAATTCTATGGAAAGTCGGTATTGACCAAGATTTGAAACAACTCGTGAGGAAGACCTGAGAGAGATCTCAACACATATATGGAAATCTGGTCTCATTTTGTGCAGTTCCACCAAAATTAAGCGAAGCAAAATGTCGCAATAGCAACAAGTTGAATAGATATCCCTATTTTAACAGAAGAAAAAAAGCAATCAATTACTGGCCAATAAAGGAGGATGAAACATGCGGCCACAAAAATGGTAATGCCGCCAATCCCTAATAAGTGTTGCAGTTTTGAACTAAGATTCAATAGTTAATTCTGAGAGTGGCATTGCTTAATTTTACCAGCGGCATTAGATTAACAAAAAGCATAAACAGTTTCACGGGAGAGTGGGCGCAACAACAACATGTGCTTCCATCTACTTGTAAAGGGGGTGATGCAGAGTTTTGTTGTAACAAAGAAACAAGCATCATGTCTGGGTTGGAACAATTTTTGCCCACTTAATGGTAAAAGACAACATTTCAGTAGCTTCACTTCAACATTTATCGAAAACAGTACCAATACAAGTAGCACAACATCTCAAAGCCACTGGAGCATCATGTGGATGAAATTCGGCACTGACCTTTCTTGACCAAGATTTGAAACAACTCGTGAAGAGAACTTGAAAGAAATCCCAACATATATATGAAAATCCATGATCTCCTTTTGTGCAGTTCCACCAAAATTAAGCAAAGTCGCTAGTGTGACATTCAAGTTGAACTGCAAAAAACACTCTTAAAACATAAGTGTTTCGCGTAGCGAAGCAAAATGTCGCAATAGCAACAAGTTGAATAGATATACCTGTTTTAACAGAGGCAAAAAAGGAATCAATTACTGGCCAATAAAGGAGGATGAAACATGCGGCCACAAAAATGGTAATCCCGCCAATCCCTAACAAGTATTGCAGTTTCTAACTAAGATTCAATAGTTAATTCTGAGAGTGGCATTAGATTAACAAAAAGCACAAACAGTTCTAGGGGAGACTGGGTGCAACAACAACATGTGCTTCCATCTACTTATAAAGGGGGTGATGCCGAGTTTGTTGTAACAAAGCAACAAGCATCATGTCTGGGTTGATCCCATTTTTGTTCACTACTTAATGGGAAAAGACAGCAATACAATAGCTTCAATTCAACATTTATTTAAAACAACACCAATACAAGTAGCACAGTATCTCAAAGCACACTGCACAATCATGTGGATGAATGCTTGTACTGACCTTTCATGAGACAAACAACATAAAATACGAATCTACCAACACGAATAGGAAATCCAATCTCGTTTTGTGCAGTTGCACTGAAACCAAGCAAAGTTGTCGGTGTGACATTTAAGTTTTCCATAGCAACAAGTTGAATAGATATCCCTGTTTTAACAGAGGCAAAAAAGGAAACAATTATTGGCCAATAATGGAGGCTGAAACATGCGGCCACAAAAAGAAGCATCTACCTTATCTTGATGGAAAACAAAGTATATGGCAGTAGCATTACTAAAACGGTTGCATTGATTCATATTAACAGAGAAATCTCTTAAAACAGTTCAATAGTTAATTCTAAGAGTGACATTGCTTAATTTTACTAGCGGCATTAGATTAAGAAAAAGCAGAAACAGTTCCAGGGGATAGTGGGTGCAACAACACCATGTGCTTCCATCTACTTATAAAGGGGGTGATGCAGAGTTTGTTGTAACAAAGCAACAATCATCATATCTGGGTTGGTACTATTTTTGTTCACTACTTAATGGGAAAAGAGAGCAATACAATAGCTTCAATTCAACATTTATTTAAAACAGTACCAATACAAGTAGCACATCATCTCAAAACACACTGCACGATCATGTGGATGAAGGCAAGTACCAACCTGTCATGACGCACACAAGATCACGTACGGATCTGCCAACACGAATAGGAAATTCAATCTCGTTTTGTGAAGTTGCACTGAAATCAAGCAAAGTCGCCGGTGTGACATTTATGTTTGCTATAGCAACAAGTTGAATAGATATACCTGTTTTAACAGAGGCAAAAAGGAAACAGTTACTGGCCAATAAAGGAGGATGAAACAAATGGCGACAAAAAGAAGCATCTAACTTATCTTGATGCAAAACAAAGTAGGATATTGGCATTTCTAAAACGGTTGCATTGATTCACATTAACAGAGACATTCTCTTAAAACAACATTCGTTAAAAATGTAATTTACTTTTAATAGTGGCATTGCTTCAATTTTCCAGTGACATTCTTAGATTAACAACGACAAAATAGTTGTATGGGACATGGGACATGCCAGCACCATGTGCGTCCACACGTATAAATGGGTGATGCAGAGTATGTAGCCAAGCAGCATATCTGCGTTGGTCCCATATTTGTTCTCTTTGAACCTTCCTATGTGAGGGCAGCAAATCTAGTCCTGCACAAACTACCCGACCCCCCCAGTTTCTTTCCTTTTTCATCAAAGAGATCGGTTCCTTACAGATGTGTGTACTGAGTTACCCCCTTTTTCCCTTTTCGACCAACAAAGCGGCTGGATAGCCAGCCTATACTACTTTCCCTCCCTCCTTTCCTCACTGAACCACGTCCTAGATTCATGCTCCGCCCCAGCGCACCCTTCTTTCCTCTTTGAACCAAGACCTAGATTTGACTACAGAATCGGAAAAGATCTGCATGCAGCTAGAGCAATGACGATTTCAAAGAAACTTATACCTTAGGGCGTCGGTATGTGGCAAGGCGTGCGGCGGGAGGCCGAATCTGCCCACACTATGTACGACAGCGAGGAAGAAGGGGTCGGTGGCCCTCCCGCACATGCACTGGGTGAAAGAGAAGAGCGCAGCCGGCAGTGGATTTCCTCCCTCACCGAAGGCGATAGAGTGAACGCTGCACCTCCTCTCCTTCCCGGTGCGACGGTATCCGGACGCCTCCTTCACCAGCTGTGAGAGGGGAGAGAGAGACAGAGGCCAACGCAGTCTTGTTTACATCTGGTGAAGAGGGTGAGAGACTGTGAATACATCAAACCCTAGCAAAGGAATGCTGAGCCTCCAGAGTGTATATATATATGTAGTGCGGTGAGAGTGTGGAGAGTGCATATAGTGTACTACATATATACTATATTACGAAATGAGATCTGGTGCCTTAACTACACCTGCCTTTGGCTGTATGACACGTGGGCCAGCCACATTTTGGGCCCACCTGTCATACACCCAAAGGCAGGTGCACTAAGTCAATGAAGCTGCGTACATATAATACTCGTGTATACTACTAATATATAGTGGAGTGGTTTTCTTATTCTCTCCATAACAATCATTTTAAATTGTGTAAGTACGAAATGAAACTCTTTATTTAACGTACCAGTGAAGAAAACTACTACTTCCGATGAACTAACGATCCACGCGTCCTGGTTGCATTTCCTGTCCTTCACGTGCAGTACACTACCCTCCCTTAAGTGAACAACCACACATGCGCCAAATTATCAGAAACATGTGAGAGTGTGTACAAATAAAGAATTTTAATTTCAATTATCAGAAAGGTTTGAGAGTATGTATAGTTTGCCCTCTCTCAATAACTATGGTTTGTTGTGTTCGGCCTAAACTTGGTCAAACTTTACAAAGTTTGACTTCAGTCAAATCTAATATGGGGAGTAAATAAAAATGGAGGGCTATTACGTCCATCCGGGTTTTTAGTCCACACCATTTTTTAAATCAAAGTTAATAGCTGGACAAATAAAATTACGGGGGAGTTGAAGACAAAGTTGTGAGAAGGCTTAGAAATCAACACAAAACTTATGCCCTTAGTACCAACGTCGAACCTTCTTCGAGGAAACATTTGGTTCATAGCCTATTGTGTGATAAAATTGCACCAACGTGAAAGACGACTGCGTCTCCAACGCAACCAAGGTGAACTAATGTTGGATATCATCTTTGTGGGTAACAAGCAAAGAGCACCGATGGAAGACAGCTTGTTTTTCGTGGAAAATCGACCAGCTTCACCAGCCGACGCAACCATGAGGCGCAACCATGAGCATCGATAGGTCATCATGGTGATGCATCATCCATTTGGCATCAAGTTTGGGTGAGGCACCTATGAAGTTCGACAAATCCTCAATGTGGTCTGTTTCTTCTCATTAATCAAGCTCGAGGAAGGAACAACCACGTGGCAGAGGACAGTGATGCGGAACAACAATGGCCATCCAATTTTGTGCAGTTCCACTAAAATTGAGGAAGACATGCCCGGGTATGGAGTTACGCATCGCTGTTTGCAAAAATATAAAGAAGGGATATAGTGTTGTTACTTTCTTTTGGCAGTGGTACAAGATTAACAACGACATCTCAATTTTCAATAAGAATTAATGAAAAGTACACCAACAAATAGAAGCATCATGATTATCTTGATGTGAACTAAACCAGGATACCAGAGAAAAAAAATTGTTCATTTAACCAGTGATAGCATTAGATTAGCAGCAGCAATAGGAGCATATGGACAATGACCGCACAACCACCATGTACTTTTTGTCGAAACAACATGTATACCTCCACCAAGGCATAACTCAGGAGAACTTTTCGAGTGGCATTTCCTCTATAATAGTAGTTGATGTTGGACCAGCCGACGAATCCTAGCTACTATACATGGGGAGCTGGGGAGTAGTCGCATAGAAGAAAACCAGCATGCAGCGACCTGAGGAGCTGGACTAGTACAAGAAGTTATAACTCAGGTGGGCGAGATGTCGCTTAGGCGGGCGGGTGGGATCTTCCCACACGACGGTAGCTAACAAGGGCGCGGAGGACCTTCGTCCGCGCCAGCGCCAGCTCCAAGAGGATGGTGCACATCGGCTTCCTCCATCACCGACGGCGACAACGTCAACGCTGCACCTCCTCACCTCCCGCAGCAGACGGTATTCGGCAGGATCTGTGACCACCGGTGAGGAGAGAGATAGAGTGGACATTGTCTTCTTGTTTTGATATGGAGAAGGTGAGAGAGCGAGACGTGAGAAACCCTATCAAACAAAAGGCTATATATAAAATGGAGTAAAAAATCTCTCCATAGCAGTGGTTTTAAAAAGAATATGTGTGTTCTCGGAAAAAAGAAACGAAAAGTGGTGGACAATTTTTTAATGTACCAAGAAAGAAAACTTGATAAAAAACACACCCACGCTTCTAGGTCGCGAGAGTCGTCGCGCACACACACTGACATAGACATGCATATCCGTGTTTACGTAAAATTCCATCTCCATCTCCATCTCCAATCGTATTTGTCTGGACCGCTGCCACGCCCGCTCCTGACCAACCCGAACCCTCTTCATCACCCGCGTGTGCTTCCCGCCCGAAACGGTCAGTGCCGCATTCATGCCCGGCTAGAGCGGATGCGACCTCTCACTGGCGCCGGCCGTGAGAGCGTAGCCCGTGCCGCTTCCCAGTGCACGCGACTGCTCCGCGTTCAAAGGTCGCAATAGTCGGCCACGACATGCATGTAAAAAGTTCTTGGGAGTCCGTGCTACAACTAGCTGTCCTCCCCCAACTCGTCAATCTCTTCCAGTAGTGCTAGTACTCCATGGCACGATCAATCGACAAGCAGGCAAGAAAGTTATTGTATACTTGGTTTGCGGTGAGTGGCATGCCGAGCGACCGTGTGGGGTGGAGCGATGGAGGAGGGTGAGACACGAACGCAACAGACGTGATTTAAACGTTGGTTTTGCTCGATGGCGCGATCGAACAAAACGAAATGTTGGTTCCTCTCCATTTCCATTTTTTCTCTAGAAAAACGGAAACTTCCCACTCCATTTTAATTCCTACTACAAGGTTGCCCCGTTACAACATTCCATCAAATACAAAGGAAAACTAACACACATGTTGATGCATCTCAATGATTCACATATCATAGGCAATATTTACTTCACAACTAAAGACAAAATTTGTGAGAGCGTGTACAAAAGAAAAACTACTCATGGGGTCACTACAACTTAAACCCTAAACCCTAAACATGATTTACTTTCCTGGCTAGGTAGAACCTGTCGAAGGAAAGACAGCTGGCACCCTCGGATCATACGATGCTTTTGTGCAGTTCCACTAAAATCGAGTTGAGCATCCTTGATGGCAAAGATATTGAAGAAGTGTGATTAGAATAACAGTACTGGCACTAGTTCATGAGACATAAACTCATCACAAATAGAAAACAGTAGAAGTAGAGAAAGATCGACATGGAGATGGAGCTACGTGGGGAGCTGCGGCAGTGGATCAAGCCGGCTCCAAAACGAAGATGTACTACCAGGGACGTCGGTCTGTAGCTAGAAGGGCGGTTGGGACGCGGCATCAGCCTATACCGCAGGGACCCTCGATTGGGATGCAACGACTGTGGGTTTTCTCCCTCGCCAATGTCGACCATGTCTACACAAAACATTGTTCCCTACCCCCTGCGGCGGGATTAGGCCGGATATGTGACCAGCCGTGTGGCCACCATCGTTCTATGCTTGTGAAGAGAGCAACCCAAGCAAGCAGGCTTGTAGCTTAGGCTCCTGCTACTGTATATATAGTGGTTTTATTTTTCTCTCCATATCAACCATTTTATATTGCGTACGTGTCATTGAAGAGTGAAATGATGGTTGCTTCTTCCGACTAACTTAATGTGTGATTTGTCTGCTCCTTAGTGGCCCCTACACATACTCCCCCTACATGTATGACCGTTCCTGAGTCTCACTTGTACTTATCTCTATTTTCTTGCATGACACGTAGACAAGATGCATAGAGGAATTTTGTTACTGCATGTTGTTACGTAGTACTGTACTGCTAGTACCTACTCCCTCCGTCCGGTTCACTATTGGTACTCCCTCCGTCCTGGCTTGTTGGTCCCCTTTGTACTCAATTCATGGGCTCGTTTTCCTCAAGAAATTTTCTTTACCAATGTATTAATATCGGGAATGCATGCGTGAACAACGAATGATTAAACCTTGCATGCAACATTTTGACAAAGCATTGACTTATGAACATGTGAATGTGAGGGACTACAACCTCGTGCATGCATGCAACAGTCACACGTACACATGGACGCAAAAACGCGCGCGACGCCCTAATGCATGCATGTCCGAGCACATGACGGAACACACATGGTCACGCTCAAGTGCTCAACCTACACGTGCATGCACACACACTCAGCCAGGGTGAGCTAGTGACCGTATAAACACAGGAAAATGTATATATTGAGCATAGTGAGCATATTATGAAGTCCAGTAACCGTATTTTTAAAAATATACAGTGACAGACAGCGTATTTATCTCGTTTGAAAATTAAGCCATATTAACTAGAAAGGAGGCAGTATGGACTAGCATTACTTTGCCGTGTCCCGTCAATTTGCCGAACAAGGGGAAGCTTGCAGGACGGGAGAAGCTTGCGCGCGGTGGCTCACAGGACAAGGAGAAACTTTTGACTAATGCAAGCTCTCCCTTGCTCAGGCGGTGGACGTGTGACAGTTAATTCGGTGTCAGATTGCCAGAAGCATACACTATACTAGTACTATTATTGTTCGACTTCCCGAAGAGGCGAATAGCCAAGCGCAAAGTTTACTAGTACTAGTACTACTACTATAGAGGTATGTACTATACTACTAGGAACCGGATGGAGGAGCGTCTGCACTCTTATTATATTTTTAAAATGTGATAAAGCAATCTTCAACACATTTGGTTCTCGCATGTAATAATGGAAGTTGATTGCATGGAACACTCACCACAATTCTCGCTTAATTCTGGCTCATATCCTGTTACAAATAGGAGCGCTCGGTAATATTTCCTCTTTTTTTGTTATTCAGCATGTAAACAGGTCAACAAACCTTGCGGCGCATCTTTGTGCGAACCGTGCTTGCTGCACTTTGAATGTGGCCGAGAGCTGGCTTGATGAAACACCTCGCTTCCTTGTTCTTTTTTTGCGGGGTACCTCACTTCCTAGTGACCAGTCTCTTGGCTGATCATCCTAAGAATGCTTATTATGAATAAAGCTCTCTCATTTACCCGCAAAAAAGATTAAGCCATATTAACCGGAAAGGAGGGAGTATGGACTAGCACTACCTTTTGGTGTGTCCCGTCAACTCGTAGAACGAGGAGAAGCTTGCAGGACAAGGTGAAGCTTGCTTACACCTTTTGACTAATGCAACCTACCCTCGCCCAGGAGGTGGACATGCATCAGTTCATTTGGTGTCAGATTGCCAGAGGCATGCACTGTAGTACCCAACATGCGGACTACCATCATTGTTCGACTTCATGAAGAGGCGAAGAGTGATAACCCACAAGTATAGGGGATAATTGTAGCCTCCTTCGATAAGTAAGAGTTTCGAACCCAACGAGGGGCTAAAGGTAGAACAAATACTCTCTCAAGTCCAATCTGCCACTAATACGACTCTACACACGCTTAGTGTTCGCTTTACCTAGAACAAGTATAAAACTAGAAGTACTTTGTAGGTGTTGCTGGATAGGTTTGCAAGATAATAAAGAGCACGTAAATAAAGCTAGGGGCTGTTTAGATAAAGAAGCAATAAAGTAAATATAGCGAGTGTGGAAAAGTGGTGATAGGAGTTATGCAATTGTCCCTAAGCAATTGACTACTTTACTAGACCGATAGCAAGTTTTATGTTGGAGAGGCATAAGCTAACATACTTTCTCTTCTTGGATCATATGCACTTATGATTGGAACTCCAGCAAGCATCCGCAACTACTGAAGATCATTAAGGTAAAAACCAACCATAGCATTAAAGCATCAAGTCCCCTTTATCCCATACGCAACAATCCCCTTACTCGGGTTTAAGCTTCTGTCACTCTAGCAACCCACTATAAGCGAATCATGAATGTATTGCAACACCCTACAGGGGAATCCCTCACGCTTGCGCGACACGGAGGGCACAATAGGACAGCAACATAACCACAAGCAAATTAAACCAATCATAGCAATTCATCAATCACCGATAGGACAACAAAAATCTACTCAGACATCATAGGATGGCAACACATCATTGGATAATAATATGAAGCATAAAGCACCATGTTCAAGTAGAGGGTACAACGGGTTGCGGGAGAGTGGACCGCTGAATATAGAAGGGGGAAGGTTATGGAGATGTTGGTGAAGATGATGGAGGTGTTGGTGAAGATCGCGGTGATGATGATGGCCCCCGGCAGCGCTCCGGCGCCATCGGAAGCAAGGGGGAGAGAGGCCCCTTCTTCTTATTCTTCCTTGACCTCCTCCCTAGATGGGAGAAGTGTTTACCCTCTGGTCCTTGGTTCCCATGGCGTGGGAGGGTCGAGAGCCTCTCCGAGATTGGATCTGTCTCTCTGTCTCTCCATGTTTCTGTGTTCCCAGATTCTGCCCTTTCACCGTTTCTTTTATATCCGGAGATCCGTAACTCTGATTGGGGTGAATCTTTCTCCCAAATTTTTCACATAAAATTAGCTTTCTTGCGGCAAAAGAAGAGCGTCAACCGCCTTACGGGGTGCCCACGAGGGTCCAGGGCGCGCCTGCCCCCCTGGGGTGCGCCCCCTGCCTCATGGCCCCCTCGGGCACCATCTCGCGTTGATTCTTCCTCCCAAAAATCACAAATATTCCAAAATAATTCTCCGTCAGTTTTTATCCCCTTTGGACTCCGTTTGATATTGGGTTTCCGTGAAACATAGAACATGCAACAAACAGGAACTCGCACTGGGCACTGGATCAATATGTTAGTCCCAAAAAATAGTATAAAAAGTTGCCAAAAGTATATGAAAGTTGAATAATATTGGCATGGAACAATCAAAAATTATAGATACGACGGAGACGTATCAGCATCCCCAAGCTTAATTCCTGCTTGTCCTCGAGTAGGTAAATGATAAAAAAGATAATTTTTTATGTGGAATGCTACCTAGCATAATCTTGATCATATATCTAATCATGGCATGAATATTAAGATACGAATGATTCAAAGCAATAGTCTATCATTTGACATAAAAACAATAATACTTAGGGCATCCCAACAAACAATCATGTCTTTCAAAATATCAATGCTAAAGAACTCTATCCCTACAAAATCATATAGTTAGGCCATGCTTCATTTTCATCACACAAAATACTCCCATCATGCACAACCCCAGTTTCAGACAAGCAATTGGTTCATACTTTTTAACGTGCTTCAGGTTTTTCAACCCTCACGCCATACATGAGTGCAAGCCATGGACATAGCACTATGGGTGGAGTAGAGTATGATGATGGAGGTTGTGTGAAGAAGGCAAAAAGGGAGAAAGTCTCACATCGACACGGCTAATCAACGGGTTATGGAGATGCCCATCAATTGATGTCAATGCGAGGAGTAGGGATTGCCATGCAACGGATGCACTAAGAGCTATAAGTGTATAAAAGCTCAAACTGGAAACTAAGTGGGTGTGCATCCAACTTGCTTGCTCATGAAGACCTCGGGTGTTTGAGGAAGCCCATCATCGGAATATACAAGCCAAGTTCTATAATGAAAATTCCCACTAGTATATGAAAGTGATAACTCAAGAGACTTGATGTCTACTACACAACCTTCTTCTTGTAGACGTTGTTGGGCCTGCAAGTGCACAGGTTTGTAGGATAGTAGCAAATTTCCCTCAAGTGGATGACCTAAGGTTTATCAATCCGTGGGAGGCGTAGGATAAAGATGATCTCTCTCAAGCAACCCTGCAACCAAATAACAAAGAGTCTCTTGTGTCCCCAACACACCCAATACAATGGTAAATTGTATAGGTGCACTAGTTCGGTGAAGAGATGGTGATACAAGTGCAATATGGATGGTAGATGTAGGTTTTTGTAATCTGAAATAATAAAAACAGCAAGGTAACTAACGGTAAAAGTGAGCGTAAATGGTATTGCAATGATAGGAAACAAGGCCTAGGGTTCATACTTACACTAGTGCAAGTTCTCTCAACAATAATAACATAGATAGATCATATAACAAGCCCTCAAAATGCAAAAAAGAGTCACTCCAAAGCCACTAATAGCGGAGAACAAACGTAGAGATTATGGTAGGGTACGAAACCACCTCAAAGTTATTCTTTCGGATCGATCTATAAAAGAGTTCGTACTAGAATAACACCTTAAGACACAAATCAACCAAAACCCTAATGTCACCTAGATACTCCATTGTGCCACAGATGGAACACGAGAGGGAACATGAGAGAGAGATCAAACACATAGCTACTGGTACATACCCTCAGCCCCGAGGGTGAACTACTCCCTCCTCATCATGGATAGCGCCGGGATGATGAAGATGGCCACCGGTGAAGGATCCCCCCTCCGGCAGGGTGCCGGGAAGGGCTCCCGAGAGGTTTTTGGTGGCTATAGAGGCTTGCGGCGGCGGAACTCCCGATCTATCTTCTGTTCTGGAAGTTTTAGGGTACAAGAGTATATATGGGTGCAGGGCGTCGAGGAGCTACGGGGCCCCACGAAGCGGGGCGCGCGGGGGGGGTGTGGGCGCGCCCCCACCCTCGTGGGCAGCCCGTATCTCCCCTGACGTGCACTCCAAGTTCCCTGAGTTGCTTTCCTTCCAAAAATAACTTCTCTAGTTGATTTCGCTCCGTTTTGACTCTGTCTGATATTCCTTTTCCTCGAAACACTGAAATAGGCATAAAACAGCATATCTGGGCTGGGCCTCCGGTTAATAGGTTAGTCCCAAAAATAATATAAAAGTGGATAATAAAGCCCAATATTCCCAAAACAGTAGATAAAGTAGCATGGAGCAGTCAAAAATTATAGATACGTTGGAGACGTATCAAGACTCTATATGAAGAACATGGTGCTACTCTGAAGCACAAGTGTGGTAAAAGGATAGTAACATTGCCCCTTCTCTCTTTCTCTCTCATTTTTTATTTTCTCCTTTTTTTAATATTTTTTTGGCTTCTTTGGCCTCTTTTTTTTATTTGGGCTTCTTTGGCCTCTTTTATTTTTCATAAAGTCCGGAGTCTCATCCCGACTTGTGGGGGAATCATAGTCTCTTTCATCCTTTTCTCACTGGGGCAATTCTCTAATAATGATGATCATCACACTTTTATTTACTTACAACTCAATATTACAACTCGATATCTCGAACAAAGATATGACTCTATATGAATGCTTCCGGCGGTGTACTGGGATGTGCAATGATCTAGCATAGCAATGACATCAATAAAAGGACAAGCCATGAAAAACATCATGCTAGCTATCTTACGATCATTCAAAGCAATATGACAATGAATGCTCAAGTCATCTATATTATGATGATGGAAGTTGCATGGCAATATATCTCGGAATGGCTATGGAAATGCCATGATAGGTAGGTATGGTGGCTGTTTTGAGGAAGATATAAGGAGGCTTATGTGTGATAGAGCGTATCATATCACTGGGTTTGGATGCATCGGCGAAGTTTGCACCAACTCTCGAGGTGAGAAAGGGCAATGCACGGTACCGTAGAGGCTAGCAAATTGCGGAAAGGTAAGGGTGCGTATAATCCATGGACTCAAATTAGTCATAAAGAATTCATATACTTATTGCAAAACTCTACCTGCCCTCGAATCAAAGTACTACCACGCATTCTCCTAGGGGAAGGGTTGGTAGGATTTAACCATCGTGCGATCCCGACCTCCACACATAAGGAAGACAATTAAAAGAGCACCCCATGCAACAAATTTGTCACACAACTTTTACCATACGTGCATGCTACGAGAATCACAAACCTTAACACCAATATCCTTACTAAACACAACCTTCTACTAGAACCTCCCACATATTATCATCTCTATATCGCAAAACTATTGCAAGGAATCAAACATATCATATTCAGTGATCTACAAGTTTATGTAGGATTTTATGACTAACCATGTGAATGACCAATTCCTGTCATCTCTCTAAATAGATATAATTGAAGCAAGAGAGTTTAATTATTTCTACAAAAGATATGCCCATGCTCTAACAAATATAAGTGAAGCAAAAGAGCATTCTACAAATGGCGGTTTTCTATATGAAGAGAAACATGCAATCCAAACTTCAAATGATATAAGTGAGGCACATGAAGCATTCTATAAAGCCATATTCAAAAGATTTAAGTGAGGTGAAATGAGCATTCTATAAATCAACCATGGACTATATCATACCAGCATGGCGCATAAAATAAAAGTAAAAACTAAATGCAAAAGACGCTCCAAGCCTTGCACATATCGCATGAACGAAACGATCTGAAAACATACCGATACTTGTTAAAGAAAGAGGGGATGCCTTCCGGGGCATCCCTAAGCTTAGACGCTTGAGTATCCTTGAATATTTACTTGGGGTGCCTTGGGCATCCCCAAGCTTGAGCTCTTGCCTCTCCTCCTTTTCCTCATATCGAGACCTCCTCGATCGAACACTTCATCCACACAAAACTTCAACAGAAAACTCGGTAAGATCCGTTAGTATAATAAAGCAAATCACTACTCTAAGTACTGTTCCAAACCAATTCATATTTTGTTTTTTCATTGTGTCTACTATAACATAACTTTTTCATGGCTTAATCCACTGATAGAAATTGATAGTTTCATCAAAACAAGCAAACTATGCATCAAAAACAGAATCTGTCAAAAAACAGAACAATCTGTAGCAATGTGAACATTCACCATACTTATGTTACGCCAACAATTCTACCAAAATTAGGAAAAAAAAATTGTACAGCAATATAGTGCAAAAGGAATCAGAACCATTTGACGTTCCAGTAAAAAATGTAAAATCACGCACTACAGCCAAAGTTTCTGTCCTGCACCATACAAACCAACCAGCATTGTAAACATCCTAAAGGCAAACCTTAGCACATTATTTTTATAATACAATGGAATTTTACAAGGGTATAATTATTTTTGATGAAAAGTTTCTGTAATCAAGATTCACAAAGTTTCCGTGAGCATGAACAAAGTTCAAGGCTAGCTCCCACTTCAACAATGCTTGTCTTTCTCACTTTCACTTTCCTTTTTGAAAAGTTTTTGAGTTCCCCTCTTTATTTTTTTGTTTTTAGACTATATAAAAACACTCAACAGAAATAAATGACTCTCTAAAACTTCCGGGTTGTCTCCCTGGCAACGCTTTCTTTAAAGCCATTAAGCTAGGCATATAGTGCTCAAGTAATGAATCCACCCGGATCCCAAGGTATATCAAAGCTAAATTTAATTAACAATGATTTGTAATTTAGTAGTGAGCACAAAGTAACATATATCATGCAACAATAAAGTCTAACTCTCTTCCTATGCATCGGCATGTCATAAAAGAACAATTCATGCACATATAGTAAAAGCCAATGCATAGTATAAATAGTTTCCTGCAATTTTATCATATTGGAAACATAGAGAGGTGGAGATATAGTTCCTCTCTCATAATAATTGCAAGTAGGAGCAGCAAGCACATGCATATTATATCTATCATAATTATCATGTGCAATGGTAAAAGGCAACCCATCAATATAATCCTTAATAAGCACAAACTTCTCCAATATAGTGTAGTTGGGAGAATTCAAAAAGATAATAGGACTATCATGCATGGGTGCAAAAGCAACAATTTCATGTTTAACATAAGGAACTATAGCAAGTTCATCTCCATAAGCATAATTCATATTGGCATCTTGGACACAAGCATAGCAAGCATCATCAAAAAGGGATATTTCAAGAGAATCAATGGGATCGTAATAATCATCATAGCAATCATCCTTTGGTAAGCACGAAGGGGAATTAAACAATGTATGAGTTGAAGAGTTACTCTCTTTAGAAGGTGGGCACGGGTAGCTAATCTGCTCTTCCTCCTTTTGTTCTTCGCTCTCCTCATCATCTTTTTCATCCAATGAGCTCACAGTTTCATCAATTTCTTCTTCCATAGACTCCTGCAAAATATTAGTCTCTTCTTGGACAGCGGAGACTTTCTCAATAAATGCATCAATATTTTGATTGTATTCATAATTCTTATAACAATATTTAAGTATAGAAAAATTTTCAGGTCTATAATCTGAATCATCAAAATAGTCAAACTCTTTAAACACAGATTCAATCTCATAGGCACCCATAAAAGCAACAAATTCTTCTGTTTGTTCCACATCATAGTAATCGTAGATACCATTAGCATAAGATGCCAAGGTTTTATCATCATTAAATTTGCATGAAAAGGGAAGGTGTGGAGCCTTCATCCTAGAGCAACAAGTATAATCATATCTCAAGCATAGTTCCAGAGCATACCAATGCAACATATAAATTTAATCCCATAATAGTTTCCATTTTTGTGTCAAGCGATAATCCCGAAGTATTCACGTTGATCCAATTTGTCTCCCTTAACATAATTGAATGGGGTTTTCTCAGGATTATCAAAGTAGTACATAATATCTTCCACATAATGAGCATCGAGGGTTTTAGGAGGTTCCCCATCTCCCTGAGTAGCAACTACACCTAATTTTTTTGGTATTTTGTGTTCCATATCCATAACTAAAGATAGAGAACAACTAGGAACAACAAATAAAAATTACTTAGTGATAAAGGAAACAAGCACACACGAGAATATTCACCCCACGCTATGACTCCCCGGCAACGGTGCCAGAAAAAGGTCTTGATAACCCACAAGTATAGGGGATAATTGTAGCCTCCTTCGATAAGTAAGAGTGTCGAACCCTATGAGGAGCTAAACGTAGAACAAATACTCTCTCAAGTCCTATCTGCCACTGATACGACTCTACGCACGCTTAGTGTTCGCTCTACCTAGAACAATTATAAAACTAGAAGTACTTTGTAGGTGTTGTTGGATAGGTTTGCAAGATAATAAACAGCACGTAAATAAAATCTAGGGGCTGTTTAGATAAAGAAGCAATAAAGTAAATATAGCGAGTGTGGAAAAGTGGTGATAGGAGTTATGAAATTGTCCCTAAGCAATTGACTACTTTACTAGACCGATAGCAAATTTTATGTGGGAGAGGCTACGCGAACATAATTTCTCTTCTTGGATCATATGCACTTATGATTGGAACTCTAGCAAGCATCCGCAACTACTAAAGATCATTAAGGTAAAACCCAACCATAGCATTAAAGCATCAAGTCCCCTTTATCCCATACGCAACAATCCCCTTACTCGGGTTTAAGCTTCTGTCACTCTAGCAACCCACTATAAGCGAATCATGAACGTATTGCAACACCCTACAGCAGGAATCCCTCATGCTTGCTCGACACGGAGGGCACAATAGGACAGCAACATAACCACAAGCAAATTAAACCAATCATAGAAATTCATCAATCACCGGTAGGACAACGAAAATCTACTCAGACATCATAGGATGGTAACACATCATTAGATAATAATATGAAGCATAAAGCACCATGTTCAAGTAGAGGGTACAACTGGTTGTGGGAGAGTGGACCGCTGAATATAGAAGGGGGGAAGGTGATGGAGATGTTGGTGAAGATGATGGAGGTGTTGGAAAAGATCGCGGTGATGATGATGGCCCCCGGCAGCGCTCCGGCGCCACCGGAAGCAAGGGGGAGAGAGCCCCCTTCTTCTTCTTCTTCCTTGACCTCCTCCCTAGATGGGAGAAGGGTTTCCCCTCTGGTCCTTGGTTTCCATGGTGTGGGAGGGGCGACAGCCTCTCCGAGATTGGATATGTCTCTCTGTCTCTCCCTGTTTCTACGTTCCCAGATTCTGCCCTTTCACCGTTTCTTTTATATCCGGAGATCCGTAACTCCGATTGGGGTGAATCTTTCGCCCAGATTTTTCCCATAAAATTAGGCTTCTTGCGGAAAAAGAAGAGCATCAACCACCTTACGGGGTGCCCACGAGGGTCTAGGGCGTGCCCCCCTTCCTCGTGGCCCCCTCGGGCACCGTCTCGTGTTGATTCTTCCTCCCAAAAATCACAAATATTCCAAAATAATTCTCCTTCCGTTTTTATCCCGTTTGGACTCCCATTGATATTGGGTTTCTATGAAACATAAAACATGCAACAAACAGGAACTGGCACCGGGCACTGTATCAATATGTTAGTCCCAAAAAATAGTATAAAAAGTTGCCAAAAGTATATGAAAGTTGAATAATATTGGGATGGAACAATCAAAAATTATATTTACGACGGAGACGTATCAAACAGCCAAGCGCAAGGTTTAGTAGTACGAGTAGTACTACTACTAGAACCGCATGGTGGAGCGTCTGTACTCTTATTTTATTTTAATCTCTGATAAAGTACACATTTATTCTGGAGAAGAGCGGAAAATGACAGCCCAATAGTATAGTATTAAAAAACATCGAACATGTAATGATGATATGGATCAACCATGCTCGAATATATCTTGGCCTCTGTGCGAGCCTGTATGTGTGTTCTCACTCCTCGTCTCTCTGAAGGAACGGCGGGTTGGCTATTTAGTCGTCAATTGAGATTGGTTTACTCACACTCCGGTCCCACATGTCAGTGATATGCCAAGGGGAGGTGAGTTAACCGACTGGCCATACGCTTATTTGGTGTTGCACCTTCATACTACTCCTCCCTCCGTCACAGTTTACATGGCGCGCTTCATTCTGATGCATTTCTCTCAATGCATTTCCACCACGAGAGAGACTTTAGATGCGTTTGGTTTAATGCTCAATTAATTAGGGCGTGGTAACCACAATCAAGTCCACAATTTTCTCTCGATGTACTACGGAGTGGATTAAGTGCATGCATGTGTGTACCCGGGGTGGAAGCACTGCATGCATGTGTGTACACATTATTTCCTCTAGTAATAGATGCCGTGCTATAACTACCAATGCTATTTTTCAGGCCGATCGCTAGTCGCCTTGGTCCCAAAGATTTTTTTAAGTGTGCTCTATAAATAGTGATGGATGGAGTAATATATGAGCGGATTCAAAGAAGAGCGTATTGATGGTTGCTTCTTCTGAGCAACTTACAGTGGGAAAGGTGGGGCTTATGATTTAACTGCTCATTACTCACTATTAATGCGGCGCAACGACCGGGTGGAGTCTCCCATGCGGTTGTGCACTACTCCCTCGGTTCTTAAATATACTCCGGAGTATTAGTCTTTCTAGAGATTTCAACGAGTGACTACATACGAAGCAAAATGAGTGAATCTACACTCTAAAAAAATGCCCATTTGAATTTGTAAAAAGACAAATATTTAGGAACGGGGGAGTATAATTTTGTGCATGGTACATGGACCCGGATGCTGAAGAGGCTTCTGGCAATGCTATCAAGCTTCCAACATTTGTTTACATAATTGACATACTATACAAATAATTTTCCAGCGACGTGAAATTGTACAATGCTCTGAGCTTTCAGCTTTTGTTTCATGTGTCTTGCCATCGATGCTCTTTCGGAAACAATAAAAAACTAACTTCCTTGCTAATGCATCTCAATGAAGGATGGAGTATATGAGTTTTGTTGGAACCGTAACAATGCTTCTAAGGGTGGTAGCACCCGAGACCCCGGAGACGATCGATGGATTTTGAAGACCCCCTACCCTAACCTATTTCTTTCTAGCCTCTCCGAATCTCGAGGACGAGATTCATTTTAAGGGTGGTAGGTTTGTAACATCCCAAAATTCTAAATTTTGGAATGTTATAAACAAATAGATAGTTTTGATTGATTGTTTGATTGATTGACTAAAAGTGAGTGAATTCGAAACTTTTTGAAAGTTAAATGAGAGGGAATAAAAGGACTTTCCCAAACTTTCATTTTTCATTCGTGATCTCCGTGAATTCAAATTCTTTTCACCACAAAACCCTGGAGAGAAGATGACATGACTTCCTCCATTTATTTAAATGACAAGGGGTGTTGAAAATATTTGAATTCCATTTGGAAAATATTTCCAACCCAGGAACTTTATGCAACTCAATGATTTTCACGAGCGAAGATAAAATGACTTCTTCAAAACATATGAAATATGAGTTGGGAGTTTCAAAGAATTAAATTCAAAGTTCTTTTGAATTTATTTTTCAATTTGGAGTTATTTGAGTTTTATTCAAATTATTTTTCTCCAAAAATAAATTATATGGAAAATAGGGTAACATGATTCGCTACATCAGAAAATTGGAGAGAAATAAATTTGAATTGATTTTGGTATTTTTAAAATGATTTTTACTGGATTTTACTAGGGCAGAAGCACTCTTTGCTTTATTTGAATTTGTGCGTATTTTATTTGACTCTAAAAAATGTTCAGCTTGTAGGAAATCTTTTTCTGAAAATTTTGATATATAATATGCCTATAGTATGTTTTTATTTTGGTGGTTTATTTCTATTTATTGTTTTCTGGAAAATGTTAAAAAAAAAGAACTTCCCTCCCGAATCGGGCTGGCCAGCCTCGCCAGAGCCAAGGCCCGGCCAGCCGAGCCGCTTCGCTCTGTCCCCGACAAGACTCGTCCCGAGTCCGTCGCCGCACCGCCATGGACGCCGTGCCGCCTCCGGCCTCCTCTGCCGCCTCCTCCGCATCTCGTCGAGCCGCAGCGCCGCCGCCACCACTGCTCTGCACCACCGCCGTCGCCGCGCTCAGCCTCGCCACCTCCGCCACCTCGCCGCCCTCACCCCTCGCCGCGAAGCCGCGCCACGCAGGAGCTCGCCGTCGCCACTGCCCCGCCTCGCCGGAGAAAGCCGCCGTCACCGCCGGTTCATCTCACCGATCCGGTATAAACTGAGAAAACCCTCCGTTTTTTCTGTATATAGATCGATTTTTCTTCCAGATCGGTTTTATATTTTTTTAGGTTTTGTTAGATAATGAACGTTTTCCGTTTAGATCTTTCTAGCGAACGGTTTTCATTAGTTAGCGTTCGGCAGCGTACGTTCACTATTTGGCTTTTCCTTTTTCTGTTTATTTACATCAGGGACCCGTCTGTGAATATTTTATTTACAAATTAGCCCCTGGACTTCAAACACTTGCAACGTTTTACTCGTTTGTCCAAATCAAACGAAACCAATGCCCACTTCTTTGTTATGATCTCCTCTATCCAGTAAAACAACTTAAACATGTTTTTGAAAGCTTTAAAATTTGATTTCAAACAGATTTGTATTTAAACTTTGTTTGATTGTAACTTGAGTTTTATAACTCCAATTTAGTTGATTCTTTTTGAAAATGGAAGCTCTTGACCTAAACTTTCTGATAAGGACAAATTCACATAATTTTGGTACTGTTAGGAATTGTTTTATGTTGCAAGAGTTATTCGCTTGGTTTTGATGTTTTCCGAATCGTACTCTTCGTTCTTTCCGATCTTTTGAGTAATTGCTTATGTGTGGTTACTATTGCTTGTTCACAATAGATTGACCGGAGTGTGACGAGTAGAACTATCAAGAGTTTTGAGTGCGAATCATCTTCATCAACATTGCAGGCTAGTTCACACTTTGATCATATCCCTTTTCATACCCAGTTTTTATGCATTGGTTTCAACCCTCAAACATTGCATGAGTAGGATTGATAACATGTGGGTATTGGGAAGTAGTTGATGAGGTAGGAACCTATTGCCCTGTTTATTACCAAACCCTTGGGAGTTACTTCAACGATATGCTTATAATGCCATGCTATGCTTGTAGACGTGGATTGGGTTTGAGTGTATTCCATGACAGATGTGAGATTGTTAATTAATGGTTTATTTAAGGTGGCAACATTAGTACACATCTGGGTGGATTGAGGTACCTGGTTACTCCAGGATTGCCCGTCTAGGCACCTGGGTAGACCAGGATTGCCTGTTTGTTTTTGGACCACCACCCAGGCTCAAAGGGATCATGAGATAATTCATGCTAGAAACTTCCGTGTGTAGCCACATGCTACTATGGGCTCTACCATAGTTGACTAAGTTGTGCGAACTCTTACAGTGGTAGACTAGCAGATGTAGGGGATGTAGGTTGGTACGGTCTACCCGTTACGTAAGGTGCAAGCGCTTCTGAAAGACTATGTCTCGGTCATCCGTTTCTCAAACACCATGTAGTGCGAGAAATCAAACGAAGGAGATCGAGTCATGTGGGGAAAAGTGCGCAAACCTCTGCAGAGTGTATAAACTAATCATGGTTAGCCGTGTCCCCGATTATGGACGTTTTGAGTATCTAGTACCTGGATTATCATGTGAATCTCATCATATTACTTTAATTAATTTTGTTGGGTTTAATGATGATGTTATTAATTGGGATTGAGGATGCTGTCAACCATTCTCAATGTTTAACAACCACCATGATAGTTAAATAAATTTATTCCTTTGCAGTAGGGAAAAATTGGCTTTTCGCAGAAACATTAAAACCATAGAGCCTCCACCAGCCAAATATGCATGTAGTGATAGCCTTATTTCATCATTGCTCTATGGTGTGAATTTGCTAGTACATTCAATGTACTGACCCTCTGTGGCTGCAATGTCTCATGTTGCAGGATCTTATGACGAGTAAGTGATACGTTAGGGTTACGATTCCTATACTCAACTTTGCCGTTGGTGTTGATGGGAATCCACAACCTGTTACTTCAGCTATTTTGGATTGAGGTAATAGTATTTACCTTACTTTATACATGTGATTTATCTCTGTTATAAATCCTCGAGTACTGTGTGTGTCAGCATATCGATCCAGGGATGACACTTAAGCACAGAGACTTGATCCATTCGGGTTGGGTCGCTACAATTAGGTTTCCTGAATTTGATGATTGTTCTTTAAACTTGCACCTTGCGGATTCCACCATTAAGAAACCTATGGGAAGAATTAATGATGTTCTTATTGTTGCAAGTAGGAATTATGTGCCCGTAGATTTCATTGTTCTTGATATAGATTGCAATCCTACATGTCCTACTAGAAGAATGCCCATGCATTGCAACAGGGCCATATTAACTTTAAGAGTTCAATATTACGACATTGGCGACCTTTTTACCATCAAATCATCACACACACACTCTCTCCCCCTCCCTCTTCCTCACTCTCTCTCCCCCTCTCTCTCTAACACACACACACATAGCCTATTCTCCCTGCCAATAAGACTTACTCAATTGGCAATAATATGTGGACTTGTGGTGAGCTTGACTGAACTAATGGATAGCGTGATATATTCCCCAATCATTTAACAATGAAATTTCAGAAATGGGAAGATTATGTAACACCTCAAGTCGTTAGCTACAGTGACCTCCCCCTAATGATGCCATGTCATCAGGCTTGCTAACCCAAACTGCCACTTGATAAAAATCAAAGCCCAATTCAAATTTAAAATAAAGTCAAATAAATTATTTTGTCAAACAATAAAACTAAAATGTTCACCGTATTCTATAAATTCCACTGATCTTTGACATGTTGAGCCCAACATTATTTGACCCAAAAATTAAATCTTGTCAAATTAATAAGAGGCCCAACAGTAGTTAAAATAACCAATTAAATATAAACCTAATTTTATGTATTTCCGTTTGGCCCCAAACTTTTTGTGCCACCTAAAAATATTGTGCTCGAATTGTGTGCATAGTTTCACAATTAACAAAATCCATTTAGTTGATATAAGAATAAATAGAAAACGGTGTTAAAAAGGAGAAACGGATTAGAATACATTAAAAACAAAAGGAATATGAAAAAGGGGATTCCCCCTACCCCTCGGGCCTTGCCACCGAACCGGCCCTGTGGTCCAGTCCCCGCACGGTCGTCTTCCCCTGTTCCCCGAGCCCGTCGCTACAGAGCCGGGCTCCCGCCCGACCACCTCGTCGGCATCAAAGGGGATAGGATAAGGGTGACGCCCTGCCTCCCCTGCCCCCATGGCCTCACTCCTCCTCGACGCCCCCTCCCAAATCCACTTCTCCTCCTCGCTCGCTCGATTCCGGTGATCTAGACGAAGTCAGATGCCACGACCACCATGATCGACCCCGTCCACACGACCACTGCCCTCCTTGCTGGCTAGGAGCTTGTCGAGGAGCTCTGAATGCCTCCGCTACTTCGTCTGCGCCAACGAGATCAAGTCCACCACCCCCAGATCGACGTCGTTGCCGTCTTCCTCAACCTTCGGCCGCCGCGACATTGCCACTTGATCCGCGCCGCCCCGAGCTCCCCTGTCTTCCCCTAGGGTGCCATTGACACCGCCATGATCTCCTCTTGCCTTTCCCTAGTTACCTCTCTCGTTTGCTCTCGTTAGGTATTTCGCCGTGGCCGAGAGCCGCCGTCCACCATGTCCATTGCAGGGGTAGCCACTGAGCTCCTCGGATTGACCCCGTGGCACATGCCCGCTCCTATGCGCGCCCATGCCCGAGCCTTCAGCTCTTCTTCCACGCCGCAAGGCCACTCCCCTCGGCTCTCCATGCCCACGCACGCGCTACACCGCGTGCCCGTTCGCCGCCATTGCCATCATGCTCGCCACAGCCACCGCACCATCGCGGCCCGCGGCGCACACCCCGCCGCAAGATCACACACTCGCTGGCTGTGCTCGCCCTATCTGCTGCCGCCTATCCCTTCGCTCACCCCGCTGTCACGCCCCTGCCTCACGCCGCCTCCTGTCGCGGCCATCTTCTGTCGGCCGCCCCCTCAGCCACGCCGGCCGAATCTTTGCCTCCATCGCCGGCCGCTTGCCTCGCCTGCTGCGTGCTTCTTCCTGCTGCTATGCGCTGCTCTACCACTGGTACGCTGTTGCAGCATGCCCTCGATACCGCCGTGGACAAACGTGGCGGAGGGATTGTCAATGGAGTACGAGGAGGAGGTGGCGGAGAAGGTGTGGAGAGGCAAGAGGTCTAGGGTGGCGTCAGCTGGCTATGGTGGAGGTGATTATGCGAGAAGGAGCCAGAGCGGAAGGAGAGGTCACAATAGGAAAGAATCCTAAAAAACCATAACCCGGAGATCTCATTCCAAAAAAATGCTAATATCGATGGAGGGGTGATTTCCTTCAATAGGTGGAAAACATAGGAAATATTGGATGTTATCAAGGAAAGGTAAAAATTTAGGAAAGTTAGGATTTTGAACATATTTCTATGCAAATGGTGTTTTATTGTTTGGTAACATGATATTAGTACCTGCCCGTTTGTGACGTGTCTGATTAGGAAAGTTTGCAAATGTTAAGAAACTATTTATTGGGAGGAAAGTTTGTGACGTGTTTGTTATTTGTTTCCTAAAACAAATTTCACTAATGAGAGAAATTGGTTGATTTAGATAAGTTAGGAAAGTTAGATTCAAATCTATTATTTGTTTCTTAAAAATTTGTTATTTGTTTCCTAAGAAAAATTGAACCAATAAAAGGAATCGATTGATATGAATAATTTAAGGAAGTTAGATCCGTGATTTGTTATACGTTAGGAAAGTCCTGATTGTAATAGTGTAGAGAAAAATAAACCGATGGACCAGGATGGGAGGGGGTGGTGGGAGGAGAGACGAATAAAAGCCAGCAAAAATAAACTGTGGAGACTATTCACCAACTGCTCCATTAGGAGTAGAGATTATTCTTGGTAGACCTTTCCGTAGAACGATTGGTGCAATTATTGATATGAAAGAAGGAAATATCAGATTCCAATTTATGTTAAGGAAAGGCATGGAACACTTTCCTAGAAAGAAGATTAAATTACCTTATGAATCTATTATGCGAGCCACTTATGGATTGCATACCAAAGATGATAATACCTAGATCTATCCTTGCCTTTTTGCCTAGCTAGGGGCGTTAAACGATAGCGCTTGTTGGGAGGAAACCCAATTTTATTTTTGATTATTGCTTTTTGGTTATGTTTAGTAATAAATAATTCATCTAGACTCTGTTAAGATGTGGTTTTATGTTTTGAATTAGTGTTTGTGCCAAGTAGAACCTTTGGAAGACTTGGGTGAAGTCTTTATGATCTTGCTGTAAAAAACAAAAACTTTAGCGCTCACGAGATTAGCTGCCATTTTTTTACTGGAGAGTGCTTTTAGGTTAATTATTTTTGAAGATGATTAATAGACAAATTTCTCACGTCCATAAATTTATTTCAGAATTTTTTAAGTTCCATAAGTATACGTTTGATACAGATTACTGCAGACTCTTCTGTTTTTGACAGATTCTGTTTTTCGTGTGTTGTTTGCTTATTTTGATGAATCTATGGCTAGTATCGGAGGGTAGGAACCATATAGAAGCTGGAATACAGTAGGTTTAACACCAATATAAATAAATAATGAGTTCATTACAGTACCTTGAAGTGGTGGTTTGTTTTCTTTCGCTAATGGAGCTCATGAGATTTTCTGTTGAGTTTTGTGTTGTGAAGTTTTCAAGTTTTGGGTAAAGATTTGATGGATTATGGAATAAGGAGTGGCAAGAGCCTAATCTTGGGGAGGACCAAGGCACCCCAAGGTAAAATTCAAGGACAACCAAAATCCTAAGCTTGGGGATGCCCCGAAAGGCATCCCCTCTTTCGGCTTCGTCTCTCGGTAAATTTACTTGATGCTATATTTTTATTCACCACATGATATGTGTTTTGCTTGGAGCGTCTTGTATGATTTGAGTCTTTTCCTTTTAGTTTACTACAATCATCCTTGTTGTACACACCTTTTGGGAGACACACACATGAATCGAATTTATTAGAATACTCTATGTGCTTCACTTATATCTTTTGAGCTAGATAGTTTTCGCTCTAGTGCTTCACTTATATGTTTTAGAGTACGGTGGTGGTTTTATTTTATAGAAACTATTGATCTCTCATGCTTCACTTATATTATTTTGAGAGTCTTTTGGAACATCATGGTAGTTTGCTTTGGCTATAAAATTAGTCCTCATATGATGAACATCCAAGATGGGTATAATAAAAACTATCATATAAAGTACATCAAATATTATGAGAAGTTTGATACTTGATAATTGTTTTGAGATATGAAGATGGTGATATTAGAGTCATGCTAGTTGAGGAGTTGTGAATTTGAGAAATACTTTTTCTAGTGAATCGTTATGTGATGAAGTCGGAGCATGATTTATTTATTGATTGTCTTCCTTATGAGTGGCGGTCAGGGACGAGCGATGGTCTTTTCCTACAAATCTACCCCCCTAGGAGTGTGCGCGTAGTACTTCGTTTCGATAACTACATGATTTTTACAATAAGTATATGAGTTCTTTATGACTAATGTTGAGTCCATGGATTATACGCACTCTCATCCTTCCACCATTTCTAGCCTCTCTAATACCACGCACCTTTCACCGGTATCATACACCCACCATATACCTTCCTCAAAGCAGCCACCATACCTACCTATTATGGCATTTCCATAGCCATTCCGAGATATATTGCCATGCAACTTACCACCATTCCGTTTATTATGACATGCGTCATTATTTTCATATTGCTTTGCATGATCATGTAGTTGACATCGTATTTGTGGCAAAGCCTCCTTTATAATTCTTTCATACATGTCACTCTTGATTCATTGCATATCCCGGTACACCGCCGGAGGCATTCACATAGAGTCATATTTTGTTCTAAGTATTGAGTTGTAATTTTTGAGTTGTAAGTAAATAAAAGTGTGATGATCATCATTATTAGAGCATTTTCCCAAGTGAGGAAAGGATGATGAAGACTATGATTCCCCCACAAGTCGGGATGAGACTCCGGACGAAAAGAAAAATGAGAGAAAAAAAGAGGCCATAAAAAGAAAGAAAAAGGTCCAAATAAAAAAATAAAAAAATAAGAGAAAAAGAGAGAAGGGACAATGTTACTATCCTTTTGCCACACTTGTGCTTCAAAGTAGCACCATCATCTTCATGATAGAGAGTCTCCTATGTTGTCACTTTCATATACTAGTGGGAATTTTACATTATAGAACTTGGCTTGTATATTCCAATGATGGGCTTTCTCAAAATGCCCTAGGTCTTCGTGAGCAAGTGAGTTGGATGCACATCAACTTAGTTTCTTTTGTTGAGCTTTCATACACTTATAGCTCTAGTGCATCCGTTGGATGGCAATCCCTACTCACTCACATTGGTATCTATTGATGGGCATATCCATAGCCCGTTGATACGCCTATTTGATGTGAGACTATCTTCTCCTTTTTGTCTTCTCCACAACCACCATTCTATTCCACATATAGTGCTATGTCCATGGCTCACGCTCATGTATTGCGTGAAGATTGAAAATGTTTGAGAACATCAAAAGTATGAAAGAATTGCTTGGCTTGTCATCGGGGTTATGCATGATTAAATACTTTGTGTGATGAAGATAGAGCATAGCCAAACTATATGATTTTGTAGGGATAACTTTCTTTGGCCATGTTATTTTGAGAAGACATGATTGCTTTGTTAGTATGCTTGAAGTATTATAATTTTGATGTCAATATTAAACTTTTGACTTGAATCTTTCAGATCTGAACATTCATGTCACAATAAAGGAAATTACATTGAAAAATATGCTAGGTAGCATTCCACATCAAAAATTCTGTTTTTATCATCTACCTACTCGAGGATGAGTAGGAATTAAACTTGGGGATGCTTGATACATCTCCAATGTATCTATAATTTTTGATTGTTCCATGCTATTATATTATCTATTTTGGATGTATAGTGGGATTTACAAAGCACTTTTATATTATTTTTGGGACTAACCTATTAACCAAAGGCCCAGTGTAAATTGCTATTTTTTGCCTATTTCAGTGTTTCGCAGATAAGGAATATCAAACGGAGTCCAAACGGAATGAAACCTTCGGGAGAGTTATTTTTGAGACAAACGTGATCCGGAGGACTTGGAGTGGACGTCAAGAAAGAAGCGAGGAGGCCACGAGGCAGGGAGGCGCACCTGCCCCCTTGGGCGCGCCTCCCACCCTCGTGGGCCCCATGCAGCTCCGCCCACCTACTTCTTCCTCGTATATATAGCCATATACCCCGAAAACATCCAGGAGCACCACGAAACCCTATTTCCACCGCCGCAACCTTCCGTACCGTGAGATTCCATCTTGGGCCCTTTTCTGGCTCTCCGCCGGAGGGGGAATCGATCATGGAGGGCTTCTACATCAACACCATAGCCCCTCCGATGATGTGTGAGTAGTTTACCACAGACCTTCGAGTCCATAGTTATTAGCTAGATGGCTTCTTCTCTCTCTTTGGATCTCAATACAAAGTTCTCCTCGACTGGAGATCTATTCGATGTAATTCTTTTTGCGGTGAGTTTGTCGAGATCCGATGAATTGTGGGTTTATGATCAAGATTATCTATGAACAATAATTGAATCTCCTCTGAATTATTTTATGTATGATTGGTTATCTTTGCAAGTATCTTCGAATTATTAGTTTGGTTTGGCCTACTAGATTGATCTTTCTTGCAATGGGGGAAGTGCTTAGCTTTGGGTTCAATCTTGCGGTGTCCTTTCCTAGTGATAGCAGGGGCAGCAAGGCACATATTGTATTGTTGCCATCGAGGATAAAAAGATGGGGTTTATATCATATTGCTTCAGTTTATCCCTCTACATCATGTCATCTTGCCTAAAGCGTTACTCTGTTCTTATGAACTTAATACTCTAGATGCATGCTGGATAGCGGTCGATGTGTGGAGTAATAGTAGTAGATGCAGAATTGTCCTGGTCTACTTGTCACGGACGTGATGCCTATATACATGATCATGCCTAGATATTCTCATAATTATGCACTTTTCTATCAATTGCTCGATAGTAATTTATTCACCCACCGTAATACTTATGCTATCTTGAGAGAAGCCACTAGTGAAACCTATGGCTCCCGGGTCTATTTTCCATCATATAAGTTTCCAATATATTTTTACTTTGCAATCTTTGCTTTCAATCTATATCATAAAAATACCAAAAATATTTATCTTATTATCTCTATCAGATCTCCCTTTTGCAAGTGGCCATGAAGGGACTAACAACCCCTTTATCGCATTGGTTGCAAGGTTCTTATTTGTTTGTGTAGGTACAATGCGACTTGCATGTAGTCTCCTACTAGTTTGATACCTTGGTTCTCCAAAACTGAGGGGAAATACTTACGCTACTTTGCTGCATCACCCTTTCCTCTTCAAGGGAAAAACCAACGCAAGCTCAAGAGGTAGCAGGTCGCACTCTTTTGTTTCTGCTTATGTTATCCATTGCTTAATATTACCTGCTACTTTATTGTCATGTTGACCTCTTGGACTCCAAGTCAGGTCCAAATTGATGTTCAAACTTGAGTCCTAAATTAGTTGTGGGGCACATATCAAGGCAGCAATGAATAGTATCTCTGTCTAATATCTGGTTCACCTAGGTTACGCCTATGTTGTTCATCTTGGGTGGGAAACAAATAGTAAAGCAATCATCATCTATTTTTTTATTAAATTAAAGCAATCATCAGCCTGCTATCTTTATTTTTGGATCCATCCACTAGTTGTTACCATTACTCTAGATTTTTGCATGCTCTCCTTACATAATCTCACTATATTTTTTGTATGCATGTCAGATATTGTACACAGTCATGCTGAACATGTAGAGAAAAAGAGAAGAGTTTTGCACAACAATACAATGTCATGCAGACATCGCTCCTTGGTGGGGTTCAATGGCAAACCCTCCCCCCTCTCCAGATTGTAATCCAGAGGAAGATATCTGTTCTGAGGCAGATACAGGCGCAACTGACCACTCCTATTTACCCCTCAAGGTGTTTGCTCTAACTTGGAATGATGATGTTAGTCATATCATGCATATGTTGCCTTACAGTGCCTACTTTCGACATCATATATGTCATATGCTTAGTTTAGACATGTTCTGTAATGCCACCAGTTTAGTTTCAATATCATATATGGGAATTATGCAGTCTCATGTCTTTTACCCAGCCATAATATATGGGAAATGTGCAATGCCATCCTGTTTAACCAGAAATCATATATTTGAATGATATCTAGCCCATCCTTTTCTTCATTAAATTTCCATTTGTTGACAATGTTTGTACATTAAACTACTCTTCCTGTGAATCAGCCATTTGAGTTGGTGATGGAAAGTGGAGTGAAAACAAGGCCTTTAGAGCAGACACTGCTACCTGTCGAAGCAGATCTCTTGCTGGGTCCCGATAGCTCCTCAGAGATGGACTCAGAGACAGATGACCAGTCCTATTCCCCCACCGAGGTGTATGCTCCAAGTTGGCACAGTTCTACTGCTCATATCATGCATATGGTGTCTTGCATTGCATAGTTTAGACATCATATACACAATATTCAACACCATGTTCTTAGTTCAGACATCATATATGTGAATGCCCTCTTCTTACCATATAAATCACATATATGAATTAAATCATGCGATCCCGGTTACTTAGATAACATGTATGCGAATTATGTCATGCGATCCTGTTTAGTTAGTCATCATACCTTTGAATTATGTTATGCTATGCTATCCATTTTTAGATAGACATCATATATGTGAAATTATGTCTTGCTATCCGTTTTAGTTAAACAATATACATGTCAACTATTTAATGCCTCTTTTTTCCACACTATCTATTGCATCTCTCTCATACAATGTCTATACACTCAACTATGTTTCCTATTTATCGGCCATTTGAATTGGAGCAGGTGATGGCAGTATCTAGTGGAGTAAAAACACGGTCTTTCAAATAAAATAGTGCTACCTCTTGGTGGAAATAGCACCACGGTTGTACATGCACGAGAACCAACCCTACCACACATAACCCAGACTCTCGCAGATTTTACCCCTACTACAATGGACAGAGTACCAGCTTCACCCAATCTAACCCCAACCCCAGCAGATAGTAACCCAGTTCCTGTTGACACAACACTGTCTCCACCACAGAGCTCCCAAACAAGAGCAGTTAGTAAGGCAGCTCCAGTGCCCAAAGCGCTAGTACTACCACGGTGAACCCCAACTCCACCAGTTAGTACTCCTATTCCTGTGGAGGAAGCACATCCAGCCATTCATAGTTTAGCATCTATCACATTTGATGTTGTTAAATCCTATGTGCGTATCTTCCCATCATGGAAATATTATACTGAAGATGAAGGAAAATGCCGATTCAGTGTGTTTGTCCAGAGTTATGTGTAAGTAATGTTATTCATGGCAATTACTTTGCTTTGTCCCATACATTCTACCTCCATGATGGTTATAATACAAGAATTTTCCCATTTTTCTATAGAGAAGGACCGATTTGGAAACTCAGGAAGAGGTAACCTGTGCTAATACCTCTGCTATCTTCAAGAATGCTTGGTGGCGATCGAATTACACAAGTAAACGTACTTCACTGGCAAAGAAACTCATCAAAATTCCTTACGTTCTCCTGAGACACATTTACTGGACGATGACTGGGAACACCTTGTTCTTGACTGGTCCCGAACCAAGAATGTGGTAAGGTATACGAGCTCATTTTATTTTAAGTACTATATGCTTGCATCTTACTATACTCTGTTCATGTAGAACAAGTGCTTCAACCTAAAGAACAATTGTTCTCATTCAAGATTCCATTGCTATCATGCATACTGCTTTGCTCTTGTATCACTGTATTTACTCATACAAACTTATTTTTAAATTGAACGATCCAATGGAAACTCCAATGACACAACAGGTATGTTTACGCATGTTTCTTTAACAGGTTTACTCTTATAAATAGCTCTGTTGATTTCAATTTCAATTGTGTATACAGTTGAATTCTCATATCATGCACATTACTAGCATCATAACTGGGCCAATAGTGTTGTTGTACATGTAGACCTGTGGTACCCATCTCAAATCTTGTAGTGCCGTGTAGTTTCACATGCTTTGTATTCTTTCAGTGTTGCTTTCTCTTGAACTGATATGATTTGAACCGTGTCTCTATTTTGATTTGGCAAGACAATTCAGTGACCATAGGACATAGATATATGTTTGTTTCATGCTTTTATAATGTACTACTTGGCAATAGAAGACTTGGTAGTTTAATCTTGTCCACCATAAATGAACTGGTTCACCGAAATGAGTTTCATATACTAGTACATGCTAAACCTGTTATGTGTCTGCCTGTTTCTTCTTTTAGAATGCTGACAAAATATTGGGGAAGAATGCCTTATTAAGCAATGGTAAACGAAGTAATGCAGATAAGGTTCAGGAAAACTATCTTGAAGACAGTGCGGCAACCCCAAAGTCCTGTCTTGGTTTACTGTTCGAGTTACTAGACACTACCGCTTGCACAAGCTATTCAAACTCACTGTCTGAATAAGTTTGGTTTCTTGAGTCTCAACTACAAGCTGAAAGACATTGATCAGCTGTGCTGCGACAAGAAGTGGATGGACTGCGGAAGTCCCTCGAGCATTCAGATGCATACTTTCTGGTGCAACAGCAAATGTTGGAGGATTTTAGCGCCAAACAGGACAAAGCTAATAAGCCTGCTAAGCTTATTGCCCGCATGGTGGATACCAAGGATAACGTTTCTTGAGCTCTTCTGAAGTTGTTGCAGTTATGGACTTGTTTTGCTGCCACGTTTATTTGCACTGGTGGCCAATTTTGACGGCGAGTGTATTTAATATGCTGCTTTGTTCCCTATATTTGCACTGTTGGTGAACTTTGATGCCCAGTGGATGTAATATGTGTATAGGTGTAATAGGCTAGCATTAGTTGCTTGCTTATTTATTTCCTTATTGTCTTGTTTAGTTGTTTGCTTGTAGTCACTACAGTTCTTTTTTCGTGTTTTTCTAGTGGCCACAATAACCTATTTTTGGTAACTAGGACATAATAATCATGGCAACACACAAACCGTTGTAACCATGGGCCTCCTGCGGGCCGTAGGATCTGTGGGCCTTCTACGGGCCATAGGATCCATGGGCCTTCTATGGGCCGTAGGATCCATGGACTTTCTATGGGTCGTATGATTCATGGGCCTTCTACAGGCCGTAGGATCCATTGGTCTTCTACGGGCCGTATGATCCATGTGCCTTCTACGGGGCGTATAATCATTTTGCCAAACATGGGCCGTACTATTTGTGGACCATAATGGGCCGTTAATAGGCCATATTTGATAACGCTATGAAAATAGCATAACGGGTTAACGAGCCACAAATGGGCTGAATGTAACCACGGGCTGAATTTGGCCCACAAATGGAACAGGCCAGTAATGGACCGTAACTAACCGAATTCTAGAAATGAGCCCAAGAATAAATGGGCCCTTAGAAGGCCGAAAGTTAACACGCGCTGGAAACAGCCGACGGAATAATGGGCCGTTAATGGGTATAAAGCGATACACTGTTTATTATGGGCCAGTTTCATCTCGGGCCTTTAATGGACCGAGAGTTACAAAGGGCCTCATATGGGCCGGAAGACATCATGGGCCATACATGGGCCGGAAGTTACAACGCACTGGAATCATATTGGACGGCCCAGATGAAGCTACTGGGCTTAATTCCGACAGGCCGTAATGGCCCGGTAGTTAGCGGGCCGTAAATGGGCTATATACGAGTAGGCCGTTAACATGCTTTCTGTGGGTCGGCCCGTTACCTTTTGACCAAGTCAAACGGGCCGGCCTTTTCACTGGAATGGGCCTCTGTTGGGCCGTGCCACGTGTCAATGTATCATAGGCGCCTCCTGTCCAATGAGTGGATGACATCTGTCCCAACGGTGATCCAACACGTTTTTCCTCTGGCCAATGAGAATTTTACACGTGGAAAATCCCCATTGGCCTGGGCTGTTAACGGGTTATCGGATCCAAAACCGGACCCGATAGCTTAACGGTCACCTGTTTACGGTGGATGCCATGTGTCGGTCACCCATGACGAAAGCACTTCTATGACACGCGATTTATCGTCATGGAAGTGGACACTTCCGTGATGATAATTTTAGTAATGTCATGGAACACTTCTACGACAGCACATGTATGCCTATCTTGATTCTGTCATAAAATCGTCATGGATGTACATGCATGACAGAATGACCTACTATGACAAACACGTATCATCCCAGAAGTGTATTTTTTTGTAATATGGGGCACTGTTGCCACACCCCTGCCGGTCAGAGGAGTTGGTGGGGCACTGTTGCCTTGCTCATCCTTGAATGGAGACTCGTCCCATCATACGGCTGGGATGGGACGGGGGCTGACTCGTGGCCGGGTTGAGGAACACGCCACGGGGGAGCTGTCTTGTTGTAGAAGTCTTGGTGCGCCATGTTGTCGTCTTGGTTGGGTCAAAGAGTTCGGTCGGGTTGAGGGACTTGGCCAGGTTGAGGAACCTGGCCAAGTGCAAGCCGAATTGAGGGGCGATGTTGGCCCTGATGTTTTTGAAAAGGATCCGGGTTCCGTTGCCTGCCTGGGGTTCATCCCCCGGACAATAGTCCCCGAAGCTGTGAAGGTCCACCAGCTTCGAGTAGGAGGGCCTTCGCAGTTTCCCCCGAGGAGGCGGCCAATGGCGAAGCTTGTGACCGCTGGGTCCAGCAACACCCACTATGTCCCGACTTCTGGAAGACAGATCATGGCATCGCATTGTAGGAGGGAAACCGAGGAGTCCACCGAATCTTGAAGCAATCTTTTTGGCTTTGCGCAGGCACCGCGTGGTGCTCGGGAGCCGGAGGGGCCTGACAGGCCACGCGCGCGACTCTACAGGGCAACGAGACGGGACCCGCCAGTGTGTGCCCTCTGCCCACGCGCGCGGATTTATTGCGGCGTCCGCGAGTTGGTTACCATTCTTGAGGCAGTTATTACATGCGGTACGTGCGCCCTTATTGAGGGGAAGTGGAAGGGGCTGGTGCAAACAATCGCACTTCCCCATGTTTGAGCTGTGGCTTAGAAATTGGGGGGAGGGGGCGGCGGAGATCACTCTCACTCGCGCTCCCCATCTTCTTCCTCCTCCCTTTGCTCTTGCGACAGCCGTGTGCTGCGATGCTCCGCCGCTTCGAGCAAGACTTCATCGTCAATCTTTTCTCATCTTCCCTGCTCCGCCCCGTGCTGCCGATGGCGCTGCCGTCGGGCTCGTGGATGGGCTCCTCCATCATTGTCGAGGACATCCAGTATCTGCGAAACACCAGACGCCTATCGGGGGAGACAGAGGTGGCCGCGCACCTGCCGAAGGGCGAGCAGGAGCCGCAGCCGGAGGGGATCGAGCGCGTGGTCTGCTACACACATTTCAAGTGCGGGTTCGTCCTTCCCGCAAGAAACTTCTTCCGCATCTTCCTCGATTTCTTCGGGCTCGAGCAGCACCATCTTCGCACGCCATTCTGCAGCTCTCCCGCTTCGTCACCCTGTGTGAGGGGTACTGATACATCTCCTACGTATCTATAAATTTTGATTGTTCCATGCTATTATATTATCTGTTTTGGATGTTTAATGGATTTAGTATACCTTTTTATATTATTTTTGGGACAAACCTATTAACTGAAGGCCCAGTGCAAATTGTTGTTTCTTTGCCTATTTTAGTGTTTCACAGAAAAGGAATATCAAAGGAACCCAAACGGAACGAAACCTTCGCGATGATCTTTTTTGGAACAAACGCAATCCAGGAGACTTGGAGTGGACGTCAAGGAAGCAACGAGGCGGCCACGAGGCAGGAGAGCGCCTGTGACGCCCCGGATCCGATGCGCCAGGTGTCTGCCAGTTATTCGCCGTCGTTGCCATGTCATTTGCTTGCGTGTTGCTCTTTGCCATGTCATCATTTGCATTTTATCATGTCATCATGTGCATTTCATTTTGCATACATGTTCATCTCATGCATCCGAGCATTTTCCCCGTTGTCCGTTTTGCAATCCGGCGCTCCTATGTCCTCCGGCGTCTCCCTCTTCTCCCTTCTCTTGTGTGGGTATTAAACGTTCTCGGAATGGCCCGAGGTTTGCCAAGCGGCCTTGGTATAGCACCGGTAGACCACCTGTCAAGTTTCGTGCCATTTGGAGGTCGTTTGGTACCCCAACGGTTAACCGGGTAACCGTAAAGCCTTCTTTTGTTGCAGCCCAACACCCCTTCCAAAGTGACCCAAAACCCATCTAACTCCCCTCCATGCTCTCGGTCGTTCGATCACGATCGCGTGGCCGAAACCGCTCCTCATTTGGACTCTCCTAGCTCCCTATGTCTATATAAACGTCCTCCCCATCCATTTTCGCGGATCAAACCCTAGCAAACTCCCTCCGCCGCCACCGGACACGTCCGCCGCCACCGGACGAAATCGCCGCCGCAGCCATCGGGCGTCGCGCCACGTGTCTCCGCCGCCCGTCCGTGCGGCGGGCCTCGCGAGGCCGGATCGGCCCCCAAGCCCATCTCCTCGCAGCCGCCGCCGCCCGCGAGACCCGCCGAGGCCGCCACGCGCCTCAAGCGCTTCGCCGGCGGACCTCGTCCGCCGCCGCCGCCGGGCCTCTCCGCTTCGCCGCCCGGCGCCCGGCCTCCGCCGCCCGGCGCTCCTCGCGCCCGCGTCTTGCGCGCTGCCGCCCCGCCTCCGTCCGCGCTGGCGCTCCCTCGCCGGCGTCGCCACCACCACCGCCGCGCCGCCAAGAGCTCGCCGCTGCCCATGGATCCCGATCTTCGCCGCCATCACGGATCCGCGCTCCCCAAGGCCGAGATCTGCGATTCCCGACCTCGGCGGCATCGCCGACCACCACCCGCCTCGCCGCCCGTCCCTCCATCGCCGGAAGCCGCCGCCGGCTGCCTCCCCGACCGTGCGTGCGTGTGGGGCGCACACGCAGCGCCTCCCGTGGGCCTCTGTCTGCCCATGCCCCGGCGTCCAGCCAGGCGAGCTGCACCCAGCCCAAGCCGGCCTCCTCCCAACCGAACCGGGCCAAGGCCCATGGGTGAGCAGCCCCTCTAGATTCCCCCCTGTGCTCTGTTGGGCCAAACAGATTCGGCCCATGCCGTGTTTTTTTTCCTATTGCGATTTTGCTAATTATCCAGATTTTTACAGATTTGCAGAAAACCCTCAAAGTTCATGCATATAATAACTCCACAACCGTGCATCGGATTAAAACAACTTATATATGTAAAATGACTAGTTTTTCATCTAGTTTCATAATATGCAATTTTCATCCATGTTTAAAATGTTTAAAATGATGTTTGCTTAAATTTGCTCCAATGCCATGTTAAAATGATTTATTTCATAACTAAATAACCGTAACTCCGAATTTAATAAACTTTATATGTAAATGGGGTAGAATTTTGCCTAGTTTAACATGGTGCACTCATCTGGCATGTTCAACAACTCTAAAATTGTGTTTAGGGCAGAACAGTACCGAATCTAAAATATGCACATGGGGATTTTCCGGAATTGTTGTTTGTTATTCCCGGCCTCATTTAAACTTGCCTAGTTAAGTAGTTTTGTTATGCTTCACCCCTTGACATGTTTAACCACATTTAACATTGTTGTGTACCTAAACGGGAGTGAACTAAATAATTGATGTGGTGTCCCGTCAATATGCAACTCATTGCATATTGAGCTCCACTTAACTTGTAGTATTGTTTGTTGCATTTTGCCATACCATGCCTCTTTAAACCGGACATGCATCATACTTGGTTGTGCATCATGCCATGATTATGCAGTGGTTGTTTACTATGTTGCTTGCTTCTTTCCGGTTTGCTTCTTTCGTTAGCTTCGGTTTCAATCCGGAGTTGTGAGGATTGTTCGACTACGTCCGTTTGTCTTCTTCATGGACTCGTTCTTCTTCCTTGCGGGATTTCAGGCAAGATGACCGCTACCCTGGATCTCACTACTATCATTGCTATGCTAGTTGCCTCGTTCTTCTGCTATGCTGCGCTACCTATTACCTGTTTGTTCAGCCATTCCAAATTGCCATGAACCTCTAACCTTTGACACCATTCCTATGCAAACCGTTGTTTGGCTATGTTACCGCTTTGCTCAGCCCCTCTTATAGCGTTGCTAGTTGCAGGTGAAGTTGAAGATTTCTCCATGGTGGACAGGGTTTATGTTGGGATATCACAATATCTCTTATATTATTAATGCATCTATATACTTGGTAAAGGGTGGAAGGCTCGGCCTTATGCCTGGTGTTTTGTTCCACTCTTGCCGCCCTAGTTTCCGTCATACCGGTGTTATGTTCCCGGATTTTGCGTCCCTTACGCGGTCGGGTGATTTATGGGACCCCTTGACAGTTCGCTTTGAATAAAACTTGTCCAAAAGGCCCAACATTGCCTTTTACCATTTGCCTCACCACCACCTACTTTTCCCTTGGGAGTAATTAACCCAAGGGTCATCTTTTATAGCCCCCGGGCGATTGCTTGTCTAAGCGTTGGTCCAAACTAGAGCACCGTCTTGGGACCATCCCTTGGCAACTTGGGTTACGTCGGTACCAGACGCTTCGCTTATCCGGTCGTGGCACGAGGCGAGATCTGCGCGCTACTATCGGGATGTCGGCACACCGGAGGCTTTGCTGGTCTTGTTTTACCATTGTCGAAATGTCTTGATGTACCGGGATACCGAGTCGATCGGAGTGTCTCGGGTGAAGGTCTATTCCTTCGATGATCGCGAGAGCTTGTCATGGGCTAAGTTGGGACACCCTGCAGGGTTTAAACTTTCGAGAGCCGTGCCCGGTTATGTGGCAGATGGGAATTTGTTAATGTCCGGTTGTAGACAACTTGACACTTGATCCGAATTAAAACGCATCAACCGAGTGTGTAGCCGTGATGGTCTCTTCTCGGCGGAGTCCGGGAAGTGAACACGGTTTCTGTGTTATGTTTGACGTAAGTAGGTGTTCAGGATCACCTCTTGATCATTGCTAGCTTCACGACCATTCCGCTTGTTTCTCTTCTCGCTCTCATTTGCGTATGTTAGCCACCATATCATGCTTAGCCGCTGCTGCAACCTCACCACTTTACCCTTTCCTTTCCCTTTAAGCTTTGCTAGTCTTGATACCCATGGTAATGGGATTCTTTGAGTCCTCGTGACTCACGGATACTTCAAAACCAGTTTGCAGGTGCCTATGTTACCGAGCAGGTGACACAATCAAGCTCAAGGAGGAGCTCGATGAAGATCTTATCCTTTGTGTTGTTTCGTTCTAGTTGATCAGTAGTGGAGCCCAGTTGGTGTCGATCGGGGACTTTTGTCGCATTTGGGGTTCTTCTTTTATTTTGGTTCCGTAGTCGGACCTTAATTGTATCTGGATGATGTAATGCTTTATTCATGTATTTGTGTGAAGTGGCGATTGTAAGCCAACTATGTATCTCTTTCCCTTATGTATTATTGGGTTGTGTGAAGATTACCTCACTTGCGACGTTGCTTTCAATGCGGTTATGCCTCTAAGTCGTGCTTCGACACGTGGGAGATATAGCCGCATCGAGGGCGTTACAGCGCCCCCAGGGGGTAGGCGCGCCCCCACCCTCGTGGGCCCCTCATAGCTCCACCGACCTACTTCTTTCGCCTATATATACTCTTATACCTTGAAAACATCCAGGAGAGCCACGAAACCACTTTTCCACCGCCGCAACCTTCTGTACCATCTTGGGGCCTTTTTCGTCGATCTGCCGGAGGGGGATTCGATCATGGAGGTCTTCTACATCAACACCATAGCCTCAGCAATTATGTGTGAGTATTTTACCACAGACCTTCGGGTCCATAGTTATTAGCTAGATGGCTTCTTGTCTCTCTTTGGATCTCAATACAAAGTTCTCCTCGATCTTCTTGCAGATCTATTCGATGTAATTATTTTTGAGGTGTGTTTGTCGAGATCCGATGAATTGTGGGTTTATGATCAAGGTTATCTATGAACAATATTTGATTCTTCTATGAATTCTTATATGCATGATTTAATATCTTAGTAAGTCTCTTCGAATTATCGGTTTAGTTTGGCCTACTAGATTGATCTTTCTTGCAATGGGAGAAGTGCTTAGCTTTTGGTTCAATCTTGCGGTGCTCGATTCCCGTGATAGAAAGGGAAACGACATGTATTGTATTGTTGCCATCGAGGATAAAAAGATGGGGTTTATATCATATTGCTTGAGTTTATCCCTCTACATCATGTCATCTTGCCTAATGCGTTACTCTGTTCTTGTGAACTTACTACTCTAGATGCATGCTGGATAGCGGTCGATGGTGGAGTAATAGTATTAGATCCAGAATCGTTTCGGTCTACTTGTCACGGACGTGATGCCTATGTTCATGATCATGCCTAGATATTCTCATAACTATGTGCTTTTCTATCAATTGCTCGGCAGTAATTTGTTCACCTATCATAATATATATGCTATCTTGAGAGAAGCCACTAGTGAAACCTATGGCCCCCGGGTCTACTTTACATCATATAAGTTTCCTATCTATAATTCTAGTTTACTATTTTGCAATCTTTATTTTCCAGTCTACACAACAAGAATACCAAAAATATTTATCTTATTATCTTAATCAGATCTCACTTTTGCAACTGGCTGATGCATCTCCAACGTATCTATAATTTTTGATTGTTCCATGCTATTATATTACCCCTTTTGGATGTTTATGGGCTTTATTTTACACATTTATTACATTTTTGGGACTAACCTACTAACCGAAGGCCCAGCCCGTATTGCTGTTTTTTTTGCCTATTTCAGTATTTCGAAGAAAAGGAATATCAAACGGAGTCCAAACGGAATGAAACCTTCGGGAGCGAGAGTTTTGGAACGAACGTCATCCAGAGGACTTGGAGTGCAAGTCAAGAAGCAGTCGAAGCTTCCACGAGATAGGAGGGCGCCCCCCCATAGGACGTGCCCCATGTCTCGTGGGCCCCTCGGGCATCCACTGACGTACTTCTTCCTGCTATATAAGCCTACGTACCCCGAAAACATCTAGGGAGCAGACGAAACACAATTTCCACCACCATAACCTTCCATATCCACGAGATCTCATCTTGGAGCCTTCGTCGGCACTCTGCCGGAGGGGGAATCGACCACAGAGGGCTTCTACATCAACATCCTTGCCCCTCCGATGAGTTGTGAGTAGTTTAACACAGACTTACGGGTCCATAGTTATTAGCTAGATGGCTTCTTCTCTCTTTTTGGATCTGAATACAATGGTCTCCCCCTCTCTTGTGGAGATCTATTTGATGTAAACTCTTTTTGCGGTGTGTTTGTCGAGATCCGATGAATTGTGGGTTTATGATCAAGTTTATCTATGAATAATATTTGAATTTTTTCTGAATTCTTTTATGTATGATTGAGTTATCTTTGCAAGTCTCTTCGAATTATCAGTTTGGTTTGGCCTACTAGATTGATCTTTCTTTCCATGGGAGAAGTGCTTAGCTTTGGGTTCAATCTTGCGGTGTCCTTACCCAGTGACAGAAAGGGTTGCAAGGCACGTATTGTATTGTTGCCATCGGGGATAACAAGATGGGGTTTATATCATATTGCTTGAGTTTATCCCTCTACGTCATGTCATCTTGCTTAATGCGTTACTCTGTTCTTATAAACTTAATACTCTAGATGCAGGCAGGAGTCAGTCGACGTGTGGAGTAATAGTAGTAGATGCAGGCAGGAGTCGGTCTATTTATTGCGGACGTGATGCCTATATACATGATCATGCCTAGATAGCCTCATAATTATTCGCTTTTCTATCAATTGCTCGACAGTAATTTGTTCACCCACCGTAATAGTTATGCTATCTTGAGAGAAGCCACTAGTGAAACCTATGGCCCCCGGGTCTATCTCTTATCATATTTGCTTCCAATCTACTTTTATTTGCACCTTTACTTTTTGCATCTATATTATAAAATACCAAAAATATATTTATCTTATCTTACTATTTTTATTAGATCTCACTTTCGCAAGTGGCCGTGAAGGGATTGACAACCCCTTTATTGCGTTTGGTTGCGAGTTCTTTGTTTGTTTTTGTAGGTGCGTGGGACTTTTGAGGAGCCTCCTACTGGATTGATACCTTGGTTCTCAAAAACCGAGGGAAATACTTACGCTACTATTGCTGCATCACCCTTTCCTCTTCAAGGAAAACCAACGGAAGCTCAAGACGTAGCAAGAAGGATTTCTGGCGCTGTTGCCGGGGAGGTCTTCGCTCAAGTTAAGACATACCAAGTACCCATCACAAACCCATCTCCCTCGCCTTTACATTATTTGCCATTTGCCTCTCGTTTTCCTCTCCCCCACTTCACCCTTGCCGTTTTATTCACCCTCTCTTTCCCAATCTCCTCCTCTCTTTTTCGCTTGCCTATTTTCTGTTTGCTTGCGTGTTGGATTACTTGTTGCCATGGCACAAGATAATACCAAATTGTGTGATTTCTCGAATACCAATAATAATGATTTCCTTAGCACTCCGATTGCTCCTCTTAATGATGTCGAGTCTTGTGAAATCAATACTGCTTTGATGAATCTTGTTATGAAAGATCAATTCATTGTCCTTCCTAGTGAAGATGCCGCTACTCATCTAAACAACTTTTTTTATTTGTGTGATATGCAGAAGAAGAAAGATACGGATAACAATATTGTCAAATTGAAGTTATTTCCGTTTTCACTTAGAGATCGTGCTAAAGTTTGGTTTTCGTCTTTGCCTAAAAATAGTATTGATTCTTGTAACAAGTGCAAATATGCTTTTATCTCTAAGTATTTTCCTCACGCTAAGATCATCACTCTTAGGAACGATATTATGAATTTTAAACAACTTGATCATGAGCATGTTGCCCAATCTTGGGAAAGAATGAAATTGATGCTTCGCAATTGCCCTACTCATGGTTTGAATTTATGGATGATCATACAAAATTTTTATGCCGGTTGGAACTTTGATTTTAGAAATCTCTTAGATTCGGCCGCGGGAGGCACGTTTATGGAAATCACGTTAGGAGATGCTACAAAACTTCTTGATAATATTATGGCTAATTATTCTCAATGGCACACCGAAAGATCTTCTAGTAAAAAAGTGCATGCTATAGAAGAAATCAATGTTTTGAGTCGAAAGATGGATGAACTTATGAAGTTGTTTGCTACTAAAAATACTCCTCTTGATCCCAATGATATGCCTTTGTCTACTTTGATTGATAATAATAATGAATCTATGGATGTGAATTTTGTTGGTAGGAATAGTTTTGGAAACAATGCTTATAGAGGAAGCTTTAATGCTAGACCATTCCCTAGCAATTCCTCTAATAATTATGGAAATACCTACAATAATTATTATGGTAATTTTAATAATATGCCCTCTGATTTTGAGCATAGTGTGAAAGAATTTATGATTTCTCAAAAGAATTTTAATGCTTTGCTTGAAGAAAAAATACTCAAAGTTGATGATTTGGCTAGGAACGTTGATAGACTTTCGCTTGATGTTGATTCTCTTAAACTTAGATCTTCTCCTCCTAAGCATGATATCAATGAGTCTCTCAAAGCAATGAGAATTTCCACTGATGAGTGCAAGGAATGAACCGCTAGATTGCATGCTAAAAAAGATAGATTTATAAAAGCGTGTTCTTCTAGTTTCCATGAAAATAATGATGAGGATCTTAAAGTTATTGATGTGTCTCCTATTAGATCTATGTTTTGCAATATGAATCTTGATAATTATGGGACTGATGATGAGTCAACTTTACCTAGAAGGCGTCCCGAGAATTCGGAGTTTTTAGATCTTGATGCTAAATTTGGTAAAAGTGGATTAGAGAGATCACAACTTTAAATAGCATTGAACCCACTATCTCGGATTTCAAGGATTTTGATTATGATAATTGTTCTTTAGAAGGTTGTATCTCCTTGTTGCAATCCATTGTTAATTCTCCTCATACTTATAGTCAAAATATAGCTTTTACCAAACATATTGTTGATGCCTTGATGCAGTCTTATGATGAAAAACTTAATTTGGAAGTTTCTATACCTAGAAAACTTAATGATGAGTGGGAACCTACTATAAAGATTAGAATTAAAGATCATGAGTGTTTTGCTTTGTGTGATTTGGGTGCTAGTGTTTCCACGATTCCGAAAACTTTATGTGATATTCTAGGTTTCCATGATCTTGATAATTGCTCTTTAAATTTGCACCTTGCGGATTCCACCATTAAAAAGCCAATGGGAAGGATCAATGATGTCCTCATTGTTGCAAATAGAAATTTGGTGCCCGTGGATTTTATCGTTCTTGATATAGATTGCAATCTTTCTTGCCCTATTATTCTTGGTAGACCTTTCCTTAGAACGATTGGTGCGATTATTGATATGAAGGAAGGGAATATTAGATTCCAATTTCCATTAAAAAAGGCAAGGAGCACTTTCCAAGAAAGAAAGTCAAATTACCTTATGAATCTATCATGCGGGCTACTTATGAATTTAGTGCCAAAGATGGCACTCCTTAGATCTATCTTCGCTTTTATGCCTAGCTAGGGGCTTTAAACGATAGCGCTAGTTGGGAGGCAACCCCATTTTATTTATGTTTTTTTGTTTTTGTTTCTGTTTAGTAATAAATCTTGAATCTACCTTCTGTTTAGATGTGTTTTTATCTTTTAATTAGTGTTTGTGCCAAGTAGAACCTATTGGATAACCGATGATGATAGTTGTTCTGATTCTGCTGAAAATGAAACTTTACGCATTTAATTTAGTTTTTTAAATCATGAAACGTGCTTTTGCGTTGATTCTTTTTGCTTCTGATCAATAAAAAAATTGTACAGGACTTCCTATTTTGGTAGGATTTTGAGAGTTTTATAAGTTTGCGTTAGTTACAGATTGCTACAGACTGTTCTGTTTTTGACAGATTCTGTTTTTCGTGTGTTGTTTGCTTATTTCAATGCATCTATGGCTAGTAAAATAGTTTATAAACCATGGAGAAGTTGTAATACAGTAGGTTTAACACCAAAATAAATAAATAATGAGTTCATTATAGTACCTTATGTGGTGGTTTTGTTTTCTTTCACTAACGAAGCTTATAAGATTTCCTGTTGAGTTTTGTGTTGTGAAGGTTTCAAGTTTTGGGTAAAGATTTTATGGACTATGGAATAAGGAGTGGCAAGAGCCTAAGCTTGGGGATGCCCAAGGCACCCCAAGTTATTCAAGAATATCCAAAAAGCCTAAGCTTGGGGATGCCCCGGGAAGGCATCCCCTTTTTCGTCTTCGTTCATTGGTAACTTTACTTGGAGCTATATTTTTATTCACCACATGATATGTGTTTTGCTTGGAGCGTCATGTATTATATTAGTCTTCGCTTTTTAGTTTACCACAAGCATCCTTGCTGTACACACATTTTGGGAGAAGCCTATTTGATTAGAATTTGCTAGAGTACTCTATGTGCTTCACTTATATCTTTTGAGCTTGATAGTTTTTGCTCTAGTGCTTCACTTATATCTTTTAGAGCACGGTGGTGTCTTAATTTTGAAGAAATTGCTAGTATCTCATGCTTCACTTATACTCCCTCCGTCCCATATTATAAGACGCTTTTTGACACTAGTGTAGTGTGTAAAAACGTCTTATATTATGGGACGGAGGGAGTATCTTTTTGAGAGTCTTTTAGAACAGCATGGTATTTGCTATGGTTATAAAATTGGTCCTAGAATGGTTGGCATCCAAGTTGGGTATAATAAAAACTATCATAGGAAGTGAACTGGATGCTATGATCAATTTGATACTTGATAATTGTTTTGAGATATGGAGGTAGTGATATTAAAGTCATGCTAGTTGGATGATTATGAATTTAAAGAATGCTTGTGTTGAAGTTAGCAAGTCCCGTAGCATGCACGTATGGTTAAAGTTGTGTAACAAATTTGAAACATGAAGTGTACCTGGCTTGTGCATCCTTATGAGTGGTGGTCGGGGACAAGCGATGGTCTTTTCCTACCAATCTATCCCCCTAGGAGCATGCACGTAGTACTTGATTTTTGATGATTTCTAAATTGTTGCAATAAGTATATGAGTTCTTTTGACTAATGTTGAGTCCATGGATTATACACACTTTTACCTTTCCGCCATTGCTAGCCTCTTCGGTACCGTGCATTGCCCTTTCTCACCTTGAGAGTTGGTGCAAACTTTTCCGGTGCATCCAAACCCCGTTGAGGGAGTCCTGGACTAGGGGGTGTCCGGATGGCCGAACTATCATCTTTGGCTGGACTCCAAGACTATGAAGATACAAGATTGAAGACTTCGTCCCGTGTCCGGATGGGACTTTCCTTGGCGTGGAAGGCAAGCTTGGCGATACGGATATGTAGATCTCCTACCATTGTAACCGACTCTATGTAACCCTGGCCCTCTTTGTTGTCTATATAAATCAGAGGGTTTTAGTCCGTAGGACGAACAACAATCATATCATAGGCTAGCTTCTAGGGTTTAGCCTCCTTGATCTCGTGGTAGATCTACTCTTGTACTACCCATATCATCAATATCAATCAAGCAGGAGTAGGGTTTTACCTCCACCGAGAGGGCCCCAACCTGGGTAAAAACATTGTGTCCCTTGTCTCCTGTTACCATCCGCCTAGACGCACAGTTCGGGACCCCCTACCCGAGATCCACTGGTTTTGACACTGACATTGGTGCTTTCATTGAGAGTTCCTCTGTGCCGTCGCCATCAGGAAGGATGCCTTGTCCCGTCTTTAAAGACACCACCGTAGCTAAGGGAGCTTCGGCCATCGGCCCAACTCTCCGGCTAGGCGGTTTTCTCATGACCGCCTGTTCGGCTGCCGCGCCGACGATGACTTCTCGGGTCATCAAAAGCAATCTTCACGTCAACTCGGAAGTCGCCGAGCAGCTAGATCCAATGGAGCTCTCCTCCTTAAACGAGCTCTTGGATCGCATCGCTGCCCTGGGAGTCGCTACAGACTACGATCGGATCAAGCCTAAAACCGATCTGAGAGAGATCAACTCTCCCCAGGCTACCCACCACGTCGCTGCGGTGGAGGAACAATACGGCGACTCTTCTTCTATATTAAGGACTAGTTATGTCCGGATTCCTGACCCCTCCTTGCCGGATTCCCACGGAGGGACGGACGTCGATCAAGTCCTGAACCTAAAGTCAGGCAGCGGGCGAGATTCATTGGACAATATCCAAAAATCCAAGATTCCAAGTTCGGAAACTTTTCGGCCCTTAAGTCTTAGATTGGACGGGGTTCCGAATTTAATTCCACCCGCCCACCCAAACATAAGCGATCTATCCCGAATCCGGCAAGAGCCCGCTGAAACAGTACACCATTACTGGGCCAGATTCCTCCTGGTTATGGATAGGATAAATGACTACCGTGAGGAAGACGCAATTTCTATTTTCTACAATAATTGCACGGACAAGGGAATCATAAACGCCATAAGTCTTCGTGAAATTACACGCTTTGCCGACTTGGCGTCCATAGTACGAAAGTACTGTGCGATGGAGAGCGCCTGGAAAACCGAAACAAAATTTTGGGATAATCCGGCTCCGAATACAACCCTAGTCCGAAATAAAAGGGTGCATCATTGTCAGGCACCTGGGTTAAATACCAAAAAGCAAAAAAACCTAAAGGGCACGGAACTGTACTAGAGGGATGGCTCAGTGGACCCTGCAAAATTCATAGTACAGAGGGTGCCACCCCAACTCATAGCCTTCGAGCATGTTGGATACTACGGCAGGTGGCCAAAAATGGCGAAGAGCTTCTAGCTCCAGAGAACCAGCCCAGCAATACCAGTACGGTATTAACAGTCTTCGAGACTTTCACATCAAATAATATGCGGAAACGAACACTCCGCAGCCTTGCCGAAGTCTACCAAGTAGCAACAATAAATCCATGGAGTGACACGGCTATTACCATTAACGGCAGTGACATAAATTCTGAACAGCCCGAGCACCAGCCGCATTGGTCCTCACTCCAATAGTGGACGGCTTTCGCCTTACTAAGGTACTCATGGACGGCGACAGCGGATTAAACCTCATTTACGAGTAAACCCTTCGAAAAATGGAAATAGACTGGAGCTGCATTGAGCGAAGCAGCACAACCTTTAGAGGAATAATCCCTAGTCGGGAAGCATGCTGCATAGGAAAAATCACACTAGACGTGGTGTTCGGCTCACCGGACAATTACAGGTCCGAGGAGGTCACGTTCCAAGTGGCCCCATTCAGCAGTGGATATCACGCTTTATTAGGGCGAGAGGCATTCAAAAAATTTCAAGCTATACCCCATTACGGGTACATGAAGCTCAAAATGCCCGGCCCCAACGAAATCATCACTCTCGCCAGTGATCCGAGCATAGCACTCCACGCTGAAAATAAGACAGCCGCACTAGCCCTCGAGGCACTATCCGAAGCCCTAGTGGTCGAAGAACTCACTGCGCTGCGCTCCACGGTGAACAGGGACAATGTGATACTCGATAAGAGATCCAAGTCCACATCTTTTAAACCAGTGGACGAAATAGTCAAATTCCAAGTTCATCCAACGGAACCTACAAAGACGGCCTCCATTGGGGCACAGTTAAACCCTGATGTAGACGCTGCACTACGAGAATTCCTACGGGAAAATTGGGACATTTTTGCCTGGCACCCTTTAGACATGCCAAGAATCCCACGCCGGCTGGCCGAGCACAGCCTAAATATCCTAAAAGGATTTAAGCCAGTCAACAGGCTCTTCGGCGATTTTCCGAACCCAAGAGACAGGCAATGGGAGAGGAGCTAGCCAAACTATTGGAAGCCGGATTCATCAGAGATATAAAACATCCGGACTGGCTAGCGAACCTGGTGATGGTACCAAAGAAGGATAAATCCTGGCGCCTATGTGTCGACTTCAAAGACCTTAACAAGGATTGCCTAAAGGATCCATTCCCACTCCCCCGCATCGATCAAATCATCGACGCTACCGCAGGGCATGATTCATCGTGCTTCCTCGACGCATACTCCGGCTACCACCAAATCAAGATGGCGGAGCCAGACCAAGCCGCAACGGCATTCATCACTCCATACGGACCATTCTGCTTCAACACAATGCCCTTCGGGCTCAAAAACACCGGCGCAACATATCAGCGCATGATTCAGACATGTCTGGCAAACCAGATCGGCAAAATAGTGGAGGCATACGTAGACGACATGGTCGTCAAATCCAAGCATGTCGAAACTCTAGTAGACGACTTGAGGCTCACGATCGACAACCTCCGAACATACGACATTAAGCTCAACCCGGAAAAATGCATTTTCGGCATACCAGACGGAAAGCTCTTGGGCTTCATTGTATCTGTCGTGGGAAACAAACACCTATTGGGCAGGGCCCCTTTTCGGTCCGACAAGGGAGCGGAGGGCGCACGAAGAGCAGATCGAGGCGAAGCACGCGAGGGATTTTACCCAGCTTCGGAGCTCTCCGGAGAGATAAAACTCCTACTGCTGCTTTGTGTTTCTATTACTGTTCTTGCTCGAGGCGTGGAGTGCGTTGTAGTTTGAATGAGTGAACCCCTTCTCGTCGCATGGGCCTCCTTTTATAGTCTAAAGGGTCACCGACAGGTGGCATCATAGAGAGAGGGTAAAAAAGTAAAAAGCAGGGGTTGGTACAAGCTGCTATCAACAATGCCCCCTACCTAACTCGGCGGCGGGGACAAGGGCATTTAATGCCCGTCCGGTCGCCTAAACAGTGCAAGAAACGACCATTAGGGGCGCCACCGATCGCCACGATGGCCTTCTAGTCATCTTCACTTGCCACCTCGCACCGCTTGGCTGCACAGCTACCCGCCACGTGCACGGGAGGCGATCTGCGGCGACATGTCGTCGGATGTCTTTGGGCGTGGTAGCAGAGTGGTAACCGCGCGCAAGCGCCTAGCCGCGGCCGCTGTCTTGTTGCACCCGCAAGCTTGTCGCTCGCCGGGCCTTGCCGGGACGCGCGGTGCGTCGCGGCAAGTCTCTTAAAATGCCTTGGCTGGCCTTCCCGGCAAGCTCCTCTTGCGGGGTCTTGTCCTTCCCGCAAACTCCTCTTGCGGGACTCATCTTCTCGCTTAAACATTTTGTTCTTGAATGGCGTAATAGGAATAGCGAAGGATCTTGGCGGACGCCCGGCAAGCCTTGCCGCGGGACGCTGCGACTGCCCGTGCACAAGTTCGGGATACTAAGGTACCCCTACTTTAGTACACCGACAGTATCCGGTAGAGGAATATAAGCAAACCCAGCCAAGATCCGAGCTCTGTCACAATTGGATATCCCAAAAGGCCTCAAGCAAATACAAAAATTGACTGGATGCGTGGCGGCCCTAAGCCGCTTTATCTCCCGCTTAGGAGAAAAGGCGTTACCCCTTTATCGCCTCCTCCGGCGCACCAAACACTTTGAGTGGACAGATGCCACCACAGCCGGACTCGAAGAAATCAAAGCCATATTGGCAACAAATCCGGTCCTGGCAGCGCCCAATTTGGGCGAACCGATGTTATTAGATATCGCGGCAACACATCAAGTTGTAAGCGCGGTGCTCATCGTCGAATGAGAAACAGACGGACACAAGTTTCCTCTTCAAAAACCAGTTTACTACGTGTCCACTGTCCTAACTCCATGCAAGTCCCGGTACCCACATTATCAAAAGATAGCATACGCGGTGTTCATGGCATCCCGGAAGCTGCGATACTACTTTCAAGAGTGTTCGATAACAGTAGCCTCCGAAGTACCCCTTAATGACATTATAAACAACGGCGACGCGACTGGTCGGATTGCAAAATGGGCCATCGAGCTCCTCCCATTCGACATAACCTATAAGCCACGGCGAGCTTTAAAGTCGCAAGTTTTGGCTGACTTCATCGCCGAATGGACTGAAGTTGAACTCCCTAAAGAGTACGACACATATTCCAATTGGATCATGCACTTCGAAGGCTCCAAAATGTTGGCCGGCCTGGGGGTGGCATCGTTCTGACATCCCCAACCGGAGACACAGTCCAATACGTACTCAAGATAATGTACACGGACTCCAACAATGCTGCCGAATATGAGGCCCTTCTACATGGTCTCCGGATGGCAGTCTCCATGGGCATTTAGCGCCTAGAGGTCCGCGGGGATTCAAACCTCGCAATATCCCAAATAAATGGAGACTTTGACGCCAAGGATCTGAAAATGGCAGCTTACCGTAACTCCGTCTTAAAAATGTCAGCTTGGTTTGAGGGACTCGAATTTCACCATATAGCCCGGGATAATAACCAAGCGGCGGACATATTGGCACGCATCGGCACAAAGCGCGATGCCGTCCCTCCCAACATCTTCCTGGAGCGGCTTTTCAAGCCATCCGTACTATGGGAAGGGGAGTCCGGAAACAACAATCCGGATCCAACCGCATCGCCCAACACCGAACATTCTGACACAATCGGTGGCTCTGTCAACGAAATAACACCTTCAGCCCATGAAATAATGACAGTTATTGCCCCATGGACCGAGCCATTCCTAGCCTACTTAACTAGGCAGGAACTTCCTGAGGACCAAAACGAGGCCCGCTGCATAGTACGGCGATCTAAAGCCTATAAGGTCCATGAGGGAGAGCTTTATAAGAAAAGCACAAGCGGAGTCCTTCAAAGGTGTATCTCCGAAGAGGAAGGGCGAAATCTTCTGGCTGAAATTCATGCCGGACTCGGCGGGCACCACGCCGCAGCCCAGGCCCTTGTAGGCAAGGCCTTCCGTACAGGATTTTATTGGTCGACGGCCCGGGAAGATGCACAAGACTTAGTCCAACGATGCGTCGGTTGCCAGCTCTTTGCTAATCAAAGCCACATGCCACCCACCGCCCTCAAAACTATACCTATCATCTGGCCGTTCGCGGTCTGGGGGCTTGACATGGTTGGACCCCTTAAAGGGGGAACCCACAAGCAAAAATACCTATTGGTCATGGTGGATAAATTCACCAAATGGATCGAAGCCAAGCCAGTTAAGATGGACGAATCCGGACCCGTGATGGACTTCATATCAGGGGTAGTACACCGTTACAGCGTCCCCCATAGCATCATCACTGATAACGACACGAACTTCACGGCCGATGAGGTTAAACTCTGGTGCAAAAACATGGGCATCAGGCTCGACTATGCTTCAGTCTATCACCCTCAAACTAACGGTCAAGTCAAACGAGCAAACGGTCTAATCATGAGCGGCATTAAACCCAGACTAGTGCGGTCCCACAGGGAATCTAATACGCACTGGGTAGAGGAGATCGACTCCTTACTCTGGGGGCTGTAGACCACGCCGAATCGTATTACCGGATTCACACCATTTTTATGGTATACGGCGCAGAGGCAGTTTTGCCCTGCGACATAATTCATGACTCACCTCGGCGTGCGCATGTGCGAAGAAAGAGAAGCCGAGCTGGATCGGCGGGACAGTTTGGACGCCTTAGAGGAGGAGCGCGACGTGGCAAAAACTCGTTCCGCATTCTATCAACAGCAGGCTCGAAGATATCAAAGCAGAGAAGTACGGGCCAAAACTTACAATGTCGGCGAACTAGTTCTATGCCTGCCGGACAAGAAAAAGGACAAACTCAAGCCCAAATGGGAAGGTCCCTTCATCATCGACCAAGTCCTGACCGGCGGAGCGTACCATCTGCGAGACGCATCGGATAACCGACTCGAGCCGAACCCACGGAACGCAGCCCGTCTCCGAAGATTCTATGCCTAGCGCCGGGCTCTGAGTTCGTCTCCTTCCTCAGTCTACATTTTATATTTTAGCTGTCTTTTATTTCTCTCCTTCTTCCCCCCTTTTTTCTCAAAGCCTTTGAGGCTCTCCTGCGCATTGTTCGCACACACTTGACGTGCTACTCGCACTCATTATACCTGGGGGCTTCTTTAACAGAAGCTCATTTATACGGGCTTTATGCCCAACACATGTGTCACACTTGCACATGTACCTTTTATTCCCATTATATGCATCGATATGACTTAAGTTTTGGCCAAGCTGGATTGCCTGGCTCCTATGCTTACCCCTACATTCCCGATTTTTCAGCTAGGAGGTAAAGGGAGCACCTCTGCGATTGTTACTACCGGGTCAGCCGGATGTGTACCTCAGACTGGGTGAAGCCGAAAGCTAGCGTTCTTAAGGGAATATTTGGTCGGTGAATTAAAAGATGATTTCTTACCCATTTATTTATTTGCCCCCAGATGCTTTCCTGCTTTTTTCGCAGTCCGGACATGCACTTTAGGGCATGCCTCCCAGGAAAAGGAACGCCTAACGGAACTATTCTCCCTGGAAGATGTTTCTTACTAACCATGTAATATAACATAACTAGTTGGGCACTTGTCCGATAAAGCACTAATGACCCTTACGCCTGGTCTCCGTGCATGCCCTGGTTTTTTATATAACAGCGAGGGTATTCGGACACACTCCGGACTATCGGGTCCCGAGGTTGAAGCGAAAAGGTCCGCAACGACAAACGATCTACTATCCGGCTAGAAGGCATTTTACATGTCATTTTAAATTACATAGTCAAATGGACTGATTGTATTCCTCTTCAGTACCATCTAATAGGCTATCTAGTTTACAGTCCCGCTAGGAATACTTTGCGGCAAAATCTACTTGGCTGTACACTAAGCTCACAGGGATCTCCTTCCCATCGGGCCCCACAGGTCCGACCTCGGCCATGTGGTTTGGGTCAGCCTTCGAGTACCGCGTCTTCACCATGGCCCAAGCCTCCCTGGCGCCTTGACGGCAGGCCGATATCTTCCATAGCCGAAAGCGCCGCCGTGCTCCCTGAAGCTTCTCCGCTAGCTCTCCAAGACCTTCGGGTAGGGAGATGGATGGCCACAAGGCCTGGGCGACGCCGCTCATCAACTGCCGAACTTCGTTAGATGCGATTGCAACAACTTCGAAGTAGGTCACCCATTGAACCGGGCATTTCCTCTGCAGGACGACCCGTGAGCATACCTACAGACATATTTCTGTTAATCGACTTCCTCCCCGAACTCTTCTTCTCAAAAGTTTGCTCAAGCACTTACTATAAATGCCGGGATGAAGCCACCGATTCTCCTTCACGGAGTTAGATAGCTGGGCCCGAACATCTTTTAGTTCCTCGCCCAGCTGGGTGTTGGCATCTTGGAGATTATTTTTCTCTTGTCGCACCCTTGAAAGCACCTTCTCGCCGGCCTTTAGCTGGCGTAGTAGCTGCTGCCTGTCCGGATCTAGTCCGGCGCCATCTGCAATATTATTGTCAGACTTACACACACGCCGCACTTCACAAACTACTTATCTTTTGAAGCATATATTATCAGAGGGGGTCTCCGTGGCTTCCCGTGTTGCGGCTAGTCCGACCTCAAGTTGGGCCTTGCACTCTTGAAGCTCCTGGGACAGTTGGGTATTCTTTTCTGTAAGATCCTGCATAACAAATGATCCTTAAATCAGTTATTCTAACTATTTTAAGTCCCGGGGCTACTGGCACATATAACTGTCAAAATTCCTCCCCCGTATGTCTTTCACATACTGCTCCGTGGCTCTGGCTAGACAATCTTGAGCGGCACGGAGGTGCACATCTCCCAAATTAAAGGCATTCAATGCCTCTTGGGAGAAACATGTGTCACGAAGAACTGTCCGACGGCGCCTGTGGTTCATGGCGCTCTCCACCTCAGATCTGGTGGCGGACAATCTATCGGCGTCCTCTGTTGGAGGAGCATCCGAAGCGCGCCTTGTGTTCGCCTCCCTTTCCGGACCTGGCGTTGGAGCCTGGCTGGCGGAGGCTCGATTGCCAACCTCTTCGGACATAGTCCGGTGAGTGCTCTTTCTCCTGAAAAAATCACGAGCATTAGTATGCCTTCTAGGAATCTTTCCTTGAGACACGGTGGCGCGCCATACCGTTGCAGCGACGTCTTGATTCGCACCGCACTTATTTTCCGCCTGCTGGGCCGAGCTGCCCCTTGTAGGCCAGCCGCCGCAGGCACGGCTTCCCGCCTCAAAGGCACCTCCTGCGAAACACCATTGGTATGCGGTGATCATAAATAAGCATGGATGGGTAATGGTATCAGGACTTCGGTGACAGTTACCTGGGAAGCTGGAGATATTCCGGGGTAGTCGGCCGTAATGGCGACCAAGGCATTGTCAATGCTAAGTTGGTGGAACACCCCATCGATCAGCTCCACCTTTATGTCCGGATCCTCTTCGGAGGCCGGATCGAGGGACCGTTCCGGATCCTCGGGTTGTGGAGCCGGGCTGTGTATATCCTCTACGTCCGGCGCAGTTCCTGCGTCGAAATCACAAAATGAGACAATTAACTTCGGGAATATGGATCGGATAGACAAGTGTCCACTTACCCAGCTTTGAGGGTTGTTCATGGAAAATCCATTCAATGGACTGGCACGGAGGAAGTCCTCCTCCTCCCCTTTATATAGGCCGTACAGGATTTTCACCAAATCGGCGAACGATCCCGGCCCCTTGCGGCCATGACGGATGGCATCATCCTCCCCGTTGAAATCTCACATGGGGTGGCCCCTATACTGGAGCGGCTACACCCCCCGCATGATGCATGTGGCCATGACCCCAATCATGGTCAATCCGGAATGAGCCAATAATCTTATTCGGCCCATCAGGTACAGGACGTCCCTGTCATTCTCCCATTGAGGACTCCACGGACGCCAACTTAGGCGTTTCTTCAGAGGAGCATTACTGAACTCTGGGAGGCCGATCCGAACTGGATCCGGTAATGGGGCGTCTTCTATGTAAAACCATTCCGAAGGCCAGTCTTCGGACGCCTTCTTCGGGGTTCCGGATAGATATCCGGTCCCGGCGATGCGCCATAGTTCGGGTCCGCCCACTTGATATATCGACCCCTCATGAGAACGGGGTACGAGGCAGAATAATCTCTTCCACAACGCATTTCCATAGCCATTCTGAGATATATTGCCATGCAACTTCGCTCAGTTCCGTTCATCATCATCATGACATACTTTACTTTTGTCATATTGCCATTGCATGATCATGTAGTTGACATCGTATTTGTGGTAAAGCCACCATGCATAATTTTTTATACATGTCACTCTTGAGTCATTGTACCATCCCGGTACACCACCGGAGGCATTCATATAGAGTCATCTCGTGTTCTAGTTTCGACTTGTAATTCATATGTTGTAATCAATGAAAGTGTGATGATCATCATTATTAGAGCATTGCCCAAAAAAAAGAAAGGCCAAAAGAAAAAAAAGGCCAATGAAAAAAAGGGGGAAAAAGAAAATAAATAAATAAAAGGGGCAATGTTACTATCTCTTTTTCCACACTTGTGCTTCAAAGTAGCACCTTGTTCTCCATGTAGTGAGTCTCATATATTGTGCTTCAAAGTAGCACCATGTTTTTTCATATAGAGAGTCTCATATGTTTTCACTTTCATATACTAGTGGGAAATTTTCATTATAGAACTTGGCTTGTATATTCCTACGATGGGCTTCCTCAAATGCCCTAGGTCTTTGTGAGCAAGCAAGTTGGATGCACACCTATTAGTTGACTTTTGTTGAGCATTCATTTATAGCTCTAGTGCATCCGTTGCATGGCAATCCCTACTCCTCATGTTGACATCAATTGATGGGCATCTCCATAGCCCGTTGATTATCCTCGTCAATGTGAGACTTTTTCCTTTTTTGTCTTCTCCACATAATCCCCATCATCATATTCTATTCCACCCATAGTGCTATATCCATGGCTCACGCTCTTGTATTGCATGAAGGTTGAAAAAGTTTGAGATTATTTAAGTACGAAACAATTGCTTGGCTTGTCATCGGGGGTGTAGAATTTGGGAACATCTTTGTGTGACGAAAATGAAGCATACCCTAACTATATGATTTTGTAGGGATGAACTTTCTTTAGCCATGTTATTTTGAGAAGACATGATTGCTTTGATTAGTATGCTTGAAGTATTACCATTTCTTTTATCAATATGAACTTTTATTTTGAATCATTTCGATCTGAACATTCAAGCCACAATAAAGAAAATTACATTGAGAATTATGCTAGGTAGCATTCCACATCAAAAATTCTGTTTTTATCATTTACCTACGCGAGGACGAGCAGGAATTAAGCTTGGGGATGCTTGATACGTCTCCAACATATCTATAATTTTTGATTGTTCCATGCTATTATATTACCCCTTTTGGATGTTTATGGGCTTTATTTTACACATTTATATCATTTTTGGGACTAACCTACTAACTGGAGGCCCAGCCCGTATTCTTTTTTTTGCCTATTTGATATTTGAAGAAAAGGAATATCAAGCGAGTCCAACCGGAATGAAACCTTCGGGAGCATGATTTTTGGAACGAACGTGATCTGGAGAACTTGGAGTGCAAGTCAAGAAGCGAACGAGGCGGCCAGGAGATAGCAGGGCGCACCCACCCCTATAGGGCGCGCCCCTGTCTCCTGGGCATCACATGCGGCCACCGACGTACTTCTTCCTCCTATATATACCTACGTACCCCAAAAACATCCAGGGAGCCAACGAAAAACAATTTCCACCGCCGTAACCTTCTGTATCCGCGAGATTCCATCTTGGAACCTTCACCGGCGCTCTGCTGGAGGGGGAATCGACCATGGAGGGCTTCTACATCAACACCATAGCCCCTCCGATGAGTTGTGAGTAGTTTACCACAGACCTTTGGGTCCATAGTTATTAGCTAGATGGCTTCTTCTCTGTTTTTGGATCTCAATACCATGTTCTCCCCCTCTCTTGTGGAGATCTATTTGATGTAAACTCTTTTTGCGGTGTGTTTGTCGATATCCGATGAATTGTGGGTTTATGATCAAGTTTATCTATGAGAAATATTTTGTATCTTCTCTGAATTCTTTTATGTATGATTGAGTTATCTTTGCAAGTCTCTTCAAACTATCAGTTTGGTTTGGCCTACTAGATTGATCTTTCTTGCCATGGGAGAAGTGCTTAGCTTTGGGTTCAATCTTGCGGTGTCCTTACCCAGTGACAGAAAGGGTTGCAACGCACGTATTGTATTGTTCCCATCGAGGATAAAAATATGGGGTTTATATCGTATTGCTTTAGTTTATCCCTCTACATCATGTCATCTTTCTTAATGTGTTACTCTGTTCTTATGAACTTAATACTCTAGATGCATGCTGGATAGCGGTCGATGTGTGGAGTAATAGTAGTAGATGCAGGCAGGAGTCGGTCTACTTGTTGCGGACGTGATGCCTATATACATGATCATGCCTAGATAATCTCATAATTTTTCGCTTTTCTATCAATTGCTCGACAGTAATTTGTTCACCTTTGTAATACTTATGCTATCTTGAGAGAAGCCACTAGTGAAACCTATGCCCCCCGGGTCTATCTTTTATCATATAAGCTTTCAATCTACTTTTATTTGCATCTTTACTTTCTGCATCTATATTATAAAATACCAAAAATATATTTATCTTATCATATTATCTCTATTAGATCTCACTTTCGCAAGTGGCCGTGAAGGGATTGACAACCCCTTTATTGTGTTGGTTGCGAGTTCTTTGTTTGTTTGTGTAGGTGCGTGGGACTTTTGAGGAGCCTCCTACTGGATTGATACCTTGGTTCTCAAAAAATGAGGGAAATACTTATGCTACTATTGCTGCATCACCCTTTCCTCTTCTAGGAAAACCAATGCAAGCTCAAGACGTAGCATGGACCTCGACCGGGAGGTCGTGGAGGTCGACGACGACACCCCGCCACGGACCAACACGGTCGAGCGGTTGAAGGTCAAGGGAGGGCCGGCGACGCCATCTTAGAGAAGGTGCCGTGGGCGGAGCCAGAGGGGGTGCCTCAGGCACCGATTCGTGGGGCACCACAGAATGCCGCGCCGCAGGCGACTCTGGCCGTTGTGCCAGAGAGGACACCACCGCGGAGGAGGCGGTCAGCAGCGAATACGCCCTGTTGTTCAGGCCAGGGAGTCGTCAGGCCACCGGGTCACAACCGGCTCGGGTTGGGCCCAGCGAGGTCTTCTTCGGGCCCCTGAGGCAGGAGGAGGAGGCGATGGCTGCAGTGAGCCAGCGCCTCAGAGGGTGTGTGGAGAGGATCCAGGCCTTCGCCCAGGCCGAGTTAGAATGGACGTGGGAGCTGGAACGCCCTGTGTTGGTAAGCTTTCGCCTTCGCCTTTTGCTTTTCTTCTTGCTGCTCTTTAGTGGGGGCGCTAGAGCACCCACTGGGTGTAGCCCTCGAGATTCGGGCCAACTACATAGTAGTTGGGTCGAATCTTAAATATTCGGCTTGTGCTGATTCCCGCTTTTGCAGCAACTAGATGCCTACCAGGTCGGTGTCTTCAACCGGCTCCTAGACAAGCACCAGCAACTTAAGGCGCAGCTCACCGCCAAGGAGGAGGCGCTCCATGTCGCCGACGGTACTTTTCTTGCGTGCTCTTTAGTGGGGGCGCGCTAGCGCTCCCACTAGGTGCAACCCCCGAGATTTGGGCCAACTACATAGTAGTTGGGTTGAATCTTAAAGTACTCTGTCTTCTGTTTCTGAATCTTCTTCGTGCAGCCACTGCGGCCGAGGTGTCGCCCTGGCGAACCGGGCTGATCTGAGCAGGCTATCAGTACAACCAGGTCGACGCTGATGTTCGCCGGCTTCGGGCCGAGGTGGCGGACGCGAAGGCGGAGGCGACTGGGGCCTAGCGGGCGCATGCTGATGTCGGCCGGCAGCAGGAGCAGCTGGCCGGTGACAAGAGCCGGCTTCAGGGTGAGGTGGACCATCTCAAGACGGAGGCGGCCAAGGAAGCGGAGGCCCAGCAGGCCCTTGTTGAAGCCAGCCAGCAGCGCGACAAGCTAGCCGACGACAAGAGCCAACTCTAGGCCGAGGTGGAGCGTGTGAAGGCGCTGGCGGCCACGGTGGTGGAGGGCCACCAGGCGGAGCTCCTCCATCGCAAGGAGTTCGAGACGGCGGCCGCCATAAGGACGCCGAGATGAAGGCGGCCATTGCTAAGGTCGTCGAGCTGGAGAAGGTGCTTCAGGACCATGACCGTGTCATCACCAGGGAGCGGCATGGTATGTTGCTTGAAGCGCAACACATGGATGAGACCTTCGCCAGTAAATGGTGTTGGGGAACGTTGCAGAAAATTAAAAAATTTCCTACGGTTTCACCAAGATCCATCTATGAGTTCATCTAAGCAACGAGTAACGGGAGAGAGTTTGCATCTACATACCACTTGTAGATCGCGTGCGGAAGCTTGCAAGGTGATGATGGAGTCGTACTCGACGTGATTCGAATCACCGATGACCAAGTGCTGAACGGACAGCACCTCTGCGTTCAACACACGTACGGGACGGGAGACGTCTCCTCCGTCTTGATCCAGCAAGGGGGAAGGAGAGGTTGAGGAAGCTCGCTCCAACGGCAGCACGACGACGTGGTGGTGTTGGTGCAGCAGTACTCCGACAGGGCTTCGCCAAGCGCTTACGGAGGAGGAGAGGTGTTGGGGAGGGGAGGGGCTGCGCCTTGGAGATGGGTACAGCAGCCCCCCTCCCTCCCCCCTTTATATAGGCCCCCAGGGGGGCGCCGGCCCCTAGATATCCGATCTCCAAGGGGGGCGGCGGCCAAGGGGGTGGAGTTCCCCCCAAGCCAAGTGGGGCGCCCCCCAACACTAGGGTTTCAATCCTAGGCGCAGGGGGTGGGCCTAGGGGGGCGCACCAGCCCACTATGGGCTGGTTCCCCTCCCACTTCAGCCCATGGGGCCCTCCGGGATGGGTGGCCCCACCCGGTGGACCCTCGGGACCCTTCCGGTGGTCCCGGTACATTACCGGGAGACCCCGAAACTTTCCCGATAGCCGAAATACCACTTCCTATATATTATTCTTTACCTCCGGACCATTCCAAAACTCCTCGTGACGTCCGGGATCTCATCCAGGACCCCGAACAACATTTGGTAGTCACATACTAGTCTTCCTACTAACCCTAGCGTTACCGAACCTTAAGTGTGTAGACCCTACGGGTTCGGGAGACCTTGAACATGACCGAGGCGACTCTCGGGCAATAACCAACAGCGAGGTCTGGATACCCATGTTGGCTCCCACATGCTCCTCGATGATTTCATCGGTTGAACCACGATGTTGAGGATTCGATCAAACCACATATGCAATTCCCTTTGTCAATCGATGCGTTACTTGCGAGACTCGATCGTCGGTATCCCAATACCTTGTTCGGTCTCGTTACGGCAAGTCACTTTACTCGTACCGTAATGCATGATCCTGTGGCCAACACCTTGGTCACCTTGAGCTCATTATGATGATGCATTACGAGTGGGCCCAGATACCTCTCCGTCATACGGAGTGACAAATCCATCTCGATCCGTGTCAACCCAACAGATACTTTCGGAGATACCGTAATGCACCTTTATAGTCACCCGATTCGTTGTGGCGTTTGATACACCAAAGGCACTCCTACGGTATCCGGAGTTACGATCTCATGGTCGAAGGAAGAGATACTTGACATTGGCAAAGCTCTAGCAAATGAACTACGATCTTTTATGCTATGCTTATGATTGGGTCTTGTCCATCACATCATTCTCCTAATGATGCGATCCGTTATCAACGACATCCAATGTCCATAGTCGAGAAACCATGACTATCTGTTGATCTGTGAGCTAGTCGACTAGAGGCTCACTAGGGACATATTGTGGTCTAAGTGTTCACACGTATTACGATTTCCGGATAACGCAGGTTATAGCATGAACAAAAGACAATTATCATGAACAATGAAATATAATAATACTTTTATTATTGCCTCTAGGGCATATTTCCAACAGTCTCCCACTTGCACTAGAGTCACCAATCTAGTTACATTGTGATGAATCGAACACCCATAGAGTTACGGTGTTGATCATGTTTTGCACGTGAGAGAGGTTTAGTCAATGGATCTGCGACATTCGGATCCGTGTGCACTTTGCAAATCTCTATGTCTCCATCTTGAACATTTTCACGGATGGAGTTGAGCGGCGCTTGATGTGCTGGTCTTCTTGTGAAACCAGGCTCCTTGGCAAGGGCAATAGCTCCAGTGTTGTCACGGAAGAGTTTGATCGGCCCCGACGCATTGGGTATGACTCCTAGGTCGGTGATGAACTCCGTCACCCAGATCGCTTCATGTGCTGCCTCCGAGGCTGCCATGTACTCCGCTTCACACGTAGATCCCGCCACGACGCTCGCTTGCAACGCACCAGCTTCTTGCTCCACCATTCAACATATACACGTATCCGGTTTGTGACTTAGAGTCATCGGATCTGAGTCGAAGCTAAGCGTCGGCGTAACCCTTCTGACGAGCTCTTCGTATCCTCCATAAGCGAAACATGTCCTTCATCCTTTTCGGTGCTTGAGGATATTCTTGACCGCTGTCCGGTGTTCCTTGCGGGATTACTTTGGTATCTTGCAACCAAACTTACAGCAAGGTTTACATCGGTCAGTACACAACATGGCATACATAATAGATCCTATGGCTGAAGCATAGGGATGACACTCATCTCTTCTTTATCTTTTGCAGTGGTCGGTGGTAGAGCTGAGCTCAATCTCACACCTTGTAACATAGGCAAGAACCCTTCTTGGACTGATCCATTTTGAACCTATTCAAAATCTTATCAAGGTATGTGCTTTGTGAAAGACCTATGAGGCGTCTCGATCTATCTCTATAGATCTTGATGCCTAATATATAAGCAGCTTCTCCAAGGTCCTTCATTGAAAAACACTTATTCAAGTAGGCCTTAATGCTGTCGAAGTTTTGTATCATTTCCCATCAAGAGTATGTCATCTACATATAATAGGAGAAATGCTACTGAGCTCCCACTCACTTTCTTATAAACGAGGCTTCTCCATAAGTGCGCATAAACTAAACGCTTTGATCATCTCATCAAAGCGAATGTTCTAACTCGAGATGCTTGCACCAGTCCATAAATGGATCGTTGGAGCTTGCATACTTTGTTAGCATTCGAGGATCGACAAAACCTTCCGGCTGCATCATATCACAGCTTCTTCCTTAAGATGTCCGTTAAGGAATGCCGTTTTGACGTCCATCTGCCATATCTCATAATCATAGTATGCGGCAATTGCTAACATGATTCGGACAGACTGCAGCTTCGCTACGGGAGAGAAAGTCTCGTCGTAGTCAATCCCTTGAACTTGCCGATAACCCTTAGCGACAAGTCAAGCTTTATAGATGGTAACATTTCCATCCGCGTCCGTCTTCTTCTTAAAAATCCATTTGTTTTCTATCGCTCGCGATCATCGGCAAGTCTGTCAAAGTCCATACTTTGTTTTCATACATGGATTCTATCTCGGTTTCATGGCTTCAAGCCATTTGTTGGAATCCGGGCCCGCCATCGCTTCTTCATAGTTCGAAGGTTCACCGTTGTCTAACAACATGATTTCCGGGACAGGGTTGCCGTACCACTGCAGTGCGGAACGTGTCCTTGTGGACCTCTGAGTTCAAGAGCAACTTGATCCGAAGTACCTTGATCATCATCATTGTTTTCCTCTTGGTTGGTGTGGGCATCACGGAGCGGTTTCTTCGCTGCACCACTTTCCCGTTCGAGAGGTAGTACTTCATCAAGTTCTACTTTCCTCCCACTTACTTCTTTCGAGAGAAACTCTTTTCGAAAAGCATCCGTTCTTAGCAACAAAGATCTTGCCTTGGATCTTAAGTAGAAGGTATACCCGACAGTTTCCTTAGGGTATCCTATGAATCGCATTTTTCCGACTTGGGTTCGAGCTTTTCGGGTTGAAGTTTCTTGACATAAGCATCGCATCCCCAAACTTTTAGAAACGACGACTTAGGTTTCTTCCCAAACCATAATTCATACGGTGTCGTCTCAGCGGATTTAGGCGGTGCCCTATTTAAAGTGAATGTAGCTGTCTCTAGGCGTATCCCGAAATGATAGCGGTAAATCGGTAAGAGACATCATAGACCGCACCATATCCAATAGAGTGCGATTCGACGTTCGGACACACCGTTTATTTGAGGTGTTCGGTAGCGTGAGTTTTAAACGATTCCACATTTTCTTAAGTGTGTACCAAATTCGTGACTTAAGTATTCTCCTCCACGATCGATCGTAGGAACTTTATCTTTCGGTTCGTTGATTCTCCACCTCATTCTGAAATTCCTTGAACTTTTCAAAGGTCTCGGACTTGTGTTTCATTAAGTAGACATACCCATATCTACTCAAGTCATCGGTGAGTGAGAACATAACGATATCCTTCATGAGCCTCAACGCTCATTGGACCGCACACATCGGTATGTATGATTTCCAACAAGTTGGTTGCTCGCTCCATTGTTCGGAGAACGGAGTCTTGGTCATTTGCCTAAGAGGCATGGTTAGCATGTGTCAAGCGATTCATAATCAAGAGACTCTAAAATCCATCAAGATGGAGCTTCTTAATGCGCTTGACACCAATGTGACCAAGGCGGCAGTGCCACAAGTATGTGGGACTATCGTTATCAACTTTACATCTTTTGGCATCCACACTATGAACATGTGTAGCATTACGCTCGAGATTCATTAAGAATAAACCATTAACCAACGGAGCATGACCATAAAACATATCTCTCATATAAATCGAACAACCATTATTCTCAGACTTAAATGAGTAGCCATCTCGTATTAAACGAGATCCAGATACAATGTTCATGCTCAAACTTGGCACTAAATAACAATTATTGAGGTTCAAAACTAATCCCGTGGTAAATGTAGAGGCAGCGTGCGACGGCGATCACATCGACTCTGGAACCATTCCCGCGCGCAAGATCGTCACCTCGTCCTTCGCCGATCTCCGTTTATTCCGCAGCTCTGGTGTGAGTTACAAATATGAGCAACGGCACGGTATCAAATACCGGGAGTTACTACAAGTCTTGGTAAGGTACACATCAATTACATGTATATCAAATATACCTTTGGTGTTGCGGCCTTCTTATCCGCTAAGTATTTGGGGCAGTTCCGCTTCGAGGACCCTTCCCTTGCAATAAAAGCACTCGATCTCGGGCTTGGGTCCATTCTTTGACTTCTTCCGGCAACAGGCTTACGGGCGCGCAACATCTTTGCCGTCCTTCTTGAAGTTGTTCTTACCCTTGCCCTTCTTGAACTTAGTGGTCTTATTGACTATCAACACTTGATGTTCTTTCTTGATTTCAGCCTCTGCTGACTTGACATCGAGAACACTTGAGAATGGTCTTTACCATCCCTGCATGTTGTAGTTCATCACAAAGCTCTTGTAGCTTGGTGGGGCGATCGGAGGATTCTGTCAATGACCGCCTCATCTGGGAGGTTAATGTTCAGTGGGTCATACGGTTGTGCAACCCGGACATCTTGAGGATGTGCTCACCGATAGAACTGTTCTCCTCCATCTTACAACTGTAGAACTTGTCGGAGACATCATATCTCTCGACCCGGGCATGAGCTTGGAAAACTAGTTTCAGCTCTTCGAACATCTCATATGCTCCGTGATGCTCAAAACGCTTTTGGAGCCCCGGTCCTAAGCTGTAAAGCATGCCGCACTGAACGAGGGAGTAATCATGAGCACGAGCTTGCCAAGCGTTCATAACGTCTTGGTTCTCTGGGACGGGAGCGTCACCTAGCGGTCCCTCTAGGACATATTGCTTCCTGGCAGCTATGAGGATGATCCTCAGGTTCCGGACCCAGTCCGTATAGTTGCTACCATCATCTTTCAGCTTGGTTTTCTCTAGGAACGCGTTGAAGTTCATGTTGACATTAGCGTTGGCCATTTGATCTACAAGACATATTTGCAAAGGTTTTAGACTAAGTTCATGATAATAAAGTTCTAATCAAATTATGAACTCCCACTTAGATTAGACATCCCTCTAGTCATCTAAGTGTTACACGATCCGAGTCGACTAGCCCGTGTCCGATCATCACGTGAGACGGACTAGTCATCGTCGGTGAACATCTTCATGTTGATCGTATCTTCCATACGACTTGTGTTCGACCTTTCGGTCTCCGTGTTCCGAGGCCATGTCTGCACATGCTAGGCTCGTCAAGTTAACCCTAAGTGTTTTCGCTGTGTAAAACTGTCTTACACCGTTGTATGTGAATGTAAGAATCCATCACACCGATCATCACATGGTGCTTAGAAGCGACGAACTTAACAGCGGTGCACGATTAGGGAGAACACTTCTTGAAATTTTGTAAGGATCATCTTATTTACTACCGTCGTCCTAAGTAAACAAGATGCATAAACATAATAAACATCACATGCAATTATATAGTTGTGACATGATATGGCCAATATCATAAAGCTCCATTGATCTCCATCTTGGGCTCCATGATCATCTTGTCACCGGCTTGACACCATGATCTCCATCATCATGATCTCCATCATCGTGTCTTCATGAAGTTGTCACGCCAACGACTACTTCTACTTCTATGACTAACGCGTTTAGCAATAAAGTAAAGTAGTTTACATGGCGTTCTTCAATGACACGCAGGTCATACAAAAAATAAAGACAACTCCTATGGCTCCTGCCGTTGTCATACTCATCGACATGCAAGTCATGAATCCTATTACAAGAACATGATCTCATACATCACAATTCATCATTCATCACAACTTCGCCATATCACATCACATGATCAATCGCTGCAAAAACAAGTTAGACGTCCTCTAATTGTTGTTGCATCTTTTACGTGGCTGCGATTGGGTTCTAGCAAGAACGGTTTCTTACCTACGAATCACCACAACGTGATTTTGTCAACTTCTATTTACCCTTCATAAGGGCCCTGTTCATCGAATCCGCTCCAACTAAAGTGGGAGAGACAGACACCCGCCAGCCACCTTATGCAACTAGTGCATGTCAATCGGTGGAACCTGTCTCACGTAAGCGTACGTGTAAGGTTGGTCCGGGCCGCTTCATCCCACAATACCATTGAAGCAAGAAAAGACTAGTAGAGGCAAGTAAGTTGACAAGATCCACGCCCATAACAAATTGTGTTCTACTCGTGCATTAGAGAACTACGTATAGACCTGGCTCATGATGCCACTGTTGGGGAACGTTGCAGAAAATTAAAAATTTTCCTACGGTTTCACCAAGATCCATCTATGAGTTCATCTAAGCAACGAGTAACGGGAGAGAGTTTGCATCTACATACCACTTGTAGATCGCGTGCGGAAGCTTGCAAGGTGATGATGGAGTCGTACTCGACGTGATTCGAATCACCGATGACCAAGTGCTGAACGGACAGCACCTCCGCGTTCAACACACGTATGGGACTAGAGACGTCTCCTCCTTCTTGATCCAGCAAGGGGGAAGGAGAGGTTGAGGAAGCTCGCTCCAACGGCAGCACGACGGCGTGGTGGTGTTGGTGCAGCAGTACTCCGACAAGGCTTCGCCAAGCGCTTACGGAGGAGGAGAGGTGTTGGGGAGGGGAGGGGCTGCGCCTTGGAGATGGGTGCAGCAGCCCCCCTCCCTCCCCCTTATATAGGCCCCCTGGGGGGGCGCCGGCCCCTGGAGATCCAATCTCCAAGGGGGGGCGGCGGCCAAGGGGGTGGAGTGCCCCCCAAGCCAAGTGGGCCCCCCACCCCTAGGGTTTCAACCCTAGGCGCAGGGGTGGGCCTGGGGCGCACCAGCCCACTATGGGATGGTTCCTCCCACTTCAGCCCATGGGGCCCTCCGGATGGGTGGCCCCACCGGAGGACCCCGGACCCTTCCGGTGGTCCCAGACATTACCGGAGACCCGAAACTTTCCGATGGCGAAATACCACTTCCTATATATTATTCTTTACCTCCGAACCATTCCGAAACTCCTCGTGGCGTCAGGGATCTCATCCGGACTCGAACAACATTCGTAGTCACATACTAGTCTTCCTACTAAGCCTAGCGTTACAACCTTAAGTGTGTAGACCCTACGGGTTCGGAGACACGCGGACATGACCGAGACGACTCTCGGGCAATAACCAACAGCGGGTCTGGATACCCATGTTGGCTCCCACATGCTCCTCGATGATTTCATCGGTTGAACCACGATGTCGAGGATTGATCAAACCACGTATGCAATTCCCTTTGTCAATCGATGCGTTACTTGCGAGACTTCGATCGTCGGTATCCCAATACCTTGTTCAGTCTCGTTACGGCAAGTCACTTTACTCGCATCAGTAATGCATGATCCGTGGCCAACACCTTGGTCACCTTGAGCTCATTATGATGATGCATTACCGAGTGGGCCCAGAGATACCTCTCCGTCATACGGAGTGACAAATCCCGCTCGATCCGTGTCAACCCAACAGATACTTTCGAAGATACCGTAATGCACCTTTATAGTCACCCGATTCGTTGTGACGTTTGATACACCCAAGGCACTCCTACGGTATCCGGGAGTTACACGATCTCATGGTCGAAGGAAGAGATACTTGACATTGGCAAAGCTCTTGCAAATGAACTACACGATCTTTTATGCTATGCTTATGATTGGGTCTTGTCCATCACATCATTATCCTAATGATGTGATCCCGTTATCAACGACATCCAATGTCCATAGTCAGGAAACCATGACTATCTGTTGATCTGTGAGCTAGTCAACTAGAGGCTCACTAGGGACATATTGTGGTCTAAGTGTTCAGACGTGTATTATGATTTCCGGATAACACAGTTATAGCATGAACAAAAGACAATTATCATGAACAATAAAATATAATAATACTTTTATTATTGCCTCTAGGGCATATTTCCAACAAATGGTTTCTTTGGATTTTGCCGGGTTGAGAAGTCGGCTTTCCTTCCTTTGGTTGCTGACTTGTCTTGCTCTTCTTTTTTATAGGGCTTTTCCCGAAGACGCATAGGCTGGCTAAGGAGGCCGTTCGTTTCTAGCGGGATCCGCAGGGAGTTGTGGGCTCCGGGACTGACCCGCAAGTCAGCTGGACCTTCTCGGATATTATGGCCGCCGCTGAAGCTCGTCTGCGAATCTTCGGTGAGCAGATGGCGCGGCTCTCCAAGGCCAGCGCAGGGATGACGGCGGCCCTTTGGCCTGGTGCTGTTACACCGAACAACTTCTTGCTGCTGGCGTGGTGGTTGGAGGCGGGCCCGGAGCAGCTTCACGTGTGGCTTGTCTCGGCCGCTCGTGTCGATGCCGAGATGGCACTCCGGTTCCTGATGTCTTGGCATCCGGACTTGAAGCTGGACCGGCTGATGGGCCAGTGAGCCGGCACGGAGTGCCAGTTGCAAGCGGAGGCCGGACGGATCGCCGCTCGGTCCAGCTACATCGTCGGGTTCGCGATTCACGACGAGTTCCAGCCGGAGCGAATAGACGATGGCGGGGTCGTGCCTGTTGACGACTTCGTCCTGCTTCGAGACGATCCATAGGGCAGCTCCAAGGAGACGAGCGTTTACGGGGACGAGGACGCTAAGGTGGGAGATATCGGTGCCTCGGTGAACCCGAAGGCCACCTAGGAGGAGTCGACAGCTGCACAACCCGGCGCTGAAGATGCCCGAAGCTGAGGCCGTCCTGTTTTATCTTTGCCACAATTTCTGTTAGGTAGCAGGTCCACCCACCCACTGGGGGGGTGGGCGTAATGTAATGAACTCTAGCCTTGGGCCTGTTTTTACTTGTGATGTGAATATTCCATGAGTGTTTGCACTTTTGCTTTTGTTTTTCAGCCGTTTTCTTGCTTGCCTCCTTCGCCCCGCCATGAAGTCAAACGGTCGGGCTGCGGTCCGTGACAAGGAGTTCGGCCCTTCAAAGGAGTGTGTGATACTTAGGCTCTTCAAATGTTGAGCTCGAGCAAAACACCCACTAGGCCGGCTGGCGGCAATCAGCAAAGCCAATTGGCGAGGAGCCGGTCGTGCGGCAAGTTAAGGTGGCGGGCCGATTTGGCCAACCCGGCGGACCCAACTTAGTATTCATAGCATGCTGGTGCTTTGGCCCATGTTTCTTGTTGGCCAACAGCCGAAGTCGGTTCTATGGCGTAGGGCGAACTGGAGGGCCGCGACAACCTGAACACACCAAGATTTGCTAAGGAAGGCGGCGGGTGATGGCCAAGCCGGCCAGCCCCCGAGCGCCCGAGTTGAGCGAGTCAACCCGGCGGTGGGGTTTTTTAAGAAAAATTGCACAAGCGTGTGAGACACAATAACTTGGTTGAAAAGGGCAGCCCCCGAGCATCGTTCGGGGACCCCATAGTTCTCATATGATTACAAAAAGGCAGTGATACATATGTGCACACAGCTAACTGTAAAATAGGTGGAGGAGTTCTGCATTCCACGGCCGGGTTGTCTCTTCACTGGCGGTGTCTCTCTTGCGCTTGTTCGACTTGCGAGCGTTGATGAGGTAGTACGTGTTGCGATCACACAGGGCTTTGCTGAAGATGAAGGGGCCTTCCCATGGGGAGGACAACTTGTGCTGGCCGGATTGCTGCTGGATGAGCCGGAGGACGAGGTCTCCCTCGCAGAATGCGAGGGGCTTGATCTTCTTGCTATGGTAGTGCCTCAGGCCTTGCTGATAGATGGCTGGCCGGCTGAGCGCTAAGAGGTGTGCTTCTTCGAGTAGGTCGACGCCGTCTTCACGGGCTTCCTTGGCTTCGGCTTCGGTGTACATCACGACCCGTGGTGAGTCGAACTTGATGTGTGTTGGGATGACGGCTTCTGCTCCGTAGACGACGAACAATGGGGTGAACCCGGTCGACTGGTTTGGCGTTGTGCGAGACTCTAGAGGACGGCAGACAACTCGTCGAGCCAGCTGCCGGGTGAACGGACAAGCGTCTCCACGAGCCGCAGCTTGATTCGGGGTAGAATGAGGCCGTTGGCCCGCTCAACCTGGCCGTTGTACTGCGGGTGTGCCACGGAAGCCAAGTCGAGGCGGATGCCGGAGACTGAGCAATACTACGCGAGCGCGCCCTTGGCGAAGTTGGTGTCGTTGTCTGTGATGATGCTGTTTGGGACGCTATAGCACGCCACGATATCCTTGATGAACCGGATGACTGTTGGCTAGTCCAACTTTTTGCTTGATTGTGCTTCGATCCACTTGGTGAACTTGTCCATCGCCACTAGCAAGTGCGTCATGCCTCCTCGGGCGGTCTTGAAAGGTCCCACCATATCGAGTCCCCAGACCGTGAAGGGCTAGGTGATCGGGATGGTGCGCAGTGCTAAGGCCAGCTGGTGGATGCGCTTGCTAAAGCGCTGGCATCCCTCACACTTGAGGACAAGCGACTCGACGTCTTGGAGGGCCATGGGCCAGTAGAAACCATGGCGAAAAGCCTTGGCCACCAGGGACTTCGAGGTGGCGTGATGCCCGCGCTTGCCCTGGTGTATGTCGAGGAGGATCTCAATGCCCTTGTCCCGTTCGATGCAGCGATGGAAAACGCCCATCCAACTGCGCTTGACGAGCTCGTTGTTGATGATGTTATATGTAGACGCCCAACGCTGCACTTGTCGGGCTTCGGTCTCGTCCATGGGGAGAACCCCATTCTCCAGGAACTCTAAGATGGGAAGCGCCCCCGATGGGGCCGCCACCACGGCGAAGACGGCCACCATGGTGGGTTCTGGGGCGCCAGCCCCCGAGCTGGAGGGAGCAGCCCCGGATTGGGGACGTCGGCGGCCGGGTTGAGTGTGGCAGCCCCCAGGTTGGGTCCACCAGCCCCCGGGTTGGGTACGGCAGTCCCTGGGCCGAGTTTGGTAGTCCCCGAGCCGGGTTCGGCGGCCCCTGGGCCGAGTTCAGCAGTCCCCGGGCCGGGAAGAGATGCGACTGGGTCATCCAGGACGAAGATGGATTCGGAGTCTGGGGACGGCTTGACGGATGGCTTGTGCAGGTGCTCGAGGGAGACACCGGACAGAATGGATTGCTAGGATGAGCCAATCTTGGCTAGCGTGTCAGCAGCCTCGTTTTTTGTGTGTTGGACGTGGAGGAACTCACAGTCATCGAAGAAGCCAGACAGTTGATGTACGAGGAAGCGGTAGCTCGCCATGTTGGCGTCGCGAGCATCCCGATCGCCGGAGCTTTGCTGCACCACCAGGTCTGAGTCGCCGTAGCATAGGATGCGCCGGATGCCTAGTTCCTTGGCAAGACGGAGGCCATACACCGGGGCCTCGTACTCGGCGACGTTGTTGGAGGCGGCAAAGTGGATTTAGTGCGTGTACCAAAGCCGGTCGCCCTTCAGAGAAGACAACACGATGCCGGCTCCCAAGCCGGAGCGCATCTTGGAGCCGTCGAAGTGCATGCGCCAGTGCGTTGAATCCGGTGGCAGCGGCGGGTACTGGGTCTTGGTCAAGTCGACGAGGAAGTCAGCCAGAGCTTGGGACTTGATCGTGGTGCGGGCCTCATAGAGGATGATGTGGATGTCTAGCTCGATTGCCCACTTGGCAACCCGGCCAGAGGCATCTCGGTGATAACCCACAAGTATAGGGGATCGCAATAGTTTTCGAGGGTAGAGTGTTCAACCCAAAATTGTTGATTCGACACAAGGGGAGCCAAAGAATATTCTCAAGTATTAGCAGCTGAGTTGTCAATTCAACCACACCTGGAAACTTAGTATCTGCAGCAAAGTGTTTAGTAGCAAAGTAATATGATAGTGGTGGTAACGGTAACAAAAGTAAAGACAACAAAAGTAATGTTTTGGTATTTTGTAGTGATTATAACATAGCAACGGAAAAGTAAATAGCGAGAACCAAGATATGGAAAACTTGTAGGCACGGATTAGCGATGGATAATTATGCGGATGCGGTTCGTCATGTAACGATCATAACATAGGGTGACACGAGAACTAGCTCCAGTTCATCAATGTAATGTAGGCATGTATTCAGATATAGTCATACGTGCTTATGGAAAAGAACTTGCATGACATCTTTTGTCCTACCCTCCCGTGGCAGCGTGGTCCTATTGGAAACTAAGGGATATTAAGGCCTACTTTTAATAGAGAACCGGAACAAAGCATTAGCACATAGTGAATAGATGAACTCCTCAAACTATGGTCATCACCGGGAGTGGTCCCGATTATTATCACTTCGGGGTTGCCGGATCATAACACATAGTAGGTGACCATAGACTTGCAAGATAGGATCAAGAACACACATATATTCATGGAAACATAATAGGTTCAGATCTGAAATCATGGCACTCGGGCCCTAGTGACAAGCATTAAGCATAGAAAAGTCATAGCAACATCAATCTCAGAACATAATGGATACTAGGGATCAAACCCTAACAAAACTAACTCGATTACATGATAAATCTCATCCAACCCATCACCGTCCAGCAAGCCTACGATGCAATTACTCACGCACGGCGGTGAACATCATGAAATTGGTGATGGAGGATGGTTGATGATGACGACGGTGACGAATCCCCCTCTCCGGAGCCCCGAACGGACTCCAGATCAGCCCTCCCGAGAGAGATTAGGGCTTGGCGGCGGGTTCGTATCGTAAAACGTGATGATTTCTTCTCTCTTATTTTTTTTCTCCCCGAAAGCCAATATGTGGAGTTGGAGTTGGCGTCGGAGGGCCATCAGGGTCCCACGAGGTAGGGGGCGCGCCCAGGGGGGCGCCCCCCACCCTCGTGGACAAGGTGTGGGCCCCCTGGTTTTCATATTTTGTGAGGATTTTTTATTTTTTTTCTAAGGTGTTCCGTGGAGTTTCAGGTCATTCTGAGAACTTTTATTTTCTGCACATAAAACAACACCATGGCAATTCTGCTGAAAACAGCGTCAGTCCGGGTTAGTTCCAATCAAATCATACAAGTTAGAGTCCAAAATAAGGGCAAAAGTGTTTGGAAAATTAGATACGACGGAGACGTATCAACTCCCCCAAGCTTAAACCTTTGCTTGTCCTCAAGCAATTCGGTTGACAAACTGAAAGAGAAAAAGAAAAACTTTTACAAACTCTATTTGCTCTTGTTGTCGTAAACATGAAAAGCCAGCATTCAAGTTTCAGCAAATATTATGAACTAACCATACTCAGAATAACACGTAGGTCTCATAATTACTCATATCAATATCATAATCAGCTAGCGAGCCATAATAATAAAACTCGGATGATAACACTTTCTCAAAATAATTGTAACATGATATAACAAAATGGTATCTTGCTAGCCCTTTCTGAGACCGCAAAACATAAATGCAGAGCACCTTTAAAGATCAAGGACTGACTAAACATTGTAGTTCATGGTAAAAGAGATCCAGTCAAGTCATACCCAATATAAACCAATAATAATGAGTGCAAACGATAGTGTGCTCTCCAGCGGGTGCTTTTAATAAGAAGGGTGATGACTCAACATAAAAGTAAATAGATAGGCCCTTCGCAGAGGGAAGCATGGATTTGTAGTGGTGCCAGAGCTCGGTTTTGAAATAGAGATAAATTATATTTTGAGCGGCATACTTTCATTGTCAACATAACAACTAAAAGACGATGATATCTTCCATGCTAAATAGATTATAGGCGGTTCCCAAACAGAATGGTAAAGTTTATACTCCCCTTCCTCCACAAGAATGAATCCATGGCTTGCTCGAAACAACGAGTGCCTCCAACATTCAACGAATTGCAAGGGAGTTTTGTTTCTGATTATTTTGATTTAGTTTGCATAAAGCATGGGACTGGGCATCCCGGTTACTAGCCATTTTCTCGTGAATGAGGAGCAGAGTCCACTCCTGTTGAGAATAATCCGCCTAACACGGAAGATAAGGGCAGCTCTAGTTGACATATGAGCTATTCGAGCATGCAAAACAGAATGTTTATTTGAAGGTTTAGAGTTTGGCAGATACAAATTTACTTGGAACGGCAGGTAAATACCGCATATAGGAAGGTATAGTGGACTCATATGGAACAACTTTGGGGTTTAAGGAGTTTGGATGCACAAGCAGTATTCCCGCTTAAATGCAGGTGAAGGCTAGCAAAAGACTAGGAAGGCGACCAGCGAGAGAGCGACAACGATCGTAAACATGCATTAAAATTAATTTACACGAATACTGCGCATGAGTAGGATATAATCCACCATGAACATAAATATCATGAAGGCTATGTTGATTTGATTCAACTACATGCGTGAACATGTGCCAAGTCTAGTCACTCAATACATTTAAAGGAGGATACCATCCCATCATACCACATCATAATCATTCTAATAGCATGTTGGCACGCAAGGTAAACCATTATAACTCATAGCTAATCAAGCATGTCACAAGCAAATATAATCTCTAAATGTCATTGCAAATATGTTTACTTCATAATAGCTGAATCAGGAACGATGAATCATCATATTTACAAAAACAAGAGAGGTTGAGTTCATACTAGCTTTTCTTATCCCAATAAGTCCATCATATATCGTCATTATTGCCTTTCACTTGCACGACCGAACGGTGTGTATAATAATAAGAGTGCACATGCATTGGACTAAGCTGGAATCTGCAAGCATTCAACTCAAGAGAGAAGACAAGTAATATGGGCTCTAAGTTAAATAAATAATGATGCATATGAGAGCCACTAAGCATTTTCAATATGGTCATCTCGACCCCCAAAGAAAAGAAAAGAAAAGAAAAACTATTTACACGGGAAAGCTCCCAACAAGTAAAAGAACGGGAAATATTTTGGGTTTTTTTTTAAATTTTTACTACAAGCAAAGAAGTAAACTACTACTAATTTTTTGTTTTTTCTTAAGGTTTATCAAACACACAAGAAGAAGGCAGGAAAAAGAAAGTTAAACTAACATGGATATTACAGTGAAAGAGTATGAGCACCGACATCTAGCAATGAGTGTGTGTGTGAACATGAATGTAATGTCGGTGGGAAATACGTACTCCCCCAAGCTTACGCTTTTGGCCTAAGTTGGTCTATTGCCAGGGATAGCCTGGCGGATACCCGTAGGTGAAGTTGGGGTCGTACTGCGATGCAGCGGCTACCGCCGCCTGAGCTGCAGTGTGGCGTTGAGCAGCCTCCGCTCTCCTCTCATACTCATCTGCCTCCTCTCTGGTAATAATATATCTTCCTTTTGTCTGAAAATCAAAGAAGGCAGGAGCAAGAAGAGCAATATGGACTACATGACGTTTGTTAAAGATTAGTCGATACTGGAGAGGTGGTTCAGTCCTCTCAACAAACTGGTGGGAAACCATAGAATAAAAATCTAAATAAGAAGGGGGTAACTCCATATCACCCTCACGAATGTCTATCTCAAGAAAATTAGCTAAGCGGGTTGCATAAATTCCTCCAAAGAAATCTCCGCTATTTCTATTCTAATGCAACCTGCGAGCTACAATGGCTCCCATATGATAAGATTGGTCTCCTAACACAGCACTCTTGAGAATACTGAGGTCAGGGACACACATGTGACATGCTTCATCCTTAGCATTTATGCATCTACCTACGAAGAGAGCAATTAGCAGGAAAGTGAACGCTCCCTATAGTAGCTTGTGTTATATCTCTAGATTACCCCACAGTTATTCTAGCAAGAAAGCCTCTATATTCAGATTTAGGGGGATCCCTGACATTACCCCAAGATGGAAGTTTGCAAGCAGAAGTAAAATCCTCTAAGTCCATGGTATAAGATTTGTCATAAAGGTCAAACATGATTGAAGGAGAATTACGCGAAGATGAGAACTCAAACCTCCTCACAAATGAACTTGTGAGATCATGATACTGGGGGCATTTGTCAGCTTCAAAGTCCTCAAGACCAGCATTACTCAAATATGCACTAATTCTTCTTTGATTCATGAAATTTTCTGAAGGCCATTCACAGGGCCTCATAGGAGCGTCTCTTGGTGGTTCCTCATCAGCATCACGTATTGCAAGCCTGGGACCTTGCTTCCTTGAAGGACCACCTTGGAACATCCTCCTAAACATATTGTTTCCTCTGAAAAATTTCTGAAATTTTTAGTAACTTCAAATAAAAGTGAACGAACTTCAATAAAATTGATAGTAACAACTCCCACAAGTGCCTAGAGCCTATATAAAGCATTGTAACTACTTAGTACCATATAAATTTGACATGCAAGCTCAAGAACTTGGTCACCTATGCAGCACAAATTTGCAATGAATAAAGCACTAGAACAAAAACTAATTGGACCAATGGAGGAGTCACATACCAAGGAACAATCTCCCCAAGCAGTTTTGCGAGAGGTGCTTTGAGCAAGGAGATCGAAAATCACAGCAACGGGGGCTGGAACTCGTGCTTGAGTTGGTTTTTCGTGTTTGTGTGAGGCAGAGGAAGAAGATGGGTGCAGGGATAAGTGGAGGAGGGTCACCATGGGCCCACGAGGCAAGGGGCATACCCAGGGGGTAGGGCGCGCCCTCCACCCTCGTGGCCAGGTGGCAGCTCCCCCCATGGTAATTTTTGCACAGTAAATCCTCAAATATTCCTGAAAAAATCATATTAAATTGGCATGGCATTCTGAGGACTTTTATTTTCGGGATATTTTTATATTGCACGGATAAGTCAGTAGATAGACAGAAAAATACTATTTTACTTTATATCTACTAAATAATAGGAAATATAAAGAGGGTACAGAAGGTTGTGCTTCTAGTTTCATCCATCTCGTGATCATCAAAATGAACCCACCAACAAGGTTGATCAAGTCTTGTTAACAAACTCATTCCAAATAATCATGGAATCGGAGAAATTTCGAATAACACTAAGTTACCTCAACGGGGATATGAAAATCCCCAACAATAAGAATATCATACTTTTTCTTGACAGTAGGGAGAGGAAATTCAAAACCTCCAAATATAATCGATGGAACCTTTCCAATAGAGTTGATACTATAAACTTGAGGTTGTTTCCTCAGAAAATGTACCGTGTGCTCATTGCTATTAACATGAAAAGTGACATTACCTTTGGTGCAATCAATAACAGCCCCTGTAGTATTAAGGAAAGGTCTTCCAAGAATAATAGACATACTATCATCCTCGGGAATATCAAGAATAACAAAGTCCGTTAAAATAGTAACGTTTGCAACTACAACAGACACATCCTCACAAATACCGACAGGTATAGCAGTTGATTTATCAGCCATTTGCAAAGATATTTCAGTAGGTGTCAACTTATTCCAGTCAAGTCTACGATATAAAGAGAGAGGCATAACACTGACACCGGCTCCAAGATCACATAAAGCAGTTTTAACATAATTTCTCTTAATGGAGCATGGTATAGTATGTACTCCTGGATCTCCAAGTTTCTTTGGTATTCCCCTCTTAAAAGTATAATTAGCAAGCATGGTGGAAATTTCAGCTTCAGGTATCCTTCTTTTATTAGTAATGATATCCTTCATATACTTAGCATAAGGATTTGTTTTGAGCACATCAGTTAATCGCATACGCAAAAAGATGGGTCTCATTTCAGCAAAGCGCTCAAAGTCCTCATCATCCTTTTTCTTGGATGGTTTTGGAGGAAAAGGCATGGGTTTCTGAACCCATGGTTCCCTTTCTTTACCATGTTTCCTATAAACGAAATCTCTTTTATCATAACGTTGATTCTTTGATTGTGGGTTATCAAGATCAACAGCAGGTTCAACTTCTACATCATTATCATTACTAGGTTGAGCATCAACATGAACATTATCGTTAACATTATCACTAGGTTCATGTTCATCACCTGATTGTGTTTCAGCATCAGAAACAGAGGTATCATTTGGATTCTCAGGTGGTTCAGCGATAGGTTCACTAGAAGTTTGCAAAGTCCTATCATTTTTCTTTTTCTTCCTCTTAGAAGAACTGGGTACATCAATATTATTTCTCTGAGAATCTTGCTCGATTCTCTTAGGGTGGCGTTCAGGATACAAAGGTTCCTGAGTCATTCTACCAGTTCTAGTAGCCACTCTAACACATAATCATTTTCTTACTATTCATTTCATCAAGCACTTCTTTACGAGCTTTAAGTACTTGTTCTACTTGAGTGGTAACCATAGAAGCATGTTTGCTAACAAGTTTAAGTTCTCCTCTAATATCAGCCATATAATCACCCAAGCGTTTAATCATAAAGGTATTCATTTAAATTGTCTACCAAAATAAGCATTAAAGTCATCTTGCTTAAACATAAAGTCATCAAACTCATCCAAGCACTGACTAGCAATTTTAGTAGGAGGGACTTCAGCTTTATCATATCTATAGAGAGAATTTACCTTTACTACGTAGTCGGGATATCGGGAGGTTCTTGATAAATAAGTAATTGAGATCATATACTTCTTCAACAAAGTGAAATTAAGACCATGTATTTCTTCAATAGGGGGTAAATTCTTAACATCTTCAGCTTTAATACCTTTTTCTTTCATAGATTTCTTTGCCTCTTGCATATCTTTGGGACTGAGAAATAGAACACCTTTCTTCTTCAGAGTTGGTTTAGGAATAGGCTCAGTAATTGGCTCAGGAGGTGGCTCGGGAGGTGCCCAATTATTTTCATTTGCCAACATATTATTCAATAGAATTTCAGCTTCATCCGGTGTTCTTTCCCTGAAAAGAGAATAAGCACAACTATCCAGGTAATCTCTGGATGCATCAGTTAGTCCATTATAAAAGATATCAAATATTTCAGGTTTCTTAAGAGGATGATCAGGCAAAGCATTAAGTAACTTGAGAAGCCTCCCCCAAGCTTGTGGGAGACTCTCCTCTTCAATTTGCACAAAATTGTATATTTCCCTCAAAGCAGCTTGTTTCTTATGAGCTGGGAAATATTTAGCAAAGAAGTAATAAATCATATCCTAGGGACTTTGCACACAACCAGGATCAAGAGAATTAAACCATATCTTAGCATCACCCTTTAATGAGAACGGAAATATTTTGAGTAAATAAAGGTAGCGCGATCTCTCATTATTAGTAAACAGGGCAGCTATATCATTTTACTTAGTAAGATGTGCCACAACAGTTTCAGATTCATAGCCATAAAAAGGATCAGATTCAACCAAAATAATTATATATGGATCAACAGAAAAATCATAATAATCCTGATCAGGAACACAGATCGGTGAAGTAGCAAAAGCAGGGTCGGGTCTCATCCTATCTCTATAAGATTCTTTACTCCATTTAACTAGCAACCTCTTAAGTTCATGTCTATCCTGGCAAGCAAGAATAGTTGCAGAAGATTCAGCATCAAAAAGATAACCTTCAGGAATAGCAGGCATATTTTCATCATCACTAATATCATCGTGTTCAGGTTCAATAATTTCTCTTTCTCTAGACCTAACAATTTGCTCATCAAGAAATTCACCAAGGGGCACAGTAGTATCAAGCATAGAAGTAGTTTCATCATAAGTATCATGTATAGCAGAAGTGGCATCATCAATAACATGCGAAATATCAGAATTCATAGTAGTAGTAGGTTTAGGTGTCGCAAACTTACTCATAACAGAAGGAGAATCTAGTGCAAGGCTAGATGGCAGTCCCTTACCTCCCCTCGTAGTTGAGGGCAAAATACTAGTTCAATCGTCTTTCAAGTTCTTCATAGTGTCCAGCAGATATAAATCCCAAGTGACTCAAAGAATAGAGCTATGCTCCCCGGCAACGGCGCCTGAAAAAGGTCTTGATAACCCACAAGTATAGGGGATCGCAACAGTTTTCGAGGGTAGAGTATTCAACCCAAATTTGTTGATTCAACACAAGGGGAGCTAAATAATATTCTCAAGTATTAGCAGCTGAGTTGTCAATTCAACCACACCTGTAAACTTAGTATCTGCAGCAAAGTGTTTAGTAGAAAAGTAATATGATAGTGGTGGTAACGGTAACAAAAGTAAAGACAGCAAAAGTAATGTTTTTGGTATTTTGTAGTGATTATAACATAGAGCAAATGAAAAGTAAATAGCGAGAACCAAGATATGGAAAACTTCGTGGCCTTTGGATTAGCGATGGATAATTATGTCGGATGAGGTTCGTCATGTAACAGTCATAATATAGGGCGACACAGAACTAGCTCCAGTTCATCGATGTAACATAGGCATGTATTCCGTACATAGTCATACGTGCTTATGGAAAAGAACTTGCATGACATCTTTTGTCCTACCCTCCCGTGGCAGCGGGGTCCTATTGGAAACTAAGGGATATTAAGGCCTTCTTTTAATAGAGAACCGGAACAAAGCATTAGCACATAGTGAATACATGAACTCGTCAAACTATGGTCATCACCGGGAGTGGTCCCGATTATTGTCACTTCGGGGTTGCCGGATCATAACACATAGTGGGTGACTATAGACTTGCAAGATAGGATCAAGAACACACATATATTCATGAAAACATAATAGGTTCAGATTTGATATCATGGCACTCGGGCCCTAGTGACAAGCCTTAAGCATAGCAAAGTCATAGCAACATCAATCTCAGAACATAATGGATACTAGGGATCAAACCCTAACAAAACTAACTCGATTACATGATAAATCTCATCCAACCCATCACCGTCCAGCAAGCCTACGATGCAATTACTCACGCACGGCGGTGAGCATCATGAAATTGGTGATGGAGGATGGATGATGATGACGACGGCGACGAATCCCCTCTCCGGAGCCCCGAGCGGACTCGGATCAGCCCTCCGAGAGAGATTAGGGCTTGGCGGCTCCGTGTCGTAAAACGTGATGATTTCTTCTCTCTTATTTTTTTCTCCCCGAAAGCCAATATATGGAGTTGGAGTTGGCGTTGGAGGGCCACCAAGGGGCCCACGAGATAGGGGGCGCGCCCAGGGGGCGCGCCCCACCCTCGTGGACAGGGTGTGGGCCCCCTGGTTTTCATCTTTTGCGAGGATTTTTTATTGTTTTTTCTAAGGTGTTCCGTGGAGTTCTAGGTCATTCTGAGAACTTTTATTTTCTGCAAATAAAACAACACCATGGCAATTCTGCTGGAAACAACGTTAGTTCGGGTTAGTTCTAATCAAATCATACAAGTTAGAGTCCAAAACAAGGGCAAAAGTGTTTGGAAACGTAGATACGACGGAGACGTATCACTCGGCAACCTATGATCTCGCTGATGGGGACGGTGCTGACCACCGTAACAACATGCTCTTGGAAATGCTGCTTCAACTTCTTGGCGGTATAATACACGCCGTAACACATCTTCTAGTAGTGCTTGGAGGCGGAAAGCACCTCGCTCAGGTAGTAGACTGGGCGCTTGACAGACTAGATCTTGCCCTTCTCTGGTCGCTCGACCACCATCACCGTGCTGACCGACCATGAGGTGGTGGCAATGTAGAGCAACAACGGCTCCATCTCGGTTGGTGCGGCCAGGATGGGTATGGTAGAGAGCATGCGCTTGAGATCCCGGAAGGCGTCGTCCGCCTGGTCGTTCCACTTGAACGACATCGTCTTCTTCATCAGCTGGTTCAGGGGAAAGGCCATCTCGCCCAGCCGGTTGAGAAATCGGCTGAAAGAGGCCAAGCAGCTGGTTAATTTCTGGACATCACGCAGCCGAACCGGCTTGTGCATGCGCTCGATGGCCTTGATCTTCTTCAGGTTCTCCTCAATGCCGCGCTCCGAGACGAGGAAGCCGAGTGGCTTTCTGGCCGGGACGCCAAAAACGCACTTATCCGGGTTGAGCTTAATCCGGTACTCACACAGGTTGGCAAAGGTTTCCTTCAGGTCGTCAAGGAGCATGAGGTGCTGCTTGGTCTTCACCATGATGTCATGCATGTAAACGTGGATGTTGTGGCCGAATTGTAGCAGCAGGCATTTCTGCATGCAGCATTGGAAAGTGGCGCCAGCGTTCTTCAAGCCGAACGACATGGTGATGTAGCAGTACGCCCCAAAGGGCGTGATGAAGGACGTCTTCAGGGTGTCGGCCATGTCCAGCTTTATCTGGTGATAGCCGGAGTAAGCATCCAGGAACGACAGGAGGTCACAGCCGGCGGTGGAGTCGATGACTTGATCGATCCACGGGAGAGCGAATGGATCCTTGGGGCAAGCCTTGTTCAGGCTGGTGTAGTCGATGCACATGCGTCAGGTCTTGTTTTTCTTAAAGATGAGGCTGGGTTGGCCAGCCACTCGGGGTGGAACACTTCCATGATGAAGCCGACTGCCAAGAGCTTGGCGACCTCTTCATCAATAGTTCTTCTCTTATGTTCGGAAAAGCGACGTAGGGGTTGACGGACAGGTTTGGTATCCTTGCGGGCGTGTAGCTTGTGCTCGGCATACTTCCTCGGAATACCCAACATGTCCTCTGGGGTCCATGCAAAGATATCCGGATTCTCACGGAGGAAGTCGATGAGCTAGCCTTCCTATTTGCTGTTGAGGCGGGTGCCCATGACAACGTACTTGCTGCAGCTGGGGTCTTCCAGGCTTGACCTTCTTGGTCTCCTTGGAGGGCTGGAACGAGGCCTCGTCGGCCGGGTCCATAGCCGAAACCGGCACGGCCGCTGTCTCGTTGGTCAAGGCGATGATCCGATCGAGCTGGCGCCACTCCTAGGCTATGACCAGTGACTCGACCAGTTTGGCGCCAACTTGGGCGCATTCCAGGGACTTGCGGTAGTCGCCGGTGATGGTGATGAGGCCCTTCGGACCCGGCAGCTTCATCTTCAGGTAGGCATAGTGGGGGACCTCCATGAACTTGGCGAGTACCGGCCGACCCAGCAGCGCGTGATACCCGCTGGATAGGTCCACCACCTCGAACCAGAGCGGCTCGCGTCGGAAGTGGTCGCTGGTGCCGAACAGGACGTCGAGCCATATCCGACCGATGGGGGAGCAGGAGATGCCGGGCACGATACCGTGGAAGATCGTCCGGGTCGGCTCCAAGTCTTTGTCCTCGAGGCCGTGCTTGGTCATGGTGTTGCGGTAGAGGATGTTGATGCTGCTGCAACCATCGATGAGGACTCGAGAGAACGTGCATGTGCGTCGGGGCACGACAATGGTGGGTTCAAGGACGAGGGCGTAGCCACCCGGGTTCGACATGATGACCGGGTGGTCTTCTTGGGTCCAGGTGACCGGGCGCTCCGACCAATGCATGTACTCCGGCTTGGCCAAGATGACGGTGTTCACCTCCTACCGGAGCAGGCACTCGCTATGTTTCTCATCGCCAAGGCTGGTGACGATGATGTAAATATTCTAAGGAGTGCACAAATCATAGGGAGCTTCACTAGAGTCTTTAGAACACTCCGTTGCTCTCTTGCACTTGTCATGAGACTCTATTGATCTTGGGGAAGTGACGATCCTATTTTGTGCTTGTTGTATCCAAGTACAAAACTAAATTATGCACAAATCATGGGGAGCTTCTCTAGTTTCTCTAGAGCGCTCCTTTGCTCATATCATAATATCTTTTATTCATGTGGCACGTAGGATCTTTGGTCTAGTTGGTTCAATTGGTATCTTTTGATAGCTTGCTTCAATTGGTATCTTTTGATTGCTTGTTTCTCTCTTTGTTATGTCTTTGTGGCATATCATTTTTTGCAATCTTTGAGCCTCAATATAGTTTGTCTTCCTCCAAGTATCTACTGTTGGATATGTGTATTGCATTCCACTCTCTTGTGGAGAAATAAACAATTTATGGAGTAAACTCAATTTATATTGGCCTTATAAGCTTTCCTCCCATTTTGGCAATCGATGCCAATGGGGGAGAGGTTTCAGTGAGTTTTGTGGATAAGTTTATTTAGAGAGTCATCTCGTCTTGCTTTGGTTTTGTTCCTAAGCTTTTGTATACCGTACGCATGCATTATTGGTTGGTGCATTGCATGGTGATGCACAATTCCTTGTATAAACTCTCTTGGAAGTGATTGTCATCAATTACCAAAATGGGGGAGATTGAAAGGACATGCGGTGCCCCATGTGTGGTTTTGGTAATTGATGACATTCTCTATGGACTAATGGTTGCATTGAGTTATATTTGAAGGATTTGTCCATAGGCATTTCTTGAAGTACATGTGTTGGTTTTGAAGGAGTTTATGAGTTGACCAAGGTGCTATTAAGGAATTCTCCAAAGATTGGTCATGTGAGTGTTGAGCTTATTGCAAGCATGTCTTGGAGAACAAGATTGTGTGATCATTCATGTCTACCTTCAAGACATCATCCAAATGAAGAGAGTTGGAAAGATTCAAGGTTGATCAAGACTAAGTCGAGTGAATCAAGTTGATCAACACACAAAGCGTACAAGATGTACCGAGGGATCAAGTGATCCCATGGAATGGTAAGCATTGTCCATTACGCTTTGTGTGCTAACCCATGGTCTACGTGAGAGTTCTATGTGGGGTTAGGTATGTTTCCATGGGCTTGCGTCAAGAGGAAGATATCATACAACCCATGGAGAGGATGATATCAAATGGTGATCGTCATCAAGATTGATGTGTGCAAGTTCAAGTGGAGTATCATGAAGAGATCACGTCCTTGATGCTTGCCTTCCATTGTGGTGACAATGGACTTGTGAAGATGTGCCAAGGAGTGGCTCACCCATAGTGTTGTATGGGGGAGCAATCTACTACTCTTCATCAAGCTAGCGCAATCAAGAAAGGAGGTACAAGTTGAGGAGGTCAAGATCTTCATCATCTAGCTCAAATGGAGTATGCTCAAGGCAAAGGTTTGTTCTTGATAGGTTTTCTATTTTACCGGTCTCATGGTGTTAGTTGGGAGACCGGATTATAGGCTCGATAGCCGTACTATCAAGGGGGGCTCTCAAGTGAGTAGCTTGATCGTATCGTTCGGTGAGAGCTCAAACCATTGCATTCTTGGCACCATCATATTTCTTGGTTCTTGTTTGAATATTCTCTTTGTGAGGTTTTAGAGCTTGTGGTTTTCTTTGTGACAAGCTCTAGTTCATGGAAAACCGATTTCCTATGCATCTTCTTTTGCGTTTTCGGTGTTGGAGTTTTTACCGGTCTTATTTGAGAAAGTGTTCTCACCATTTTATTTTGGGTATTTTCTCAATTTCCATTTCTTGATATTTCTATGAATATTGTGTTAGCCCTTGTCTCTAGCATTCCAACAAACTTGGTTTCATCAAATTTGGAGTTTGTTTGCAAAAGTTGTGGCCGTTTCAATTTTACCGGTTCCCGCATCTCTCTGCCTAGTGCGGGTGCCCGGGGTTCTCGACCCCCGGGTGCCCGGGGTCACCCGAGCCCCTCCATAGTGACCTCTCTGGCCGGTCCGAGTGCCCGAGGTCTCGCCCCCGGTTGCCCGGGGTCATCCGGGGCGCTCCCTCTCTCCTCTGATCACCCCGGGCGCCCTAGGTCTTGGACCCGGGTGCCCGGGCTCCCCCGCCTCCTCCACTCGGCCCCTCCGGGTGCCCGGCCCCCATGCTGCTGTGCTGCCCTTGTCCGTTCGGGTGCCCGGGGTTTTCCCCCCGGGTGCCCGTAGTTTTGTGGCTTTTTCTCTGGGTTGTTGTAGGATCGGAAGTATGTCTAGAGGGGGGGTGATTAGACTACTTGACAACTTAAAAATTTTGCCTTTTGATTGGAGTAGTTTCTTAGCAGGTTCACAATGATAACCAAGTCAAGTAACACCCTACACATGCAATTCTAGAGTTGTGGCAGCGGAAAGTAAATTGCATGTATAGTAAATGAGAGGAGGAGAAGAGCAAGCGCAATGGAACACGGAGAATTTTTCTCGTGGTTCCGATAGGTGGTGCTATCGTCAATCCACGTTGATGGAGACTTCAACCCACGGAGGGTAACGGCTGCGAGTCCACGGAGGCTCCACCCACGAAGGGTCCACGAAGAAGCAACCTTGTCTATGCCATCATGGCTTACGCCCACGGAGGACTAGCCTTACTCGGGGTAGATCTTCACGAAGTAGGCGATCTCCTTGCCCTTACAAACTCCTTGGTTCAACTCCACATCATGACGGAGGCTCCCAAGCGACACCTAACCAATCTAGGAGGCACCACCCTCCAAAAGGTAATAGATGGGGTTGGTGATGATGAACTCCTTGCTCTTGTGCTTCAAATGATAATCTCCCCAACACTCAACTCTCCTCACTGATTTGGCTGTGGTGGAGGAAGGGATTGAGTGGAAAGCAACTTGGAAAGACTAGAAATCAAGTTTCATATGGTGGGAGTGGAGCAACTTGATCTCAACACAAGGGTAGGTAGTTTTCTTCTCGAAATGTAAGGTAGGAGTGGTAGTTCTTTCGATGGCTCTCTCCACGAATGAAGAGGAGGTGGAGGGTATTTATAGCCTCCACACAAAATCCAACCGTTACACACATTTGACCAATCTCGGTCGGACCGAAGTTGACAACTCGGTGAGACCGAAAGTTCAAATCTTGTGAGCGTTGGGATTTTCAGTGGGACGAAAATACAATCTCGGTTAGACCGATTCTTCCAAAGTCTAGGGTTTGCCAATCTCGGTGGGACCGACTTTCTCATCTCGGTGACACCGATTTGAGTCTGAAGGTTCTGAAGCTTGGCAACACCAATTTCGAATGACCGAGTTTGGAATCGGAAAATCCGAGATTCTAGGGTTTTGGCTATATGGTGAGGTGGTTCATCTCGGTGTGGTGAGTTTGGAATCGGTGGGACCGAGATTACTTATGAGTTTATGTTGGAATGAAAGATTGCTGATTGTTTGAGAGATAAATCACTAAGCACTTTAGAGCAACCAGGTCATCATCATAACCTCATCCCTTTTAATAGTATTGGCTTTCCTATGGACTCAATGTGATCTTGGATCACTAAACCAAAAATGGAGTCTTGAGCTTTTGCCAATGTTTTCCTTAGCATTTTGAGGGGTCCACATCATCGGTCATTGCCATTCCCATATCACTGAACTTTCGAAATATACTCAAGAAATGATTAGTTCAATGATATATATGTTGTTATTAATTACCAAAACCACCCGGGATTAGTTGCACTTTCAATCTCCCCTTTTGGTAATTGATGACAACATATAGATCAAAGCTTCGACAAATGATATAATCAATGAATAACCCGTCGCTTTGAGAAGTATGTGATAAGCAAGAGCTCCCCTAAATTTGTGCATTATTTAAGATTTGCGTTTGAATGCAAATGCACAATCGATTAGGATCATGGGTTACTCTTCCATGTCACATACATCTTGGTGGAGCGCACAAAATGATAAGAACGAATAGCATGCACCCGATCACCAAGACATGAGTAAATGATCATACAAGATATGAATGGAATATGATAAGCATCAAGCACACATTAAGCACGGTATGATCAAGCACTCATCAAGATAGAACAAGCGTAGCAGCGTAGTATCAAACACACGGAGTATCTCAAAAGAACTCAAAAGTAAGTATCTCAAGGAAAACCGCAAGCGAAAGAGCAAAAACGAGCACTCTCTCTCGAAGCCCTATGATCTATACAATTTCTCCCCTTTGGCAACAAGTTACCAAAAGTTCGAAGGTATAGAGCTAATCGTCACTCGGGACTCTGTGGCGGCTCCGTCTGCGTCGATGGAGTGGAGATGGCTGCATCTGCAACTTCTGCTGAAGTCTGTGGAGCTGGAGGAGTGGATCTTGGGCTGGTCTTTGGGCCGATGGAGCTGTAGGAGGTGCTGATGTGGTAGCCACAGGATCGACCTTTGGAATAGCAGCTGATCTGGGCTTTGTGGGCCTGCAGCGGGCTGCTCATAGTCATCTGGACCATGTCACCTTCCATCTCCTTCATAAGTTCGCCTTCTCCTCTTAGCTTCCTCGATATCGCATCAAGCTTGTTGGCGGTGACACGCACTTGATTAGCTTGCGTCGAGCATGGAACTTATCCTCAACGATCCTCTCAAGGCTCTCCCGAGATTGCACTATCTTTGCCAGCGTAGCTCAATTCTCTGAGTGGCTTCAAGAAGTTGTTCTGCAACACTCTTGGGCTTTCTTTGCTTCCTTCTCGGCTTTAGCTTGTTTAGCAACTTCAGACTTAGCATGTCCTTCCACGAGGCGTGGGAGCATTCTCGATCATCACAATCTCGTTGTCCTCATGTTCAGGCTGCGGTGGCAAGTGGGGTCTATCCAACGGTAGGTGTCCGTGCCAAACTTGGCATTAATGAGCATCTGAATATGCGAGCAAACCCACGACCTCTTACGGTCATTCTTTGTCCTCTTGATAGTCTCAACTATCGGGTCTATCACCTTAAAGGTGTCTTACGGTCTAGAATGTGCAGCATGTTGATAGAGTACCCTCTTATCATGCGGTGGTCCCCGACTTAGGCATCAATGTATGCCTCGAGAATGGTATTGGTGGTTGGGAGACCTGCTGAAGGTAGTAGACTGATCCAAGCTTCCAAATCTCTACGTCCTTCTCATCAACCTCATTATACATGTTCTTCATTGACTCGTGGTTTTTCTTGAATGCCATACACATCAATGTCATCTTCCTTGAAACAGTGCATTCAGCAATGCTCTCCATTCCTCAATCTGTAGACTGAAATCTACGCCTTTACATCATCCATACAATCCTGCCATCTGGATAGAAGTGTGCGGTGGCATAGAATTGCATGATCATCTCATCGTTCGAGCGGTCAACTTCGACCAGCGAAATCTGCAATCCCACAAGCAGTGAAGCTCTCATGCACATGTGGGAAATAGTCTCTGTGCTCTTCACTGTCGATGTATTTCCAGTCAACATATCTTGTGTCAGCAACAATTGGCTTCTTGTCCATGAGCACTGTCTCATAAAAGTCTTGTTGCTCTTTAGTGTGGAATCTTGGGTCAATCTGCTGTTCTTCTCCTGGCCGCATATGGATCTGTTTGCCTCCATAGCTTTGAGTCCTTTGTCCTTTCTCTCCTTCATGTTTTCAGCTCGAGGATGAGCTTCATTATGAACTGGCAGTTTCTGTCTTAGCTTGAGCAGAACATGAGCATCATCATCAGATTCTGCAGGTGGCACATTGTCCTTTTTCTTTTCTGAAGCTGGAATATTTCTCACAGTCTTTCTGGGCTTGGCAGCTGGTTTGGCTTGGGCTGCCTTTCTTTGGGCTGAAGCCTTAGTTTTAGGAGGTGCTCCCGCCTCGATGGCATCACCCATCAACTTCGCTTACGAGGTGGTGAGGTGCTTCCTCATCGAATCATCATCATCGCAGCAGCCTCTTCATGAACTTTCCTCTTCCTCTTGGAAGTCTTCTTAACCTTCTTTGGAGGTTTCTTCCATCTTGAGCTTACGTACAGCGATGGATTTCTTGACCTTGGTTGTGCCTTTCTTTGAATCTTTTCCTTGATAGCTCTTTGCAACCACTTGCCTTTTAGGCTTAGAGGTTATTTCCTCTTGACAATGAAATCTGAATCTTCCTCATCTGAGTTTCTCTTCCTCCTGGCCTCGTGGCAGCAGACGCGATCCACTTGGAGTGCTTCTCTCTCCATCATCTGAAAAACTGCTTGCTTACGGACTTGTAGCTGCCTCTGGAATCTCAAGCGGCATCTCGGACCTGTTACATTGTCACTTCCTTCGCACATGTCGACAACTTTGTGAATAGAGTGGGTATGGGCGTAATAGAAGAGTTATCACAAACTGCGAAGATTTTGCAAAAGAATGAGTTCAAACTTTAGTTTTAGGTTTTCACAGAATACATGTCGGTCGACCGAGTCTATTAATTCGGTGAAACCGAAATGTCTAAACAGACCACATACACCACTTTCGGTTGGACGAAATGGGTTTCGATCTAGCCGAGACAGTTAGGGTTTCACTAAATTTTCACTTCGGTCTTACCGATTTGCACAACTTCGGTTTCACCGAAAAGTGCGATCAATGGCGAGGCCAAATCGGTCGATCCGAAAATGCAGAATCGGTCACACCGAGATGTGTTCGTGAAACCTAACCCTAAAATTTTCACTCGAAATTTGTCCTATGATCTAAACAATTGGATAGGAAATCTCAAACTTGGCAAGAATCATGGCAATGCCTATCGTGCATAGAATCAGCGATTGGAACACGAGAGGATGAAGCTCACCCAATGCGGTGGAGCTTCACTCGGCGGCAACGGTGCGGTCGAAGGACCGTTGACGGCGATGGAGACCAGCGCGAGGGCGCTGGCGACGGCGGAGACGATCCGTAGACCAAGGCGACGGCGTGAAGAGTTTTGAGGCGAAGCGTTTGAAGAGGTAATCAACGCGCTCGTCCTCGGTATATATACTCTTGGGTTGTCGGTGGGACCGAGTTTGAAAACTTCGGTGGGACCGAGATGGTTAGCTGCGTGCGATTACACACTTCGTCACGCCGAAAATTGAACTTCGGTTTCACCGAGGTGAAAACCTAGATCAATCAAGTGATTTGATGCATCCGATTTGATATATCGGTTTGACCGAAAGTACTTAGAAGGTTTTGGTAGTTAGGCTTTTGACGGATCGGTGGCTCCGAGTGCTCCTCACTCGATCTGTCCAAAAAGTCTTGTTCAAAGTTTGTGATATAAGCATGAATAGAGTTTGAGACAAGAAAGCATAGATAGCTAGGGGAAAACTTAGGCATTCTTGTCCATCCATTTGGTCAAAAGAAAGAAAACCATAAAGACCAAAGCAACAAATGGATGTCCTCGAATGGATAAAATCTTGCATCCAACATGCTCACACAATAAGATAGCAAATGAAATATGTGTCAAACATGCACAAACAAAACACTAACAACCAGCACACAATTTGGCGATGACTAGGTCATCTATATATGAGTATATTGACTTAGGAGTCAAATGAGAACATTTGATCATAGGTCATACTCATCGTTTAAGCACAAGTGGGGTTACCACTTTTCCATAAAGCATTAATGTGTTCACATCATTAGGAGATGTTTTAGCTCATTTCTTTAGAGCAAAGCTCCCCCTTGATGTGAGAACCCCTTTTAAAGGGTCAAACTAACCTTGGGTTGTCGTTGAAGACTTCATGTAGATGTTGAAGATGTGGATGCTCAATGTTGATGAAGATCATCAAGAGTTGAGAGCAATCCTTTGGATCCGGGCACTTTCAATACCTACATGGGTTAGTCCCACAAGGAACAAACAAGAGTATCCATGGACATAGATTGAAGTACACAAGGATGATGTCCATGAAAGCAATGATTACCTTGTCCCTTGACTTACCAACATGAGGGTTTGTGACTCCATGAACTAGTGCAAGATGTGGAGGTTGATTGCACAAGTCCTTGCCAAAATGAATATGAGTGAAGTGTATTGGCGGAGTCACCCTCAAGAACTCTCTAGTTCTTCTTCTTCGGAATCCACATCATCTTGATGGGAATCCTTGGGGTAGTAGTTGAGCTCGTTGAAGTAGAACTTGAAGTTGCCTTGGGAACCCACTTGACCATGGCCTTGGGTGCTTCAATGAATGTATCAATCTCCTCTTGAAGCTTGTCCTTGCCTTTTAGCTTGTGGTCTTGTGGTGGAAGGTCATCTTGAGCTTGTTCCTCATTGGAAGAAGTAGGATCATACTTCTCCTCTTGAGAGACGAACTTTGGAGTGGGATATTGACCTTCTTCCCATTCAACACCCTCGGCGTTGAACTTTCGCTCAAAACCAATTCCTTGATTCTTCCGTGTCTTCCTTGTTTGCGAACAATTTCCTCAAAGCTCTTGCTTCCGCAAGACTCTTGTAGACACCTTTCTCTATAATCCCTTTCAATAGACTATTTTCTTGCTCAAGTGAAACTTGGCTTGAAACATTGTTAGTGGAATCAAGAGAATTACTAGAAGTAACAACATTTGATTTAACATGATTATTGTTACTACTAGATGAAGAATTTTCTTATGCTTGTCATGCTTAATTTTGATAGGTGGCAAGAAATTAGACAAGAGAAGTCGTTTGGCAAGATATGAAGAACTCTTCTTTGAAGATCGTCATTGATAGCTTTTAGAAACTCATGCTCTTGCTCTAGATTGAGCTTCTCGAGCGTAGCTTCTCATGAGATCTTAGGAGCTCTCTATGATCTTCTTGAGTTGTTTCATGAGCTAACTTAAGAGTGTTTAGTTCTTTAGTTAGGCGCTCAATCTCCTTCATAGCATTGTCATTCGACTCATCTCGACTATAAAGACTACTAGCATGTTCATCATTACTAAGCTCACTAGATTTATCATGTAAAAGCTCATCTTCACCAAGCAAGTCATCCTCATCACTATTAAAGTCAATAAACTCAGGATGTGATACCTTGGGGCCTTTTGCCATGAAGCATCTTCCAATTCCCTCATTTGGTGAATCAAATATGTCATAGGAGTTGGAGTTGGAGGATCGAGAGCAAGACCGCAACACCTTCATCTTGATCAGTATTCGGAGTTGGAGTGATAGCTTCTTTCGAGTGATTGTCGGTCGGGCGGAAACCCATTCACCAACATGAGCTTGATGTTTTCTTCTTGTGTAGCTCCTTGATGACTTGTCTTTCCTTTCCTAATCCTTGCTTCTCCGAGAGGATCTTCGTTCATAACGATCATCTTTACTCCTTCTCTCTTTTGAGGCGACTCTTCTCTTGAGCTTCTTCTTCTGGAGATTCTTCTCTTCTCTTGTGGGAGTCGAACACTCATTTGAGTAGTGTCCGGGTCTTCCACAATTGTAGCAGTTTCGATCACGACTAGAAGATCTCCCTTCATCATATGATCTAGACTTTGAGCTTCTTTCCTTGCTTCTACTCTTGTAGAATTTGTTGAAGTTCTTCACCATTAGGCTTATCTCTTCATTGGAAACTAGCTTGTCACTTGAGGATGTGGGAGCTTCAATTGCAGCTTTGTAAGCACCACTAGACTTGTTGTGAAGCTCTTCCTTATCTTTAAGTGTCATCTCATGAGCAACAATCCTTCCAATGACTTCGGTAGGCTTGAGATCTTTGTAGTTTGGCATCATTTGGATCAAAGTGCACACGGTGTCATACTTTCCATCCAAAGCTCTGAGAATCTTCTTGATGATGAATCGGTCGGTCATTTCCTCGCTTCCTAAGCCTGCCATCTCATTGGTGATGAGAGCAAGCCTAGAATACATTTCAGCGACTCCTTCACCTTCCTTCATCTTGAACTTGTCAAGCTGACCTTGAAGAACATCTAGCTTTGATTCCTTCACAGACTCTGTACCTTCGTGCATTTCGACCAAAGTATCCCAAATCTCTTTTGCATTCTCAAGGCGGCTGATCTTGTTGAACTCCTCGGGACACAAAGCATTGAAGAGAATGTCACAAGCTTGAGCATTGTTACGTAACATCCGCAACTCATCCGCAGAGCTTCGCGATCCGGTACTTTTCCTTCCTCGAAGAACTCACCTTGCAAGCCAACACAAATAATGCCCCATGCGGCGGGGTTATGTCCAAGAATATGCATTTTCATTTTATGCTTCCAACTAGCAAAGTTTGAACCATCAAAGTAAGGACCTCTCTGAAAATTACCCTCACTAGGCGCCATACTCTCCTAGGTTGTGAAACCAAGCTTATGGAGTCAATGCAATGAAACCAATCCAATGGAGACCAAAGCTCGATACCACTTGTAGGATCGGAAGTATGTCTAGAGGGGGTGATTAGACTACTTGACAACTTAAAATTTTGCCTTTTGATTGGAGTAGTTTCTTAGCAGGTTCACAATGATAACCAAGTCAAGTAACACCCTACACATGCAATTCTAGAGTTGTGGCAGCGGAAAGTAAATTGCATGTATAGTAAATGAGAGGAGGAGAAGAGCAAACGCAATGGAGACACGGAGAATTTTTCTCGTGGTTCCGATAGGTGGTGCTATCGTCAATCCACGTTGATGGAGACTTCAACCCACGGAGGGTAACGGCTGCATGAGTCCACGGAGGCTCCACCCACGAAGGGTCCACGAAGAAGCAACCTTGTCTATGCCATCATGGCTTCGCCCACGGAGGACTAGCCTTACTCGGGGTAGATCTTCACGAAGTAGGCGATCTCCTTGCCCTTACAAACTCCTTGGTTCAACTCCACATCATGACGGAGGCTCCCAAGCGACACCTAACCAATCTAGGAGGCACCACCCTCCAAAAGGTAATAGATGGGGTTGGTGATGATGAACTCCTTGCTCTTGTGCTTCAAATGATAATCTCCCCAACACTCAACTCTCCTCACTGATTTGGCTGTGGTGGAGGAAGGATTGAGTGGAAAGCAACTTGGAAAGACTAGAAATCAAGTTTCATATGGTGGGAGTGGAGCAACTTGATCTCAACACAAGGGTAGGTAGTTTTCTTCTCGAAATGTAAGGTAGGAGTGGTAGTTCTTTCGATGGCTCTCTCCACGAATGAAGAGGAGGTGGAGGGTATTTATAGCCTCCACACAAAATCCAACCGTTACACACATTTGACCAATCTCGGTCGGACCGAAGTTGACAACTCGGTGAGACCGAAAGTTCAAATCTTGTGAGCGTTGGGATTTTCGTGGGACCGAAAATACAATCTCGGTTAGACCGATTCTTCCAAAGTCTAGGGTTTGCCAATCTCGGTGGGACCGACTTTCTCATCTCGGTGACACCGATTTGAGTCTGAAGGTTCTGAAGCTTGGCAACACCAATTTCGAATGACCGAGTTTGGAATCGGAAAATCCGAGATTCTAGGGTTTTGGCTATATGGTGAGGTGGTTCATCTCGGTGTGGTGAGTTTGGAATCGGTGGGACCGAGATTACTTATGAGTTTATGTTGGAATGAAAGATTGCTGATTGTTTGAGAGATAAATCACTAAGCACTTTAGAGCAACCAGGTCATCATCATAACCTCATCCCCTTTTAATAGTATTGGCTTTCCTATGGACTCAATGTGATCTTGGATCACTAAACCAAAAATGGAGTCTTGAGCTTTTGCCAATGTTTTCCTTAGCATTTTGAGGGGTCCACATCATCAGTCATTGCCATTCCCATATCACTGAACTTTCTGAAATATACTCAAGAAATGATTAGTTCAATGATATATATGTTGTTATTAATTACCAAAACCACCCGGGGATTAGTTGCACTTTCAGTTGTGCGGGTGCCCGGACCACTTTTGTCCGGGTGCCCGGGGTTCAACGATCATATTTTTCTTGGGGGTATTTCTACCCCCTTCTTCCACCTCCAACCTAAGAAATCTGAGCACGTTTACCCCCCACCATTGTTGACCTCTTGGAGCTTACTATCTCTCAATCCCTCCATGGATTCTTGCTAGTTTTGGGGGGAAAAGAGAGAGCAGATCTAGATCCACATTTCCACCAATCACTTTCTCCTCTATGTGAGGGGAACCCCTTGGATCTAGATCTTGGAGTTTTTGGTGTTCGCCTTCTTGTTGTTCCTCTCATTTTCCTCTCTAGCATTAGTTGCTTTGGTGGGATTTGGGAGAGAAGGACTTGGGCACTCCGTGTGCCCTTGCCATTGCATTTGGTGGATCGGTTTGAGTTCTGCACTATGATATGTGGATGTTACAAGTTGAGAAGCTTATTACTCTTGGGTGCTTGGTACCCTTGAGCTTGTTCCTCTTGGGTGCTTGGGCGCCCTAGATGGTTTTTGGTGTTCAGAGCTCAATCATTGTGGTGTAAAGCTCCGGGCAAGCATCGGGGTCTTCAATTAGGTTGTGGAGATCGCCCCGAGCAATTTGACGGATACCGGTGACCGCCCACAAGGGTTGCCAAAGTGTACGGGTTCGGTGACCGCCTCCAAGGGTTGCCATTTGTACGGGTTCGGTGCCCACTCTCAAGGGTCCCTTAGTGGAATCACGGCATCTTGCATTGTGCAAGGGCGTGAGGACATTACGGTGGCCCTTGTGGCTTCTTGGGGAGCATTGTGCCTCCACGCCACTCCAAACGGAGATTAGCATCCACAAGGGTGTGAACTTCAGGATACATCGTCGTCTTCGCGTGCCTCGGTTATCTCTTACCCGAGCCCTTTACTTATGCACTTTACTTAGTGATAGCCATATTGTTTCTTGTTATATATCTTGCTATCACTTAGTGGTTTATCTTGCTTAGCATAAGTTGTTGGTGCACATAGGTGAGCCTAGTTGTTGTAGGTTTTGTTCTTGACAAATTAACCGCTAGGTTTACTCCGCATTTGTTCAAGCCTAAACCGTAATTATTTTACAACGCCTATTCACCCCCCCTCTAGGAGACATCCTTGATCTTTCACACGCCGTCTTGCCGGTCTGCCAGTGTTTGGCGGCTGGCTCAGCAGCGGGTGCCTGTTAGGTGGCCGCAACGAGGTGGTTGTCATAGCGCTGAGATGGATGGTCGGCCTTGCACTTGTTGTTCTGCTGATTGCTCTGTTGCCGTCTGCTCTCGCCGGCCGGCTTGGGACCTGGATCTTCATGGTGGAGTCAGCATTGGCGTACTTGTCTGCCGTCACCATGAGCGCACCCATGATGGCCGGCTCGGAACGCAAGAGCTTGTGCTTGAGGAGGGTGCCATCTCGGCACCCGCTGACGAAGTACTGGATGGCCTGGACTTCGTGGACGCCATTGCAGCTGTTCCAGAGCTCGGTCCAATGCGCGAGGTACTCGCGGCCGGTCTCCATCAGCCCCTGCACGCACATGGCGAGATGGCTGGAGCGGCTAGGCCGCTTGTAGGTGCCGGTGAAGTTGCGCACGAACGCCTGCTCGAAGTCGACCCACGCGTTGATGCTGCCTGCCGGCAGGCTGTTCAACCACGTGCCGGCCGAGCCTTGGAGCATGAGCAGGGCGTAGTGCATGTTGAGGCAGCGATTGCCCCCCGCGATGCCGATCGCGGTGGTGTAGTCAATGAGCCAGTCCTATGGCTTGACTGTGCCATTGTACTTGGGGTGTCATGGGGGAGCGTGAACCCTTTGTTGAAGGGCTCTTCCCGGATGCGCGGGCCAAAACAGGCCGGCCGACTGCGTTGTTCGACTCTAGCTACAAGGAGAGGGCGAGCTGGTGAGGCGGTGGCAAGCGTCGGTGTTGTCGATGGTGCGCGGGCCTAGCCGGTTAGCGACCGCGCCTCGAGGGGCCGGGTTGGCTTAAGCCGGATGACGGCCGGGTGGCGGGGGAGGATCGCCCCAGCGCCGGTCCTTCGGGGCCGGCTCGTCGGCCAAGCCGCCGGCAGTCGTCGGAGCGCGGTTGCGCCGGGTCCGGGTGCGGCCGGAATGAGCTTCGCCGGATGGCGAAGACGCCGTATTCTGCTGGTCCTTGGGGTTATTGGTGCGGTGCGAGCCGGATCCCGTTGGCTTGGCGAGCTGGTTGAGGCAGTCCTGCTGCGAGTTGGCCGCGTCGAGGAGGTCGTTCACCGGCTTCAAGCGATCCTTCAGCTCCTCGCCCTGCAGCTGGCCAGGCCGACTGCGGCCGCCTAGGCGGCGCGCATATTCTTCACGGGGGTCTCGTAGACGGGAGGGATTGCGCCAAGGGCGCGGCTGATGGCGCTGCCCCGGGCCTGCACATCGGCGACATGGCTTGGCTCGGCAACGGTAGGCGTGAAGTCGGAGGTGGCTTCACGCTCCCGCTGACTGGAGTCCAGATGGCACTGCGTGGCAGCAAGCGTCTCGGACAGGTCCAGCAGGCGCTGACGATGTTCTTCCAGCCGGGCCCGGGTCTCGGCGATGTTGGAGGCGTCGATATCAATGGCGATTGGGATGCCAAGGCTTTGCATCATGGCGTGCAGCGGGTTGGGCATGTTGCCTCCATTCGCTGCGGCCCTGGCTTCGGCGGCCTTCCCCGTAGCGTTTGTCGGATGTCGGGTTCCCGCAGACCCTTAAGGTTCGAACTCCGGGGTGCGCACGAAGATCTTCCCCCTACCGATCCACGTCCGATCGCCTTGCGAGAATCTAAGCTAAACGATGGACAACACGAGGAACACAAGATTTATACTGGCTCAGGCCACCGTTGTGGTATAATACCCTACTCCAGTGTGTGGTGTGGTGGATTGCCTCAGGGGCTGATGATGAATAGTACAAAGGATGAACAGCCTCGCGAGAGGTGTTCTTGAGCTGGTGCGATGAACTGCTTGGGTGAGTTCTATCGCCTCTCGGTCTAATGAGCACTCGATCCGTTCGTCCCCTTCCCCTATGGTGGCTTGTCCTATATATAGAGAGGCCCTGGTCCTCTTCCCAAATATTGAGCGGGAAGGGCGCCAACAATGGCCATTTTGAAGGGGAACATCTAGTACAAGTTATCCTAACTAAAGTTGGTCTTCGGCTGCCAAAGGTACTGGCGATGACGCCGTCTTGGGCTCCACGGTGACCTCCATCCTGCCGCTCTACTGGTCTTGCTCTCGTTGCACTGAAATGACAACCTTTGCCTGATGCCTTGGTACTCCGCGCCTGTGCTTGCCCCCTTTGCACCAAAGAGGAAACAAGGACACTGCGCAGGCCGGCGCCCGCCTGGCACCCGCCTGGTCTCGATGGTCACGGCTTGCGTCACGAGCACCTCGCGAGGTACCCTGCCTTGATCTCTCCGCCTCCTCGCGAGCCCGCCTGGCGAAGCCGTTCCTAAGGAAGTCGTGTGTCGTCCGCCCCGGGAGGCTTGGCCCCTCGTGAGGGTCTTGAATCTTGCGCTGATGAAGATGAGCCGTACTGGGCCACCACTTGAGCCACGCCGCAGGCCGCAGGCAGGCAAGTCTGGGGACCCCCGTTCCCAGAACACCGACAGTAGCCCCGGGGCCCAAGGCGCGCTCGGACTTGGCTTAGCGGAGAAGCGAAGGGGCAAGTGCGGAGCGCCGCGGGCCCCATCAGCCTGCGGCCTTGGGCACCGCGTGGCGGTTGATTGGACGTGGGCACCTTCGCTTCCCCATGCTGCCTCGGCAACTGCTCGACTTGACAAGTCCCTGCATGCAGAAACGAGCCATGATTACCTGTGATCATGGAGGCCGACGGTTGGCCTCATCCGGACTATAAGTATGGACGGGCGAGAGCCCCCGCAATCCATCTCTTCCTGCTTCTCTCCTTCATCTTCTTCCTCGCCCTTGCTCAACTCTATGGCGCCGATCTGCCGGTTTTCAGCGGAAGAGAAGGGGAAGGCCCCGAGAGGTCTGACCCGCTTCGCCAAGAAGCGGCTGTCCCGACTCTTCGCGGCGTGGTCGCATGGTAGGAGACGTCGAGGCCCTGGTACGAACGGCGATCGCCTGGGTTTCCACTGCCCTTGTACGCCCGAATCAAGGGCCCTGGAGAAGAAAACGGCGAGTGGCACCGCCGGCGCCGCCGGCAATGCCGACGAGTCACCGCGGTGTGTGTCGTCACCCCTGGAGTCCACTCCGAGGGCTCTTCTCGCAAGCTTGTGCTTCACGCTGCTATGCCTCCATGCTCGTGGATTCGCCTTCCTCCCTCCTTCGCCTTCGAGATGCCGCCGAGTGGGTCTCTGGAGCTCTGGCTACATCATGCTGACTGCAGCACCCTTGCAACCGAAGTGGAGGTCGCAGTCGTCGCTCCGGGCAAGGTATACATGACCCGGGGCTGGGGCGAGATCGCTCGGGTCTGCCGGACAGGGGGTGCCCTTGTTATTCATCTTGAATACGATGGCGCCTCCTTGATGTTCTTCAAGGTCTTCGACGTGGAAGGACGCCGACTGGAGTGCTGCCCCAAGGAAGGCGGCCGGGGAATTGATACGTCTCCGTCGTATCTATAATTTTTGATTGTTCCATGCCAATATTATTCACTTTCATATACTTTTTGGCAAATTTTTATATTATTTTTGGGACTAACATATTGATCCGATTGCCCGTGCAGTTCTCATCATTGCATGTTTTATGTTTCGCAGAATATCCATGTCAAACGGAATCCAAACGGGATAAAAATGGACGGAACTTATTTTTGGAAAATATGGAAAATTCCAGAAGAAAAATCCACGCGAGACGGTGCCCGAGGTGGTCACGAGGCAGAGAGGCGTGCCCTCCACCCTTGGGCGTGCGGCCTACCCTCGTGAGCCCACCGTAAGGCGGTTGATGCTCTTCTTTTGCCGCAAGAAATATAATATTCGGAAAAAAATCATGGAAAAGGTTTCAGGCCAATCGGAGTTATGGATCTCCATATATACGCGAAACGGTGAAACAGAGCCAGAAGGCAACGCAGAGAACGCAGAAATAGAGAGATGGATCCAATCTCGGAGGGGCTCTCGCCCCTCCCAAGCCATGGGAGCCAAGGACCAGAGGGGAAACCCTCCTCCCATCTAGGGAGGAGGTCAAGGAAGAAGAAGAAGAAGGGGGCTCTCTCCCCCTTGCTTCCGGTGGCGTCGGAACGCCGCCGGGGGCCATCATCATCACCGCGATCTTCACCAACATCTCCGCCATCTTCACCAACACCTCCATCACCTTCCCCCTTCTATCTATAGCGGTCCACTCTCCCGCATCCCGCTGTGCCCTCTACTTGAACATGGTGCTTTATGCTTCATATTATTATCCAATGATGTGTTGCCATCCTATGATGTCTGAGTAGATTTCTATTGTCCTATCGGTGATTGATGAATTGCTATGATTAGTTTGAGTTGCATATTTTATTGGTGTTGTCCTATTGTGCCCTCCGTGTTGCGCAAGCATGAGGGATTCCCGCTGTAGGGTTTGCAATATGTTTATGATTTGCTTATAGTGGGTTGCGTGAGTGACGGAAACACAAACCCGAGTAAGTAGGTTGTTTACGTATGGGATAAAGGGGACTTGATACTTTAATGCTATGGTTGGGTTTTACCTTAATGAATCTTTACTAGTTGTGGTTGCTTGCTAGAGTTCCAATCATAAGTGCATATGATCCAAGTAGAGAAAGTATGTTAGCTTATGCCTCTCCCTCAAATAGAATTGCATTAGTGATTACCGGTCTAGTAACATAGTCAGTTGCCTAGGGACAATTCCACAACTCCTATCATCACTTTTCCACACTCGTCATATTTACTTTAGTTGTGTCTTTATCTAAACAGCCCCTAGTTTTATTTTCGTGCTCTTTACTTTCTTCCAAACTTACCCAAAAACACCTACAAAGTACTTCTAGTTTCATACTTGTTCTAGGTAAAGTGAACGTCAAGCGTGCATAGAGTTGTATCGGTGGTCGATAGAACTTGAGGGAATATTTATTCTACCTTTAGCTCCTCGTTGGGTTCGACACTCTTACTTATCGAAAACTGTTGGGAGTCATAGCGTGGGCTGAATATTCTCGTGTGTGCTTGTTTGCTTTATCACTAAGTAATTTTCATTTGTTGTTCTTAGTTGTTCTCTATCTTTAGTTATGGATATGGAACACAAAATACCAAAAAAATTAGGTGTAGTGGCTACTCATGAGGATGGGGTAACTCCTAAAACCCTCGATTCTCATTATGCGGGAGATATTATATACTACTTTGATAATCCTAAGAAAACCCCATTCAACTTTATAATGGGAGTAACGTTGGATCAACGTGAATACTTTAGGGATTATCGCTTAACACAAAAAGGGAAACTATTATGGGATCAAATTCATTTATTGAAGTGGTATGCTTGGAAACTATGCATGGAATATGATTCTACTTGTTGCTCTAGGATGAATTCTCCGCACCTTCCCTTTTCATGCAAATTTAATGATAATAAAACCTTAGCTTCTTATGCTAATGGTATATATGATTACTATGATGTGGAACAAATAGAAGAATTTGTTGCTTTTATGGGTGCTTATGAAATTGAAGCTATGTGTAAAGAGTTTGAGGATTATGATGATGTTGTTAATAGATCTAAAATTTAGCTATCCTCAAATATTGCTATGAGAATTATAAATACAATTATGCAATTGATGCACTTATTGAGAAAGTCTCCTTTGTCCAAGAAGAGACTAATATTTTGCAGGAAACTATGGAAGAAGAAGTTGATGAAACTATGAGCTCATTGGATGAAAAAGATGATGAGGAGAGCGAAGAACAAGAGGAGGAAGAGCGGATTGATCACTCGTGCCCACCTTCTAATGAGAGTAACTCTTCAACTCATACATTATTTAATTCCCCTTCGTGCTTACCGAAGGATGATTGCTATGATGACTGTTATGATCCCGTTGATTCTCTTGAAATATCCCTTTTTGATGATGCTTTCTATGCTTATGGCCAAGATGCCAATATGAATTATGGAGATGAACTTGCTATAGTTCCTTATGTTAAACATGAAATTGTTGCTATTGCACCCACGCATGATAGTCCTATTATCTTTTTGAATTCTCCCGACTACACTATATCAGAGAAGCTTGCACTTATTAAGGATTATATTGATGGGTTGCCTTTTACCGTTACACATGATGATTTTGCTGAATATAATATGCATGTGCTTGCTGCTCCTACTTGCAATTATTATGAGAGAGGAAATATGTCTCCACCTCTCTATGTTTCCAACACGATAGAATTGCAAGAAATTGCTTATACTGTGCATTGGCCTTTACTATGTGTGCATGAATTGTTCTTTTATGACATGCCGATGCATAGGAAGAGAGTTAGACTTCGTTGTTGGATGATATATGTTACTTTGTGCTCACTACTAAATTACAAATCATTGTTAATTAAAATTGGCTTTGATATACCTTGGGATCCGGGTGGATTCACTACTTGAGCACTATATGCCTAGCTTAATGGCTTTAAAGAAAGCGCTGCGAGGGAGACAACCCGGAAGTTTTAGAGAGTCATTTTTTCTGTTGAGTGATTTCATATAGTTTAAAAACAACAAAAATAAAGAGGGGAACCTAAAAACTTTTCAAAAAGGAAAGTGAAAGTGAGAAAGACAAGCATTGTTGAAGTGGGAGATAGCCTTGGACTTTGTTCATGCTCACGGAAACTTTGTGAATCTTGATTACAGAAACTTTTCAAAAAATAATTATCCCCTTGTATAATTCCATTGTATTATAAAAATAATGTGCCAAGGTTTGCCTTTAGGATGTTTACAATGCTTGTTGTTTGTACGGTGCAGGACAGAAACTTTGGCTGTAGTATGCGATTTTACATTTTTACCTGGAACGTCATTAGGTTCCGATTCTTTTTGCAATGTCTTGATATACAACTTGTTTATTTGTCATAATTTAGGTAGAATTTGTGGGGTACCAGAAGTATGGTGGATGTTTAGATTTCTACAGACTGTTCTGTTTTTGACAGATTTTTGTTTTTGATGCATAGTTTGCTTGTTTTGATGAAACTATCAATTTATATTAGTGGATTAAGCCATGAAAAATCTATATTATAGTAGAAACAATGCAAAAACAAAATATGAATTGGTTTGCAACAGTACTTAGAGTGGTGATTTGCTTTATTATACTAACGGATCTTACCGAGTTTTCTGTTGAAGTTTTGTGTGGATGTAGTGTCTAATCGAGGATGTTTCGACGTGAGAAGAAGGAAGAGAGGCAAGAGCTCAAGCTTGGGGATGCCCGAGGCACCCCAAGTAAATATTCAAGGAGACTCAAGCGTCTAAGCTTGGGGATTCTGGGGAGGCATTCCCTCTTTCTTCAACAAGTATCGGTATGTTTCAGATTCGTTTCATTCATGCATTATGTGCAAGTCTTGGAGCGTCTTTTGCAATTAGGTTTTTACTTTTCTTTTATGCACCATGCTGGTATGAGATGGTCCTTGGTTGATTTATAGAATGCTCATTGCACTTCACTTAAATCTTTTGAGTGTGGCTTTATGGAATGCTTCATGTGCTTCACTTATATCATTTGAAGTCTGGATTGCCTGTTTCTCTTCATATAGACAACCGCCATTTGTAGAATGCTCTTTTGCTTCACTTATACTTGTTAGAGCGTGGCCATATCTTTTGTATAAAGAATTAAACTCTCTTGCTTCACTTATATCTATTTAGAGAGATGACAGGAATTGGTCATTCACATGGTTAGTCATAAAATCCTACATAAACTTGTAGATCGCTGAATATGATATGTTTGATTCCTTGCAATAGTTTTGCGATATAAAGATGGTGATATTAGAGTCATGCTAGTTGAGTAATTGTGAAATTGAGAAATACTTGTGTTGAGGTTTGCAAGTCCCGTAGCATGCACGTATGGTGAACCGTCATGTAACGAAGTCGGAGCATGAGGTGTTTATTGATTGCCTTCCTTATGAGTGGCGGTCGGGGACGAGCGATGGTCTTTTCCTACCAATCTATCCCCCTAGGGGCATGCGTAGTAGTACTTTGCTTCGAGGGCTAATAAACTTTTTTAATAAGTATATGAGTTCTTTATGACTAATGTGAGTCCATGGATTATATGCACTCTCACCCTTCCATCATTGCTAGCCTCTTCGGTACCGTGCATTGCCCTTTCTCACCTCGAGAGTTGGTGCAAACTTCGCCGGTGCATCCAAACCCTGTGATGCGATACGCTCTATCACACATAAGCCTCATTATATCTTCCTCAAAACAGCCACCATACCTACCTATCATGGCATTTCCATAGCCATTCTGAGATATATTGACATGCAACTTCCATCATCATCATATTCATGACTTGAGCATTCATTGTCATATTGCTTCGCATGATCGTAAGATAGCTAGCATGATGTTTTCATGGCTTGTCCGTTTTTTGATGTCATTGCTATGCTAGATCATTGCACATCCCGGTACACCACCGGAAGCATTCATATAGAGTCATATCTTTGTTCGAGATATCGAGTTGTAAGTAAATAAAAGTGTGATGATCATCATTATTAGAGCATTGCCCCAGTGAGGAAAGGATGATGGAGACAATGATTCCCCCACAAGTCGGGATGAGACTCCGGACTTTATGAAAAATAAAAGAGGCCAAAGAAGCCCAAATAATAAAAAAAAAGGCCAAACAAGCCCACCAAAAAAATAAAAAAATAAAAAAAGAGAAAATAAAAAAATGAGAGAAAAAGAGAGAAGGGGCAATGTTACTACCACACATGTGCTTCAGAGTAGCACTATGTTCTTCATAGAGAGTGCCTCGTATGCTTTCACTTTCATATACTAGTGGGAATTTTCATTATAGAACTTGGCTTGTATATTCCGATGATGGGCTTCCTCAAATGCCCGAGGTCTTCGTGAGCAAGCAAGTTGGATGCACACCCACTTAGTTTCTTTTGTTGAGCTTTCATACACTTATAGCTCTTAGTGCATCCGTTGCATGGCAATCCCTACTCCTCACATTGATATCTATTAATGAGCATCTCCATAGCCCGTTGATACGCCTAGTTGATGTGAGACTTTCTTCTTCTTTTTGTCTTCTCCACATAACCTCCATCATTATATTCTATTCCACCTATAGTGCTATATCCATGGCTTGCGCTCATGTATTGCGTGAGGGTTGAAAAAGCTGAAGCGCGTTAAAAAGTATGAACCAATTGCTCGGCTTGTCATCGGGGTTGTGCATGATGTGAATGTTTTGTGTGGTGAAGATGGAGCATAGCCAGACTATATGATTTTGTAGGGATGAGCTTTCTTTGGCTATGTTATTTCAATAAGACATAATTGCTTGGTTGGTATGCTTGAAGTATTATTGTTTTTATGTCAAAGGATAGACTATTGCTTTGAATCACTCGTGTCTTAATATTCATGCCATGATTATGATCAAGATTATGCTAGGTAGCATTCCACATCAAAAATTATTCTTTTTTATCATTTACCTACTCGAGGACGAGCAGGAATTAAGCTTGGGGATGCTGATACGTCTCCGTCGTATCTATAATTTTTGATTGTTCCATGCCAATATTATTCACTTTCATATACTTTTGGTAACTTTTATATTGTTTTGGGACTAACATATTGATCCGATTGCCAATGCAGTTCACATCATTGCATGTTTTATGTTTCGAGAATATCCATATCAAACGGAATCCAAACGGGATAAAAATGGACGGAGCTTATTTTTGGAAAATATGGAAAATTCGGAAGAAAAATCCACGCGAGGCGGTGCCGAGGTGGTCACGAGGCGGGGTGCACCCTCCCCGGGCGCGTGGCCTACCCTCGTAAGCCCACCGTAAGGCGGTTAATGCTCTTCTTTGCATAAGAAAGATAATATTGAAAAAAATCACGGAAAGGTTTCAGGCCAATCAGATTCACGGATCTCCATATATCGCCAAACGGTGAAACAGGCGAGAAGCCAATGCAGAATGCGAAGCAGAGATAGATCCAATCTCGGAGGGCTCTCGCCTCCCAAGCCATGGGAGCCAAGGACGGAGGAAACCCTCCTCCCATCTAGGGAGGAGGTCAAGGAAGAAGGAGAAGAAGGGGGGCTCTCTCCCCTTGCTTCCGATGGCGTCGGAACGCCGCCGGGGGCCATCATCATCACCGCGATCTTCACCAACATCTCCGTCATCTTCACCAACACCTCCATCACCTTCCCCCTTCTATCTTCAGCGGTCCACTCTCCCGCATCCCGCTGTACCCTCTACTTGAACATGGTGCTTTATGCTTCATATTATTATCCAATGAGGTGTTGCCATCCTATGATGTCTGAGTAGATTTCTATTGTCCTATCGGTGATTGATGAATTGCTATGATTGGTTTGAGTTGCATATTTTATCGGTGCTGTCCTATTGTGCCCTCCGTGTCGCGTGGCGTGAGGATTCCGCTGTAGGGTTTGCAATATGTTTATGATTTGCTTATAGTGGGTTGCGTGAGTGACGGAAACACAAACCCGAGTAAGTAGGTTGTTTACGTATGGGATAAAGGGGACTTGATACTTTAATGCTATGGTTGGGTTTTACCTTAATGAATCTTCAGTAGTTGCGGATGCTTGCTAGAGTTCCAATCATAAGTGCACATGATCCAAGTAGAGAAAGTATGTTAGCTTATCCTCTCCCTCAAATAGAATTGCAATAGTGATTACCGGTCTAGTAACATAGTCAGTTGCCTAGGGACAATTCCACAACTTCTATCATCACTTTTCCACACTCGCCATATTTACTTTAGTTGTGTCTTTATCTAAACAGCCCCTAGTTTTATTTTCGTGCTCTTTACTTTCTTGCAAGCTTACCCAAAAACACCTACAAAGTACTTCTAGTTTCATACTTGTTCTAGGTAAAGCGAACGTCAAGCGTGCGTAGAGTTGTATCAGTGGTCGATAGAACTTGAGGGAATATTTATTCTACCTTTAGCTCCTCGTTGGGTTCGACACTCTTACTTATCGAAAACTGTTGCGATCCCCCATACTTGTGGGTTATCAGGCATCGAAGTGGTGAGGACCAGGACCGGAGAATCCAGTGACTCCCCCGAGCTTCACGTGACTCCGGAGACGAGCGACGACAGCTACGAGCCCCTGAGCTCGCGTCGCGCTGGAAGCAAGGCAGCTTCATCTGGCCGCCGACGCCACTGATCTGGATGGGGTTGGCACCGGCGCCTAGGGGCCCACTGTTGATGATGGCGTCTCCTGCGGTGGCGCGCGTAGTTAGTGTTCCTTAGGATTAGCCCCTTCTGTTCCCTGCGAGGAATCGAAGAAACACCCCATGGGGGTATGTAAGGCGTCTGCCATGTCTTTTGTGAATATTATCCTTATTATGGATGGAAGCGAGATGCTTGTCGTGTCTCGGCTCGGCTCCCCCTTTCTATCCTCACGAGGGGTTGGTGCTCTACGCTGACAGGTCCCGGTCCCCAGGCAGGCTTCAGCCCTCGCTAGTATGCCAGGTCGCGATGTCGTGGTCAAGGCCAGGAGGTGAGCGGCCCGAGGTCCAGTAAGAGCCCCTAAGTCGCGATGCTCAGGAGGTCCCCTTTAGCGCTCAAGCAGCCTCCGCTGGGCGAGACAGGAAGGCAACGTCGCCGTGACAGAGCCGCACTAGGCGAGGGTTTGGCATTGTGTTGATTTAGCTCCTGTAGAGGCGTGACTTATCTCATGAGCTTGGAGTCGTTATCCGGCGAGGTGCCTGGCCCGCGCACCGGCAGCTGGGGCGCTATTGGGTTGGGTCCTCGTGAGCTTCTCCCCTCTTCCTCGCACTTTCCTTTATGCTCTACGTCCTCAGGTCCTGGCCCTCGAGGGAGCTCAGCCGCCGCTGCTATGATAGGTCGCGATGCCGTGGGTCAAGGGCAGGGGGTGAGGGTTGGAGAGCCAGTAAGAGCCCATGAGTCACGATGCTCAGGCACCCCTCTTTTAACACGCGAGCGGATTGCACGGGAGGGAGGGAGAGGGAGCTCACGACGCTCACCGTGCTATTCCTTAGGAGGATCATGTACACCAACACGAGGAAAACAAGGACTGCCATTACGATTGCCAGCCAGCCATTGGTTGCTCCGAGGGAGTGATTGAGGCACTGAGGGCCTGGTGAGGTAGCGCATTTGCGGGGCTGCCGCGGCCAGAGCTCGACCACTCAGATTTGTCGACGTTGCAGAGACGGACCCATGCGCAAGCGTCGTGCCAGAGCGAGCGGCTCCAAAGGTAGGTGTCAATCGAGCAGGCGATTATCTCAAGCAGGTTAAGCATGAAGAAGCCAATCAACTTAGATAGATGCGGAGAAAGGCAAACACCACTAGGTCAGGCCCGAGCGGCTTGGGGATGATGCAGCCCGAGGGGCGCCCCCATCAAGGTAAGCTGAAGACAGAAGCAAAACGGATACATGCCGCGGGGGTAGACCCACGCGACCTGGGAATGATGCAGCCTTGAGGGCGCTCCCAGCTGAAATGAAACTTGAAAGAAGTCACCTGATACCTTTGTAGAGCGACTGTCGGAGCAGCTGACGGTGCATGGCGAAGAAGCCGATCCTCATGAGCCCTAGTAGCTCCGAGCCTCGGGAGGCTCATGAGGTCCGGGCGGCTCTGCGAGGTCCATCTCCCTTTCCTCCAGGAGTGCGTGATGCTTGGCCACCTGAGCTTCCAGAATGCTCCTCATCAGGCATTGATGGGCTGCAACCGTGTTCAGCAGGCCGAAGGGCATGCGAACGTAGCTGTGCGGTGGACCCTCGCAACGTCCCTCGCGCGAAGGCCAGAAGCACTCCTGAGACGTGACTCGATTGAGCCCTGGGTAGTCGATGCAGACGCGCAGCCCGCCATCCTCGCCTGCATGGGGAGCTATGCTGGGCACGCGGCGGTTGCCGCGCATGACTCTCGATTCCTACAATTCCTGAGTGACCTTGGTGATGAACTCCTGAGGGTTGGGCCCCCCTTGCCTCACACCTTTCTGAGGGAAGCGTGCCGCGAAGCACGCCTCCAAGTGGTGCCCGAGCGCCTCCGTCGTGATCTGGACAAAGTCAGTGGCTCCCCAGGAGAGAGCCCCCGAGCCTTGCCCGAGGAGGGCGCCGGGCGCGCCTCCCTATGTGACGGAGGATGGCGCCCCTTGGATGGGCGCATGTCCGGATTTGTCGCCTCCGGAGGTGCCTGCCTCCTGAGGCCTTGAGCTAGGTAACATCTTCTTCTTCTTGGGGGTTGCTTCAGGAAGGTTTCCACTCTTGCTGTCTGGGTCCTCGATTGACGCGGTTTGGAAGGTGCGCTCAAGGGAGCACACTGCATCCTTCTCTTCATAGGGGACCATGATGACCCTGCCACTTCCTGGCATCTTGAGGACGTTGTAGCCATGGTGAGTTACTGCCATGAACTTGGCCAGAGCGGGGTACCCGATGATGGCATTCTAGGGCAGGCGAATGTGACCGACGTCGAAGTCAATGAGCTCGGTACGGTAGTTCTTGCGCTGTCCAAAGGTGACAGGGAGGCAGACCTGCCCTATCGGGACAGTGGAACCATCAGTGACTCCTGAGAAGGGCTTGGTTGGTTGAAGCTGATCATATGGCACCTGAAGATTGTTGAATGTCTCGACGGACAGGACGTTGAGCCCTGCTCCGCCATCGATGAGGGTCCTGGTAACTTGCACATTGCTGATGACTGGGGAACAGAGCATCGGGAGGACACCGGCCGTTGCCACGCACTTGAGCTGATACGCTGAGCTGAACATGATGGCGCACGCAGACCACCTGAGGGGGCGTGTGGCCACAAGCTTGGGGAGGACTGCATTCACTTCACGAGCAAACTACTTGAAGAAGCGCTGAGAGGCTGGTGCCTGAGCGCCGCCCAAGATGCAAGCGATTGCACGCGGCTCCTGGAAGCCCCCAGCCCCCTCGTCCTGATGGTGGTCGTCATTCCTTCTTGGTGGTGGTGGCAGAGGAGGAAGCCCTGTGTTGCCTTGCGGGCGATCCTCGCGAGGTTGATCCCTCCAAGCCCCCTCGCGAGGTTGATCCTGCCAGCGGTCCTCGCGAGGCCGGTCACACCACCCTTGGCGAGGGCCACGGTCGTCCCATTGTCCTCCATCTCTTGCTCCGCCTCGGCCGTAGCCCCGATCGTTGCGCTCGGGGCATCGACCGACACGGCCTTCTCGCACGGCCCTGAGCTCTTGGCATTCATTGGTGTTGTGGGTATGGAGATCGTGGTACACACAGTACCGGCTGCCCCTAGACGACTCCGGCAGGTCCCTGCCGCGCTTCATGTCCGGCTCTGCTGCGAGCACAGCTGCTCCCTTGCGCTTCACATCCTTGGCCTTGGCTTTCTTCTCTTCTGGGTCTGATGCTGGGAGCTCAAGAAGGGAGAGGTGTCCCTCCTCAGCCCTTGCGCACTTGGTCGCCAGGTTGAACAACTCCAATGACGTACACAGATCTTCGTGGATCGCCAGCTCCTCCTTCATCTTGACATCGCGGACGCCATCAGAGAACGCCGAGATGATGGCCTCCTCGGTCACATTGGGAATCTTGAGGCAAGTGCTGTTGAAGTGCTGGATGTACCTCTGCAAGGTCTCTCCGGGCTGCTGCTTGATGCGGCGCAGGTCACCCACGGCCGGCGGACGGTCGAGAGTGCCCTGGAAGTTGGCGATGAAGCGAGTGCGCATCTCGTCCCTGGAGGAGATCGTGCCAGGAGGCAGGTCAAGGAGCCAGGTGCGGGCGCCGTCCTTGAGTGCCATGGGAAACTAGTTCGCCATGACCTTTTCGTCCCCGTTAGCGGCTTCGATGCCCAGCTCGTAGAGCTGTAGGAACTCTGCGGGGTCGGCAGTGCCATCGTAGCGAGGAGGCAGGTCAGGTTTGAACTTGCATGGCCAGGCGACACTGCGTAGCTCGGTGGTGAAGGCGCGGCAGCCTGCGGTGGCCACCGGAGCTCTCTACTGATGCGGGGCTTGCTCTTGGGGGTTCCCGCATCCTACTGCCTGGAGCAGCGCGGGTTCTTGACGCGGTGGCACAGGGACGCGGTCGTGGCGCACCGGTGCCGGGAGCACACGAGCACCTTCTTGGGGACGAGGGATTTATTGACAGCTCCTTTCTTGTCGCGCGGGCACCGGACGCGGTGGATCTCGTCCTGGGGCCGCGCGCCTTGGAGTCAGGGTGCCTTCTTGGGGAGGAGGTGGCGGAGGCACCTCCTGATCTGCGCCTCCTGCGCAGGACGGAGGGTGAGGCAGCAAGAGGGACGGTGCAGGGGAGCCCCCTGCGGCGCTGACGAGCTCGGTGATGGGAGCGAGCCACTCCTCGTAGAGGTCGTCGACGGGACAGTAGTGCAGGAGCTCACGCGCCAGGAGGAACGCGGTGTGCGCTTCCATGGGGGCGCGACGGGCGTGGGACGACGAACCAGCTGGAGTCAGTGACGGGGTGGCGGTGTGGCCTACCCGCCGCACCAAAGGATGCAGCGACGAGGCCTGCTACTAGTTCTCCGCTGGGCCGGTGGCGGCGTTGGCGGCAGGCGACGGGGAACGGCGGGGGCACCCATCGACGGGAGCCGTCTGGGCAACGCGGGCGGCGAGAGCAGCCCGATGCTCGACGCGAGCCCGGCGAGCGTCAGCCATGGACGCGACGGAAGATTGAACGCGAAACAGTGGAAGAAAGATTCCGGCGCACCCCTACCTGTTGCGCCAAATGTCGGATGTCGGGTTCCAGCAGACCCTTAAGGTTCGAACTCTGGGGTGCGCACGAAGATCTTCCCCCTACCGATCCACGTCCGATCGCCTCGCGAGAATCTAAGCTAAACGATGAACAACACGAGGACACAAGATTTATACTGGTTCGGGCCACCGTTGTGGTGTAATACCCTACTCCAGTGTGTGGTGTGGTGGATTGCCTCAGGGGCTGATGATGAATAGTACAAAGGATGAACAGCCTCGCGAGAGGTGTTCCTGAGCTGGTGCGATGAACTGCTTGGGTTAGTTCGATTGCCTCTCGGTCTAACGAGCACTCGATCTGTTCGTCCCCTTCCCTTATGGTGGCTAGTCCTATATATATATATAGAGGCCCTGGTCCTCTTCCCAAATATTGAGCGGGAAGGGCGCCAACAATGGCCATTTTGAAGGGGAACATCTAGTACAAGTTATCCTGACTAAAGTTGGTCTTCGGCTGCAAAGGTACTGGCGATGACGCCGTCTTGGGCTCCACGGTGACCTCCATCCTGCCGCTCTGCTGGTCTTGGTCTCGTTGCACTAAAATGGCAACCTTTGCCTAATGCCTGGTACTCCGCGCCTGTGCTTGCCCCCTTTGCAGCAAAGAGGAAACAAGGACATTGCACAGGTCGGCGCCCGCCTGGTCTCGATCGTCACGGCTTGTGTCACGAGCACCTCGCGAGGTGCCCTGCCTTGATCTCTCCGCCTCCTCGCGAGCCTGCCTAGCGAGGCTGTCGTCCGCCCCGCAAGGCTTGGCCCCTCGCGAGGGTCTTGAATCTTGCGCTGATGAAGATGGGCCATACTGGGCCACCACTTGAGCTACGTCGCAGGCCGCAGGCAGGCAAGTCTGGGGACCCCCGTTCCCAGAACGCCAACAGCATAGGACGAAGAAGAGGCGCCGGTATCGGTGCGAATACCTCCACCCGAACGCAGAGGTCCATCGCCTCGGCGGAAGCGCCATCGTCAAGGGAAATGGGGGAGTCAGAGATGTCAAGCACCCCGCTAGGGTACTCGTCGACCGCGGGCGCATCAGAGATGTGCAGCGCGGCGAAGGAGGTGGCAAGCGCGTCGATGACGTCGTCTGCCAGCATAACAGGCTCGTTGGAGTCGGAGAGGAGCCCCATCAGCGAGCGTCTCGGATAGGTCTAGAGGCGTTGGCGATGTTCTTCTAGCCGGGCCCGGGTCTCAACAGCGTTGGAGGCGTCGACATCTGTGGCGATGGGGACGCGGAGGCTTTGCATCATGGCGCGCTGCGGGTTGGGCACGTTGGCTCGATCCGCTGTGGCCCTGGCTTCGGCGGCCTTCCTCACAGCGCTGGACGAAGAAGAGGCGCCGGTATCGGTGTGAATACCTCCACCCGAGCACAGAGGTCCATCGCCTCAACGGAAGCGCCGTCACCAAGGGAAATGGGGGAGTGAGAGATGTCAAGCACCCCGCTGGGGTACTCGTCGGTTGTAGGTGCATCAGAGATGTGCAGCGCGGCGAAGGAGGTGGCGAGTGCGTCGATGACTTTGTCCGCCAGTGTGAAGGGCTCGTCGGAGTCGGAGAGGAGCCCCAACTAGAACATGTCTCCGGCCGGGACATCAAGCTGCCCCACGGTGGGCGCCAACTGTCGTGATGGGTGCACGGCAGATGCCAAAGGATGGCTACAGAGAGGAGGAGGTTCGTGGGCACCGGTGGGATCTAAGGCGAGGTCGGCATGAGCGAGGGAGGGACGCAAGACATACCCATGTTCGGGGCTCTCCGGAGAGATAACACCCCTAGTCCTGCCGAGTGTGGTTTATACAAAACAGTACAGAGTTGCTCCTAGAGCTGTATGGAAGAAGAAGGAAAGCAAGCCAGGGCTCAGGCTGCTCCTTCTCCTTTGGTGTGTGTGTGTTCTACTGATGATCCGATCGCCCGTATGCAAGAGGACTCTGGGGGGTTTATAGGTCAACCCCCAGGGATGTAATGGTAAAGTTACAAGGTTGTGGGGCCGGGTTGTCATCGTCCGGGAAGCAGGTGCTAGGACCCGCCGGGTGTCAGGGCTCGCCGGGTTCTCCGAGCGAGGGCCCCGTGTGCTAGGAAGCACTGTTTGCCATCTTGTCGATCGTCATGGAGTGGCTGGTTTGAGTCCGCTACAGTGGCGCACCGTCAGGTCGCCATGTGCTGGCGTCAGCAGTGACGATGAATGTGATGTAGCCATGCCAGCCTCGGTCAGCAAGGTAGGTGGGGCACTGTTGCCACTCCCCTACCGGTCAGAGGAGTTGGTGGGGCACTGTTGCCTTGCTCATCCTTGAATGGATACTCTTCCCGTTGTACGGCTGGGATGGGACGGGAACTGACTCATTGCCGGGTTGAGGAACACGCCACGGGGGAGCCGACTTGTTGGAGAAGTATGGGTGCGCCGGGTTCGGCTGGGTTGCCGTCTTGGTCGGGTCGAAGAGTTCGGCCGAGTTGAGGGACTTGGCCGGGTTGAGGAACCCGACCAAGTGCGATCCGGACTGAGGGGCGATACTGGCCCCGATGTTTTCGAAAATGATCAGGTTTCCGACACCTGCCCGGGGTTCATTCCCCCGACAAGCTCTGATGGGACGGGCAGATCAAGCAGACTACAAAACGGATCGAGATCCAACCACTCCACACGCAGCTCCAGCTCCAGCACCACCTCCACCACGCCGCCCATTCCCCTCACCCTCCAGCGCGGCCTAGCCCATGGAAACATGCGCTGCCGCAAGCCACAATGCCACATGCCTTTGCAGCTGCGACTGGCATGCATCACCTCCTATGCATCCGCACACTTTTGGCGACCAGGGCCTGATGGGATTGGGGCCGCGGTCGGAGGGATGGAATCCGGTGATCTCTATCCTTGCGTGTGACTCGATCTGAGTGTGGGGAGCAGGCCCGACGGTGGCTGATGAGGATACGGACCTGGGGTAGGGTCATAGGCCTGACCTATACATCCTACCCAAGGTCGCTTCCCTAGAAGATAAGAAGTCCAAGAGGCAGCAAGAGACCCCCAGTCAAAGATGTCGAGTGCAATCCACTTGACTAATCATGTCACTCGGGAGTCCTCCTACCTACTGTCACTCGACCATCCAAGGAATCACTCAACCTACCGAAGATCAGGAGTCACTTAGCATTGCAACGGGCAGGCGTTCACCCCGTAGTCCTTAAGGTTATTAACAGCACTTAAGGCTGGCGTTACCAGTAACGCCCCCACTTTATGTACATTAAGTCCCTTGTAATGGAGGGCGGTGAGGGTCCTGGCGTACTCTATACACTACAAAAAAAATACACTTCCGAGATGATACGTGTTTTTCACAGTAGGTCGCGTTTTTTGTCATGCATGTACATCCATGACAAATTTATGACAGAATCAAGATAGTCATACATGTCTTTGTCGTCAGAAAGTGTTCCATGACATTACCAAAATTATCATCACCAAAGTGTCCACTTCCATGATGATAAATCGCACGTCACAGAAGTGCTTTCGTCAAGGGTGACCGACACGTGGCATCCACCGTAACGGAACACCGTTAAGCTATAGGGTCGGGTTTTGGATCCGATAACCCGTTAACAGCCCGACCAATGGGGATTTTCCGTGTAAAATCATCATTGGTGGAGGAAACTGCGTGTCGGTGACCATTGGGACAGATGTCATCCACTCATTGGACAGAAGGCGCCTATGATATGTCGACACGTGGCATGACCCAACAGAGGCCCATTCCTATGAAAAGGCCGGCTCATTTGACTTGGTCAAAAGGTGGCGGGCCAGCCCATGTAAAGCCTATTAATGGCCTGTTCGCATATAGCCCATTTACAGCCCGCTAACCCAAGGCCTGTTACGCCCTATCCGAATTAGGCCCAGTAGCGTCATTTGGGCCACCCAATATGATTCCAGCCCGTTTTCACTTCTGGCCCATGTATGGCCCATGACGTCTTTCAGTCCATACGAGGCCCTATGTAACTCTGGGCCTATTAACGGCCCATGGTGAAACTGGCATGTAATTAACAGTGTATTACTTTACACCCATCAACGGCCCGTGGTGAAACTGGCCCATAATAAACAGTGTATCACTTTATACCCATTAAAGGCCCGTTATTTCGTTGGGCCGTTTCCAGCCCATGTTATCTTTCGGCCTGCTCAGAGCCCATTTGTTCTTGGGCTCATTTCCAGCATTCGTTTACTTATGGCCCGTTACTGTCATTTTCTGCTTATGGGCCAAATTCAGCCTGTGGTTACAGTCGGCCCGTTTGTGGTCCGTTAACACGTTGGGCCGTTTTCATAGCGTCATGAAATACGGCCTATTAACGATGGCCCATTATGGTCAGCCCATGAATGGACAATTCCAACTCTAGCCCATTTACGGCCATAATGCGGCCTGTTATTGCCCATGTTTGGCCAATCGATCATACTGCCCGTATAAGGCTCATTGATGATACGGCCCGTAGAAGGCCCATTGCTTCTGTGGCCCGTAGAAGGCCCATTGTTTCTACGACCCGTGGAAGGCCCATTGTTTCTCTGACCCGTGGGTCGGTGTCACTACAAAGAAATATTAGCCCATGGTTATTGTGGCCTAGTTTTAAAAATAGGTTATTGCAGCCACTAGCAAACCGCAGAAAAAAACTGCATCGACTACAAGCAAACAAATAAACAAGACAACAAGGAAATAAATAGGCAAGCAACTTACACTAGGCTATCACGGCTATTACACATATTACATCCACTTTGGGCATCAAAGTTAGCCACCGGTGCAAATATAGGGAACACAAAGACATATAAGCGCCACAGAGAAAACAAGTCCAGAACTGAAACCACTTCATAAGAGCTCAAGAAACAATATCCTGGGTACCCATAATGCTAGCAAGATGCTTTGCAAGATTATTAACTTTCTCTTGTTTGGCGCTTAAGTCCTCCAGCACCTGCTGTTGCACCAGAAAGTATGCATCTGAATTCTGCAAGGACTTCCTCAGTCCTTCGGCTTCCTATCGCATAACATCTGATCGATGGCTTTCAACTTGAAGTTGAGACTCAAGAAGCCGAACTGATTCAGGAAACGAGTTTGAAGAGCTGGTGCCAACAGTGGTAGCCAGTAACTCGAACACTACATCAAGACAGGACTTTGGGGTTGTCTCAGTGTCCTCAACATAGTTTTTATTAGCTTTCTTGGAGACCAACAGGGATGTCTCACTATCTTGAACCTTATCTGCACTACTTCCTTTACCATTGCATAACAGGGTACTCTTCTCCAATATTTTATCCGCGTTCTAAAAGAGAAACAAACAAACACATCTCAGGTTTACAATGTAGTATATGAAACTCATTTTGGTAAACCAGTTCAGTAGTAAGGTGGACAGGATAACAGCATGAAACAAACATATATCTATGTAGTATGGTCACTGTATGGTCTATATCATTCTAGTTTATGTTGCCAAATCAAGATAGATACAGTTTGAATCATATCTATTTAAGACAAAGCAGCATAGACAGAATATAAGTGTGGGAAACTACACAACAATAACAACACTTGTAATGTGCATGGCATGAGAACATAATTGTTTATTCAATTGAAACTGAAATCAACATAGAGCAAGTTACAACAGCAAGCAGCCAAACACGTTGAAGAAACAGGTTTAAAACATACCCGTTGCGCCATTGGAGTTTCAATTGCATCATTCAAATTTGAAATTGGTTGGTATCAGTAAATACAGTGATGCAAGAGCAAAGTAGTATGAACCATAGCTACAGAACCTGACCTGAGAACAATTCTTCTTCTGCTTTAAGCATTGACTTCGGGTTTGGAGTGGTGGTCCTCGTGATTTGGGCACTGCAGTTGCCTTACTAACTGCTCGTGTTTGGGTGCTCTGCGGTGGAGATGGTGCTGTGTCAATGGGAACTGGGTGTCTATCTGCTGGGGTTGGGGTTAGAAGGGGTGTAGCTGGTTCTCTGTCCAACTGGGTAGGGGTACAATCTGCATGAGTGTGGGTTATGTGTGGTGGGGCTGATTCTTGGGCAAGTACAACCGTGGTTCTATCTGCATCGATAGGTAGCACGATCTTTTCTGAAGACCGTGTTTTTACTCCCACAGATACTGCCATCACTCCCTCCAATTGAAATGGCTGATAAACAAGAAAAGTAATTGAATGTACAGACATTGTAAGATAGACAGGTGCAAAGGATAGTAGGGAAGAAAACAGGGCATGAAATAATTCACATTTATGTTGTCTAAGGAAACAGAATAGCAGGACATAATTTCACATATATGAACGCTAATTAAACAGGATAGCATGACACAATTTCACATGTATGATGGCTAACTAAACAGGATAGAATGACATACTTCAAAATATGATGACTATGTAAATAGGAGGACATGATATAACTATACGATGTGTCTATTAAAGTGGTTGGCATGCCATAAATCACAAACATGTCATTGATGGAAACATGATGGCATGATATAATTCACGGATAGAATGACATAATTTAAAATATGATGACTATGTAAACAGGATGAGATGATATAACTATATTATGTCTTTAGAAAATGGGTTGGCATGCCATAATTCAGATACATCTTGTCTATGTAAACATCATGGCATGACATAATTCAAATATATGATTTATATACTAAGGAAGTGAGCAGAGGAAATTGCATATATGATGTGTCAACTAAGGAGATGGCATTCAATATTGTGTATATGATGTAAAAATAAGCATTGCAATACAACATATGCATTATATGAGTAATATAACCCTGCCAAGTTTGAGCATACACCTCGGGGATAATAGGACTGGTCATACGCCTCTGAATCCTCCTCTGAAGAGCTATCTGTAACCAGCAAGATATCTGCTTCAGCAGGTAGCATTGTTTGCTCTGAAGACCTTGTTTTCACTCCAGATTTCTCCATCACCAATTCAAATGGTTGATGCACAGGAACAGTAGTTGAATATACAAACATTGTCGACAAAAGCAATGACAAATACAAAAAAATGACGGCATGATATAATTCACATATATGACGCTTGCCTAAACAGCATGGCATTGCATAATTCACATACATAATGCCTTGCAACAAGATAACATTGCATAATTCACATATATAATGTCTTGCAGCAAGATGCATTGCATAATTCACATATATGGTAATTAGACACTAAGCAGGTGGCATTCACACAAAGCATGTCTAAACTAAGCAAATGACATAGCAATGCAAGATACCATACGCACAATATGAGTAACATAACCCTGCCAAGTTAGGGCATGCACCTCAGGGGGGAAATATGACTGGTCATCTGTCTCTAAATCCTCCTCTGAGGAGCTATCGGTAACCAGCAAGACATGCACTTCGTCAGATAGCATTGTCTGCTATGAAGACCTTGTTTCCACTCCAGATTTTTCCATGACCGTGCCGAATGGCTGATGCACAGGAAGAGTAATTGAATGTACTAAAATTGTTGACAAAATTAACACATAATAAAAACATGATGGCATGATATAATTCACATATAAGATAACTGGCTAACCAGGGTGGCATTGCAAAATTCACATATATTATGCCTGGCTAGACAAGATGGCATTGCATGATTCACATATACGATAAAGAGACTAAACAGATGGCATTGACACAAAGCATGTCTAAACTAAGCAGATGAGATCTTTAATGTATACGATAAGCAATGCAAGGCACCATATGCATGATATTACCAACATCGGCATGCCAAGTTAGGCGAAGACCTCATGTGGTAAATAGGAGTGGTCTTCTCATACGAATCCCCTCGAGCAGTTATCTTCCTCTTGATTACGATCCAAAATGGGTGGGGGCCTGCCTTTGCGCCCACCATGGAGCAACGTCTGCATGAAATTTTATTGCCACGCAAGGCTCGTCTCTTTTGCTCTACATGATCAGTTCCATTGTGTACAATAAGCGGCATGCATAGGAATAAAACATAGTGAGATTATGTAAGGAGTGCATGCACAAATCCAGAGTGATGGTAGCAAGCGTGGATAGATCCAAAACCAATGATAGCGAGCGGATAATAGCTTTAGTTAAAAATACAGATAATGGCTCCTTTAATGTTTGTTTGCACCCAACATGAAACTCATAGTAGACACCGGAGATTAACCAGATAGTAGACATATAGTACTGATTGTTGCCCCAATATGTACCCCACAGCTATTTAAAAACTCAAGTTTCAGCATTAGTTTGGACCTGACTCAGAGTCTAATAGGTGAACATGAAGATAATGTAGCATGTCATCATATTAAGCGACGCATAACATAAGCAGACACGGAAGAGTGTGACCTCTCTTGCGGACCCGTGTAGTCCTCAAGGTCATCTGCTTTCGATTGATGATGGTAATCACGGTTATCGTGGCTGCGGCGGTAGGAAGAAGATCTGAGGCGGTGAAAGACAGTCTGGAGAGCGGATCCCTGCTGTGGTGAACCCTTCCGTCGTTGGAGCAGCTGAGTTAGGGTGGAACACAGCGCCGCAGGAGCAGGACAAACCACACAAGGTTTTCTTTGACACATATCTGTAACAGAAGTAATTGAGTAAGGGCTTGTTTGAATTTGAGGATTCTAACAATGCAGGGATTGGAAATAGACAGCAATAGGATAGGAATGCATGTGCAAAATAGAGAATTTAAAAACACAGGATTTCTGCCAATCTGGGTGTTTGATTCACAACAATTGGAAGATCACAGGATGCAAAAAAGCATGGTGAGATTAAGTCAAACCACAAGAAAATGTACGGTTATAATGCTATTATGCTACTATCTCTTAGTCTTGTGCTTGATGAATAGGAATATGAAAAGGAGGAGAAATGGAAATTAGAACTCCTACGGTTTTTCTTTCAAGGAGACACTAAAGGAACAAATCCAACAGTTTTCCTTTGCTCCATTCCTTTGCACCAAATTCATGAAAAGTAGTACCACAGGAAACTTTCCAATTCCTATGTTTTTCATTCACTTTTCCTTTCAAGCACTGGCGATTCTAGTAGGCAGGCTTGAGCAAGGAAAATCCTACACTCAAAAAATGTTTTTGTGCTACTTCTATTACTTTGGACCCAGGCCACGGCCATACTAGCTCAACTCCCAGGCCCATCGACAAATGCACAGCTCAAATGCGCAGAGATAAATAATGATGGCGTTCAAGAGAGTCCATCATGGATTGCTAAGTTTCCTGGTACCTCACTCCTTGTCATATAGTAGGACAAAATAATCATATTTCCCGTTACTACGAGTGCTCAGTGGACAATATATATAACATGTAGAGTAAAAAAGAGATGCAACAAGTGTACAACCTCTTTGGCGAAGCCATGTCAATCTTAGCGTGATTGGGTTGGCCGGTGAGGATACTCCGGCTGACTTTGCTGTCGGAGGAGGGGAAGAAGATCTTAGGCGTTTGGAGATGGAGCCGAGGTCTTGCTCATTGTGATGGAGGGTTTCATCGTTGGAGCAGCTCCGTGAGTTGTACGACGCCGAGGCTGAAGCAGGACAAGAGAGACAACAAACAACGTTAACCTGAGTGGAATTCTAATAGCATCTCAATACATGGCGTAAAATACATAACCACAAGGTGCTAGATGTAAAATACATCAGCCGCTCATCTCTGAACTTAACCGTCGAAACTGAACCTAAGCTGTCGAAACTAAATTTTCTTGTCGAAACTGAATTTTCTTTGTCGGCCCGAGCGCACTAGCAAGGTGAGGCTACACGTCGGTCGTGACTTTTTCATCTCTGGTCGATCGATTTTGCAGCCGTTGGATACGAAATCAAGGGCCTGCGGTTCATCCTCAACCTCCACCCCCCTGAGCCGCCAACCACCACCGGCCAAACAGCAGCCCCACATGCCCATGACGGCAGTGCGCCGCCCCGCCCGCCAAAACACTCCCCACCGCCGGTCCGCCGCTGCCCCGGCCATCCCTCTAGGCCCCCCCGTGCCGAGCTTTTTCTCCGGTGATCCCCACGCCACCGCCCCGCCACCACCGGCGACCACCGCCCCCATCCTGAACCCTAAGATAGATAGTGGGGTACCTCTCCGGCGTACCCCCTCCCCGCTACGGTTGGTTCTTCCTTCACCCCGGCGAGCCCACCCCTTGGAAATCGACTGACCCAAAAGTCGATTTAGTCGACTGAAGTGTAGCCAAATCGGAGCAGCATCACAAGCAAGAGCAAGAGCGAGAGCAGCAGCGCGAGCAAGAGCAATAGCAAGAGCCGACTAGGCAGGGGACCGAGAGCAAGAGTAGAGCAGCAGCACGAGCGAGAGCTAAAGCAGCAGCAGCTCCTACTGATGTGGACGTCGCCATCGAGGGAGCGACGTCGTGGAGGAAGTGGCCGGTGACGCCGCCGTGGATGGAGACGCGCCGTGTCGGCTCGGGACCGAGCGCCGGCAGCACCGTGAGATCGAATCAAGAAGAAAATGCGGCGATTAGTGTACAACCTCTTTGGTGGTGCCGATTAGGCCCCAGCTGCATCCGAGGAAGCGGTGATGATGATGCTCTTCGGTGGTGCGGTGAAGGCGGTGGTGTAGGAATGGAGGTGGCGCGAAAGACGAGGGGAACATCGGGCAGCTCCTTGGAGGTGGAGGGCGGGTTGGCTGAACCGGCTGACGATAAGATCAGCAGCGGATCCTCATCCGTGCGGTGGATGAGGGCGTCGAGGTGTTCTTGTGGACGGCGTCGTCGGGAAGAGCTCGGTGGGTGGCGAGCGGAGCAGGGTGTGGGGTTTCGTCGCGGGTTTTCGCGGCCTCGATGTATGAATGGGTGGGCGGATGGGATGGTAGTGGGGAACCATGGCTTAGAGACGCGCTTGTCCGAAATGTGGGGTAAGTTATGAAAGTACCCCAACCGATTTGAGGCGGTTCTATCGGTTCAGGGGTACCACAGGCATTTCGCGTGTCGGGATTTCACATGAGGTGGGAGTTTTCGCGCGCGTTGTAATTTCGGAATAGCAAGGCGCGGGTTGAGATGGAGGGAGTTGTCCGAACTGTGAGACAAAGATATATCTTAAATATTTCGGGCTAACAAAGGCGCGGGTTGAAGAGGCGGGAGTTTAAAGACGATGAGACGAGACGCTAGCTTCAATTTTCGGCATAACAAAGTAGCGGCTTGAAATTTGGAAGAACAAGCTTAACGTGTACCAAAAAAGATAATTTGCACCTCAACACGCACAACACACACACAAACACCATTTAGACTAGAGTAAGGTACACGTGCATTGCACGCATGAGATTTGGCAACCAAATTATGAATAAATACCATATTATAGCATGCAAGCTTTGAGTCATATATGCATGATGTAGATGTTCGTTTAATTCTTATAGTTCATTTCATTCAAAATCATCTAGTTTTTATAAGAAAGCTAATCTATTTTAAGATTCATGGAATTGTGCGTTGTAAGACATAAAGTAAAAACAAATAATGGCAAATCATGTAGAAAAACATTTGGGCAATTCTGATACGGAAGATTCTAGAACAAAAAAGAAGTGCTTGCGTTTTGATATTTGTGCATTATGCTTAAGTTCAACCATGGAGTCTTCTAGATTATACATGTGGCGAAATCTGGTGGCATCTAGATGATATCCAACGGCCAATAGTGCTCAAATTTTCCATCTTTGGACCATCGGATTCGCCTCATCCAACGACCATCTTTCAAAGTTAAAGTTACCCGCACACAATATAAAAAAAATATAATATAATATATATATATAGGGGTATGATATAGATATGTGGTGCAAAAGCCGCCCATCATCTCCAACTACATGCACGGATGCGACATGGGCAAATGATGTCTGCCATCGGAATCTCAAATTCAAATCAGTCTGACCTTGTTCAATGTGTATACATTACAACATGCTCGTTTCCAAACCACACCGCGCAGATCTCCGTTATATTCATGCATGCATGGGTTTCAAACATCAGGATCTCTTATTCAAATATTTGAATTCAACTTTACATTGATTATGACATCACCTATTCTTTTACACCCACATAGTAGTCTTCTCTTTATAATTGTACCACTAACTTTCTCTCGTGCATGCATGCACACACACTACCAGTCGGCATTATCTATCGTGACGCATGCAATCTTTTTCTTGGTCGGTCTCCCATGAAGGCACACACCCACACATCCCCTCTCCATCATACCGAGCATTCTTTATCTCTCACGTGTGCATGCTTAACGATCGATGTTCCTCTATGTATGTGTGTATATAGCTAGGTCTTTCATAGTTTTCCACACAAACTGATCAATCGATATATCCAGTGAGGTCTCACCCTCTTTCCCACGTCCACATCGATCAATCTATACCTCTCCCACGTCCACATCGATCAATCTATACCTCTCTATATAGGATTAGCATAAATAGCTAATACACCCGCATTAGTTATATATCCAACGTCCCCCTCTCATCATCCATGCCTTCCGCTTCATCTCTCAGATGCGTGCACAATGGCGAAGACAGGGGGCAGTAAGGGCCCTGCCCCCCCAAACATCACTATATATCGAGGCTAATATGAATGTGATCATTAGACAATTGCTGCTAAAAAAGGTTTAATTTCATGAATTGACCCTCCTTGTAAAGGATTAGCAATGCTTGGCCCCCTAGCTCATTTATTTTTCATGGCTCCGCCACTGCGTGCGACACCGCACGTGTTCGCCCCCTCTCTCTAAATATCGATCTCGCACTTGTGCATTCCTTCATATTCTCCCTCCACTCGGCCCATCGCACCATATTCTAGCCCCCCACCGGATTTTGCCACATGTACAATCTAGCAGACTCCATGGTTGAACTTAAGCATAATGCACAAACCTCAAAACAACAGTGGTTCTCTTTTGTTCTAGAATCTTCCGTATCATAACTGCCCAAACTTTTTTTCTAGTTGAATTGCCATTATTTGTTTTTACTTTATGCTTTACAACGCACAATTCCATGAATCATAAAATAGATTAAGGGCTTCTTTGATCCAAAGGATTCTCAAAGGAATTTTGGAGGATTCTAATCATTAGGAATTCTTCCTATCTTGGTTGTTTGATTCGTAGGATTGTAAGCCATAGGAATTTTTCCATATGATTCATTTGCACTAGATTTCATAGGAAACATCCCATCCACTCAAACCTCTTTGAAAGAATTCTGCGTTTTTTCTATGCACAATCAAACACGCGTACAATCCTGTAGGATTCAAGACGATATTCCACTATAATCCCATGTTTTTCCTATTCATGCGTTCTTAGCTTTTTTATAAAAACTAATTTGATTTTGAATGAGATGAACTATAAGAATTAAACAAAGGGCTACATCACACATATATGACTAAGAGCTTACATGCTATAGTGTGGTATTTATTCATAATTTGGTTGCAAAATCTGATGCGTGCAATGCACGTGTAAATTATTAGTACTCCGAGTATGTGCAAAACACGTAAATTAGAATACCAATGGCACGCTACACAGTGTCTCTCTTACAGTTCATGAAGCCACGTGGCACATGTGGAGGCGTTGTCGCGACCTCCTTGCGTGGATTGATCACAGTGACGTGCTGCTAGTTCCAGAAGAATGTACTCGTCCTCCCTGAGCCATATTGGCGGTACATGCACGAAGCGAATATGTGCACGCACGCCACGCACGCACTCATTCCCTCGCACACACACACACATGGGTACACGGGCGAACGCAATTTTGTACCAAGATCCACCCCATGTGATAATTTGACGCGTGTAAAGTCGTTCACTTCATTGATGGTCAATTAATACAGCGCATGCAAATTGAGTGGACGTGAGGGCGGAAGAAAGACATTATTACTCCACTGCGCGCATGCGAGTAGTTAAATCGTGGGTTGCTAGTAGTACTTCCATTGGTCTCCTTCGTATTTTGTGCCAATTTTTTATAGCGTAGTACTTGAAATTTATGTTTCGCTAAACTCATCGGGAGCCGTTTTGGGCCTCGAAACCAAAACCATCAATTAATCTTTACCTTGTTCCCATCACATTCGAAAGCCTGCTCACACCTACTAGTACATACCAAACCTAAATGTGTTCCCACTATGCAGGTATTAGTACTACTAGTGCTAGTACTTAGGTTATAAAAAAAGGAACTACCTAACCGAAAATTACTCTACCTTTCCTCCTCATAAGTGCTTCTTCTTCGTCCGTCATTGCCATGGCCGGTGAGCAGAGCTCTAGGTTGAGAACTATTCGTAACAAGGTAGCAGCAACCAAGGCTGTGAAAAAAAAAGAGGGCTCGCCGCCATGCAGAGACCTCGAAAGATCTCTCACGGGCAGGCGATGGCTCCCAGGAGCGCCCTAGCCGCGGAGGCGAACATGCCGAGTCGGCGGAGCTCGAGTCGTTATCCCTTGACGGCATGCCCGATCATCTCAATAAGCACCTCAATAAGCAGAAGGAGTTCATCCAAGTCTTGACGGAGTTGCTGAAGGAGAGCCTCGACGACATGCCCGCTGAGCTCAATCAGCAGGGGGAGTTGACCGCCCGCTTGGTGATGCTGCTGAAGAAGAGCATTGCCTCGGAGAAGAAGGCGACCGGCGAAATCCTGCGACTTCAGGAGGACAAGGCGAAGCTCTGCCACGAGATCGACTTGTTGAAGGAGAAGAACGCCGGCTGGAAGAAGCTGCATGAGAATAGTAGTTCCTCGATGAAGATCTGCAGGCCCTCATCATGGAACGAAAGGAGGAGTTGGCGAAGCTCCGCGCCGAGCACCCGGCTGCTGTCAAAGTGCGTAATGCGGCCGTGGAGCAGATGATGAAGGCTCGCGTCGAGAAATCCCGTCATGGACAAAATGAAGAAGATGGCGGAGGAGGCGCGCAAGGAGATGGAGGTCGTGGAGGCGATGAAGAAGCGATTCACGACTCATGGCGAATTAGATCATTTGGGGTGATAATCTTCCTTCTTCTTTTCTTCTGCTGTGTTTCATCTTTTGCTTGGTGTTTACGCAAGACGTGTCACGTTCTCTGCGAGGCATGAATAGAACAATGGTTTTTGTTTTTTGAGGGAATGAATAGAACAATGCTAACAATGAGATGACTAGCAAATTAGATCAATTTTTATCGCCATATGGCACTAGGCTGCCGCGTTTCATGCTCCTCCATCGCAGTACTACTACAGTGGAAAACTTGAGTATACCGCATGGTTCTTTGCTCCTCCTCGATCAGGTCGTCGGAGCATTTATCTGACGCATCAAATCACAAGGCCCGCCTTCCAGCGATAATGAGCCGTGAAATCACAAAGGCCCTCGCCTCTCGTGAAACCGACCAAGCTATCTTGCCCGCCCTCTAGCCTTTTAAAAAATGTATACTTTTGTACAACAGTAGTATCGATGGATTGCGCCATGGAGCAAAACTTGAAATTAAAAAAAAGGTGGTACATATAGAGAGCGTTAAATGCCAAATTATGCATATAGTACTATTAAAAGGCTAGTCACAATAATGGTGTCCAGCACAACCCACCCCTCAAATAAAACTAAGCACCCTGGAATTCTTTGACAAAACTAAGCACCCTGAAATTCTTTGACAACTAAACTGCTGGCTATATGATGTTGGCCATATATATTGTACCTATATGATGTGAATAAACGAGTGGTAGTACTATACCAACTAAAAGATGAAATGTAAGAAATACTAGTATGTACTTACTAAAGAGTTAAAGTAACAAGAAGAAACATAACATAGTTCTGCTGGGGGATCAGCACAACACACCCCTCAAATTAAATTAAGCACACCTGAAATTAAACTTTGCAACTATTCCGGTAGACACTGCATTAGAACCACCATGAGCAACGACACTGCCACCTTACTCGGAGTCCTCGTCCACGTCCTCGACTTCGTCCTTGTCCCTCTTCCTCTTGGCCGATACTTCTTTGCTTGAACCGCCAACATGGCTGTTGCTCTTCATCCAACCCTTGTAGATATTGAAACAAAGGTAGCCATCCATTGCAGCGTACTGGATGTGGTCTATATCTAGTACATTCCTCTGCCATGCATGACGATGAAACATGTATGGAGGTTTCTCCAGTTTACCGTACGAAGGATGAACCATGCCTCCTGCCAGGGTCAGCATTGAAGGCTGATGAGAGGACACCAGCCGATTCTTTTGGAGGTCGAAGGTGTTACCTACAACGAGGCCTATCTGATGCAGCACTTCTTTGTCATTACCAAAGTCTACAGTAACGAATTTGACTAGGTTGCTCTCGAGGAAGTCCTTAAAATCCTGGCACTCAACGTCGGCATGGCATATGTGGTAGACCAAGCATAAGTCATGCATGCAAACCTGGATCACGGCGGGCTTCTTCCTCTCTTTGCCCTTTAGATCCTTCGCTCGTACCACGACTGTGGTGTACTCAACATCTAGCCCGGTGACCCACTCATCATCTGAGTCTTCGAACATGCGTGCAGGCGAAAGGCATTCTTTCACCGTCGCGGAAGAACGGGTGTAGATGACGTTGAACTCATTGCCGGTGATGGTTCTAACCTTGTACTCACCGCCGATCGGGGAGATTTGGGACGCCATGGATTTGGGAGGAGGGTTAGGATTAGTGGAACTGCCGTAATGTGAATGGACGGGACGACTAGGAGCGAACCGCCGTAGTATTAAAGGACGTGCGGGGACGAGTAGGAGCGAACTGCCAGCGTGCGAACGGCAGGGTAGTGGCTTTCCGTTCTCCCATGATACGGGCTTCCGAGAGCCCTTGGATTGGAGATCGAATGGTTGCATGGCGTGATTCTAGACCAATGGGTGAATATCCTATCCCGGAGGGTTATTCTGCAAATTTTCAGCAACTTAGCATGCGACCGCAAATCCAAGGGCTGCCAGCAGCCCGTATCATGGTCGCGCCTACCACGACCGTCGCGTCGCTCGCGTGGTCGCGCCCTTGGAGATTAAACACGGTGTGTTAGGCTATCTGATGTTGGCATGTCATACATAGTCATCACTTAGTCACTCATACTACAACAAGGTTGGCTATAAGGTTGGCTATAAGTGTATTTTTTTTACTCCTCTCTATCTCTTTCTTCGTACTCCCTCCGTCCCAAAATATAAGAACGTTTTTGACACTAGTGTAGTGCCAAAAACATTCTTATATAATGGGACACAGGGAGTACTAGTATTTATTGCATTTGCCAGGGAGTACTAGTATTTATTGCATTTGCCAAGGAGTGGCCTGTTCCAATGAAATGGTGTTGCTAAGTTTGCTTCATTTAATTAGCTATAGTCTCAAAATTGTCTTTTCACGTAGGTACACGCGCTTAGCACCGTTTCTTCCTTGGGTCACCAAACTAGTCTCTCTCTTCATGATAAACTTGCCACATTAGACTTTATGCCTATGTGGCAAGCTTAAGCACCTGTAGGAGCAAGTAAGGTGCCCGTCCGTTGCACGGAAGAGTGAAATGCATTGATCAGGGTGTTGTTTATTTTGACAAAGGATGTGGGGGTCATCAAATGTGCAACCGGGTCGACGTGTCAAGCACCAAATAATAGTGCAGAACAGCAGGGGGGACGCACCCCACTCGTCCCGTCCCAGTGTTAGTAATGAGCAATGAGACGTCAAATCACAATGCCGCACCTTCCCAAACGGACGAAGCAACCATTATTTCACACTTCGATTCGACATCATCTCAAACCACGTACTAGTATTGCTTCTGCCTCAAGAGGGACACGCGCATTGCCTTGATACATCATGACACATGGGACCGCATGACAGGCCATGCTCCCCCGCCGATCGCTCGGTAAAATCACCTCATTTTTACTATACTTCCTCCGGATCGGTTTACTACATGGCATGCACGTCGTTCTAGGTTGAGAATTTAACTGGCTATATATATATATATATATATATATATATATATATATATGTCTATATATATATATGTATACATATATATATATATATATATATGATGAACAGTACGCTGGCCTTTTAAAAAATGTATACTTTTGTACAGTAGTACTCCACTATCGATGGATTGCGCCATGGAGCAACAATTGAAATTTAAAAAAAAGGTGGTACATATAGAGAGCGCTCGTCGCCAAATTATGCATATAGTACTATTAAAAAAGCAAGTATGTGCTTAATTGGGGTGCTAAATTCTATTAAAGAAATACTAGTACTAGTATGTACATACTGAAGAGTTAAAGTAACGAGAAGAAACATAACATAGTTCTGCTGGGGGCTCAGCACAACACAACCCTCAAATAAACTAAGCACACCTGAAATTAAACTATGCAACTAATCTGCTAAACACTGCATTAGAAGTTTAGAACTGCCATGAGCAACGACACTGCCACCTTACTTGGAGTCCTCGTCCACGTCCTCGACTTCGTCCTTGTCCCTCTTCCTCTTGGCCGATACTTCTTTGCTTGAACCGCCAACTTGGATGTTGCTCTTCATCCAACCCTTGTAGATATTGAAACAAAGGTAGCCATCCATTGCAGCGTACTGGATGTGGTCTATATCTAGTACATTCCACCGCCATGCATGACGATGAAACGTGTAATGAGGTTTCTCCAGTTTACCATACGAAGGATGAACCATGGCTCCTGCCAGGGTCAGCATTGAAGGCTGACGAGAGGGCACCAGCCGATTCTTCTAGAGGTCGAAGGGGTTGCCTACAACGAGGCCTATCCGACGCAGGACTTCTTTGTCGTTCTTAAAGTCTACAGTAACGAATTTGACTGTTTTGTCCTTGAGGAAGTTCTTAAAATCCTGGCACTCAACGTCGGCATGGCATATGTGGTAGACCAAGCATAAATCATGCATGCAAATCAGGATCACGGCGGGCTTCTTCCTCTCTTCGTCCTTTTAGATCCTTCTCTCGTCCCACGACTGTGGTGTACTCAACATCTAGCCCAGCGACCCACTCATCATGTGAGTTTTCGAACATGCATCTGAAGCGACAAAGGCATCCTTTCACCGTCGCGGAAGTACAGGTGTAGATGACGTCGAACTCATCGCCGGTGATGGTTCTAACCTTGTACTCACTACCGATCGGGGAGATTTGGGACGCCATGGATTTGGAAGGAGGGTTAGGATTAGTGGAACTGCCATAACGTGAATGGACGGGACGACTAGGAGCGAACCGCCGTAGTATTAAAGGACGTGCGGGGACGAGTAGGAGCGAACTGCCGACATCGAGACGGCGGGTAGTGGCTTTCCATTCTCCCATGATACGAGCTTGGAGAGCCCTTGGATCTGAGATCGAACGGTTGCATGGCGTGATTCTAGACCTATGGGTGAATATCCTATCCTGGAGGGTTATTCTTAAAATTTTCAGCAACTTAGCATGCGACCGTTTGATCTCAGATCCAAGGGCTGCCAGCAGCCCGTATCATGGTCGCGCCTACCACGACCATCGCATCGCTCGCGCGGTCGCGCCCTTGGAGATTTAACACGGTGCATTAGGCTATCTGATGTTGGCATGTCATACATAGTCATCACCTAGTCACTCATACTACAACAAGGTTGGCTATAAGTGTATTTTTTTACTCCTCTCTATCTCTTTCTTCGTACTCCCTCCGTCCCATAATGTAAGAACGTTTTTCACACTAGCTAGTGTAGTGTCAAAAATGCTCTTATATAATGGGACACATGGAGTACTAGAATTTATTGCATTTGCCAAGGAGTGACCTCTTCCAATGAAATGGTGTTGCTAAGTTTGCTTCATTTAATTAGCTATAGACTCAAAATTGTCTTTTCACCTAGGTACACGCGCTTAGCACCGTTTCTTCCTTCGGTCACCAAACTAGTCTCTCTCTTCTTGATTAACTTGCCACATAAGACTTTATGCCTATGTGGCAAGCTTAAGCACCTGTAGGAGCAAGTAAGTACAATAGTGCGCATTAGATGGCATTTTTGCATATGTGGAGGAAAGAGAGGCAAGGAAAAGGTGGAGAAGTAAGCTCTCATGCAAGAACCAGCCTCTACTACTACATGGTGGAGCATTGGGAGAGGCACCTATATGGAGGTGGTCAGGAATCGGGAGACTCACATCGGTCGTAGCGCCGCAGTTAAAATGATAATGGCAAGTCAAATCACGAGGCCCCACCTATCCAGCAGTAACTCGTTGTCAAATCACACAGCCCTACGTTTGCAGCAGCCTACTCCCTCGTCTTCTCGCATCTCTGTCGAACCGACTACCGGGCAGGAAAAGCCCCGCCCTCTACTTTTAAATAGTATACAATATACTAATTTTGTATCCATGGATTGCGCCCGCGCCATGGAGCAAAGCGTCTAGAAAACGGCGGTACACATGTACGGAGTATACAGCATGCCCGTCGCGTTCGCGTCGCACCCCAGACGGTCGGTCGGTCTGGCACGCTGCTCTCCGAATGGAATGTGCATCATATTGCATTCGCACACACATGTGGGACGACAATTGAGAACTGACCATAGGCACACTCCCCGGCCCCGCAAGTCGGGTGACTTAATAGAAGAGGGAGACGAGCGATAGTACTAGAGAAGTGTTGTACTATGTTGGTGCCTGGACGATCCTTGCAAGACACGGAAGATCAGTTCATCCATGCATGTGACCAGACTCCAGCAGACATGCCTAGATTGGCTATCGTCTACATATCGTGCAGGCTGTGTTGTACATGGCTGTAGTTGTGGTGAGAAATCTAAAAAAGGTTTCTTGTCATCTCGCAAAATTATGTGTCATGTGCTTCGGATCACTGCGAGGGTTAAGCAGCGACAACTGAGTTGGGCTAGTCATTGGGGGCACATGCACAAAAAGTGACTACTCGGCTGCCATCTAGGTCAAGCCGGCTATGTTAATTAGGACATCTATCGACGGACCCCTTTTCTACGAGTTTATCCTTAATCTGAGCTTTGTTCCTCGTCTAGTTTGTCCGTCGGGATTCATGTTGTTTCCTTTGGGCAGTGAGGTTATGACTTCTTGTCATGTGGCATTTTTTTGTGTTATATGTTATAATCTGGCGCTTTAGATCAAAATGACGAAAACTGCGCCTCCGGGCCACGTGCATGAAGACTTCTCGACAGTCATTGACGAGGTCAAGCCGGCTCCGGTAGACAAAAGAAAACTAAGTACTACTCCACTATATAGGCAGGAGCCTCCGCGCTTGCTTGCTAGTGTTGCTCTCTTCACCTTGTCTCGGCCTCTCGAGATCTAAACTTCACCACTCTCTCTCTCTCTCTCTCTCTCTCTCTCTCTCTCTCTCTCTCTCTCTCTCTCTCTCTCTCTCTCTCTCTCTCTCTGCTCACCGCTGGTCACAGATCCAGCCGAATCCTCTCCGCCGAGGAAGGTGAGAAGGTGCAACGTTCACGCGGTCGTCCTCGGCGGCGGCTCTACCCACTTCTTTGGCGCGTCGATCAGCTGCCTTGCCGTTCTCTCCCAAGCACCGGCTGGCGAGGAGGGCCTCCGACCCTTCTTCCACGCTGCCGTAGTGTGTGTAGATCCGGCCTCCCGCCGCCCACCTAGCGACATCCCGGCGACCATCAGGTATAACTTCCTTCGAAACCGGCCTTGCTCTACTTCCCGAGCTCCTGACATCGCTGCATTTGTAAATTCTCAGGCCCCCGCGTAGATAGGATCGATCGGCTGTTCGAAAACCACCTAATTTTTTACGTTTAAGAGGTAAAACTAGTTCATGCACTCGAATCTAGTACTACTTGGTTCAAACAAGGAAGAAAGGGGGTGGGGGTGGGGAGGATTTGTTACTGAATCTAGGACTTGGTCGAAAGAGGAAATAATGGGGCGAAAAGTAGCGGTAGACCTGCTATCCAACTGGTCTCTAGGTCTAATAGGAAATAAAGGAAGCAGAGTACAAACTCAATATAAACCCGATCTATTGGTTGAAAAGGAAAGAAAGTGGGGATGGGGACAAGTCAACAGAGTAAGTCCAACACTAGATTTGCTAGCCTCACACAATATAAGGTGGCTATACCGAACAAAAATGGGACCAAACCGGATATCACATTACGATGTTTGTTGCCCGAGCCACTCTTATGTAATGCCACCGGTAAAATGTAGCGATCGCCTTTGTTAAAAGTAAGGACACGTTAAACCAATGTTGTTTTCAATGTAATGCCTCCAGTAATATGAATCAATGGCACTTCTTTACATGTCCTGCTAAAATTTCCCATTAAGATAAGTTGTTTCTTTTTGTTAGAAATACAACTGTCCTGGTCCGCCTACTCTCTCGTGCCCAAAGTAATGTCGTATTTAACGGTTGTGATAGTTAATCCTAATGCCCACACTAATATCTAGCAATGCCACTGCTTTAGAAATTGCTCTTGTCCTTGTAGGATTGCCATTCAGATAAGGAACATGCTTCTTTTCATTTGATGCATGTTTCATCACTTGTTAGTCACCCTCCTTTCCACCTTTTTTGTGCAAACAGAGATATACATTTCACGCTCGATCTTAGTTGAACTGCACAAATGATATCCAAATTATAGTTGAGCATTCTAGGAGCTTCACAACCAACCTTGATGTTGCTCAATTTTATTGCAACTAATGAAGAAGAAGCTCTGTGGGTTTCGTTTTCTGATGGAAATGGAACCGGGGCTGGAGCCCTTAACTTAAAAAAATTTGAAGAAGCTGCTAGCTCATGGGACATTGCTTCATTTTAGGTGAACTACACCAAAAGGTCCCATGAATTGAATCATCCATGTTGGTGACTGAAAGAGCCAGCTTCAGCATCCCAGTCTAAGCACCCCCGGCCTCCATCCTTGCGATGCACGGTACACCTCGTTTGCCACCTCGACCCTAGTGTCACCGATAAAATGAAGTAATAATCTGATTAAAATAGAGCATTGTCATCTCTATCATTTCATTTCCAATGTAGATAAAGAAAGTGCTTCTCTTTGTTAAAGTATGTTTCATCAACTAGTCCCATTGTTAATGTTTAAGCGTTTCTGCAAACTGGGGTGCTTAATTTTAGTTGAGATGTACAAAAATAGAGATTTGAATGTCTCAAGGCGCCTCCTTGTACTACTGTTGTACACTGATGTTCATCACTCGCAGAAGGTGTATCTGGGAGACTTGGGACGATGTCCAGTATGGGGCGTCGTAGGGCCCATCTCGCCCTCGCAGCATGGCATACTATGATACTATCACAATATTTTCTTCTATTTATTTTGTGTGTTTCATCAACTAGTGCCACTATAATGTAATCACGCTTTTTCATTATCTGTGCAAACTGGGTTATTTAGCTGCATTTTGGTGGAACTGCACAAATGTATGTATGGAGCCGGCATATATGCAGAGTGCAAGGTGTGCCAAGTAAAAATTACCGACACCAACCATGCTGCATGCACGCATTGGCATCCACCACAACCAGTGGGATGTGTGGCGCTCTTTGTGGACGGATCTTTCTCGGCAGCAAATCCTCTAACCAAATACTAGTAGCTTATATTGGCAGTTTTCTAGGGAGCACTCTTTTCTGAAAGAAGCACCAATCTATTTTTCTTTACTTGTACACTGTGTCACAACTTTGACCCAAAGGTCCAGAGATATTTTAGGGTGATTGGCGTAGTACTCGGAGACTGATTGTAAGCATTCATTAGCTGTCACACTGATTGTAAGCATGAGCAGGTGGACGATTAGGTTAGTGCGAAGCTTACCTTAAACCCTACCGCCACCGTTGAAACGAGGCGAGCATCGAGGGAACCGTGGAGAACGTCGGGGAAGCGACGTCGCGCCATCCGACCTCCTCTTGCGGTGGGAGAACGAATACTCCTGTGGCTCCGGTTGGCTCTGCACCCTCACGAACGGCACACCATACTCAATCGATTCGTTATCCTCTGGGTGCTCGACCTTCGACCTGTACGCCCACCACCTCCGCCTGATTGTCGCCTCGGGTGAATCTGTCTGCTCCATCACCCATAGGAGATACTCGATGAACTTGGAGGACTGCGGCGTGACTGCCGCCGAGGAGTACATGTACATCGCCGCCCTCATCGCCGCCGTCTCGCTCTTTCGCATACATTGCCACATGGCCCGCACCGTCCTCGAAATCTCCCACCCATTGTCAAACCAACTAAGGATCTCCTTCAACCTAGCTAACTTTGCCTGGTCGCGCCGGCGATCTGCCTGATTCGCTGCCGCATCCTCTCCATAGATGTCGTTCTAAGTGGTCCGGTGCTAGCTTTGGAAGATGGGAGGAGAGACGTGAAGGAAATATGCCCTAGAGGCAATAATAAAGTTATTATTTATTTCCTTATTTCATGATAAATGTTTATCATTCATGCTAGAATTGTATTAACCGGAAACATGATACATGTGTGAATGCATAGACAAAACAAGATGTCACTAGTATGCCTCTACTAGACTAGCTTGTTAATCAAAGATGGTTATGTTTCCTGACCATGAACAAAGGAGTTGTTATTTGATTAACGAGGTCACATCATTAGTAGAATGATCGATTGACATGACCCATTCCCTTAGCTTAGCACACGATCGTTTAGTATGTTGCTCTGCTTTTATCCATGACTTATACATGTTCCTGTAACTATGAGATTATGCAACTCCGTTTACGGAGGAACACCTTTGGTACTACCAAACGTCACAACGTGAATCGGGTGATTATAAAGGAGTACTACAGGTGTCTCCAAAGGCAGATGTTGGGTTGGCGTATTTCGAGATTAGGTTTTGTCACTCCGATTGTCGGAGAGGTATCTCTGGGCCCTCTCGGTAATGCACATCACTGAAGCCTTGCAAGCACTACAACTAATGAGTTAGTTGTGAGATAATGTATTACGGAACGAGTAAAGAGACTTGCCGGTAACGAGATTGAACTAGGTATTGGATACCGACGATCGAATCTCGGGCAAGTAACATACCGATGACAAAGGGAACAACGTATGTTGTTATGCGGTCTGACCGACAAAGATCTTCGTAGAATATGTAGGAACCAATATGGGCATCCAGGTCCCGCTGTTGGTTATTGACCGTGAATGGTTCTAGGTCATGTCTACATTGTTCTCGAACCGTAGGGTCCGCACGCTTAAGGTTTCGATGGCGGTTATTATGAGTTTATGTATTTTGATGTACCGAAGGAGTTCGAGTCCGGATGTGATCACGGACATGACGAGGAGTCTCGGAATGGTCGAGACATAAAGATTGATATATTGGAAGCCTATGTTTGGAGTTGGAATGGTTCCGGCGGCGGAATTTACTCGAGTACCGGGAGGTTACCGGAACCCCGGGAGGTAAATGGGCCTCGATGGGCCTTAGTGGAAAGGAGAAGGGGCAGCCCTAGGAGGGCGCGCGCCTCCCCCCCTTCCCTAGTCCTACTAGGACTAGGAGAAGGGGCCGCCCCTCTCTCTTTCCCCCCACCGGGAATCCTAGTCCAACTAGGATTGGGGAATCCTACTCCCGAGGGAGTAGGACTCCTGGCGCACCTCCTTGGGCCGCGGCCCCTCCCCTGGCTCCTTTATATCACGGGGCAGGGGGCACCTTGAAAACAACAAGTTGATCGTGAGATCGTTCCTTAGCCGTGTCGGTGCCCCCTCCACCATATTCCACCTCGGTTATACCGTCGCGAAGCTTAAGCGAAGCCTGCGCCGTGAAACATCAAGATCGTCCTGCACGCCGTCGTCTTGTGGAACTCTCCCTCGACACTCGGCTGGATCGAGTCGAGGGCGTCATCGAGCTGTACGTGTGTCAAGAACTCGGGGCGTCAGTAACGGCGCCGGGATCGGTCGGATCGCGAGGAGAACGTCGACTACTTCCTCTACGTTGTGATCGCTTCGCTTGGTCTACAAGGGTATGTGGACAACACTCTCCCTCTCGTTGCTATACATCACCATGATCTTGCGTGTGCGTGGGAAAATTTTTGAAATTACTCGTTACCCAACAAAGGCATCCGAGCCTAGGTCTTTTCTATGGTTTGATGTTTTGCACGAGTAGAACACAAGTGAGTTGTGGGCGATACAAGTCATACTACCTACCAGCATGTCATACTTTGGTTCAGCGGTATTGTGAGATGAAGCGGCCCGGACCGACATTACGCGTGACGCTTCGCGAGACTGGTTTCACCGCCACGAGCACTCGTTGCTTAAAGGTGACCGGTGGGTGTCTGTCTCTCTCACTTTAGTTGAACCGAGTGTGGCTCGCCCGGTCCTTGAGAAGGTTAAAACGGAGTCTATTTGACGAAATATCGTTGTGGTTTTGATGCGTAGGTGAGACTGGTTCTTGCTTAAGCCCGTAGCAGCCACGTAAAATTTGCAACAACAAAGTAGAGGACGTCTAACTTGTTTTTGCAGGGCATGTTGTGATGTGATATGGTCAAGACGTGATGCTATATTTTATTGTATGAGATGATCATGTTTTGTAACCGAAGTTATCGGCAACTGGCAGGAGCCATATGGTTGTCGCTTTATTGTATGCAATGCAATCGCCCTGTAATGCTTTACTTTATCACTAAGCGGTAGCGATAGTCGTAGAAGCATAAGTTTGGCGAGGCGACAACGATCTCGCGATGGAGATCAAGGTGTCGCGCGGTGACGATGGTGATCATGGTGGTGCAACAAGATGGAGATCATGAAGCACAAGATGATGATGACCATATCATATCACTTATATTGATTTGCATGTGATGTTTATCCTTTTATGCATCTTATCTTGCTTTGATTGACGGTAGCATTATAAGATGATCTCTCACTAAATTATCAAGAAGTGTTCTCCCGGGTATGCACCGTTGCCAAAGTTAAATCGTGCCCGGACACCACGTGATGATCGGGTGTGATAAGCTCTCGTCCATCTACAACGGGTGCAAGCCAGTTTGCACCGCAGAATACTCGGGTTATACTTGACGAGCCTAGCATATGCGAGATATGGCCTCGGAACACGGAGACCGAAAGGTCGGCGTGAATCATATAGTAGATATGATCAACATAAGATGTTCACCATTGAAAACTACTCCATTTCACGTGATGATCGGTTATGGTTTAGTTGATTTGGATCACGTGATCACTTAGATGACTAGAGATGTTTTTCTAAGTGGGAGTTCTTAAGTAATATGATTAATTGAACTTAAATTTATCATGAACTTAGTACCGATAGTATCTTGCTTGTTTATGTTTGATTGTAGATAGATGGCTCGTCTTTGTTGTTCCGTTGAATTTTAATGCGTTCCTTGAGAAAGCAAAGTTGAAAGATGATGGTAGCAATTACGGATCGGGTCCGTAACGAGGATCATCCTCATTGCTGCCTGTAAGAGCTACGTCTGGATGCACCGCTAGGTGACGAACTTCTTCTTTGGAGCAACGCCGGATGTTATGAGCGTCTGGCGAGCAAAGCGATGACTACTCTATAGTTCAAGGTGCCATGCTTTACGGCTTAGAACCGGGACTTCAACGACGTTTTGAGCGTCATGGAGCATATGAGATGTTCCAGAGTTGAAGTTAATATTCAACAGAATGCCCGGATTGAGAGATATGAAGTCTCCAATAAGTTCTATAGCTGCAAGATGGAGGAAATAGTTACATTAGTGAGCATATACTCGTAATGTCCGGGTACTACAATCACTTGACACAATTGGGAGTTAATCTTCCGGATGATTGTGTCATTGATGAAATTCTCAATCACCGCCACCAAGCTACAAAGGCTTCGTGATGAACTATAATATGCAAGGGTTAGTAAAGACTATACCGAGCTCTTCGCAATGCTAAAGGCTGCGGAGGTAGAAATCAAGAAGGAGCATCAAGTGTTGATGGTCAATAAGACCACTAGTTTCAAGAAGAAAGGCAAAGGGAAGAAGAAGGAATCCCAAGAAGAACAGCAAGCAAGTTGTTGCTCAGAGAAGAAACCCAAGTCTGGCCCTAAACCTGAAACTGAGTGCTTCTACCGCAAGCGATCGTCCTTTGAAGCGGAACTGCCCCAAGTATTTGGCGGATAAGAAGGATGGCAAGGTGAACAAAGGTATATGTGATATACATGTTATTGATGTGTACCTTACTAGAGCTCGTAGTAGCACTGGGTATTTGATCTTGGTTACATTGCTAATATTTGCAACTCGAAGCAGGACTACTGATTGCTTAACTCGGCAAGGGCGAGGTGACGATCGCGTGGGAAATGGTTCCAAAGTCGATGTGATCGCGGTCGGCACGCTACCTCTACATCTACCTTCGGATTAGTTTTAGACCTAAATAATTGTTATTTGGTGCTGCGTTGAGCATGAACATTATATCTGGATCTTGTTTGATGCGAGACGGTTATTCATTTAATTCAGAGAATAATGGTTGTTCTATTTATATGAGTAATATCTTTTATGGTCATGCACCCTTGAGGAGTGGTCTATTTCTTATGAATCTCGATAGTAGTGATACACATATTCATAATGTTGAAACCAAAAGATGCAGAGTTGATAATGATAGTGCAACTTATTTGTGGCACTTGCCGTTTAGGTCATATCGGTGTAAAGCGCATGAAGAAACTCCATCTTGATGGACTTTTGGAGTCACTTGATTATGAATCACTTGGCACTTCGAACCGTGCCTCATGGGCAAGATGACTAGAACACCGTTCTCGGTACTATGGAGAGAGCAACAGATTTGTTGGAAATCATACATACAGATGTATGTGGTCCGATGAATATTGAGGCTCGTGGCGGATATCGTTATTTTCTCACCTTCACAGATGACTTAAGCGGATATGGGTATATCTACTTAATGAAACATAAGTCTGAAACGTTTGAAAAGTTCAAAGAATTTCAGAGTGAAGTTGAAAATCATCGTAACAAGAAAATTAAGTTTCTACGATCGATCGTGGAGGTGAATATTTGAGTTACGAGTTTGGTCTACATTTGAAACAATGCGGAATAGTTTCAGCAACTCCGCCACCCGGAACACCACAGCGTAATGGTGTGTCGAACGTCGTGTCGTACTTTACTAGATATGGTACGATCTATGATGTCTCTTCAGATTTACCGCTATCGTTTTGGGGTTATGCTCTAGAGACGGCCGCATTCACCTGAATAGAACACCGTCGAAATCCATTGAGACGACACCTTATGAACTGTGGTTTAGCAAGAAACCAAAGTTGTCGTTTCTTAAAATTTGGGGATGCGATGCTTATGTGAAAAAGCTTCAACCCGATAAGCTCGAACCCAAATCGAGAAATGTGTCTTCATAGGATACCCAAAGGAGACAGTTGGGTACACCTTCTATCACAGATCCGAAGGCAAGACATTCGTTGCTAAGAATGGATCCTTTCTAGAGAAGGAGTTTCTCTCGAAAGAAGTGAGTGGGAGGAAAGTGGAACTTGATGAGGTAATAGTACCTTCTCCCTTACTTGAAAGTAGTTAAATCGCGAAAACCAGTTTACGAGACACCTACGCCAAGTAGTGAGGAAGTTGATGATGTTGATCATGAAACTTCAGATCAAGTTATCGCAGAACCTCGTAGATCAACGAGTAAGATCCACACCGAGTGGTACGGTAATCCTGTTCGAAGTCATGCTACTAGATCATGATGAACCTCGAACTATGAAGAAGCGATGGTGAGCCCAGATTCCATAAAATGGCTTGAGGCCATGAAATCGAGATGGGATCCATGTATGAAAACAAAGTGTGGACTTTGGTTGACTTGCCCGAGGGTAGGCAAGCAATAGAAAACAAGTGGATCTTCAAGAAGAAGACCGACGCGACGGTAATGTTATCGTCTATAAAGCTCGACTTATCGCAAAAGGTTTTCGACAAGTTCAAGGGATTGACTACGATGAGACCTTCTCACCAGTAGCGATGCTTAAGTCCGTCCGAATCATGTTAGCAATTGCCGCATTTTATAATTATGAAATTTGGCAAATGGATGTAAAGACTGCATTCTGAATGGATTTACGGAAGAAGAGTTGTATATGATGCAACGAAAGGTTTTATCGATCCAAAGGAGCTAACAAAGTGTGCAAGCTCCAATGATCCATATATGGACTGGTGCAAGCATCTCGGAGTTGGAATAAGCGCTTTGATAGTGTGATCAAAGCATTTGGGTTTGTCTGAGACTTTTGGAAGCTTTGTATTTACAAGAAAGTGAGTGGGAGCTCAGAGCATTTCCGATCTTATATGTGGATGACATATTACTGATCGGAAATGATATAGAATTTCTGGATAGCATAAAGGGATACTTGAATAAGAGTTTTCAATGAAAGACCTCGGTGAAGCTGCTTACATATTGGGCATCAAGATCTATAGAGATAGATCAAGGCGCTTAATTGGACTTTCACAAAGCACATACCTTGACAAAGTTTTGAAGAAGTTCAAAATGGATCAAGCAAAGAAAGGGTTCTTGCACGTGTTACAAGGTGTGAAGTTGAGTCGACTCAATGCCCGACCACTGCAGAAGATAGAGAGAAGATGAAAGATGTTCCCTATGCTTCAGCCATAGGCTCTATCATGTATGCAATGCTGTGTACCGGACTGATGTGTGCCTTGCTATAAGCCTAGCAGGAGGTACCAAAGTAATCCAGAGTGGATCATCGGACAGCGTCAAGAACATCTGAAATACCGAAAAGGACGAAGGATATGTTTCTCGTATATGGAGGTGACAAAGAGCTCATCGTGGCAGTTACGTTGATGCAAGCTTTGACACCGATCCGGACGATTCTAAATCGCAGACCGGATACGTATTTACACTAAACGGAGGAGCTGTCGGTTGGTGCAGTTCTAAACAAAGCGTCGTGAAGGGATCTACATGTGAAGCGGAATACATAGCAGCTTCGAAGCAGCTAATGAAGGAGTCGGATGAAGGAGTTCATATCCGATCTAGGTGTCATACCTAGTGCATCGGGTCCAATGAAAATCTTCGTGACAATCTCGAGCAATTGCCTTAGCAAAGGAATCCAGATTTCACAAGAGGACCAAACACATCAAGAGACGCTTCAATTCCATCCGGACTTAGTCGGGCCGGAGACATAGAGATTTGCAAGATACATACGGATCTGAATGTTGCGCACCCGTTGACTAAGCCTCTTCCACGAGCAAAACATGATCAGCACCAAGACTCCATGGGTGTTAGAATCATTACTGTAATCTAGATTATTGACTCTAGTGCAAGTGGGAGGCTGAAGGAAATATGCCCTAGAGGCAATAATAAAGTTATTATTTATTTCCTTATTTCATGATAAATGTTTATCATTCATGCTAGAATTGTATTAACCGGAAACATGATACATGTGTGAATGCATAGACAAAACAAGATGTCACTAGTATGCCTCTACTAGACTAGCTTGTTAATCAAAGATGGTTATGTTTCCTAACCATGAACAAAGGAGTTGTTATTTGATTAACGAGGTCACATCATTAGTAGAATGATCTGATTGACATGACCCATTCCCTTAGCTTAGCACACGATCGCTTAGTATGTTGCTACCGCTTTTATCCATGACTTATACATGTTCCTGTAACTATGAGATTATGCAACTCCGTTTACGGAGGAACACTTTGGTACTACCAAACGTCACAACGAATCGGGTGATTATAAAGGAGTACTACAGTGTCTCCAAAGGCGATGTTGGGTTGGCGTATTTGAGATTAGGTTTTGTCACTCCGATAGTCGGAGAGGTATCTCTGGCCCTCTCGGTAATGCACATCATGAAGCCTTGCAAGCACTACAACTAATGAGTTAGTTGTGAGATAATGTATTACGGAACGAGTAAAGAGACTTGCCGTAACGAGATTGAACTAGGTATTGGATACCGACGATCGAATCTCGGGCAAGTAACATACCGATGACAAAGGGAACAACGTATGTTGTTATGCGGTCTGACCGACAAAGATCTTCGTAGAATATGTAGGAACCAATATGGGCATCCAGGTCCCGCTGTTGGTTATTGACCGTGAATGGTTCTAGGTCATGTCTACATTGTTCTCGAACCGTAGGGTCCGCACGCTTAAGGTTTCGATGACAGTTATTATGAGTTTATGTATTTTGATGTACCGAAGGAGTTCGGAGTCCCGGATGTGATCACGGACATGACGAGGAGTCTCGGAATGGTCGAGACATAAAGATTGATATATTGGAAGCCTATGTTTGGAGTTCGGAATGGTTCCGGGCGAAAACGGGAATTTACCGGAGTACCGGGAGGTTACCGGAACCCCCCCGGGAGGTAAATGGGCCTCGATGGGCCTTAGTGGAAAGGAGAAGGGGCAGCCCTAGGAGGGCGCCCCCCCCTTCCCTAGTCCTACTAGGACTAGGAGAAGGGGCCGCCCTCTCTCTTTCCCCTCCGGAATCCTAGTCCAACTAGGATTGGGGGGGGAATCCTACTCCCAGAGGGAGTAGGACTCCTAGGGCGCACCTCCTTAGGCCGCCGGCCCCCTCCCCCCTGGCTCCTTTATATACGGGGGCAGGGGGGCACCTTGGAAAACAACAAGTTGATCGTGAGATCGTTCCTTAGCCGTGTCGGTGCCCCTCCACCATATTCCACCTCGGTTATACCGTCGCTGCTTAGGCGAAGCCCTGCGCCGTGAAACATCAAGATCGTCACCACGCCGTCGTCTTGTGACGAACTCTCCTCGACACTCGGCTGGATCGAGTCTGAGGGACGCCATCGAGCTGTACGTGTGTCAAGAACTCGGGGCGTCGAGTAACGGCGCCGGATCGGTCGGATCGCGAGGAGAACGTCGACTACTTCCTCTACGCTGTGATCGCTTCGCTTCGGGTCTACAAGGGTATGTGGACAACACTCTCCCCTCTCGTTGCTATACATCACCATGATCTTGCGTGTGCGTAGGAAAATTTTTGAAATTACTACGTTACCCAACAAGACGGTGGTCTTGCAATAGAGAAGAGGGAGAGGAGAGGAGGTGGTTTTGGAATGGAGATGATGGAGAGGAGAGGAGGTGGTTTTGCAATGGAGAGAAATCAGAAGAGGGAGAGGCGAGACGGTGGTTTTGGAATGGAGATGATGGAGAGGAGAGGAGGTGGTTTTGAAATGGAGATAATGGAGAGGAGAGGAGAGGAGATGGTTTTGCAATGGAGAAGATCAGAAGAGGGAGAGGCGAGACATTTGTTTTGGAATGGAGATGATGGAGAGGAGAGGATGTGGTTTTGCAATGGAGAAGAGGGAGAGGAGCGTGCGGCAGCGATTTAGGATTGGGCGAGAGGGCCGGCGCGCTATGACTGGATCAAAATCAAACTCAATTTACCCTTCAATTAAGAAAGCGACCCCACATTAACTAGTCTCCCTTTTATGCTGGGTCATAATTGACCATGATTTTCGCACATAAAATATATGTTATACATTGCAAAAATAATATAATTTGAAAGTACATTCAGATACGAACCAAACGATACAATTTTTGGTGACATGCATTCACATTTTGCTTGTCACATACAGTACGTGGTCAAACTTTGACCCAAAAAACGCAAAACAACAAAAAAATACTTCCAAGACCAGCGCCGCTCTTCCGCTCTTCTCCTCTTAAACCACTGACGCTCCTCTCCTGTTCTAATCTAAATCCAGTAACGCTCCTCTCCTCTTCCATTTCAAAACCACCGCCCCTCCTCTCCTGTTCCAGTCCAAAACCAGCGTCGCTCCTCTCCCGTTCTAATCCAAAACCAGCACTGCTCCTATCCTCTTCCATTCAAAAACCACCATCGGCGAGTGAAGGTGTTGTGGAGAAGTAGATCGGAGGAGTACAACCGATACGTGAGGATCGCAGACGGCGACCCTGTGAAGCTATCTAGGATGTTGGAGATACAGTCTTGGTTTGACAACAAGGACCAACTAGCAGCGACGGCGACATCCATGGCCAAATATCTGCAACAGAGCGAAAAGGCGGCGATACTCCGGAGGAGTCGCCCGAGTACATAGAGCTGCTCCTCTGGGCCATGGAGCAAACAGATTCACCGAATCCGATCGTGAGGGAGCGGTGGTGGGAGTATCAATCCCAGATGGAGCATCCACCAGAGATTGAAAGATCGAGCATCTATAGGGTGCCGTTTGTGAGGGTGTCCTGCCAGAGCGAGCCGGTGGAGTCTTCGTCTACCAAACCCAACTGCAAGAGGAAAAAAGCAGTTGGCCCGACGACGCTTCCCCGCCATCGTCTCCCTCGCCGTTCACATCGTCTCACGGGGCGGCTGTCTGCCGCCGAGGAATAGGAGGGGGCTTCCCCCCCAGCCCAATAGTCGGGCAGGATGTGAATTGTCAGGAGGAGCTTAGGGTTGTCAGTATTTGCAGGTTGTGAATTGTGTTTTGTGTTGTGTATTTTGAGAGTACTTTTAGATATGAATGTATTTTGAATTTCAGATTTGTAGTATTGAGCATATGAAGAATTTTATGAATTCTACAGATCTATTTTTAGCACTTAAAAAAATGTAGTTTCATAGGAGTATAAAAGTGCAGATGAGAAGAAACTGCAAGTTTCAGTTTCAGATAAGAAACTGCAAGTTCAGTTTCAGATAAGAAACTGCAATTTTCATAGGCAGAGCATTTATATTAACACGGCCTTTTCAAACAGGGTTAACATCATGTTGGAAGTTTTATTCGTGGTCAAAAATGGAACTACCAGCCAGTTAACATCATGCTGATCAACATTCATGCATAGCACTTCTTCAAATGATGCACAGTCAAAATGCCCACACAATGTTGAGTGTGCGAAACACAGAGAAAACGAGGGACGAAGTTTTGACAAGTGTTGGACATGGTTTTGGGCTGCCCCGTCTAGGCTTTCATTTTCAACATGCGCAGCCCACGACCTCGAATGGGAGGGCCTGTTTGTATATTCTTAGGGCCGTCATGTATCGACCGGCCTATGAACCTCCCATCCGATGTTTTATTTTTGGCAGCCCAATTTATGTATTTTTTTGAAGAAAACGCAGAGGTCTGTTCTATTTTTCTATATAAGAATAGGAACGCCAGGTACAACTTATGTTTCCCTTCTAACTATATTATATATATTTAAATTATTTTATATGTTATTATATATTATTTTTATTGTCATCATATATTTAACAGATACTTACATATGTAAGAAAACAATATCCCACATCTTATTAGCTTATAAAAATAATTTCTTAACAAATAAAATCCTCGATTGTTTTGGCACAAAAATCCTAGTGATTGTGTACAAAAGCTTGGTAAGATTTAAGGACGAATGTAATAATATCACTTATTATTTAAATATATTTATAACAAAATGCTCAGCCCTTTTTTATTTTTTGATAACATTGCTGGCCCAACCCAACATTATAATTAGAATCAGCCCAGCAAAATTGTGTATCTAGATAAAGTGCAAATGGCCTGTAATTTTTTAGGAAATAAAATAAGTGGTCCGCATGAAAGCTACATTAATTGTTCACCCAGCCCAGCTAATGGCTGTAATTCAAAAAAAAGATCAAATTGAATGTAAATTCTACCGGGGGAAAAAGACAATAAATTCTGAAAAAATGGGTTGAATACGTGCCACATTTTTGGAGGCTGAAATGTGGGCCAATAGGTCGAAGCCAACGCAAGTCGTTGTCAATTTAGTCAACAAATGATTCTGACATGTTAGCCGTTGGATTTACATCCAACGGCCGGCATCCATCTTCAATCTCTCGTCTTCTTCCTCCAGCGCCGCCGGACCACCTCCCGCCTCCTGCTGCTAACAGCTCTGCTTAGCACGCTTCACTATGAAGCGCTACTCCATTGTTGGCCAGGCCATCCCTCCACCCCTTCACACCTCCTGTTCTTCTCCATCGACTGCCGAACCACACCGCACTAGAACCAGGTAACCCTCGTACAGCTCTCCGTCTGCGACTCTACTCCCGCGTCTTCCCATCTCCGGCCCGTTGCTGTCCGGGGCCTCGCCGTCGTCCACCACCTTGGATGCGCTCGGCGTGGTGTGGTCAACGTGGTCAACAAACAACACCATCAGAAGTAGACTTTGCGTGGAGAGGCTGACAGCTGGGTCCACGGCCGCACACAAGGAAATGCCTCCTTATTACGCGCAAAATAATGATTCCTCCACCTGACATCTGGGATCCACCGAAGGGCCTCTATATTTCGCGAAAAAATGTCCCCCCGCGACTTGTCGGACCCACCAACTATCTTCACACGCAAGGAAGTGCCTCCTTATTACGCACAAAAAAAATGAATACTCCCCCTGCCAGCTAGAACCCAGCATACTGGGAGGCTGACTTGTGGGCCTACCAAGTTGACGGGGATGGAGGGCTTTGCCAACTTAGTCAATATGAACGATTCTAGCTCATGTTACCATACGATGTTCATCCAACGGTTGTAGTGCTTCTTCAACCTCTGGTCTTCTTGCTCCAGCCGCCAAAACCAGCGCCGGTCGTGCTGCAGTGCTCCTGCCTCCGTGGCAACAGGATGCCGCGGAGGCCTCACCGCCCCCTACTACTCCCACCGCTGGCCAGGCCATCCCTCTACTGACCCACACCCCCTGTTATTCTGTGGCGACAACAGCCTCACACCGCAGCCGAACCAGTAAACCCTTGTACTCCTCTTCACGTGGGCATCCACTGCTGCGTCTTCCCCGGCTCTGAGTCGTCCCCTTCCTGGGCCTCGCCGTCGTCCACCGCCGTGGTGCTCTCGGCGCGGCGTGGTCAACGTGGTCAAGGAACGACTTCCATCGGACGTGGACTGTACGTGGAGAGGCTGACAGCTGGGTCCACAGCCGCAGCAAGGAAGTGCCTCCATATTACGCGGAAAATAATGATTCCTCCACCTGACATCGGGGACCCACCGGACGGGCCACCTTATTTCGCGAAAAAAAGTTTCCCCCGACTGCTGGGACCCACCAGCTACATCTTCGCACGCAAGGAAGTGCGCCCGGGCAAAAAAAACGATTCGCCCCCATGACTGCTGGGACCCACCAGCTACATCTTCGCACGCAAGGAAGTGCGTCCGGGCAAAAAAACGATTCGCCCCCCTGACTGCTGGGACCCACCAGCTACATCTTCGCACGCAAAGTGCGTCTGGGCAAAAAAAGATTCGCCCCTCTGACTGCTGGGGGCCCACCAGCTACATTTCCGCACGCAAGGAACTGCCTGACAGTCGGGACCCACCTGGTCGAAGCGTACGTAGCATTGTCATTCTGGCCGCGAACGTGTACGTACGTATATACTGGTCGATGTAGAGGCGCGCACGTGTCGTAGTAGAGGCGCGTACATGTCGTAGTAGAGGCGCGCACGTAGCATGTACACGTACGTACAACGGCCATGGTGCAAGAAAGAAAATATGGCCACGTATGTGTCCATACGGGCGGGGTCTCGAACGCGTAGTCGCGCATACGTACGGCGAGGGCTCGTGTTCATGGGGAGGCAACGGAATGCGTCGTGTTCATGGGGAGGCAACGGAATGCGTCGTGTTCATGGGGAGGCAACGGAATGCCTCGTGTTCATGGGGAGGCAACGGAATGCGTCGTGTTCATTGGGAGGAAACGGAACGCGTGGGAGCCAACCGGCTTGGATGGAACAGGCGATGGAAACGAGGCCTGGCGTAGCGCAAAACGGAGGAAACGGACCTCCTACGGTCGAAACGGGGGTCCTGTTGATCGGGAGGGGTGTGGCGTACCACAAAACGGAGGAAACGGACCTCCTACGGTCGAAACGGGGGTCCTGTTGATTGGGAGGGGTGTGGCGTACCGCAAAATGGACGAAACGGACTTGTGTTGGAGCGCTACGGTCGAAACGGGGGTCCTGTTCATCGGGAGGGGTGTGGCGTGCGCAAAACGGACTCCACGGGATACTGTTCATCTCCACCGTCGACCTCCTCCAGCCTCCACGGGCTACCGTCGACCTCCTCCAGCCTCCACGGGCTCCTGTTCATCCAACCTCCACGGCGCGCTACTCCACCGGCTACTGTTCAACCACCCCTCCACCGTCTACTGTTCACCCAGCCCTCCACAGTCTACTGTTCATCCAGCCCTCCACACCACGGGGTCCTGTCCAACCACCCCTCCACGGCCACCCCTCCACCGTCTACTGTTCATCCAGCCCTCCACACAACGGGTTCCTGTTCATCCAGAGGCAATGCCACCATTCACTGTTCATCCAACCCCCCCCCCCCCAACACTCACTGTTCATCCATCGATCGGCTTCAGTTAGCAGCAGTAGTGAAGGAATCGCTCCATCGGGTTCAGTTAACAGCCATCGAGCGATCGCTCGGGTTTAGTAACGCGTAGCCTACAGTGCAATCGCTCCGGTTCAGTTAGAGCCCAACGCCTTGCTCGGGTTCAGTTAGAGCCAACGCCTACTTTTGTCTGAGAGAAACGCAGCATCGCCGCCTCAACCTCCCACCGTAACCGGCAACTCCCCGAAATTTTCCTCCCCCTCGCTTCTACCATGGTTTTTTTGTCATGGACGGCCCAAAGAATGTCATGCAGCTGGGTCTCCATCCCATCCAGGACGAAAAGCCCATTTTCTGTCATGATTTTTTGCCATAGAAGTAGGAGCCCACCACATCTATGATGATATCGGGTTTTGTCACAATTATCATCATAGAAGTGTCATATGTATGACAGAAAAACAAATTCGTTCGGCCAAAAATGTCACGGATGTGTCTTTTTTTTGTAGTGATATAAGCCACCCCCTCCTCTGGCAGAAGGGTTCGCACCCCCTGTAACATCACACATATAATCCAATCGACCGCCTCCGGGCACCGAGACGTAGGGCTATTACTTCCACCGAGAAGGGTCTGAACTCGCCAACCCCGTGTGTACACCTTCACCATAGCTGAGATCTTGCCTCTCCATACCTACCCCCCTTTCTACTGTTAGTCTTAGAACTACGACAGTTGGCGCCCACCGTGGGGCAGGTGTCTTAGCGACTTGTTGGTGAAGTTGCAAGTTTTTCCGATCATCGTCATCATGGTTTCCAGCGGCGGATTGGCTGAGGGCCGCAAGATCCATCTCGGCGCGCTCGTTTTCATCGCCGAGGACTCCGCTTGGCTTCAGGAAGCTCCTCTTGACATTGAGGCGCTCCCTGTCCGAGGGGCGACGCACTTTCGCGCGTGTGTTCGCGGCATCCTTCTCCGGCAGCTGTCGACTCAGTATCGGTCGGCTCTGATGGTGTCTTCCCTCCCCGCTGTTCGACGCCGCAAGCGATCCGGTCGGTCACGGCTTCAGCGGTGGGTGAAACACGTGGTGTCTCGACGTTCGGCCACCCATCAAGTCGCGGCAATCGAGCCCGACGAAACTCTCCATGGACTGTTCGATCTGTCGACTGGCTCCGCGGAGACCGCATCCGAGTGCGATAGCAGCGACCCTGCGGCTGAAGTCTTGATGGTCGATGGACCGCATGGTCTGCCTGGTTTCCGCAGTGAAGACGGCGAGGATGGTGGCGGCTCCGTCGCGCATCCATGAGGAATACCATCCCGAACCCCTTTCTTCGCAGCAGAGGGAAGAACTTCGTCGCTACAACATGGATGCACTCCACACGCCCATCATTGGAGAAACCCCCCAGGCTAGGGCCTTGGAAGAGGTGCGCCTGGCTAATTTGGCTAAGCACAGTCGATTGGAGAACCTTCAGCGCGCTCTCGACGACAGCTTTTCCCGCCTCCACCTAAGGTACACCGCACGCCGTTCCAAAATCTCACAGCTGCAGCCCGAATAGCATAGTCAATTCAACCTTCCTAGACGGAGGCCAGCAGAGGTTTGATGCATATCCAGGCCTTTGCTTCGGGCAGCAGGAGAGCAGAACACAGCAGTGTCTCAGTCGCGGAATAGGATTCACAGCAGATCCGTAGTAGCGGATACAGTTCAGTCGGCCCACAGCCCAAGATCGCCCCTGCGGTGTGAAGGTCGTGGACAGTATGATCATCGGCTCAACCGCGACAATCATCGTCGAGTGCCCACGCCTCCTCCGAGGAGTGCATCATATGTGCCTCGGCAGAACGATGATAGACGCCGTCACAGTGGTGAGCATAGAGCACCAGTCGACCCAAGAGAGCCGGGCTTCGATGCGAGATCTATCCTTGTTCAAGGTCTAGTTGACCGGAACAGAGCGCATAGAGAAGACCCTGGCAGAGATCGTCCGAGTGGCAGCAGAGTGCATGTTTCCGGTCCAGAGTGTTTCAGCAGAGCTATCAGGGCGGCGGTGATTCCTCCCAACTTCAGGTTGGCGACCGGAGTCAGTAAGTACACTGGAGAGTCCAGGCCTGAAACTTGGCTTGAGGATTTCCAAGTGGCTTTGCAGATTGACGGTGGAAACGATGAAGTAGCAATGAAACATCTTCCTCTGATGTTGGAAGGGTCGATCCGAGCGTGGTTGACTCAGTTAGCTCCAGGCAGTATATATAGTTGGGAATAGCTCGCTCGAGTGTTCTTCAGAACTTTTGAGGGCACTTGTAAGCGGCCACCAGGATTGACAGAGTTGCAGCATTGTGTGCAGAAACCGAGTGAGACTTTAAGGGATTTCATTCAGAGGTGGACCACTTTGCATCACACCGTTGAAAATGTATCAGAGCATCAAGCAGTGTGCGCCTTCAAGGAAGGTGTCAAATACCGAGAGTCGGTCCTGAAGTTCGGTTGGACTGGAGATATGACTCTGACTCGGATGATGGAAATAGCCACCCGGTACGCTAACGGAGAAGAAGAGGATCGACTCTGTAGCGGAAAGAGTATACCAGTCGGCCAAGAGGCCGGTGGAGGCAATTCCAATCGGAAACAGAAGCATAAGGCCGAGCCCGCAGCACCCGTTGAGATTGCAGCAGTGGCTCAAGGAAAGTTTAAGGGAAAACCTAAAGGCCCCCTAAGAAGGAAATGATGTGTTGGATTTACCGTGTCACATCCACACGAAGAAAGACGAAGAGGGTAATCTGATCTACCCTAAGCATACCACTCGACAATGTCGACTCCTGATCCAGCAGTTCCGAGAGAAACAGCCCGGTGAGAAGGAGAAAGAGTCGGACAAAGATGAGGACAAAGAGGAAGACGACGGTTATCCCAAAGTCAATTCCACCCTCATGATTTTTGCTGATGTTGAGAGCAAGAGTCGATTTAAAGTTATCAACGGAGAAGTGAATATGGTCGCTCCGGAAACGACGACCACATACCTAAAATGGTCTCAGACAGCCATCACATTCGACCAATCTGACCACCCTGCGCGTGTAGCCACCCCCAGGAGGCAGGCATTGGTGGTTGACCCCATGGTCGGAGGCACTAGACTGACTAAAGTGCTGACGGACGGTGGTAGCGGCCTGAATATTCTTTATGCTGAAACCTTGAAGGGGATGGGCATTCCAATGTCCAAACTTAGCGAGAGCAAGATGAGTTTACATGGTGTTATCCCTGGAAAGAAAGCCGAATCACTCGGCCAGATCGCTCTCGACGTGGTTTTTGGTGATTCCAAGCATTACCGTAAGGAAAAGTTGACATTTGAAGTTTTGGATTTCCAGAGTGCTTATCATGCCATTCTGGGTAGGCCTGCCTACGCACGTTTTACGGCTCGACCATGTTATGTGTACCTCATGTTGAAGATGTCTGGCCCCAAAGGTGTGATCACAGTTACTGGCAATCGGCAAAAAGCAGAGGAATGCTTCCAGAAAGGTTCCAAAATTGCCGATGCACAAATGGCAACAGTTGAATTCCAAGAATATTAGAAGAATGTAGATCCGAGTGATTTGCTCCGAGCCAAGAAGCCTGCCATGGATTCTGCATTTCACTCGTCTGGAGAAACAAAGACGATTCATATTCACCCGACCGACCCCCAATGCCGCACCAACTCATATATCAATGACACTCGACAGCAAATAGGAAGAAGCGCTCATCTAGTTCCTCCGTGAGAACTAGGACATCTTTGCATGGAAACCCTCTGACATGCCAGGTGTACCTAGAGAACTGGCTGAGCACCATTTGCGTGTCGACCCCAAAGTAAAACCCATAAAAGAGCATCTTCGGCGGTCCGCCGTACAGAAGAGAAAAGCAATTGGCGAGGAAGTGGCTCGGTTGCTAGTAGCAGAGTTCATCCGTGAGATCTACCACTCTGAGTGGCTTGCCAATGTAGTCATGATCCCTAAGAAGGACGATTCACTTTGTATGTGCATTGATTTAAAGCATATCAATCGGGCCTGCCCGAAAGATCGTTTCCCTCTCCCCCGCATCGATCAGATTGTTGACTCGACGACGGGGTGTGAGCGCTTGTCTTTTTTAGATGCATATTCCGGGTATCATCAGATCCGACTGTATGGTCCCGATGAAATAAAAACAGCCTTCATCGCCCCATTGGGGTGCTTTTGCTATGTCACCATGCCATTTGTTCTTAAAAATGCGGGAGCCACACTCATGAGAATGATTCAGAAGTGCCTGCTCACTCAAATCAGTCGGAATGTGGAAGCATACATGGATGACATGGTGGTCAAGTCTCGCAAAGGTTCTGACATATTGACTGACCTCGCAGAAACCTTTGCCAACCTAAGAAGGTATGATATCAAGCTTAATCCGTCAAAGTGCACATTCGGAGTTCCAGGTGGAAAGTTACTCGGTTTTCTCGTTTCTGAACAAGGGATTGACGCCAATCCAGAAAAAGTTGATACCATCCTCCGAATGAAACGCCCTGTGCGTGTGCATGATGTTCAGAAGCTGACTAGTTGTTTGGCCTCCTTGAGTCGATTCATTTCTCGTCTCGGTGAAAAGGCCTTACCTGTTTACCGATTGATGAAGAAATCTGATAAGTTCGAGTGGACTGAGGAAGCTGATGCAGCGTTTGCAGAGCTCAAAATCCTGCTTTCCACCCAGCCGATGCTCGCTGCGCCAATCAGCAAAGAGCCTCTACTGCTTTATATTGCAGCCACTGGACAAGTTGTCAGTACAATACTCACGGTCGAGCGAGAAGAAGAAGGAAAGGCTTACAAGGTTCAGCACCCAGTATATTATCTCTCTAAAGTTTTGACTCCATCCAAGCAACGATATCCACACTATCAGAATCTTGTCTATGGAATCTACATGACCATGAAGAAGGTTGCACATTATTTCTCTGATCACTCCATTACAGTCGTCAGCGAAGCACAATTATCTGAAATTCTGAACAACAGAGATGCAACTGGTTGAGTGGCAAAATGGGCGATTGAACTCCTTCCATTGGATATCAAGTTTGAGGCAAAGAAAGCTATCAAGTCCCAAGCAATCACAGATTTCCTTGCTGAGTGGATTGAGCAGCAATTGCCGACTCAAGTTCACATGGAACATTGGACTATGTTCTTCGATGGCTCCAAGATGCTGAATGGTTCAGGTGCTGGGGTAGTATTGGTATCTCCCCATGGAGACAAGCTTAGCTATGTTCTCCAGATTCATTTTGAGTCCTCCAGTAACGAAGCTAAATATGAAGCACTTTTATACGGGTTGCGTATGGCCATTTCACTCGGCGTCCGTCGCCTTACGGTCTACGGCAACTCGGATTTGGTGGTTAATCAAGTGATGAAAGTGTGGGATGTCAGGAGCCCGGCCATGACTGGTTATTGCAATGTTGTAAGAAAGCTGGAAAAGAAGTTTGGAGGGTTGGAGCTTCACCATATACCCCGACTGAAAAATCAAGCTGCAGATGAGTTGACAAAGATAGGTTCAAAGAGAGAGGCCATTCCCAGCAATGTGTTTTTGGAGCATATTCATTCACCTTCAGTTTAGGAAGATCCTTTCGCTGAAGAGTCCCCACGGCCTAAGAGCACCACAAATCCGACTGAAGTCGAAATCCCAGCCGTGGTCGACTTAGTGATGGAGGTTTTGGTCATCACTCCCGACTGGATAGTGTCGTACGTTGCATAAATTCTTAGGAAAGAACTTCCAGAAGATGAAGAAGAGGCTCGACCGATCGTCCGACGATCTAAAGCCTTTACCGTGATAAAAGGTCAGTTGTTTCGTTGTTTTGGGATTGGACATGGTTGTACCTCTGAGGACTAGTAGGAGTGGATTTACCCATGTGCTAGTGGTAGTCGACAAGTTTACCAAATGGATCGAAGCCAAGCCCATTAAAAACCTTGAAGCAAGTACAGTTGTAAGTTTCATCAGAGAATTGATATTCAGATATGGTGTTCCACACAGCATCATCACGGATAATGGATCGAACTTCGACTCTGATGAATTCAGAGCCGTTTGTGCTTCCCAAGGCACGAGGAAAAATTACGCTTTGGTCGCCCATCCTCAGTCGAATGGGCAGGCTGAGAGAACAAATGGATTGATTCTCAAAGGACTGAAACCACGGTTGATGCGTGACCTCAAGCATGCAGCAGGGGCCTGGGTCGATGAACTTCCATCAGTACTTTGGGGATTGAGGACAACTCCTAATCGGTCGACTGGACGAACTCCATTCTTCTTAGTTTATGGAGCTGAAGCCATACTCCTGAGTGATTTGCTCCACAACGCGCCCCGAGTCAAACTCTTCTGAGAAGAGGAAGCAGAACAGGCTCGACAAGATGCAGTCGATCTCCTGGGAGAGGAAAGATAGATGGCCCTGATCCGGTCGACCATTTATCCGCAAGACCTGCGTCGATTCCATGCCAGAAACGTAAGGGGTCGGGCATTTCCGGAAGGAGACCTGGTTCTTCGAGTGGACCAGCAGAAACCACACAAGCTCGCTCCTGCTTGGGAAGGCCCTTTTGTCGTCATCAAAGTGCCCACAACGGAGCATATCGTCTTTTCAACGTCGAGCACAATAAAGATGAGCCATGCACTTGTAATGCAGAACTGCTCCGCCCCTTTTACTCTTAAAGTATTTAGACTATTGAGATGTAATAAGAAGTACCTTTTAGTTTGATTATCAAAAGACATGATTTTACAGTCTTCCGAATGATTGTTGTTCATTTTTTACATGTTCTAAAATCCCCTAGTGGGTGCCTTAGCTGCGAACCCGTTTCGCCTAAGTTGAAGAGAAAATCCTACCGAGTGTTGAGCCAACCTCTCACTCGGGGGCTTAGCTGCGAATCTATTTCGCCTAAGTATTAAAAAATCCTACCGAGTGGCGAGCCAGCCTCTCACTCGGGGGCTTAGCTGCAGTCCAGTACTCGCCTAAGTGTCAAAAAATCCTACTGAGTGGTGAGCCAGCCTCTCACTCTAGGGCTTAGCTGCAGTCCAGTACTCGCCTAAGTGTTAAAAAATCCTACCGAGTGGTGAGCCAGCCTCTCACTTGGGGGCTTAGCTGTAGTCCAGTACTCGCCTAAGTGTTAAAAAATCATACCGAGTGGTGAGCCAGCCTCTCACTCGGGGGCTTAGCTGCAGTCCAGTACTCGCCCAAGTTTAAAAGGTCCTACCAAACGGTACAGGTCGGCCACGACCCCCCCTCCGCCCCCCCGGGGCTGCACCGTCAAGAAGAAGGACGAGATTGTGGGAGCAATCCTCCCACTCGAGGGCTTAGATGCAGTCCAGTACTCGCCTAAGTTTGTAAAATCCTACCGAGTGGTGAGCAATCCTCCCACTCGGGGGCTTAGCTGCAGTACAGTACTCGCCCAAGTTTGAAAAATCCTACCGAGTGGTGAGCAATCCTCCCACTCGGGGGCTTAGCTGCAGTCCAGTACTCGCCTATGTTGGTAAAATCATCCCGACTGAAAACTGATCTTCTCACTCGGGGACTTAGCCATACGGTCCATCCTAATCCACAAGGACAGCAAAGTGCGGGTCGACCACAACCCCCACTTCAGAGTTGCACCATCAAGAAGAAGGACGAGATTGAGCATCTTGCCAAGGCGAGCCACTTTCGGGAACGTCAAGATCATTGTTGAATGCCTCACTGATAAGCTGGCCAGTCCCGCCGAGTGGTGCGGGTCGACCACGACCTCCCCCCCCCCCCCCGGGGGCTGCACCATCAAGAAGAAGGACGAGATTGTGCGCACTCTCAAAGGCCCATCCAACGGCTGGCGCCAAGGCAAACTGTTGACAGGAACGTCAAAACCATTGCTAAATGCCTTGCTGATGAGCTGATCAATGCTGCTCAAAGCTCGTCCAACTGGTCGACTGCGGATTCTTCTCCAGAAGCTGCATCAAACGAACAAAAACCAATCCGAGAGAAGAACAAGTATCACTCGAAGATAAACACAACGTATTCAAAGATAAGCCCAAAGGTTTCTAACCGCAGATTAAAGTACTCGGGTGTCAGGCCCGAAGGAGTTTTAACGATTACAAAATCACTCGGCATTCCGAGGCAAATGAGGGTGAATCATAGTGTTTTTTCAGTCACTCGGCGGGAGAAGGGCTGGCTGGGTCGCAGAAGCTATCAAGGTCGATGTTGTCGGCAATACGAGTGGCTGCCTCCAGGAAGGTGTCCATGAAGGACTGGAAGGAGTGCTTCTTAGTATTCACTACCTTGAGGGCCGCCATCTTGTCTTCCTTAGCCTCCTTGTAGTGCACTCGAACCAATGACAAGGCGACATCAACACCACAGCAAGCAGAGGACTTCTTCCACTCTTGCACTCGGCCAGGAATTTGATTGAGTCGAGTCATCAGCGACTCGAGGTCTTGAGAAAATTACGCCTGAGGCCAGAGTTCGGCGTCCACTCGGGGCATCGCAGCCTTCAGTCGAGCCAGATAGGCAACAACGCCGTCCAAGCGTGATTCCAGTCGTAGCAAGTTCATCGCAACGTCATCTTTCACGGGACAATTGATGGGGTCGAGACCTGTCCCTACCCGCCCAGTTTCAGCTTCAAAGTCCTGGCAAACTTCTGTTCCATTGCGAAAAACAATGAGTCGACAATATACTTCAATCGACGACAATTACCCAGTCGAGTAACCATACCTTCAAGCTTCGGAACTAGTTTCGCGGCAAGTTGTCCCAGATAGGACTCTAACTTGCCCGTCTTGGCTCTGAGGCCTCCAACTTCAGTGGTCAAGTTCTCCTTGTCCTTCTTCAGTTGCTCTACTTCTCGATTGGCTTCTGAGAAGGCGGTCTTCAACTTCGCGTTCTCCTCTTCCAACTTGCCGACTGAGGCCAGCTTCTGGTCCACAAGCGTTGTCTTCTCACGAGCTTCCTTCTGAGCAGCAGCAAGGTCCTGGTCCTTCTTCTCCAATGCTTCCTTCATTCTCTCTAAAGAAACAACACTCTTCAGACGAGCCTGAAGTTGATGGTTTTCACTACGCACATCTGCTTGCGTGAAGTCACTCAGTTCAAAGAGAATGAAAGAAAAAGCAGTGAAAGACGCAAGCTACTAAGTAGGCAAGACAGTCGAGTGGTTACCTCCAATGATGGCCGTCTCTTGTTGAACAGTCCTGAGGTTCTTCTTTGCGAGTTCAAGGTCAAGTTCAACGCTGATATGCTTCTTCTTTAACTCAGAAAGTCAAGCTCCAAGATCACAAGACCTCTGCAGTCAGCAAGAAAGATATATCACTCAACAGAAATAAGAGACAATGACAGTTAAAAGTTACTCTAAGACTACTGCCAAATAAAATATTCAACAGTAGTCTCGGGGACTACACCCGGTGGGTGAACTTAGCGTGCCCCCACTGGTTCAGATCAACACTCAACAGTGTCTACCCAGTGTGAGTCAAAAAAAAGAGATAAGGTTCTAAGACCTCATCCCACTACCAGCAGTCAACCATGGTCTCGGGGACTACACACAGTGGGTGCACTCGGCGTGCCCCCACTGATCCAGACAGTTTATTAAGTCTCAGCTCGAGTCGAGTGGAAGATTTCCTAAACTTTAAACAAAGGCACACCCCAGTGGGCGATCGGATATAGAACAACATTCAAAAGTTCAGACGGAGTTTGCTGACCCGAACATTGGTCTGTAGGGCAGTGTTGGCATTGTAAGCCACCTGACTAGCCTCGTGCATCACCTTCACCTGCTCCATGACAAGGTTCACCTAGCGAAGAGCCTCCCTGGCGGCACTCAGCGAGTCGTCTGGGTCTGATATGCAGCGAAGAGTGATGGCTCCAAGGCGGTCGAAGCAGTTACTGGGTCAGACGCGTGGAGTTGCACTGGAGTGGCAGGAGTCGGAGTAGTCGATCCCAACGGACGATTAGTCTTCAGCGGGTTGGCGAATGTGACATTGGTCCGAACCGGTTCTCCGGAACGTTTGACCACCACCTCAAGCGCCGGCGTTGACTGGGGGACTTGAACTTCAAGCCTCTTCCCGCTTGAGCCCCCACTCCTCTTCCTCCTCTCCTGTAGAGGCGCTTCTTCTTATTCATCATCAGGGAGCACGACGATCTCTTGCGGAACTACAGAAAGGGAGAAATATCAGAAATTCAGCCAATTGATGATCCATTCGACTAAATGAAGCCTGGTTGAACGGACTTACCAGCTCGAGAGGTGGCCTCCTCATCTCCTGGTGCTTTGTCGATGTCCATGTCAGTGGCAGCAGAGGTGGGGCTAGAAAGATACATGATCCGGTTGGTCAGAACAAAAACTTCAGTCGGCCTATGTAAACACAAGCGAAATACTCACCCCGAGGCAACAAGGACGTCCATCTTGATCCGTGGCAAAGTTTTCCGAGCCTTGGGAGGAGCAACCTTGGGCTGCTTGGCGACCTTCTCCGTCGGCTCCGGAGTCGACGTCCGAGTGTGCTTCTGAGTGTGAGTACTCGGAGCCACGTTCTTCCCGCGCCCGCCCACCGGGTCATGTTGCTGCTTGGATCGGTGTTCGGAGCGCAGCGGTGAGTCGACTTCTTCCTCTTATCCGACTCCTCGCTATCCTCCTCCTCCTTTTCTTCTGAAGACTCCCACTCACCACTCTCCTCTGTGCTGGCCTCTCCCTCCTGGTCCTGCTCCAGAGCTTGTTTGCCGTTGGGCATCGAATACATCTCAATGAAAACCTACAAGGAAAAAAGTCAAGTAAAAGTCAGTCGAGATCAAGTACGGTCGGAACATATATGCAAGACAGTCGGAATGAAGAGCATACCTTGTCGGGCTAGTTGTCGTCGTTGAAGGGGATGACTCGCCTGGATCCTCTGGGGTTGTCAGGGTTGCCCGTGATGCTCCTCAACCACATGGCCACGGTCTTGGGTGGAACTTCTTCTGGATGGACCCGAGTGGTGTCGTCAGATCCGGAGTACAGCCACATAGGATGATCACGAGCCTGGAGAGGCTGGATGCATCGACTGAGGAACGCTTCCAGCAGGTCCAGGCTAGTGACACCCTCATTGATCAGTTAGACCACTTTCTCCACCAACATCTTCATCTCCACGTTCTCGGCAACAGTCACTTTCAGTGGAGAAGGAGTCTGGACACGGTCGAATGTGAAGTGGGGAAGGCCAGTCGACTGACCTAGAGCTGCGACGTCCTGGCAGTAGAACTAGGTCGACTGCCAGCCTCTGACCGATTCAGGGAGGGTCATGGCAGGGAAAGCACTCCTATGCCTCTTCTGAATACCCAAACCCCCACACATCTGGATGACATGGGTCTTTGAGTCACTCGTTTTTGCTTTCTTGACCGAGTGGGATCGGATGGTGAAGATATGTTTGAACAGACCCCAATGCGGTCGATACCCCAAGAAGTTTTCACACATCAACACGAACACGGCCAAATACGTGATGGTGTTGGGAGAAAAATGGTGGAGTTGAGCACCGAAGAAATTCAGGAATCCCTGGAAGAAGGGGTGCGGAGGGAGTGAAAAACCCTGGTCTACGTGGGTGGCGAGCAGTACACACTCACCCGGTCAATGTTGTGGCTCCATCTCCCCCTATGGCAGCCTTGCCGCTCCCTTGGCGATCATCCCGGACTCCGCCAGCTCGTCCAGATCTTCTTGCTGGAGCAAAGACCAGATCCAATCGCCCTAGATCCATCCCGGCGATAGCCCTGCGCGCGATGACGACCTGCGGTTCTGCTTCTTGCCTTTCGCCGCCCCCGTCGCCTTCTTTGCACGCTCTAGCACCGCCGTCTTGTCCTTCACCATGGCGGCAAAGCGGCAGCGCCGAGAGCAGAAGAGCCGGGTGCGGTGGAGAAGCGGAGGAAGAAGGAGAAACAAGCGTGCACAATGCAGACGCCTCGGCCCCGTCGCCTTATAAAGGGTTGCTTCCGAGTGGCTGACGCGTGGGACTAGGCGATCCTGTCAAATCCCGCAACAGTCACGCGCAACGTACGTGGCGAAAAAGGCGACGCAGAAATCGAGCCATCATTGTTTATCTGCTCCGCCCGCTTCGGCGCTCCCCATCCCACGTGCTTCCCCGAAATTTCGTATTCCGTGAAATCCGGGATACACTGCAGTCAATCGCGCCAAAGATCCTGCACTCTAATACAAGATGCCATAAGTTCAGTCGACAACTCTCTGAATGGATCAAGGCGGCTGGGTCGATGCTGAAGTACCAACGTGAGTCTTCCATCTTGCAGAAAACGCTCGCGAAGGTGCAAAGCTCAGAACAAGTTCAAGTTCAACCTACTTTCCACTCGAACCTTAATCCATTTGGGGGCTACTGATGAGGATACAGACCTGGGGTAGGGTCATAGGCCTGACCTATACGTCCTACCCAAGGTCACTACCCTAGAAGATAAGAAGTCCAAGAGGCAGCAAGAGACCCCCAGTCAAAGATGTCGAGTGCAATCCACTCGACCAGTCATGTCACTCGGGAGTCCTCCTACCTACTATCACTCGACCATCCAAGGAATCACTCGACCTACCGAAGATCATGAGTCACTCAGCATTGCAACGGGCAGGCGTTCACTCTGTAGTCTTTAAGGTCATTAACAACACTTAAGGCTGGCGTTACCAGTAACACCCCCACTTTATGTACATTAAGTCCCTTGTAATGGAGGGCAGTGAGGGTCCTGGCGTACTCTATATAGGCCACCCCCCTCCTCTGGCACATGGGTTCGCACCCCCTGTAACATCACGCATATAATACAATCGACCGCCTCCGGGCACCGAGACGTAGGGCTATTACTTCCACCGAGAAGGGCCTGAACTCGTAAACCCCGTGTGTACACCTTCACCATAGCTGAGATCTTGCCTCTCCATATCTACCCCTCTTTCTACTGTCAGTCTTAGAACCACAACAGTGGCCATCGAGGATTGATGTAGCGAGGGTGATGGGGTGCTATACAGGCGGCTGAGAGCAGCAGCCGACCGCCAATGGGAAGAACCCATCAAACACGTGTGTCGTCGGAGATGGGGACGAGGAGGGTTGAAGCACGCGTGGAACTCCTTGGAGATGGAGGGTCGTGTCACCTGCTTTGAGGAGCCTCCTTCGCCGCCGCAGGCGACGGCTACCGCGGCGACGTGGTTCTTGTGGAAACGGCCTGGCGGCTAGGGTTGGGCGCCCCGGTGTCGCCCACGAGTGACACGGGAGCCTTCATCCGAGGAGCCTAGCTTCATCCCAGGTGCCTAGCTAGGTTTATCTTCTGCCTAGGTGAACATCAAAAGGAGTCCCTCCTTCTCGCCAATGACAGAGGGCCTCGTAGGCCGAAAGTCTTTAAATTCAACAATTTCTAGGCCTTCATGTTAGACTTTGCTGAGGCGGTACAGAAGGCTTGGAATGAGCCTTCCAACCATGTCGATCCTTATCCAGTGTTGCACCACAAGCTCAAAAACAGGGGCACTAGACTTGCCGGACAAAGTAGGGCGCTATTTTCAAAAACAAAGATCCTTCATGCCACCATCATGGTCATTCTTGATCTTGACATCCCACATGAAGAACGATCACTCTCTAATGAAGAGCAAGATCTTCAGACCAGGCTGAAAAGGCGAGTCATTAGCCTCCCAGTGGTTGGAATGGCTTGAAAGAGGCAATGTGGAATGACGAACCTCAAGTAAGGAGGTGCAAAACCAAAATTTTCCACCGCAAGATCAATGCTGGAAGAAGGGCAAACCATATCCATCGACGAAAGCACAACAATGGTTGGGTCATCGGGCACGAGCAAAAAGAAGAGCTAATACATGATCACTTCTCGGTGATGATGGGAAGAGAGGCCTATGATCCATTGACCTCAGTTGAGAAGAGCTCAATATGGAGACCCATGACTTGTCCGTTATAGACAACCCCATCCCTGGAGAAGAGGTCAAGGAGGTCATTGATGAAATGCCTAGTGAGAAGGCACCCGGTCTGGATGGGTTCACCGGCCTCTTTTTCAAGAGGTGTTGGGGCATCATCAAAGGTGGTGTTATGATAGTCTATTTGAGAGCCTCAACAGAGCCAACCTTCAATGGCTAAATTCCACAAATGTGATTTTTTTGCTAAAAAAGGAGCGGAGGGATCTCAGATTAGAGGCCAATTAGCTCCACCGGCCTCTTTTTCAAGAGGTGTTGGGGCATCATCTCAGATTTTTGATCTATATATAAGGAAGAGGAGGAAGAAGTGAAGGAGAAGATGGGACATTCTAGAAAGGAGAGGAGGAATGAAATAATGGGAGACAAAGGAAAAAGAAGGTGTGTGAAGGAAAAGGTTAAGGAGAGGAGAAAGAAGGGAGAGTAGGAAGAAAGAGATGCAAATTTGTATAGTGAGCTCAACTCAATTATTGAGCGAAACTACTAGTGTGCGCCCATTGTACCTCATGCCACCAATAAGCTATTCACTATTGGCATGCACGGTTAATGGCACACCACTATTAAATGGGTCCATGCACCAATTACTAGTGATGTGCATGACACTAGTGAGTGGGTCCCAGACACAAGTTACTAGTGGTGTGCCCCATAAAGATCCACGCTAGTAGTATAAATGATACTAGTGGTGTGTTGGCAATGTAAATTGGACCATGTCCCACTGATTAGTCCCACTAATTAGTGGTGTGCCCTTTTGGCTTGCAAGCCACTAGCATAAGGTTATCAGTAGCGCGAGCATTATTTTGAATGTCACTAGTATTTTCGGCTGATAATAGTGGTGTGGCTCCATAAGGTTGCGCCACTAATTCAGCTCCTCTGTAAGAGTTTTTGCACTAGTGGTATGACGAATGCCAATGTGTATTATGAAATGGTATGAACATATATTATATTATTACGAGTACTGTACGCAAAAATAGTAACCTAAAATTCCATCCCTAGAGATGGAATTGTGGGTGGTTCTAGATAGAAACAACTCATAATACTTGTGTATTGAAGGCGGTTTGAGTAGAAAAACCGTCTCTGGTCTTCTGACTAATCAATAGGTATTGGTGGAAAATCATTCCAGGTGGTTAGTGAACCACTTCCAATTCTATGTAGCAAAGCATGCTTAAATATGGAATGGAAAATCACCTAAGGCTTGTGTGTGAAAATTGTCTTGAAAGCTCGTTTCCGTACTAGTGTATAGAGCAATGATTTGCATCTTATAGTAGAAAGATTGACAACACACTTCTTTGTTAATAAGAAAGCAACATATGGTCGTTAATCGGTTCGTGTCCACTCCTGTAACAAACTTTCACCCCACTTTATAAATAAAACAATCATCATGTTCATATAACAAGTTCAAGTGCCAGAAAAATTAAAGTGAGTCTGTTGGGGCAACAACACAAACATGCTCTAATAAAAAGAAGGAAAAAGCCACCAAGTGGTGGGTAGATAGTACACTACTGCACGATGGTGCTAATGCGACACATGTATCGGAGACCCTTCGACCAAACTGTGTGTGTTGCATGAATCGCAAATGGTATCATAGTAAAACCATCACTAATAAAATGAACCATGTACGATGGTGGAGACATCAAGCATGATTTAGATTAGAGTCGTGTGCGTGATGCGGGGCATAAAGTTGATCCATCCAAACTACTTGTGCTTAGTCAAAATAACAGAAACGGTCAGCCAAATCAAAGTGTGTGTGGTAGACGGCATACAGTTCAATTGGGTTAACTGTTTGCGATGGGCCAAAATAATAGAAACGGTTAGCCAGATTAAGGTGTGTGCGATAGACGGCAAACAGTTCACTTGGATGAACTTTCTGCGATGAGCCAAAATAAACACAAACGATTCAGCTTAACAAGATGTGTGTGATACACGGGAAATAGCTCAGCAACCAGAATTGTGTGGGAAGAACGATAATAACATAGACGATTCCTGCTAATAAGTCATGTGTGTTGTGGGCAAACGCTTGCTGGTATACAATTGTGAGTGATTGATGAAATCATCACCGATGGGTTCCGTAGTTCAGTCCGTGTGCGATGTGATTTTCTTAGTTGGGCACATGCGTCGTGCTAGCTCCATTACCCACCACTTCCCTGTCGGATTCCCGCCACTGGCGATTGCCCATTAGCCTTGGCGGCGCGTGGCACACGGAGGCACAAGCGCAACCTATAGCCCTTCTACCTTTCCAAGCATGTCAACCCACCGAAGCGCTCTGCCAGCAACCTCCTCGACGAGGAAAACAAGCCAGCCGGTGCAGGCGACATGGCTCATCGAGGCCGAGGGCGTCCCCGGCAACGCGATGGACGATGTCGTGTTGTGCCTCATCGCCGGGGTTATGTTAATGTGTTTAATTAAGTCTAGAGGATCACTGTTAAAGGCTAATGATTAATATTTGAGGTTGAAAGAATATGACTAAGGTTAATTGTCCTCTGTCAAAATGAATGTTTAATGTCTAGGGCTAAGTGATTTCAGTTAAGGCCTATTTTGCTATGGGATTAGTGCTAGTCAGAGTTTTATGATGATTAACATGTTCTATTAGCTCTAGCAATGCCACGTTTCCACATCAAGTTTGGCCAATTAGCACTATTTTGGTTTGTGTTAAGCAAATAGAAAGAGGGGAATCAAATAAATCGCTCGAATTTTCCCCAAATTAGCAGAAAACCTAACCTAGAACTTTTTCCCCATTTTGAAAATACCCAAGTTAGAGCCTAAATGTATGATTTTTTAAGAAAAGAAGATCTTTTGGTGCTCACCTAGATGACGTCGGCCTTTGGGGTCTGCACGACCGCCGTTGTTTTGTTCACACCATGGTCGGGATGCCGCCGTCCTTCGGGATGTCACGCAGGATGATGAAGCAGCAGCCGTCGGGGCGGCGCACTAATGGACGCGTGCGTGCCGTGGTTGGGATGCCTCGCACCTTGTCGCCACCCCAAACGGTTGCACCGGCAGCCTCCGGTGAAATGTCTCCCCAACTGTGCTGCCTAACGGGCCATGTGCATGTCGCCAGCAGCTACTCTCGACGGAGGAGCGTGCTGGACTTGTCCACTGCACGCTTTTCCGACGAGGGCATCCACTGCACCACCATGGCCGACGAGCATCAGATCGCCGCGCGGCTGCCACTTGTTTGGACAGAGTGGGAAAATTGGGAGGAATAGGGAAATGAGGGCTAGGGTTTGACCCTTTAGTGGTTTTCCTCCTCTACATGGCGTTTGGAGTTGTCGACTCGATCTGATCTAACGGACAAGACCGACGCGGCTCTGGATGGGCCGTCAGCCCCTTAATGGGCCGCTTTCGCAGCCGGGCTTCGGCCTAGGTTGTCCTAGGCCAACACAAAGGTTTTTATGAGATTCTTTGTTGCTGGGCTGACCAAATAATGTGTTTCCGTGGGCTATTGGGCAAACTAAAGTTTTGTAAGTTCTTTTTCTTTTTTATTCAGTGCATTTTTTTTATAATGATTATCCTCCAAATTTTGCACTGTTAAAATTGAAAATAGCTAGAAAAATCATGTTATAAGTTATGTTTTAGTTTTCTGAATGAAATGGAACCCATGGTGTATTAATGTGATCATTCTTCTTAATACAGACCAACGTAGTTTTTCAATTTCGAATCACTCCATCAATTCCTTATTATTTTCTGCCAATAGTGATATAATTTGGATATAAATTTTGCATGAAAATTGATCAAACCAACTTAGGTTAATTTTTGTGCAGTTTAATTTAATCATGATGTTCTTTTCCTTTACTTGTGATATTTTGAAATTATGACAGCTTCCAGTCCTCGTGGTTTTGAGATCGAGCCACTTACTAGAAACAACTTCCAAACATGGAAGGACTCGTTGTTGTTGCACCTCGGCTAGCATGAGGTTAACCTCGCATTGAAGGAAAGTAAACCAGAGGAACCTAAAAAGGATGCCACTGGGGATGTTGAGCTTAAGAAAGCCTATGATGCTAAAGTTGAGAAGTGGGAGAGGTCAAACAGAATAGTGCTCCTAATTATGAACTTCTCTATCTTGGCTGAGATTGAAGGGGCTATCCCCGCCGACGAATATTTAAAATCGGTGGAAGAGCCATTTAAGGGCTCAGGGAAAGTTTATGCAGATGAGCTATTACATAAGCTGCTTGGAAAATATCATGGGCATGGACGTGTGAGGGAACACACATTAAGTATGAGCAATGTCACGGCAAAGCTCAAAACCATGAAGTGTGACATGAACGAAGAGCTGCTTGTGCTCTTAGTTTTTAAGTCACTACCCTCACAATTCAATCCATTCAAGATAAACTATAATTCTTTTCAAACTAAAAGGACACTACCTAAACTCATTGCATATTGCGTTCAGGAGGAAGAGAGAATAAAGAGTGAATAGAAAGATCAAGCTTATAATGTTAACTCTACAAAGAGGAAGCATGATATCAATGCTCATTGCAATAATGTGCCCAACAAATAGCAGTTTTTCAAAAAGAAACCTCCAAAGCCTAAGCAATGCAATGAGGCAAGTTGTTCACGTCCCACTCCTCCAGCGGCTACTCCAGTCAAGCTTACAAATTTCATTGGAGAATGAATTTGCAGCTTCTGCAAACAACCAAATCATATCAAGGTGGATTGTCCAAGTTTTCTAAAGTGGCTGGATAAGAATGGTAAGGATGAGATCACTCTTGTAGATGAATCTATGTATGTTGATTTTTCTAAATCTACATGGTGGATTGACTCAGGTGCGAATGTTCATGTCGCGAATTCTTTGCAATGATTCGATATAAGCCATACCCTAAGAAGGGGTACCAGAAGGCATAATGTCGCGAACGGGAAGGCGGTTGAAGTTGAAGTCATGGGCTCCCTCACCTTGAAGCTTGATATGTCTCCAATGTATCTATAATTATGAAGTAATTATATGGTTTTGGTATGATCTGCATGGAACTAACCTGGACTGACGTCGTTTTCAGCAAAACTACTGTGATGTTGTTTTTTGTGCAGAAATGGAAGTTCTCGAAACGAGCTAAAACTTTTTGACAATTCTTTTTGGAACAAAATAAACCCCCGAAGCTTCGTGGGAGGGCCAGAAGAGCCATGAGGAGAGCACAACCCACCATGGGGCGCCATAGGGGCCCGGCTTGCCCCGGTGAGTTGTGCTCACCTCGAGGCCCATCTTAGCGTGAAACCAACGCAAAAAATTCCTATAAGTACGGAAACCCCCAGAAATAACCCTAGATCAGAAGTTCCACCGCCGCAAGCCTCTGTAGCCATGAAAAAACAATCTATAACCCATGCCAGCACCCTGGCGGGAAATCATCACTGGTGGCCATCTTCATCATCCCGGCGGCCACCATGATGAGGAGGGAGTACTCCACCCTCGGGGCTGAGGGTTAGCTATGTGTTTAATCTCTCTCTCTCTCTCTCTCACTCTCTCTCTCTCTCGTGTTCTTGATGGCATGATCTTTATGTATCGCGGACTTTGTTAATATAGTTGGATGATATGGTGTTTATCCCTCTCTATCTTGTTGTGATGAATTGAGTTTTGCCTTTGAGGTTTCGTTTTATCGGATTGAATACTTTTATGGATTTAAGAGCACTTGATATAAGTCTTGCATATGAATACCTATGGTGACAATGCGGTATTATATTGATGCACTTGATATATGTTTTCGCACTCAACTCGCGGATTCTCGAGGTGACATTGGGGCCCTCTTTGATGATCTTTGCGTTCGATCGAGTATTATGAATATGAAATTGTTTGATGCATATCGTATAATTAACTCATGGATACTTGTTGACATTGGAGTATCTAGGTGACATTAGAGTTGGTTGATGTGTATCATATGGTGTTATTTTAGTACGAACTTTTGGATAGATCGAACAGAAAGAATAACTTTGAGTTATTTTAGTACAAACTCTTGGATAGATCGAATGGAAAGAATAACTTTAAGGTGGTTTCATACCCTAGAAATAGTTTCTTCTTATGTTCTCCGCTAGATAATAACTTTGGAGTGATTCTTCATCACACGTTGAGGGATGGTTATAAGATCCAATTAGATTGGCACTGTTGATAGATTGCACTAGCGAAAGTATGGACCCTAGGCCTCATTTTCAAGCATAGCAATAACGTTTGTGCTCTGTTTTATCAATTGCTACCTTGCTATTTTTTATTGTTCTTATCACAAAAATCAATATATACTATCATTACAACACTTGTGTCACCATCTCTTCGCCGAACTAGTGCACCTATACAATTTACCATTGTATTTGGTGTGTTGGGGACACTACAAGAGACTCTTTGTTATTTGGTTGCAGGGTTGTTTGAGAGAGACCATCTTCATCCTACGCCTCCCATGGACTGATGAACCTTAGGTCATCCACTTGAGGGTAATTTGCTACTGTCCTACAAAACTCTGCGCTTGGAGGCCCAACACGAGTCTACAAGAACAAGTTGTGTAGTAGACATCAAGCTCTTTTCTGGCGCCGTTGCCGGGGAGGTGAGGGCTCGAAGGTATATCTTTAGATCTTGCAGTCGAATAGTTTAGTTTCTTGTTTTATCACTAGTTTGGTTTATAAAATAAAACTACAAAAAAATGGAATTGAGGTGGCCTCATATTATTCGTCTTTATCATGTCTTTCTTGAAAATGTTGGAAAGGAAAATTCTGCTCAATTGATAAAAGAAGAATTCAATAAAATGTTTGACATAAAATCCTTGAATGATGAGCATGATTGCAATGTTGTTAGTATGAATTCTTTGAATATGCATGATACTAATGATATGCAAAATCATAAGCTTGGGGATGCTATGTTTGATGAAGATGATATTTTTTGTCCCAAAGGTTTGATGAGAAAGTTTATTATGATGAAAGCATGCCTCCTATTTATGATGATTATACTTATGAAAGTGGATTTGGAGAGGTCATGACTTTATTTAGTGATGAATCCACTATTTTGGAAGAGGTTTCAATTGATTATGAAAACAAAGTTGCTACCAATGATGATTATGGCGATGAAATGTATGCTATATTGAATAATCATAACCATGAAACTTGTCATCATGATTTTAATTTTCAATCACATGATAGTTATTTTGGTGAATTTGCTCCCAGTACTATGAATGAGAAGAAATTTGCTATGTGGAGATTAACAAAAATTTTGTGCTTGTGGATCATAAAAAGAATGATTTATGTGATAGTTATATTGTTGAATTCATTCATGATGCTACTGAAAATTATTATGAGATAGGAACATATGCTTTTACATATTGCAATAATATCAAGTTTCCTCTCTATGTGTTGAGAATTTTCAAGTTATACTTGTTTTGCCTTCCTATGCTAGTTGATTCTTGGTCCCATAATTTGCTTTCTCACAAAATCCCTATGCATAGGAACTGGGTTAGACTTAAATGTGCTAGTCATATGCTTCATGATGCTCTCCTTGTTTCAATTCTCGTCTTTTATGTGAGCATCATTGAAATCATCATGCCTAGCTAAAAAGCCATTAAAGAAAAACGCTTGTTGGAGACAACACAACACTTTTACCTACTGTTTTTTTTGTGTTCACATGATTAATCTATTGTAGTAATCATGTTTTATAGCATTTGTTTCAATAAAGTGCCAAGTAAAGCCTTTGGGATAGTATGGATGCTAGTTTACTTGATTCTGTGCAAAACAGAAACTTTTGCACTCAGTGCAGGAATTTTAAAAATTCATTGGAACGTGATTTTGATCTTAGTTTTTTACAAACGGATTATAAAAAAATTTCCTACGTTTTCCTAATTTTTCAGAATTTTTGGAGTAACAGAAGTATGGTTAGACTACACATTACTACAGACTGTTCTGTTTTTGACAGATTCTGTTTTCAATGCATAGTTTGCTCGTTTTCTAGTTTCTATGGCTTATATTGCTCAATATAAATTGTGAAAATGATAAGGTACAGTAGGCATTGTGTGAGAAAAATTATGAATCTTGTCTTTGACAGTACCAAAGTGAATGATTTGCTCTTTATCATATTAACCTATCTCACGAAGTTCCGTTAAGTTTCGTGTGATTGAAGATTTGAAGTTTTGGGTGAGATATCGATATGAGGAGAATAAGGAGTGACAAGAACCTAAGCTTGGGGATGCCCAAGGCACCCCAAGGTAATATTCAAGGAATATCCAAGCAACTAAGCTTGGGGATGCCCCGGAAGACATCCCCTCTTTCGTCTCCAACATTATCGGTAACCTCACTTGGAGCTATATTTTCATTCGTCACATGATATTAGTTTTACTTGGAGTGTCATTTCATTTTGTTAGGATTTTATTTCTGATATTTAGAATAATTTTTTGCATCTTTTATTTCAATAAAAGTGGCAAGGATAGCCTTCACCATGCTTATTTTGCAAGCATATGAGTTGTTGTTTCAAAACAAAAAGTTTATCATTGTTGCAAAAATTCCCCAGAAAAGTCAGAATATGAGAAAATGTTGAAACATTCTGCACAATAAGCTATGATAAATTTTCTGCAGTTTGGTAAATTTTCAGAATTGTTTGAGTTACATAAGTATTTATATTCTTGCATCCTTTACAGACTGTACTGTTTTGACAGATTGTTGTTATGTCTGCATATGTTTGCTTGTTTAATGATCCTATTTGAGGGTAGGACTACTAAATATGCAGAGGCATTTAGTATGCAATGTTAAAAAATAATTTTAGTGATTTGCTGCAGTTGAGAATGATAAGGTTATTGCATTGATTTATACTAACATATCTCACGAGTTCTTCTTGAGTTTTGTGTGGATGAAGTTTTTAAGATTTAGGGAAACCGTGAGATAAAAGGAATTAGGGAGACACATGAGCTCAAGCTTCGGGATGCCTAGGGCATCCCGAGATAATATTTCAAAAAGTCTCAAGCATCTAAGCTTGGGGATGCCCCGATAGGCATCCCAGCTTTCTTCATCAACAATTATTGGTTAGCCTCGGTTGAGCCTAAGTTTTTGCTTCTTCACATGATGTGTGCTATTCTTGGAATGACATTTTACTTTGTTTTGCTTGCTTTTTTTAATAAGATACTTAGATCTAAAAGTTTTTAAATAAAAGAGAGTCCTCAAATAATTACCCATTTACATCACTACTCGCTTGAACTTCACTTATATCTTTTCTGGAGTAGTTTCTCATTTGCTCTAGTGCTTCACTTATATCTTTTTGAGCATGGTGTGCTTTAAATTTTTCGAAGAAAAACTCTCATGCTTCACTTAGATTTATTTGAGAGTTAATAATTTTTTGAAGAAATTCTCTCATGTTTCACTTATATTATTTTGAGAGAAGAAAATGTTTTGCTCATGTTCTTCACTTAAATTTGCTTGAGCTTGTCAAAAGAAATTGCAACTTATGAAATTAGTCCCAAAGTGATAGATATTCAAGAGAGATATAATAAAAACTTTCATGAAGATCATTGGACAAATTGAACTTGATTCTTTGTAATAGTTTTGAGATATGATGATAGTAATATGTGAGTCATGTTTGTGAGTAATTATGCTTTAGTAAGAATATTTGTGTTAAGGTTTGTGATTCCCTATGCAAGCGCGAAAGTCAATAGTTATTAAATGAAATTACATCCTACTTGTGGTGCATTATTTGGTGTTAGTTATGCTCAATGTTTGTTTATGCGAATTTTCCTTTCTTGGTTGGTTGCTTCTCAATCTATTTGCTAGCCTCCATTTGTACTAAGTGAGAATACTACGTGTGCATCCAAACTCCTTAAACAAAGTTGCGCCATATGAGTCCAACATACCTACCTATATGCGGTATTTCCGTGCCGTTCCAAGTAAATTTGTATGTGCCAACTCTAATTTTCAAAATGAAATTCCTTTTGTGTGCCCGTACCACTCATGAAGCGGCAGGGGGTGGCCGATATTTTCCATGCTAGATGTGTTATTCTCAAGATGAGTGTTTATTCAATTGTTATTGCAGGAGAGTACGACGGTAATAGGGATGCCCAGTCCCGAAATGAAAAATAAATTTACTTTATGTTGTCAAATAATAAATTCCTTGGAAAGTGTTGGTATGGACGGCACCCGTGGATACGGCTAGTCGTGGAGTGTGAAAGTATGGTGGAAAAAGGAATAAACTTTATTTTATGTTTGGGATTACTCGGTCGTTTTTGTTGACGGGAAAAGTATGTCTCCCAAAATATTTTTATCTCTCAATTTAAGCTTTGAGCTCTGGCACCTCTACAAATCTCTGCTTCCCTCTATGAAGGGCCTATCTATTTACTTTATCCAATTTTTATTTGAGTCTCCATCTTCTCTTATAAAGCACCAACTAGGGAGCATTATTGTCATACTTGTGCATTGGATGTAGCTAATATTTGAGTGTGTTTCATGAATGGATCAATGATTGAGCATAATGGGCTAGGGATAGCTTTCTTTAGCATTGATCTTTTGAAAGATATGGTTGCTTTTTAGTATGCTTGAGTACTTATGTCTTCATGTAAAATTATAGACTATTGCTTTGAATCATTCGAGTCCAAATTTCCATGCTACAAAAGAAAGAGTATATGATGAGAATGATAGGTAGCATTCCACAACCAAACTTCCGCTTTCAATTGCTACTTTATCATGATAAGTTTTATGAGAAAGAATTTTTGTTATGATGATAGGAAAAGTGATTGAGATTATAATTGATCAACCTTATGCACCTTACTAGCATTCACACTTCATAACTTATTTCTTTTATCAATTACCTACTCGAGGACGAGTAGGAATTAAGCTTGGGGATGCTGATACGTCTCCAACGTATCTATTATTTATGATGTATTCATGCCATGTTTACTACAATTTTATATGGTTTTGGTCTGATTTGCATGGAACTAACTCGGACTGATGTTGTTTTCAGCAGAACTACCATGGTGTTGTTTTTTGTGCAGAAATGAAAGTTCCCGAAATGAGCTGAACATTTTTGACAATTTTTTTGGAACAAAAGATACCCCCGAAGCTTCATGGGAGGGCCAGAAGAGCCACGAGGAGGGCACAAACCACCACGGTGCGCCAGAGGGGCCCGACTTGCCCCGGTGGGTTATGCACACCTCGAGGCCCATCTTAGCGTGAAACCAACGCTAAAAATTCCTATAAATACATGAAGCCCCAGAAATAATCCTAGATCAGAAGATTCGCCGCCGCAAGCCTCTGTAGCCACAAAAATCCAATCAAGGCCCCATTCCGACACCCTGGCGGAGTGGAAAATCATCACTGGTGGCCATCTTCATCATCCCGGCGGCCACCATGATGAGGAGGGAGTAGTCCACCCTCAGGGCTGAGAGTTTGTACCAGTAGCTCTGTGTTTAATCTCTCTCTCTCTCTCTCTCTCTCATGTTCTTGATGGAACGATCTTGACGTATCGCGGGCTTTGTTAATATAGTTGGATCATATGGTGTTTCTCCCTCTCTATCTTGTTGTGATGAATTGAGTTTTAACTTTGAGATTTCGTTTTATCGGATTGAATACTTTTATAGATTTGAGAGAACTTGGTATATGTCTTGCATATGAATACCTGTGGTGACAATGGGGTATTATATTGATTCACTTGATATATGTTATGGCACTCAACTCACGGATTCCCGAGGTGACATTGGGATAATCTATGCATATGGGTTGATGCATGTTTTTGTCCTTGTTTCACCAGTAGAAATCTTGGGGCACTCTTTGAGGTTCTTTGTGTTTGATCGAGTATTATGAATCTGAAATTCTTTGATGTGTATCATATAATTAACTCATGGATACTTGTGGTGACATTGGAATATCTAGGTGACATTAGAGTTGGTTGATGTGTATCATATGGTGTTATTTTAGTACGATCTTTTGGATAGATCGAACGGAAATAATAACTTTGCGTTATTTTAGTAAGAACTCTTGAATAGATCAAACGGAAAGAATGACTGTAAGGTGGTTTCGTACCCTACAAATAATTTCTTCTTATGTTCTCTGCTAGATAAGAACTTTGAAGTGATTCTTCATTACACGTTAAGGGATGGTTACATGATCCAACTAGATGAGCATTTTTGAGAGATTGCACTAGTGAAAGTATGGACCCAAGGACTCATGTTCAAGCATAGTAATACCGTTAGGGCTCCGTTTTATCAATTGCTACCTTGCTGTTTTTTATTGTTCTTATCACAAAAATCAATATCTACTATCATTACTACACTTGTATCACCATCTCTTTGTCAAACTAGTGCACCTATACAATTTACCATTGTATTTGGTGTGTTGGGGATACGAGAGACTCTTTGTTATTTGGTTGCAGGGTTGTTTTAGAGAGACCATCTTCATCCTACGCCTCCCACAGATTGATAAACCTTAGGTCATCCACTTGAGGGAAATTTGCTACTGTCCTACAAAACTCTGCAATTGGAGGCCCAACATGAGTCTACAAGGACAAGTTGTGTAGTAGACATCAAAGCTGCACACCGCCTTCCTACTTCAGCTCAAGGACGCTCTTTATGTGCCTACATTGAGTAGGAACTTAATTTCAGTTTCATGTTTAGATGATTTTGGTTTTCATTTTACCTTAGGGGAGAAACAATGTTTTTAAAGTATTGTAATAAGGATGCTGGCCTCGCCATCTGAAGAGGCAAACTTTATATGTTAAATCTTTCCAATTATCCTATGTGTGTGAATCTCTGCGAGATGAATATGAATGAACACAATCAGGAAAAAAAAGGGAGAAGTAGCAATCCTTCTGCAAAATTATGGCATTGTCGCTTGGGCCACATTTCGAGGGGGGGTGGAACGATTGATTAAAGTAGACAACATCATCTGCCAGATTTCTCTGATGCACACAATTGTATAGACTGTATTAAGGGAAAATATGTGGAAACAATTAAGAATGGAGCAGTAAGAGCCACAAGGGTCCTTGAACATAATCATACTGACATATGCAGAGCTTTTAACGTAAAGTCTATGGATGGTTTTGATTTATTCATTACCTTCAAAGATGAGATCTCTCGCTATGGCTACACTTACCCTATACATGGGTGACGCCCCCGATTCAATCGTACACTAATCATACACACAAATGTGTACAATCAAGATAAGGGACTCACGGGAAGATATCACAACACAACTCTAGACACAAATAAAATAATATAATCTTTATATTACAAGCCAGGGGCCTCGAGGGCTCGAATACATAGCTCGATACACAAGAGTCAGCGGAAGCAACAATATCTGAGTACAGACATGAGTTAAACAAGGATTCCTTAAGAAGGCTAGCACAAAATCAACACGATTGAAGAGGCAAGGCCTCCTGCCTGGGACCTCCTAACTACTCCTGGTCTTCAGCGGCCTCCATGTAGTAGTAGTCGACGGGGGTGGCATCTGGCTCCAAGGATCCACCATCTGGTTGCAACAACCGGAAAGAAGAAAGAAGGGGGAAAAGGGGGTAGCGAAGCAACCGTGAGTACTCATCCAAAGTACTCGCAAGCATCAGATCTATACTAAGTATGCACTGGTATCAAATGGAAGGTTTGTATCCGTGGACCGAATGAGAATGCCGAATAGAGGGAAGGCCTAACCTATCAAAGACTAGCATCTTCAAGCAGCTCCAAGCATCTTGCAGCATGTAGAAGAGTAAAGAATAGCAGTTTAATTAACAAACATGTTGTAACATTAATGCCCAGAGATCCTTCCTCGAGTCCCTGCGAGAAAGCAATCCCGAAGCCACATATCTCAAGTATCCATTTGTAGTTGTATAAGATCAGGATATAAGTCTGAACGTCTGTTATCGTGCACACGGCTATTACTAGATAATCTTCCCTGCAGGGGTGCACCACGTTTTCCAACATGATTGATTACTCTGGTCGGACACACTTTTCTGGGTCAATGCCCGGCCTCGGAAAATCAACACGTCGTGGCCCTACCTAGGCTCAGTAGAGAGGTCCCCGCCGGTCTACATCCTAAGCACTCTGGGGTCTGGGCCCATCGCCCGTTGCACTCTGGATCATTGCGCACAGGGCGGGTCCAGGCTCCACCACTATAGGATGGTGCTGGCTCAGCCTTGCCGCACTGCTGAACTAGACATCTGACAAAGCTTCGGCTGATACTACGTCGTCGAGGCCCATAACTATTCTCATGTGGTGGTTGGTGCGTAAAGGCCAAAGGCCAAATCAGAACAAATACCCAAACCATAGTGTATTATTCGCTTGAGGAGACGAGCAGAGACTCACGATTGAAAGTGACCCCGTCGCCCGTTCTCATGGACTTACGACAAGGGCCTAGAATGCCCGGTCGTGCCACATCATTATCTTGCGGGTGCTCTCCGGGCCCTCCCGACGTTCACCAAGGTCTCAAGTAAAGTCAATGTAACCGTGTGTCCAAACATAAAGGGAAAACCCGAGGAATCACCCACGATGGATTCCACTCAATGTAATCATCAAGGTGAATGTAAGAGGGACCACCCTCGAGGTTCACACTAGAGGTGTTGAACGACAGAGCCGTATCAAGAATGGTTAAAGAGGAAATCACCCTCGATGACCACAACCGAATAGCTACACCACAGAATTACCATCAGGAGTGCGTTATGAGGGATCACCCTCGGCACTCGATAGTAGCTCTGCAGAGTCGAGCAACAAAAGGGGCGTGATGTGATGTGAGGTGTCGGGCTCTGGTCGTTGATCACGCTGATCGAGTCGTCGATGATGAAGCAGGGGCAACAAGGACAAGGTGGGGGTCACAGATGGATCACTAACCAACCTATACTAAGCAGTTTTAGGATAAGGAGATAGGTAACAATAGCAGGTACAAAAGCAGGCTATGCATCAGAATAGGAGCAAACAATAATAGTAGCAAAATCTAATGCAAGCATGAGAGTATATAATTGGTGATATCGGGATGATCAAAGGGGGGCTTGCCTAGTTGCTCAGACAAGAAGGAGGGTCGTCGTCGACGTAGTTGATCACAGGGGCATCAGCAGCGGTCTCGAGGTCTACCGGAGAAGAAGAAGGAGAAGTAACAGTAAATACACGCAAACATAAGCATAACAAGACAATAAGCGGGGCTAGAGGTGTTCTAACGCAGTGTTAGGCGATACTGGCGAAGGGGGAAACATCCGGGGAAGTTTTCCCGGTTCTGGACGTCTGTTAGACAGATGAACCGGAGGGGAAATGTTGCATGTTTGCTATGCTAGGGATGTGTGGCGGGCAAACAGACCGCATATTCGGATTCGTCTCAAAATTCTAAGCAACTTTCATGTAGAATTTTTTTTCATCCGAGTTACGGATTATTTATATGATTTTTCAAAGATTAAAACATTTTCTGGAATTATCTAAATTAACATAAATGTAATTATGACGTAAGCATGACTAGAGGATGAAGTCAGTAGTTAACAGCCGTACTGACCAGGTCAAACCTGCCAGTGGGGCCCACATGTCAACCTCTATTAATAAACAGAGTTTAAATTAAACTAAACTGAATTATTTAGCAGGCAGGCCCCACCTGTCATAGACTAATTAGCTAAACTAATTAGTTTTAATTATTAAAAAAATTTAATTAGCGGAATAGCGGTGGGGCCCGCACATCACTGGCTGGGGCCTGCCCAGTCAGCACAGTTAACCAGGTCAACTGGTCAACAGGGGGGCCAGGGGCCCCACTAGCAGTGACGCAGGGGGTGGGCCTGGCCGTGCCACGTCGGCGCTGTCGCCGGAGCAACGCCAACGAGGTGAAACGCGGCGGCGCGACCACGGGGTCATCAGAAAAAGGCTACAGGGCACGAGGAAGAGCGCGGCTAGGCACGTTCGAATGGCCACTCGACCGCGCGTCGAATGGTGGTGGCCGGAGCGGCTGGTGTGGCCAGAGCTGGGAGCTACGGCATCGCCAGCGGCGACTCGCTCGGGCGAGATACGACGAAGGCGATGTGGTGCATTCATGAGCAAGCTGAGAGGTTGGGCAAGGCGTACGCGTTGCAGCAAGGCTAACGGTCGCGAGCTCGTGACCATGTGGTCACCGGAGTCTCGCCGGCGATAAGACCCGCGGCGGAGCGTTCGGGTGCTACGGTGACAGCTAGCTAGGGCGCGCGAGAGAGACAGGAGGAAGCGGGGGCTCACCGAGCGGCACACACGGTGGACCTTGGGGGTTTAGTAGCTGCAAGGGCATCGCCGGAGTTGGTGAAGAGCGGCGGCGAAGGTTGTTGGAGCAGAGGAGGAAGACGGCGGCATCGTGGGCGTTGCGGTGGCTTCGAGCTCCAACGGGGTGCACCAGTCAAAGCAGCGGACGACAGCGGACCTTGGGGACACAGTGGGGCGGCGAGGTGGGCACGGTGGCAGTGGCTAGGCCGGAGCCATGGCGGCGGTGGCATTCGGCTGCGATGGGGAAGAAAGGAGCGGCGTGGTGGATCTGAGGGGGGAGGCGCAGGGGCCAAGAGGGGGCGAGTGGGAGATGGGATTGAGGAGGCGGGGGCGTGGCGGCCTTATCCCCTCCCGGCGTCGGTGCCGGCAAGGCGGTCGGGCGGGGACGCTCCCCTGTAGCGGCTCGGGTCGGGGGAACAGAGAGGAGGGAGGCGACCGGAAGAGATGGACTGGACTAGTTTGGTCTGCTGGGTTGCGCCATCCAGGTGGCTAAGGCCCAGGTGACAGTGGGCCTTATCTTTTTTTCCTTTTTCATTTCTTTTTTTATTAATAGAAGTTGTCTAGAAATAATTAGGGCTGCCAAAACACTTTTGATAAATGTGGAACTAGGCCACATAAATACTTTGTGAATTATGAAACTGCCACAAAATGTTTCAAGGCATTTGGAAGTGACTAGGTATTTTTAGAAATTAAATAAGGCAAGATAAATGTTGCTGACCACAAAATAAAATCCCAGGGGCATTTGGGAACTCAAAAGAGGTTGGTTCCAACATGAAAAATATCCAAGGATTATTTGCCACACTTTGAACATTTCAGCTTTCATGTTTGAAAACTTTGAATTTGAATATGAACAATGATTTGGATCGAGGATTAGCAACAGTAATGTGATGACATGGCACCATTAACAGGGGTTTTACTGTAGCTTCATTATCCGGGCGTCACAATTCTCCTCCACTACAAGAAATCTCGTCCCAAGATTTAAGAGTTGGATTAAGGGGGGAGACTTGGGAAGGACGGAGCTCAACACAAGATAGGTACCTAGGGGCTATGTTAGTGAATGTGGCACGGAGGCATCTCTCGAGTCGAAATTCAAGAAAGACGTCGAGAGCAAGGTAAGGAGGTGCAATAAGAAGCTTCAACCAGGTAGGCAATCGTTCGTTTTCTGAAACAGAGGATGAAAGGGGTTTAGAGCATCGAGAATAAGTATTGCATCTGATACCAGAACAGATCACAAGGAAGGTGGCTCACGAATTACATACAAAGTCAAGCGTGAGGGATAACTTAGAAAACAGGGATGTATAGGAGAGTCGGGTTTTGATCCTGTGGTAATGTGGGTTATGGGCCCACCATGTGGGTTAAAAGTAGGAACGGCACTGATAGCAAGGCATGTCGGAGCATAGACTGTCAATTATATTGGCAACAACATTGGTGCCAAGGGCCAGGGACGAAGAGAACCATTTTCCAGCTCGTTAAACGAGGCGGACCAATAGGCAAAGTTCTCGCCCATCGGTGGCTACCAAAATGTCATCAACAATAATAACAAGGTCTTACTGATAGAGCTTGTACACCGAGGTGTTACATAAGCAAGGAATTATCACTGCTCAGGTATATTAGGTTACAATCAAGGTTAAACAAAACAATGGAAAGGAAAGTGTAGACTTGAATAAGTTATCAGCGTTCTCGAGTGTCTAACAACTCAGAACCCGTGGAAAATTTGAATCAGCGAGAAATAACAATTGATGAAGAACTCATAAGAAGTTATGTAGTTCGGTGATATTCTCGAGATACCAGAGGGTAATACCCGAAGGTAGAACCGGATAGAGGTTGGTTAGATGAAAAGATCTGCAGAAGACAAGTACTCTAACTTGTCCGAGAAATGGTATAAAAGAAGAAAAATATGGCCGGAACCACGGTTGCAAAGGACAAAACATAGATACAAAATGAACTTATCACAAGGGGGTTATTATTGTTATAACAAGAAGCTTCCATGATAAGTTCCACATAGGGTCCTTGGGCATGACCACAAAAGTTCAAGGTCGATTCCCACTTCTCTAATGCATAACCTATGATTCACCTCTCATTTTCGACAAAGCCATAGTGTTCAGATTTTATCTAGCATAATAACACTAGTAGAGTATGACCCGTAGAAGTTTTCAGGTTCACACAGATTGTGGAAGGCATAGGTTCAACCCATCAGGGCATCTTAGGAACACATACCACAAACTTTAGGAATAAATAACTCAAGATCAAAAGCAGAGCATGGTTGACAAAAGCAGGGGATACAATTTACCAAAGGCATTACGTATCCGAGGAAAAGCTCACAAGGTTACTGGATATGAAGGACCCTATTGGATAAACCTAACAAAGGATCTGGTGCTACACGAGGGATCTGACGTGAGTATCGATACTCAGCCAGAAGAAGAAAGCATGCAAAGAAATCAAACTATAGAAATAACTGACTAATTCAAAGCTCAAATGCAAAGGAATTATGATTCCCAAATAGGGAGATCAGAAGCAGAGGCTGTGATCAAAGACAAGTAAGTTAAATAGACATAGATCGACAATCAACCAAGGCTTGATTCACCGAGCACCAGCTCATGTCCGGAGTGATGTCTAAACCAAGGGAAGAAATTTAAATAGGATTGATGATCGCGAGCATTCACAAACAAATCGAATCAGATGCTCGAAATTATGAGGACAAGGGATGCTAATGAGTATTGCGGGACATATGGAAGTAACCATAATGCAAGCAGATAAGGATGAACAAGAGTAATAGGCTACCGAGGATTTTCGGAAGATCAAATAGCATTCCAAAGAAATTTGTGAAACACATGAACAACTGTGGATGAACGGATACTCGGCAAGCGCGAGTAGTTATCCATAGGGATATTCATGTGGCAAAGACTGCATGGTAGTAGGCTCAACAGATTCTCCGGACAACTAAGAGTAATTCGGGGCATCTTTCAATAACCAGAGCAGCTGGGGATGAATGTATGAATGACAATGTAGGTAGTTACTCATAAGGATTATCAATGGTATGGATCGCAATGACGAAGGGTACAAGGGTCTCGGTAAAACATTGAAGAGTATCTTCAAAATCGTCTGGTGCACCAAGCAATCATTTGGAGTGAAGGGGCTCTCCGTAAGAAAGTATTTACAAGAACCTAGAGTTAGAATTACCAGAACATTTTAACCCGAATAGAAGAGAGATCAGAATCCCAGAGTATAGACAAGAAGTAAAAGATCCTAATACCACCCAATGGCGACGTGGGCCCGTAAGCCACACAGCCATGTTAGTAAAACAGTTTTTCAAAGACAAGACTCAACTTCGGCCAAGGAGTTGGAAAGGGGGATCCTACAGGCAGTTGGCTCTGATACCAACTTGTGACGCCCCCAATTCGACGTACACTAATCATACACGCAAATGTGTACGATCAAGATTAGGGACTCACGGGAAGATATCACAACACAACTCTTGACACAAATAAAATAATATAAGCTTTATATTACAAGCCAGGGGCCTCGAGGGCTCGAATACATAGCTCAATACACAAGAGTCAGCGGAAGCAACAATATCTGAGTACAGACATAAGTTAAACAAGGATGCCTTAAGAAGGCTAGCACAAAATCAACACGATCGAAGAGGCAAGGCCTCCTGCCTGGGACCTCCTAACTACTCCTGGTCTTCAGCGGCCTCCATGTAGTAGTAGTCGACGGGGGTGGCATTTGGCTCCAAGGATCCACCATCTGGTTGCAACAACTGGAAAGAAGAAAGAAGGGGGGAAATGGGGTAGCAAAGCAACCGTGAGTACTCATCCAAAGTTCTCGCAAGCATCAGATCTATACTAAGTATACACTGGTATCAAATGGAAGGTTTGTATCTATGAACTGAACTGCAGAATGCCAGAATAGAGGGGAAGGCCTAGCCTATCAAAGACTAGCATCTTCAAGCAGCTCCAAGCATCTTGCAGCATGTAGAAGAGTAAAGAATAGCAGTTTAATTAACAAACATGTTGTAACATTAATGCCCAGAGATCCTTCCTCGACTCCCTTCGAGAAAGCAATCCCAGAGCCACATATCTCAAGTATCCATTTTTAGTTGTATAAGATCAGGATATAAGTCTGAACGTCCGTTACCGTGGACACGGCTATTAATAGATAATCTTCCCTATAGAGGTGCACCATGTTTTCCAACACGCATGATTACTCTGGCCGGACACACTTTTCTGGGTCAATGCCCGGCCTCGAAAAATCAACACGTCGTCACCCTACCTAGGCTCAGCAAAGAGGTCCCCACCGGTCTACATCCTAAGCAATCCGAGGTCTGGGCCCATCACTCGTTGCACTCCGCATCGTTGCGCGTAGGGCGGGTCCAGGCTCCACCACTATAGGATGGTGCCGGCCCAGCTGTGCCGCACTGCTGAACTGGACGTCTGAAAAAGCTTCGGCTGATACTACGTTGTCGAGGCCCATAACTATTCTCACGTGTTGGTTGGTGCGTAAAGGCCAAAGGCCAAATCAGAACAAATACCCAAACCATAGTGTATTATAAGCTTGCGGAGACGAGCAGAGACTCACGATCGAAAGTGACCTCGTCGCCCTGTCTCGTGGACTTACGACAAGGGCCTAGAATGCCCGGCCGTGCCACGTCATTATCTTGCGGGTGCTCTCCGGGCCCGCCCGACTTTCACCAAGGTCTCAACTAAAGTCAATGTAACCGTGTGTCCAAATATCAAGGGAAAACCCGAGGAGTCACCCACAGTGGATTCCATTCAATGTAATCATCAAGCTGAATGTAAGAGGGACCACCCTCGGGGTTCACACTTGAGGTATTGAACGACAGAGCCATATCGGGAATGGTGAAAGAGGAAATCACCCTTGATGACCACGATCGAATAGCTACACCACAGAATTATCATCAGGAGTGCGTTATGAGGGATTACCCTCGGCACTCGATAGTAGCTCTGCAGAGTCGAGCAACAAAAGGGGCGTGATGTAATGTGAGGTGTCGGGCTCTGGTCGTTGATCACGCTGATCGATTCGTCGATGATGAAGCAGGGGCAACAAGGACAAGGTGGGGGTCACTGATGGATCACTAACCAACCTATACTAAGCAATTTTAGGATAAGGAGGTAGGTAACAATAGCAGGTACAAAAGCAGGCTATGCATCAGAATAGGAGCAAACAATAATAGTAGCAAAATCTAATGCAAGCATGGGAGTATAGAATGGGCGATATCGGGATGATCAAAGGGGGGGCTTGCCTGGTTGCTCAGACAAGAAGGAGGGTCGTCATCGACGTAGTTGATCACAGGGGCATCAGCAGCGGTCTCGAGGTCTACCGGAGAAGAAGAGGGGGAAGTAACAGTAAATACATGCAAACATAAGTATAACAAGACAATAAGCCGGGCTAGAGGTGTTCTAACACAGTGTTAAGCGATACTGGCGAAGGGGGAAACATCCGAGGAAGTTTTCCTGGTTCCGGACGTCTGTCAGACAGATGAACCGGGGAAAAGTTGCACGTTTTCTATGCTAGGGATGTGTGGCGGGCGAACAGACCACGTATTCGGATTCGTCTTAAAATTCTGAGTAACTTTCATGTAGAAAACTTTTTCATTCGAGTTACGGATTATTTTATATGATTTTTCAAAGATTAAAACATTTACTGGAATTATCTAAATTAACATAAATGTAATTATGACGTTAGCATGACTAGAGGATGATGTCAGCAGTCAACAGCCGCACTAACCAGGTCAAACCTGACCAGTAGGGCCCACATGTCAGCCTCTGTTAAAAAATAGAGTTTAAATTAAACTAAACTGAGTTATTTAGCAGGTAGGCCCCACCTGTCATAGACTAATTAGCTAAACAAATTAGTTTTAATTATTAAAACATTTTAATTAGCGGAATAAGCAGTGGGGCCCACACGTCCTTCGGGCTGGGCCTGCCCAACATCAGCCTGATTGACCAGTGTCAATCGTCAACAGGGGCCAGGACCCCATCGGCGATGACCTGTAGGTGAGCCTAGTTGTGCCACGTCGGCGCTGTCGCCGGAGCAACGCCGGCGAGCCGAAACGCGGTGGCGCGACCACGGGGTTCGTCGGAAAAGGCTACAGGGCACAGGGAAGTGCGCGGCTAGGCGCATTCGAACAGCCACTCGACCGCGCGTCGAATGGTGGTGGCCGGAGCGGCTGGTGTGGCCGGAGCTGGGATCTACGGCATCGCCGGCGGCGACGCGCTCGGGTGAGATATGACGAAGGCGATGCAGTGCATTCGTGAGCGAGCTGAGAGGCTGGGCAAGGCGTACGCGTTGCAGCGAGGCCAACGGTCGCGAGCCCGTGACCATTTGGTCACCGGAGTCTCGCCGGCAACGGGATCTGCGACGGAGCGTTCGGGTGCTACGGTGACGGGTAGCTAGGGCGCGAGAGAGAGAGAGAGGAGGAGGAAGCGGGGGCTCACCGAGCGGCACACACGGTGGCCCTTGGGGGTTTAGTAATTGCAGGGGCGTCGCCGGAGTTGGTGAAGAGCGGTGGCGAAGCTTGTTGGAGCAGAGGAGGAAGACGGCAGCGTCGTGGGCGGTGCAGTGGCTCCGAGCTCCAACGGGGTGCACCAGTCGAAGCAGCGGACTACGGCGGACCTTGGGGACACAGTGGGGCGGCGAGGTGGGCACGGCGGCCGTAGCTAGGCCGAAGCCATGGCGGCGGTGGCGTTCGGCTGTGATGGGGAAGAAATTAGCAGCATGGTGGATCTGAGGGGGGAGGCGCAAGGGCCAAGAGGAAGAGCGGGGGCGAGTGGGAGATGGGATCGAGGAGGCGGGGGCGTGGCGGCCTTATCCCCTCCCGGCGTCGGTGCCGTTGAGGCGGTCGGGCGGGGACGCGCCCCTATAGCAGCTCGGGTCGGGGGAACGGAGAGGAGGGAGGCGACCGGAGGAGATGGGCTAGACCAGTTGGGCTTGCTGGGCTACGCCATCCAGGTGGCTAAGGCACAGGTGACAGTGGGCCGTATCTTTTTTCCTTTTCCATTTCTTTTTTCATTAGCAGAAGTTGTCTAGAAATAATTAGGGTTGCCAAAACACTTTTGATAAATGTGGAACTAGGCCACATAAATACTTGTGAATTATGAAACTGCCACCAAATGTTTGAAGGCATTTGGAAGTGACTAGGTATTTTTAGAAATTAAATAAGGCAAGATAAATGTTGTTGGACCACAAAATAAAATCCCAGGGGCATTTTGGGAACTCAAAAGAGGTTGGTTCCAACATGAAAAATATCCAAGGATTATTTGCCACACTTTGAACATTTTAGCTTTCATGTTTGAAAACTTTGAATTTGAATATAAACTATGATTTGGATCAAGTGAGGATTAGCAACAGTAATGTGATGACGTGGCACCATTAACAAGGGTTTTACTGTAGCTTCATTATTCGAGCGTCACAACATGATTGATCCAATCCTTTGGACAAATTTAAGATTTATAAAGCTGAGGTTCAAAATGAACTCAACCTAAAGATCAAAGTAGTATGGTCTGATCGCGGGGAGAATATTATGGCAGACATGCTCCTTATGGGCAAATTCCAGGACCATTCGCAAAATATCTTGCTGAAAATGGAATCATTTGCCAATATTCAGTTCCCAGTGAACCTCGGCAAAAAGTCTTAGCTAAGCATCACAACCGTACTCTTATGGATATGGTATGTATCATTCTTAGTCAAGTAAGCTTACCCGTAAGTTTTGGATGGATGCATTGAAAACTGTTGCACACATCCTGAATCTTGCTCCAACTAAGTTAGCACCGAGCACACCTTATGAGATGTGGGCGAGAAAGAAACCGGGCTTGAATTACTTCTGGGGGGGCTTCCCAGCTGAAGCTAAAGTATTCAATCCACATATTAAGAAGTTGGACCAAAAGACAATTAGTTGTTTTTTCATTGGGTACCTTCACAGAGGAAAAGGATACCGCTTTTATTGCCCAGGTCATACCACCAAGTTTGTGGGAACTAGGCAAGCAATGTTTTTGAGGATAATGAAGTCGCTGAGGTTAGGACAATTGATCTTGAGGAGAAGCGGGTGTATGTTCCATCCGAGACCATCCAAGAGAACTCTATCCCTATGCATAACGTGTACGATACACCTACTGGTGATCCCGAACCTGAATTGGATCCTTGGTCCAACGAGGAGCCTCAGCACAATGAAGATCCTCAGAATGATGAGGATCGTCAGTATAATGATGATCCTCAGCCCAATGTTAATCCTCGCCTTTCTCGCGCAAGAAGAAATGTACAAACTGATAAACCTGTGAGAAGATCACAACAGGAAAGGAAAAGGGCCATCTCGAGCGATTTTGTCACCTTCATGTGTGAGGATGAAAATGACATAGGGAAGGTACAAGATCTGACATCATATAAGGAAGCCACCAAAAGTGAAGAGTCGTCCAAATGGTTGGTCGCCATAGAAGACGAATTGAAACCTATGCGCTTCGATGATATTTGGGACTTAGTAAAAGTTCATGACGGAGCCAAAAGGGTATGCTGCAAGTGGGTCTACAAAACCAAATATGGTCCAAAGGGAACATCGAAAGGTTGAAAGTGAGACTTGTAGCAAAAGGTTTTACACAGAGAGAAGGGATCGATTATAAGGAGACCTTCTCACCTGTGTCAGCCAAACATTCTTTCAGAATTTTCATGGCACTTGTAGCTCATTACGATTTAGAGCTCCATCAAATGGACGCCAAGACAACATTTTTGAATGGCGACTTGAACGAAGAAGTTTACATGACTCCCTGAAGGTTTTGTCGTGGAAGGTAAAGAACATATGACATGTCGTTTAAAGAAATCCATATATGGCTTGAGGCAAGCTTCAAGGCAGTGGTACCTCAAGTTCGACAAGATTATTAGAACTTTTGGTTTTAAAGAAAATGAAGTGGACAACTGCGTATATGTTAAGTTTAAAGAAAGTAGGTTCACAATTTTAGTCCTGTATGTGGATGATATTCTATTGGCTTGCAGCGATAAAGATATGTTGCATGAGGCCAGGAGATTTCTGTCCTTGAATTTTGACATGAAGGATCTCGGTGAAGCCTCGTGTGTCCTTGGCATTGGGATTCATCGAGATAGGTCCAAAGGTACATTAGGACTATTGCAAAAGGCATACTTTGAGAGTGCGCTAAAGAAATACAATATGCATAAGTGTTCTTCCTCGCATGCCCCCATAGTCAACGGTGGTAAGTTTGGGACATTCCAATGTCCAAGGAACCAAAATTAAATTGATCAGATGAAGTCAGATCCTTATGCTTCAGCTGTCAGAAGCATCATGGATGCTCAAGTATGTACACGCCCTGACTTAACTTTCGTAACCGGGATGCTTGGCAGATGTCAATCTAATCCAGGACCAGACTATGGAAGGCGCACAGAAAGTCTTGTGTTATATGCAGGTACTAAAAATTTCATGCTTACATATAGAAAGTTTGATAACCTGGAAGTTGTTGGTTACTCTGACTCTGATCTTGCCAGGTGTGTGGATAGTAAGAAATCCATATCAGGTTATACATTCACACTCGCTGGAGGAGCCATCTCGTGGAAAAGCTCCAAGCAAACGGTAGTTGCCTCATCTACGATGCAAGCAGAATATATAGCATATTTTGAGGCCAGTGGGCATGTATGGCAAAAGAATTTCCTTCCCAGACTTAACGTGGTAGACAACATTTCCAAACTATTGACATTGTACTGTGATAATGAACCCACTATTTTCTGTGTGAATAACAAGTCAAGTACTATTGCCAAGCACATTGACCTAAAGTATCGTGTTGTTCAACATAGAATCCAACATCACACTATTAATGTTAAGCATATCATTACGACACGTATGCTTGCAGATCCGCTCACTAAAGGCTTACCGCCCTATATTTTTCGTGAGCACGTAGCCGGCAAGGGTTTAACGCAAGCCTTTTGATCCTGGAACTATGGGACCGCTAATATAAACTACTCACATTAAGTAAAACGTTTTCAATTTCAAAATAAGATGTGTGCTATGATTATTGAGGTCCAATAGCCTTCCATCGGTTGTTGTAACACCTTACTCTAGTATATCATTCCTATGGAGAATGGGCAAAAGTTATTGAGCCTAACGATCAAGCGGGAGAATGTTGGTATTGATCTAAGGCCCAATGGGCCAAAGAGATAAGTCAGAAATAAGTTATGTTAAGGGGAGAAGGTCACCAAGCAACGTTCGTACCCCCTTGACACCAACAAACGCACCCTGGTCGGGGGCAATCCAAACCAACGTTGTTTAGGTCCTCTGATCGCCAACGCCACATATAAGAGGGGGGCCAGGAAGCCACGCACAATTTGACTTGTTCACGTGCGTCTACTTTGCCCTCCTAAATCCCAAAACCCTAATCCGATCTAGGGGAGCGGAAGACCTTCTACCTCAGCTCCGATGCCAGGGTAGTGCCGCTGGCACCCGGAGGGACGCCGCTACCCGCTGCGAGCATCTACACCGAGCCTGCATCAAGCAGGCATGGGACTTCACATCGCCTACACCAATGGCTGCTTCATTGGTGGTAAGACCTTATTCCATCTATCTGTTCATCGTGATTATGTGATCTAAAGTCTAGGCTAATGTACCTGTTAAATACATCCCACAGGATTGAACCTTAACATGCATCAAAGCAGAGTAGAAGGAATTTGAGGTTGATGATTTCAAATTTTGACCCCTCAACCATGTTCATGGTGTCATTTGCATATTGGAGAATGGAGATGAGTATTCCGGCCTCCAGGGTAATTTCAGAATGAAAATTCAAAACGAAACTCGCCCATATGCTCTGGCGTGAATGATAAAATTGAATGAAGAAAGAAGTAAACATATCTGTGTATTCTAGCTGTGAACAAATTTTCATGAAGATAATACACTTGTGGTGGTTTAGGAAAATTTGGTTGCACAAAAATCAAGCTTTTTAGAGCACCGATTTCATGACGTTCAACGTTGACACATACCGGAAAGTAGTATTACTAGAGTCGTTGCGAACATTACCCGAACACCTCGAGGGCAGTGCAAATGCAATCCCCGTGAACCAAATCAATCAACGTGCAGACAGTACAGCTGGGGAATCAAGCCACGCAAACTAGCATAATCGAGTTCGGGAGTTAACAGGAAGAGAAACGCAGCAGGAAGACGAGGAGCAGGAGAGGCAGAGCCATCATTTGCTGGTCTCGTCGTCCTCTGGCTCAAACTCCGGGTCGCCGTCAGGGTGCATCTCCAGCCACTGCTCCTTGGTCCAGTACTCCTTGACGTGCCCCCACTTCTTGCGGAATTTCTCGATCTGGCTGTCCATGACGACCAGCGCCGAGGAGTCGCCGACGTAGTAGGGGTGGTTCCCCGACCAAACGTCCACCGAGTACTCCGGCTTCGTGCCCCCCGTCACCAGCACCAGCTCACCGTTGCAGTACACCTTGGCGTCCTCAAAGATCTCCGGGTGCAGCCCCTTCTTCCGCATCGAGCACCTCATCCCCTGCACGCGCGCACAGCGCATACGTTAAGGATTCACAACTGTCTCCCCCAATTCAGAGCCTTGTGAAGTTTAAGTATGGAGTGAGTTCGGTACCTGGGAGGGGACGAGGGAACGGAGGGTGCGGTTTGCGGTTCTCGCGACGGCGGCGGCTCCCGGGGTCGGGAGGAAGGAGGTGGAGAGGGAGAGCGCCATGGCTGACGACTTGTTGGCTTCCTTGCCTGTTTCTTCCTATCTTATCCTCTTGTGGTGATGATGATTTCTGAATGTTGAGGCTGCTGGTCCGGGACCGGTGGCCTCTGGCTCGGCCTGGTCTTTTTTTGTGTATGTGTGTGAGAGAGTTTCAGGCGCCAACGTTGGTGGGCCGGCCCATTTAGATTCTGAATTCGCTCTGGTTCGCCTGGTTTGCTCGATCTATTTGAAAAATATTTAAAACAAAATCATAACTTTGAATTTGAAAAAATATCATTGATTTGAAAAATTCGTTGGATTTGAAAAAAATGTGGATTTAAAAAAATAAAAAAATAAAAAGCTGAGCAGAACCGTTCAAAGAAAAAAGAAGAAAAGAAAGAAGATGGTGTAATTGAATATATCAGATGAGGATGGTGGGGTGGTTAGTGCAGCTAACAAAGAATCGGTAGCGAACCAACCTGTGGTTGGATGGTTAGAGGGACAATGGTATCCTCAGCCCATCAGAGTTCAAGTCCTGGTGCTCGCATTATTTCTGAATTTATTTTAGGATTTCTGGCGACGCGCTTTCAGTGAGAGGAGACGTTTCCGTCGACGACGAGGCGTCTATGATGACTTCGTAAATTTCAAGATGACATGCCGGCTCAGTCTCTGAGAGGTGCTCATAGGCGTAGGGTATGCGTGTGTGCGTTCATAGGAGTGGGTGTATGCGTGTTTGTACGAGTGCTTGTGTTTGTACTGATGTGAAAAATACAAAGGATCAGGAGGTTGCTGTTTGAAACATACGAAACGCACAGTTTTTCTTTGGCCTTAAAATGGAAAAGGAAAAGGAAAAATGGGCTAATCCAACGCGGAGAATAGTGTGCGCCCGTTTGCAAAGGATGCCTAAAGCGGCATTTCCTATTTAGCGCTGCAGGCGCCGGTTACAGTTGTTTCCGCAAACCGGCGCCTGCAGCCGCGTTAGCTGGGCCTGGCCTATCTTCTCCTTTTCTTTCTGTCGTGAGGACCAAAAAAGGAAAGCTTTCGATGGGAATAGATCCCGCGATCTCACGATGGTTTGCCTCACGCAATAACCACCCGACTACCTCGCCTTAGTTTCTTGTCTACTGCTTGTTTCTTTCTTCTTATAACAATTCTTTTTCCTATTTCTTTTTTCTTTTTATTCGGAACGGTTTTGTTATTTTTTGTTCTTTTCCTTTTTCTTTCTTTTCAGAACGTTTTTTCCTTTTTCTTTTGCTAATTTGAAAGAACGTTTTTTTTTTCAAAATCATTGAACTCTTTTCCAAAATCGATGAACTTTCTTTCACAACCGGTGAACTTTCTTTCACAGTCGATGAACTATTTTTCAGAATCGATGAACTTTCTTCTAAATTGATGAACTTTTTTCTATACCGATCAACTTTTTTTCAAAACCGATGAACTCCTTTCCCAATCCATGAACTTTTTTCAAAATTGATGAACTTTTTTTTAAAATTGATGAACTCTTTTTCAAAACCGATGAACTCTTTTCATTATCCATGAACTTTTTTTCAAAATCAATGAACTCTTTTTCAAAACCAGTGAACTGTTTTTTGAAATCGATGAACTTTTTTCAAAATCAGTGAACTCGTTTCCAAATAGGTGAACCTTTTTCAAAATTGATGAACTTATTTCAAAATAAATTTTTTCCCCAAAAATCAATGATTTTTTTTGCTAAAAATCGATGATCTTGTTTTGTTAAAAAGAGTAAAAAAATTTATATTTGTTATAAGGTAACGTTTTACTAAAGGAAACATTAAGTAGTGTGGTTTTCTCTACTGCACGCAGAAGAGCTACTTTGGTCTAGTGGTTACGGCTTTAAGCTGTAAATGTTGAGGTGCAGGGTTCGAACCACAGCGACAGCATATTTTTGTTTGTTTTCTTCGCGTTTTCTTATCGAGTCTATTGGTGGGCCGGCCCGCTAGGCGTCGCTAGCGAGCGCCGGTAGCACCAACGGGCGCCTGCAGCTTGTTTAGTCTGTTTTTCTAGGCAATGTCGTTTAGTTTGATTGGGGATTGGTAGGGCTTTGCCAATTTAAACGGCCCAGGTAATTCGAAGCATGTTTAAGGAAAGAGTAAATACATTTTTGGTACATGAACTTGCGGTCACCATTTAACAAAAACATAAACTTGCACTCAATATATTGATTCATACATAAACTTAAAAAATAATATAAACATTCCCACCAACTTGTGTTTTGGGTGCATTTAAGTATATTTTCGTTAACTCTCCATTAAAAATTGCAGCCCACACTCCATACCTATGATTGAGTCCCACTTGACAAGGATAGAAATAGAATATAGAATATAGAAATGCGAACTCAGTCTACCGTCTTGCACGCATCAAGCGATAGCCACTACACCACCTTGTAATCTCTACTTCTAATATATGAGTTAGTTGAATAGTATCCACGGTTTATTTTTGTCCCACCATTTTTAACCGTTTTATTTTATTGGTTTTTTCATCCCCTCCCCCATCTTACCGGTTTAGTTTCACATCACCCTCTAACACAACGAAAAATCTGAACAGATCAGAACTTTCCATACTGACGCAAGTTATTTAGTAATATTTTGTGTGAAAGAATAAATCACGATCAATCTCTAAAGATCAAATCTAAATTAATTCACTCAATCACATTAATTAGGAAACAAATAACCAATTTTAAGAAATCTCGTTATTAAAGCATTTATGTACCTACTTAATTTGTAATGGATTATTATCTCATTATTAAAGTATTTATATACCTATTTAATTTGTAATCGAATATTATCCCATGTCAGCAACAAAAAAACGCGGATGCCTCATCTCACTTCCGTCGTCCTGCCCTACCGCTCGAAGAGTCCGAGCGCCGCCGCCATCACGTAGCTGTTGGGGAACTTAGAATGCAATTTCAAAAATTTCCTACGATCACGCAATATCTATGTAGGAGATGCATAGCAACGAGAGGGGGGGAGTGTGTCCACGTACCCTTGTAGACCAAAAGCGGAAGTGTTAGCTTAACACGGTTGATGTAGCCGAACGTCTTCTCGATTCAATCGATCAAGCACCGAACGTACGGCACCTCCAAGTTCTGCACACGTTCAGCTCGATGACGTCCCTCGAACTCTTGATCCAGCAAAGTGTCGAGGGAGAGTTTTGTCAGCACGATGGCGTGGTGACAGTGATGGTGATGTGATCCGCGCAGGGCTTCGCCTAAGCATTACGACAATATGACCGAAGGAATAAACGGTGGAGGGGGGCACCGCACACGACTAAGAACAATTGGTGTATCTTAGAGGTGCCCCCGGCCCCCTTATATAAAGGAGGAAGAGGGGAGGAGGCCGACCTAGGGGCACGCCAAGTGGGAGAAGTCCCACTTGAAATCCTAGTCCAATTCGCCCCCCTCCCCCCTTTCCTTTTACTGGAAGGGGGAAGGGGGAAGGAGAAGGAGGAGGAGAAGGAAAGGGGGGTTGCGCCCCTCCCCTAGTTCAATTCGGACTCCTTCCCTGGGGCGCACCTCTTGTGGGCTGCCTTGCCTCCCTCCTATGGCCCATATGGCCCATATCTTCCCTCGGGGGTTTCAGTAACCCCCCCCCCGGTACTCCGATATGTACCTGATACATTTCGAAACACTTCCGGTGTCCAAATACTATTGTCCAATATATCATTCTTTAGCTCTCGACCATTTGGAGACTCCTTGTCATGTCCGTGATCTCATCCGGGACTCCGAACAATCTTGGGTCACCAAAACACATAACTCATAATACAAATCGTCAACGAACGTTAAGCGTGCGGACCCTACGGGTTCGAGAACTATGTAGACATGACCGAGACATATCTCCGGTCAATAACCAACAACGGAACCTGGATGCTCATATTGGTTCCTACATATTCTACGAAGATCTTTGTCGGTCAAACCGCAATGACAACATACGTCATTCCCTTTGTCATTGGTATGTTACTTGCCCGAGATTCGATCGTCGGTATCTTCATACCTAGTTCAATCTCGTTACCGGCAAGTCTCTTTACTCGTTCCGTAATACATCATCCTACAACTAACTCATTAGTCACATTGCTTGCAAGGCTTATCATGATGTGTATTACCGAGAGGGCCCAGAGATACCTCTCCGATACTCGGAGTGACAAATCCAAATCTCGATCTATGCCAACCCAACAAACACCTTTGGAGATACTTGTAGAGCATCTTTATGATCACCCAGTTATGTTGTGACATTTGATAGCACACAAGGTATTCCTCCGGTATTCGGGAGTTGCATAATCTTATAGTCAAAGGAATATGTATAAGCCATGAAGAAAGCAATAGCAATAAAACTTAACGATCATTATCCTCTGCTAACACATGGGTCATGTCCATCACATCATTCTCCTAATGATGTGATCCCATTCATCAAATGAACAACAGATGTCTATGGTCAGGAAACTTAACCATCTTTGATTAATGAGCTAGTCTAGTAGAGGCATACTAGGGACACTGTGTTTTGTCTATGTATTCACACATGTATCAAGTTTCCGATTAATACAATTCTAGCATGAAACATAAACATTTATCATGATATAAGAAAATATAAATAATAACTTTATTATTGCCTCTAGGGCATATTTCCTTCAGTCTCCCACTTGCACTAGAGTCAATAATCTAGATTGCATTGCAATGATTCTAACACCCATGGAGTCTTGGTGCTGATCATGTTTTTCTTGTGGAAGAGGCTTAGTGTTTTGCTCGTGGAAGAGGCTTAGTCAATAATCTAGATTGCATTGCAATGATTCTAACACCCACGGAGTCTTGGTGCTGATCATGTTTTGCTCGTGGAAGAGGCTTAGTCAACGGGTCTGCAACATTCAGATTCGTATGTATTTTGCAAATCTCTATGTCTCCCTCCTTGACTTGATCACTGATGGAGTTGAAGCGTCTCTTGATGTGTTTGGTTCTCTTGTAAAATTTGGATTCCTTCGCTAAGGCAATTTCTCCAGTACTGTCACAAAAGAATTTCATTGGACCCGACGCACTAGGTATTACACCTAGATTGGATATGAACTCCTTCATTTGATGCTTCCGAAGCAGCTATGTATTCCGCTTCACAAGTAGATCCCGCCACGACGCTTTGCTTGGAACTGCACCAACAGACAGCTCCACCATTCAATATAAATACGTATCCGATTTGTGACTTAGAGTCATCTAGATCAGTGTCAAAGCTAGCATCGACGTAACCATTTACGATGAGCTCTTTTGTCACCTCCATAAACTAGAAACATATCCTTAGTCCTTTTCAAGTGCTTCAGGATGTTCTTGACCGCTGTCCGAATCATGTTAGTTGATAACATTACCATCAGTGTCAGTCTTCTTCTTGAACATATAAATAATACAAACCGATGTATGCGGTCCGATGATTTGTAGACAGTAACATTACCATCAGTGTCAGTCTTCTTCTTGAAGATCCATTTATTCTCTATGGCTTGCCGATCATCGGGCAAGTCAACCAAAGTCCATACTTTGTTCTCATACATGGATCCCATCTCATATTTCATGTCTTCAAGCCATTTCGTGGAATCTGGGCTCATCATCGCCTCCTCATAGTTCGTAGGTTCGTCATGGTCTAGTAACATGACTTCCAGAACAGGATTACCGTACCACTCTGGTGCGGAACGTACCCTGGTTGACCTACCAGGTTCGGTAGTAACTTGATGTGAAGTTTCATGATCATCATCATTAGCTTCCTCACTAATTGGTGTAGGTATCACGGGAACGGCTTCTGTGATGAACTACTTTCCAATTCAAGAGAAGGTGCAATTACCTCATCAAGTTCTACTTTCCTCCCACTCACTTCTTTCGAGAGAAACTCCTTCTCTAGAAAGGATCCATTCTTAGCAACAAATATCTTGCCTTCGGATATTGGATAGAAGGTGTACCCAATAGTTTATTTGGGGTATCCTATGAAGATGCACTTCTCTAATTTGGGTTCGAGCTTATGAGGCTGAAGCTTTTTCACATAAGCATGGCAACCCCGAACTTTAAGAAACGACAGCTTAGGTTTCTTGCCAAACCACAATTCATACGGTGTCATCTCAATGGATTTAGATGGTGCCATGTTTGACGTGAATGCAGTTGTCTCTAATGCATACCAAAACAATAGTGGTAAATCGGTAAGAGACATCATAGATCGCACCATATCTAATAAAGTACGGTTACGATGTTCGAACACACCATTACACTGTGGTGTTCCAGGTGGCGTGAGTTGTGAAACAATTCCACATTGTTTTAAATGAAGGCCAAACTTGTAACTCAAATATTCGCCTCCACGATCAAATCGTAGAAACTTTATTTTCTTGTTACGATGATTTTCCACTTCACTCTAAAATGCTTTGAACTTTTCAAATGTTTCAGACTTGTGTTTCATTTAGTAGATATACCCATATCTACTCAAATCATCTGTGAACTGCTCAAATCATCTGTGAAGGTCAGAAAATAAAGATACCCGCCGCGAGCCTCAACACTCATCGGACCGCATACATCGGTTTGTATTATTTCCAATAAGTCAGTAGCTCGCTCCATTGTTCCGGAGAACAGAGTCTTAGTCATCTTGCCCATGAGGCATGGTTCGCAAGCATCAAGTGATTCCAAATGTCCATCTACATGGAGTTTCTTCATGCGCTTTACACCAATATGACCTAAACGGCAGTGCCACAAATAAGTTGCACTATCATTATCAACTTTGCATTTTTTGGCATCAATATTATGAGTATGTGTATCACCACGATCGAGATTCAACAAAAATAGACCACTCTTCAAGGGTGCATGACCATAAAAGATATTACTCATATAAATAGAACAACCATTATTCTCTGATTTAAATGAATAACCGTCTCGCATCAAACAAGATCCAGATATAATGTTGATGCTCAACATTGGCACAAAATAACAATTATTTAGGTCTAAAACTAATCCCGAAGGTAGATGTAGAGGTAGCGTGCCAACGGCGATCCCATCGACCTTGGAACCATTTTCGACATGCATCGTCACCTCGTCCTTGGCCAGTCTTCATTTAATCCATAGCCCCTATTTCGAGTTGCAAATATGAGCAATAGAACCAGTATCAAATACCCAGGCGCTACTACGAGCATGAGTAAGGTACACATCAATAACATGTATATCAAATATACCTTTGTTCACTTTGCCATCCTTCTTATTCGCCAAATACTTTGAGCAGTTCCGCTTCTCGTGACCAGTCCCTTTGCAGTAGAAGCACTCAGTTTCAGGCTTAGGTCTAGACTTGGGCTACTTCCCGAGAGTAGCAACTTGCATGACATTCTTCTTGAAGTTCCCCTTCTTTCCTTTGCCCTTTTTCTTGAAACTAGAGATCTTGTTAACCATAAACACTTGATGCTCCTTCTTGATTTCTACCTCTGCAGCTTTGAGCATTGTGAAGAGCTTGGGAATAGTCTTATCCATCCCTTGCATGTTATAGTTCATCACGAAGCCTTTGTAGCTTGGTGGCAGTGATTGAAGAACTATGTCAATAACACTATCAACTGGAAGATTAACTCCCAGCTGAGTCAAGTAGTTATGGTACCCAGACATTCTGAGTATGTGTTCACTGACAGAACGGTTCTCCTCCATCTTGCAGCTATAGAACTTGTTGGAGACTTCATATCTCTCAACTCGGGCATTTGCTTGAAATATTAACATCAACTCCTGGAACATCTCATATGGTTCATGACGTTCAAAACGGCTGTGAAGTCCCGATTCTAAGCCGTAAAGCATGGCACACTGAACTATCGAGTAGTCATCAGATCGAGCTTGCCAAACGTTCATAACATCAGTATTTGCTCCTGCAGCAGGCCTTTCACCTAGCGGTGCATCAAGGACTTAATTTTTCTGTGCAACAATGAGGATAATCCTCAAGTTATGGACCCAGCACATGTAGTTGCTACCATCATCTTTCAACTTAGCTTTCTCTAGGAACGCATTAAAATTCAAGGGAACGCTAGCACGGGCCATTGATCTACAACATAGATATGCAAAAATTATCAGGACTAAGTTCCTGATAAATTAAGTTCAATTAATTATATTACTTAAGAACTCCCACTTAGATAGACATCCCTCAAGTCATCTAAATGATTGATAACCCACAAGTATAGGGGATCGCAACAGCTTTCGAGGGTAGAGTATTCAACCCAAATTTATTGATTCGACACAAGGGGAGCCAAAGAATATTCTTGAGTATTAGCAGTTGAGTTGTCAATTCAGCCACACCTGGATAACTTAGTATCTGCAGCAGAGTGTTTAGTAGCAAAAGTGGTATGATAATAAAGGTAACGGTAGCAAAAGTAAAGATAAATGTTTTTTGGTTTTTGTAGTAGTTGTAACAGTAGCAACGGAAAAGTAAATAAGCGAAGAACAATATGTGAAAAGCTCGTAGGCAATGGATCAGTGATGGATAATTATGCCGGATGCGATTCCTCATATAATAGCTATAACATAGAGTGATATAGAACTAGCTCCAGTTCATCAATGTAATGTAGGCATGTATTCCGTAAATAGTCATACGTGCTTATGGAAAAGAACTTGTATGACATCTTTTGTCCCACCCTCCCGTTGAAGCGGGTGTAAGCGCATCTAGTGCCACCCCTAGTTGGTTTTGGAGTATTGACGACAAGTTGGTTGAGGGACTAATGCATTTGTGAGAATTGCAGGATAACGCAGGTAGTGTCCCTCACTGATTCGGTTTACCTACCGGAGATGACCCCTAAAAATGTATGAAGACATTGAAGACAATGGTGGTATGTGAAGATATTCATATTGAAGTCTATGACATGAGAAGACATTGAGTGAAGACTATGGAGCACGAAAACTGTGTTGTTTTGTTGTTTCCTTTTCTTCTTTGTTGAGTCATAGGAACCACCGTACTGTTAAGTGGGGTCCAAGTGAATTAAGTCAGAATGACTGAAGTGATGCTCAACCCAAATCCTATGTCTTCGAGCGAAGACAGTGAGAGCAAATCTTATCCAGAGCTGGATGAGTCAGCTTTGCTTGTAGCCCAAGTAAAGTTGCCGTGTGTGTTTGAAATCTGACCGTTGGAACACGTGTCAGTTCCTTAGAGACCAGGGTCATTTCGGACATATCAGTCGGGTTGCCCGATGGCTATAAATAGCCCACCCCTACACCATAAATTGGTGGCTGCTCAGAGTTAGTGCACGGCTTTTGTCGTTTGAGAGCAACCCACCTCGAAGCCTTTGAGAGAGAGAAATCCTTGCGAGGACCAAGCCCAAACACCTAGAGCCAAAGAGTGTTTGGCATCACTGAAGTCTTTCTATCTGTGTGACCTGAAGACTTATTACACTTGAGGACTGTGAATCCTCCAGCCGGTTAGGCGTCATGTTCTGAGCATCCAAGAGTCATTGTGGATCGCCGGTGAACGAAGTCTGTGAAGGTTCGGAAGTCTACCTTGAAGACTTACCAGAGTGATTGGGCGAGGACTGTGTGTCCTTAGCTCAAGGGGAATAAGATGAAGACACGGTCTTCTGAGTTGAATCTCAGCCTCCCTAACCAGACGTATAGTTGTCACAGCAACTGGAACTAGTCCAACACGTCTCGTGTCTTCAACAAGTGACTGGTTCTATCCTCTCCCTTCCTTTACTTAGAGTTTGTCTTCGTGAAGTCATTACCTATCTGTCGTACCTGTTTGACTTCATTGCTTGACTACTATCGTTGATTGGCTTCATACTATCTTCCATCCTGATCCTTACTACTTAGCTGCTATTTGTCCTGTACTTCCTCATCATTACATACTTGACTATGGTTTGCTTGTTGTAGTTTATCTTCCGCTGCGTATCAATTAGGTCATTTATATTGTTTGTCTTCGAAACTTCCATGTTTTGAAGACTTTCATAAAAATCGCCTATTCAACCCCCCTCTAGTCGATAATTAGCACTTTCAGCGGGGTCCTAGTGGAAACTAAGGGATATTAAGGCCTCCTTTTAATAGAGAACCGGACCAAAGCATTAACACATAGTGAATACATGAACCCCTCAAACTACGGTCATCACCGAGAAGTATCCCGATTATTGTCAGTTCGGGGTTGTCGGATCATAACACACAATAGGTGACTATAGACTTGCAAGATAGGATCAAGAACACACATATATTCATGAAAACATAATAGGTTCAGATCTGAAATCATGGAACTCAGGCCCTAGTGACAAGCATTAAGCATAGCAAAGTCATAGCAACATCAATCTCAGAACATAGTGGATACTAGGGATCAAACCCTAACAAAACTAACTTGATTACATGGTAAATCTCATCCAACCCATCACCGTCCAGCAAGCCTACAATGGAATTACTCACGCACGGCGATGAGCATCATGAAATTGGTGATGGAGGATGGTTGATGATGACGATGGCGACGAATCCCCCTCTCCAGAGCCCCGAACGGACTCCAGATCAGCCCTCCCAAGAGAGATTAGGGCTTGGTGGCGGCTCCCTGTCGTAAAACACGATGAAACTTTCTCCCTGATTTTTTTTCTCCCCGAGACGGAATATATGGAGTTGGAGTTGAGGTCGGAGGAGGTCCAGGGGGCCCACGAGATAGGAGGTCGCGCCCTAGGGGGGCGCGCCCCCCTGTCTCGTGGACAGGCTGTGGGCCCCCTGGCATTAATTCTTTCGCCAAAAATTCTTATTAATTCCAAAAAGTGCCTCCGTGGATTTCCAGGACATTCCGAGAACTTTTCTTTTCTACACATAAAACAACATCATGGCGATTCTGCTGAAAACAAAGTGTCGATCCGGGTTAGTTTCATTCAAATCATGCAAGTTAGAGTCCAAAACAAGGGCAAAAGTGTTTGGAAAAGTAGATACGTTGGAGACGTATCAACTCCCCCAAGCTTAAACCTTTGCTTGTCCTCAAGCAATTCAGTTGATAAACTAAAGTGATAAAGAAAAAAATTTATAAACTTTGTTTGCTCTTGTTGTTGTAAACATGAAAAGCCATCATTCAAGTTTCAGCAAATATTATGAACTAACCATACTCACAATAACACATAGGTCTCACAATTACTCGTATCAATAACATAATCAGCTAGCGAGCCATAATAATAAAACTCGGATGACAACACTTTCTCAAAATAATCATAACATGATATAACAAAAAGGTATCTCGCTAGCCCTTTACGAGACCATAAAACATAAATCAGAGCACCTTTAAAGATCAAGGACTGGCTAAACATTGTAATTCATGGTAAAAGAGATCCAGTCAACTCATACCCAATATAAACCAATAATAATGAATGCAAATGACAGTGTGCTCTCCAGCGGGTGCTTTTAATAAGAAGGGATGATGACTCAATATAAAAGTAAATAGATATGCCCTTCGCAGAGGGAAGCAGGGATTTGTAGAGGTGTCAGAGCTCAATTTTAAAATAGAGATTGAATAACATTTTGAGCGGCATACTTTTGCTGTCAACGCAACAACTGTGAGATGGTTGTATCTTCCATACTACATGCATTATAGGCAGTTTCCAAACAGAATGGTAAAGGTTTATACTCCCCCAACCACCAACAAGCATCAATTCATGGCTTGCTCGAAACAACGAGTGCCTCCAACATACAACAGCCCTGGGGGAGTTTTGTTTAATTATTTTGATTTGCTTTGATCTTTTTGGATCATGGGACTGGGCATCCCGGTTACCGGCCCTTTCTCGTGAATGAGGAGCGGAGTCCACTCCTCTTGAGAATAACCCACCTAGCATGGAAGATATAGGCAACCCTAGTTGTAACATGAGCTGCTCGAGCATACAAAACAGAATTTCATTTGAAGGTTTAGAGTTTGGCACATACAAATTTACTTGGAACGGCAGGTAAATACCGCAAATAGGTAGGTATAGTGGACTCATATGGAACAACTTTGGGGTTTAAGGAGTTTGGATGCACAAGCAGTATTCTCGCTTAGTACAAGTGAAGGCTAGCAAAAGACTGGCAAGTGACCAATTGAGAGAGCGACAACAGACGTAAACATGCATTAAAATTAATTTACACCGAGTACAAGCATGAGTAGGAAATAATCCACCATGAACACAAATATCGTGAAGGCTATTTTGATTTGATTCAACTACATGCGTGAACATGTGCCAAGTCGAATCACTCAATTCATTCAAAGGAGGATACCATCCCATCATATCACATCATAATCATTCTAATAGCATGTTGGCACGCAAGGTAAACCATTATAAATCATAGCTAATCAAGCATGGCACAAGTAACTATAATCTCTAAATATCATTGCAAATATGTTTACTTCATAATAGCTGACTCAGGAACGATGAACTCATCATATTTACAAAAACAAGAGAGGTCGAGTTCATACCAGCTTTTCTCATCCCAATAAGTCCATCATATATCGTCATTATTGCCTTTCACTCGCACGACCGAACGATGTGCATAATAATAAGAGTGCACATGCATTGGACTAAGCTGGAATCTGCAAGCATTCAACTCAAGAGAGAAGACAAGGTAATATGGGCTCTAAGTTAAATAGACAATCATGCATATAGGAGCCACTAAGCATTTTCAATATGGTCTTCTCGACCCCCAAAAGAAAGAAAAGAAAATAAAACTATTTACACAGGAAAGCTTCCAACAAGTAAAAGAAGAACGAGAAATTTTTTTGGGTTTTCATTTTAATTTCTACTACAAGCAAGGAAATTAAACAAACTAATTTTTTTGGTTTTTCTTAAAGTTTATCAAACACACAAGAAGAAAACTAGAAAAAGAAATTTAAACTAACATGGATAATACAATGAAAGAGTATGAGCACCGATGACTAGTGTGTGAACATGAATGTAAAGTCGGTGAGAAATACGTATTCCCCCAAGCTTAGGCTTTTGGCCTAAGTTGGTCTAATACCAATGACCGCCTGGCTGATATCCATAAGAGTAACTGGGGTAGTACTGAGATGCAGAGGTGACCGCCTCCTGAGCAGCAGCATGTTGGCGAGCTGCCTCCATTCCCCTCTCATATTCAGTTGCTTCTTCCCTGGTGACAACATATCTTCCTTTTGCCTGATAATAAAAAAGGTAGGGAGCAGGAAGAGTAACAGGGGCGACGTGGCATCTGTCATAGGTTAGTCGATAATGGAGGAATTGTTCATTCCTCTCAAGAAAATGATGATCAAACATTGCTTCTTTATCCAAATAAATAGGAGGTACAATCATATCCCCCTCTCGTGGAGCTATATTAAGAAAATTAGCCACACGGGTTGCATAAATTCCTCCAAAGAAATCACCCCTTCTACTATTGTTTTGCAACCTACGTGCAACTATTGCCCCCAAGTTATAACCTTTATAACCTGACACAGCACTCTTGAGGACACTAAGATCACGGGCACACATGTGACATACCTCGTCCTTACCGTTAATGCATCTACCAACAAAGAGAGCAAAGTAATGTATAGCAGGAAAATGAATGCTCCCTATGGTAGCTTGTGCTACGTTCCTAGATTCTCCCACAGTAATACTAGAAAGAAAATCTCTAAATTCAGATTTGGGAGGATCATTAATATTACCCCACTGCGGGAGTTTGCAAGCAGTTGTGAAATCCTCTAAACCCATGGTATAAGATGTATCATAAATATCAAACATGACACTAGGAGAATTACGCGCAGAAATATATTCGAACCTCCGCACAAAGGAATCAGTCAATTGATAATATTGAGTACACTTATCTTGTAAGAAGTCCTCCAGCTCGGCATTACGCACATACGCGTCAAATTCCTCCTTGAAGCCTGCTTCGACCATAAAATCATCGGATGGCCACTCACAAGCCCGTACATTTGCGTCCCTTGGCAAATTAACATCCTGTTCACGTATAGCAATCCTCGGTCCTTTCTTTGCCGAGGAACCTCCTTGGTACATTCTTCTAAGCATATTTCTTTTTCTGAAAATTTCTCAAATTTTAGTAACTTCAAAATAAAAGTGAATAAAACAAAACAATATTGATAGCAACTACTCCTACAAGTGCCTAGAGCCTATATCATGCATTGGAATTGCTTGGGACCTCAAAAATTTAACATGCAAGCTCAAGAACATGGTCACCTATGAAGAAAAAATTTGCAATGAATAAAGCACTAGAACAAAAACTAATTGGACCAATGGAGGAGTCACATACCAAGCGACAATCTTCCAAAGCAGTTTTGCGAATGGAGCTTTGAGCTAAGAGATCGAAAATCGCAGCAAAACGAGCTAGAACTCGTGCTTGAGCTGGATGGGGATTTTTTTTGGGTAGAAGATGAAGTGTGTGGGTGCTGGCATAAGTGGAGGGGAGCCACCAGGGGCCCATGAGACAGGGTGGCGCGCCCTACAGGGGGGGCGCGCCCTCCTCTCTCGTGGCCTGGTGCTTGCCCCTTCTGAAGTGTTTTTAGTGCCTAAAATCCTCAAATATTCCAGAAAAAATCATACTAAATTTGCAGGGCATTTGGAGCACTTTTATTTTCGGACTATTTTTAATGCACGGATAATTCAAAAAACAGATAGATAATAATATTTTTGCTTTATTTATTCTAAATAACACAAAGTAAAAGGAGGGTACAGAAGGTTGTGCCTTCTAGTTTCATCCATCTCGTGATCATCAAAATGAACCCACTAATAAGGTTGATCAAGTCTTGTTAACAAACTCATTCCGAATAACACGGAACCGGAGAAATTTCGAATAACACTAAGTTACCTCAACGGGGATATGAAAATCCCCAACAATAAGAATATCATGCTTTTTCTTGATAGTAGGAAGAGGAAATTCAAAACCTCCAAAAATGATAGTTAGGACTTTTTCAATAGAATTAATGCTATGAACTTGAGATTGTTTCCTCGGAAAGTGTACCGTATGCTCATTACCATTAACATGAAAAGTGGCATTGCCTTTGTTGCAATCAATAACAGCCCCTGTAGTATTAAGAAAAGGTCTACCAAGGATAATAGACATACTATCGTCCTCGGGAATATCAAGAATAACAAAGTCCGTTAAGATAGTGACATTTGCAACTACAACAGGCACATCCTCACAAATACCGACAAGTATAGCAGTTGATTTATCAGCCATTTGTAAAGATATTTTATTAGGTGTCAACTTATTCAATTCAAGTCTACGATATAAAGAGAGAGGCATAACACTAACACCGGCTCCAAGATCACATAAAGCAGTTCTAACATAATTTCTTTTAATGGAGCATGGTATAGTTGGAACACCCGGATCTCCAAGTTTCTTTGGTATTCCACCCTTAAAAGTGTAATTAGCAAGCATGGTGGAAATTTCAGCTTCCGATATCTTTTTTTATTTGTGATGATATCCTTCATATACTTAGCATAAGGATTTACTTTCAGCATATCAGTTAAGCGCATACGTAAGAAAATAGGTCTAATCATTTCATCAAAGCGCTCAAAATCCTCATCATCCTTTGACTTGGATGGTTTAGGAGGAAAGGGCATGGGTTTCTGAACCCATGGTTCTCTTTCTTTACCGTGCTTCCTAGCAACAAAATCTCGCTTATTATAACGTTGATTCTTTGATTGTGGGTTGTCAAGATCAACAGCAGGTTCAATATCTACATCATTGTTTTTGCTAGGTTGAGCATCAACATGAACATTATCATTAACATTATCACTAGGTTCATGTTCATCACCTGATTGTGTTTCAGCATTAGAAATAGAAATATCATTGGGATTCTCAGGTGTATCTACAGTAGGTTCATTAGAAGCATGCAAAGTCATATCATCTTTCTTTTTCTTCTTCTTAGAAGAACTAGGTGCCTCTAAATTATTTCTTTGAGAATCTTGCTCGATTCTCTTAGGGTGGCCTTCAGGATACAAAGCTTCCTGAGTCATTCTACTAGTTCTAGTAGCCACTCTAACAACAAAGTCATTTTTATTATTTAATTCATCAAGCAAATCATTTTGAGCTTTAAGTACTTGCTCAGCTTGAGTAGCAACCATAGAAGCATATTTGCTAACGCGGTGAAGTTCATCTTTAACTCTAGCCAGATTATCACCTACGCGTCCTATCTCGGAAGCATTATTCTTTAACTCTCTACCAACATAAGCATTAAAACTTTCTTGTCTAGCCATAAAGTCATCAAATTCATCTAAGCATGGGCTATGAAATTTAGTAGAGGGAATTTCAACTTTATCATATCTATAGAGAGAATTTACCTTTACTACCTGTGTCGGGTTATCAAGACAATGTGCTTCTTCAGGCGGTATATTAAGACCATGTATTTCTTCAATAGGTGGTAAATTCTTAACATTTTCAGCTTTAATACCTTTTTCTTTCATTGATTTCTTTGCCTCTTGCATATCTTCAGGACTGAGAAATAAAACACCTCTCTTCTTTGGAGTGGGTTTAGGAATAGGCTCAGGAGTTGGCTCAATTGGTTCAAGAATTAATTCAGGAACTGGCTCAGGAAGAGTCCAATTATTTCATTAGTCAACATATTATTCAATAGTATTTCAGCTTAAATCATTGTTCTTTCCTCGAAAACACAACCAGCACAACTATCCAAGTAGTCCTTGGAAGCATCGGTTAGTCCATTATAAAAGATATCAAGTATTTCATTTTTCTTAAGAGGATGACCAGGCAAAGCATTAAGTAACCGGAGAAGCCTCCCCCAAGCTTGTGGGAGACTCTCTTCTTTCATTTGCACAAAATTATATATTTCCATAAGGCAGCTTGTTTCTTATGAGCAGGAAATATTTAGCGAGAGAAGTAATAAATCATATCACGGGACTACGCACACAACCAGAGCAAGAGAATTATACCAAGTCTTAGCATCACCCTTTAATGAGAGCGGAAATATCTTAAGGATATATAAATAGTGAGATTTCTCATCATTAGTAAACAGGTGGCTATATCATTCAACTTGGTAAGATGTGCCACAACAGTTTGATTCAAGGCCATAAAATGATCGATTCAACTCAAGTAATAATATCGGGATCAACAGAGAATTCATAATCCTTATCGATAATACGATAGGTGAAGTAGCAAAAGCAGGATCGGGTTTCATTCTAGCATTAAGAGATTGCTGCTTCCATTTAGCTAATAATTTCTTAAGACCATTTCTATCATTGCAAGCAAGAATTACCATAGCAGCTGCTTCATTCATAACATAACCCTTAGGAACAACAGGTAATACATAATCATTGGGGGAACCTTCATCATCACTATAATCAATAATAGGTTCTTCAATATTTTCATTCCCCCTAACTCTAGCAAGTTGTTCATCAAGAAATTCACCTAGTGGCAAAGTAGTATCACGCATAGAAGTAGTTTCATCATGCATAGCAGAAGTGGCATCATCAATAACATGCTACATATCAGAATTGATAGCAGTAGCAGGTTTAGGTGTCGCAAGCCTACTAATAACGGAAGGAGAATCTAGTGCAGAGCTAGATGGCAGTTCCTTACCTCCCCTCGTAGTTGAGGGCAAAATAGTAGTTCGATCGTCTTTCAAGTTCTTCATAGTAATCAACAGATATAAATCCCAAGTGACTTAGAGAATAGAGCTATGCTCCCTAGCAACGGCGCAAGAAATTAGTCTTGATAACCCACAAGTATAGGGGATCGCAACGGCTTTCGAGGGTAGAGTATTCAACCCAAATTTATTGATTCGACACAAGGGGAGCCAAAGAATATTCTTGAGTATTAGCAGTTGAGTTGTCAATTCAACCACACCTGGATAACTTAGTATCTGCAGCAGAGTGTTTAGTAGCAAAAGTGGTATGATAATAAAGGTAACGGTAGCAAAAGTAAAGATAAATGTTTTGGGTTTTTGTAGTAGTTGTAATAGTAACAACGAAAAAGTAAATAAGCGAAGAACAATATGTGAAAAGCTCGTAGGCAATGGATGAGTGATGGATAATTATGCCGGATGCGATTCCTCATGTAATAGCTATAACATAGAGTGATATAGAACTAGCTCCAGTTTATCAATGTAATGTAGGCATGTATTCCGTAAATAGTCATACATGCTTATGGAAAAGAACTTGTATGACATCTTTTGTCCTACCCTCCCGTTGAAGCGGGGTCCTAGTGGAAACTAAGGGATATTAAGGCCTCCTTTTAATAGAGAACCAGACCAAAGCATTAACACATAGTGCATACATGAACTCCTCAAACTACGGTCATCGCCGACAAGTATCCCGATTATTGTCACTTTGGGGTTGTCGGATCATAACACATAATAGGTGACTATAGACTTGCAAGATAGGATCAAGAACACACATATATTCATGAAAACATAATAGGTTCAGATCTGAAATCATGGCACTCGGGCCCTAGTGACAAGCATTAAGCATAGCAAAGTCATAGCAACATCAATCTCAGAACATAGTGGATACTAGGGACCAAACCCTAACAAAACTAACCTGATTACATGGTAAATCTCATCCAACTCATCACCGTCCAGCAAGCCTACGATGAAATTACTCACGCACGGCGGTGAGCATCATGAAATTGGTGATGGAGGATGGTTCATGATGACGACAGTGATGAATCCCCTCTCCGAGCCCGAGCGAACTCCAGATCAGCCCTCCCGAGAGATTAGGGCTTGGCGGTGGCTCGTAATAAAAGCGTGATGAAACTTTCTCCCTAATTTTTTTTCTCCCCGAGACGGAATATATGGAGTTGGAGTTGAGGTCGGAGGAGGTCCAGGGGGGCCCACAAGATAGGAGGCCGCGCCCTAGGGGGGCGCGCCCCCTGTCTCGTGGACAGGCCGTGGGCCTGGCATTAATTTTTTCGCCAAAAATTCTTATTAAATCCAAAAAGTGCCTCCGTGGATTTCTAGGACATTCCGACAACTTTTCTTTTCTACACATAAAACAACATCATGGCAGTTCTGCTGAAAACAACGTCAGTCCGGGTTAGTTTCATTCAAATCATGCAAGTTAGAGTCCAAAACAAGGGCAAAAGTGTTTGGAAAATTAGATGCGTTGGAGACGTATCAATGATCACATGATCCATATCAACTAAACCATGTTAGATCATCACGTGAGATGGAGTAGTTTTCAATGGTGAACATCTCTATGTTGATCATATCTACTATATGATTCACGTTCGACCTTTGGGTCTTAGTGTTCCGAGGCCATGTCTGTACATGCTAGGCTCGTCAAGTTTAACCCGAGTATTTCGCACGTGCAAAACTGTTTTGCACCCATTGTATGTGAACGTAGAGCTTATCTCACCCGATCATCACGTGGTGTCTCGGCACGACGAACTATCACAACGGTGCGTACTCAGGGAGAACACTTATACCTTGAAATTTTAGTGAGGGATCATCTTACAATGCTACCGCCGTACTAAGCAAAATAAGATGCATAAAAGATAAACATCACATGTAATCAAAATATGTGATGTGCCTGTTGTAAGGGCATGTTTATCCCTAAGGTGTTTTGGTGATTGATGACAATGCTTTTGCGGACTAATCATGTGCCTTGAGTATTTCAGTTGCTTCGTTGTTAGGCACAAGACGGTTTGGTACCCCTCGAAGACTATTGAAGACGGTGGTGTTCTATGTCTCTTTTGGTGGATTTGAGTCGTAGGATAGCCGTACTATTAAGAGGGGGTCCGTGGTGGAAAGGTTTGGGTGGAATCATCACGTACACGTTTTCTTCCTTTACCCCGCCTTTCCCTTTGCGCTTTGGAGCATCCTCCGTTATCTCCTTTATTGTGCAAAAAGAAGGATTCCTAGGTGCTGCTATTTTGAGGCATACGGTAGTACTGCTCAAAGGAGCGGTAGTACCGCAGGCCCCTGCGGTACTACCGCAAGCCCTCGCGGTAGTATCGTAGGAGCACACGGTAGTACCGCTGTTATGGAGTTGTAGTACCGTGGCCTCAGGCCACTCTCAGCCTCTCTTGCGGCTATAGGGGCGGATGTAATTTTTTTACATCCGCGCCCTCTGTGATTATACCGCCCAGTCTTGTGATAGTACCGTGAGTCCTGGTCCGCTCGATGCACGAAGCGAAGTAGCGGCGGATGTAATTTTTACATCCACTCCTGTGTGATAGTACCGCAAGCCAGCCGATAGTACCGTGTCGATTTTTACCTTTGTTTGATTTTTAGCGGAAGTAGACACGGATGTATTTTTATTCATCCGTGCCCTTCCCAGCCTAGTCCATCCTGGCCTTGCGGTAGTACCGCAAGGAGGAGCGGTAGTACCGCTTGAGTGGCAATACCGCTCTCAGCCTTGGCGGCTCTGGCCTGGACTAGCCCCTACCGCTGCAGCGGTAGTACCGCGGCCCACCATGGTAGTACCGTGAGCCCCTGCGGTAGTACCGCTTGTCTGGAGCGGTAGTACCGCAGGTCGCGGGCTGAGTAAGTGGATAACGGTTGGATTTGTCTCTCCACTATATAAGGGGTGTCTTCTTCCTCTAGTTGACCACCTCTTCTATCCCGAAGCTCCGTTGTTGCTCCAAGCTCCATTTTCGCCCGATCTCTCTCCCTAGCCAATCAAACTTGTTGATTTTCTCAGGATTGGTTGAGAAGGCCCCGATCTACACTTCCACCAAGAGAAATTTGATTCCCCCCACCAATCCCTAGCGGATCTTGTTACTCTTGGGTGTTTGAGCACCCTAGACGGTTGAGGTCACCTCGGAGCCATAGTCCATTGTGGTGAAGCTTCGTGGTGTCGTTGGGAGCCTCCAATTAAGTTGTGGAGATTGCCCCAACCTTGTTTGTAAAGGTTCGGTCGCCGCCTTCAAGGGCACCAATAGTGGAATCACGGCATCTCGCATTGTGTGAGGCGTGAGGAGAATCTGATGGCCCTAGTGGCTTATTGGGGAGCATTGTGCCTCCACACCGCTCTAACGGAGACGTACTTCCCCTCAAAAGGAAGGAACTTCGGTAACACATCCTCGTCTCCACCGGCTCCACTCTTGGTTATCTCGCACCTTTACTTTTGCAAGCGTACTTGTGTTATATCCCTTGCTTGCTTGTATGCTTTTTGTTGTTGCATCATATAGGTTGTCCACCTAGTTGCATATCTAGACAACGTACTTTGATGCAAAGTTTAATTTGGTAAAGAAAAGCTAAAAATTGTTAGTTGCCTATTCACCCCCCCTCTAGTCAACTATATCAATCCTTTCAATTGGTATCAGAGCCTCATCTCTTTATTAAGGACTTTGACGTCCGAAGAGTATGGTTGACACCGTAGATGGTGTTGGGGAACGTAGTAATTTCAAAAAATTTCCTACGCACACGCAAGATCATGGTGATGTATAGCAACGAGAGGGGAGAGTGTTGTCCACATACCCTTGTAGACCCGAAGCGGAAGCGATCACAACGTAGAGGAAGTAGTCGTACGTTCTCCTCGCGATCCGACCGATCCGGCGCCGTTACTCCGGCGCCCCGAGTTCTTGACACACGTACAGCTCGATGGCGTCCCTCGTACTCCGATCCAGCCGAGTGTCGAGGGAGAGTTCCGTCGACCTGACGGCGTGGTGGACGATCTTGATGTTTCACCGCGCGAGGCCGCCTAAGCTTGACGACAGTATAACCGAGGTGGAATATGGTGGAGGGGCACCGCACACGGCTAAGGAACGATCTCACGATCAACTTGTTGTGTCTTGGGGTGCCTCTACCTCGGTATATAAAGGAGCCAAGGGGAGGGGCGCCGGCCAGAGAGGGAGGCGCGGAGGAGTCCTACTCCTTCCGGGAGTAGGACTCCCTCAATCCTATTCAATTAGGATTCCCGGAGAGGAAAAGAGGAGGAGGGGCGGCCACCTCTCCTAGTCCTAATAGGACTAGGGAAGGGGAGGCGCAGCCCATCTAGGGCAGCCCTTCTCTTTTCCACTAAGGCCCACTATGGCCCATTTACCTCCCGGGGTTCCGTAACCTCCGGTACTCGGTAAATTCCTGTTTTACGGAACCATTCCGAACTCCAAACATAGGCTTCAATATATCAATCTTTATGTCTCGACCATTTCGAGACTCCTCGTCATGTCCGGGATCACATCCGGACTCGAACTTCTTCGGTACATCAAAATACATAAACTCATAATAACCGCATCGCCAAAAACCTTAAGCGTGCGGACCCTACGGTTCGAGAACAATGTAGACATGACCTAGAACTATTCACGGTCAATAACCAACAGCGGGACCTGGATGCCCATATTGGTTCCTACATATTCTCGAAGATCTTTATCGGTCGGACCGCATAACAACATATGTTGTTCCCTTTGTCATCGGTATGTTACTTGCGAGATTCGATCGTCGGTATCAATACCTAGTTCAATCTCGTTACGGCAAGTCTCTTTACTCGTTCGTAATACATCATCTCACAACTAACTCATTAGTTGTAGTGCTTGCAAGGCTTGATGATGTGCATTACCGAGAGGGCCCAGAGATACCTCTCCGACTATCGGAGTGACAAAACCTAATCTCGAAATCGCCAACCCAACATCGCCTTTGGAGACACTGTAGTACTCCTTTATAATCACCCGATTCGTTGTGACGTTTGATAGCACCAAAGTGTTCCTCCGTAAACAGGAGTTGCATAATCTCATAGTTACAGGAACATGTATAAGTCATGGATAAAAGCGGTAGCAACATACTAAGCGATCGTGTGCTAAGCTAAGGGAATGGGTCATGTCAATCGATCATTCTACTAATGATGTGACCTCGTTAATCAAATAACAACTCCTTTGTTCATGGTCGGGAAACATAACCATCTTTGATTAACAAGCTAGTCTAGTAGAGGCATACTAGTGACATCTTGTTTTGTCTATGCATTCACACATGTATCATGTTTCCGGTTAATACAATTCTAGCATGAATGATAAACATTTATCATGAAATAAGGAAATAAATAATAACTTTATTATTGCCTCTAGGGCATATTTCCTTGATCTCCCACTTGCACTAGAGTCAATAATCTAGATCACATCACCATGTGATTAACATCGATAGTTCACATCATCATGTGATTAACACCCATAGTTCACATCATTATGTGACCAACACCCAAAGGGTTTACTAGATTCGTAATCTAGTTCACATCGCTATGTGATTAACACCCAAAGAGTACTAAGGTGTGATCATGTTTTGCTTGTGAGAGAATCTTAGTCAACGGGTCTTTCACATTCAGATCCGTTATGTATTTTGCAATTTTCTATGTCTACAATGCTCGCACGGAGCTACTCTAGCTAATTGCTCCCACTTTCAATATGTATCTAGATAGAGACTTAGAGTCGTCCGGATCGGTGTCAAAACTTGCATCGGCGTAACCCTTTACGACGAACCCTTTTGTCACCTCCATGATCGAGAAATATATCCTTACTCCACTAAGGATAATTTTGACCGCTGTCGATGATCTACTCCTAGATCACTATTGTACTCCTTGCCAAACTCGGTCAGGGTATACAATAGATCTGGTACACATGGCATACTTTATAGAACCTATGGCCAAGGCATAGGGAATGACTTTCATTCTCTTTCTATCTTCTGCCGTGGTCGGGTTTTGAGTCTTACTCAATTTCACACCTTGTAACACAGGCAAGAACTCTTTCTTTGATCGCTCCATTTTGAACTACTTCAAAATCTTGTCAAGGTATGTACTTCATTGAAAAAACTTATCAAGCGTCTTGATCTATCTCTATAGATCTTGATGCTCAATATGTAAGCTGCTTCACCGAGGTCCTTTTGAAAAACTTCCTTTCAAACACTCCTTTATGCTTTGCGAGAATAATTATACATTATTTCCGATCTACAATATGTCATTCACATATACTTATCGAAATCTTGTAGTGCTCCCACTCACTTTTCAATAAATCTGAGGCTTCACCGTAAGTCTCATATAAAACTATATGCTTTGATCAACTCATCAAAGCGTATATTCCAACTCGAGATGCTTGCACCAGTCCATAGATGGATCATTGGAGCTTGCACACTTTGTTAGCTCCTTTGGATCGATAAAACCTTCGGTTGCATCATATACAACTCTTCTTCCGAAAATCCATTCAGAATGCAGTCTTTACATCCATTTGCCAAATTTCATAATCATAAAATGCGGCAATTGCTAACATGATTCGGACGGACTTAAGCATCGCTACGGGTGAGAAGGTCTCATCGTAGTCAATCCCTTGAACTTGTCGAAAACCTTTTGCGACAAGTCGAGCTTTATAAACGATAACATTACCGTCGTCGTCGGTCTTCTTCTTGAAGATCCACTTGTTTTCTATTGCTTGCCTACCCTCGGGCAAGTCAACCAAAGTCCACACTTTGTTTTCATACATGGATCCCATCTCGATTTCATGGCCTCAAGCCATTTTGCGAATCTGGGCTCACCATCGCTTCTTCATAGTTCGTGGGTTCATCACGATCTAGTAGCATGATTTCGAGAACAGGATTACCGTACCACTCAGTGCGGATCTTACTCTGGTTGATCTCGAGGTTCTGCGGTAACTTGATCTCAAGTTTCATGATCAACATCATTAACTTCCTCACTACTTGGTGTAGGTGTCTCAGAAACCGGTTTCTGCGACGAACTACTTTCAAGTAAGGGAGAAGGTACTATTACCTCATCAAGTTCCACTTTCCTCCCACTCACTTCTTTCGAGAGAAACTCTTTCTCTAGAAAGGATCCATTTTCAGCAACGAAAATCTTGCTTTAGGATCTGTGATAGAAGGTGTACCCAACAATTTCCTTTGGGTATTCTATGAAGACGCACTTCTCCGATTTGGGTTTGAGCTTATCAGGATGAAACTTTTTCACATAAGCATCGCCGCCCCAAACTTTAAGAAACGACAACTTTGGTTTCTTGCTAAACCATAGTTCATAAAGTGTCGTCTCAACGAATTTAGATGGTGCCCTATTTAACGTGAATGCAGCTGTCTCTAATGCATGATCCCAAAACGATATTGGTAAATCGGTAAGAAACATCATAGATTGTACTATATCCAATAAAAATACAGTTATGACGTTCGGACACACCATTATGATGTGGTGTTCGGTGGCATGAATTTGTGAAACTATTCCACATTGTTTTAATTGAAGACCAAACTCGTAACTCAAATATTTGTCTCTGCGATCAGATCGTAGAAACCTTATTTTCTTGTCACGATGATTTTTCTACTTCACTCTGAAATTCTTTGAACCTTTCAACTATTTCAGACTTATGTTTCATTAAGTAGATATACCCATATCTGCTTTAAATCAACTGTGAAGGTCAGAAAATAATGATACTTGTCGCGAGCCTTAATATTCATCGGACGACATACATCAGTATGTATGATTTCCAACAAATCTGTTGCTCGCTCCATTGTTCCGGAGAACGGTGTTTTAGTCATCTTGCCCAAAAGGCACGGTTCGCAAGCATCAAGTGATTCATAATCAAGTGATTCCAAAAATCCCATCAGCATGGAGTTTCTTCTTTACACCAATATGACCTAAACGGCAGTGCCACAAATAAGTTGCACTATCATTATTAACTTTGCATCTTTTGGTTTCAATATTATGAATATGTGTATCACTACGATCGAGATCCAATGAACCATTTTCATTGGGTGTGTAACCATATAAGGTTTTATTCATGTAAACAGAACAACAGTTTATTCTCTTACTTAAATGAATAACCGTATTGCAATAAACATGATCAAATCATATTCATGCTCAACGTAAACACTGAATAACATTTATTTAGGTTCAACACTAATCCCGAAAGTATAGGGAGTGTGCGATAATGATCATATCAATCTTGAAACTACTTTCAACACACATCGTCACTTTACCCTTAACTAGTTTACATTTATTCGCAACTCCGTTTGAGTTACTACTCTTAGCAACCGAACCAGTACCAAATACCGAGGGGTTGCTATAAACACTAGTAAAGTACACATCAATAACATGTATATCAAATATACTTTTGTTTACTTTGCCATCCTTCTTATCCGCCAAATACTTGGGGTAGTTCGCTTCGAGGACCAGTCCTTTGCGGAGAAGCACTTAGTCTCGTGCTTAGGTCCGGACTTGGGCTTCTTCACTTGAGCAACAACTTGCTTGCCGTTCTTCTTGAAGTTCCTTCTATCTTTCCCTTTGCCCTTTTCTTGAAACTAGTGATCTTGTCAACCATCAACACTTGATGCTCTTTCTTGATTTCTACCTTCGTCGATTTCAACATCACGAAGAGCTCGGGAATCATTTTCGTCATCCCTTGCATACTATAGTTCATCACGAAGTTCTACTAACTTGGTGATGGTGACTAGAGAATTCATCAATCACTATCTTATCTGGAAGATTAACTCCCACTTGATTCAAGCGATTGAAGTACCCGCACAATCGAGCACATGCTCACTAGTTGAGCGATTCTCCTCCATCTTTTAGCTATAGAACTTGTTGAAGATTTCATATCTCTCAACTCGGTATTTACTTGAAATATTAACTTCATTTCTGGAACATCTCATATGGTCCATGATGTTCAAAACATCTTTGAAGTCCCGATTCTAAGCCATAAAGCATGGTGCACAAAACTATCAAGTAGTCATCATATTGAGCTAGCCAAACGTTCATAATGTCGCATATCGCTCTGCAATAGGTCTGTCACCTAGCGGTGCATTAAGGACATAATTCTTACGTGCAGCAATGAGGATAAACCTCCGATCACGGATCGAATCCGCATCATTGCTACTAACCTTTTCAACATAATTTTCTCTAGGAACATATCAAAACAAACATATGAAAGCAACAACGCGAGCTATTGATCTACAACATAATATGCAAAATACTATCGGTACTAAGTTCATGATAAATTTAAGTTCAATTAATCATATTACTTAAGAACTCCCACTTAGAAAGACATCTCTCTAGTCATCTAAGTGATCACGTGATCCAAATCAACTAAACCATAACCGATCATCACGTGAAATGGAGTAGTTTTCAATGGTGAACATCTTATGTTGATCATATCTACTATATGATTCACGCCGACCTTTCGGTCTCGTGTTCCGAGGCCATATCTGCATATGCTAGGCTCGTCAAGTATAACCCGAGTATTCTGCGTGTGCAAAACTGGCTTGCACCCGTTGTAGATGGACGTAGAGCTTATCACACCGATCATCACGTGGTGTGCAGGCACGACGAACTTTGGCAGCGGTGCATACTCGGGAGAACACTTCTTGATAATTTAGTGAGAGATCATCTTATAATGCTACCGTCAATCAAAGCAAGATAAGATGCATAAAAGGATAAACATCACATGCAAATCAATATAAGTGATATGATATGGTCATCATCATCTTGTGCTTCACGATCTCCATCTTGCAGCACCACCATGATCACCATCGTCACCGCGCGACACCTTGATCTCCATCGTAGCATCGTTGTCGTCTCGCCAAACTTATGCTTCTCGACTATCTCTACCGCTTAGTGATAAAGTAAAGCATTATAGAGCGATTGCATTGCATACAATAAGCGACAACCATATGGCTCCAGCCGATTGCCGATAACCGGTTACAAAACATGATCATCTCATACAATAAAATATAGCATCACGTCTTGACCATATCACATCACAACATGCCTGCAAAAACAAGTTAGGCGTCCTCTACTTTGTTGTTGCAAATTTTACGTGGCTGCTACGGGCTTAAGCAAGAACCGGTCTCACCTACGCATCAAAACCACAGCGATACTTCGTCAAATAGACTCCGTTTTAACCTTCTCAAGGACCGGGCGTAGCCACACTCAGTTCAACTAAAGTGAGAGAGACAGACACCCACCAGTCACCTTTAAGCAACGAGTGCTCGTGGCGGTGAAACCAGTCTCGCGTAAGCGTCTGCGTAATGTCGGTCCAGGCCGCTTCATCTCACAATACCGCTGAACCAAAGTATGACATGCTGGTAGGTAGTATGACTTGTATCGCCCACAACTCACTTGTGTTCTACTCGTGCAAAACATCAAACCATAGAAAAACCTAGGCTCGGATGCCACTTTGTTGGGGAACGTAGTAATTTCAAAAATTTTCCTACGCACGCAAGATCATGGTGATGTGTAGCAACGAGAGGGAGAGTGTTGTCCACATACCCTTGTAGACCCGGCGAAGCGATCACAACGTAGAGGAAGTAGTCGTCGTTCTCCTCGCGATCCGACCGATCCGGCGCCGTTACTCCGGCGCCCGAGTTCTTGACACACGTACAGCTCGATGGCGTCCCTCGTACTCGATCCAGCCGAGTGTCGAGGGAGAGTTCCACAACCTGACGGCGTGGTGGCGATCTTGATGTTTCACCGGCGCGAGGCTTCGCCTAAGCTTCATGACAGTATAACCGAGGTGGAATATGGTGGAGGGGCACCGCACGGCTAAGGAACGATCTCACGATCAACTTGTTGTGTCTTGGGGTGCCTCTACCTCAAGATATAAAGGAGCCAAGGGGAGGGCGCCGGCCGGAGAGGGAGGCGCAGGAGGAGTCCTACTCCTTCCGGAGTAGGACTCCCTCAATCCTATTCAATTAGGATTCCCGGAGAGAAAAGAGGAGGAGGGGCCACCTCTCCTAGTCCTAATAGGACTAGGGAAGGGGGAGGCGCAGCCCATCTAGGGCAGCCCTTCTCTTTTTCCACTAAGGCCCACTATGGCCCATTTACCTCCCGGGGTTCCAGTAACCTCCGGTACTCGATAAATTCCTGTTTTCGCGGAACCATTCCGAACTCCAAACATAGGCTTCCAATATATCAATCTTTATGTCTCGACCATTTCGAGACTCCTCGTCATGTCCGGGATCACATCCGGACTCGAACTTCTTCGGTACATCAAAATACATAAACTCATAATAACATCCATGAAACCTTAAGCGTGCGGACCCTACGGTTCGAGAACAATGTAGACATGACCTAGAACTATTCACGGTCAATAACCAACAGCGGACCTGGATGCCCATATTGGTTCCTACATATTCTCGAAGATCTTTATCGGTCGGACCGCATAACAACATCGTTGTTCCTTTGTCATCGGTATGTTACTTGCCCGAGATTCGATCGTCGGTATCAATACCTAGTTCAATCTCGTTACCGCAAGTCTCTTTACTCGTTCCGTAATACATCATCTCACAACTAACTCATTAGTTGTAGTGCTTGCAAGGCTTGATGATGTGCATTACCGAGAGGGCCCAGAGATACCTCTCCGACTATCGGAGTGACAAAACCTAATCTCGAAATCGCCAACCCAACATCGCCTTTGGAGACACCTGTAGTACTCCTTTATAATCACCCGATTCGTTGTGACGTTTGGTAGCACCAAAGTGTTCCTCCGTAAACAGGAGTTGCATAATCTCATAGTTACAGGAACATGTATAAGTCATGGATAAAAGCAGTAGCAACATACTAAGCGATCGTGTGCTAAGCTAAGGGAATGGGTCATGTCAATCAGATCATTCTACTAATGATGTGACCTCGTTAATCAAATAACAACTCCTTTGTTCATGGTCGGAAACATAACCATCTTTGATTAACAAGCTAGTCTAGTAGAGGCATACTAGTGACATCTTGTTTTGTCTATGCATTCACACATGTATCATGTTTCCGGTTAATACAATTCTAGCATGAATGATAAACATTTATCATGAAATAAGGAAATAAATAATAACTTTATTATTGCCTCTAGGGCATATTTCCTTCAGATGGTGGGGAGGAGGAGCACTCCGGTGTGAATCTGATCTCGTCTACGGGTGATGGGGAAACCACGGTGTCCCGTGAAGAATTCAATGTGGCCTTGGACACATTGAAAACCTCCATGACAACCACGGTTGAAAGCATGTTTAATAAATTCTTAGAAGGACTTAAACTACCTACCTCACCGTTGAAAGTGGGTGATCCCACTAACAAGGTGACGGATGCTAACTTCGACAAGGGGGAAGCTAATAGTGAGAAGGGTCCTTCTACTAGTGGTAGAAATGGCACCGGCATCTTTGCCCATGTGGAACCTCCAACTTATGGAGGACCGATTCCCTCTACTCATTTAAATCATGCCGGCCCTCCTCCTAAAATTGTGAAAAATGAGGATTTTGATTCTTGGGTGTATCGCTTCAAGCGTCATTTAAATCATGTGAATACTAATCTTTGGAGAATCATTGAAGAAGGTTTTTATCCACATGACCGAAGCAACTTCACCCCTAGAGAAGCAGTGGATAATCAATTCAATGAGAATGCTCTCTTCATCATCCTTGATGCTATCCTCCCCGAAGATCTCCCTCATCTCCGACCCCATGCCATGGCCAAAGACGCATGGCAATGTGTTGTGTCTCTCTATCAGGGAAGCGCAAGCATTCAACGCTCAACTATGAAGTGGTGCAAGATGAAGCCGATGAGTTTGCAATGAAAGAAGATGAAGAACCTCATGAGCTCTTTCGGAGAGTAACCAAACTCGCGGTCTCACTCCGAGATCATGGGAGCAAGGACATGGATGATAATTGGATCAAGCGCAAGTTCCTCAAGGCCATGATGCCCTACAACAAGGCCATGTCCTCCATCATTCGTCAAAGACCGGACTTCCACTCCATGACCTCAAGTGAAGTGTTGGATGAGTTCATTGCAATGAGCATCTTGGACATGATCGCCGATAATGCGGTGCTCCGCTCTCAAAGGGCAAAAAAGCCCAACCTTGCCTTGAAGGCCAAGGTCATTGTGGAAGAAGAGGAAGAAGAGGAAGATGAGGAGAGCAACCCTGAAGATACAAAATATGATTATCATGAGCACATGGCTCTTGCTTCAAGGCAATTTTGGAGCAAGAAGAACTCAAGGCCCAATTTCAACAAGAACAACTCAAGTGGCTTCAAGGGCAAGCAATGAGTAAGAACTTGTTACAACTGTGGCATTGTGAGCCATTTCATTGCGGATTGTCCTTACGAGAAGCGGGAAGACAATGGTGGCAAGCTCATTCGAAAAGACAAAGCCAAGTCCATCCCCAACAAGAACAACTTCACCAAGAAGACTCCTACTCGAGGGTTGGTGGTTCAAGAAGAATACCGTGAGGATGATGATGATGATGAAGATAGTGAAGCAATGGCCATGGCATCCGTTGCCATTGCCACAACTCCTCGGATGTCTCTCTTCGATTCACCCAACGAGAACATCACCGCCATGTGCCTCATGGCCAAAGCCTCTAACAAGGTAACCCCCAACATCAAAACCACCATCATTACTAATACCTCTTTGACAGGTTGCATTGATGAACATGAGGGGTCTAATGAGGATGTGAATGAATTTGAGTCCTTTATGAGTAAGCTCAAGGGCAAATCCAAGAAGCACTTTGTTTCTCTCTTGGAACAACTTGGTGAAGCCAATGACATGATCGAGGCTCACGAAGAAACCATCTCTAAGATGGAAGGTCATAGTCGTGACTATGCCGATGAGATATCGGATCTCTCTAATGCTCTTGAGGAAGAGTGTGGGCATTGTTTTGCTCTTGAGGAGTCACACAATGATGACCATGCTAAGTTAAAGAAAGATCTTGATCATGCTCTTGTTGTGTCTCGTGTGCTAACTTCCGAGAAGGCTAAACTTGGGGTTGATCATGCTAGACTCAAGGAGGAGTTTGATATACTTTACAAGGCCCACAAGGTCTTGAAGGGTGCTCATGCTAACCTCAAGGAGTCTCATGCTCAACTCCAAGTTAAGCTAACCAAGGAAAAGGCCACCTTTCCTCATAAGGTATTAATTGATAATGCATATGCCACTAACCCGTGTTGTGAGCATGTGCATCTTCCGGAGAAGAATGCCAAGTTGAAGGATCAACTTGAGATAGGCCTTGTGACATGCATTCAAGGTGAGAAGAACCTCAACGACCTTTTGAGCAATCAAAAGGAAGTTGTGGTCAAGGAGGGAATTGGGTTCGCACCCAAGTACAAGAACAAGAAGAACGACAAGACCAAACGACCTCCTCCTCTCAAGCAAACTTTTGTGAAAGAGGGAGAGGGTGCCCCTAAGGATAAGAAGAAAAATGTGAAGGCTGTTGATGTCAAAAAGGGCAAAACCACCTCCTCCAACAAAGCCGGCGACTTTAACCCTCCTTATGTGTTGTGCCGTGCTAGTGATGGGCATGTTTATGCTAAATTTGTTGGTTCTCCTTATGAGTACATTGAATGGTCTATTTGGGTTCCTAAGACCCTTGTTACTAACATCAAAGGACCCATTACAAAATGGGTACCTAAAACCAAGCATTGATCTCGTGTAGGTGTTTGCTTCTGGTGGGGGATCATGGTTGCTCGATAGTGGAGCAACGAATCATATGACCGGAAGCAAGGACTTGGTGGTGGACGTGCACAAGATTCCATCTATGCCCACCAATGTCGAGTGGGATGATGCCTCGTCTTCTAAGGTATTGGGTCTTGGCAAGGTTGTCATTTCTCATGATCTAACGATCGAGAAAGTCATGCTTGTTGAGTCGCTTGCATTCAATCTTCTTTCCGTTCGTCAACTTGCACTCATGGGCTTTGCCACTTTCTTTGATATTGATACCATAGCCCTCTTGTGGAGCAAGACTCTTAAAGTAGCCTTTGTTGGCATGTCGAGAACGGTCTTCATGTGATTAACTTTTTGGAGCAACCCACTAAGACCGCGACATGCCTAATGGCTAAAGTTGATGTGGGATGGCTTTGGCATCAACATTTAGCCCATGTCAATATGAGATCTTTGCAAAGTCTTCTCAAGGGGGACCATGTCCGTGGAATAACAAATGTTAGTTTTGCCAAAGATCGTGCTTGCAGTGCCTGTATCGAAGGGAAGCTTCATGAAAAGGCTCACCCCCCATGACCATCATCTACTCGAAGAGACCCTTGGAGCTCCTTCACATGGATCTCTTTGGGCCTCCATCCTTTGATAGTCTTGGAGGTAGAAAGTATTGCTTGGTGATTGTGGATTATTATTCAAGATACACTTGGGTATTCTTCTTCAAGAGGAAGAGTGAGACTCAACAAACCATCATCGACTTTGCAAATGAATCTCAACGTCAACATGATGCAAAGATCTTGACAATAAGAAGTGACAATGGCATCGAGTTCAAGAACTACACCTTGGATGAGTTTCTTAGTGATGAGGGGATCAAGCGTCAATATGCTGCACCTTATACCCCTCGACAAAATGGTGTCACGGAGAGGAAGAACCGGACATTGATGGATGCGGCAAGGACCATGATGGCGGAGTTCAAGTCTCCATACAACTTTTGGGCTGAATCCATCAACACAGCATGTCATGCATCCAATCGGCTCTATCTCCGCAAAGGCTTGAACAAGACTCCTTATGAAATACTCACCGGTAACAAGCCCAACCTCAAGTACTTCCGGGTGTTCGGGTGTAAATGTTTCATTCTCAAGAAAGGTGTTCGTTTGTCTAAATTTGAGGCTAGAGCTTATGAGGGCATATTTGTTGGTTATGCTACAAACTCGCATGCTTACCGTGTCCTTAACAAGTCCACCGGACTCATTGAGGAGACGTGTAACGTGGAGTTTGACGAAAATAATGGCTCCCAAGTGGAGCGAAGTGGTACTTGTGATGTAGGTGATGAAATTCCTCCCCAAGCCATAAGAAGAATGGGTATTGGTCATATTCTACCCATTGAGGAACCCCTTGTGGGCGAAGGAGAAGGACAATGCTCCACTCAAGTGGAGCCATCACCTCCCCAAGACCCACACGCTTCCGAAGAACAAAGTGAAGGCCCTCAACCTCGTGAACAAGACCAAGGGCAAGATCAACCTCAAGATGGTGGTGAACCACCAAATGATGCCCAAGGTCAAGTTCTCCCCCTCGAGCAAGTTCAAGATCAAGAGCAAGCTCAAGATCTAGAACAAGCTCAAGACGGCGCTCAAGATAATCAAGTTATCCCTCCTCCTTCCACATCCGAGGAGGAATTAGAGCGTCGTGCCATGAAGATTGCTTCCAAGATCACCACCAAAGGTCATCTCATGGAGAATGTGGTTGGAAGCCTAAGAAAGGGGGTAAGCACTCATAGACAATTAGCAAACTATTGTGAACATCACGCGTTTGTCTCTTGTGTTGAACCCCAAAAGGTCTATGAGGCACTCGAAGATCCGGATTGGCTCAATGCCATGCATGAAGAACTCAACAACTTCGAGTGCAACAAGGTGTGGAGATTGGTGCCAAGGCCGTCGGGGAACCACAACGTCATTGGAACCAAGTGGATATTCAAGAACAAGCAAGATGCTCATGGGAACATCATTCGCAACAAGGCAAGATTGGTAGCACAAGGCTACTGCCAAGTCGAGGGTTCAACTACGATGAAACCTTTGCTCCCGTTGCTCGCCTTGAATCCATTCGTTTGTTGATTGCTTATGCTTCCCATCACAACTTTAAGTTACAACAAATGGATGTGAAGAGTGATTTTCTTAATGGTCCTATTAATGAGTTGGTTTATGTCAAGCAACCCCCCGGGTTCGAGGATCCCTACTTCCCAGATCATGTGTATCAACTTGATAAGGCACTCTATGGCCTTAAGCAAGCCCCATGTGCGTGGTACAACCACCTTACCGAGTTGTTACAAGATCGTGGATTTGAGGTTGGGCAAATCGATCCCCATTCTTTTTACTAAGAAGGTCAAAGGGGAGTTGTTTGTATGCCAACTATATGTTGATGATATTATCTTTGGTTCCCCTAACAAAGTTTTCAATGATGAATTTGCCGCTCTCATGACCTCTAAGTTCAAGATGTCTTCGATGGGAGAGTTGAAGTTCTTCCTTGGTTTCGATATCAAGCAAAGAAGAGAAGGTACCTTCATCAACCAAGCCAAATACACTCAAGACATGCTCAAAAGATTCAAGCTAAATGATGTCAAGCCGGCTTCTACTCCAATGCCTACTAAGTGCCAACTCGACATTGATCCCAATGGTAAAGCGGTGGACCAAAAGTTATATCGCTCCATGATTGGCTCCTTGCTTTACCTTTGTGCATCTAGACCGGATATCATGTTGAGTGTGGGAATATGTGCACGGTTTCAAGCTGCACCGAAGGAAAGTCACTATGTGGCGGTCAAGCGAATCTTTCGATATTTGGCTCATACCCCAAACTTGGGCTTATGGTACCCAAGAGGAGCAACCTTCAATCTTGAAGGATTTTCGGATTCCGATTGAGCGGGAGACAAAGTGGATAGGAAGTCCACTTCTGGAGGGTGCCAGTTTCTGGGTTGCTCTTTGGTAAGTTGGTCTTCCAAGAAGCAAAGTTCTGTGTCTCTCTCATCCACCGAAGCGGAATATGTGGCGGCCCATAGTTGTTGTGCACAACTCCTATGGATGAGGCAAACTTTAAAGGATTATAGTGTCATTTGTGACAAAGTGCCTCTTTGGTGTGACAATGAAAGTGCCATCAAGATTTCTCTCAACCTGGTGCAACACTTCAAGACGAAGCATATTGAGATTCGGTATCACTTCATCCGAGATCATATTAGGCGAGGGGAGATCGAGCTCAAGTATGTCAACACTCATGATAACCTTGCAGATATTTTCACGAAGCCCTTGGACGAAGCAAGATTTCGCGAGTTAAGGCATGAGCTAAATATCATTGATTCGAGCAATGTGACTTGAACCCTTGCACATCCCACCACACTCAACTTGTTGTCTAGTATAGGTGTAGGCATGGACATAGGGGGAGTGTTGTTCTCTCAATGAACTCCTCCTCCCCCCATTATGCATAAATTGATCAACTCTTTCACATTAGCCATTTTTGATGGTACATGTGCTTCAAAGATGAGTTTTGGTCATGGGCCCAAGGATAATTCTTCGCGGTGCCATACCAATCAACTCAAACATCGGTGGCTTCGGCCACCGCCCCCTCCTTGGAGAGGTTGTATCTCATTTTGGTCTTTGTTGCTTCTTGTTTGGTTGCGGTGTTTCGCTTGTTAGCCCGTTGGTGTGTGTGTTCTCTTGAAGGTTCCATGCAAAGTCGTTTCTCTCCCGTGCTTGAAACTGCATTTTCTTGGGCTCACGGTACTACCGTGGTCAGCCACGGTACTACCGCAGGGCACGGTACTACCACAACCAGCACGACAGTAATTTTTTACTGCCGCTGGTGGAGCAGTACTACCGCCCACGGCACGGTACTTCTGCCCGGGCGGTACTACCACAATGAGTCGCGGTACTACCGTGGCGTAGCAAGCGCGTGGGGGTTATGAGCGGGCAGGGGGAGTTCCAACTCCCCCATACCCATTCACTCCTTCTCCCCATGCTGCCTCTCTCTCTCCTGCCCACGAACGGTGCCGGAGACCCTCGCCGGATCTCCCTCTCCGGCTGCTCTCCTCGGATTCCGACCGGTGGGATCGTTCCCCACCACTTCCTCTTTCCATGGATCAAGGTCTTTCCCCAAATCCCTCTCTTTTTGGTTTGTTCTTTTGCTTCTAGGTTTTTGGGGAGATGCTAGTTGTTCTTGAGATTTTAGGCTAAATCTTTGCAAGAGTAGGTTGGAGGAGAGTAGTGATGCGTAGAGTTTATACATAATATGTTGTCCCATGGTAGATTTGATCGGCCATAGTACTGCTTTGTCGTCACGGTAGTTCTCAGATTCAATTGTTGTTTCATATCTGAAAGCGCTGGTACTACCGCACCTCGGTGTGATTACTACATCCCTCATGTACTACTACCGTACCTCCAAAGCAGTACTACCGCTGGCAGCAGTACTACCATGTTTTGGCGCGGCACTAATTTTTTAGTTCCGCGTGACCAAGCGGTGCTATAGTTGCTGTCAAATATATCATGTGGCAATTATTATGTGCGAATTCTACTTGTTTCACTGTTTCGCTGCGTTCTTTGCACTGATCCTTCTCGCGTTTCTTGCGTGTTTTTTTGTGGTGTGTGGCTCAGGTGCTCATGCTCGCCGTTCCAATCCAAGCCATGACACGGGCTCCAGTGCCCCCCAACGCAGGACCAAGACCACCGCCACCAAGGACAAGGAACCCGCCATGAGTATGGATGAGATGCCGCTTGCTGAGTTCGTCTCTCGAAGGAAGATCAATCCCTATGTGAATCCTCATGCCAACCTTCGAGGGAATGAGTTGTTCTGGACCAAGCAGCAGAATCTCATTTATTTGGATGTGATCAAGGCCAAGCGGAATATCTATGTGGATGTGCATTGGATCGACATGCATCATATGAGGGAAGGGAAGCACCGGGCATACTTTGGTGAGGCTCTGGATCTAGTGGAGCAGTTTGGCATTGAGCATATCATCTCTTTTCACAAAGACTATGATCCGGAGATTGTGGCTCAGTTCTTCGCCTCGGTGTACTTTCATCCTAATGAGGACAAGACGATGACTTGGATGACCAACGGTCGGTGGCTGATGGCTACCTGGAAGGAGTTCATGACTTTGCTTGGTGTTTCGGATGAGGGTCTCACCACACCCCAAGGTGTTCGTCCTCGTGCCAATACCGAGTCTGCCAACAAGAACAAGCTTCAGCCCTTCCTTGTTGAGAAGAAGCTCTCCAGTGGCAAGTCTTCGTGGGTGCTCAACTCTTTCCTTGACATCATGTACCGGATCTTCCGCAACTCTCTCTTCCCACACATTAGGGATAAGGACAAGATACACACTTATCTTGTGGACATGTTGCTCCTATGTGAAGAAGCGCGCAACTCTCAGATGTTACCACTTGATGTCTCACACATCATGTGGTGTCAGCTTCGGTTTGACATCTTCAACCGCAAGGTCCCCATCTATGGACCGTACCTGTTTTAGTTGATCTCTGCAACTTGGGAGAAGCTCTACCCTCAGGATGACTTCGAGGCCCCTGATTGGATTCGATTCCATCCGGCTCCGTGTCAAGCCTCAGTGGGCTAACACCACTTCTCGTGCTGAGGCTGCGGCTGCCATGGATGTGGATGCAGATAAGGATGAGGAGGATTCAGCAGATGAGCTCAGCTCTGAGGGGTACCCCCCCACCTCTGAGCCATCTTGGGCTAAGAGGCAAAAGAACAAGATGAAGACCTTGTTCTGCATGCAGGACAAGGGTCAGTACATGTCTCATGTTGCCTCCAAGGAGAGTCGCTGTCGGGACAAGAAGATCATGAGGCTGTTTGGAGAGGATGTTTCTGGCGGTTCTGAGGATCGCATCACTCCAGAGGCTGAGTGGATGGTGAAGCAAGGCTTCAAGTGGACCGATTCTGAGGAGGACGTCGAGGAGACCATTCCTGCTGCCGAGTCTGACGAGGACCGTGCGTCTGACTACTCCGCTTGAGCCACCACTTGTGTGTCGGTGTCCTCTCTGCCTTTTTGGCGTCTCGATGCCAAAGGGGGAGAGAGTGTAGGGATTTGCGAGAGTCTTGTGTTTGCTTTGCTCGTGTTTGTTCCGTTGAACCTTGGTTTGCTTTGCTTTAGTTTGCTTGTGAGACTTGGTCTATCATATGGTGTAAGACATATGCACTCTATCGTACCTTATTACCTTATTGAGCCTATGCTATTTCGTGCTATTTATGTTATGCTCACATTTACTATCTTGTTTAGTGTTAGCCTTATTATTGCAAGATATGCTTTGTCTCTATAATATAGGGGGAGTGGTGATCCTAGTATTCGTGTCGTGCAGTCCAAAGCACTTTATTCTCTAGCACGAATCTAGAGGGAGCTCGTCTATATTCTAGAGATGTAAGGTTTTCTTGTGCTATATTCTTTCCCTTCGTGCAAATACCGTATTGTCATCAATCCACCAAAAAGGGGGAGATTGTAAGGGCATGTTTATCCCTAAGGTGTTTTGGTGATTGATGACAATGCTTTTGTGGACTAATCGTGTGCCTTGAGTATTTCAGTTGCTTCGTCGTTAGGCACAAGACGGTTTGGTACCCCTCGAAGACTATTGAAGACGGTGGTGCTCTACGTCTCTTTTGGTGGATTTGAGTCGTAGGATAGCCGTACTATTAAGAGGGGGTCCGCGGTGGAAAGGTTTGGGTGGAATCATCACGTACACGTTTTCTTCCTTTACCCCGCCTTTCCCTTTGCACTTTGGAGCATCCTCCCTTATCTCCTTTATTGAGCAAAAAGAAGGATTCTTAAGTGCTGCTATTTTGAGGCATGCGGTAGTACTGCTCATAGGAGCGGTAGTATCGCAGGCCCATGCGGTTGTACCGCAAGCCCTCCTGGTAGTACCGTAGGCGCACACGGTAGTACTGCTCCTATGGAGCTGTAGTACCGTGGCCTCAGGCTAGGCTCAGCCTCTCTTGCGGCTGTAGTGGAGGATGTAATTTTTTTACATCCGCGCCCTACGCGGTAGTACCGCCCCAAGTGCGCGGTAGTACCGTGAGTCCTGCTCTGGCTCAGTAAGACGAGCGGAAGTAGAGGCGGATGTAATTTTTTACATCCGCTCCGTGCGCGGTAGTATCGCAAGCCAGATGCGGTAGTACCATGTCGGATTTTTGCACTGTTCAATTTTTAGCGGAAGTAGACACGGATGCAGTTTTATTCATCCGTGCCCTTCCCAACCTAGTCCATCCTGGCCTTGCGGTAGTACCGCAAGGGGAGCAATAATACCGCTTGCCGCGCATGACGCTCTCACCTTGGCGGCTCGGCACAGGCTAGCCCTCGCCACGCAGCAGTAGTATCATGACCCTGCGGTAGTACCGTGAGCCCTGATAGTACCACTTATCCAGGAGCGGTAGTACCGCAGATCGTGGGCTGAGTAAGTGGATAACAGTTGGATTTGTCTCTCCACTATATAAGGGGTGTCTACTTCCTCTAGTTGACCACCTCTTCTATCCCCAAGCTCCATTGTTGCTCCAAGCTCCATTTTCGCCCGATCTCTCTCCCTAGCCAATCAAACTTGTTGATTTTCTCGGGATTGGTTGAGAAGGCCCCGATCTACACTTCCACCAAGAGAAATTTGATTCCCCCCACTAATCCCTAGCGGATCTTGTTACTCTTGGGTGTTTGAGCATCCTAGACGGTTGAGGTCACCTCGGAGCCATAGTCCATTGTAGTGAAGCTCTGTGGTGTCGTTGGGAGCCTCCAATTAAGTTGTGGAGATTGCCCCAACCTTGTTTGTAAAGGTTCGGTCGCCGCCTTCAAGGGCACCAATAGTGGAATCACGGCATCTCGCATTGTGTGAGGGCGCGAGGAGAATACGGTGGCCCTAGTGGCTTTTTGGGGAGCATTGTGCCTCCACACCGCTCTAACGGAGACGTACTTCCCCTCAAAAGGAAGGAACTTCGGTAACACATCCTCGACTCCACCGGCTCCACTCTTGGTTATCTCGCGCCTTTACTTTTGCAAGCGTACTTGTGTTATCCCTTGCTTGCTTGTGTGCTTGTTGTTGTTGCATCATATAGGTTGTCCACCTAGTTGCATATCTAGACAACCTACGTTGATGCAAAGTTTAATTTGGTAAAGAAAAGCTAAAAATTGTTAGTTGCCTATTCACCCCCCCTCTAGTCAACTATATCGATCCTTTCACCTGTGATCTCCATCTTCAAAGCACCATCATGATCTCCATCGTCCCCGGCCTCACACCTTGATCTCCATCGTAGCGTTGTTGTCGTCTCGCCAACTATTGCTTCTACAACTATCGCAAACACATAGTGATAAAGTAAAGCAATTACATGGCGATTGCATTTCATACAATAAAGCGATAACCATAAGGCTCCTGCCATTTGCCGGTAACTTCTACAAAACATGATCATCTCATACAACAACATATATCACATCATGTCTTGACCATATCACATCACAACATGCCCTGCAAAAACAAGTTAGACGTCATCTACTTTGTTGTTGCAAGTTTTACGTGGCTGCTACGGGCTTCTAGTAAGAACCGTTCTTACCTACGCATCAAAACCACAACGATGTTTCGTCAAGTTTGCTGCTTTAACCTTTAACATGGACCGACCGTAGTCAAATTTGATTCAACTGCAAGGATGCAGTATTTCAACTTTGAGGTTATTTAAGCTTTTGGATTTCATATTATAGTTTCCATCAGCAAACATGTATGCTCTTGTACTAATGTCTGTCAGTTATCTTTAATCTGTAGAACTTTGTAATTAAATTTGTTTGATATTCTGATCTAGACAATTGGATTTAGGGAGAACCTACTTTGATTACTTTTCACCATTGGATTTACATCGTATTGCCATAGGACCATACGAGAAGACCACAATGGAGACAGACTAGGTCTCGTCGCCCTCCTCTGACCCTCCTGCCTCAAGACCATCGTTTGTCTTATGCATTAACGTGTTTATAATTTTTTTTGTTTCCGATTACATGGAGTGGTAAAGATGAATTTACAATGAAGTTTCACATTTATTTATTTATTTATTTATTTATTTTATGCATATAATTAATAATGTTTTCGGTTTTATAACCCATGATAAGAACGGTCAAATTATAACCCATAATCATATAAGAACCGGAACATACCTCTCTGATTGTGAATACATTCTTCTTCATTAAATGCCAAAAGTAGCACTTATGTGATCTTCAGTAAGTAAGTAGTTCCCGGTCAGTACACCATGGAGTTATCATGTTGAAAATTGTTAACATTTTTGTTCGCACATTAATATTGAACATTACCTACACAAAGCTTGTCCAAATTTCCGTACAGAATGGTATGTCCTTTCTCTCTACCATTCCCTTTTCCACAAAACAGGGCTACTAGGTTTCACACCCTCCCTTATCCCATCCTGCCTTCTTCCTGTGCTCCTGGGTTCCACCCCATTGCGATATAGACCATTATAGGTAATGCGGAATTTCCTTGCGGTTTGTGTAATGGGTGCGACAAGGCACAAAAAAGAAAAAGAAGTAATGGGTGCGACAACTACCTTTGAGTGTTTACCATTCTCCGGTTTACACATATGGCATTTGCTAATTAACTGTATCCTTTTTCTTCCTTGAATAGTGCCCGTGAGAACTGTTTCATTTTTAGAGCAGACAATATGCCATCTTTTGCAGTACATGAGGACCATTTCATTGATTTCCTAAAGTTGAAAATAAAAACGTCAAATGATGGTAAAGCGAGAAGATAAAGTTTGGGATTTGACAATAATACTAGAGTAAGGGCGGATGAAGAGATAGAGGTAAAATAGGGTCCCATAGAGAAACGACCCCGCTCGAGTGCCGCTCCTGGCGGCACCAGGGCACCAAACCTAGCCGCCAGAGGATAGGCCAAATCAAGCGGCCTGTCGCCACTGCCGCTGGCGCTTGCATGGCGGCGGCGGGGCACCCATACGTCGTTCTAACAACGGTGCTGGGAGCTCGCGGCGGCGGCGCGGAGGTTGGTCGCGATGCTGGTCTGGTCAGTGTGACTGCATATGCGACGGCCCCTTCGGCTGCGTGGGCGACGACGAGGCAACTGGGAGATGGGTGTTCTTCTTCATGTTGCTTGGGAAGCGGCCTTGGGGAGCCTCGACAGCATCTGGCAGGGACGGCGTGACGATTGGCGGCGCTCCGGCGGCTACTCGCGTGTGGATCCGACGGTTGGCTACTTGCCACCCACTCCAAGGACGGGGTTGCAGCTGCTGCGGGTTCCTTAGGCTTGGGCCCGGCAGCTCTGCTCTGCGGGATGGGGCAGGGTGGCGGCCCCCCTCCAGGCTTGGTGCGACGAATCTGGCCATCTTGCTAGCCCGGCGTGGTTGTGGCATGGTGGAGGCTGTTGGAGCGGTGGCCCCGGATTTGGCGTTAGCGGCTTTGGCTGGGAGGGAGGGGTGGTGCGTGCGTCTAGGCATGGTGCATTGTGGGACCCCATGACAAGTTCACTGTCGACCTCGGTGGGATGGGGTTTGTTTGTTGTGCCGGTGCGAGCAGTTGATGGTTGAGTATCTCCGAGAGAAATCCTATGTTTGGCCTTTGCCGGGTCCGGCGACGGCGATGCCCGTGGGCGTCGTGCTCTTTCTTGGAAGCGTTGTTGCTGTGTGGTACTCCTCTCGGCCCGTTTCCGCGGCCTTGTCTCCGGAGGGAAAGCTCAGATCCTCAGGATCGGGTGACAAAGGGGCCTTCATGTCTTCTTCCTTCTTTGGGGGCATCGTCTCAGAGTCGGCCACTACCCGGAGACTGGTGGATGGCAGCATGTTCGCTGCATGCTTTGCGGCATCTTCGCCGTGTAGTTTGTTGAGGCAACCATTTTGGGGGCAATGGTGTGTGTTTGGCGACGATGATGGAGTCGAGAGGAGCTTCGTTCGTGGCTTGGGCTTCGGTAGTCAGATCTTAGGTGCTCTTTCGCTGGTTGTTAGGTTTCTTTGAAGTCAAAGCTGCAGCGCCACAAGTCCTGCACATTTCCCTTGTGATGCTCGTCATCAGAGTCGGAGTTGTCCGTTGTTTGCGCATGTGGCCTTCTGTTGGCATGTGCCGTCCTGGTTTCGGTGCAACTGCTTGCGGGGTTGGCTTCGACGATGAAGATCTATGGTGAAGTCGGAGTCGCTCGTTCGGAGGTAACCAGTGATGACGATGACGCTTGCGACTACTCGCCAGATGTCTTTTCCTCTTTGTAGCTTTATGTTCTATGCCGATAGCCAGGTTGGCCGGTGTACCCATGTTATGTGGGTTGGATATATCGGTTTTAGCCCGGTTTCCCGTCAATTAACAGGCAATTCTCACTCTCTAATCAATGAAAATGGCAAGTCTTTTGCCTCGTTTCAAAAAAAGAGATAAAGGTTAATGGGGAGGGGGGACCACAAGAGATAGGCCGCTTTGTTTTTCACTGATGGTTAAGGAGATGCTGCCTCCGCGAGAAGAAAGACAAGGATAGAAAAAATTGGGCTGCGTTCGATCTGGAGGTATCCAAAACATAGGATTGGAAGCATGTGTAGGAATAGAAGATGATTGCAGCTATAAAATGGAGGAGCAAGAAACCAAAAAAAAGCTTACAACGAGGCCCGCGGCAACGTTTACAACGGAAGATGATTGCAGCTATAAATTTAGTATTGTTTACATGTTCATTTTTGGCCCATGTCAACGTACGGGCAGTCTACTAGTTTGTGTTAATGACGGAGATATACTTTATCTATACTGTGTTAATTGATCTGAAGCCAAAGTACACACTGCCCCATGGTTTGGTCAAGTTTCTTTTTCTCAGTTTCAATATTCTTTTGTTCGATTCAAAAAAAATTAAGTGGCAATTCTTTTTGGGATTCCAACTCAATACGTTGCGTCGCATCACGCAGGCCTCATGCAAAAAGTTTCAATCCATATAAGGAAGGTTTCAGGAAGGTTCTAGAATATTCTAGAAACTTCAAAGATACTATGGAGAAGTCCCTCTTAGCTTGGCCCACAAAGGCAGCCCCTAGTGGGCCAAAAGGCCCAAAAGTGGAGCGCCACCCATATAAGGAAAGGGTCAAACCAAATTAGGAGGAGGAGGAGTCCTCCTCATCGAGTTGGTTCAGCCGAACCAAGAACGTATCTCTTCTCTCCCCCCCCCCAATTCGGCCACCCACGACCCTTCCCTCCACCAATATATGTGGGCAGAGGTCCCTGAATGACACATCCAATTTTAAGGGGATCTCTCCCACATAGTCACGCTCTAATCCCGATCTAATCGGTCTAACGGTTTGACACGCTCTAATCCCAGTCTAATTGGTCTAATAAGATTGGATTCTTGATTAGACGGGAACGCGTCTACTCTATCTCTCTCTCTCTCTCTCTCTCTCTCTCTCTCTCTCTCTCTCTCTCTCTCTCGTTTTCTTAAGGCTCTTCTTCCGGGACGTCGAAGTGATGTAGGATTACTACTTGGAAACGTGTGGATACCTTGGAGGGGTTGTCTACTTCGACCCTTGATCGATGGATCACCTTGAAGAAATTCTTGCAACTTGGAGGTATAACCTAGTGGTGGGAATCATTCGCTTCACCGACAAACTACACTGCTTCTGCTACTCTGCTAGTCGGTGAGATCATCATGACCCACCACCTTCATAGTGTTCCTAGATGTGATCGTGTAACATAAATTTTTGTTGGGCAACACATTTCCCTACACCGATTACATGCAGCGCAATAGGGCACCGCCTAGTCGGTTGAGGCCCACCGCCCACTTAAACGTCCCAAAGGGATACCCCATGAAATAACCACAGTTGTGAGATCTCCCCAATCCAACAGTCTGCACAACCCCACACCTCTCTCTCTCTCTCTCTCTGCGACACTGACACATGGGACCCACTCACATCGTCGTCTACCTCGCGCCCACGTCGCGACGCACATGTTGCACACGACCTCACCTGTTCGGCCACCTCCTGCATGATCTCGGCCACGCCTCCGTGTCCCTTGAAACTTCATGCCTCCCTCTACATTTCTCCTCTGGAATCCTACCTCAAGCTCGAATAGAACCCATCACCGTTGCCATTGTTGTCATCACCTCTGACGAATTTCTGATGAGATAGTGCAAACCACGCTACCATTTGCCCCCCCCCACTCTATTTTGCACTGTCTTGACACCGAGTGCACGTCTAGAGACACCTCAGAGCACGTCCATGATGACACAAACTGCACTGTCGTAGCTCCATTGATTCTGGCGAGGTGAGCACCAACTCGATCCCGTCACCATGGTTGTTAGATTTGCTGTGATCTAGCGCATTCCCTGACAAAAATGCATGCCCGTTATCGCCTAGAAACAACGCGCGCAACATCACTTGAAGCCCGCATCTAGAACGAACGGTCAAGATTGACAATGGACGTGGTAGATTTAGAGGTGGATGGGTGGCGGGTCAGGAAGGAGGTGGTGGTTAGAGGATTAGGGTTAGGAAACCCTAATTTGGAATGGACTTGTGTCTAAAAGTGACAATGAAGAGCCGCCATTTATGGCAAGGGTTTGGTAGGCTGGATCAGTATAGAGGCAAGTGGGTAGGCATGTTTAGATAATTTTAACCACAGAGGTAAGAGCAACTCCAACCGTTCCTATAAACCTCGAATAACTAACGTTACGGGCAGTTGAGGCAAATAAGTCTACCCAATAGATCCGGTAAGCCCGAAAAAATTTACGGGATCCCATAAAAACACCCCCACCATCCCGCACGTGCACGGGAGGATAGTCATTCCCATAATTTTTTGGCGAAACTTCAGCAACCGCCACACCACACCTATCTTCGTCGCCATGCAGCCGTGCCTCCACCGGGCCGCCGTGTCGCCGCTGCAGGCCGCTTCGCCCGGCGTCCTCCACTTCCCCACCTTTTTCATACCGTTGGGAAGTCGCGTTGCTGCTGAAGGCCGCCCCGTCCTAGCGTCATCTACTCCCGCACATCTGCCGTGCCATCTGGTAGCCGCGCCATCGCCGCTGGCTGTCTCGCCCCGTTGTCCTCTACTCCTGTGCCTCGTCCCCTCTCCGCTCCGATGGCCTCCCCTGTCTCAACACCTCCTCCCCTGCCCCGCTCCGACTGTGGTGCCAGCGCAATGTGTCACCTCCTCCTCGCCGCTGTTGATTGGCCGCGCCTCCGCAGTTGATTGGTCGCGTCCTCCTGCTACCTCCCCTACGGTGCTGCACTCCAACCCTCCCTACCTATACCACACGCCCGTGTCGTCATTGTTCTGCCGTTGGGTCACCGGAGGGTGGACCCCAACGATCCAATCATTAGATTATGGGCCTAAAATAGAGAAAGAAGTTAACGGGAAGTGAGAAAAGTTGGTTCGAGATAACTAGGAACATGTTTTACAGAAAAAAATGGTGGAGTTGTTGGAATTTTATTTTGAACACAGTACAGACGTAAGCGCTCATACATACGCGCATACACTCATCCCTATGAACGCACACATGCACACTCTATCCTTATGACCATCTTTGAGAGATTGAGCGGCATATCATCTTGAGATTTACGAAGTCACCATAGGCGCCTCGTCGTCGACGAGAACGTCTCCTACCACTGAAAAAGCACTGCTGAAAATCCTGAAATAAATCTAAAAATAATACGAGCACCAGAACTTGACACCTGATGAATTGAGGATACCACTGTCCCTCTAATTATTTAACCAAAGGTTGGTTCGCGGAGTTGTCGGAGTTGCTGGGAAGGAAGTGTGATAACACAGGAGACACTATTTTGTAAAAAAAAAGAGTAGGCTACACCTCCAAAAAATAAAGAAAAATAAATGCATGTGTAAAACATAATATGTTGGGAACTTGCTCGACACCCTAAACGGGGTGTGGCTCTTTCATTATATAGAGGTACCAAGAGGTACAATACAATGTTACAATATTAATACACATACTACGTATATATACAGTCTAACACCCTCCCTCAATCTTAACTGTGGCCTGAAGTACAAAGCAAGTTAAGATTGCGCCTACAGCCTACAAACTGTGGTTGTGGAAGAGGCTTCGTGAAGATGTCAGCAAGTTGATCCTTTGACGGAATGAACTTGATACAAAGTAGCTTCTGTGCAACACGTTTCCGAACAAAATGATAGTCAACCTCAATGTGCTTCGTCCGAGCATGAAACACTGGATTAGATGAAAGATATGTAGCACCAATGTTATCACACCACAGAACCGGAGGATGAGCTGAAGCAACTCTCAACTCTCTCAACAGAGACTGTACCCATATGATCTCAGCAGTGGCATCAAGAATCGCTTTGTACTCAACTTCAAGATTATCATGCGAGACAACTTGTGGCTGCTTTCGAGCATTCCAGGCGATCAAGTTAGAACCCAGAAATACCGCATATCCCCCCATGGATCGCCTGTCATCAGGACTGCCAGCCCAATCTGCATCTGAAAAAGCTGAGAGCTCACACGATGGCGCTGGCTGAAGAAGCAAACCATAGGAGGCAGTAAGACATATGTAACGCAAAATATGTTTCACAGCTGACCAATGACATGTCCTGGGTGCATGAAGAAACTGACAGACACGGTTGACTGCATAGGAGATATCAGACCTGGTAATAGTAAGGTATTGCAGACCACCAACGAGACTGCGATACTCAGTAGCATCCTCAGGTGAGACAGAATCTCCATCAAGGGCAGGTAACTGGTCAGTGGCAGACATCGGAGTAATAGCATGTTTGCACTTCAGCATACCAGCACGACGCAACAAGTCCAAAGAGTACTTCTTCTGCGTAAGAGTCAAACCAGCAGAAGAACGTGAAACCTCTAGACCAAGGAAAAAAATGCAAAGCACCCAAATCCTTGACAGCAAAGTCACCACTGAGTGCAACCACAAGACGATCAGCGGCAGCATGGGAGGAATTGATGAGAATGATATCATCAACATAAACTAGAAGATACATCGTAACCTCAGGACGCTGAAGAAGGAACAGCGATGTGTCTGCAGTGGAGGGAGTAAACCCAAGTGCTCGGAGAACGGAGCCAAGACGAGCATGCCATGCACGAGGAGCCTGTTTCAGTCCATATAGCGCCTTAGTCAGACGACAGAGATGACGAGGGCGTGCAGGATCAACAAATCCAAGTGGCTGACGCATATAAACCTCCTCCTCCAGAATTCCATGGAGGAAAGCGTTCTGCACATCAAGCTAACGAAGAGACCATCCACGAGTGACAGCAAGAGACAACAGCAAGCGAATGGTAGTAGGCTTGATGACTGGATTGAACGTGTCTTCATAATCAAGACCATACCTCTGTTTGAAGCCCTTGGCAACAAGCCGTGCCTTGTAGCGTTCGATGGAACCATCAGCATGTCTCTTGACTTTGAAAACCCACTTGGAATCAATAACATTGACACCAGATACTGAAGGAACAAGCTGCCAAGTGTCATTTTTCTGAAGAGCCTGAAACTCCTATTCCATAGCAGCGCGCCAGTGAGGAATACTCAGTGCAGCCTGGAAGTGTCGAGGCTCGGCAGTGGGATCAGCATCAGTGTGAGCCATGCATGCGGCTAGCCATGCCACAGTCCCGTCCTTGCGTTCCTTCAGACAAAAGATGCCCGACTGACTCCATGTACGAGGACGAAGAGGAACCATAGGCCGTGCCAGCGATACCGACGCAACCGGTGATGGAGACAAAGCTGCAGCATCGGGGGAGCTCGCACTAGGGCTCCCTGGCGACGACGAGCCAGGCAAGGCCAGCCCACTAGCGACCGAGGCAGGACTGACCGGGTCCAGCTCCGGGCCGGTCGAAGCAACCGCCGGCCGAGGCGAAGATGCCTCCAGGTCGGGCGTGACCCCTCCAGGTCAGGCGGCGCGCCGGCTGCTGGACCAGGCGAGGCCAGCGGCACGCCAAGCGAGGCCATCCGATGGCCAGACGGGGCGCCGGCCGAAGGACTGGGCGAGGCCAGTGGCGGGCCAAGCGAGGCCACCCGTGGGCCAGGCGAGACCGGCGCCCGCACAACAACCTCTAGTGGCGATGTAGGAGCGGGTACGCGGGTCGAACCCGATATGCATGGCACATGCACATCCCGAGCAGGAGCTGCCGTGTCGGTTTCCTGTTCATCAAGAAGCTCAAGACAAGCGCCACGTCCAATACCTGCAGCATGATTAGGCAATAGCGCAGGGGCATATGCAACATCCACAAATTGATCAGGCAAAGGTATGGACATGTGCACCGGTTGTGAGGAAGTGGTAGAGGTTGTCAGAAGTGCGCGAAAAGGAAACACGTTTTCATCAAACACAACGTCACGAGAGATATAAACGCGATTGGTAGGAACATGAAGGCATTTGTACCCTTTGTTAAGAGAACTATACCCCAGGAAGACGCACTTCTTAGACCGAAACTCTAACTTACGCTTGTTATATGGGCGAAGGTGAGGCCAACATGCACACCCGAACACCTTTAAAAAAGTGTAGTCTGGAATCTCTTTGAGCAAGAGTTCAAGTGTAGTTTGCATTTTTAGGAGTCGTGAGGGAAGCCTATTTATGAGAAAACAAGCTGTGGAGAAAGCATCACTCCAAAACCGAAATGGAACAAATGCATGAGCTAGCAAGGTTAGGCCAGTTTCAACAAGATGACGATGCTTACGTTCGGCAGTTCTATTTTGCTGATGTGTATGAGGACAATGTTGGGGAACATAGTAATTTCAAAAATTTCCTACGCACACGCAAGATCATGGTGATGGCATAGCAACGAGAGGGGAGAGTGTTGTCCATGTACCCTCGTAGACCGTAAGCGGAAGCGTTATGACAACGCGGTTGATGTAGTCGTACGTCTTCACGATTCGACCGATCCAAGCACCGAACGTACGGGGCCTCCGAGTTCAGCACACGTTCAGCTCGATGACGATCTCCGGCCTCCGATCCAGCCGAGCTCCGGAGATGAGTTCCGTCAGCACAACGGCGCGTGGTGGCGATGATGATGTTCTCTTGGCGCGAGGCTTCGCCTAAACTCCGCGATGATATGACCGAGGTGGAATATGGTGGAGAGGGCACCGCTGCGGCTAAGGAACGATCCGTAGATCAACTTGTGTCTAGGGTGCCCCCGCCCCCGTATATAAAGGAGGGAGGGAGGAGGAGGCCGGCCTAGGGAGGAGGCGCGCCATAGGGGAGTCCTACTCCCACCGGGAGTAGGATTCCCCCTTTCCTAGTCCAACTAGGGATCCTTCCATGTAGTAGGAGTAGGAGACTAGGAAGGGGAAGAGAGAAGGAAAGGAAGGAGGGGGTGTGGCCCCTCCTGTAGGATCGTTGAAGGTGAGAGTGTCTAGAGGGGGGGTGATTAGACTACTCGACAAGATAAAAATTATGCCTTTTGACAAAGACAAGTTTCTGGCAGATTTTGCATATCACACAAGTCAAGCAGCTTACTACACATGCAATTCTAGAGTATGGGCAGCGGAAAGTAAATTGCACATGAAGTAAAGAGAGGTGGAGAGGATCAAACGCAGTTTGGAGACACGGAGATTTTTCTCGTGGTTCCGATAGGTGGTGCTATCGTCAATCCACGTTGATGGAGACTTCAACCCACGGAGGGTAACGGCTGCAAGAGTCCACGGAGGGCTCCACCCACGAATGGTCCACAAAGAAGCAACCTTGTCTATGCCATCATGGCATACGCCCACGGAGGACTAGCCTTACTCGGGGTAGATCTTCACGAAGTAGGCAATCTCCTTGCCCTTACAAAGTTCTTGGTTCAACTCCACATCTTGACGGAGGCTCCCAAGTGACACCTAACCAATCTAGGAGGCACCACCCTCCAAAAGGTAATAGATGGTGTTAATGATGATGAACTCCTTGCTCTTGTGCTTCAAATGATAATCTCCCCAACACTCAACTCTCCTCACTGATTTGGCTGTGATGGAAGAAAGGATTGAGTGGAAAGCAACTTGGGAAGGCTAGAAATCAAGTTTCATATGGTGGGAGTGGAGCAACTTGATCTCAACACAAGGGTAGGTAGTTTTCTTCTCGAAATGTAAGGTAGGAGTGGTAGTTCTTTCGATGGCTCTCTCCACGAGTGAAGAGGAGGTGGAGGGTATTTATAGCCTCCACACAAAATCCAACTGTTACACACATTTGACCAATCTCGGTCGGACCGAAGTTGACAACTCGGTGAGACCGAAAGTTCAAATCTTGTGAACGTTGGGATTTTCAGTGGGACCGAAAATACAATCTCGGTGAGTCCGATTCTTCCAAAGACTAGGGTTTGCCAATCTCGGTGGGACCGACTTTATCATCTCGGTGACACCGATATGATGATGTAGGTTCTGAAGCTTGGCAACACTAGTTTCGTGAGACCGAGTTTGGAATCGGAAAATCCGAAATTTCTAGGGTTTGGCTATATGGTGAGGTGGTTCATCTCGGTGTGGTGAGTTTATGGAATCGGTGAGACCGAGATTACTTATGAGTGTATGTTGGAATGAAAGATTGCTGATGGTTTGGGAGATGTATCACTAAGCACTTGAGCAACCAGATCATCAACATAACCTCATCCCCTTTTAATAGTATTGGCTTTCCTATAGACTCAATGTGATCTTGGATCACTAAACCAAAAATGGAGTCTTGAGCTTTTGCCAATGCTTGCCTTAGCATCTTGAGGGGTCCAACTCTCCAGTCCTTTTGCCATGCCAATGTGATTGACCTTCCTGAAACATACTTGATAGAAGCATTAGTCCAACCACAAAGTATGTTGTCATTAATTACCAAAACCACCCAGGGAGCAAATGTGCTTTCAATCTCCCCCTTTTTGGTAATTGATGGCAACACACAAACAAGACATCAAAGCTTCTGAAAGAAAGGCAGAATTATCACTAAAGCTTTGACAAACATGTAGTACACAGACTCCCCCTACAGGTGTGCAAGATTTTCATAGATTATGGTTTTGGACTACCACAAGCACACAAGAGAGAAAAGCAAGATGTGCTACATGCAGCTTGGCTATATGCATCAGAGCAGATGAAAAGAAGTGAGTGATAATGCATATGTGCATGGTGATTTCTTGCAAACAAGTATTCACAGACAAGTCACCATCATGCACGTTCTGCAAGATGCATATACTTACCTTGAGGTTCCTTGGCATTGTTCCTGAAGAAATAAACTTGGAAAAACAAGGTTAGATAACACAAGGGTATTTCTTCAACCAACAGCAAGAACATCAAGAGTACCAAGCCAGGGATGACATGTATAAAGAGTGTCTCATATTGAGCACAAGCTTGAATCAGCAAACATGTCTCCCAAAACTAAAAGATTTTCAATGAACTCTAAGAGATTTTGCTTTCCATAAGATATCAATTGTGAGAGCAATGAAAGCAAAAACAAAAGAATGATGCCAAAAGTAATATCCAATGTGGAACACGGCAAAGCTTTGATGTGATTCTCTCCCCCTTAAGATAAGATTGCTCTTCTTCTCCCTTTAAATCTTCTCTTCTCCCCTTATCTCCCAATCTCCCCCTAAATCTTCTCCCCCTTTGACATCAAGTGCCGAAAAGGACAGCAAACTAGGAAGGTCAGGAAAGAATGGAAGAAAAGAAGTGGGATCCTTAAGAATCACAACTGGGCAATAAGAAATATGCAGAGTAAATCATTTAGTAAAGCTGCAGAAGTTGATATCCTGAAAGGAAAATCGGTGACACCGAAGTGAGATGGATCGGTGGGTCCAAAAGTCTTAGACTTAGGGCAGATCCTTTTTCGGTCAGACCGAAATTGTTAAGTCGGTGACGCCGAGTTTTATTCCAAGGAAATACAGAAATAATTCAGCTCTCTTTGCAAGGAATGTTTCAAAAGATTTGCAATGAATTTGTAAAAGATTTTCAAGGAATTGATCAGAGCCAAAAGGATATTCACACGATGTAAGAATAGAAATGAAAAAGATTGCTAGATGAAGTTTTTTTTAAGAAAACATAAGAGCAACTAGAAAGACTGCAAAAACATATGTACTTCATCTAGATAGGAGTCGGCGACTAGGTCACCTATGTTTGAGTATTTTGACTTAGGAGTCAAATGAGCACATTTGATCATATGTCATACTCATCGTTTAAGCTTAAAATGGGGTTGCCATTTTTCGATTAAGCACTTTATGTGATCACGTCTTATGAAGCTGCTTGTACTCATGACTTTGAGCAAAGCTTCTTCAAGATGTGAAGAACATACCTTGGGCTTGTTGTTGCTTTGCTCATGTAGGTGAACTTGATGTAGGTGCTCATTGAATGTGAAGTTGGAGCATCATTTCCAATTGTGTAGTTCATCTTCCTACATGGGTTAGGCAAGCAAGGAAATACTCAAGAATATCCAAGATGACAAGAGTGAAATACTAGATGTATAAGATGTCAAAAAGGATATGTGGAATTTTGTTCCTTGAACTCAACATCCCAAAGAGCTAGATACTTGGTCAATGACAAGATTACTCAAGATTTGAGTGTGTGGTAATCTCGTGGAATGTAGATCATCCAAGTACCTGCAAGGAGTTAGATGCAATACAAGGAGGCAAATGTGTCCAAGACATATGATCATCATCATAAGAGAAATATCAAGGATTAGTCAAGTAGGCTCATGCCTTGCATGCATCAATGGAGTTTTCACTCCAAGTTTGAAGCATCAATGATGTTCAACTCACTCCTTAAGCGACAAAACACTTTCTCATCAAGAGGTTTTGTAAAGATATCAGCAAGTTGTTTGTCGGTACGAACATGCTTAAGATTGATGTCACCCTTAGCAATGTGATCACGAATAAAATGGTGACGAACTTCAATATGTTTCGTACGAGAGTGTTGCACAGGATTGTGTCCAATCTTAATCGCACTCTCATTGTCACAAAGCAAGGGAACATGTCTCGCATGTGTCCCATAATCCTTAAGCGTTTGTGTCATCCATAGCAATTGAGCACAACATGAACCAGCAGCTATATATTCTGCTTCGGCAGTAGATAAAGATACCGAATTTTGTTTCTTGGAGGACCAAGATACAAGGGATCGACCAAGGAATTGACACGTACCCGAAGTTGACTTTCTATCAACCCTGTCTCCGGCATAGTCCGAGTCGGAATAGCCAACAAGATCGAAAGAGGCCCTCTTAGGATACCAAATGCCAAAGTTTGGTGTGTGTATCAAATATCTCACAATTCTTTTAACAGCTTTAAGATGACATTCTTTAGGGGCTGCTTGATATCGAGCACACATGCATACACTCAACATTATGTCGACGAGAAGCACGAGAGATATAGTAGAGAACCAATCATGGATCGGTAAACCTTTTGATCAACAGGTTCTCCATCTTTAGTCAAGTCATTATGTCCACTAGTAGGCATGGGGTTCTCATACCTTTGCTTTCTTGCATGTTGAACTTCTTGAAGAGATCCTTGGTGTACTTTGTTTGTGAGACAAAGGTACCCTCCTTAGATTGCTTGATTTGCAACCCAAGGAAGAATTTGAGTTCACTCATCATGGACATCTCATACTTCTCCGACATGAGCTTTCCAAACTTCTCGCTAAAATGAGGGTTAGTTGAACCAAAGATAATATCATCAACATATATTTGGCACACAAATAGTTCACCATCAACCCTTTTCGTGAATAGCGTTGAGTCTATTTTTCCAATCTCAAATCCTTTTTCAAGCAGAAAGCTAGTCAAGCATTTGTACCAAGCTCTAGGAGCTTGTTTAAGACCATAAAGAGCTTTGTGCAACTTGTAAACATGATTAGGCTTTTTAGGATTCACAAATCCGGGAGGCTGTTTCACAAAAACTTCCTCCTCAATTTCACCATTTAGGAAAGAACTTTTAATGTCCATTTGATAGAGAGTAATATCATGGTGGTTGGCATAAGCAAGAAGAATGCGAATGGACTCAAGTCTAGAAATGGGGGCATAGGTCTCACCATAGTCCATACCTTCGACTTGTGTGTAACCTTGAGCTACGAGATGAGCCTTGTTGCGGATGACTTGTCCATCTTCATCTTGCTTGTTCCGAAACACCCATTTGGTTCCAATGATGTTTTGATCATCCTTGGGCTTCTCTACCAAAGTCCATACATTGTTCCTCTCGAAGTTGTGAAGCTCTTCATGCATAGCGTTCACCCAATCCGGGTCTTCAAGTGCTTCTTCTACCTTCATAGGTTCAAGACTAGAGATAAATGAATAATGCTCACAAAAGTTAGCTAAGCGAGTTTTAGAGCGAGTAATTCTCCCGGAGTCGATGTCGTTCATCATTTGTTCCACGGGATGATTCTTCTTGACTCTTGCTCGAACTCGAGATAGGTTTTGTTGTGGTCGCGGCTGAGCTTCCTCATCATCCTCTTATTCCTCTTCTTCTTCTTCATTGTTGTTGGTGTTGTCTTGAGGTGGTGGAGAAGGAGGTTGTGGTGGATCTTCTTGTTGCACTTCCTCATCTTGGTGAGTTCCACTTGTGGAAGCCTCCATGTTGACTTGAGGTTCATCTTGCCGTGAGGTAGGGGGCTCCACATATGTAGATGAGGTACTCTCCTTCACTTCCATGGGACGGATCTTTCCAATAGATAAATCTTGAATGGCTTCCGATGGGTCCTTGTCTCCTACATCAATAGGCATTTGCTCTACTTATGAGCCATTAGATTCATCAAACTTCACATCTACCGCCTCTTCAACCTTTCGGTTGAAATTATTGTAGACACGGTAGGTGTGGGAGTTTGATCCATAACCGAGGAAAAGCCTTCATGAGTTTTAGGAGCAAATTTAGACCGACGATGCTTATCAAGGATATAGCATTTTGAACCAAAGACACGAAAGTATCCCACTTGGGGTTTGTTACGGTGAGGAGCTCGTATGAAGTCTTGCCGAGAAGCTTATGAAGATAAAGCCTGTTGATAGCATGACAAGCTGTCTCGACGGCTTCTCCCCAAAAGTGCTTCGATGTCTTGTATTCGCAAGCATCGTTCTCGCCATCTCTATGAGCATTCGGTTCTTCCTCTCAACAACTCCATTTTGTTGAGGTGTGTACGTAGTCGAGAACTCATGTAGAATCCTTCCTCATCGAGAAAAGAGTCTACATGGGCGTTCTTGAACTCCGCTCCATTGTCACTCCGAACTTTCTTGATCTTCACCTCAAATTGATTTTGGGCCTTTCGCAAAGGTTTTGAAGATTCTCTCAACTCGCGATTTGTCATCAAGGAAAAATACCCACGAAATCTGGAATAATCATCAACTATAACTAGACCAAAGGAGTTACCACCAAGGCTTTTGTAAGCATTGGGACCAAGAGATCCATATGAAGAAGCTCAAGCGGTCTCCTTGTGGTCATGATGTTCTTCACGGATGACTTCCACCTACTTGTTTTCCTGCCTCGACAAGCACTACAAAGTCTATCTTTGTCAAAGAGAACATCTTTAACACCAAGAATATGATCACCTTTGGTTAGCTTGTCTAGATTACGCATACCAACATGTCCAAGCCTTCTATGCCATAACCAACCTTTAGCAGATTTAGCAATGAAGCAAGTTCTAGGTTGAGCTTTCTTAGTGAAATCAACAATGTATAGATCACCTCTACGGATACCGGTAAAAACCATGTTATGATTGTCACGACGAAAGACTTGGCAATCTACTTTGGTGAATAGCACATTGAATCCAAAATCAGCTAGTCTAGATACGGAAAGTAAATTGTATCCAAGTGATTCAACAAACATGACATTTTGAATAGAGCTATCATGAGATATGGCCACCTTACCAAGGCCAAGTACCTTACCCTTGGAGTTGTCTCCAAAAGTCACATACTTGCGTGGACCATCGTTCTTTGCAAGCTCTCCAAACATGTCTTTGTCTCCGGTCATGTGATCGGTGCATCCACTATCAAGAATCCACTCTTTTCCACCGGATATGTAGTCTCTCGATTTGCCATAAGATTGAGACTCTTCATGATCTTGTCTAGCTCGGTGTCCTAATCGAGTAATCGCCATCATGCTCATGCTCATCATCATATCGACCCATAGATTGTTCATCATCAACTCCTAGGTCAATTTGACAACAACTTGCATTAGTTTTGTCAATGTGACAATAATCATCGGAATGCAATACAAGAGCATTTCTAATTGAACATTGATAAGACCGGATCACCCTTCTTTTCATAAGATCACGGCTCAAAGAAGAATTTATCAAAGTTGGGATCATTAGGGCGCATCACATCAAATTCAATAGTCTTGTATAGAATTTCATCAAGACCTCTCAAAGAGTAGTCCGGATAAAGTTCTTCCAAGAACTTCCATATAGCATAGGCGCATTCAAAGTTTGTGACAAGCTTAAGCAAGTTATCGGGCAAACCTCTAATGATAAGATTTACAGTTCTAAGGTTACGAAGCAAATCAAGCTCTTCATCCATGGTAGGGTGCAAGGGGTCAAATGGAGGCACATATGGGGTTTCAACATATTTGCGCAAGTTATACATCTTAAAGATAATAAGCATTTCAATCCTCCATGAGTTATAGGACACTCCATCAAGAATAGGCACTCTATGGCTAACACTCCCAAACGTAGACACGTCCATCTTCCTCCAATGGTGTGTAAACCAAAGCAATGGAGACCAATGCTCTGATACCAATTGTAGGATCGTTGAAGGTGAGAGTGTCTAGAGGGGGGGTGATTAGACTACTCGACAAGATAAAAATTATGCCTTTTGACAAAGACAAGTTTCTGGCAGATTTTGCATATCACACAAGTCAAGCAGCTTACTACACATGCAATTCTAGAGTATGGGCAGCGGAAAGTAAATTGCACATGAAGTAAAGAGAGGTGGAGAGGATCAAACGCAGTTTGGAGACACGGAGATTTTTCTCGTGGTTCCGATAGGTGGTGCTATCGTCAATCCACGTTGATGGAGACTTGAACCCACGGAGGGTAACGGCTGCGAGAGTCCACGGAGGGCTCCACCCACGAAGGGTCCACGAAGAAGCAACCTTGTCTATGCCATCATGGCATACGCCCACGGAGGATTAGCCTTACTCGGGGTAGATCTTCACGAAGTAGGCGATCTCCTTGCCCTTACAAACTTCTTGGTTCAACTCCACATCTTGACGGAGGCTCCCAAGCGACACCTAACCAATCTAGGAGGCACCACCCTCCAAAAGGTAATAGATGGTGTTGATGATGATGAACTCCTTGCTCTTGTGCTTCAAATGATAATCTCCCCAACACTCAACTCTCCTCACTGATTTGGCTGTGATGGAAGAAAGGATTGAGTGGAAAGCAACTTGGGAAGGCTAGAAATCAAGTTTCATATGGTGGGAGTGGAGCAACTTGATCTCAACACAAGGGTAGGTAGTTTTCTTCTCAGAAATGTAAGGTAGGAGTGGTAGTTCTTTCTGATGGCTCTCTCCACGAGTGAAGAGGAGGTGGAGGGGTATTTATAGCCTCCACACAAAATCCAACCGTTACACACATTTGACCAATCTCGGTCAGACCGAAGTTGACAACTCGGTGAGACCGAAAGTTCAAATCTTGTGAACGTTGGGATTTTCGGTGGGACCGAAAATACAATCTCGGTGAGTCCGATTCTTCCAAAGACTAGGGTTTGCCAATCTCGGTGGGACCGACTTTATCATCTCGGTGACACCGATATGATGATGTATGTTCTGAAGCTTGGCAACACTAGTTTCGTGAGACCGAGTTTGGAATCGGAAAATCCAAATTTCTAGGGTTTGGCTATATGGCTGAGGTGGTTCATCTCGGTGTGACTGAGTTTATGGAATCGGTGAGACCGAGATTACTTATGAGTGTATGTTGGAATGAAAGATTGCTGATGGTTTGGGAGATGTATCACTAAGCACTTGAGCAACCAGATCATCAACATAACCTCATCCCCTTTTAATAGTATTGGCTTTCCTATAGACTCAATGTGATCTTGGATCACTAAACCAAAAATAGAGTTTTGAGCTTTTGCCAATGCTTGCCTTAGCATCTTGAGGGGTCCACCTCTCCAGTCCTTTTGCCATGCCAATGTGATTGACCTTCCTGAAACATACTTGATAGAAGCATTAGTCCAACCACAAAGTATGTTGTCATTAATTACCAAAACCACCCAGGGAGCAAATGTGCTTTCACCTCCCCCTAGTCCAATTCGGACTAGGCCTTGAGCGCCGGCCTGCCCTAGGCAGTCCCTCTCTTTCCCTTGAGGCCCAATAAGGCCCAATACTTCTCCCGGCGAATTCCGTAACTCTCCGGTACTCAAAAAAATACCGATTCACTCGGAACCTTTCCGAAGACCGAATATAGTCGTCCAATATATCGATCTTTACGTCTCGACCATTTCGAGACTCCTCGTCATGTCCCCGATCTCATCCGGGACTTCAACTCCTTCGGTACATCAAAACTCATAAACTCATAATATAACTCGCATCGAAACCTTAAGCGTGCGGACCCTACGGTTCGAGAACTATGTAGACATGACCTAGAACTATTCTCGGTCAATAACCAATAGCGGGAGCTGGATGCCCATATTGGCTCCTACATATTCTACGAAGATCTTTATCGGTCAAACCGCATAACAACATACGGTGTTCCCTTTGTCATCGGTATGTTACTTGCCCGAGATTCGATCGTCGGTATCCAATACCTAGTTCAGTCTCGTCACCGGCAAGTCTCTTTACTCGTTCTGTAATGCATCATCCCGTAACCAACTCATTGGTTACATTGCTTGCAATGCTTATAATGATGTGCATTACCGAGAGGGCCCAGAGATACCTCTCCGACAATCGGAGTGACAAATCCTAATCTCGAATTATGCCAACCCAACATGTACCTTCGGAAACAACTGTAGTACTCCTTTATAATCACCCAGCTTACGCTAGACGCTTGGTAGTACCCAAAGTGTTCCTCCGTAAACGGAGTTGCATAATCTCATAGTTACAGAACATGTATAAGTCATGAAGAAAGCAATAGCAACATACTAAACGATCAAGTTCTAAGCTAACGGAATGGGTCAAGTCAATCACATCATTCTCCTAATGAAGTGATCCCGTTAATCAAATGACAACTCTTTTGTCCATGGCTAGGAAACATAACCATCTCTGATAAACGAGCTAGTCAAGTAGAGGCATACTAGTGACACTATGTTTGTCTATGTATTCACACATGTATTATGTTTCCGTTAATACAATTCTAGCATGAATAATAAACATTTATCATGAAATAAGGAAATAAATAATAACTTTATTATTGCCTCTAGGGCATATTTCTTCACCTCCCACTTGCACTAGAGTCAATAATCTAGTTCACATCTCCATGTGATTTAACACCAATATTCATATCTCAGATATGATTAACACCCATAGTTCACATCATCATGTGACCAACATCCAAAGGGTTTACTAGAGTCAATAATCTAGTTCACATTGCTATGTGATTAACACCCAAAGAGTACTAAGGTGTGATCATGTTTTGCTCATGAGAGAAGCTTACCAACGGGTCTGTCACATTCAGAGCCGTATGTATTTTGCAAATATTTTATGTCCACAATGCTCGCACGGAGCTACTCTAGCTAATTGCTCCCACTTTCAATATGTATCCAGGTTGAGACTTAGAGTCATCTCGATCGGTGTAAAAGTTTGCACCGATGTAACTTTTACAACAAACTCTTTTATCACCTCCATAATCGAGAAACATCTCCTTAGTCCTTACTAAGGATATTCTTGACCAATGTCCAAAGGATCTACTCCTAGATCACTATTGTACCCCTTGCCAAATACAGAGCAAGGTATACAATAGGTCCGTACATAGCATAGCACACTTTATAGAACCTATGACTGAGGCATAGGGAATGACTTTTCATTCTCTTTCTATTTTCTCATTGTGGTCGGATTTGAGTCTTACTCAATTTCATAGCTTTGCAACACAGCAAGAACTCTTTCTTTGACTGCTCCATTTTGAACTATTTCAAAATCTTGCCAAGGTATGTACTCATTGAAAATCTTATCAAGCGCCTTGATCTATCTCAATAGATCTTGATGCTCAATATGTAAGTAGCTTTTATCGAGGTCTTTTCTTTTAAAGAACTCCTTTAAAACACTCCTTTATGCTTTGCGTAAAAATTCTACATCATTTCGATCAACAATATGTCACTCACATATACTAATCATAAAGGCTGTAGTGCTCCCACTCACTTTATTGTAAATACAGCTTCATCGTAAGTCCATATAAAACTATATGCTTTGATCAACTTATCAAAGCGTATATTCCAACTCCGAGATGCTTGCACCAGTCCATAGATGGATCGCCGGAGCTTGCACATTTTGTTAGCACCTTTAGAATTGACAAAACCTTCGGTTGCATCATATACAACTCTTCTTTAATAAATCCATTAAGGAATGCAGTTTTGACATCCATTTGTCGATTTCATAAAATGTGGCAATTGCTAACATGATTCGATGAGACTTAAGCATCGATACGAGTGAGAAAATCTCATCGTATTCAACACCTTGAACTTGTTGAAAACCTTTCGCAACAAGTCGAGCTTGGTAGATAGTAATACTACTATCGTTGTCCGCCTTCCTCTTGAAGATCCATTCATTTAACATGGCTTGTCGATCATCGAGCAAGTCAATCAAAGTCCATACTTTGTTCTCATACATGGATCATATCTCGATTTTATGGCCTCGAGCCATTTCGCTGAATCTGGGCTCATCATCGCTTCCTCATAGTTCGTAGGTTCATCATGGTCTAGTAACATGACTTCCGAACATGATTACTACACCACTCACAGTGCGGATCTTACTCGAAGACCTACGAGGTTCTCAGTAGTAACTTGATCTCAAGTTTCATGATCATCATCATTAGCTTCCTCACTAATTGGTGTAGGAATCACTGAACTGATTTCGTGATGAACTACTTTCCAATTCGGAGAAGGTACAAATTACCTTATCAAGCTCTACTTTCCTCCCACTCACTTCTTTCGAGAGAAACTCCTTCTCTAGAAAGGATCCATTTTTAGCAACGAATATCTTGCCTACGGATCTGTGATAGAAGGTGTACCCAACTATTTCCTTTGGGTATTCTATGAAGACGCACTTCTCCGATTTGGGTTCGAGCTTATCAGGATGAAAACATTTTCACATAAGCATCGCATCCCCAAACTTTAAGAAACGACAACTTGGGTTTCTTGCTAAACCATAGTTCATATGTTGTCGTCTCAACGGATTTAGATGGTGCCCTTTTAATGTGAATGCAGCTGTCTCTAATGCATAACCCCAAAACAATATTGGTAAATCAGTAAGAGACATCATAGATCGCACCATATCCAATATAGTGTGGTTACGACGTTCGGACACACCATAACGTTGTGGTGTTCCAGGTGGCGTGAGCTGTGAAACTATTCCACATTGTTTAATTGAAGACCAAACTCGTAACTCAAATATTCCTCTCCGCGATCTGATCGCAGAAACTTTATTTTCTTATTACAATGATTTTCTACTTCACTCTAAAATTCTTTGAACCTTTCAACTATTTCAGACTTATGTTTCATCAAGTAGATATACCCATATCTGCTCAAATCATCTTGTGAAGGTTAGAAAATAACGATACTTGCCACGATCCTTCATACTCATTGGTCTCGCATACATCAAGATGTATTATTTCCAATAAGTCAAGAGCTCGCTCCATTGTTCAAGAACGGAGTTTTAGTCATCTTGCCCAAAAGGCACGGTTCGCAAGCATCAAATGATTCATAACCAAGTGATTCCAAAATCCATCTTTATGGAGTTTCTTCATGCGCTTTACAATCGATATGACCCAAACGGCAAGGCCACAAATAAGTTGCACTATCATTATTAACTTTGCATCTTTTGGCCTAAATATTATGAATATGTGTATCACTACGATCGAGATCCAACAAACTATTTTCATTGGGTGTATGACCATTGAAGGTTTTATTCATCTAAACGGAACAATAATTATTCTCTGATTTTAAATGAATAACCGTATTGCAATAAACATGATCAAATCATATTCATGCTCAACACAAACGTCAAATAACATTTATTTAGGTTTAAATCCCGAAAGTATAAGGAGTGTGTGATGATGATCATATCAATCTTGGAACTACTTCCAACACTCATCATCACTTTCCCTTCAACTAGTCTTTGTTTATTCTGTAACTCCTATTTCGAGTTACTAATCTTAGCAACCGAACAAGTATCAAATACTTAGGGGCTACTATAAACACTAGTAAGGCACACATCAATAATTTGTATATCAAATATACCCTTGTTCACTTTGCCATCCTTCTTATCCACCAAATATTCAGGGCATTTCCGCTTCCAAAGGACCATTTCCTTTGCAAAGTAAACACTCGCCTTAGTGCTATGGTCCAGCTTTGGGCTTTTTCGCAGGAGTGACAACTTGTTTGTCTTTCCACTTGAAGTTCCCTTTCTTTCCCTTTGCCCTTCTCTTGAAACTAGTGGTTTTGTCAATCATCAACACTTGATGCTCTTTCTTGATTTCTACCTTCGTCGATTTCAACATCACGAAGAGCTTGGGAATCGTTTTTGTCATCCCTTGCATACTATAGTTCATCACGAAGTTCTAGCAACTTAGTGATGGTGACTAGAGAATTCATCAATCACTATCTTATCTGGAAGATTAACTCCCACTTGATTCAAGTGATTGTAGTACCTGCATAATCTGAGCACATGCTCACTAGTTGAGCGATTCTCCTCCATCTTTTAGCTATAGAACTTGTTGGAGACTTCATATCTCTCAACTCGGTATTTGCTTGAAATATTAACTTCAACTCTGGAACATCTCATATGGTCCATGACATTCAAAACGCCTTTGAAGTCCCGATTCTAAGCCGTTAAGCATGGTGCACTTAAACTATCAAGTAGTCATCATATTGAGCTAGCCAAACGCTCATAACGCCTACATCCGCTCTTGCAATAGGTCCGTCACCTAGTGGTGCATCAAGGACATAATTCTTCCGTGCAAGAATGAGGATTAACCTCGGATCACGGATCAAATCCGCAACATTGCTACTAACATTTTTCAACACAATTTTCTAGGAACATATCAAAACAAACATATGAAAGCAACAACGCGAGCTATTGATCTACAACATAATTTGCAAAATACTACCAGGACTAAGTTCATGATAAATTTAAGTTCAATTAATCATATTACTTAAGAACTCCCACTTAGACAGACATCTCTCTAGTCATCTAAGTGATCACGTGACCCAAATCAACTAAACCATAACCGATCATCACGTGAGATGGAGTAGTTTTCAATGGTGAACATCACTATGTTGATCATATCTACTATATGATTCACGCTCGACCTTTCGGTCTCCGTGTTCCGAGGCCATATCTGCATATACTAGGCTCGTCAAGTATAACCTGAGTATTCCGCGTGTGCAAAACTGGCTTGCACCCGTTGTAGATGGACGTAGAGCTTATCACACCCGATCATCACGTGGTGTCTGGGCACGACGAACTTTGGCAATGATGCATACTCAGGGAGAACACTTCTTGATAATTTTAGCGAGAGATCATCTTAAAATGCTACCGTCAATCAAAGCAAGGATAAGATGTATAATAGATAAACATCATATGCAATCAAAATATGTGACATGATATGGCCATGATCATCTTGCGCCTTTGATCTCCATCTCCAAAGTACTGTCATGATCTTTATCGTCACCGGCACGACACCATGATCTTAATCATCTTGATCTATATCAATGTGTCGTCACATGGTCATCTCGCCAACTATTGCTCTTGCAACTATTGCTATCGCATAGCGATGAAGTAAAGCAATTATTTGGCACTTGCATCTTATGCAACAAAGAGACAACCACTGGGCTTCTGCTAGTTGCCGATAACTTCAACAAAACATGATCATCTCATACAACAACTTATATCTCATCACGTCTTGACCATATCACATCACAACATGCCCTGCAAAAATAAGTTAGACGTCCTCTACTTTGTTGTTGCAAATTTTACATGGCTGCTACGGGCTTAGCAAGAACCGTTCTCACCTATGCATCAAAACCACAATGATAGTTTGTCAAATAGACTCCGTTTTAACCTTCGCAAGGACCGGGCGTAGCCACACTCGGTTCAACTAAAGTGAGAGAGACAGACACCCGCCAGCCACCTTTAAGTACGAGTGCTCGTAACGGTGAAACCAGCCTGCATAAGTGTACGCGGAATGTCGGTCCGGGCCGCTTCATCTCACAATACCGCTGAACCAAAGTATGACATGCTGGTAGGCAGTATGACTTATATCGTCCACAACTCACTTGTGTTCTACTCGTGCATCTAACATCAACGCATAAAACCTTGGCTCGGATGCCACTGTTGGGGAACGTAGTAATTTCAAAAATTTCCTACGCACACGCAAGATCATGGTGATGGCATAGCAACGAGAGGGGAGAGTGTTGTCCACGTACCCTCGTAGACCGTAAGCGGAAGAGTTATGACAACGCGGTTGATGTAGTCGTACGTCTTCACGATTCGACCGATCCAAACACCGAACGTACGGGGCCTCCGAGTTCAGCACACGTTCAGCTCGATGACGATCTCCGGCCTCCGATCCAGCCGAGCTCCGGAGATGAGTTCCGTCAGCATGACGGCGTGGTGACGATGATGATGTTCTACCGGCGCAGGGCTTCACCTAAACTCCGCGACGATATGACCGAGGTGGAATATGGTGGAGGGGGGCACCGCACACGGCTAAGGAACGATCCGTCGATCAACTTGTGTCTAGGGTGCCCCCTCGCCTCCGTATATAAAGGAGGGAGGGAGGAGGAGGCCGGCCTAGGGAGGAGGCACGCCATAGGGGAGTCCTACTCCCACCGGAGTAGGATTCCCTTTCCTAGTCCAACTAGGGATCCTTCCATGTAGTAGGAGTAGGAGACTAGGAAGGGAAGAGAGAAGGAAAGGAAGGAGGGGTGCGGCCCTCCCCTAGTCCACCCGGACTAGGCCTTGGGGGGCGCGCGGCCTGCCCTAGGCAGTCCCTCTCTCTTTCCTGTAGGGCCCAATAAGGCCCAATACTTCTCCCCGACGAATTCCCGTAACTCTCCGGTACTCCAAAAAATACCCGAATCACTCGGAACCTTTCCGAACTCCGAATATAGTCGTCCAATATATCGATCTTTATGTCTCGACCATTTCGAGACTCCTCGTCATGTCCGCGATCTCATCCGGACTCAACTCCTTCGGTACATCAAAACTCATAAACTCATAATATAACCGCATCAAAACCTTGCGTGCAAGGACCCTACGGGTTCGAGAACTATGTAGACATGACCTAGAACTATTCTCGGTCAATAACCAATAGCGGGACCTAGATGCCCATATTGGCTCCTACATATTCTACGAAGATCTTTATCGGTCAAACCGCATAACAACATACGTTGTTCCTTTGTCATCGGTATGTTACTTGCCCGAGATTCGATCGTCGGTATCCAATACCTAGTTCAATCTCGTCACCGCAAGTCTCTTTACTCGCTCAGAATGCATCATCCCGTAACCAACTCATTGGTTACATTGCTTGCAAGGCTTATAATGATGTGCATTACCGAGAGGGCCCAGAGATACCTCTCTGACAATCGGAGTGACAAATCCTAATCTCGAATTATGCCAACCCAACATGTACCTTCGGAAAAAACTGTAGTACTCCTTTATAATCACCCGATTCACGCCAGACGCTTGGTAGTACCAAAGTGTTCCTCCGTAAACGGAGTTGCATAATCTCATAGTTACTGAGAACATGTATAAGTCATGAAGAAAGCAATAGCAACATACTAAACGATCAAGTTCTAAGCTAACGGAATGGGTCAAGTCAATCACATCATTCTCCTAATGATGTGATCCCGTTAATCAAATGACAACTCTTTTGTCCAAGGCTAGGAAACATAACCATCTCTGATAAACGAGCTAGTCAAGTAGAGGCATACTAGTGACACTATGTTTGTCTATGTATTAACACATGTATTATGTTTCCGGTTAATACAATTCTAGCATGAATAATAAACATTTATCATGAAATAAGGAAATAAATAATAACTTTATTATTGCCTCTAGGGCATATTTCCTTCAGACAAGACACACGATGCGAAATCCCAAGTTTGTTAAAAAAAGAGTTGAGGTTGTGGTATTCACCTCCCCAGTCAGATTGAACATGGATGATTTTCTGCTTAAGGAGACGCTCAACATGTGCTTGAAACTGGATAAAAACATCGAACACATCAGACTTGCGCTTAATAAGATACAGCCAAGTAAACCAACTATAAGCATCAATAAAACTGACATAATAATTGTGGCCACTAACAGACGTCTGGGCATGACCCCATACATCAGAAAACACAAACTCAAGAGGATGTTTCACAACACGACTAGACTCTGAAAACAGAAGTTGGTGACTCTTGCCCTGCTGACAGGCATCACAAACGGTTTCAGCAGATTTATTGGACACAACTGGTAGTTCATGACGATGCAACACATGACGAACTATAGGAGCCCCAGGGTGACCAAGGCGCGCATGCCAGTGCGTAGGCGACACACGAACACCACTGAACGCCTGAGGAGAAGACTGCATGGATGGTGTGCGCGGTGCATCAAGTGCATACAAGCCATGGCGAAGACGACCGCTAAGCAGAACGGCCCTCGTGTCCCGATCCTTGATAAAGAAACGAAAAGGGTGAAACTCAGCAAGGACATTATTACCACGTGTAAGTTGAGGAATAGACAACAAACTACGCGTAGCAGAGAGAACACGAAGGACATTGGAAAGATGTAGTTTGAGAAAATTGTGTGCAAGGAGAGAAGCCTGACCAACATGAGAGATGCGCATACCTGCTCCACTGGCGGTGTGCACCTGATCATGACCACAATATGGCTCCTGAGTAGAGAGCTTGCCCATCTCGCCGGTGAGGTGGTTAGTAGCGCCGGTGTCCATATACCATGTTGGATCAATGGAGTAGGACGGAGTGGTACCATGATCATGACTAGTCACGGCAGCGGCACCTGCTTGTCGTTTCCTTTGCCATTGTTGCCAAGGCCTAGAAAATCTTGCTTGTAGCGACGATGACAGCGAGATGCAATGTGGCGCTCCAGGCCACACAGCTGGCAAGCCCGTGGGGCACTGCAGGAGGAGCAGCAAGCAACCGGCCGGTTGCCACCCGTGATGGATGGCGCATTGCCACGCAGGGCTGACTGTGAAGATGGTGCTTGCTTGCCCCCTGAAGATGACGACCGCTGAGGTTTGCCGTGAGTCGCGGCGTTGGCGGAGGCGAAGCCCGGTGAGACACGGCGTGCCTTGATGCGCTGTTCACGGCCAAGGAGTCGGGCATACAGCTCGCGAGGTGGAAGTGGATCGTCACGGCCATGAACGTTCTCAACGAGATTGTCATAATCATCGTCGAGCCCATTAAGAACAAAAGTGGTGAACTCCTCATCCTGCAGAGACTGGCCAACCGAGGCCAGTGTGTCGGCGAGACCCCGCATCTTGTTGAAGTAGTCCGTGATGCTGAGGTCACCAAGCTTGGTCTCACCAAGCTCGGTGCGTATATAATGAGCACGCGCCTGAGACTGCGAGGCGAAGCTGGTGTGAAGCGTCGCCCACGCCTCCCGAGATGTAGCAGCGAAGATGACCAGCGACGAGACGCTCGGAGTGAGCGAGGACTGGATGGCAGAGAGAATGGCCTGATTCTGGGCCACCCATGTATGGTACGCCGGGTGATGAGTAGGCGGACACGGGATGGATCCGTCAACATAGCCCTCCAGATAGCGACTGCGCAGAAGAGGCAATACCTGGGCACGCCAGGACAGGTAGTTGTCCGGCGTGAGCTTCACCGGCAGTAGATGCAAGAAGTAGAACGGTGATGGTGTCGTGACCTGAGCGGCGTGAGCATGCATCGGTGGCGCGTAGAGACCCATCGACGGGGCTGTCTCGAGATGAGGAGCACCCGCAGAGTAGACGCCAGGAGCACCAGGAACGAGGGCGTCGGCTCCGTAGTTCGCCGCGGCCCCGTAGGATGGTTGCGGCGGTGCAGCCACGAACCCGGACGGCGCGGGGTAGGATTGGCGCGGCGACGCCGCGTAGGGCTACTGTGGCTACGCCAGGTAGTGCTGATGCGGTGGCAGCGCCGAGTAGATCGGCGCCGACGGTGGCCCGTGGTGATGTGGCGATGGGGCCGCATAGGGTTGGTGATGATGTGGCGTCGCGTAGGAGGCCACGGGCCAGGAGGACTGCGGCGGCTGAAGGGAGCCCTGGGCCGCCGGTGGCGCACCATACAAGGCAGGAGCGACGCCACCAGGCGGCTGCGCGACGACGCCGTAGGGTGGCTGCGCGGCTACGCCATGAGACGGCGGCGCAGCGAACTCAGCAGAGGAGTCGGCCGACGGTTCGATCCGATCGGGGACTCGGTCGGCGGCAGGGCTCCGTAGGCCGACGCAAGGGGCCGAGAAGCAAGGAACGGCGACATAGGAGCGAGGGCCGGCGCGACGGCGGTGGCAACGACGGAAGTCGGCGCACCGGCGGCGGCGGTGGCGGGAGCAGCGGAAGACATCGAAACCCTAATCTGATACCATGTAAAACATAATATGTTGGGAACTTGCTCGACACCCTAAACGGGGTGTGGCTCTTTCATTATACTCCCTCCTTTCCGGTTTATAAGGCTTATCTCAAAATTTTAGTTTTCCCATTTTATAAGGCTCAATTTGGTTGTTTCCCATCACATGTTCAGATTCCAAGGTGCATTAAATCATTGCATGCAAGCATTAAGAGAAAATCGACCAATGCATGTACTTTATGCATGCATTGCAATTAATGCATTGGTAAACATAATTTTTTGAGGAAAACAAGAGCATTAATTGGGTGCTTTTGCAAACTACAAAAAGTATTCCACCACTCACCATCTATCTTGGTTGGTGAGATTTTTGAATTGAGCCCTATAAACCGGAAAGGAGGGAGTATAGAGGTACCAAGACATACAATACAATGTTACAATATTAATACACAAACTACGTATATATACAAATACAGTCTAACAGCATGGATGTCTATCACTCATTGTTACAGCGTACTATAGTACTACAGTCACTGATTCGTGTATTCATTTGCTCCAAGAAAGCAAAACCGAGACGAATCCAAATGCAACACGTGCGGCGGTGTGATACTATTCCGTCCCCTGCCCAACCGATGCAACGATGCGCGAAGCTCCGCGTGTCCCCGGCACCCGCAGACGTGTCCCGGCAACTGCAAAGCAAAAGGAACACTGGCAGAAACCGTCACGGCCAGAAGCAACTAGACGCATGAGACAAGGGTCGGGGCAGACCAGAGAAGAGATGGAGATGGCAACAGTAGCAGCACCGCCGACCGGAGGAGCGACGGCGTCAGGGGAGTACTGGACCGAGGCGCTAAAGTCGTTCCTCGACCACATCCCCGTCTCCTCTCTCTCCGGCGCGCTCCAGTCCTCTCCCTCCCCAGGTACACGCGCCGAGCACGCATGTCACTCTCTTGCATCCTCATCCTGTGCCAGTCTGCTGGAGTCATGGCCGTCTTGGTGTGCAGCGTTGGAGCTCAACCTTGATGCCTGCGTGCTGGACGCCATCGGTTTCATGCGCCGCGCCAATGCGGGCGGCGCCGTGATCGTCGACGAGGTCCACCGTAGCCTTGGCAAGTTCGTGGACCGCGACATAGGATACGTCGATTACCCCAGCCTCGTCTTATGGGCACTCGAGGTAATTTTGCTTTGGCTGTCTGTAGATTATTAGTCGCGTGGTTTTACTGAAAGCCAGGTCTGAGCATCTTCTTCGGCTGCATCGCTTCTTCCTAGGAACTTGACAGGGTGAGCACTGAACGACAAGACGAGAGTTCCGACTTCCTCTCAAGTCTGAAACTGCATCCTCAGATTGCAGAAACCAAGGTACATTTTCCTCTGCTTTGCATACGTATAGCGCACTGCTGGATGTTCATCGCTGCACTGAAATGGATGTAATCCAATGAAATGTATGATTGCTAATGGTCTCGGTTCTTGCTCTGATGAACCGAACAGATCGCCTGGTTAGCGAAGCTGTTCCTGTTGGAGCCATTCTTCCCCGTTCGGTCCCATGATACGCTCTTCCACGCAATGCTGCTCTTCTCCAAACACCACAGGCTCAATGTGATACCTGTTGTTGAGTCGGTCAACTCCAGTGTTGACGGATTTGTTACTCAGGTAGGAGTACTTATTTGATACTCGATGCTTTTCAAGGCAGAATTGAATCATGCAACTAACTGTCAATGAACCACACTATAGAATGCAGTCATGGAGCTGCTTCTCCAGTCAAGTGGTCTTGAATGGCTCGATAAAATCGCAGACAAACAGCTATCCGAATTTAGGTAAGCCTTGTGCTGAAAATCGAGTACCAATACGAATTCAGGACCGTTTGTTATCAGTAATGTACTTGCCTGTTGCCAGATTTGCCAATGCGAGCAAGCCTGTTCTTGTGTACTCAGATGAGACTGTGGCCTACACGTTGCGTGTTCTTTCGAAGGAGAAGACAGGAGTTGCAGTTATCGACCGAAAAACTCGGTGTTTGATTGGAATGATTCAGTGCAGCGATGTTTACCTGCTGTTGGACGATAGCTCCTTGTTCAGTAACAGAAAGCAAGTTTTCTTCTCTTTTTCTTCTCATCCCACTCCCATGTTTGACTGAAGATAACTTTCGGTAACAAATAAAATCGCATGCTGTTCATTAGGATCATGAGTGCTGAAGAATTCGTCAAGCTGAAGAACAAGGACGACAAATGCAGCACGGGGCATTCATCGGAATCTGAGGGCCAGAGCGTCCCCAGCCTCAGAAGCAGAGTGCAACAACCTGTTGTAACGAACCGGAGGTCCGACACCCTGAAGCAAGCAATGGAGAATCTAGCAGCTTCAGGAAGCAGCTGCAGCTTCATCGTGGACGAGCAGGGGCACGTGGAAGGAGTTGTGACGGCAAGAGATGTCATCTCCGTCTTCTCCCCGCCGTGCATGGACTCGAGGATCGATGGGGGCACCTTCTTCTCGGCCGCGCTTGAGCAGGCCGGCTGCCGCGTTGAGAACGGGCAGATTATCAGGAACCCTTAGCTAGTGATGATCGGACAGATTGCATTTCGCTAGGGAAGAGTGCAGATAACTAACTCATCAGTTGATCTCTTTGCTCTTCACTAATAGGAATAGAGATTTTTACTGTAAAAGGTCTCCAATATTTTGGCACCGTCAAAAGTTACTGTCACCCTGTTCTGTTTAGTTAGTTTTTGTTCGCAAGATAAAACAGCAGTTCATAAGGACAGCTGATATAATGTAAGAGGAGAGAATTGGTGGAATCGTTTTTTGTATTGCTAAGCCCTATGGTCTATGGACGAGTAAGAGATGTGTACATCTCTTGAAGGAGAGGGATATGGATCATATAGTATCAACCATCAAGTACATGTATGCCAAATATACTCTCCGCAGTCACGACGGTAGGGAAGCCGAAAACGAGGGACGCCGAAAACGAGACTGGAGAAAAAGCCGAAGGTTGTATTCCGACGGGTTGACATCATCCTGCAGCAGGCTGAACTGAAAACCGTCGAGATTGTTTAAGCAAGGCGGCAAGCCTCTTTGCCAGCAGAGTGCCAGCAGGAGGTACAGATCGACTAAAATGGATAGTTAGGACATGGTTTTGGAAAGAACAATAAGAATAGAAACTAAAAGTTGTGTCATGCGTGCATCACAGCAAAGCCTTAAAAAGAACTTATAACTAGATAAAGAGTAAAATTGGGCAGAGAATGTGGGAGTACGCAACCTCCAAACCTCGTCACTTTGGTAAAGAAGTCACTTTATCAAAAGTCTTATATGTCCCCGTCCCACATCTTTGAAATACGAGTAAAGTAAGTACTGTATATGGTTTTTAGCCTAGTAAGAGCATTACTAGTAGAGCACTCAAACCCTCAAACCCCTAAAAATAACTGCTTTTTTATAGTTTTCGTCGAAAAAAAGCCGTAGACTAGAACCCCTTAACCCTCAAACCCCCAAAAATTTTTAAAGGTCCAACCCTCAAACCCTCTCCCAATCCTCAAAAGTAAGGGTTGGGGAGCAAAACCTACCTCAACCCTCATTTGGCGGTTATCCACGTGCCGGGGGAATCCTCCCAACTCCCGCGCCACGCCTCACATCGCCATCGCTAGTCGCCCGTTGTCGGCGGCCACCCGTCGACCTCCACAAGAACGACAACGCTGCTCATGGGGAATATTCCGTTATAAGGGTTGGATTTGAGGGTTCTAATCTTTGCCCCTGTTTTTCAATCGTAAAAGTGCACAAAAAGATCATTTTTGGACCCTTAAAATGCTAGTGAGGGTTTGAGGGTTCTACTAGTAATGCTCTAAGAGCATTTACGACCAGACCCGTATCCATCCCAAACGTCTGGCCGGGCTATCATGCACTGATCAGACTAAAAAACAGCACACAACCAGGCTCCTCACAACCGGTCTAAACGACCGGACCGACCGACACTTTTCATATCCAGCTAAATCTAAGACGGATATGCAGCGCCCAGACGCGTCCGTCATCGGAATGACCAATAGGGCCATTATCAATTCGTCCATATCCGTCCCTCTTCCTTGCTCGCCACGTCGTGGAATGATGGCTATGGGTACCCAGATGGATTCTCGCCTGCAGCAAAAATTATTTAAAAGAGAACAAAGGGTAAGTATTTAACTTTAAAAAAAATAGGGCCATCAATGCTTGCTTTGTGAAGGGTATGAACTGACTATGAATCTGTGTTCACAGTGACAGTTTATATCCTTCACAAAGGGTGCATTGATGTCCCCACTCAAAGTGAGAGAGAAGCTTACTGATTTTGGACGACACGGCTATTTAAGATGGTTGGGTCGCTCCTCGTGCGGCGAGGTGGAACTAAACCCCCAACCTCGCTAGTCTAACACGAATGTTACATCCACACTAGAAACCCACAGCCCCGTCGGGCCTAAAATTTTGTATTTGTGTCCACTGAACTATGTTTGATCAAAACGACCGTTGTGCATGTGTTTGCATGTACTTGGTGTTTTGAAAAAGGGTTTGTGGTTGTAAATGGCAATATTTGAGGCGCGCCCGGTCATTGTCTGTGGGCGTGTCCGAACGCGTCCGCGAACGTATAGGGACCCAGATTAGGCAATTTTGGTTGTAGATGCTCTAAGAGTAACTCCAATGGGGCGATCCATTTCGTCTGGCGATGTCCGCTTGGGTCCGCACGGATAAAAAAGAAGGCCCAACACGCCGACCCAAACCCAAATTTGCTCCCAAATGCGTCGGCGCGGGAATGGACGCCACGGGCGCCTTCTCGATGTCTGCCGCGTCCCCACCTGGCGGTCGCCCAACTGCCCGCGGCCAATCTGGCCAGCTTAATTTATGACCTTGGGCCCACGCGTCAGCGACGGCGGTCGTCCTTTTTAAGCCGACCGCGGCAAGGCCATCCTCATCCACTTTCCCATCCACATCTAGCACTCTCTGCTCCCCCGTCGTCGGAAAACCCTAGCCACCCCAGCAAAGCCAGATGGGGCTATTCTCCGGCGCCAGCAGCAGCAAGACCAAGGGCAAGGCCCCCACCATCCCTTTCCCCTCAAAGTTCCTCGCACCTCCGCCGACGCCGGCTCGCCGGCAGAGGCAGTGCGTCAACGTGCCAGTGCACCAGGCGGAGTGGCACTGGCAGCACCGCGTGCCTCTCCCGTACCCCGACGCCACCCTGCCGCACGACTAGCACCTGGATCCGGAGAGGATCCCAGTGCCGACAGCGCAGCGATCGGCTAGGGCGCACGCGGAGGAGGTGCGGCGCTGACGGGCGCTCCTGACGCCGGAGCAGCGCCGCGACCCCGCCTACGCAACTGATTCGCCCAACTGGGCGAGATGGTTCGCCTTCGAGCATGAGGAGGCGAGGCGATGCGGCGTTCGTGAGGTCGACCGCAGCGTGCCGCCGCCTCCGCTCGTCGTCCGCGAGGAGGACCAGGCAGTGGAGGAAGCCTACCTTGCGGCGGTCTACCGGGAGAGCGAGGGGGATGAGCAACGCATGGCGGAGGAGGTCGAGGAAGAGGAGGAGGCCATGGCGCAGGCCATTGCCCTCTCCGCGGCGGGTGACTGCATCCTGCCGCCGGAGCCGGAGGCGGCGTACTCCTGGACGGGAGTAGTGCGTGAGTGGGTCCACGCGCCACCGGTCTTGGTGGGGGCGACGCCGGCGCAGGAGGCGACGTACCTCGAGATGTGGCGCCAGCGACGACTGGCCGAGGAGCGTCGTGACGGCGAATACAGGGAGATGCTCGAGCGCGATCTCGAGGAGGAGCAGCGCGACACCGACTAGGAGGCGCGCCAGTAGCGGCGGCACGCTGTCGTCGACAACCCCGTCAGGCCGGCATTTCGCCACGGCGGCACAACAGACGCTGGCCGACATCGCCGCCGCCTAGAACAGTATGCCTCGGCCGCCCTGCGCTGACGCTCATCCACCTCACCAATCTCGAGGACGACGATGACGCCGCCGAGGGCAGCATGCCGCCTCGTAGTTTAGTTTGTTTTTAGTGTTATTTAATGCTAATGTGGACGCATGGACTCTCACCGACCTTCCTGCCAAGCTTTAATGTTTAATTAATATTGTTTTTATTTTAAATATGCATGCACTCTATTTTTTCTCGCACCGTCAAAATGGCTCGGGTCAGCGTTGGACGCATGCGCCAACCCAAACACGGAAGCGGACGTTCGTGTTTGCCTGACCGACCCGAACGGACAAAAAGCGGACAAAATCGCCATCCATTTGAGTCGGCCCGTTTAAGTTGTTCTAATGCCTTCTTTTGTTTATAGGATGGAATATCATAGGAATAGGAAAATCATAAGAAGTGGGATGAGACGGGACGTGGCGTTTTTGAGCTCGAGCTCAAATGAGCTTTGTGAACAGTAAAACCCAAAAAAATAAAAAAAATCTGAATTTTTTGGTGCAAACATTGACAAAAGTTCTCAGTGCTCACAAAAATTTATCACGAAATAACATTCGTAGAAGTCATAGCAAAAAAGACAAAATCGATGCTCCAAAAGTGTTACTTTCAAAAATATTTTGGAGAGCTGTTTTGTTTTGCCACGATCCATGAATGTTATTTAGTGATAAAATTTTACAAGCACTGAGAACTTTTGTCAATGTTTGCACCAAAATTTTTTGAAATGTTTTCCTTTTTTCGGATTTTACTGTTCATCGCGAGCTCAAATGAACTCGCGAGCAGAAGATGGCTTTCGGATGACATGTGCTGGAATTTTGTCTATTTTGGGCCTAGCCCAATAGCAGTTTCAGAAATTCCTAATAAATCTTAGAGTCCCACACAGCCCATTCGTCCAAGGCAATAGGTGGAACTAAAGTTTAGTCCCACATTGCTAGTTTAGAGGGAGTTGGACCTCTTTATAAGGGAGGTTCTTTCCCCACATGTATGAGGATGAAAATAAGAGGAACATCCACGCACGCTCTTCCTCCACCGCCCGCCTCGTCATGACGCGTCGCGGGTTGCCGGAACGAGCCGATGTCTAAATTTTTGCCACGCACTACGGGTATACAAAAGGTCACACGGATGCTGAAAAGATTTTTGCGAAAGTGGAGTTCGAATGCGAACGGTGCAGCCCTTCGGCTGCTGGCTGTTTGCTTCATCTCCGTCTCTTCGTTTCGCCTCCCGTCGCTGCCCTCTCGCCTCCTTCTCTTGCGCCTATAAAAGGGAGGTCGCTTCTCTCGGAGAGACGCACCAAAACTACTTCTTCCTCTGGCCACCGGTTCCTGAGCACTGCGCTTTTGCTACGATCTTCCTCATCCCGGCTTGCGGCGTGCACCGCAAGTCGGGACAGTAGGCCTCCAAAACAGCACCTCTTTGAGTCCTGTACGGGAGAAGGGTGATAAAGTTTTTGGGGAGCGCTCTGCGCGACTACTGACCCGTTCATCACGGACACCGACGACCACTTCCCCAACGACGACTTCTTCCCCGACGTCGACAACCTCTTCGACGACATGGCTACCGAGAATGTCGACCCCAAGTCCAGTGCTTCTGCTCCTGCTGCTGTCCCATACGTGTTCTTGTTTTTCCTTTTAGAGGTTCTGCCTCAGTTCCTTGTTCTAGTGTTTGGCCTAGGTATGTTAGGCTCTACTTCATATATGCAACTTGCTCTACTGTCTGCTCTAGAGATGTTCGGTTGTAGTTCATATTTGCAGATATTATTTACCTTCTCTCTGCCAAATCACATGACTTGTTTTATTTCTATTATTTTAGTCATGCTTTATCTAGTATCTCCGTTAATAAAATTATATGGTAAATTGCTCACATTTCTAACAATACAAAAACCTTATTATAGGCAATTTACCCCAAGTGGTTTTGCTGCTTCCATGAGACCTCCTATGTTTGAGAGTATCCACTATAAGAGATGGCGTGTGAGAGCAGTCTTATGGTTTCAAACCATGAGTTGCTATGACGCCACTCTTGGCAAACCTGAAGGAGAGTATGATGCTCAACATGCACAAGCTATTCAGAAAATGGATACTCTGTTTAAGGCTGCTCTTTTGAGTGTTCTTGGTAAGAACATAGTTGATGCTTATGCGTCAATTGATAATAGAAAAGATATGTGGGACGCACTCGAGGCCAAGTTTGGGGTCTCGGATGCTGGCACTGAGCTGTACATCATGGAGCAATTATAAGATTACAGGATGACTTAAGAGCGCTCCATGGTTGAGCAAGCTCATGAGATACAGTCATTTGCTAGAGAACTTGAGCACTTCAATTATATCCTACCGGACAAGTTTATTGCCGGAGGTATCATCACTAAGCTTCCTCCCACATGGAGGAACTTTGCTACCTTACTGAAGCATAAGAGGCAGGAGTTTTCTGTTCTGGATCTCATTGGTACTCTTGATGTCGAAGAAAAGGCGAGAGCAAAGGACAACCGTGCTCAAGGTATTGAGGGAGGTTCTAGTGCCAATCTGGTACAGAAGAAAAACTTCCAGCCCCACAAGTTCAAGAACAAGGGCAAGTTTGATGGTAAAGCAAAGTTTGATGGGAAGAACAAGGCTGTACAACACACAAATGTCAAGAAGAAGAATGATAAGAAGAAAGGTGTTTGTCATGTGTGTGGAGATCCTGATCATTGGAGACACTGACATGAAGGATGATGGGTATGGTATATTTCTCACTATTCTTTCAGTAATTCTCCTGATTGGTTAATTGACACGGGTGCTAATGTGCATGTATGCGGTGATATTTCCATGTTTTTGTCTTATTAGACCACAGGGACTTCCACCGTGCTGATGGGCAATGGTTCAAGTGCTTCTGTTCATGGTGTTGGCATAGTCGATCTGAAGTTTACTTTGGGGAAGATCGTGCGGCTGAAGAACATGCATTATGTCCCCTCCGTCAATAAAAATCTTGTTAGCGGATCTCTTCTGTGTAGAGATGGCTACAAGCTTGTCTTTGAGTCGAATAAATTTGTAATATCCAAGTATGGAACCTTTGTTGGTAAAGGCTATGAGTTAGGAGGCCTGTTTCGTTTATCCTTACCAGATGTTTGCAATAAAGTTGTTAATCATGTTTGCAACAATAGTGAATCAAATGTGTGGCATCCACGTCTCTGTCATGTTAATTTTGGTTGCATGTGGCGACTAGCGAAATTAAACTTAATCCCTAGTTTCACTACTGTCAAGGAATCTAAGTGTCAAGTGTGTGTGCAAGCTAAGCAACCTCGTAAGTCTCATGTGACTGCGGAAACAAGAAATCTTGCACCACTAGAGCTCATACATTCAGATCTATGTGAAATGAATGGTGTTTTGACAAAAGGTGGAAAGAAGTATTTTATGACGTTAATTGATGACTCCACTAGATATTGTCAGATCTTCTGAAATCTAAGGATGAGACTTTGAACTATTTCAAGATCTATAAAGCTAAAGCGGAAAACCAACTTGATCGAAAGATCAAGAGGCTTAGGTCCGATCGTGGTGAAGAGTATTTCTCAAATGAATTTGATTCTTTTTGTGCGGAACATGGTATAATCCATGAGAGGACGCCCCTATTCACCTCAGTAAAATGGGGTGGCCGAAAGAAAGAACTATACTCTAACTGATTTGGTTAACGCCATGTTAGACACATCGGGTCTCTCCAAGGCATGGTGGGGGGAGGCTATATTGATGGCATGTCATGTCCCAAACCGAGTTCGCACAAAGAACAAAGAGATAACTCCATTCGAGGAATGGGAGAAGAAAAGGTTAAAGCTCTCTTATCTACTAACCTGGGGTTGTTTGGCGAAAGTCAATGTGCCAATTCCAAAGAAATGGAAGCTAACACCAACAACTGTGGATTGTGTTTTCCTGGGATATGCTTTTCATAGCATTGCTTATAGATTCTTGGTTGTAAAATCTGAGGTACCTGACATGCATGTCGGTACGTGTTGGGGAACGTAGTAATTTCAAAAAATTTCCTACGCACACGCAAGATCATGGTGATGCATAGCAACGAGAGGGAGTCTGCTGTCACGCACTCGTGAGACCGGCGAAGCGATCACAACGTAGAGGAAGTAGTCGACGTTCTCCTCGCGATCCGACCGATCCCGGCGTCGTTACATCGGCGCCCCGAGTTCTTGACACACGACAGCTCGATGACGCCCTCAGATCTCGATCCAGCCGAGTGTCGAGGAGAGTTCCACAAGACGACGGCGTGGGACGATCTTGATGTTCTATCGGCGCAGGGCTTCGCTTAAGCTTCGCGACGATATGACCGAGGTGGAATATGGTGGAAGGGGCACCGCACACGGCTAAGGAACGATCCGTAGATCAAACTTGTGTGTTCTAGGGTGCCCCCTGCCCCGTGATATAAAGGAGCAAGGGGAGGTGCGGCGGCCCAAGGAGGCGCTGCGGAGGAGTCCTACTCCCACCGGAGTAGGACTCCCCGCTTCCTAGTTGGAGTAGGATTGGGGAGGAGAGAGAGGGGGCGCCTCCTTGTCCTATTCGGACTAGGGGAGGCGCGCGCGCCCGCCGGCCGCCCTCCTCTTCTCCCTCATGGCCCACTAAGGCCCATTAACCCCGGAGGGTTCCAGAACCCCAAAGGTTCGGTAAAATCCCGATTTCACCCGAACCATTCCAACTCCAAATATAGGCTTCCAATATATCAATCTTTATGTCTCGACCATTTCGAGACTCCTCGTCATGTCCGTGATCACATCCGAGACCAACTTCTTCGGTACATCAAAATACATAAACTCATAATATAACACCATCGAAACCTTGCTGCGTGGGACCCTACGGTTCGAGAACAATGCAGACATGACCGAGACACGCCTCCGTCAATAACCAATAGCGGACCTGGATGCCCATATTGGTTCCTACATATTCTACGAAGATCTTTATCGGTCGACCGCATAACAACATACGTTGTTCCTTTGTCATCGGTATGTTACTTGCCCGAGATTCGATCGTCGGTATCCAATACCTAGTTCAATCTCGCATCGACAAGTCTCTTTACTCGTTCCGTAATACATCATCTCACAGCTAACTCATTAGTTGTAATGCTTGCAAGGCTTCAGATGATGTGTATTACCGAGAGGGCCCAGAGATACCTCTCCGACAATCGGAGTGACAAAACCTAATCTCGAAATACGCCAACCCAACATCCGCCTTTGGAGACACCTAGTACTCCTTTATAATCACCCGCCACGCCAGACGCTTGGTAGCACCAAAGTGTTCCTCCGTAAACGGAGTTGCATAATCTCATAGTTATAGGAACATGTATAAGTCATGGATAAAAGCAGAGCAACATACTAAACGATCGTGTGCTATGCTAATGGAATGGGTCATGTCAATCGATCATTCTACTAATGATGTGACCTTGTTAATCAAATAACAACTCTTTGTTCATGGTTAGGAAACATAACCATCTTTGATTAACAAGCTAGTCTAGTAGAGGCATACTAGTGACATATTGTTTGTCTATGCATTCACACATGTATCATGTTTCCGGTTAATACAATTCTAGCATGAATGATAAACATTTATCATGAAATAAGGAAATAAATAATAACTTTATTATTGCCTCTAGGGCATATTTCCTTCAGTACGATCATGGAGTGCGACTTTCTTTGAAGATATCTTTCCCATGAAGGATATGGCTACCTCATCCAATCAGGAGATGCCTAGTTCATCGAATCAGGAACCAGTTACAAATACTGAACCTACCATTTCAATGGGACACTTTGAAAATCCTGTGGAGGATAACAATGAAGTTCCTACTAGGAGCAAGAGACATAGGACTGCAAAGTCCTTTGGTGATGATTTTCTTGTCTATCTAATAGATGACACTCCCAATTCTATTTCAGAGGCCTATGCATCTGAAGATGCTGACTACTGGAAGGAAGCGGTCTGTAGTGAGATGGATTTCATCTTGTCAAATGAAACTTGGGAGATAACTGATCGTCCTTATGGGTGCAAACCTATAGAGTGCAAATGTGTATTCAAGAAGAAACTTAGGCCTGATGGTACTATTGAAAAGTACAAGGCTCGGCTCGTGGCCAAGGGTTATACCCAAAAGGAAGGTGAAGACTTCTTTGATACTTACTCACTTGTGTCTCGACTGACCACTATTCGAGTACTACTTTCTCTAGCGGCCTCACATGGTCTTCTCGTTCATCAAATGGATGTTAAGACTGCTTTCCTAAATGGAGAGTTGGATGAGGAAATTTACATGGAACAATCAGATGGGTTTGTAGTAGATGGTCAGGAAGGAAAAGTGTGCAAGTTGCTGAAGTCTTTGTATGGACTTAAGCAAGCACCCAAGCAGTGGCACGAGAAGTTTGAAAGAACTTTAACAGCTGCAGGCTTTGTTGTAAACGAAGCTGATAAATGTGTGTACTAACGCCATGGTGGGGGCGAGGGAGTTATCCTTTGCTTATGTTGATGACATATTGATTCTCGGAACAAATCTGAAGGTTATTAAGGAGGCCAAGGATTTCCTATCTCGTTGCTTTCAGATGAAGGATTTAGGAGCGGCTGATGTCATTCTGAACATCAAGTTGTTGAGAGACGATGATGGTGGGATTACATTGCTTCAATCTCACTATGTGGAAAAGATCTTGAGTCGCTTTGGCTACAGTGACTGCAAGCCCTCTCCAACACCATATGATGCTAGTGTATTGCTTCAAAAGAATCGAAGAATTTCTAGAGACCAATTAAAATATTCTCAGATTATTGGCTCGCTTATGTATTTAACCAGTGCTACAAGACCTGACATCTCTTTTGCTGTTAGCAAACTGAGTCGTTTGTCTCAAAACAAGGAGATGTGCATTGGAAAGCTCTAGAGAGAGTTTTGCATTATTTGAAAGGCATTGCGAATTATGGAATTCACTACACTGGGCACCCAAAGGTGCTTGAAGGGTATAGTGACTCAAACTGGATCTCAGATGCTGATGAGATAAAGGCCACGAGCGGGTATGTATTCACTCATGGAGGTGGCGCTGTTTCTTGAAGTCTTGCAAGGCACCATCTTAACGAGGTCAACAATGGAAGCAGAACTCACAGCACTAGATACAGCTACGGTCGAAGCAGATTGGCTTCGCCGGCTCTTGAATGACTTGCCGGTTGTTGAGAAACCTGTACCGGGTATCCTTATGAACTGCGACAATCAAATTGTGATCATGAAAGTGAGCAGCTCTAAGGATAACATGAAGCCATCAAGACACATTCAGAGAAGGTTAAAGTCTATCAGGAAAATGAGAAACTCCGGAGTTATTGCATTGGATTATATCCAAACATCTAAAAATCTGGCAGATCCTTTTACTAAGGGTTTATCACGTAATGTGATAGATAATGCATCGAGGGAGATGGGTATGAGACCCACAATATGAGTTGTTCACAGTGGTAACCTATTTTTTGTGATCGGAGATCCCGTGAATTAGATGTGGAAGACAAGCTGTTGGTCAACTGAGAGGAGAGTATCCGTACTATTAACAATACCACTCCATGAAGATGCAATACTCTCCTAATCTGCATGGCAGGTTGATATATATCTTAATGTGTTCCAAGTGGCTCTTTTAAGCAGAGATGTTGTCCTGTAGAACATCTTTTGAAGAACACACCTATATGAGTCTGATTGTTAAACGTCGCAATCTATGAGAGTAGGGTCCTCTCTAGTAAACTCATGAAAGGTCTCGGATTATGATGCATAAGCTCCACCCGCGGGGAAGACCCACGGTAGCCACGTATCGGTCAAGGCTTTGTGTGAAGCTAGATTCGCAGAAAACTTGCGCTCAAGGCCCATCCAATCGCTCAAGTTGATTACTAGTGTAGCATAGAGTTCTAGGTGGAAGTTCAACTTAACAGTCTCCACTGCAGTACCGGTATATAAAACAGTGTTTTGAAACCAAAGGCAAAATTTGCGTGCCTCTGGGATCTGGTGTGGGATTGCTGAAATTTTGTCTATTTTGGGCCTAGCCCAATAGCAGTTTTAGAAATTCCTAATAAATCCTAGAGGCCCGCGCAGCCCATTCGTGCAAGGCAAGAGGTGGAACTAAAGTTTAGTCCCACATTGCTAGTTTAGAGGGAGTTGGACCTTTTTATAAGGGAGGTTCTTTCCCCATATGTATGAGGATGAGAACAAGAGGGACATCCACACGCGCTCCTCCTCCGCCGCCCGCCACGCCTCGTCATGACGAGCCGCAGGTTGCGGGAATGAGCAGAGCCCGATGTCTAAATTTTTGCCACGCACTACGGGTATACAAAAGGTCACACGGAAGCTGAAAAGATTTTCGCGAAAATGGAGTTCGAATGCGAACGGTGCAGCCCTTCGGCTGTTGGTTGTTCGCTTCATCTCCGTCTCTTTGTTTCGCCTCCCGTCGCTGCCCTCTCGCCTCCTTCTCTTGCGCCTATAAAAGGGAGGTCGCTCCTCTCAGAGAGACGCACCAGAACTACTTTCTCTCGCCACCGGTTCCTGAGCACTGCGCTGCTGCTACGATCTTCCTCATCCCGGCTTGCGGCGTGCACCGCAAGTCGGGACAATAGACCTCCGAAACCGCACCTCTTTGAGTCATGTACGGGAGAAGGGTGATAAGATTTTTGGGGAGCGCTCTGCGCGACTACTGACCCGTTCATCACGGGCACCGACGACCACTTCCCCAACGATGACTTCTTCCCCGACGTCGACAACCTCTTCGACGACATGGCTACCGAGGATGTCAACCCCAAGTCCAGTGCTTCTGCTCCTGCTGTTGTCCCGTACGTGTTATTGTTTTTCCCGTTAGAGGTTCTGCCACAGTTCCTTGTTCTAGTGTTTGGCCTAGATATGTTAGGCTCTACTTCATATATGCAACTTGCTCTACTGTCTGCTCTAGAGATGTTCGGTTCTAGTTCATATTTGCAGATATTATTTACCTTCTCTCTGTCAAATCGCATGACTTGTTTTATCTCTGTTATTTTAGTCATGCTTTATCTAGTATTTCCGTTAATAAAATCATATGGTAAATTGCTCATATTTCCAACAACATGTATCTCAATTTCTATAGGAAAAAAGATATGATTTGATCTACATGATAGGAATTTTTTCATTAAGTATAGACTAATAATTTATTTCCTTGTGAAGGATTAATTTCTAACCTATTCCTATAAACCGAAGTGTTTCAAAGGAAATTTTCTTACAAAATTCCTATAAAAGAAGGCCTAATACATACCCCCTCAGTTTTTAGATACTAGTCTTTTTAAAGATTTTAATATGAATTACATATGGAGCAAAGTAAGTAAATCTACGCTTTAAAATATGTCGATATACATTCGTATGTAGTTTATATTGAAACCTCTAAAAAGACTTACATTTAGGAACAGAGGGAGTATTACACAAGCAGCCTTGCTGATTGATTCTGAATCACGACGTCTGCTCTGTCGTCGACAGAAATATGTAGCTGTGGCAGTGTTCAGAGTCGGCTCTCGCTAGGAGATGACCACGTAAAAAAAGAATCTACGTGGCTGAACGGAAGTCACGTCTCAAGCTCCCTCCCGCATCGCCCTGTGTCCGGTGGCTTTGCGGTCTGGCTGCGCGCATCAACCAGCAAAATTACTTGCGGCCTCAGAAAAAAGCACTAGTGTAGTAGGAAATGCGGGGTGACCACGAGCCGTCCCACTTGCACCCTTCCTTGCTCACCGGCGCTTCAAACGTGAACCGGTGGGTGCACGTGCCATGCACCCACCTACTGGTAATACTCTATTAGGTACCAACGGCACGATCTCGCGCACTGGTCACTGCCTCTGGAGCGCTCTTGCTTGCTCTCCTACATATATAGTCAACCAAACGAAGCAAGTGGCCAAAGCCGCAAAAGGAAGGAAAAGAAAGCTCAAGAAGGAAGTCGACAGAGAGAGATGAAGGGAGAGACAATGGACGGGAGCAAAGGGCCGGTGGTGGTGACTGGAGCATCGGGTTTCGTAGGGTCGTGGCTCGTCATGAAGCTCCTCCAGGCCGGGTACACCGTCCGGGCCACCGTGCGCGACCCGGGTGAGCGCCCTCCCTCCCTCTCTCTTTCTCTCTCGACGTGGTAGCTAGCTTGACCGCATTCGTAATTTGTTTTTGCGTTTTTATCTCAGCCAACGTTGAGAAGAACAAGCCGTTGCTGGAGCTTCCCGGAGCCAAGGAGCGGCTGTCCATCTGGAAGGCCGACCTGAGCGACGAAGGCAGCTTCGACGACGCCATCGCCGGCTGCAACGGCGTCTTCCACGTCGCCACGCCCATGGACTTCGACTCCCAAGACCCCGAGGTAAATAAATATCGAGGCACACTGAAACAATCAATACGTCGGTGCTAGTACGTATCAAAAACTGAGGTGAATGCAGAACGAGGTGATCAAACCCACGGTGGAAGGGATGCTGAGCATCATGAGGGCCTGCAAGGAGGCTGGCACCGTGAAGCGCATCGTCTTCACCTCCTCCGCCGGCAGCGTCAACATCGAGGAGCGGCAGCGCCCAGCCTACGACCAGGACAACTGGAGCGACATCGACTTCTGCCGCCGCGTCAAGATGACAGGATGGGTGAGCCTTCTCTTCTCTACCTCTACTTGTTGCTATACTACTTGCGGCAAAGCAACAATAGTGACATGCGGATGAGTCGGGTTTTGCAGATGTACTTCGTGTCCAAGGCCCTGGCAGAGAAGGCCGCCATGGAGTACGCCAGCGAGAACGGCCTGGACTTCATCAGCATCATCCCCACGCTCGTCGTCGGCCCGTTCATCAGCGCCGGCATGCCGCCCAGCCTCGTCACCGCCCTGGCGCTCATCACGGGGAACGAGGCCCACTACTCGATCCTGAAGCAGGTGCAGCTGGTGCACCTGGACGACCTCTGCGACGCCATGACCTTCCTCTTCGAGCACCCGGAGGCCAACGGCCGCTACATCTGCTCCTCCCACGACGCCACCATCCACGGCCTCGCCAGGATGCTCCGGGATAGGTTCCCCGAGTACAGCATCCCGCACAAGTTCGCAGGCGTCGACGACGACCTCCAGCCCATCCACTTCTCCTCCAAGAAGCTCCTCGACCACGGCTTCAGCTTCCGGTACACGGCCGAGGACATGTTCGACGCCGCCATCCGCACCTGCAGGGAAAAGGGCCTCATTCCGCTCGGAGACGCCCCGGCGCCTGCAGCTGCCGGCAAGCTGGGAGCTCTTGCTGCGGGCGAAGGCCAAGCCATTGGTGCCGAGACATAATAAGCCAGCGCTGCTGCATGAATACTATTCTTGTGTTCGGAATTTGCACGGGCAGAGCCCTGTAACTAGCGGGATATCATGGACTATGGAGTGCATCAATTTTCTTTTCCACCTCGGCAGTAGTATGAAATAAAATTGAAAATGACGCATAAACTTTATCAGTATTATTTTTCATATTCACTACTCCCTCCGATCCAAAATGAAGTGTCGCAGTTTTCAACTGGGCTTAGTTCAAAACTGCGACACTTAGTATTATGGATCGGAGGTAGTAACATTTACTCCTTTACTTGGGCTAAATGTTGCTATTTTTCATGGGATAGAGAACAAAGGATGCTCTATTATTTAATTATTAATCTGGTAGAATGATGGTCAAAAATTGTTCCCCAGAGCCACATATTTACATCTATATAAACGATTAATGATATGGCTATATAAATATTAACCTAATTTCCTGTTCCCCAGAAAAAGAAAAGAATGAACACCACTGCCTATCTCCCCTCTTAGCGCTCTCCGGAATTGAACTTGTTCCAAGCTTCCTGCACAACAGAAGCACGATGATTTAGTCTCGATTATTGCAATAAGTAATCACACATCAAATCATAGCCTCCATTAAACATAAATTTCCAGGTTTTCACTAGTTTGGCGTTGATGAAAAAGTCCGCATGTGGTTTTCAACTTTATGCAGTAGTACATCTTAACAACAAACGCACCTTAAGAAGATCAAAAACCTTCTCACAGATGTACTTTTGTCTGATTGTAGCACCCCTTTGTTGTAATTTATCAGGATGGACACAAAGAGTTGCCTTCCTGTATGCTTTCTTCACGGCAGCAGCTGTAATGAGATCTGTGAGGGGAACTGACTGCCAGCCACTGTCTGAACCAAGTATCTGCCCACAAGAAAAAGATTAAAAGTGACTTTTTCAGGAAAGCTTTTAGATGTAGTGATTTGACTGATGGGTAGTTTAATTCATCCAGAGTAATTCAAATTTGGTACATAAATGATACAGTACAGAATTGATCCAAGCATGACTGAATTCAAGTAAATACATCCATGAGAAGATTTTTCTCCAAATGAAGCAGACAAACAGATGAACAACAAATCAGATTTACAGATGATAACATGAAAATTAAATGGTTTGTAAATTTGATTCAACTGTGCTTCTAATACCTTTCATGCATGGGTAACTTTTCCTTTATATCTATACCACTATATAGTGTGACAATAACTTCAAATATTAGCCGTTACATATGCTGCATCCAACGGTTGAGAGATGGCAAATCCGAGCATTATCATCCGTTGGACAAAGTTTTCAACACATAGGATTATGCCACTCTGTGTTCTAATTGAACTCCCACTCTATCATCTCATGTATTCTAGAAGCGTCTTTCCCCATGCTTAGCTGATTCTCTAATTAAAAGAAGAGACAGAACAATCTGGATTCTAGAGGGATTCCCTTGCGTTATTTGGGCCTTCCACTCTCCACACATAGTCTGAAGAAGGCAGATTGTCAGCTCCTTGTGGACAAAGTGGCGGCCAAGCTCCCCCCTTGGCAAGGTAACAACATCAACTCGGCAGGTCGATCCGCACTTGTCAAATCGGTCTTGACATCACTTGTGATTTACCACATCATCGCGCTTGATGTGCTACCGGGCACCAAAGAAAGTATCACCAAGATTCAGCGGGCTTTTCTGTGGGCAGGTACTGATCAGGTTTAGGGCGGCAAATGCAAGGTGAATTGGAGAACAGTTTGTCGCCCTACAAATCTTGGCGAATTGGGTATCCTGGATCTTGACAAGTTAGCCTGCGCGCTCAGGCTGCGATGGCTCTGGTTTGCTTGGGTGGACCCACAGAGGGCTTGGGTTGGCCTTGAAATACCTTGTGATGATGAAGACAAATGCTTATTCTATGCCGTGAGGACGATAACCATTGGGGACAGCATAACCGCAAGTTTCTGGCACTCTACCATGCTCCATGGACCAAAGCCTAAAGACATTGCTCCGGGCATCTTCGCCCTTTCCAAGCACACCAATTCCTGTGTGGCCAAGTCCTTGCAGAATAATGACTGGGTCAGGCATATAAACCTGTAAGGTGGACTTTCCGTTGCCCTCATCCAGCAATTCTTCGACCTTTGGTGCAAATGCCAAGAGGTCCACCTTTCGTCGGGTACCAGCGATGGCATCCATTGGAAGTTCACTGCCGATGGATGCTATTCTGCCGCCACCGCTTACCGGATGCAGTTTGCCAGTATGATCAATTCAGAGATGCCGCATATGGTTTGGAAGGTCTGGATTCCACCTAAGATTAAATTCTTCTCATGGCTTTTCTTCAAGATAGGATTTGGACGGCAGACAGAGGCCAAACTGCGGTCTTTGCCAACTTTGCAAAAGAGAACCTGAAATCGCTGCTCATCTGATGTTCAAATGTGGATTCATTATCAGAGTTTGGAACATAATTTACAATTGGCTGGGAATACAATCGGTGACTCCTAGCTGGAGCAACCTTCAGACAATCAAGCAATGGTGGAGCTCTAATGAGGGTAGGCCAGGCTACTCCAGGAAAGCCAACAAGTCTTTACAGATGCTCATATGTTGGGAGATTTGGAACAAGAGGAACGCTAGGGTATCCCGTTCCAAAGCTTCCCATCCTACGAGAGTGGCCGCGATTTAAGGATGAGGCGGAGACTTGTTGCCGGGGCTAAATTCTTGGGCAATTTAATTCCGGGAGAGTGATCCCTTTTGTTCGGACCTGCGTCGTCCTGTAACCTTAAAAACATTGTCTTACTCCTTAATTAATGAGATGAGGCAAAGATTTTGCCTCCGTTCCACGAAAAAAATTGGGATAGAGTTGGATCTTGTCCAATATGATTCGCAGGAAGGGAATTAATATCGGGATTGTATTTTTAATGCTATTATGTATCTGATGACGTGCAAAGCACGTACAAATTACCAGTTACTTGTAAAGATTGGAGGCCCATTCACTCATCTCCCATGCTTTTTCCTCTCTATTCTGACAGGTGGGGCCAGCAAACCTACAAAGACAACAGCAACAGAGCCCTCCCGAACCCCCCTCCTTTTGTCTCACATCACCCAATTACCTCCTGCTGTCTCCCGCTACCAATCCCAGTCGTGCCAACTGCCAAAACTCATCTAAGCTAGCATACAATGTTTTCGAGTAAACCAAATTACACCTTGCTAGATCGGCATGTGGGGAAGAGTGTATCCATTTATTGTGAAGGTTGTTCGACCCACATGTGAACTTACCACCAACTCTAATCTTTATAAGTAGGAAAGAAATGAAGCAGACAAAAGGATAAGCAACAAATAAAATATTAATAAATCATACCATAAAAATTAAATGGTTTGTAAATTTGATTAAACTTAGCATCTACTGTAATATCTTTCATGCATTGGGTAATATATGTTCAACCTAGACTTCTAAAAGCTATAACAAACTGGAAAACTGTCCTCTGAAGCTCTCGACTACTCACCATACACAGCCTTCCCGGTTTAGACATCTATCTTCTGGATAAATTGGATAAGTGGATATGTATACATATATTCCACGACCAAACTGTTACTCCATAGTTTTCGGGTAACATATTGTTTTAGCTGAAGGAGACTTCGTACCAGATTTCTGTGATGGTGTTTCTTTGTATTGTGCAATAATTCCAAACCCAACTAAATTCAAAATTTACTGAATTGAGTTGTCTAGAACTTCTTGTGTTTTCATCATGGATTTACAGTGTCCCATACTGATTGATAAACTCAATATTTTCTACCATTTACCCAAAATTAAAATAAATTGCAAGAATGTTATGATGTTTGATTTTCTTATTGTCCTTTCAGTTTATGTGGTTAATCAGTTATGCTTAGTGCATTACAGTACTTTCTGGTACTACTGTAACAGCATAAGCATGTAAAGGAAACTGTTAGGTATAATTCCATTAAAAGTGGAATTACAGAAGTTGACTTTAGAGAGTTGTGTTGTGGATGTTTTGAGTCATTTCTTAAGCTGATCATTTCTGTAACTGAGTAATAAGTGGAAGCTCCCAACTCTTAAAGTCATTTCTTAAATTTCCTGAAATCAATTTAGCACATAATTTACTGGAAGTCAAAAGTAATATATATTCTAAAACTGAAAATGGACATGCGAAAGGTATACAAGGCTCAGCAAAATTTATAAGCAAAAGCAACAAAGAAAAAATGGTTGAAACAGAAGTCATGTAAGTCAAAATGCGTACATATTGCAACGTGGAGAGCAATGCTCGCAGATTTCCTTCCTTTCCATTTGACCATCTCTTGACTTCAGGATCAAGGAATTCAGCCAATCTCTGTATCAAAGATATATGAACACCAGATCGCAGAAGAAAAGACTATTAAGAAACAGTGCAATATGTTTGCCTTCCTGGTGAGTGATAACTTATTGTCTTACGTGTTTTTCTGTTTGCTCCCTCTGAGTCAGCATGTCTCGCATATTCTTTTCGGCTAGAGCTTTTTCCTGAAAATTGGTGATGATGAAACTACCAAGAGATATCAAGACTAACAAGTGAAGGAGAAAACAAAACATCTGAGTATACCGCTCGTTCAGCTGTCCGTTGGTGCCTCTCGGATCTTGCTTTGTGTCTTAGAGCTGATTCAAACTCAGATGCTGTAAATAAATGTCAAAACATTCAAATAAGGCAAAGAACATAAAGTTCCCACAAATCATCATCACATAACATACTGGAAAAAATATTACAGGAAAAGGTTACAATGACATGGCAAAAATTGTCCCCCCTAATACAGGGAAAAAGGTCAGAAACACTTCTGGATATTAGCAGTACCTTGATTACAAGAATCTGTGCTTCTTCCATGATCGTTAGAAGCTGTCTTCTGAAATTGTGTGTCCTATTTATTATCCAGCATCAAGACCAAGGATGAGAAACTACTTAGGGCATCATTAGTAGCTGCTTAGAGTAAATAAATAAAATAGTTTGGTAGCTCACATCAGTTACCTGATTAGTAGCCTTAAAACTATCTTTGAATGGGACCCTGGCCTTTTCTATTCGCTCCTTAGCATCTGCAGCAGCCTTTGCCTTTTCAATTGCCCTCTCTCGAGCTTCTGCAGTTGCTCTCTCGACTGCTGCACGTTCCACTTTTATTCTAGCTTCTCTAGAAGCCTTCTCTGCAACTGCTTCATCACTTGCCTTCTCTTTAACTCGTGCTTCTGCAGACGCTCTTTGTCGTGAAGAGGTAATCCTTTCTAATGCTATTCTTTCAGCCTTTGTACGAGCCTCAGCAAATGCCCTCTCATGAGCTTCTCTTGTAGCCCTCTGAACAGCAAGCCTATCTTTTGCCCGCTCCCTCTCCCTCTCCTTCTCTTCTTCTAGTTCTCTTATTGGTTTCTCCTTACTTTGTTCTTTTTCCATTTTGTATTCCCTTTCTTTATCTTTATCTGGTCTTAGGGAGACATCCTTTTCAATTTCACTTTCTGCCTTTCTTATATCATCTCTCCCTTCAATTCTCTGGGCATCAGAGATCTCTTTTCTTGATTTCTGAACAAACTTTGATGCACTATCCTCTCCAAAAGATTGCTGATCCTTCAAATTTACACTCGATATTTTGTCTTTGCCATCTCCTTCAATTTTGCCGCCTGTCTTTTTCCCTTGTAACGCTGTGTCTCTTATTGTTGAATATTCACCATCTGCTTTTATGCAGTTCTCTTCAAGATTTACAAGGAAAGATATGCTTTCATCAGACGTCAGAGCAGAAATAGATTCAGCATTTTGAGGCAAGTGATGCATGCTAGCGCATGCTTCTGAGAATGAAGCATGCATATCTTTAGAACATGTGGTATAATCATTGTAATCATCGGTGATAACTTCAGCTCCAGAATGAAGTACATTACCCACCCTATTATTCTTTGCAATTATTTCTGCATATACATCATTTAGTCCTCTGGTGGCACCAGTTTTCGCAGATGTCTGGCCTTCCGTATCATGGTTTAACGTTTTGTCCACCAGTGTCGTCTCACTGTTCCCTAACAAGGTACTTTTTGCTTCTTTTTGGTTACCATGGGATACAAAATCCTCAATTATATCCATATTGTTTGCCAACTCTTGAGGTTCCAATAATGACTCCTGAGATTCTGGGAGTTGATCTGAGTGTTTGGCAGAAGTAGCACATGTTCTAACATTGTTTTCCGTCAAGTCACTGTCTGCCACAAATACATTCAGCACCTCTGCTTCGTCATTTTCATTAGCATCGGTATCAGAAGTAACACTATTTTCCTTTTCCGGAGATCCCGCATCCCAGTATACATCTTCATCTTGGGAATCTTCATGCAGGCTTTCTTTCTCCTCAATTCCAAATCTCTCCATTTCTTTATGGATGAGCATTTCTGAAGGTAGTTCAGTTATTTTTTCTTGTTCACCTTGCAGGCATGCTTCATCAATAAAACTGAACATCTTGTCTTCCTCACAAGTTTTAGCCTCCCTGTGAACTGTATTTGACATCTTCGGGGACCATTGGTCATCATAATATTCTACAGGCTCTTCTATTGTGGCTTCTTTCGCTTGACTCATCTCAATTTCATCAATTATAGGAACTTCCGGATGTTCATCTGGTATTTGATTCCTTACGGAAGTGCAAAGTGTCTCATCAGCACATGGAATCTCAAGTCCCTCTTTATTGTTGTTTTCTTTGTCATATTTTCCTACTGGTGGAGTTTCCTCAGTACTAGCATCAGAACAATTTTGGTTACCATTGGCATGGTCTACCGGTATACAAACCTTCAAAGACAAACTGGATGTATCTGGAACAACATGCTGCTTTGGAGGTATGCCATTCATACATGAAGCCTCAAATATTCCATCATCATCATGACCTTTTGGAGAATTGCTTTGGCCTACATGTTCTTTGATATGAGAATCGTTTGTTTCTTGGTATACCACCCTTTCCTTCCATAGTGAACCTTCAGGAGCTGTAGGAGCCTCATGTTCAACCCCTAGAGCAGCGGTATCATCTGCTATAAGATCTACATGTATATTTCCCAGCTCTGTTATTTCATTACAACCCGACAATTTCCCATCTCTTTCCAAATCCCCTGCATTAACCCCTTCTTTTACTTTCTCAGAATGGCCATGCTTAGTGAAGGGATTTGTTGTCGGACCGTTATCACCTTCACATGCAGCTGTGCTAGTTGTAGATTTCCGATGATGGCTAACCAGATCGTAGAATTCAGCATCTGATGCCCACTTGCCTAGTTGATCAAGTTTACTGTCACTTTGTATTATCTGCTGAGGCTTCCCTGGAGATAGAACCCCTTTTCCGTCTTGATAACAGTCTGCTATCTTAACTGCACTACTGCCTCTGTGTTTATCCAGGAAACTTAGATTCTCATAGTTTTCCTCTTCTGCTAACTTTCTTGAGGTCAGCTTCTCTTCAAATATATTCACCTCTTCAGGACTCTTATCTTCCTTGATTTCTGTCGATTTTGTGCCTCTATGATGACCTGGCCTCTTCCGAAGTTTAAAACTGTCCCCTTTTCTCTCCATCAGTTCTTTTGCAGCTTTTAACCTCGCTTCAGCAAAATCCATTGCTTCCTTTATAGCATTAGCAGCAGCAGAGTTAGGATTGACCTCAGAATCTCTGTCAGATTTACTTTCCTTGTTATTAACAAAATTAGATGGTAGGGTTGATGGTGGCTGTACTTTGATGGGCGGTGTTTGAATATGGGTGTTGGACACCCTTAAGAATGGATAGTCTGGGGAAGGCACTTCCTCACTTGATGCTGAATGAGTGCTAGATCTCTTGTGGTCCTTTTCATCTTCATAGAGATTTTCAGAATTGAGAAGACAAGTTGAGATATTTTGCTTCACATCCGTTGCTTCCTTTATAGCATCAGCAGCAGCAGAGTTAGGATTGACCTCAGAATCTCTGTTAGATTTACTTTCCTTCTTATTAAGAAAATTAGATGGTAGGATTGATGGTGGTTGTACATTGATGGGCGGTGTTTGAATGTGGGTGTTGGACATCCTTAAGAATGGATAGTCTGGGGAAGGTACTTCCTCACTTGATGCTGAATGAGTGCTAGATCTCTTGTGGTCCTTTTCATCTTCATGGAGATTTTCAGAATTGAGAAGACAAGTTGAGATATGTTGCTTCTCATCCGTTACAGGATCACCATTTACAGGGAGTTGTGGTGGGCTAGTCTCCTTATTTTCATCATTAGCACTTGCACCATCGTTTTCCTCACTTGATGCTGAATGAATGCTAGACCTCCTGTGATCCTTTTTATCTTCATAACGATTTTCATAAATGGGAAGGCAGGGAGAAATATGCTGCTTCTCATCAGCTACAGAATTACCGCTTGCAGGGAGTGGTGGTGGGCTCATCTCCTTATCTTCACCATTAGCAAGTGCACCATTGTGCATTACTGGAACATGATTAGTTGCTGAATCATTTGACAAATTGCAAGAGTCAACCACGTAACTTATTGAAGGCTCCACCATGCAAGTAGTCATTTCAACTAGATCATCTAGCCTTCCCCTGGTTGCCTTATTATATGACATGTTGAACTGTTGTTCACCATCTGGAGGAAAGGAGATTGGAGAAAACTGTTCCTCATCAAACTGTTGGTCATAGACCACATTTGGATAGTGTTGATAGAGTAGAGATGGCTCAGCATCCATTTCAGCAGATTCTTTTCTGATTGATGATCTGTAGAATTGAAAATAATGAACGAGTCAGAAACAAAGCTTGTGCATTCGCTCTTTCCAATAGTAATGGAAACAAGCTTCTGTCAAACAAATGTGAAGAAGATGATGACAACACAACATTCACAAAGCAAGTTGTCAGGTATTCCACATGCATAACAGGTGCTGCTTGAGCTCAGCAAAATGAAAACAAAGGGTTTAACTTCTGCACTCAATCTCAGTAACAGTTGACGGATTGATCTTACAGCAAAAATGGTTAATAATGAACAGGGTCAAATCCACAAGTAATGGTTTCACATTGATTTTGAAGCCCTGTCAAGATCAGATTTCAGGAAATAAAATCCTGCTTATTTGTTTTTTTGCGGGGAAAAATCCTGCTTGTTTAAATCAAAACTCACAAGATGACACAGATGATGTGATATCTGGGCCCGGGCAGCAATTCAACACTATCAGTGTGCTTCCATTAAATCTACATGCTTCCATGGACCACATGGAGAATAGATTCCTAATTGTTGGCTGTAGGCTCTATGCATGAGTAGTAGTCGATGGAGTTCATCCACACACGTGGGCAATCATGAACTAACAAATGTAAGAAAGAATTTGCACTGTGGGTCAAATTACAAGATTTATATATGGAAAGCAAGTATGATTGGCCTGGTCCAAGCATTACTAATTTAAACAAAAAAAGGGGGTATGAAAAGGCCAGGGGATGTGGGATTTCAGATAGAAGCTGAATAATCAAGCCGCTTGCCAACAACAACAACAACAAAGCCTTTAGTCCCAAACAAGTTGGGGTAGGCTAGAGGTGAAACCCATAAGATCTCGCGACTAACTCATGGTTCTGGCACATGGATAGCAAGCTTCCACGCACCCCTGTCCATGGCTAGTTCTTTGGTGATACTCCAATCCTTCAGATCTCTCTTTACGGACTACACCCATGTCAAATTCGGGGACCTCTCTTGACGTTATCTGCACGCTTTAGCCGGCCGCTATGCACTGGAGCTTCTGGAGGCCTGCGCTGAATATGCCCAAACCATCTCAGACGATGTTGGACAAGCTTCTCTTCAATGCCATTAGTGAAAAGTGCTCCTGCTCAGTAATAACTACTTTTGCTTAAAGATCTGTAAACACTTTAAGGTGGACTGCCCAAGCAAATTCTAACCAACTTAATCTCACATTAAATGCCAACTTGGCACATTTGTTTTGTCCTATAGAAGAAACAGAATAAAGTTTGATATTATTCTAAAAAAAGAATAAAGTTTGATATTCCTTCATGGCTTTCAGAGAGAGGTTAACAATTAGTTCATATGTATAGAGAATTAGAAATGGCCAAGCAAAAGCACCTTTAAAAGTCACCAGAATGCCAGAGGCACCCTATTAGTCTATGAATTAGCTTGGTGGCAGTTGGTTACATTCAACAAGTTAAAGTGCATATTCATGGCATGGGATTGAAGAGAGAAGCATGTGTATTTTGGAAAATCCAACAAATTCCCAAGTGGCAAACCTTCATAAGTTGACTAGTACCACAAATATGTGAGGCACTCGCTTAAAATAGACAAAGGCAGACAGTCACATTTTTACCACGGAACTACTGCTAAATTAGGCGGTGAATCACAAATAACATGGAGGAGCAGTAAGGGGAGAATTTGGTGGAACAAGGGGTGAATACACGGCATGAATAGATCTGATAGATAAATGTTTCCATAGGAATCATGTGCTATTTCCAATTTGATAATATCTTAACGTGAAATTGTAGTCTCCATATAGTAATTTAGCCATTGGACTGATCAAGACTAATAAACTCCGGTGCAGACTAAGCTTTTAATGGCCAGTAGCCTGGGGTCATAATTCATAAGTGGCCATCACTGAGACGAACGTCTCACAGAAAATTAACACATGAACAAAGTCCTAGCAACAAGTACACTTACCACGCATGTGACTGATTATACTAGAAACCTACTCCCTCCGTTCCAAAATAGATGACTCAATTTTGCACTAACTTTACAAAGTTAGTACAAAGTTGGGTCATCTATTTTGGAACGGAGGGAGTATATAATAAACCCTGAACAGCGGCATCTGAAATAAGATCTGAAGGTGGAGTTATTGTTTCTGCGTAACCACCCAAATTCTTCTAGTTCAAACCAACTGGAAAGGTGAGGAGAAAAGGCACCACTTGGCCCAAAAGGAATCACCTTTCTGCAAAAGAAGTGCACCCAAAACAAGCAGAGGTACATAGCATAGCTAAACTATCAATCGCATAGTTCCACAGAATGCATGGAGCTTAAATGGTGACAAAAGTTAGCATTTCTACGCAGCAGAGTCATTATAGTACACGTAGCTCGCAAATGACATGCCACCACACTCACCGAAAGACAAGCAGAAATTGAATAAAATCGTATAAAGGAAAAATAAAGCTACAAAGTGGTTATGTATAGGTATAGCAACATTTGTCCTAAAAAAACGGTGACATTGACGCGTCATATATCGCGTAGGAAACATTCTGGGATACACGAGGAGAGGAATGGCTTTATGCTGTCCAGTGTCCACCCCACGGCTCGTCGCCTCTAAACCACGAGCAAACAGGGCCTAAAAATGGCGTGGAAGGCCAGCATTCTTATCCCAACAACACAGAGCACGCAACAGTAGCACAGCGAGGGTCATAGAGAAGAAGAAAGGCAAAATTCCAAGAATGAGCACAGAATCCATACCTCGAGCTCCCACTCCAGGACTCGATCTCCTCCGGCATTCCCTCCGGCTCCGCGAACATGTCCTCGTACGGCGCCGCGTACTCCCCGAAGCCGGCCCGCGTGAAGATCTCGCCGTACCTCCCCGCGCCGCCGTCGCTCCCGGCTGCCGCCGGGGGCAGGTCGAGGTACGGGATGGAGCAGGAGGCCGCGACGCCGCCGAACACGTCCGCGTAGTCCGCCGGAGCCCCTGCGACAGGGGGCGCGAACCGCGGGCCCCCGCCGAACACGTCCCCGTACGTTGCCGAGTCCGACGCCTTCCTCCGGTACCTCCGCGCCCGGTGCCGCGGTGGCGGTGCGGTGGCGAGGTCCTCCATGCGCGCCTCGCGGCGAATTGGAGAATGGGGGGGAGGGGGGAGCACCGGCACTCCAGCAGGCAGCAGGCAGCAGCCTCGCGTCGCGCTGATTCAAATAGCTTTGCTACGCTACGAGTAGAATTTCGGGTCGAGTACGGGGGGAGGAGCTTGGGGCCTGGGACGATTTGGGAAGTGGGCGCGGGGGGACGAGTGGTAGGTCGAGCCGTAGAGCTCTTTTCTTTTCTTTCGTTCGTTCTTTTTTGATTGATGATTGGTGACATGGTTGTGCCGGTAGAGAATCCGCGTTTATTTTGGGTCGACACATGGTGGAGCCCGGATGTCCAGCGTCCTCGCCGTCGGCCCGGGGAAGGACAGGTGTCTCAGAGCATTAGTACCCCTAAACCCTGAAACCCTCAAAAATAACCGTTTTTTATGGATTGAGATGAAAAAATCGCAAAAAATAGAACCCCTTAACCCTTAAATCCTTAAAAAAATTTAGAGGCTCAACCCCTATTCTCCTTCCCAGCCTGTAGAAATAGGGGTTGGCAGCCCAACCCCTCCCCGACCCGGTTTTCTCTTCTCGTTCGCACGGGAGGGAGTTTTCAGCTCCCCTTCCCAGATCCGGCCGCCTCAGCCACCCCTGCCCGGCTGCCCTTCCACACATGTCACTCCCGTCCTGCCTTGCCCGCCTTCCCGCCTTCCATGCCGCCCCAAGCCGCCCATCCTTCATGCCGCCGCCAGCCCCCCTCTCATGCAGTGCCTCCTCCTCCTCCTGCCCTTGGCCTCCTCCTCCCCCCCCGCCTCCCTCCCGCCCTTCTCCCTGGCCGCCACTGGAGGAGCTACGCCTGTCGCCTGGTGATCTCGCCTCCCGCCTCGCCTCCCGCCGGCCATGGATCCCTTTGCCAGTCGCCCTCCGCCGTCAAGCCGCGCCCGGGCCGCCCTCCCGCCTGCCCCGGCCGCCGACGCCGCCTCGTCCGAGAGGTGAGGTATGTGATTTTTTTCATTTTGTTTCATTTTCTTTTTGTTTCATTTTTAGCACTAATTAGTGAATGTCCTTCGCAGATGGAGATGAACAATGAGGAGATTGTCATGTCCGATTCGTCGGATTGGTCGACATCCGACGATTTCGACATTGATGAGTTGTTGCAAGATGACGACGTCGAGATGATGAGCCTCCTCATCGACGTGCAATCGTTTGAAAACCGCGTGAAGCTGATGGATCAGAGGAGAGGGTCGAAGATGGGCCGAGTCACCATCTAACGGAACCGCGCTCTCGGACACGAACATTTGATTATTGTGATATGTCAATTGTGATGGAATTTGTGATATGTCATATGATGAAATGTGATGAAATGTGTGATATATGAAATGACAGTTTTAAAGGTTGGGGTTGAGGCAAAGACTAGAACCCTCAAATCCAACCCTTAAAGCGCCATCGGTTGGGTTTGAGGGTTCTAGTTTTGCCTGTTTTTCAACCCTTAAAAGTGTCAAAAACTGGCACTTCTCAACCCTTAAAACTGCTATAAGGGTTTGAGGGTTCTACTAATAATACTCTTAAACAATTCAAAGCATCAGATGTAAAAATAGACCCTAAAACCCACATTCAACGGATAATGTAGATGTGAGAGATGTAAAATACAACACCTTGAGATGCAAATATACATCTTCACCTATAGGAGTTGGAAAACGGTTGGTCTTCACCGTGTCCTGTCGCCGCAGCCAGCACCCGACCGCCAAGCACCCGCATAGCCACCAACACACCACCGCCCCGCCCGCAGCCCCGCGAATCGGCCATATTTATCGCTTCACCGATGTCGCCGTGTCCGCCATCGCCGCGGCCAACACCCGGCCGCCAAGCACCCGCCTCACTGCCCCGCCCGCAGCCTCGCGAATCTGTCATATTTTCACCGTCGTTGCCCGGTTCGTCCGCCGCCACCCACCGCCGCCATGCCGCCTAAGAAGCTCCCAAAGAGCAAGACGGGGTTCTTCGGCGTGCGGGCGAAGCCGTCCGGACACTTTGCCATCGAGTTCTCCAACGTCATCCGCCGCTTTCGGCTCGGCACCTACACCACCGCCGACAAGGCCGCGCGTGCCTACGACGTGGCAGTGTGGTGTGTCGGGCGGCCGAAGATAGACCTCAACTTCCTGGAGATTGAGACCCGGACGGATGCGGAGTTCCTTGTGTCGGAGGGCATTCGGATTATGACGCCCCCGATTCAATCGTACACTAATCATACATGCAAATGTGTATGATCAAGATCAAGGACTCATGGGAAGATATCACAACACAACTCTAGGCACAAACTAAAGTCATACAAGCTTCATATTACAAGCCATGGGCCTCAGGGGCTCGAATACATCAGCTCGAATAGAAACAAGTCAGCAGAAGCAACAATGTCTGGGTACAGACATAAATTAAACTAGATCATCGATGGCGCGCGTTGCTGCGTGAAGGAAATATGCCCTAGAGGCAATAATAAAGTTATTATTTATTTCCTTATTTCATGATAAATGTTTATTATTCATGCTAGAATTGTATTAACCAGAAACATAATACATGTGTGAATACATAGACAAACATAGTGTCACTAGTATGCCTCTACTTGACTAGCTCGTTTATCAAAGATGGTTATGTTTCCTAACCATGGACAAAAGAGTTATCATTTGATTAACGGGATCACATCATTAGAAGAATGATGTGATTGACTTGACCCATTCCGTTAGCTTAGCACTTGATCGTTTAGTATGTTGCTGTTGCTTTCTTCATGACTTATACATGTTCCTGTAACTATGAGATTATGCAACTCCCATTTACCGGAGGAACACTTTGGGTACTACCAAACGTCACAACGTAACTGGGTGATTATAAAGGAGTACTACAGGTGTCTCCAAAGGTACTTGTTGGGTTGGCGTATCTCGAGATTAGGTTTTGTCACTCCGATTGCCGGAGAGGTATCTCTGGACCCTCTCGGTAATGCACATCACTATAAGCCTTGCAAACAATGTAGCTAATGAGTTAGTTACGGAATGATGCATTACATAACGAGTAAAGAGACTTGCCGGTAACGAGATTGAACTAGGTATTGGATACCGACGATCGAATCTCGGGCAAGTAACATACCGATGACAAAGGGAACAAAGTATGTTGTTATGCGGTTTGACCGATAAAGATCTTCGAGAATATGTAGGAGCCAATATGGGCATCCGTGTTCCGCTATTGGTTATTGACCAAGAATAGTTCTAGGTCATGTCTACATAGTTCTCGAACCCGTAGGGTCCGCACGCTTAAGGTTTCGATGATGCTTATATTATAAGTTTATGAGTTTTGATGTACCAAGGAGACCGAGTCCCTGATGAGATCGGGACATGACGAGGAGTCTCAAATCGTCGAGACGTAAAGATCGATATATTGGACAACTATATTCGAGTTCGGAAAGGTTCCGAGTGATTCGGTATTTTTCGAGTACCAAGAGTTACGGAAATTCGCCGGGGAGTATATGGGCCTTATTGGGCCATACGGGAATAGAGGAGAGAGGCCAAAAGGAAGGAGGCCTGCGCCCCCCCTCTGGTCCGAATTGGACAAGGGGCGCAGCCCCCCTTTCCTTCTTCCTCTCCCCCTCTTTCCCCTTCTCCTACTCCAACAAGGGAGGTGGAATCCTACTAGGACTAGGGAGTCCTAGTAGGACTCCACTACTTGGCGCGCCCCCTCCTAGGGCCGGCCTCCTCCCCCCTTGCTCCTTTATATACGTGGGCAGTGGCACCCCATGACACACAAGTTGATCTACGGATCGTTCCTTAGCCGTGTGCGGTGCCCCCCTCCACCATATTCCACCTCGGTCATATCATCGCGGAGTTTAGGCGAAGTCCTGCGCCGGTAGAGCATCATCATCGTCACCACGCCGTCGTGCTGACGGAACTCATACCCAAAGCTTTGCTGGATCGGAGCCCGGGGATCGTCATCGAGCTGAACGTGTGCTGAACTCGGAGGTGCCGTACGTTCGGTACTTGGATCAGTCGGATCGTGAAGACATACGACTACATCAACCGCGTTGTCATAACGCTTCCGCTTACGGTCTACGAGGGTACGTGGACAACACTCTCCCCTCTCGTTGCTATGTCATCAGCATGATCTTGCGTGTGCGTAGGAAATTTTTTGAAATTACTGCGTTCCCCAACAGTGGCATCCGAGCCTGGTTTTTTGCGTAGATGTCATATGCACGAGTAGAACACAAGTGAGTTGCGGGCGATACAAGTCATACTGCTTACCAGCATGTCATACTTTGGTTCGGCGGTATTGTGAGATGAAGCGGCCCGGACCGACATTACGCATACGCTTACGCGAGACTGGTTTCACCATTATGAGCACTCGTGCTTAAAGGTGGTTGGCGGGTGTCTGTCTCTCTCACTTTAGATGAATCGAGTGTGGCTACGCCCGGTCCTTGCGAAGGTTAAAACATCACTAACTTGATGAACTATCGTTGTGGTTTTGATGCGTAGGTAAGCATGGTTCTTGCTAAAGCCCGTAGCAGCCACGTAAAACTTGCAACAACAAAGTAGAGGACGTCTAACTTGTTTTTGCAGGGCATGTTGTGATGTGATATGGTCAAGACGTGATGCTATATTTTATTGTATGAGATAATCATGTTTTGTAACCGGTTATCGGCAATCGGCGGAGCGATATGGTTGTCGCTTATTGTATGAAATGCAACGCTCACGTAATTGCTTTACTTTATCACTAAGCGGTAGCGATAGTCGAGAAGCAATAGATGGCGTGGCGACAACGATGCTACGATGGAGATCAAGGTGTCGCGCCGGTGACGATGGTGATCACGACGGTGCTTCGAAGATGGAGATCACAAGCACAAGATGATGATGGCCATATCATATCACTTATATTGATTCCATGTGATGTTTATCCTTTATGCATCTTATCTTGCTTTGATTGATGGTAGCATTTTAAGATGATCTCTCACTAATTATCAAGAAGTGTTCTCCCTGAGTATGCACCATTGCGAAAGTTCTTCGTGCTGAGACACCACGTGATGATCAGGTGTGATAGGCTCTACGTTCAAATACAACGGGTGCAAAACAGTTGCACACGCGGAATATTTAGGTTAAACTTGACGAGCCTAGCATATACAGATATGGCCTCGGAACACGGAGACCGAAAGGTCGAACGTGAATCATATAGTAGATATGATCAACATAGTGATGTTCACCATTGAAACTAATCCATCTCACGTGATGATCGGACATGGTTTAGTTGATTTGGATCACGTGATCACTTAGATGACTAGAGAGATGTCTATCTAAGTGGGAGTTCTTAAGTAATATGATTAATTGAACTTAAATTTATCATGAACTTAGTCCTGGTAGTATTTTGCAAATTATGTTGTAGATCAATAGCTCGCATTGTTGCTTTCATATGTGTATTTTGATATGTTCCTAGAGAAAATTGTGTTGAAAGATGTTAGTAGCAATGATGCGGATTGGATCCGTGATCCGAGGTTTATCCTCATTGCTTGCACGTAAGAATTATGTCCTTAATGCACCGCTAGGTGACGAGACCTATTGCAGAGAGCGTATGCGCACGTTATGAACGCTTGGCTAGCTCAATATGATGACTACTTGATAGTTTAGTGCACCATGCTTAACGGCTTAGAATCGGGACTTCAAAGATGTTTTGAAAGTCATGGACCATATGAGATGTTCCAGGAATTGAAGTGAATATTTCAAACAAACACCCGAGTTGAGAGATATGAAGTCTCCAACAAGTTCTATAGCTAAAAGATGGAGGAGAATCGCTCAACTAGTGAGCAAGTGCTCACATTGTCTGGGTACTACAATCGCTTGAATCAAGTGGGAGTTAATCTTCCAGATAAGATAGTGATTGACAGAGTTCTCTAGTCACCATCACCAAGTTAGTAGAACTTCGTGATGAACTATAGTATGCAAAGGATGACGAAAAATGATTCCCGAGCTCTTCGTGATGTTAAAATCAACGAAGGTAGAAATCAAGAAAGAGCATCAAGTGTTGATGATTGACAAGACCACTAGTTTCAAGAAAAGGGCAAAGGGAAAGAAAGGAAACTTCAAGTAGAATGGCAAACAAGTTGTCACTCCCGTGAAGAAGACCAAAGCTGGACCAAAGCACTAAACCGAGTGCTTACATCGCAAAGGAAATGGTCACCGAAGCGGAAAAGCCCTGAATATTTGGTGGATAAGAAGGATGGCAAAGTGAACAAGGGTATATTTGATATACAGGTTATTGATGTGTGCCTTACTAGTGTTTATAGTAGCCCTGAGTATTTGATACTTGTTCGGTTGCTAAGATTAGTAACTCGAAACAGGAGTTACATAATAAACAGAGACTAGTTGAGGGGAAGTGACGATGAGTGTTGGAAATAGTTCCAAGATTGATATGATAATCATCACACACTCCCTATACTTTCGGGATTAGTGTTAAACCTAAATAAATGTTATTTGGCGTTTGCGTTGAGCATGAATATAATTTGATCATGTTTATTGCAATACGGTTATTCATTTAAAATCAGAGAATAATTGTTGTTCTGTTTACATGAATAAAACCTTCGATGGTCATACACCCAATGCAAATAGTTTGTTGGATCTCGATCGTAGTGATACACATATTATACATAATATTGATATGCCAAAAGATGCAAAGTTGATAATGATAGTGCAACTTATTTGTGGCACTGCCGTTTGTGTCATATCGGTGTAAAGCGCATGAAGAAACTCCATAAAGATGGATTATCAGAATCACTTGGTTATGAAACATTTGATGCTTGCGAACCGTGCCTTTTTGGCAAGATGACTAAAACTCCGTTCTCCAGAACAATGGAACGAGCTACTGACTTATTGGAAATAATACATATCAATGTATGCGATCCAATGAGTGTTGATGCTCGTGGCAAGTATCGTTATTTTCTGACCTTCACAAAAAGATTTGAGCAGATATGGGTATATCTACTTGATGAAACATAAGTCTGAAATAATTGAAAGGTTCAAAGAATTTCAGAGTGAAGTAGAAAATCATCGTAACAAGAAAATAAAGTTTCTGCGATCTGATCGCGGAGACGAATATTTGAGTTACGAGTTTGGTCTTCAACTAAAACAATGTGGAATAGTTTCACAGCTCACGCCACCTGGAACACCACAACGTTATGGTGTGTCCGAACGTCGTAACCGCACTTTATTAGATATGGTGCGATCTATGATGTTTCTTACTGATTTACCACTATCGTTTTGAGGTTATGCATTAGAGACAGCTACATTCACGTTAAAACGGCACCATCTAAATCCGTTGAGACGACACCATATGAACTGTGGTTTAGCAAGAAACCCAAGTTGTCATTTCTTAAAGTTTGGGGTTGCGATGCTTATGTGAAAAAGTTTCATCCTGATAAGCTCAAACCCAAATCGGAGAAGTGCGTCTTCATAGAATACCCAAAAAAAATTGTTGGGTACACCTTCTATCATAGATCCAAAGGCAAGATATTCGTTGCTAAAAATGGATCCTTTCTAGAGAAGGAGTTTCTCTCAAAAGAAGTGAGTGGGAGGAAAGTAGAACTTGATGAGGTAACTGTACCTTCTCCCGAATTGGAAAATAGTTCATCACTGAAATCAGTTCCAGTGATTCCTACACCAATTAGTGAGGAAGCTAATGATGATGATCATGAAACTTCAGATCAAGTTACTACCAAACCTCGTAGGTCTTCCATAGTAAGATCCACACCAGAGTTGTACGGTAATCCAGTTCTGGAAGTCATGTTACTAGACCATGGTGAACCTACGAACTATGAGGAAACGATGATGAGCCAAGATTCCGCGAAATGGCTTGAGGCCATAAAATCTGAGATATGATCCATATATGAGAACAAAGTATGGACTTTGATTGACTTGCTCGATGATCACCAAGGCATGTTAAATAAATGGATCTTCAAGAGGAAGACGGACACTGATAGTAGTGTTACTATCTACTAAGCTCGACTTGTTGCGAAAGGTTTTTCGACAAGTTCAAGGTGTTGAATACGATGAGATTTTCTCACTCGTATCGATGCTTAAGTCTGTCCAAATCATGTTAGCAATTGCCACATTTTATGAAATCTGGCAAATGGATGTCAAAACTGCATTCCTTAATAAATTTATTAAAGAAGAGTTGTATATGATGCAACCAGAAGGTTTTGTCAATCCTAAAGATGCTAACGAAGTGTGCAAGCTCCAGCAATCCATCAATGGACTGGTGCAAGCATCTCGGAGTTGGAATATATGCTTTGATGAGTTGATCAAAGCATATGGTTTTATACAAACTTTTGGAAAGGCCTGTATTTACAAGAATGTGAGTGGGAGCACTACAGCATTTCTGATAAGTATATGTGAATGACATATTGTTGATCGGAAATAATGTAGAATTATTCTGCAAAGCATAAAGGAATGTTTGAAAGGAGTTCTTTAAAAGAAAGACCTTAGTAAAGCTACTTATATATTGAGCATCAAGATCTATTGAGATAGATCAAGACGCTTGATAAGATTTTTCAATGAGTACATACCTTGATAAATTTTTGAAATAGTTCAAAATAGAACAGTCAAAGAAGGAGTTCTTGCCTGTGATGCAAAGGTGTGAAGTTGAGTAAGACTCAAGACCCGACCATGGCAGAAAATAGAAAGAGAATGAAAAGTCATTCCCTATGCCTCACCATAGGTTCTATAAAGTATGCTATGCTATGTACCGCACCTATTGTATGCCTTGCTCTTTATTTGGCAAGGAGTACAATAGTGATCTAGGAGTAGATCACCGGACATTGGTCAAGAATATCCTTAGTGAGGACTAAGGAAATATTTCTCGATTATGGAGGTGATAAAAGAGCCCGTCAGAAAGAGTTACATCGGTGCAAGCTTACACCGATCCGATGACTCTAAGTCTCAATCTGGATACATACTAAAAGTGGGAGCAATTAGCTAGAGTAGCTCCGTGCGAGCATTGTAGACATAGAATATTTGCAAAATACATGCGGCTCAAATGTGACAGAACCGCTGACTAAGCTTCTCTCACGAGCAAAACATGATCACACCTTAGTACTCTTTGGGTGTTAATCACATAGCAATGTGAACTAGATTATTGACTCTAGTAAACCCTTTGGGTGTTGGTCACATGACGATGTGAACTATGGGTGTTAATCATATACAGATATGAATATTGATGTTAAATCACATGGTGATTTGAACTAGATTATTGACTCTAGTGCAAGTGGGAGACTGAAGGAAATATGCCCTAGAGGCAATAATAAAGTTATTATTTATTTCCTTATTTCATGATAAATGTTTATTATTCATGCTAGAATTGTATTAACTGGAAACATAATACATGTGTGAATACATAGACAAACATAGTGTCACTAGTATGCCTCTACTTGACTAGCTCGTTTATCAAAGATGGTTATGTTTCCTAACCATGGACAAAAGAGTTGTCATTTGATTAACGGGATCACATCATTAGGAGAATGATGTGATTGACTTGACCCATTCCGTTAGCTTAGCACTTGATCGTTTAGTATGTTGCTATTGCTTTCTTCATGACTTATACATGTTCCTGTAACTATGAGCTTATGCAACTCCCGTTTACCAGAGGAACACTTTGGGTACTACCAAACGTCACAATGTAACTAGGTGATTATAAAGGAGTACTACAGGTGTCTCCAAAGGTACTTGTTGGGTTGGCGTATTTCGAGATTAGGTTTTGTCACTCCGATTGTTGGAGAGGTATCTCTGGGCCCTCTCGGTAATGCACATCACTATAAGCCTTGCAAGCAATGTAGCTAATGAGTTAGTTACGGAATGATGCATTACATAACAAGTAAAGAGACTTGCCGGTAACGAGATTGAACTAGGTATTGGATACCGACGATCGAATCTCGGGCAAGTAACATACCGATGACAAAGGGAACAAAGTATGTTGTTATGCGGTTTGACCGATAAAGATCTTCGTAGAATATGTAGGAGCCAATATGGGCATCCAGGTTCCGCTATTGGTTATTGACCAAGAATAGTTCTAGGTCATGTCTACATAGTTCTCGAACCCGTAGGCTCCGCACGCTTAAGGTTTCGATGACAGTTATATTATAAGTTTATGAGTTTTGATGTACCGAAGGAGATCGGAGTCCCGGATGAGATCGGGGACATGACGAGGAGTCTCGAAATGGTCGAGACGTAAAGATCGATATATTGGACGACTATATTCGAGTTCGGAAGGTTCCAATGATTCGGTATTTTCCGGAGTACCGGAGAGTTACGGAATTCGCCGGGAGTATATGGGCCTTATTGGGCCATACGGAATAGAGGAGAGAGGCCAAAGGAAGGAGGCTGCGCCCCCTCCGTCCGACTGGACAAGGGCACAGCCCCCTTTCCTTCTTCCTCTCCCCTCTTTCCCTTCTCCTACTCCAACAAGGGAGGTGGAATCCTACTAGGACTAGGGAGTCCTAATAGGACTCCACACTTGGCGCGCCCCCTCCTAGGGCCGGCCTCCTCCCCCTTTCTCCTTTATATCTGAGGCGGGGGCACCCCATGACACACAAGTTGATCTACGGATCGTTCCTTAGTCGTGTGCGGTGCCCCCTCCACCATATTCCACCTCGGTCATATCGTCATGGAGTTTAGGCGAAGCCTGCTACGATAGAGCATCATCATCGTCACCACGCCGTCGTGCTAACGGAACTCATCCCCGAAGCTTTGCTGGATCAGAGCCCGGGGATCGTCATCGAGCTGAATGTGTGCTAAACTCGGAGGTGCTGTACGTTCGGTACTTGGATTGGTCGGATCGTGAAGTTGTATGACTACATCAACCGCGTTGTCATAACGCTTCCGCTTACGGTCTACGAGGGTACGTGGACAACACTCTCCCCTCTCATTGCTATGTCATCACCATGATCTTGCATGTGCGTAGGAATTTTTTGAAATTACTGCGTTCCCCAACACTGCGCCCGTCTAATTTTTCGTTCAAATGATAGTGATTCTGATAAATATAAGAGAAATGAAACATATAAATCCAATACATAAAGATACATTGTTCAGTAATCAAGACGGGATATTCTTATGCTATTGTATTAGGCAGTTGTGCTAAGGTTCTCACAATATATAACAATACCAGAATCACATTCAGTTGATCTCAAAGTAATGTACTCCGTACAACTTTAGGCCGAAACTAATGTAGAAATATATTTTTATTCTTGCAAAGTACTCCCTTCATTTCATATTAACTGTCGCTCATTTAGTACATTGTACTAAATCAATAACACATAATATGGAATGGGTGGGTAGTAAAACAAAAGATGTGAAAAACATGGATGCAGCCAGTAAATAAATAAATGATCAAATAATCATAATTGGCCCAAGATATAATGTGCTAACAATGTATGGTTACATCAGAATAAAATACTCTTTACATTATAACTGCAAGCTAACAAAGTAGTATATTTAAGAGAAACTACTTATTGTTGAAATGGCCATGCTCATACTGTGTCCTGGGTTGAATACAAATAAAAAAGTCTTCTGCAAGCTCCGTGTCTCAAGTTTGAAAATGTGCTATCCTTTTGTCTCGTTGGCACGCAAAGAAATCAAAGTTGTGTTACCACATCCACCATAGCAACCCATTTGGAATACACAACGGACAATATCATGCCTTTCTCAACCTAGTTTGCCAGAAAATGGAGCGGATAAGATAAAGTGTTAGTGGCGAAAAACAAACTGAACCGTGTTCAGTTGTGATGGATTTCATGTGAGGCAAAGCTCAGGCATACGATAATATCTTAGAGCACTTGGATAAGCTAGTGTGGTACACCATGGCAAAGAATAGATGCATTTTTTTCTGTAGGGAGAAACAGATGCAGCTTCCCTTAGCTAACTCCTACAGTTTGTTGATTTGCATGACACAAAATATTTCAATTTTCTATAGATAAATATATAGTTAGGTAACTTGTATCAGTTAAGTTGTCACATTTCAGTTAGAGAATGTGTAAATAATGATGCAATTGTAAAGCAGGTCCTATTTCAGTTCAAGAAATCTAAAGCAAGACTGGGAACTTAATAATGCAATTAGTGATTTGGGTGTGCATATATATTGACCATTTCAGAGGCAGTATGACCGAACAATCATGAACATTTTCATTGCCATACTAATTAATGATCACCTGATAGGAACTACTCCATGTAGTATATCTTAAGCACACTCCCTAGTCATGCCACATAGGCAAGCATAGTGTGTCTGCATTTGTACATCTAATATAAACATAACATCTCACTAAAAGAAAATCATACATCGACTAATATGAAGATAAGTCAATATGTGATTGCAGAACGGGAATAGTATCAGAATGTTGACACGATTGGCCAATCCACACACCAACACCTGGCCTGCAATAATCGACAAAGATATATAGCTGTCTAAAAATCTAAGTAGAGTTACACATTCGAAGCATCACCAAACGAGCACATGACGGAAATTGCATGATAGAAAAATCGCAAGGAAGGATAAAAATGTGGATAGAGTTGAAAGCACACACCATACATTTATGAATGGAATATTTTACCTGATTCATGAATAGGTTGAATAATCTCTCAATTAGGCTTTGGTGACCATCCAGTATGCTTGAGGAATTGCACCTACATAGTCAAACAAACACATGAATTTAGATTCACAAGACCAATTTACTCAATGATACAAAATGATGTCTAGATACACTTAACTGGGTAGCCCTGGATAAAAACAATGATCTTGTTCTCAGTCAATGTAGTATAACACATGAAAATAGGCCAGACCAATGAAGGGATAGCCCACATAAAGAAAGAACAAATCTCCACATAGCACAAAAAGACTGTGACTTCCTTTCTCTCGTGCAAGAACATTTGAAAGCAAGAAAGAACATACAAATCCAAACTATTCTACGCAACAACTGCATTGGGTGATTGTTCGCCTTGGTCTCCATGCTATATTATTAAGCTTGGACAACCTCTCTGCAATCTATATATGGAAGTAAGCTAATGTCATTTTCCTCAAATTGGCGAAGATGCCTTACATTCAGAACATCTTCATATGTTTTACTGTGCAAAGGTTGATTACCTAGCATAGCTTCTGTTCCACCATTGGAATCTACTCGCCCCAAATGATCACATGCATGGAGAAACAAAGTTAACATCGTTGGATTCATCATTCCTCAAAGGGAATTACATGCTTATTCCTACTATTTTTCATAACATCTGACCATTGCCTTGTACATTGCAAAACTTTGACCATTATGTTTTTTTATGATTTCGGTGTATATAGAATTTTTGTGTTGTTAAAATAAAGGAACTATTGTGGCTGTAGCATCTAATTTTCCACAGTGTAGTTAATTGCGCCCTTTTAATTTTTTACACATGGAGTAAAGTTGAGTGCTAACATGAAAATAGGTTCTAAAATCAAGTTGGTTAAGCAACAGTACACCCCACAATTCATTAGTGTATACATGAACCAACCCAAATTGATTGGCACGCAAACGATTGAAACTATGAAAGCTGATTTCAACAGTTAAGTATTATAAGCACCACCACACCCTACAATATATGTACTACAGCACACCCTATGATATTTGCAGTCAGATTTCTCAAAACCTTAGCCATATGTGAGGATGCTGAGAAGGTAAACTAGGGTAATGATATGATGGAGAGAACAGATAAACTCACCTTGCACTTGTAAGATAGATCTCCTCGGGGGAACTAGCGAGGCAGTAGGCATGGCGGCGGCACCTAGGGTTTGCCGCACCGCATCCTCGCGCATAGCGTCAGGTCGGTTCAGGCTGGATGCATCGCCTCGGGTCGATCCGGGCTGGATGCGTCGCCTCGGGTCGATCCCCTCCCACGCTGGAATCCCTCGTGAATCTAACCTTGGCCGCCACGCGAACGAGTGGCTGCGGCAAGGAGCATCGGCGAGGAGGAAGAGGAGACGTCGCCTCATGTCGGGGCCCCCTCTGTACCGAGCCGCTCGGATCCCCTCGACGGTTCGGTCATCCCATAGAAGCCCAATCAACCACATGCCTTCAAAAAAGTCCCCAGAGTAGCAGCCCATTAGGACAGGCAGCCCAGATCGTGATTAACTACTAGTTAAGGTGAATCTGACGGCCAGAAGCTAATCAAACATGAAATCCGACGGCCATAAACGTTGAGGGCGTGAGAGGGCTGTAAAAGTGCACGGTTATAATGTTTTTAAACAAGTTTGCCTTAAGAAGGCTAGCACAAACAGGGATACATATCGATAAGGCAAGGCCTCCTGTCCGAGAGCCTCGTAACTACTCCTGGTCGGCGGCGGCCTCCACGTAGTAGTAGGCACCCTCGGGGTAGTAGTAGTCGTTGACGGTGGCATATGGATCCTGGGCTCCAACATATGATCGCAACAATCGGGTATAGGGGGAAAAGAAGTAGCAAAGTAATTGTGAGTACTCATTCAAAGTATTCGCAAGACTTACATCAGATCTACACTACATATGCATCGATATCAATAAAGGCGGTAATATCTATGGACTAAACTGTAGAATGCCAGAATAAGAGGAGAAAGCTAGTATTATCGAAGATTACGCTTCTGGCAGCCTCCATCTTGAAGCATGTAGAAGAGAGTAGCTGGTATAGTAACAAGTAACATCGTATAGCAATAATCCTACCCGGTGATCCTCTCCTCGTCACCCCACGAGAGAGCGAACACCGGGTTGTATCTGTCACTTGTCTGGGTGTGCTTTTGTCGGTGTTCTGGGAACCGGGGTACCCAGACTTGCCTACCTGCGGCCCACGACATGGCTCCAGCGACAGCCTGGTACGGCCCATCTTTCAGCACCAACAACACAATACCCTCGTGAGGGGCCAAGCCTCACGAGGCGGGTGATGCCAAGACCTCCAGAAGGAGAGGCCTCCTCAGGCTGGCTCCTGAGGAGCGGAGATTTCTATGCAAGCCCTCACCTCGCGAGGTTCGGATGACGCGAGCCATGATGACCAAGGCCAGACGGGCGCCAGCGGGCGCAGTACAGCAGGTTTCCTCTTTGGTTCTAAAGAGGCAAGCGTATGCGCGGAGTCCCAAGGCATCAACCAAAGGTTTCCATTTCCGTGCTACAAAACCAAGACCGCCAGGACGGCAGGACGGAGGTCATCGCCGAGCCCACCACGGCATCACAACCAGAGACTTTGCAGGCGAAGACCACCTTTCGCTAGGATAAGATGTACTAGTTGTCTCCCTTCAAATTTGGCCGTTGTGGGATCTCTTCCCGCCTTCATTTTGGGGGAAGAGGACCAAGGCCACTATAAATATAGCTTAGCTACCACCATAGAGGGAACGGATCATTCAGACCATCCTCACCCACACCAGCACAAGAACACACCTCCTGAGGTTGTTCTCCCACTGTACTAGTTCATCTTCAGCCCTTCTCGAGGCCAATCCACCACAAAGCAAGAGTAGGGTTTTACACCGCAAGGTGGCCCGAACCTGGGTAAACTGCTGTGTCCCATTTCCTTCCAGTTCATCAAGCTAGGCCGTGGGATCAACTAGTTGACATACTAGGGAGGTTGAGTTGTTCGCACACACCCCAGTGTTTGAATCTATCTTGGGTCTACAGAGCCCCGAATCCGACAATTTTATTAAGTATCCAGTTTTAGTTGTAAGAGGCCGAATACAACTCCAAGCGTCCTTTTACCATGGACACGGCTATTCGAATAGATCAACTTCCCTACGGGGGTACACCACATTACCCAACACGCTCGATCACTCTGGTCGGACAGACTTTCCTGGGTCATGCCCGGCCTTGAAAGATCAACACGTCGTAGCCTGATACGTCTATCTATAATTTTCCATTGTTTCATGCCAATATTATACAACTTCCACATACTTTTGGCAACATTTTATATGATTTATTGGACTAACCTATTGATCCAGTGCCCAGTGTTAGTTCCTGTTTTTTGCATGTTTTTTGCTTCACAGAATATCCATATCAAACAAAGTCCAAACGCGATGAAAATTTATGGAGAATTATTTTGGAATATATGTGATTTTTGGGAGGTGTACTCAACACAAACGGGGGCCCATAACCACCACAAGACACGTGGGTGCGTCAGGCGCGTGGTGGTGGGTTGTGCCCTCCTCGAACGTTGGTTGGAGCTCTACTTCGGGCGCAAGGAAGCTAAAATCTACGTGCAATCAGAGTTACAAATCTCAAGGAATATAAGAAACGGTTTTCGGCCAAAAAACAGGAACGCGAAATAGAAGAGAACAGAGAGGGAGATCCAATCTCGGAGGGGCTCTCACCCCTCCGCCACCATGGAGGCCATGACCAGAGGGGGAACTCTCCTCCCATCTAGGGGGAGGCCAAGGAAGAATAAGGAGGAGGCGGCTCTCTCCCCCTCTCTCCCGGTGGCACCAGAGTGCCGCCGGGGCAAGGATTGTGACGATGATCTACATCAACAATCTTGCTACCGTCAACACCAACTTTATCCCCCTCTATGCAGTGGTGTAACACCCCTTCTCCCTGTTGTAATCTCTACTTAAACATGGTGCTCAATGCTATATATTATTTCCCAATGATCTATGGCTATCTTATGATGTTTGAGTAGATCTGTTTTGTCCTATGGGCTAATCGACGATCGTGGTTGGTATGAGTGTATATTTTATTATGGTGCTGTCCTACGGTGCCCTCCGTGTCTTGCAAACATGAGGGATCCCCATTGTAGGGTGTTGCAATACGTTCATAACTCGCTTATAGTGGGTGGCGTGAGTCACAGAATACACGAACATGAGTAAGTGGGCTATTGCGTATGGGAGTAAAGAGGAATTGATACTTAATGCTATGGTTGGGTTTTACCATATTGATCTTTGGTAGTTGCGGATGCTTGCTAGAGTTCCAATCATAAGTGCATATGACCCAAGTAGATAAAGTATGTTAGCTCTTACCTCTCCCTCATATAAAATTGCATGAATGATTACCGGTCTAGTTATCGATTACCTAGGGACAAATGACTTTCTTGTTGACAAAAGCTATCTACTTTCACTACCTTGCAATTTATTCGTAGTTTTATTCCCGCAAAGTACTCATAGTTTTATTCTTGCAAAATAGTTTCATACTTGTTTTAGGTAAAGCAAACGTCAAGTGTGCGTAGAGTTGTATGATTGTATCGGTGGTCGATAGAACGTGAGGGAATATTTGTTCTACCTTTAGCTCCTCGTTGGGTTCGACACTCTTATTTATCAAAAAAGGCTACAAACAACCCTGTATACTTGTGGGTTATCATAGCCCTACCAAGGCTCAACAAAGAGGTCAGCATGCCGGTCTACATCCTAAGCGCGCAGGCGTCTTGGGCCCATCACTCGTTGCACTCCTACATGTTGTGAGGGCGGACGGGATCAGTCCCGACGACCTCCTTATACAAGGCAGGTGCTTAAGCAGACCACCGGGCGCGCGTTGCTCAGTCGCTGATGTCTGGAAAGCTTCGGTTGCTACATATGATGCCGAGTGCCCATATCTGTTCACGGGTGGGGGTTAGTGCGTATAGGTCAACGACCAACTCAGATCAAATATCCAATCTTGTTAAGCGTGTTATTTTGATGTAACCGCGAGCACCACCCAGGGTCCAGGCCCACCTCTCCCCTAGGTGGTCTCAACCTGCCCTGTCGCTCCACCACAAAGAATCACTCGGGGGCGTCGGGAACCCAGGTCCACCACTACCTGGATGGAACCACTTGTCCCTTCAGCCCCCACTTCCGAATAGTAACTAAGTATTGTAATAGTATATAGTATATACCCGTGATCCCTACCCAAAGGGATCACGACCTGATAGCATGGTAGACAGACAAGAGTGTAGGACCACTATTGATATACTAGCAACCTATACTAAGCATTTAGGATAGCAGATAAGGTATCAACAATGGTAGCAAGGACAGGTTATGCAGCAGAATCAACTGATATAACTGTAACAATAGCTCTACTCTAATGCAAGAAGTAGAAGGAAAGAGGGTACGTGGACAGGTTATGCAGTAGGCGGTATCGGAATGATCAAGGGGGTTTTGCTTGCCTGGAAGCTCTACAGGGAAGGACGGGTCGTCAAGAGTGTAGTCAACGTCGGGAGCAGCGACGCCAGTCTCGAAGTCTACCAGAGAGAAGAGGGGGAAGCTCCAGTTGGTGTAGGTATCACCAGAACATATTTCTCGGATGAGCTACTTTCCAAATTGAGAGAAGGTACAATTACCTCGTCAAGTTCTACTTTCCTCCCACTCACTTCTTTCGAGAGAAACTCCTTCTCTAGAAAGGTTCCATACTTGGCAATAAAGATCTTGCCTTCGGATCTATGGTAGAAGGTGTACCCAATAGTTTCCTTAGGGTATCCTATGAAGACACACTTCTCTGATTTGGGTTCGAGCTTATCAGGCTGAAGCTTTTTGACATAAGCATCGCATCCCCAAACTTTAAGAAACGACAACTTAGGTTTATTGCCAAACCACAGTTCATACGGTGTCGTCTCAACGGATTTTGACGGTGCCCTGTTTAATGTGAATGCAGCTGTCTCTAATGCATAACCCCAAAACGATAGTGGTAAACCGGTAAGAGAGATCATAGATCACACCATATCTAATAAAGTGCGGTTACGACGTTTGGACACACCATTATGCTGTGGTGTTCCAGGTGGCGTGAGTTGTGAAACTATTCCACATTGTTTTAAATGAAGGTCAAACTCTTAACTCAAATATTCACCTCCATGATTAGATCATAGAAACTTTATTTTCTTGTTACGATGATTCTCCACTTCACTCTGAAATTCTTTGAACTTTTCAAATGTTTCAGACTTGTGTTTCATTAAGTAGATATACCCATATCTGCTCAAATCATCTGTGAAGGTTAGAAAATAACGATACCCGCCACAAGCCTCAACACTCATCGAACCGCATACATCGGTATGTATTATTTCCAATAAGCCAGTAGCTCGTTCCATTGTTCTCAAGAACGTAGTTTTAGTCATCTTGCCCATAAGGCACGGTTCGCAAGTATCAAATGATTCATAATCAAGTGATTCCAAAAGTCCATCTGCATGGAGTTTCTTCATGCGCTTTACACCGATATGACCCAAATGGCAGTGCCACAAATAAGTTGCACTATCATTATCAACTTTGCATTTTTGGCATCAATATTATAAATATGTGTATCACCACGATCTAGATTCAGCAGAAATAGACCACTCTTCAAGGGTGCATGACCATAAAAGATATTACTCATATAAATAGAACAACAATTATTCTGTGATTTAAATGAATAGCCATCTCGCACTAAACAAGATCCAAATATAATGTTCATGCTCAACGCTGGGACCAAATAACAATTATTCAGGTGTAAAACTAATCCTGAAGGTAGATGTAGAGGTAGCGTGCCGACGGCGATCACATCGACCTAGGAACCATTCCCGACCCGTATCGTCACCTCATCCTTAGTCAATCTTCATTTAATTTGTAGTCCCTATTTCGAGTTACAAATATGATAAACCGAACTGGTATCAAATACCCAGGCACTACTATGAGAATTAGTAAGGTACACATCAATATCATGTATATCAAATATACCTCTGTTCTCTTTGCCGTCCTTCTTATCCGCCAAATACTTGGGGCAGTTCCGCTTCCAATGACCGGTCCCTTTGCAGTAGAAGCACTCAGTTTCAAGCTTGGGTCCAGCTTTGGGTTTCTTCCCGAGAGTGAAAACTTGCTTGCCATTCTTCTTGAAGTTCCCCTTATTACCCTTGCCTTTCTTCTTGAAACTAGTGGTCTTGTTAACCATCAAAACTTGATGCTCCTTTTTTATTTCTACCTTCGCAGCCTTTAGCATTGCGAAGAGCTCGGGAATAGTCTTTTCCATCCCTTACATATTGTAGTTCATCACAAAGCCTTTGTAGCTTGGTGGCAGTGATTGAAGAACTCTGTCAATGACACAATCAACTGGAAGATTAACTCCCAGCTGAGTCAAGTGATTATGGTACCCTGACATTCTGAGTATGTGCTCACTAACAGAACTGTTCTCCTCCATCTTGCAACTATAGAACTTTTTGGAGACTTCATATCTCACAACTAAGGCATTTGCTTGAAATATTAACTTCAATTCCCGGTGTGGGAGTCCTGGATTAGGGGTTCCTCGGGCGTCCGGTCTATTGATGTGGGCCGGACTGATGGGCTGTCAAGATACAAGACAGAAGAATTATCTCTCGTGCCCGATGGGGACTCTCACGTGCGTGGAGGGCAAGTATAGGTGTCCGGATATCTTATTCCTTTCTGTAAAACTGACTTTGTACAACCTTAAGCCCCTCCGGTGTCTATATAAACCGGAGGGTTAGATCGGAGGCAGGATCAAAACATTGCTAGGCTAGCTATCTAGGGTTAGCCGAATCGATTTCGAGGTAGATCAACTCTTGTAACCCCTATACCCTCGAATATAATCAAGAAGGAGTAGGGTTTTACCTCCATCAAGAGGGCCCGAACCTGGGTAAACACTGTGTCCCTTCTCCATTGTTACTATTGATCCTCAAACACACAGCTTGGGGCCCCCCTACCCAAGATCTGCCGGTTTTGACACCGACATTGGTTCTTTAATTGAGAGCTCAGCTGTATCATCGACAGAAGGATCGATGGCTCACCTCTTCGTCATTGATGACGCTGCGTCCAGGGAGATCTTTCTTCCTAGACAAGTTTTTGTGTTCGGCAGCTTTGTGCTTCATGCCAACTCGATCGGTCGCCTCCAGCAGGTCGATAGTTATGCCCCCGGCCACCAGATCAGGTTTGGAAACCTGAATTATGTTGTTCACATCCGAGGAGATCTAGTCTTCGACGGGTTTGCGGCCTTTGCCACTGCCTTATGCCCTCGCCAAGAAGACTCTTCGGATCTCCTGCTAGATCCCTTTCAGGGGTCAGCACTTGTACCCACCTCGGCCTTAGATCCGAGGCAGGGCTCATCGTCCAAAGACGGGAACACAAGCCCCGCCAGACTTATTCCCCTTACGGAACTTCTAACCGAAGACCCAGATGCAATCTCAGACTTGATGCTGGACAATCATCCCGAACTGCCGAGGTCCGCACTTAGCGGGTCCGATCAGGCGCCCCGTGCCAAATTCATCGCGACAGACCTGTGGTCTCCGGTCCCACCTCCGCTCTTAGACGAAGCATTGGGTTTGATGCAGTCTCTCACCATCACGGAGGCTTTACCTCCAAACTGTACCCATCTCGGACTGGGGGTTGAGAGAGGGGAATTTTACGCCCCACCCACCACCCACTTGATATCTACTGTCGAAGATTTAACCGACATGTTGGACTATGTGTCCGAAGACATGGACAACATGGACGACGATGTCGACGCTGAACCAAGCCAGGTCCTACCCATTATGGGGCATTGGACGGCCACCTCAACCTATGATGTGTACATGGTGAACACTCCGAAGAACGACGAGGATAACCTGAGCCCAGATGAGGACAAACACGTTGATAAACCACCAAAGCGCCAACGTCAGCGGTGCCGCTCACGATCGCGTCGGGCGAAGGATAGTAATACTGGCACTGGAGACAACGAAACTCCGGACGATGCTGATGATCCCGAATACCCCGTCGAGCCCATATCTGAACAGGATGAAAGGGAAGAGGGTGAATACAGCCCCGGACACATTGACAACGAAGATGAGGAGGACAACAACTACATGCCAGAATCTGAAGAAGAGGTTAGCCTTCGTGACGAATAATTCATCGTCCCAAAAGAACCCCCGACCAAGAACGCTTTAAGCGGCAGCTCATTGCTACAGCCCGGAGCCTGAAGAAGAAGTAGCAGCAGCTCAAAGAAGAACAATACACACAGAATGAAAGGTGGACTAAGGTCTTGGCCGCTGAGGAATACGGCCAAGAGTGACCTGTCAAAAGTTACCCTAGGCGCAAGCTGTTGCCTCAATTCAACGATGAAGTCCTTGAACCAATATCGTCGAAATACAATCAGGCAGACCAACCAGACCGACCACCACATGGATGGGACAAAATGGCATATCAAGCCGAACACCAACCCGCACCCCATCGCCGAAGAGGCAGGGAGATGGCTGCCGCGGGATACACGTATGACTTGCAATATGACCTAGCCAATAACGTTGGGCAGACCAGATCAATCTACGAATCAAGGGGCTGTGCCTCGGCATGAGATGATGGCTATGAAGCCCGGCATGACAACCACTACTATGCTCGGGATCAGTATCAAACTCAGATGTCAACCGATCTCCGCCGCGACATTGCACGATACAGAGGGGACACACACCCCTTATGCTTCACTGATGAGGTTATGGAACATCAATTTCCGGAAGGGTTTAAACCCGTAAACATCGAACAGTACGATGGAACGACGGATCTGTCCATCTGGATTGAAGATTCCCTTCTCCACATTCATATGGCTCGAGGAGATGATCTCCACACTATTAAATATCTTCCTCTAAAGCTCAAAGGACCAGCACGGCACTGGCTAAATAGCCTCCCAGAAAACTCCATTGGAACCTGGGAAGAGTTGGAAGACGCTTTTAGGGCTAACTTTCAGGGCACTTATGTCCGATCACCGGATGCTGACGACTTGAGTCACATAATTCAGCAGCCAGGCGAATCATGTCGCAAGCTTTGGAATTGGTTCTTAACTAAAAAGAACCAGATCGTAGATTGTTCGGATGTGTAACATCCCATTTTTCAATTTGGATGTTATACATAGATAATTCATATGCATTTAATATGTTATTGCATTTTGGTTGTGATCCAAGAAGTCTTAAGCAACTCAAGGACCCAAGGAGAGAGTTGGAGATTTCATAAAATTTCATTTTTGAATTTATTCAAATTTGAAAAGAGGATCAATTTGATTTTCAACAATTCTTTCCAGTTATTTCAATCCAATAAAAATAAATGAGAGAAGATAAAATGACTTCTTCAAAACAGAGGAGAAATATTGGAAAGGAAATTTTGAAGTCAAATTATTTTTATTTAAATTTTATTTGAAATTTTTTTGCAATTTTATTTGAATTAGAGAAAAACATGCATTTTTTTAATATTGCATTTAGTCCAGAAAAATGTTCATCTTGTCCCAAATATTAGGTAGGGTGAAAATTGTTTCTGGAATTTTTAGAATTATATTTTTATTTTTCTAGGATTTTTTCTTCGCGGCGCCGATTTAAAAAAAAGGGCTACGGCCCAGCGCGCCGCCGCCTCGTCCTCGAGCTCGTGCCGGAGTCCGGATCGGAGTCCTCTCTGCCGCCGCCCCGCTTGCCCCTCTCGCAAGCCGGCCTCACCCTCCTCCTATAAATGTCGTCGCCACCGCCCCTCTCTTGCCCAAGCCACACCACCGCCTCCACCAAAGCCGCAGCCGCCGCCACCGAGTTCGCGCCACCGCTGCCCGCGCCTCACCTCGCCGCCACCTGCCTCGCCCGTAAGCCGCGATGGCCAGAGATCTGCCACCACCGTCGATTTTCGCCCGCCGTTGACCGAGCCGCCGGCTGAGGGAGTCCTGGATTAGGGGGTCCTCGGATAGCTGGACTATATGTTTATGCTAGACTGTTGGACTATGAAGATACAAGATTGAAGACTTCGTCCCGTGTCCGGGTGGGACTCTCCTTTGAGTGGAAAGCAAGCTTGGCAATTCGGATATGTAGATTCCTCTCTCAGAATCGACTCAGTAAACCTAGCCCTCCAAAGGTCTATATAAACCGGAGGGTTTAGCCCAGAGGACAACAACAATCATAATCATAGGCTAGCTTCTAGGGTTTAGCCTCTACGATCTCGTGGTAGATCAACTCTTGTAATACTCATATCATCAAGATCAATCAAGCAGGAAGTAGGGTATTACCTCCATAGAGAGGGCCCAAACCTGGGTAAACATTGTGTCCCCCGCCTCCTATTACCATTAGCCTTAGATGCACAGTTCGTGACCCCCTACCCGAGATCCACTGGTTTTGACATCGACATTGGTGCTTTCATTGAGAGTTCCACTATGACGTCGAAAAAAGGTTTGATGGCTCGCCTTGTTATCGAGGACAACATCACCTCTGGGGGAGCCCTGGCTTTAAGCCAAACCCTCCAACTAGGCGGCTTCGTCATGACCGCCCGCTCGGCTGCCGTGCCGACGATGACTTCTTGGGTCATCAAAAACAGCCTCCACGTCAGCTCGGAATACGCCGAGCAGATGGATCCAATGGAACTCTCGTCCTTCAACAAGCTCTTGGATCGCATCGCCGCCTTGGGAGTCGCTACGGACTATGATCAGATTGGGCTTAAACCCGATCAAAGAGAGATTAACTCTCTGCCGGTCACCCATCAGATAGCGGTGGTGGAGGAGCAATGCAGTGATTCTTCCTCTATTTTGAGAACGAACTATGTCCGGATCCCGAGCTCTCTGAGCCGGATACCCGTTTGCGGGAGGACATGACCCAAACTCCGAACTTAGAATCGGACAGCAGGCCAGAAAAATTGGGCAATATCCCGGAACTCGAACCACCAAGTTCGGAAGTTCCTCTGCCCCTGGGTCTTTGATCGGGTCAGGGTCCGGACTTAAATCCACCCACCCACCCAGATACAAGCGATCTTTCCCACATTAGACAACAATCCCAAGAGACAGTACATCACTTTTGGGCCAGATTCCTCCTTGTATTGATCAAGGTCAAGGATTGTCGCGAGGAAGATGCAATCTCATTCTTTTGCAAAAATTGCACGGACAAGGTAATCCTCAATGCCATAAGTCGCTGTGACATATCACACTTCGCTGACTTGGCAGCCATAGTACAAAAAGTATCTGTATGATGAAAAGCACCAGAAAACTCAGGCAAAATTTCGGATCCTCCGGCCTCACTAAACCCTCGTCTGAACTAAAAGGGCGACTCTCGCAAGTCACCCACCAATTACAAAGAAACCAAAGCCCACTATGTATGGAACCAGATGGAGGGATGGCTCAATGGGCCATGCAAAATTCACACCACACCGGATACCATACCAACACACAGCCTTAGAGCATGTTGGATACTTCGGCAGGTGGCCAAGAGCAGCGAGGATCTCCTCATTAACGATACCGCAGAGCATCATCCCGTATAAAACAACAATACAGTATTGACTGTCTTCAAGACTTTTGCCTCAAACAACAAAGCGAAGAGAGCACTCCGCACCTCGCCAAGTCCGCCACGCTAAGAATAAATCCATGGAACGACACGGCCATAACCTTCAATGCCAGTGACGAACCTCAATTCTGAACAGTCCGAGCACCAACCGCTCTGATCCTTAGTCCAATTGTGGACAACTTCCGGCTTACCAAAGTGCTCATGGACGGTGGCAGCGGATTAAACCTCATCTATGAGGAAACTCTCAACAAAAGAAAATAGACAAGAGCCGCATTGAGCAAAGCAGCGCGACCTTCAGAGGAATTATCCCTAGTCGGGAGGCACGATGTGCGGGAAAAATCACACTCGATGTGGTATTCGGCACGCCGGAGAATTACATGTCCGAAGAGATAACACTCCAAGTGGCCCCGTTCAGTAGCGGATACCATGCCCTTTTAGGGCGGGACACATTCGCGAGCTTCCAAGCTACACCCCATTACGGGTACATGAAGGTCAAGATGCCTTGGACCAACGGAATCATCACTCTAGCCAGTGATCCGGACGTATCACTCCGCGCTGAAAATAAAACCGTCGCCCTATCCCTTGAGGCATTATCCAAAGCCCTCGCGGCCAAAGAACTAACTGCGCTGCGCTCCTCAGTGGACAGGGACGACGTGATACTCGACAAACGATCCAAGTCCACTTCTTTCAAACCAGTGGATGAAATAGTCAAATTCCAAGTCCACCCAATAGACTCTACAGAAACAAAGATCCATCGGGCACAGCTGAACCCCACAATCGACGCCGCATTGCGGGCGTTCTTACGCGAGAATTGGGACATCTTCGCCTGGCACCCTTCAAATATGCCAGTGATCCCACGTAGGCTGGCCGAGCATAGCCTCAACATATTGAAGGGATACAAAGCCGGTCAAGCAAACACTACGACACTTTTCAGAGCCCAAACGACAAGCTATGGGAGAGGAGCTAGTCAAGTTACTCGAAGCCGGTTCATCAGAGAAACAAAACACCCGGATTGGCTAGCAAACCTGGTGATGGTACCAAAGAAGGATAAATCCTGGCGCCTCTATGTCGATTTCAAGGACCTCAATAAGGCTTGCCCCAAGGATCCCTTCCCTCTCCCTCGCATTGATCAAATCATTGACGCTACCGCAGGGCACGACTCATTGTGCTTCCTCGATGCATACTCCGGATACCATCAAATCAAGATGGCGGAATCCGATCAAGCCGCAACGGCATTAATCACTCCATACGGCCATTTCTGTTTCAACACCATGCCTTTTGGGCTCAAAAACACCGGTGCAACCTACCAACGCATGATTCGAACATGCCTGGAAAAACAAATGGCAAAATAGTCGAGGCATACGTGGACGACATGGTTATCAAGACCAAACACGTCGAATCTTTACTAGATGACCTGAGGCTCACGTTCGACAACTTCCGAACATATGACATCAAGCTCAATACGGAAAAATGTGTTTTCGGCGTTCCCACCGGAAAGCTCCTGGGCTTCATTGTTTCCAATAGAGGAATTGAGGCAAACCCGGCTAAAATCTGAGCTTTGTCACAGTTGGCTACTCCAACAGACCTCAAGCAAATCCAGAAATTAACTGGATGCATGGCTGCTTTAAGCCGCTTTATCTCCCGATTGGGAGAAAAGGCACTACCTCTTTATCGCCTTCTTCGACGCACCGAACACTTCGAGTGGACGGATGAGGCTACGGCCGGACTGGAAGAAATAAAGGCTCTCTTGTCCAGCAACCCAATCCTGGCCACACCGAACATTGGCGAACCTATGATGTTATATATAGCTGCAACACATCAAGTTGTAAGCGCAGTGCTCGTCGTCGAACAAGAGGAGGACGGACATAAGTTCCCGCTTCAAAAGCCGGTGTACTATGTATCCACTGTCCTCACACCATGCAAGTCACGGTACCCACATTATCAAAATATAGCATACACGGTGTTTATGGCATCCCGGAAATTACAACACTACTTTCAAGAGTGTTCAATCACGGTGGCCTCTAAAGTACCACTCAACGATATAATAAATAACCGTGATGCCACGGGCCGGATTGCTAAGTGGGCCATCAAGCTCCTCCCGTTCGACATCATATATAAACCGCAACGAGCCATTAAGTCGTTAGTATCGGCCGACTTTCGCCGCTAAATGGATGTAGGTTTAACTCCCTAAAGAGTATGGCGCATACTCCAATTGGATCATGCACTTTGACGGCTTGAAGATGCTGGCTGGTCTGGGAGCGGGCGTTGTCCTAACATCCCCCACCGGAGATACATTCCAATACGTACTCCAAATACTATACAGACTCCAACAATGCAGCCGAATACGAGGCTCTGTTGCACGGTTTTCGGATGGCAGTCTCCATGGGCATCCAACACCTAGAAGTGCGTGGGGATTTGAACCTCGCAATATCACAAATAAATGGAGACTTCGATGCCAAGGACCTGAAAATGGCGGCTTACCGTAATGTTGTCCTCAAGATGTCAGCTCGGTTCGAGGGGCTCAAATTTCATCATGTGGCCCGAGAAAACAATCAAGCAGCGAATATCCTTGCCCGCATCGACGCTAAGCGCGACCCCATCCCACCTAACATCTTCTTGGAAAGGCTGTTCAAGCCATCCGTGGTGTGGCAAGGGGAGACCGGCAATACTAGTCCGGATCTGACCACAACCCCACATACCGAACACACTGACTGAGGGAGTCCCGGATTAGGGGGTGTCTGGATGGCCGGACTATCACCGTTGGCCGGACTCCTAGACTATGAAGATACAAGATTGAAGACTCCGTCCCGTGTCCGGATGGGACTTTCCTTGGCGTGGAAGGCAAGCTTAGCGATACGGATATGTAGATCTCCTACCATTGTAACCGACTCTGTGGAACCCTAGCCCTCTTCGATGTCTATATAAACCGGAGGGTTTTAGTCCATAGGACGAACAACAATCATACCATAGGCTAGCTTCTAGGGTTTAGCCTCTCTGATCTCGTGGTAGATCTACTCTTGTACTACCCATATAATCAATATTAATCAAGCAGGAGTAGGGTTTTACCTCCACCGAGAGGGCCCGAACCTGGGTAAAAACATCGTGTCCCTTGCCTCCTGTTACCATCCGCCTAGACGCACAGTTTGGGACCCCTACCCGAGATCCGCCGGTTTTGACACCGACATTGGTGCTTTCATTGAGAGTTCCTCTGTGTCGTCGCTTTTAGGCCCGATGGCTCCTTCGATCATCAATAACGATGCGGTCCAAGGTGAGACTTTTCTCCCCGGGCAGATCTTCGTATTCGACGGCTTTGCACTGCGGGCCAACTCGCTTGGCCATCTGGAGCAGATTGAAAGCTACGCCCGCCATCGTGTCGATTTGAAGTTTGAATTATACGGCCGACGTCTGGGAGACTTGATCTTCGACGGTTCGAGCCACAGCCAAGCACGCCAGACCGCCACGACGGGCATGATCTAGCTCATTGCTTGACAAGGCTCGAGGTCAAGATAAGTGTCCGCCCCGACCCCTAGCTCGAGCCGATCATACCGATCGAGGACGGGTGGTCGACACCGCCAGGGTTGCTACTCTACGGCGATAGAGCCAATACCAACCCCGCCCTTTATGGCTCAGGACTCCAAGGTGCCGAATCCTCTCCGGACCAACCTTCCACGCTACCGCTAATCGAATCCGATTGCCGATCATGGAGTTCATCGCCACGCATCTTTCAAAGACTCGCCTTTGGCGACATCCTCGAATTCACTAAAGTCTCTCTTTATCGAGAGAGCCTCGCCGACTATGGTCGATGGTTGGGATGCGACGACGAAGAAATTCAAAGCCCACCCACCACCCACTTCAGAGCCACTATCGATGACTTAACCGACATGCTAGAGTTCGACCAAGACATCGACGGTATGGATGACGATGCAGAGATTTACCAAGAACCAGCCATGTGGCACCGGAAGGCCACCTCACATACGACATTTACATGGTGTACATCCCAAAGGATGGGAATGGCGATGGAACAACAGAGGACGCACCCTCCAAGAAACAGCCTAAGCGCCAAGCTGCCGGGCGCCGCCTAAATCCCGCCACAAAGAAATGGAGATTCCGCACCGGAGACAATAACACCCTGACAAAGGTCAAGACAACCCCCCAAAGAGGATTCAGCCGCAGAGGATGGAGAAGCCAGCCTCATGAGAGAGCGGCAGATGAGAGGTAGAGGACGATAATTATATGCCTCCTCCAAGATGAGGCAAGCCTCGATTTACTTTTAATTTGTCATGCCCGAGGATCCTGGCTTAACAAGAGTGTTTCAAACGCAGGCTCATGGCCACGGCAAGCAGCCTCAAGAGAAAGCAAAGAATAGCTTAGAGTCGACCAAGACTTGTTAGCCAACAGATGGATCAAGTCCTTGCGTCAAGAGTATGAACTCGAACGCCTCCAAGAGCTACCTAAACGCAGGTTGCTATCACGATTAGAGGAGGAAGCACCTAAACGACATCACCAGCAAGATAATACGGCCGATCGCCACCTCGTGGGTCAGCGATAGAGAGGCCTTTGGCTCGCACTCAAGCCGCACTCGCGCGCCAAAAAATACCAAGGCGCTGAAAATGCGCCAGACCAAGGGATATACTCGAGGACAAGGCAAGGCAAACAAGATGGATCAACGGATCGCGGGCGCCCACGATACGTGATGACAACCGCCATGCCGGATACAGCAATTCCGCCGCCAACACAAGAGATCGTTTGCGCTTCGGGAACGGGGTCCCTGACTTGCTCGCTCAGCGCCCGCGGCGTGGCTCAAAGGAGGCCCAACACAGCCCATCTTCATCAACGCAGCTCAAGACCTCGCGAGGGGCCAAACCTTGCGGGCGGACGACAAGGAGCTTCTCGTGCACGGCCTCGCCAGTCGGGCTCATGAGGAGGCAGAGAGTTCAAGGCAGTACTCGCGAGGTGCCCATGACACAAGCCATGACGACTAAGGGTGCCACCAAGGCGCTAGCCCACAAGAAGTCCTCCTTTCCTCTTTGGTGCAAAGGGAGCAAGCGCAGCGAGAGCATCAAGCAAAGGCGCCCATTTCGATGCAACAATACCAAGACCAGCCCAACGGCCGAAGGAAGTCATTAGGAGCCCAAGCCGGCATCATCACCAGAGCCTTTGACAAGCGAGGACCAACTTTGGTAAGGATAAGTGTGCCCACTGCTCCCTTCAAATGGCTAATTGTTGGCGCCTTCCCGCCTCAATATTTGGGAAGAGGCCTGTGGCCTTTGCCTATAAATAGGACTAGCCACCCACAAGGTAGAGGCATCGAGCAGCTAGACCAGATCGAGAGAACAAGGATAGGAAGACACACAGAGAGAGAGACAGAGGCGACTGAACTCCCCCTAGCAGTTCATCGCGCCAGCCAAGAACAGACCCTCGCGAGGCCGTTCTCCCCTTGTATTGTTCCTCATCAGCCTAAGAAGCAATCCACCACACCACACACTGGAGTAGGGTATTACACCACAATGATGCCCTGAACCAATATAAATCCTGTGTCTCTTGTGCTGTTCAGTTTAGTAGTTTAGGTCCCAGCGATTCGGCGACGAGCGAGCCGGTAGAGGGTTGAATCTCCGCGCGCACCCCAGTGTTCAAACCTCAAGGGTCTGCCGGAACCCGAAATCCGACATTTGGCGCGCCAGTAGGGTGCGCCGAATCGCTTCCGTCGTTTTGTTCTTCCCCGACCACCGCAACCATGTTCGACGCTGCCGGGCTCGCGCCGAGCCGCTTCGCCTCCCATGTCGCCAGACGGCTCCCATCGGCGGGCGCTTCGCTGCTCTCGCCACTAATCGTCAACGCCGCCATCGCCCGGCGGGAACGAGCAGCAAGCATCGCCCCAAAGATCCGCCCATGAGGCGGGACGGCCGCACCGCCACGCCTCGCCACCCCGCTGTTCTTCGCCACGCTACGCTTCAAGGTGGGCTATGGAGGCTCGAAGCTGCGCCATCGCGCAAACGAGCTCCGCGCACCGCCCTATCGACGACGCTTCACGGCGAATGGCTCGATCGAAGTCGCTGAGCTCGTCTGCCACGGAGGCGCTTCGCACCGCCCTTCTTCCAGATCGCACTCGCTTCGCTGGGCGATGAAGCTCTGGGCGCCACCGCCTCCTCTCAAGAAGGCGCTTTGCCCCCAAGGCGCTGCGGGCCTCGGTCAAACCCGCCCGCCAGCGCCAGCCGCTGCAAGAGCAGAGCTGCCAAGAAGTCCTCGCCCACGAGAAGCTGCCCGAGTGCTCCTCGCTTCCAAAGATGTCAAAGCCCCGCGGGCCACGGAGGGCTGCCGCGCTTTCATCTCCGAAGCCGCGCAGCATCGCGGGCCCGCCAAGTTCAAGCCGCACTGCCCTCGCTACGACGGCACGGCCGACCTCAAGGAGTTCATCCAACTCTACGAAGTTGGGCATCGAGGCTGCCAACGGAGACTAAAAGGTCATGGCGAACTCGTTTCCCATGGCGCCAAGGATGGAGCCCGCTGACTCCTCGACTCGCCCTGCATGATCTCCTCCTAGGACGAGATGCGCACCCGCTTCATCGCCAACTTCTGTGGTACTTCATGACCGCCACCCGCCGTGAGCGACATGCGCCAGATCAAGCAGAGCTGTGGGAAACCCCGCAAAGTACATCCAGCTCAACAACACGCTACCAAGATCTCCTGGTAACGGAGGAAGCCATCATCTCGCCTTCTCCGACGGTGTGCATGACGCCAAGATGAAGGAGGTGCTGGCGATGCATGAAGACCTGGCCCTCCTTGAGCTGCTCAACTTGGCACCAAGTGCACCAGGCCGAGGAGGGCGCCTCCTCCTCGACTGCCTACCGCACTCAAGAGAAGAAGCCCAAGGACAAGGATGTGAAGCGCAAGGGGCTGCTGTGTCATGCCGAGCCGACACCAAGCGGGGAGAGATCAGCCCAATCCTCCAAGGGCGTCGGTATCGTGGTACCACGACCTCCACACTCACAACACAAATGAATGCCAAGAGCTCAGGGCCATGCGTGAAGGAAGGGTCGGCATACGTCACGACCGCAGCGATCGGGGCTACGACCGAGGAGGAGGAAGGAATGCAGACATTGGGAAGATCACGACCGCGCCAAGGGTGGCGCGACCACCTCGCGAGGACCGGCTGGCAGACCTGGCCACGAGGGAGGCCGGAGGGATCAGCCTCGCGAGGATTGCCCGCAAGGGAACGATGCCTCCCTCCGCCGCCGCCATAGCCAAGGAGAAATGAAGACCGCCATCAGATTTAGGGGTGGGGCTTCCAGAACCGCGGTAATCGCTCAGATCCTGGCGGAGCTCAAGCCCCAGCCTCTCAACAAGATCTTCAAGCAGTCGCCTGAAGTGAATGCGTCCTCCCTGCTCGAGGCCACGCGCCTCTCAGTGGTTGGCGGCGCCATCATGTTCAAATTTCAGCGGATCAGCTCAAGCGCGCGCCACACCGAGTCCTCCCGATGCTTTGTTCCCCGATCATCAAGAATGTGCTCGCCACCAGACCCTTATCGACGGCGGGCAGGTGGCTCAACGCCCCGTCCATGGAAACATTCAACAATCTTCAAGTGTCTTATACAAATACCACCAACCAAGCCCTTTCTCCGAGTCACCGACGGCTCCACGGTCCCGAGAGGGCAGGTCCGCTTCCTGCCACCTTCGGGCACGCGACAACCACCGATCGAGCTCATCGACTTCGACGCCGCCCACATTCGCCGCCATACAACGCCATCCTCGGTACCCGCGCCGCTGTTCATGCCAGAACCCACCACGGCCATAACGCCCTCAAGATGCCAGAAGCGGCGGGTCATCGCGTACCGCGAAGAGAGGGACGCAGCAGGCTCCCCGAGCGAGCCTTTCAGCCGCATCACCGAAGACCTAGATCATGGAGGCAGGAGGCTTCCCGAGGCTGCCCCCAAGAAGAAGAAGACATCAACCGCCCGCCTCAGAGGCAGCCCCTTAGGGCCAAGGCCGCCAGGAGGAGCCTCCTTCCATCGCAGATAGGGAAGCGCCGCCGCCCCTCAGCAGGCTCGGGCTCTCCCCGAGGGCCGCCGACCGCTAAGGTCATGAGGGAGGCGCTTGGGCACCACGTGAGGCGTGCTTCAAGCACGCTTCTCAAAAAGGAGCAAGGCAAGGAGGGCCAAACCTCGTGAGTTCGCCAACAAGGCCATTCAGAGTTATAGGAGTCAAGGGTCATGAGAGGCAACCGCCGCCACTCACTGTGGCCCCCATCCAGCGAGGATGGTGGGCTGCGCGCCTGACGACATACCAGTGGCTCAACCGAGCCACGCCTCAAGAGCGCCTCTAGCCTCGCGAGGGACGCTATGCAGGGTCTGCCCCACATTTACGCGGCGCATGCCTTACGGCCGCCAAACGCGGCCGCCAAGCACCACTGCCTCATGAGGGCCATCTTGAGGCTCAAGAGGTCGCATGCCGCAGACCAAGCGGAGATGGAGATGGCTCGCGAGGAGCCGCCAGCCTCCCGAGCCTCCAGAGGCCCCGGGCCCGGGGCTCGTGAGGATCGGCTCCCGCAGCCCACCGAGTATGCTACACCAACACCCCTTCGTCCCCAACATCGTCAGGTGACATCTTTGTTGCATTTCTGCCAGGAGCGCCTTCAAGGCCGATTATTCCTGTGCTGTGTGGGTCCGTCCTCATGCATGTATCCTTTTATTTCAGATCCTTAGCTTATCTTATTGGGGCGCCGGCTGCATCATCCCTAAGCCGCCGGGCCTGTCCCAAAGGACATGTATCCTTCTTGCGCTTATCTTAGGACTATGCTTTCGATACACCATGCTTGTTATTTGCGCCTTTTTCTCCGGGTGTCGGAATCTTGCACGCTAAAGGGGGTGCCCGAGCATCGCGACTCAGGGCTCCTACCGCCTCCCGCCCTCACCCTCCGGGTCTTGTCCATGGCATCGCGACCGCATGCCACCGACGGCCGAGACCAGCCCGAGAGCCGACCCGAGGACGAGAGTTTCATTATCTAACCTACCATATGCTAAGAAGGGGGGTGCTCGAGCATCGCGACTCGTGGCTCCTACCGGATCTCCGCCCTCACCTCCGGGTCTTGTCCATGGCATCGCGACCGCATGCCAACCGACGGCCGAGACCAGCCCAAAGCCGGACCAAGACATAGAGCACCGGCATCTGGCCAAATTTGTAGGAACACACTCCAAGATAAGGCCCAGAGCCAGGCGCAACCCGCCTTGAGGTAGGGCCCCATGAGCCCCGCGCTGGCTCACGGGTACCCCAATACACCTCGCGAGGCCTTTCATGCTCCTCCAGAGCAAATAACGGCTAACTGTCGATTGTTGCGACAAACCCTCGTTCCTTTTGTGATGAGCTTGCAGGGTCCCTCCAAGAAGCATCGCCGAGCAACCTCGTGACGGCCAAGGCTAGCGCCGCACCTAGAAGCATTTTTCTGACCCTCAAGATAAGTCACCCTCCGGACACACGAGTTATCGCAGCACCATCCCCGCACTCAATGCAATCCCGTGTTAGCAACGTTGCTCTCCTTTCTCACCAAATGATGGCTGCTTGAGCGCTAAGGGGGACCTCCTGAGCATCGCGACTCAGGGCTCCTACCGACTCGGCCGCCACCTCCGCCTTGACCACGATCACGACCAGATACCAGCCGACGGCCGAAGCCGCTTTGGGATCGACTCACAACAAGAGCAAAGAAGCCCTCGTGAGGACCGAAGGAGGAAACTAAGCTAAAACGGAATGAGCATCTCGCACTGCTTCATAATAAGGATCATATTGACAGACGGAGCTACAAACATCTTACAAGCCCCCGTGGGGTATATTCTTGGCCCCTCGCAGGGACAAAAGGTGCGAATCCTAAGGAGTCCTAACTACAGGGGGCATCACGGCAGATGCCATCATCAACAGTGGGCCGCCCAGCACCGACGCCAACCCCATCCAGATTAGGGGCGCCGACGACCTGATGAGCCCGCCTCGCCCGAACGACGCAGCTCGAGGGCTCGAGGCTGCCGCCGCCGCCTCCGGCGCCACGAAGAGCTCGGGCGGAGTCATCGATCTCGCGGCGCCCGGCGCCTAAGGAGCGGCTAAGGAGCGCGACGGCCGGCCTCTGCCTCACCGCAGCAGGTCCCGACCGCCTCCCGGCAGCACTCCAGCCGACGACCCTCCGCGATCAAGACCTTGAAGGAAATCACCGAGGCACCGTCAGACTCAGATGGATCATGAGGGCGCCTCGGTCCCGCAGACCGGCGACCTCGCCCCACCTCGAAGTCATGAAGACCTCACCGGGCAACGATCGCGACCGCTGCCCTGTCATGAGGGTGCCGCAGCCTGGCTGCAGCCGCAGCCAGGCCCAGGGTTTCTCACGGACGACGGAGGCGAAGAAAGAGGGAGACGAATCCAAGACTTAGGAGGCGTGGCGGCGTGAAGAACGAATCTCTCGGCAGAGCCCTCGCATGGACTCCAGGGGAAGATGCACACTCGTGACTCGCCGGCGTGCCGACGTGCCGCCAGGGCGCTCGCACCGACTCTTCAGAGCCGCCGGCGCGCGAGACAAGGGAAGATGGAACCCGTGGCGGCCGCCATACACTGTGGTCTTGACGCTTCGGCGAAAGTGCCTCGCCCGACACTGAGGGCAAGCCGCTTCGAGGGAAGCGGGTCAGATCCTCTTGGGGAGCTTTTCCTTCTCTTCCGCGGAGAATCGCGGATTGGAGCCATTGCAGCAAGACGGAGCAAGGCCCAAAGAAGGAGGAGAAGCGTATGATAGATCGAAGGGCGCGTGTTGCCTGCATTTATAGCCGGCGAAGGCCAACCGCCGGCCTCCACGATCACAGGTAATCATGACCCGCTTTGCATGTAGGGACTTGTCGAATCCGAGTAGTTACCGAGGCATCATGGGGAAGCAGTGCCGCCCACGTCCAATCAACCGCCACGAGGCGCCCAAGGCCGCAGGCTGTTAGGGCCCGCGACGCTTCACACTTGCCGTTTCACCTCTCTGCTCGGCCAAGTTCGGGTGCACCGTGGGCCTGGGGACTACTGTCGGCGTTCCGGGAACGGGGTCCCTAGACTTGCTCGCTCATGGCTCATGCGCGTGGCTCAAAGGAGGCCCAAGACATCCCATCTTCATCAACGCAAGCTCAAGACCTCGCGAGGGGCCAGATTGCTGGGCGGACGACAAGGAGCTTCTCGCACGGCCTCGCCAGCCGGCTCATGAGGAGGCGGAGAGTTCAAGGCAGGTACTCGCGAGGTGCCCATGACGCAAGCCATGACGCACTAAGGGTGCTGGCCGGGCGCCAGCCAAGAAGGTCCTCCTTTCCTCTTTGGTGCAAAGGAGCAAGCGCAGCGAGAGCATCAAGCAAAGGCGCCCATTTTGGTGCAATAAGACCAAGACCAGCCCAACGGCCGGAAGGAAGTCATTGTGGAGCCCAAGCCGGCCATCATCGAGCCTTTGACAAAGCGAGGACCAACTTTGGTCGATAAGTGTACCCGCTTGTCCCCTTCAAAATGGCCAATTGTTGGCGCCCTTCCCACTCAATATTTGGGAAGAGGCCCACGGCCTTTGCCTATAAATAGGACTGGCCACCCACAAGGTAGAGGCATCGAGCAGCTAGACCAGATCGAGAGAACAAGGATAGGAAGACACACACAGAGAGAGAGAGGCGACTGAACTCCCCCTAGCAGCTCATCGCGCCCAAAGAATGCACTCATGAGGCTGTTCTCCCCTTGTATTGTTCCTCATCAGCCCAAGAAGCAATCCACCACACCACACACTGGAGTAGGGTATTACACCACAATGGTGGCCTGAACCAGTATAAATCTTGTATCTCTTGTGCTGTTCAGTTTAGTAGTTTAGGTCCCAGCGATTCGGCGAGGAGCGAGCCGGTAGAGGGTTGAATCTCCGCGCGCACCCCAGTGTTGGAACCTCAAGGGTCCGCCGGAACCCGAAATCCGACATAGACAAAGCTCATTTGAGCTGCGCTGTGACATATCCCAATATAGAGGTGACGCACACCCACTATGCTTCACAGACGAAGTGATGGATCATCAAATCCCTGAGGGTTTCAAACCCATAAACATTGAATCATACGATGGCACAACAGATCCGGTGGTCTGGATCGAGGACTATCTCCTCCATATCCACATGGCCCGCGTTGATGATCTACACGCCATCAAATACCTCCCACTTAAGCTTAAAGGTCCAGCGTGGCATTGGGTGAACAGCTTGCCAGCAGAGTCAATCAGTTGTTGGGAAGTCCTGGAAGCCGCATTCCTCGACAACTTCCAGGGCACTTATGTGCGACCACCAGACGCCGATGACCTAAGCCACATAATTCAGCAGCCAGAAAAATCAAATCGTCGACTGTCCGGATGCAGAGGCCCTTGCAGCCTTCAAACACAACATCCGCGACGAGTGGCTTGCCCGACACCTAGGACAGGAAAAGCCAAATCCATGGCAGCCCTCACAACACTCATGACCCGCTTCAAGACGGGAGAGGATAGCTGGCTAGCTCAGAGTAACAACATGACCAAGAGCCCCGTAACTCGGATACCAAGGACACTAACGCCAGTCGCGTCACAAGAAGCACAAGCACAAGCGCCAGACACGACGATAATACCGAGGATACGATACCAATGCCGGATTCAGAGGTTCTAAACCCGTCACGGAAAAAGCCATTCAAAAGAAATACTCCGCCCGCCCAATTTGGACCGAATACTCGATCGCTGTGCCAAATACACGGCGCTTCGAAAGTTACCAATCACACCAACAGGATTGTTGGGTGTTCAAGCAGCAAGTTAATCGCCAAAACAATGACAAGGGGCTGTATAGCGATGAAGAGGAGGAGACCCGCCGCCTAACAATAGAGGACAAAGGGTTTACCCCACAAGTGCGGATGGTGAACATGATATACGCAACCCACATACCCAAAAGGGAGCGGAAGCGCACTCGTGGACGATATGCGATGGAGCCGCCGCCTCATCGTTCAACCCGTGGTCCTCCCGCCCGATCACTTTTGATCAAGGACCACCCAATAGCATCCACTATGGCGGATTCGCCGCATTAGTTCTAGACCCAATCGTCGACAGATTTCACCTCACTAGAGTCCTCGATGGATTCGGCGGCAAGAAATGAACTCGCTTTATCAGATACAAGCAGCAAGATGGGCATACGCCTCAAGGATTAAACCCACAAAGACGACCTTCAAAGGCGCCATACTGTGTAGAGGCCAACTGCAGGCGAGCTCGCCACACTTGAAGTGGTCTTCGGATCCCTGATAACTTCCGGCGAGGAGTTAATCTTCGATAGTCCTGCTCGCAGCGGCTATCATGCATCGCTTCGGACGAACCACATTTACAAAGTTCAATGCGGTGCCGCACTATGCATACCTCAAGCTCAAGATGCCAGCCCTCGAGGAGTCATTACGGTTAACGGAACACCAAACGCCTCTCCAAACGGAGGAGCATACAATGCTCTTGCGGCGGAAGTACAAAGTAGCCTCTAAGGCAATTCTCGAGTCCGCTACTAAGCGGCCGACACCGCTGCGCGCGCCGAGTAACCTACAACAAGACCACTCGCACGCCCGAGCACGCCAGTAGTAATGCGGCCCCAACCCCAGCCCTCGCGAAATCGCGAGACCGGTACCACGCGTACATAACTACGCCCTGGAGATACCATGGGCATAGGGGTAGGGGCACGACCACGGCATGCCCGGAGAGAGGCTGAACCGCACCAGGGCTCCCAATTGTGTCATTCTTTTTTTCTTATTCTCAGGACTCCGTTTTCTAGAAGCCCCGTCCGGTAGTAGAATTGCCGAACTCACGACGCAACAGCCAGGGAAGCAGAAAAGCTACGTCGAGTGTCCAGGTGGTCTCTATTACGAGCAGTATACCTGTTTTACGTACCATCCCGCAGCCTACCCCTGGAGGGGGACATGTTAAATAGCCCCATCCCTTGCTTATCGCACTATTTGCACCGTTCTGCTTTCATTGAAGTATTTTTTGAATAAACAATGCATCGCTTTTTGCCTATTATTGCATTCCTTTTTCTATCTATATATGTTCACTTATGACATGTTGCATCCGTACGCTTTGGTACGGCCAAATACACCAGGGGCTTAAGTTTCCCAAAATATGGTGTGATAAGTCCGAACACTTTCACAAGTGCGGCACCCCGAACTTATAGCATTATATGCATCGGCTCTGAATCATGTCTTGGGTCAATAATTGGCTTTGCCCGTCTCCCATGTTTTGGTACCTTACGCTCCGCTATATCGGCTAAGGTAGCGCTGGGAGAACCATCACGATTGTGCCCAGCTTGAGCTGGGTTGAGCACCTCAATGGAGAAAGCTAAAACTGACCATCATGATAGGGCGAGAGCTGGTCGCTGCTCGAGAGGTTTTTCGAGTCCCTAAAGACTTATGCCGCTTAGAGCGAGGAGCCGGCTTTGTCCGCCCAGCGTGATAGCGCCTCAATTCGGCCTTCCGAACACTAGGGGCTTCACTAAATTTAAAATTATAGAATTCTATAGCTAAGTGGGAGTGTTCAAGCATTATAAGTTTGGTTGCCTCGTTAGTTGTGTTGAGCGCCTCAAGGACCCAAAATGGGAACAAGAGGGCTCAAGTTTATCCCAACACCCCAAAGACTGTGGCATGGGGGTGAAGCCAACGACTTGCCATCTCTCAAATTTGATAAACGGCCGCATAGAAGGTAATATTTTAAATTAACAAGCGTTGTTTAGCGATATGAACAAAGTTTTCAGCGCATGTAATAACAAATGCGAGTCTGCTCAAAATTACACCTTTGGAGCACTCACCGCTTATAAGCGGCACCCTTCAGACACCCTTATAGTACATCTCGGGCGTGCGATACTCCTTGCTCGGCGGTGGCGATCCGTCACAAGCTTCTCGGCCCATCTTGCCCCAAGCACTTTAGCGCTGCAAGGGCCCGACAGCACCTTCAATGCAGATGGAACGCTTGATGACTTCAATCCATGGACAAGCATCTACCACCGCCGCACTGCATCAAGTAGCTCCTGTGAATGGCTTCTTTAGGCCACAACCAAACTATGAGGCCCTTCATGGCCTGTTCGCCACCTTGTGGAGCTCGACCAGCTGCTTTAGCTGGTCGCCAGGCACACGGATGTCCGCCTCAAAGATATTGAGACCGAAACACCTTCTCCGCCGAGCTCCTCCTCGGCTCGGAGAACGCAGCAAGATCGGACACACTCATGGCAGATCTGTGAACGCCCCGGAGAGCTCCGACCGGTAAGTAATGATAATTCACTTTACATGCTTGCTTTGCATGAAGAATGCCTTACCCGCCGCTATCTTTTTATCGCCTCAATCTCCTGGAGGGCTTTTTGGGCTTCGGCCTTAGCGGCTTTGGCACTCTCAAGAGCCGAGGCGAGCTCGGACTCTCGAGTCTTCGAGTCACGCTCCAAACTCTCGTGTTTTTCCACGAGTGCCTGGAGCTCTTGCCACACCTCCGCCACCCGCGCCTCCTGCTTCTCTCGCTCGGTGCGCTTCCCGGCCGCACTTTTTTCGGCCTTGGACACCGCCTCTTTCAGGGCCGCCACCTCGTTCGTGGCCCCTGCAATACTCGCGTTATTCCTGACATTTTTTGCAACCAAATCCTTTCTATAAGGTATTACTTTAATAAGGTATTACTTACCTCCCTTGTCCTCGAGCTGCTTCTTGGCGGCGAGCTCGTTCTCGACCGCCGAGGCTCGCTTCAATGCATCGACCTCCACAATCAAGTCGGCAGAGGTCGTGCCAGCCTACATTCCCATATTGACATGCTTATGTTAGACTCCTCACAAGATATCTTTTAGATCCTCACCGACTTTTCTTTCCTAACACCAAACTAAGCATCAGGGCTACCGCCTATGCGGTACTATTTTTACATATCTTAATTACATACCTCAAAGCCTCGTTAGGAGGCTGGTACAGTTTCACCAGCCCGCTCTTGGCAGATCGAACTTTTCGGATCACCGCACTCATAACAAAGGCGGTGTTCCTCGTCGATGGAGGCGCCATTGCGCCCAAAGAAGTTATCTGGTGCCTCCGGTTGGACGGAGGCCACCGGCATCATAGTCTTGCCCTTCTTATGAAGGGGCCGCCCGCCGGACTCCGGAGCCACTAAAGGTTCCAGTGCGGAGTCCGGCCCAGAGCCGAACTCGGAACCCTTTGGGGGTTGATCCCCATCGTGCCCAAAGTCCGGGAGGTGGCCTTGCGGCACCTCCGGTACGTCCTCCTCCTCCTGGCCGGGCCCCTTGTGGGACTCCACCGCGGCGTCGTCTACGTCACGGGGGGAGGAGGCGGTCGGAAGTGAAGTGCTATTCACATCCGACGAATCCAGGGAGCCGCTCGACGAAGCGGGGAGCTCGTCCTGGGGCGGGCTACACGGTTGTACTCGGCGTTAGAAGACACTATGCGACAAAGGAAAAATCATGAGTTATTCTGGAATCCGGACACTTACGATCTTGCCAGGGGCTTGGCCCTCGAGGGCCAATCCTCTTCGCCGTCGTCGATGTTGGTGGAACAGTCCGGAGGAAGGGTCCTTTCCTTCTTGGACCCTCCGGCCTCCCCAGTTGGGGAGGCTTCCTTTTCTTCTCTCCCCCCGCTGAGGGAGAAGCCTCTTTTTCCTCTTCCCCGTCTTCGCGGGAGGAATCTGCCTTGGAGTCGTCGGACGATGAGTCCGACAACACCTGGCGCCGGGAGCTCCTTCGAGTTCCCGTGGCCTTCTTCTTGGCCTTCTTCTCAAGACCACGTAGGCGCCGAACCAGCAGCCCGTCAATCGGGCGTCCGCTGGTCTTCCGTAAGGAGCCAAATAGTTAACCTGCTCGACTTTTTTCTCGCCAGCCTGTCAAAGGTAGGGGAGTTTAGATCCCGATAGAGTCAAACTATGAAAACAAGTGTCCCGTAAAGGGTAAAATAGCTTACCTCGCGGCTTGACGCCAGGAGCTGAATCCGCGATCTTCAGTGGCGGATGCGGAGGCTCGGCGCCTTGAACAACACCCTCCAGCGCCTTCGCACATAGTGTCAAGAGCCTGCTCAAGGTCTGTGTCTGTGCCGGATCAAACTCCCACAAGTTGAAAGCCCCTTGTTGGCACGGGAGGATCCGGCGGATGAGCATGACCTAGACTGCATTGACAAACTTGATCTTCTTGTTCAGAAGGTTTTGGACGCAGTTTGGAGTCCGGTCAGCTCTTCCAAATCACCCCATGTCGCCCTTCTTTCCGTGAGGTGAGCCGTGGGGATGCAGATCTGAATTGGGGCCGCTGCCCATTCAGGGTCACGCGGCTCGGTGATGTAGAACCACCCCGATTACCACCCTTTGATGGTTTCCACGAAGGCGCCCTCGAGCCATGTGACGTTGGGCATCTTGCCCACCATGGCGCCTCCGCACTCCGCCTGCTGGCCGCCCACTACCTTCGGCTTGACATTGAAGGTCTTCAGCCATAAGCCGAAGTGGGGTTTGATGCGGAGGAAGGCCTCGCACACAACGATAAACGCTAAGATGTTGAGGATGAAATTGGGGCGATCATGGAAATCCAGGCCGTAGTAGAACATGATCCCTGACAAATGGGTGGAGGGGAAGCCCAATCCATGGAGGAAATGAGGAAGGAACACCACCCTCTCATGGGGCTCGGGGTGGGGACGAGCTTCCTCGTCTCGAAGCCGGTGCGCAATGTCGTTGTGCAGGTATCCGACTTTTCTCAACTTTTTGATGTGCCCCTTTGTGACGGAGGAGGCCATCCACTTGCCTCCCGCTCCAGACATGGTTGGGAAGGTTGAGGCGAGATGTGCGGACTTGGGCGCTGGAGCTCGAGTGCGCAGAAATGGATAAGCAAAGGAGGAAGAAGGCGTAGGTAAAAAGGTGGATCCTTGTCCCCTTATATATGGACGGACGAAGCTATGCGTCCCCACCAGCCTGGTAAAACTCGCTTATCTCCCAAGCACCGTAATCAATGGCGCGGTTGGGTTACCCACGCCTGTATTGATGAGAATCCCGGAATAAGAGGACACGATCTCTGCTTTGACAAGACGTGCCAAGGAAACCGCTTTGCTAGACGCGCTGAGGTGGAACAATAAAAACAATTCGAATAAAGGCTTGGCCATGGTGTGATGTCACGCCACGGAATACGTCAGCGGATTGAACTTGTGTAAATATTATTCTCTCTACGGTGGTATGTGGAACTTGTTTTGCAAAGCCGGACACTATCCTTGTGTTCAAAATCTTCTATGAAGTATTCGGAGAAGGAACCCGCCTTGCAATGCCGAAGACAATATGCGCGCTGGACTCGTTGTCATTGAAGCCTGGTTCAGGGCTACTGAGGGAGTCCCAGATTAGGGGGTGTCCGGATGGCCGGACTATCACCATTGGCCGGACTCCTAGACTATGAAGATACAAGATTGAAGACTCCGTCACGTGTCCAGATGGGACTTTCCTTGGCGTGGAAGGCAAGCTTGGCGATACGGATATGTAGATCTCCTACCATTGTAACCGACTCTGTGTAACCCTAGCCCTCTCCGGTGTCTATATAAACCGGAGGGTTTTAGTCCATAGGACAAACAACAATCATACCATAGGCTAGCTTCTAGGGTTTAGCCTCTCTGATCTCGTGGTAGATCTACTCTTATACTAACCATATCATCAATATTAATCAAACAGGAGTAGGGTTTTACCTCCACCGAGAGGGCCCGAACCTGGGTAAAAACATCGTGTCCCTTGTCTCCTGTTACCATCCGCCTAGACGCACAGCACGGGACCCCCTACCCGAGATCCGCTGGTTTTGACACCGGCACTGACATAATCGGAGGCTCCGCCATTGAAATAACACCTTCGGCGCACGTAATTATGGCTGTCATCGCCCCCTGGACCGAACCCTTCTTAGCCTACATAAATAGGCAAGAACTCCCCGAGGACCAAAATGAGGCACGTTGCATTGTGCGGTGCTCTAAAGCCTATAAGGTCCACGAGGGAGAGCTTTATAAGAAAAGCGCTACCGGAATACTTCAAAGATGTATCTCCGAAGAGGAAGGGCGGCAGCTATTGGCCGAAATTCATGCTGGACTCGGCGGCCACCACGCCGCAGCTCGGACCCTTGTAAGCAAGGCCTTCCGGACAGGTTTCTACTGGCCGACAACTCGAGCAGACGCACAAGACCTCATCCAACATTGCGTCAGTTGCCAGCTCTTCGATAACCAAAGCCATATGCCACCCACCGCCCTCCAAACAATCCCCATAACTTGGCCCTTTGCGGTCTAGGGGCTCGATACGGTCGGACCCCTTAAAGGAGGAAGCCATAAGAAAAAATACTTGTTAGTCATGGTGGATAAATTCACCAAATGGATAGAGGCCAAAACAGTCAAAACGGCCAAATCCGGACCAGTGAGAGACTTCATATCAGGGGTTGTACACCGTTACGGTGTCCCCCACAACATCATCACCGACAATGGCTCCAACTTCATAGCTGACAAGGTGATAACTTGGTGCGGCAACATGGGTATTAAGCTCGATTACGCCTCCGTTTATCACCCACAAACAAACGGTCAAGTCGAACGAGAAAATGGTCTTATTATGAGCGGCATCAAACCCAGACTAGTGCGATCCTTGAAGGAATCAGACATGCATTGGGTCGAGGAGCTCGACTCCATACTATGGGGGCTGCAGACCACACCAAATCGCACTACCGGATACACACCATTCTTCATGGTGTACGACGCAGAGGCGGTATTGCCCTGTGACATCATTCATGACTCACCTCGAGTGCGCATGTACGAAGAGAGAGAAGCCGAGCTCGATCCGCAGGACAGTTTAGATGCCCTGGAGGAGGAGCGCAACGTTGCAAAAGCATGTTCTGCATTCTATCAGAAATAGGCTCGCAGGTATCAAAGCAGAGAAGTACGGGCCAAAACTTATAACATTGGCGAACTCGTTCTACGCCTACCGGAGAAGAAAAAGGACAAGCTCAAACCCAAGTGGGAGGGTTCCTTTGCTACCTCTTGAGCACTGCGTTGGATTTCCCCGAAGAGGGGAGGATGATGCAGCAAAGTAGCGTAAGTAATTCCCTCAGTTTTTGAGAACCAAGGTATCAATCCAATAGGAGACCACTCACAAGTCCCTCGTACCTACACAAAACGATAGCTCCTTGCAACCAACGCGATTAGGGGTTGTCAATCCCTTCACGGTCACTTACGAGAGTGAGATCTGATAGAGATGATAAATAATATTTTTGGTATTTTTGGTACATAGATGCAAAGTGAAAAGTAAAAGGCAAAGTAAAAACAAAGCAAGTAAAGTAATGGAGATTGATATGGTGAGAATAGACCCGGGGGCCATAGGTTTCACTAGTGGCTTTTCTCAAGAGCATAGATATTCTACGGTGGGTGAACAAATTACTATTGAGCAATTGACAGAATTGAGCATAGTTATGAGTATATCTAGGTATGATCATGTATATAGGCATCACGTCCAAGACAAGTAGATCGAAATGATTCTGCATCTACTACTATTACTCCACTCATCGACCGCTATCCAAAGATGCATCTAGAGTATTAAGTTAAAAATAGAGTAATGCCTTAAGCAAGATGACATGATGTAGAGGGATAAATTCATGCAATATGATAAAAAAACATCTTGTTATCCTCGATGGCAACAATACAATACGTGCCTTGCTGTCCCTTCTGTCACTGGGAAAGGACACCGCAAGATTGAACCCAAAGCTAAGCACTTCTCGCATTGCAAGAACTACCAATCTAGTCACCAAACCAAAAGGATAATTCAAGAGACTTGCAAAGATAACTCAATCATACATAAAAGAATTCAGAGAAGATTCAAATATTATTCATAGATAAGCTGGATCATAACAATTCATCGGTCTCAACAAACACACCGCAAAAAAGAAGATTACATCGAATAGATCTCCACGAGAGGGGGAGAACATTGTATTGAGATCGAAAAGAGAGAAGAAGCCATCTAGCTACTAGCTATGGACCAAAGGTCCAAGTAAACTACTCACACTTCATCGGAGGGGCTATGGTGTTGACGTAGAAGCCCTCCGTGGTGGATGCCCCTCCGTGGAGCTCCTAACAGCCCCAAGATGGGATCTCGTGGATACAGAAGGTTGCGGCGGTGGAATTAGGTTTTTGGCTCCTGTTCTGATCGTTTGGGGATACGTAGGAAGGAGTACGTCGGTGGAGCAATAGGGGGGCCACGAGGCAGGGGCGCACCCTAGGGGGGCGCCCCCCACCCTCGTGACCGACTCTTCTGCTTCTTGGAGTAGGGTCCAAGTCTCCTGGATCATGTTCGGTGAGAAAATCACGTTCCCGAAGGTTTCATTCCGTTTGGACTCCGTTTGAAATTCCGCTTCTTGAAACACCAAATAGGCAAAAACAGCAATTCGGGTCGGGCTCGTTAATAGGTTAGTCCCAAAAATAATATAAAAGTGGAAAATAAAGCCCAATATTGTCCAAAACAGTAGATAAAGTAGCATGGAGCAATCAAAATTATAGATATGTTGGAGACGATCGCATCCCCAAGCTTAATTCTGCGCTCGTCCTCGAGTAGGTAAATGATAAAAGAGAATTTTTGATGCGGAGTGATACTTTGGCATAATTTCAATGTAAATCTTCTTAATTGTGGTATGAATATTCAGATCCGAAAGATTCAAGACAAAAGTTCATATTGACATAAAAATAATAATACTTCAAGCATACTAACTAAGCAATTATGTCTTCTCAAAATAACATGGCCAAAGAAAGTTATCCCTACAAAATCATATAGTCTGGCTATGCTCCATCTTCCCCACACAAAATATTTAAATCATGCACAATCCCGATGACAAGCCAAGCAATTGTTTCATACTTATGACATTCTCAAAACTTTTTCAATCTTCACGCAATACATGAGCGTGAGCCATGTATATAGCACTATATGTGGAACAGAATGGTGGTTGTGGAGAAGACAAAAAGAGGGAAGATAGTCTCACATCAACTAGGCGTATCAACGGGCTATGGAGATGCCCATCAATAGATATCAATGTGAGTGAGCAGGGATTGCCATGCAACGGATGCACTAGAGCTATAAGTATATGAAAGCTCAACAAAAGAAACTAAGTGGTGTGCATCCAACTCGCTTGCTCACGAAGACCTAGGGCATTTTGAGGAGGCCCATCATTGGAATATACAAGCAAGTTCTATAATGAAAAATTCCCACTAGTGTATGGAAGTGACAAAATGAGAGACTCTCTATCATGAAGATCTTGGTGCTACTTTGAAGCACAAGTGTGGTAAAAGGATAGTAACATTGTCCCTTCTCTCTTTTTCTCTCATTTTTTTGGGGCCTTTTCTCTCTTTTTTATGGCCTTTTTTTTCGTCCGGAGTCTCATCCCGACTTGTGGGGGAATCATGGTCTCCATCATCCTTTCCTCACTTGGGACAATGCTCTAATAATGATGATCATCACACTTTTATTTTTCTTACAACTCAACAATTACAACTCGATACTTAGAACAAAGTATGACTCTATATGAATGCCTCCGGCGGTGTACCGGGATATGCAATGAATCATGAGTGACATGTATGAAAGAATTATGAACGGTGGCTTTGCCACAAATACGATGTCAACTACATGATCATGCTAGCAATATGACAATGATGGAGCGTGTCATAATAAACGAAACGGTGGAAAGTTGCATGGCAATATATCTCGGAATGTCTATGGAAATGCCATGATAGGTAGGTGTGGTGGCTATTTTGAGGAAGATATATGGTGGGTGTATGATACTGGTGAAAAGTGCGCGGTATTAGAGAGGCTAGCAATGGTGGAAGGATGGGAAAAAGTGCGTATAATCCATGGAGTCAACATTAGTCATAAAGAACTCATATACTTGTTGCAAAAATCTAGAAGTTATCAAAGCAAAGTATTACGCGCATGCCCCTAGGGGGATAGATTGGTAGGAAAAGATCTTCGCTCGTCCCCGACCGCCACTCATAAGGAAGACAATCAATAAATAAATCATGCTCCAAGCTCATCACATAACGGTTCACCATACGTGCATGCTACGGGAATCACAAACTTCAACACAAGTATTCTTTAAATTCACAACTACTCAACTAGCATGACTCTAATATTACCATCTTCATATCTCAAAACAATTATCAAGCACCAAACTTATCTTAGTATTCAACGCACTCCAAAGAAAGTTTCACATATCTTGAATACCAAGTATATTAACATTAAGCAAATTACCATGCTATTAACGACTCTCAGAATAATCTAAGTGAAGCATGAGAGATCAATAGTTCCTTTAAAACAAACCCACCACCATGGTCTAAAAGATCTAAGTGAAGCACTAGAGCAAAAATTATCACGCTCAAAAGATATAAGTGAAGCACTAGAGTATTCTAACAAATTCCAATTCATGTATGGCTCTCTCAAAAGGTGTGTACAGCAAGGATGATTGTGGTAAACTAACAAGCAAAGACGCAAATAATACAAGACGCTCCAAGCAAAACACATATCATGTGGTGAATAAAAATATAGCTCCAAGTAAATTACCGATGGAAGTGGATTTAAAGAGGGATGCCTTCCGGGCATCCCCAAACTTTGACTTTTGGTGTCCTTGATTATCTTGGGGTGCCATGGGCATCCCCAAGCTTAGGCTCTTGCCACTCCTTGTTCCATAATCCATCAAAAGAATTCACCCAAAACTTGAAAACTTCACAACACAAAACTCAATAGAAATCTCGTGAGCTCCGTTAGAGAAAGAAAACAAAAGACTACTTTAAGGTACTGTAATGAACTCATTTTTTATTTATATTGATGTTAAACCTACTGTATTCCAACTTCTCTATGGATTATAAACTATTTTACTAGCCATAGATTCATCAAAATATGCAAACAACACACGCAAAACAGAATCTGTCAAAAACAGAATAGTCTGTAGCAATCTGTAACTAACGCAAACTTCTGGAACACTAAAAATTCTACCAAAATAGTAAGTCCGGGAAAATGTGTCTATTGAAGAGCAGCAAAAAGAATCAATGCAAAAACATGTTTCTGTGATTTAACAAAATTATATTCGTGCGCGCGAAGTTTCTGTTTTTCAGCAGAATCAAATCAACTATCATCGTAGGTTATCCTATAGGTTCTACTTGGCACAAACACTAATTAAAAGACAAAACCACATCCAAACAGAGGCTAATGGATTATTTATTCCCGAACAGAAGCAATAAAAAAACAAAAAAAAATTGGGTTGCCTCCCAACAAGCGCTATCGTTTAACGCCCCTAGCTAGGCATAAAAGCAAGGATAGATCTAGGTATTGCCATCTTTGGTAGGCAATTCTTCAATGAGGCATCTACCTCTTTTAGAATTTTCTTTCTTTCTAGTAATTGTCAAATTTTCAGGCAAAAGATCGAAAAATTCATTTATAGCAAAAGGTTCCTTAATGATGGTAAAAAGATTGGAAAAGAGAGGGCGGATAAAACGGCAAGGGTGAAGTGGGGGAGAGGAAAACGAGAGGCAAATGGAAAATAATGTAATGCGAGAGATAGGGATTGTGATGGGTACTTGGTATGGTTGACTTGCTCTTGCGTGAGCCTCCCTGGCAATGGCGCCAGAAATTCTTCTTGCTACCTCTTGAGCACTGCGTTGGATTTCCCCGAAGAGGAGAGGATGATGCAGCAAAGTAGCATAAGTATTTCCCTCGCTTTTGAGAACCAAGGTATCAATCCAAGAGGAGACCACGACAAGTCCCTCGCACTCTATTAATAAAACGATAGCTCCTTGCAACCAACGCGATTAGGGGTTGTCAATCCCTTCACGGTCACTTACAAGAGTGAGATATGATAAAGATGATAAATAATATTTTTGGTATTTTTGGTACATAGATGCAAAGTGAAAAGTAAAAGGCAAAGTAAAAACAAAGCAAGTAATAAAGTAATGGAGATTGATATGATGAGAATAGACCCGGGGGCCATAGGTTTCACTAGTGGCTTCTCTCAAGAGCATAGATATTCTACGGTGGGTGAACAAATTATCGTTGATCAATTGATGAAATTGAGCATAGTTATGAGTATATCTAGGTATGATCATGTATATAGGCATCACGTCCAAGACAAGTAGATCAAACGATTCTCGATCTACTACTATTACTCCACTCATCGACCGCTCTCCAAAGATGCATCTAGAGTATTAAGTTAAAACAGAGTAACGCTTAAGCAAGGTGACATGATGTAGAGGATAGATTCATGCAATATGATAAAACCCCATCTTGTTATCCTCGATGGCAACAATACAATACGTGCCTTGTCAGCCCTTACACATCGGGAAAGGACACCGCAAGATTGAACCCAAAGCTAAGCACTTCTCCCATTGCAAGAACTACCAATCTAGTTGGCCAAACCAAAAGGATAATTCGAAGAGACTTGCAAACATAACTCAATCATACATGAAAGAATTCAGAGAATATTCAAATATTATTCATAGATAAGCTGGATCATAAACCCACAATTCATCGATCTCAACAAACACACCGCAAAAAGAAGATTACATCGAATAGATCTCCACGAGAGAGGGGGAGAACATTGTATTGAGATCCAAAAAAAGAGAAGAAGCCATCTAGCTACTAGCTATGGACCCGAAGGTCTGAAGTAAACTACTCACACTTCATCGGAGGGGCTATGGTGTTGATGTAGAAGAACTCCGTGGTGGATGCCCCCTCCGGCAGAGCTCTAGAATAGGCCCCAAGATGGGATCTCGTGGATACAGAAGGTTGCGGCGGTGGAATTAGGTTTTTGGCTCCTGTTCTGATCGTTTGGGGATACGTAGGTATATATAGGAGGAAGGAGTACGTCGGTGGAGCAACAGGGGGGCCACGAGGCAGGGGGCGTGCCCTAGGGGGGGGGGGCGCCCCCACCCTCGTGACCGACTCTTCTGCTTCTTGGAGTAGGGTCCAAGTCTCCTGGATCACGTTCGGTGAGAAAATCATGTTCCCGAAGGTTTCATTCCGTTTGGACTTCGTTTGATATTCCGTTTCTTCGAAACACTGAAATGGGAAAAAAACAGCAATTCTGGGCTGCGCCCCCGGTTAATAGGTGAGTCCCAAAAATAATATAAAAGTGGAAAATAAAGTCCAATATAGTCCAAAACAGTAGATAAATTAGCATGGAGCAATAAAAAATTATAGATACGTTGGAGACGTATCACCCTTCATCATTGATAAACTTGTCACCAGAGGAGCGTACCGCCTGCGTGATGCATTAGATAATCGACTCGAGCCGAACCCATGGAACGCGGCCAGACTCCGAAGATTTTACGCCTAGCGCCGAACTCTGTGTTCGTCCCCTTCCCTCCGCCTTTATTATTATTATTATTATTATTATTATTTATATATATCCTCTCTCTTTCCTTTCATGGCTCTGAAGCTTTAAGTGTGACTCGACTACACACTCTTGACGCACTAAATCCTTAAGTATGCACGCTCACTATACCTGGGGGCTTCTTATACGGAAGCTTAGTATAATTATCTTCCGGGCTTTATGCCCACTGCATATGTATCACTTTTCCATATGTACCTTTTCTTCACCATTATATGCATCGATATGACTTAAGTTTTGGCCAAGCTGGGTTGCGTGGCTCCTGCGTTTATGCCCTACGTTCCCGTTAGTTCGGCTAGGGCATAAGGGGAGCACCTCTGCGATTGTTATCGCTGGTCCACGGACGTGTACCTCAGATCGGTGAAGCCGAAGCTAGCGTTTTAAGGGAATATTCGGTCGGTGAACTAATGATGTTTCTTACCTCTTACAATACAAACCCCCATATGTTTCATATACCGCGTCTCTGTTCGCAGTTCAGACATGCACATTAATGCATGCGTGCCCAGGGAAAGGAACCCTTAACGGAACTATTCTCCCTGGAAGATGTTTCTTACTATCCATGTAATATAACATAGCTAGTTGGGCACTTGTCTGTTCAAGCACTAATGACCCCTACGTCTGGTTTCCACGTGTACCCCGGTTTACATAACTGAGCGAGTATTCGGAAACACTCCGGACTGTTGGGTCCAGAGGCTTAAGCGAAAAGGTCCGCCATGATAAATGATTTACAATCCGGCTAGGGACAAAATATGTCAATTGAAGTACACGGTCACTTAGACCCACACACTTCTTCTTCTTTGCCATCCAACATGCTGTCTAGCCTACAATCCTGTTGGGAATACTTTGCGGCTAATCCTACCTGGTCCTATACCAGACTAACGGGAATCTCTTTCCCATCTGACCCTATAGGTCCAACCAGGGCCATATGATTCGGATCAACCTTGGTGTACCGTGTTTTTACCATGGCCCAGGCTTCCCTCGCACCTTGTTGGCAGGCCGATATCTTCCATAATTGGAAGCACCGCCGCGCTCCCTTGAGCAGCTGTACAAGCTCCCCGATGCTTCCTGGCAGGGATTTGGATGGCCATAAGGCCTTGGCAATACCCTGCATCACCTGCCGAACTTGTTCGTGTAGTTGCGGAAGCTCTTGCATAAGATTTCCTAACGATCCTAGCATCTCCTCTTCAGGACGACCAGTCAATATACCTGCAGACATAACTCTATTAGGCCTGTTTCTTCGCCGAACTATACAATGGTTCGTCTGATCACATACTAAAAATGCCACATTGAAGCCTCATGTTCTCCTTCACGGAGTCTGCAAGCTAGGCCTGAACATCTTTTAATTCAACGCCCAGCTGGGTATTGGCATCCTGGAGATCGTTTTTCTCTCGCCGGACCCGTGTAAGTATGCGCTTGCCAGCCTCTAGTTGCCGTTGAGCTCGTTGTTCATCCTCTTGTAGGATCTCCGGATTCACTCTGGGATTGCTTGCGGAATCTATTGTTAGATCTGCAAACATGCTGAATAACAACTGGTACATGTAATTACGAGACAAATATTACCAGATGAGGCCTTCTTGGATTCCTCCATTCCAGCAACTGCAGCCCTTAGCTGGGCTTTACACTCCTCCAGGTCTTGAGACAAATGGGTATTCTTCTCTGTAAGAACCTATTCATACAATGATCCTTAAATCAGTTGTGCCAACTGTTTCAAGTCTCAGGGGGCTACTGATATACATAATTATCAGATTTTGCTTACCTGTATATCTTTTAAATACTGGTATGTGGCTCTAGCAAGTCCATTTTGAGCAGCTCAGATGTACGCGTCTCCCGAGTTGAAGGCATTGAATGCCTCTTCAGAGAAATTAGGGTCGCGGAGTGCGGCCCGCCGACGCCGATGATTCATAGGGCTCTCCACTTTGGAATTTGTAGCGGATATTCTGTCCGCATCCTCTGTAGGAGGACCGTCCAACATTGTCCCCACATTAGCCTCCACCCTTGAGGCCGGTTCTGGAGTCTGGCTGGTAGAGGCGTGGCCGGCAGGATCTCCGGACACAGTCCGGCGAGTACTCTTTCTGCCAGGGCACAATGGACATTGTTATATTTTAAAGATGATAATCACGGAGCAGGTTTTAAATCATACCTCTTCGATGGCGTCTCAGTCCTGACCGCCTTCCTTTTAAGTCTACCCAGTTTGGGCGCCCCTTGTTGGTGAGTCGCCGCCGGTTCGGCGCGGCGCCCCGATGGCCTTCCCTATAAAGCACAATACATGTGCGGTGGGTAAGGCGTAAAGAAGGGATCCTTCTCGGAAGTTAGGACTCCAGTTTTACTTACATATGATGCAGGGAGTAGGCTAGGATAGTCGGCAATGATGGCCACCAAGGCGACGTCAGAGTTTGCCTGGTAGAACATCCTGTCGATGAGCTCCACAAATATGTCCGGATCTTCTTCAAGTCCGGGGTCAAGGGCCCGGTTGTGGTCCTCTGGCTGTGGAGGCGGGCTGTGGACCTCCCTCACAGCCTTTCGCAATTCCTGTTATGGACTGGCAAGGTAAATATTTGTGATGAAAGACTGCAGGAATGAATAGAGTTGAGTAAAAGATGGCAACTCACCCAACTAGGGGGGTTGTACATGGAACATCCATCCCGTGGCTTAATGCGGATGAACTCCTCTTCTCCTTTATACAAATCGGACAATATTTTCGCCAGAGCGGTGGCGGAGTCCGGACCTTCCCGAACGCAGCGGGTGGCATCGTCTTCTCCATTGAAGTGCCACATAGGATGCCCCCGATACTGGAGTGGCTGCACCCCCCGCATGATGCATATTGACATAACCTCGATTATTGTCAATCCAGATTTGGCTAGCGTTTTTATCCTGCCCATCAGTTGAAGGACCTCTCTGCTATCTTCTTGGGGGCTCCAGGGATGCCAACTACGGCGTTTCTTCAATGGGGCATTTGTGAACTCGGGAAGACCCATCCGGATAGGGTTAGGAAGGGAGACATCCTCTATATAAAACCACTCGGAAGGCCAGTCTTCGGATGTCTTCTTCGGAGTGCCAGACAGGTATCCGGTCCCGGTGATGCGCCATATTTCGGCACCGCCCACTTGGTATATTGATTCCTCTTGATTGTGAGGGACGAGGCAGAACAACCTTTTCCATAGCTCGAAATGAGATTCACAGCCCAGAAATAGCTCACAAAGGGAGACATAACCTGCGATGTGCAGGATGGATGCACGAGTGAAGTTGTGCAGCTGGAGGCCATAATACTCCAGGAGCCTGCGGAGGAACGGATGGATTGGAAATCCGATGCCCCTTAGTAAGTAAGGGACAAGGCATACTCGCTCCCCCCGGATGGGTTGGGAAAACTCTCAGCTTGCTCCCCGCCGTCAAAAGTAGCTAATTCGGCTCTGACGGGGACGAGATATGCAGGTGGGAGAAACCCCTGGGTCTGCAACTCCACCAATTGGCCGTGGGATACGGTACACTTCTCCCAATCACCTGGCTTAGTGCTATGGGAGCGAGAGGAGGAGCTACGGTGGCCGGCCATGATGGGATGGTTTTTTCGGGCGCGCTCTGATGAATCCTCGCTTGGGGAAGATGGTGTGATTTGGATCTGAGGATCCCCGTCTCTTTAATAGACGATTTACTTACATGGTCAGGGTGGCAAGTGTAAAAATGCTCCAACTTCTCGCATTCGCTCGACACGTGGAGACTGCCATTATTAAGGTACAGAAGCCGATGAGTGCAACATTAATGGGAAGCCGGACACTGCTCGTTACAATAGGTACTTTGGAGAATTTGGAGAAGAACCCGCCTTGCAATGCCGAAGACAATCTGCGCGCCGGACTCATCGTCATTGAAGCCTGGTTTAGGGGCTACTGAGGGAGTCCTGGATTAGGGGGTCCTCGGACAGCCAGACTATATGTTTATGCCGGACTATTGGACTATGAAGATACAAGATTGAAGACTTCATCCCGTGTTCGGGTGGGACTCTCCTTTGCGTGGAAAGCAAGCTTGGCAATTCGGATATGTAGATTCCCTTCTCTGTAACAGACTCTGTGTAACCCTAGCCCCCTTCGGTGTCTATATAAACCGAAGGGTTTAGTCCGTAGGACAACAACAATCATAATCATAGGCTAGCTTCTATGGTTTAGCCTCTACGATCTCGTGGTAGATCAACTCTTGTAATACTCATATCATCAAGATCAATCAAGCAGGAAGTAGGGTATTACCTCCATAGAAAGGGCCGAACCATGGTAAACATTGTGTCCCCTGCCTCCTGTTACCATTAGCCTTAGACGCACAGTTCAGGACCCCCTACCTGAGATCCGTCGGTTTTGACACCGACACCGGCCAAGTCTGGTTAACCGGTATAAAACCGTCGGTTTTCTTTTTTGTTTTTTTGGTTAGTTAGGTTTGGATCGATTTTTATTTTAGTTCCTTAGTTGACGGACGTTCACCCGTTAGTTTCTGTTAATGGACGGATTCGTTCGTTATGTTCGGTTAGCGAACGTTCGTTCTGTAGTTTTTTCTTTTTAGTTTAATTTTCGGCTAGGGACCTATCCGCGAATAGTTTTCTCACGATTTAGCCCCTGATCTTAAAACTAGCGTAACTTTTAGCTCGTTTATCCAAATTAGATGAAACTAATGCATAAATCATCGTAACGATCCCCTCTTTCCAACCAACTTGAACATGATTTTGACAATTTAAAATTTGAGTTTAGTTCAGATTAGTATTCGATCCTCTTTCGTTTGTATCTTGAGTTTCGTAACTCCGTTTGAGTTGATTCTTTTTGAAAATCGTAGCTAATCACATATACCTACTGTTAATATCTAATCCACATGAAAATAATGCGGTTAGGTTTTGTTTTCTATTTAGTTTAGTCGTTTGTTTGTTTCGAGTTTTATTTGGATCTTTTCTTGATTTCTCTTTGTTTCATTTGATTGATTGCTTATGTATGCTACTGTTTGTCTATGCTAGATTAACCGGAGTGCGAAGCTTGTTACTACGAATCCCTAGAGTTTGCAGATCATCAGCAAGGCAAGTTACACTTTGATCATACTCTTCTACACCCAGTTTTAACTATGCATTAGTATTGCCCTCAAATATTTGCATGAGTAGGATTGGGAACATGTGGTTTGGTTGTAGTACTTGAGGTAGGAACATAATACCTTTGATTACTCCGGGAATATACATTATGCTCTATTATTGCTTAGCCATGCTCGTAGACAGGGATTGGATCATGATACACATGGAAGTTGTGAGAGTTATTAATCTTGGATAACATTAAGGTGGCAACTTTAATACACATCTGGGTGGATTGGTTTGGGCACCTAGAGAATTTAGTGTTTGTCCATTTGGGAAATCCCGGAGTATCCGTGTGATTTTTCCTCAGTTCGCCACCTAGGATCAAAGGGATCATATGATATTTCATGCCTAGAAACTTCCGTGTGTAGCCACAAGCCATTATGGGCTCTGGCATAGTTGAGTAAGTTGTATAAGCTCTCGAAGAGGTGGACTAGCAGATGTAGGGGAAAGTAGGTGTACCGATCCGCCCGGAGTAGAGAGTTAATGCTTCAGAAAGACTATGTCCCGATCTTCCCGTCATGGATGCGGTTGATACGTCTCCAACGTATCTATAATTTATGAAGCATTCATGCTATATTACTATGTGTTTTGAATGATTATGGGATTTATTATACACTTTTATATTATTTTTGGGACTAACCTATTAACCGGAGGCCCAGCCCAGATTTGCTGTTTTATGCCTATTTCGGTATTTTGAGGAAAAGGAATATCAGACGGAGTCAAAACGGAACGAAATCAACTGGAGAAGTTATTTTTGGAAGGAAACCCACCTGATGGACTTGGACCCCACGTCAGAAGAGCCACGAGGCGGTCACGAGGGTGGAGGGCACACCCTCCCCCTGGGCGCGCCCCCTGCCTCGTGGGGCCCCCATAGCTCCACCGACGTTCTCCCTGCACCCATACATACCTACGTACCCTAAAACTTCCAAAACAGAAGATAGATCGGGAGTTCCGCAGCCGCAAGCCTCTGTAGCCACCAAAAACCAATCGGGACCCTATTCCGGCACCCTGCCGGAGGGGGATCCCATCACCGGAGGCCATCTTCATCATCCCAGCGCTATCCATGACGAGGAGGGAGTAGTTCACCCTCGGGGCTGAGGGTATGTACCAGTAGCTATGTGTTTGATCTCTCTCTCTTGTGTTCTCTCTCGTGTTCCATCTATGGCACGATCTTGATGTATCCCAAGCTTTGCTATTGTAGTTGGATCTTATGATGTTTCTCCCCCTCTACTCTCTTGTGATGAATTGAGTTTCCCGTTTGAAGTTTTCTTATCGGATTGAGTCTTTATGAGAACACTTGATGTATGTCTTGCCATGATTATCTGTGGTGACAATGGGATATCATGTGCCACTTGATGTATGTTTTGGTGATCAACTTGCGGGTTTCGTGACACTTGGGAACCTATGCATAGGGGTTGGCACACGTTCTTGACTCTCCGGTAGAAACTTTGGGGCACTCTTTGAAGTACTTTTATGTTGGTTGGATGAATCTGAGATTGTGTGATGCATATCGTATAATCATGCCCACGGATACTTGAGGTAACAATGGAGTATCTAGGTGACATTATGGTTTTGGTGATTTGTATCTTAAGGTGTTATTCTAGTACGAACTCTTTTATAGATCGATCCGAAAGAATAGCTTTGTGGTGGTTTCGTACCCGACCATAATCTCTACGTTTGTTCTCCGCTATTAGTGGCTTTGGAGTGACTCTTTGTTGCATGTTGAGGGCTTGTCATATGTTCTATCTATGTTATTATTGTTGAGAGAACTTACACTAGTGAAAGTATGAACCCTAGGCCTTGTTTCCTATCATTGCAATACCGTTTACGCTCACTTTTACCGCTTGTTACCTTGCTGTTTTTATTATTTCAGATTACAAAAACATATATCTACTATCTATTTTGCACTTGTATCACCATCTCTTCGCCGAACTAGTGCACCTATACAATTTGCCATTGTATTGGGTGTGTTGGGGACACAAGAGACATTTTCTTATTTGGTTGCAGGGTTGCTTGAGAGAAACCATCTTCATCCTATGCCTCCTACGGATTGATGAACCTTAGGTCATCCACTTGAGGGAAATTTGCTACTGTCCTACAAACCTGTGCACTTGCAGGCCCAACAACGTCTACAAGAAGAAGGTTGTGTAGTAGACATCAAGCTCTTTTCTGGCGCTGTTGCCGGGGAGGTTAGCGCTTGAAGGTATATCTTTAGATCTTGCAATCGAATCTTTTTGTTTCTTGTTTTAGCACTAGTCTAGTTTATAAAAGAAAACTACAAAAAATGGAGTGGAGTTTGTCTCATACGCTTCACCTTTTAATATCTTTCGTGAGTATGATGGAAAGGATAATTGTGCTCAAGTGCTAGAAGAAGAAATCTATAGAATGTTTGGTACTAAATTTTTGAATGATGAGCATGATTGCAATGTTGTTAGTATGAATTCCTTGAATATCCATGGCGCTAATGATATGCAAAGCCACAAGCTTGGGGAAGCTATGTTTGATGGAGATGATATTTTTTGTCCCCCAAGCTTTGATGAGCAAATTTACTATGATGAAAGCATGCCTCCTATCTATGATGATTATTGTGATGATACGTATGCTATAAAGAAGTTTGATTATGTGGAGAGTAGAAAATTTTCTATGCTTGTGGATCATGAAAAGAATGCTTTAGGTGTTGGTTATATTGTTGAATTCATTCATGATGCTACTGAAAATTATTATGAGGGAGGAACATATGCTTGTAGGAATTGCAATAATGTCAAGTTTCCTCTTTATATGCTTAAATTCTTGAAGTTATGCTTGTTGTACCATCCTATGCTAGTTGATTATTGTTCCCATAAGTTGTTTGCTAACAAAATCCCTATGCATAGGAAGTGGGTTAGACTTAAATGTGCTAGTCATATGCTTCAAGATGCTCCCGTTATGTTTCAATTCTTATCTTTTATGTGAGCATCATTGTCATCATCATGCCTAGCTAAAAGGCATTAAAGAAAAGCGCTTGTTGGGAAACAACCCAATATTTATCCCTACTATTTTTGTGTGTCCACATGATTATGCTACTGTAGTAATCATGTTTTATAGCTTTTGTTTCAATAATGTGCCAAGTAGAACCTTTGGGAAGACTTGGGTGAAGTTTATGTGATCTTGCTGTGAAAAACAGAAACTTTAGCGCTCACGAGATTAGCTGCCATTTTTTACTGGAGAGTGATTTTAGGTTGATTCTTTTTGCAGATGATTAATAGACAAATTTCTCAGGTCCAGAAATTTATTTCATAATTTTTGGTGTTCCAGAAGTATACGTTTTATATATATTACTACAGACTGTTCTGTTTTTAACAGATTCTGTTTTCTATGTGTTGTTTGCTTATTTTGATGAATCTATGAGTAGTATCGGAGGGTATGAACCATAGATAAGTTGGATTAAAGTAGATATTACACCAATATGAATTTAGAATGAGTTCATTACAGTACCTAAGTGGTGGTTTTATTTTCTTATACTAACGGAGCTTACGAGTTTTGTGTTGAGTTTTGTGTGGTTGAAGTTTTCAAGTTTTGGGTAAAGATTCGATGGACTATGGAATAAGGAGTGGCAAGAGCCTATGCTTGGGGATGCCCAAGGCACCCCAAGGTAATATTCAAGGACAACCAAGCAACTAAGCTTGGGGATGCCCCGGAAGGCATCCCCTCTTTCGTCTTCGTTCATCGGTAACTTTACTTGGAGCTATATTTTTATTCACCACATGATATGTGTTTTGCTTGGAGCGTCATTTTCTTTTGTTAGTCTTTGATTTCTGTTAGTTAGAATAATGTTTTGCATCTTTAGTTTCAATAAAGAAGTCAAGGATAGCCTTTGCCATGCTTATTTTGCTAGTTTGCATGTTGCTGTTTGAAAACAGAAAGTTTACCGCTGTTGCAAAAATTCCCTAGAAAAGTAAGAGCATGGTCTAACGTTGAATCTTTTTGCATATTGAGCTCTGATAAATTTATTACAGTGGGAATTTTAGTTCATAATTTTTGGAGTCAGGGAAGTATTGATACTCTTGCATTCTTTACAGACTATACTGTTTTGACAGATTGCTATTATGGTCGCATTGTTTGCATATGTTTGCTTGTTTAATGATTCTATTTGATGATAGGAGTATTAAATATGCAGAGGCATTTAGTATGCAATGTTGAATAATAATTTAAGTGATTTGTTACAGTAGAAAATGATAAGGTTTTTCATTGGTTTATACTAACCTATCTCACGAGTTCTTGTTGAGTTTGTTGTGAATGAAGCTTTTGATAAAAAGAGAAACCATGATATGAGAGGAATTAAGGAGACACAAAAGCTCAAGCTTGGGGATGCCCAAGGCACCCCAAGATAATATTTCAAGAAGTCTCAAGCATCTAAGCTTGGGGATGCCCCGGTAGGCATCCCACCTTTCTTCTTCAACAACTATCGGTTAGTATCGGTTGAGCCTAAGTTTTTGCTTGTTCACATAAGTTGTGCTATCCTTGCAATGTAGTTTTCTTTAGCTTTGCTTTTTGTTTGAATAAGTACCAAGATCTGAAATTCTTAAATGAGAGAGAGTCTTCACATAGTTCCATAATTATTTAGCTACTCATTGATCTTCACTTATATCTTTTTGGAGTAGCTTTTCATTTACTCGTGTGCTTCACTTATATCCTATGAGTAAATGGTTGAATAAGTTGATTGTCATAAATCTGAAATTATATATGTTTCATTTGCTTATCCCATGGGGAGTAATGACTTCACGTCTAAGAAGTAGAGGTTGTAAATTTATTAACAGTTAGCAAGCATTGTATTAGTCATTTGAACAATTCATGAAAGAATATTGAAGGAAGAGAGATTTCACATATAAATATATTATCATAGACATCTTTCATAATTGGGAGCACTCATTAAGTATTACATGCTAAAGAGTTGATGTTGGACAAGGAAGACAACTTAATGGGTTATGTTTTCTCGCATCTCAGTTAAAGTATATTGTCATGGATCATTCAAACATGTTGAGCTTGCCTTTCCCCCTCATGCTAGCCAAAATTCCTAGCACCAAGTAGAGATACTACTTGTGCTTCCAAATATCCTTAAACCCAGTTTTGCCATGAGTGTCCACCATACCTACCTATATGCGGTATTTACCTGCTGCCCAAGTAAATTTGCATGTGCCAAACTCTAAACCTTCAAATTATAATCTGTTTTGTATGCCCGAATTGCTCATGTAGCAACTAGGGGCTGTCGATGTCTTCCATGCTAGGTGGGTTATTCTCAAGAGGAGGACTCGCTCCTCATTCACGAGAAAGTGGCGTAACCGGATGCCCAGTCCCATGATCCAAAAAGATCAAAGCAAATCAAAATAATTAAACAAAACTCCCCCAGGATTGTTGTTAGTTGGAGGCACTCGTTGTTTCGAGCAAGCCATGGATTGATGCTTGTTGGTGGTTGGGGGAGTATAAATTTTTACCATTCCGCCTATAATGTATGTGGTATGGAAGATATTGGGAACTCTTGGTTGTTATGTTGACAATGTGATCATACCTCTCAAAATTATTTATCTCTATTTTAAAAATTGAGCTCTGGCACCTCTGCAAATCCCTGCTTCCCTCTGCGAAGGGCCCGTATTTTACTTTATGCAAGAGTCAAGGTGATCTTCACCTTTCCCTTTTTCATTTTATCCTTTGGCAAGCACTTCATAGTGGGGTGATCCTGATATATATATCCAATTGGATGTACGTTAGCATGAACTATTATTGTTGACATCACACAAAGGTGAATAAGTTCGGAGGCAACATTATAAGCCCCAATCTTTCTCTGTGTCTGATTAAAACTTCATAACCACAAGTATTGCGTGAGTGTTAGCAATTGTAGAAGACTATATGATAGTTGAGTATGTGGAATTTTCTATTCATGAAAATAAGATGAATTGCAATTGTTTTGATGCCTAACAATGAAGTTTGCTAGTTTTCAAGAATGTTTATGGTCTATGCCTTGATATGTGAATTGCTTGTCACTTTATCGTGAGAAGTTTTATGAGATGAACTACTGTTGTGACATATAATCATGCTAGAAACGGTGATTGAAATTATCATTCATCAAACTTGTGCACCTTCCAGCATTCACACTTCATAAATTCTTTCTTTTATCATTTACCTACTCGAGGACAAGTAGGAATTAAGCTTGGGGATGCTGATACGTCTCCAACGTATCTATAATTTATGAAGCATTCATGCTATATTACAATGTGTTTTGAATGATTATGGGCTTTATTATACACTTTTATATTATTTTTGGGACTAACCTATTAACCGGAGGCCCAGCCCAGATTTGCTGTTTTATGCCTATTTCAGTATTTTGAGGAAAAGGAATATCAGACGGAGTCAAAACGAAACGAAATCAACTGGAGAAGTTATTTTTGGAAGGAAACCCACCTGATGGACTTGGACCCCACGTCAGAAGAGCCACGAGGCGGTCACGAGGAGGGAGGGCGCGCCCCCCCCTAGGCGCGCCCCCTGCCTCGTGGGGCCCTCATAGCTCCACCGACGTTCTCCCTGCACCCATATATACCTATGTACCCTAAAACTTCCGTAATGAAGATAGATCGGGAGTTCCGCCGCCGCAAGCCTCTATAGCCACCAAAACCAATCGGGACCCTGCTCGCACCTGCCGAGGGGGATCCCATCACCGAAGGCCATCTTCATCATCCCGGCGCTATCCATGACGAGGAGGAGTAGTTCACCCTCGGGGCTGAGGGTATGTACCAGTAGCTATGTGTTTGATCTCTCTCTCTCTCTCGTGTTCTCTCTCGTGTTCCATCTATGGCACGATCTTGATGTATCCCGAGCTTTGCTATTGTAGTTGGATCTTATGATGTTTCCCCCCCTCTACTCTCTTGTGATGAATTGAGTTTCCCCTTTGAAGTTTGCTTATCGGATTGAGTCTTTATGAGAACACTTGATGTATGTCTTGCCGTGATTATCTGTGGTGACAATGGGATATCATGTGCCACTTGATGTATGTTTTGGTGATCAAATTGCGGGTTTCGTGACACTTGGGAACCTATGCATAGGGGTTGGCACACGTTCTTGACTCTCCGGTAGAAACTTTGGGGCACTCTTTGAAGTACTTTTATGTTGGTTGGATGAATCTGAGATTGTGTGATGCATATCGTATAATCATGCCCACGGATACTTGAGGTGACAATGGAGTATCTAGGTGACATTAGTGTTTTGGTTGATTTGTATCTTAAGGTGTTATTCTAGTACGAACTCTTTTATAGATCGATCCGAAAGAATAGCTTTGTGGTGGTTTCGTACCCGACCCTAATCTCTACGTTTGTTCTCCGCTATTAGTGGCTTTGGAGTGACTCTTTGTTGCATGTTGAGGGCTTTTCATATGTTCTATCTATGTTATTATTGTTGAGAGAACTTACACTAGTGAAAGTATGAACCCTAGGCCTTGTTTCCTATCATTGCAATACCGTTTACGCTCACTTTTACCGCTTGTTACCTTGCTGTTTTTATTATTTCAGATTACAAAAACCTATATCTACTATCTATTTTGCACTTGTATCACCATCTCTTCGCCGAACTAGTGCACCTATACAATTTGCCATTGTATTGGGTGTGTTGGGGACACAAGAGACATTTTCTTATTTGGTTGCAGGGTTGCTTGAGAGAGACCATCTTCATCCTATGCCTCCTATGGATTGATGAACCTTAGGTCATCCACTTGAGGGAAATTTGCTACTATCCTACAAACCTATGCACTTGCAGGCCCAACAACGTCTACAAGAAGAAGGTTGTGTAGTAGACATCAAGCTCTTTTCTAGCGCTGTTGCCGGGGAGGTTAGCGCTTGAAGGTATATCTTTAGATCTTGCAATCGAATCTTTTTGTTTCTTGTTTTAGCACTAGTCTAGTTTATAAAAGAAAACTACAAAAAAATGGAGTGGAGTTTGTCTCATACGCTTCACCTTTTTAATATCTTTCGTGAGTATGATGGAAAGGATAATTGTGCTCAAGTGCTAGAAGAAGAAATCTATAGAATGTTTGGTACTAAATTTTTGAATGATGAGCATGATTGCAATGTTGTTAGTATGAATTCCTTGAATATCCATGGCGCTAATGATATGCAAAGCCACAAGCTTGGGGAAGCTATGTTTGATGGAGATGATATTTTTTGTCCCCCAAGCTTTGATGAGCAAATTTACTATGATGAAAGCATGCCTCCTATCTATGATGATTATTGTTTAATTGGGATTTGAGTTGGAGGAACCTTCTCAAATATTGGTACAACTTGGGAGTAGTAAATAAATTTATTCCTTTGTTGTAGGGAAAAACTAGCTTTATGCAAAACCTTAAACTTAGAGCCTCCACCAGCCAAATATTGCATGTAGATATAGTTCTTACATTCATTGCATTACAACGTAACTCTGCCAGCATATTCAATGTGCTGACCTATACGGCTGCAACGTCTCATGTTGCAGACTACTCAGACGACGAATAAGGTGTGATAGGTCGTTGTCGTGCACTCAGCTATGCTGTTGGAGTTGATGGACTCATTTACCTTTGAAGCTTCCGCAGTTATTTAGTTTAGATGGCCTTCAGCCATATTATTTGTGTAACCATACTCTTTATGATGACCTCGATGTAATAAGTGTGTGATTGAACTTTGCTATAATTCCTCAAGTATTGTGTGTGTGTCAGCATTACCGATCTAGGGATGACACTTAAGGACAGAGACTTCAGTCCACTGGGATCGTGGTTGCTACAGGACGCCGAAGCCTTAGCGGCCTTTAAGCACAGCGTCCGTGATGAATGGCTCGCTCGACACCTTGGGCGGGAATAGCCGAGGACCATGGAAGCCTTAACGGCACTCATGACCTGCTTCTACGCGGGCGAAGACAGCTGGTTGGCTCGTCGAAGCAACAGCTCAGGCGACCCCGGCACCTCCGAAGTGCGGGACAGCAATGGTAAACATCGCCGTAATAAAAACAAACGTCGGAATAACAACAATGACGAGGCAGACGATACGACAGTCAATGCCGGATTCAGCGGTCCTAAGTCCGGTCAATGGAAGAAACCTTTCAAAGGCAACAAAGACGGGCCATCCAGCTTGGATAAAATACTCAAGAGACCATGTCAGATTCATGGCACACCCGATAAGCCTATGAACCACACCAACATGAGTTGTTGGGTTTTCAAACAGGCCGGTAAGTTAAATACCGAACACAAGGGGAAAGGGCCTCCTAGTGAAGACGATGACGAGCCCCGTCAACCGAATACCGGGGGTCAGAAGCAATTTCCCCCCAAGGTGAAGACAGTGAACATGATATATGGCACTCATACCCCCAAAAGGGAGCAGAGACACGCATTGTGGGACGTCTATGCCGTAGAGCCTGTCGCTTCCAAGTTTAACCCATGGTCAGCCTGTCCGATCACTTTTGATCACAGGGACCACCCAACCAGTATCCGTCACGGGGGTTTGGCCGCCCTAGTTCTTGATCCAATCATAGACGGATACCACCTCACTAGAGTTCTTATGGACGGAGGGAGCAGTCTCAACTTGATCTATCAAGATACTGTTCGTAAGATGGGGATCGACCCATCACGAATCAAGCCTAGTAACACTACCTTTAAAGGTGTGATACCAAGAGTGGAGGCCCGTTGTACAGGCTCAATCATACTAGAAGTAGTATTCGGCTCCCTAGATAACTTCCGCAGTGAAGAGTTAATTTTCGACATCGTCCCTTTCCATAGTGGCTATCATGCACTGCTCGGACGAACTGCTTTTGCCCGCTTCAACGCGGTCCCGCATTATGCTTACTTGAAGCTCAAAATACTTGGACCTCGTGGTGTTATTATAGTCAATGGTAATATGGAGCGCTCACTCTGTACTGAAGAGCACACCGTGGCCCTCGCAGCCGAAGTGTACAACGGCCTTATCAAGCCAAACAATTCGCCGGCCAACAAATCCAACGACGTATCCAAATGGGTCCGGTCCGCGCATAATATCAATAAGTCAACGGATCCGGACCTTGATTAGCAGTTTGGCCTCCGCCGATCGCCCCACCAGGTCGCGGCTTATGTACCACGCGTACATAATTACGCACTAAAAATTCCTTGGGCGGCACCGGAGGCACACTGCGGAACAGGTCCATTACATGGCTTGACCATAATTGGACCGCAAATATCCTTTTTTTATTTTAACACAGGTTCATTAAGAGCCCTACTTACAGGATGGTTGTCGTAGGAGACCCTTTTAAGGTGGGCGCGTTCCGAACCATCAAATACTCCTCTCAAAGGACTCGCTACTAAGGAGAAAAGGCACAGACGTGCGGCAGGGCACCATTGGAATTTCTTTTCCGAACTATGATTTTTAGGCCCTGTGTTAGACTTTCCCTTATGTAAAATCTTTTCCTTTTTTCTTTGGGCATGTAATATGACCCCAATATTGAATGACATTGCCTATCATCGACATATCAATAAAGATATAAAGGGCACAGATTCTTATCACCTTCTTGGTTGGGTTTTTGGATTTTTTTCCCTTGTCATCCGCGCTCCCCCTTACGTTTGACTGGCATATGTGGCTTGACACGGCCTTCATACCAGGGGCTGTCTTCGGCCCCGCTAAATTCTTAAGTCCGAACACCCATAGGGAACTCTTTGGAGTCCCGGATATTGCATTATATGCATCTACTCCGAATCATGTCTTTGGTCTATAGTTGGGTTGCCCGGCTCCTATCTTTGTCACCTTACGTTCCGCAAGTTCGGCTAAGGTAGTAAAGGGAGAACTATTGTGATTGTATTTCCGGTTCGTCCGGTCGAGTACCTCAGTAGAGAAAGCCGAAAATTGACTGTCATGATAAGCGAGAGCGGATCAGCGATCCGTTGACTTAGTGTTATACTATGAATTGTTTGCGATTTATGCCGTGTTATACGAGAGGCTGGATTTTTTGACCAGCCATGTTGCAAAGGCACCACACTCCAGATTGCCGATCATGCAACGAGGGGCTGGTACTTAGCACCTCCAATGGACTCTTATGGCTAAAGTGAAAGTACTAACGCCGCATAGTCTGATTGCCTGGTTCACTCCGCAAGACGCCTCCTACATCGGACCAAGACGTTGGATAAAGTGCGGTCATGCGGTCCTGAACACCCCTGTACCATCTACGTGGGGCCTGAAGCTGACAACTGGTAAACTTTCAGACATATAAACAACAAAATAGGAGGATAAACTGATAATAAAGCATAATCATAACTACCATACATTACGAGTTCATTACATAACTCTTACAACCGGACACAACTACTCAAATATTATGTCCTTGGAGCACTGGCCTTCTACAATACGGGCTCCCTCGAGGACCTCGTTGAAGTACCTCTCCGGTTGCTGGTGCTCCTTGCCCTCAGGTGGCTCTGCAGTGGCAATCTCGGTGGCTTTCATCTTTGCCCACTGAACCTTCACACGGGCAAAGGACATCCGAGCACCCTCAATACAGGATGACCGCTTAAGGGCATTAATCCGAGGAAGCACTTCCACCAGCCTCTTCATGAGCCCGAAGTGGCTGCTGGGTACGGCTTTCACCAGCCACAGATGGACTATTACGTCCTTCATGGCCAGGCCGACCACCCTATGCAGCCTAGACAGCTGCTTCATCTGGTCGCTCAGGGGCACTGGAAGCTCCGGCGCAAGATACTACGACCAGAACAGCTTCTCTCCTGAGTTCCCCTCCTCGGCTTGGAAGAATGCGGCGGCGGCCGCAATGCTCCTTGGCAAGTCGGCTAAGGCGTCTGGAGAACTCTGAACTCGAGTTAGTAAAATATATCTTCTACTAGCATACCTACTATGCATAATAAAGGCCTTACTAGTCGCAATCCGCCTTGCCTCTTGGATCTCTTGGCGATCGTCCTGGGCATCAGCCCGGGCTTCCTTTAGGCTCTCATGGGCTTTGGTGAGCTCGAAGGCCTGTTTCGAACTCGTCTTCTCTAAGGACTCGCATCTAGCAATGGCATCCTTGAGCTCTTTTTCAACCTCACCCACCTGCGCCTCATGTCATTGATGGGTGGTCTGCTCCTCCTCTAAGCTTTTGGCTGCCTCGTCTGCGGCCGCCTTGCTCGCCTCCGCCTCCTTCTTCGCTTCGGCGAGGGTGCTTTTGAGGGACTCGACCTCATCGACGCCAACTGCGAGCATAGTTAAAACATTTTCAGTCTATTTTAAATGACTAACACATATACAATTGAGATATGTACTCAATGCATGCATACCTTGCGTCTCCTCAAACCGCTTATTAATCCGGACAACCTCTTCATCTGCCAGCTGCAGTTTCCGAGTAAGTTCGGAAACTTCGGCGGACTGGGCGCTCACCACCAGCAGGGAAGCCTGTTGCACAATAGAGTGTCACCTCTTATGAACACTATGTGATCCTCTGTCCGGCTTCACCAAAACCGGACAGAGTCTCAGGGGCTACTATCTATACACATGGATATTCCTTTATTAAAATTGGTTAGAAAATTATACCTCGAGGCCTGTTAATAGGCTGGTAAAAGCTTCATTTAGTCCACTCTTGGCAGACTGAATCTTCTCAACCACCATACCCATCGGGGTACGATGCTCCTCCACGACGGAAGCACGACGAAGTGCTTCCGCCAAAGTATCCGGCGCCTCCGCATTGATGGAGGCTGCCGGTGGAGTTGATGCTCCCCCCTCCTTTAAAGGGGGTCGCTTGCCTGATTCCGAAGCCGTATGGGTCTCTGGAATAGTGTTCGGCTGGGGGCCGGATTGTTCATGGCACCCGTCATCAGTCTCCATGGGGGTTGGTCCTCCGATGTCTTCGGCAGCGGAGGTATTACCCTCTGGCGCCGTCCTGACGGCCTCCTGCACCTCTCCATGGCCTGGAGAGGCTCTTCGGGACAAGACTTCAGTGTCATTCGGAGCGATTGGTGGGGAGGCCCGCGGGGGCGTCTCGCTCTCCACCATCCATGGATCTGGCGAATTCCTCGGAGATGATAGTTGAGGGAGATCGCGGGCCGGACTGAAAAAAATGATATAATACATTAAAAAACTACAATCATAAACGCCGATGTATGCAAGGCATCCTGAGATACTTACGATTCGGCTAGGGGCTTCGACCTGCGTCGATGCCCGGGGATGACTTCGTCATCCGAATCTGTGTCGTCCGTGAGGGATACCCTCCCCCTTTTGGATGCCTCCGCTTCTGGGTCTACGGAAGCCTCCCTTTTCTTCCTCCTCCCCTTTGGGGGAGAATCACTCTCTTCCTCCTCCTCCTTTTTGTCTTCATCCCCCTTGTGGGAGGAAAGGGCTTCGGAATCCCCAGACATAGTGTCTGGAGGACCTTTACGGCAGGGGTCATTTTTGGCCTCCTTGCCCTTCTTCTTGGTTTTCTTCTCTGGCGCCTCGTACGGCGGCCGGAACCAGCATCCTCGTCAGCAGAGGATCAGCTGGGTTTTTGAGCAGCAGAGCCGAACACTTGATCCGCTCCGCCTTCTTTGTCCAGCCCTGTTTAAAGTATGAAAGTCTCAATACACCCTTGTGATTTTTGAACTAAGTTATGCTCGGAAACTAAAACTTACTAGGGAGGCTGGGTGAGTACAGTCGAGGCCGATTTTAGCCGTCTCCGGTCACGACTTCTAGGCCTTGAAAAGAAGCCTCTAGATATCTTCGTGCATCATGTCGAAGAATCGCTGCAGGGTCCGCGGCCCTTCCAGATTGAACTCCCACATATGGAGAGGCCGGTGCTGGCAAGGAAGGGTCCGGCGGAATAGCATCACCTGAACCACGTCAGTGAGGCTGGTGTTCTTTGCTATCATATTTTTGATGCGTTTATGCAGCAGCGTCACCTTGTCGGCCGACCCCCAGTCTAGACCCTTGTTGATCCACGACATGAGCCGCATTGGGGGTCCGGATGTAAACTTAGGAGTGGTCGCCCAGTTGGTGACGTGAGGTTCAGTGACGTAGAACCACTCCTGCTGCCATATCTTCATAGTTTCCATGAAAGCCCCTTTGGGCCAGGTGACATTGGGGAGTTTGCTCACCATCGCGCCTCCATAGTCTGCATGCTGCCTGTCCACATCTACTTTTCCAAACACCTTTACCCTTTTCTTGGACTCCAACTTGCATGATTTGAATGGAACTAACCCGGACTGATGTTGTTTTCAGCAGAACTGCCATGGTGTTATTTTTGTGTAGAAATGAAAGTTCTCGGAATGACCTGAAAATCCACGGAGACACGTTTTGGAATTAATAGAAAATATTGGCGAAAGAATCAACATCAGGGGGCCCACACCCTGTCCATGAGGGTGCATGCCCCCCTGGGGCGCGTGCCTCCACCAACCTCAACCCCAACTCCATATATTCACTTTCAGGAAGAAAAAAAATTAGAGAGAAGGATTCATCGCGTTTTATGATACGGAGCCGCCGCCAAGCCCTAATCTTCCTCGGGAGGGCTGATCTAGAGTCCATTTGGGGCTCCGGAGAGGGGAATCCGTCGCCATCGTCATCATCAACCATCCTCCATCACCAATTTGATGATGCTCACTACCGTGCGTGAGTAATCCCATCGTATGCTTGCTGGACGGTGATGGGTGAAGGAAATATGGCCTAGGGGCAATAATAAAGTTATTCTCTATTTCCTTAATTCATGATAAATGTTTAATATTCATGCTAGAATTGTATTAACCGGAAACTTAGTACATGTGTGAATACATAGACAAAACTTATAGTCCCTTGTATGCCTCTACTAGACTAGCTCGTTAATCAAAGATGGTTAAGTTTCCTAACCATAGACATGTGTTGTCATTTGATGAACGGGATCACATCATTAGGAGAATGATGTGATGGACATGACCCATCCGTTAACTTAGCATTATGATCGTGTTAGTTTCATTGCTAGTGCTTTCTTCATGACTTATACAAGTTCCTCAGACTATGAGATTATGCAACTCCCGAATACCGCAGGAACACTTTGTGTGCTACCAAATGTCACAACATAAAAGGGTGATTATAAAGGTGCTCTACAGGTGTCTCCACTACAAAAAAAAGACACATCCGTGACATTTTGGGCCGAATGAATTTTTTTCTGTCATACATATGACACTTCTATGACGTTAATTATGACAAAACCCGGTATCATCATAGATGTGGTGGGCTCCTACTTCTATGACAAAAAATAATGACAGAAAATTGGATTTTCGTCCTGGCGGCCGGAGACGAATCGCATGACATTCTTTGCGCCGCCCATGACGAAAAAACCGTGGTAGAAGCGAGGGAGGAAAATTTCGGGAGTTGCGGCTACGGTGGGAGGTCGGGGCGGAGCGATGTGCGTTTCTCGTCATGTACGCTGCAGCGTGTGTGAGGCGTTGGCTCTAATCAACCCGAAGCGAGGCATTGGGCTCTAATCAACCCGGCGGACAGACCGCAGTTACGCGTTCTCGAACCCGAGCGATCGATCGATGGTCATTAATCGAACCCGATGGAGCGATTCTTCGCTCTCGCCGCAAACCAAGCCGATCGATTGATGAACAAAGTGAGCGCTATGGGGGTTTGGATGAACAGTGAGCGGTGGTGTTGCCTCTGGATGAACAGGAACCCGTGGTGTGGAGGGCTGGATGAACAGTAGACGGTGGAGGGGTGGCCGTGGAGGGGTGGTTGAACAGGACCCCGTGGTGTGGAGGGCTAGATGAATAGTAGATGGTGAAGGGGTGCCCGTGGAGGGGTGGTTGAACAGTAGCCGGTGGAGTAGCGCGCGGTGGAGGCTGGATGAACAGGAGCCCGTGGAGGCTGGAGGAGGTCGACGGTAGCCCGTGGAGGCTGGAGGAGGTCGACGGTAGCCCATGGAGGCTGGAGGAGGTCGATGGTGGAGATGAACAAGATCCGTGGAGTCCTGCTTTGCGGTATGCCACACCCTCCCGGCGAACAAGACCCCGCCACAGAAGCGCCCAACACAAGTCTGCTTTCGTCCGCTTTTGCGATACGCCACACCCTCCCGATCAACAGACCCTTGTTTCGACCGTAGGAGGTCCGCTTCTCCGCTTTTGCGGTACGCCACACCCTCCCAATCAATAGGACCCCGCTTCACCATAGGAGGTCCGCTTTCTCCGCTTTGCGGCACGCCAGCCCTCCCGATCAACAAGACCCGCTTTAACGTGGCGGTCGAACACAAGGCCATTTCCTCCGCCAGTGCGGTATGCCAGCCTCGCTTCATCGCTGTTCCGCCCAAGCCGGTTGGCTCCCACGCGCTTCGCTTCCTCGATGAACACGACGCATTCCGCTGCTTCCCCATGAACACGACGCATTCCGCTCCCGGCGAACACGACGCATTCCGCTGCCTCCCCATGAACATGACGCATTCCATTGCCTCCCCATGAACACGAGCCCTCGCCAGACGTATGCGCGACTAGGCGTTCGAGACCCGCCCAGATGTACACATACGCGGCAGATTTTCTTTCTTGCACCCAACCCGCCAGACGACGCAGTACATGCTACGCGGCGCCTCTACTACGACACGTGCGGCGCCTCTACAACGACCAAGATGTACGCATATCGCTATGCGACGAATGACAACACTACGTGCGCTTGACCGGTGGGTCCCGACCGCCGCACTTCCTTGCGTGTGAAAATGTAGCTGGTGGGTCCCAACAGTCAGAGGGGCGAATCAATTTTTTTTGCCCGGACGCACTTCCTTGCGTGCAAAGGTGTAGCTCGTGGGTCCCAGCAGTCAGGGGGGAAACTTTTTTTCGTGAAATACGATGGCCCGTCCGATGGGTCCCCGCTGTCAGGTGGAGGAATAATTATTTTCCGCGTAATAAGGAGGCACTTCCGTGCTGCGGCCGTGTACCCAGCTGTCAGCCTCTCCACATACAGTCCATGTCTGATGGAAATCTTTCCTTGACCACATTGACCACGTTGCACCGAGAGCTCCAGGGCAGTGGACGACGGCGAGGCCTAGGAATGGGACGACGGGGAGCCGGGGAAGACGCGGCAGTGGAAGCCCGTGCCGAGAGGAGTACGAGGGTTCACTGGTTCGGCTGCGGTGTGAGGCTGCCGTCGCCGCAGGGCTTGGCCAGCGGTGGGAATAGTAGGGGGCAGTGAGGCCTCCGCGGCAGCACATCCGGCCACGGGAGGCAGGAGCATGCGGCACGACTGGCGCTGCTTTGGGCGGCTGGAGCAAGAAGACCAGAGGTTGAAGAAGCACTACGGCCGTTGGATGGACATCGTACGGTCACTGGAGCTAGAATTGTTTATATTGACTAAGTTGACAAAGCCCTCCGTCCTCGTCAACTTAGTAGGCCAACAAGTCAGCCTGCCACCAAGGTGGGTCCCAGCTAGCCGGGGTATTCATTCTTTGTGCGTAATAAGGAGGCACTTCCGGTGGGTCCGAGCTGACAGCAGGGGGAACGTTTTTCACAAAATACGGTGGCTGTCGGGTGGGTCCCAGCAGTCGTGGGCAAACGTTTTTTCACGAAATATCGTGGCCCGTCCGTGGGTCCTCGCCGTCGTGGAGGAATAATTATTTTCGGTAATAAGGAGGCACTTCCTTGCGGCCGTCGTGGACCCAAATATCGACCTCTCCATGTACAGTATTCTTCCGATGGAATTCGGTCGTTGACCACATTGACCACGCCGCGCCGAGAGCACCACGACGGTGGACGACGGCGAGGCCTAGGAAGGGGACGTCGCGGAGCCGGGAAAGACACGGCAGTGGATGCCCAAGCGGAGAGGAGTACGAGGGTTCACTGGTTCGGCTGCGCTGCTGTCGCCGCAGAATAACAGGGGGTGTGGCTGAGTGGAGTGGAGGGATGGCCTGGCCAGCGGTGGGAGTAGTATGGGGGTGGTGAGGCCTCCGCAGCAGCACAACCGGCCACGGGATGCAGGAGCAGGCGGCACGACCGGCGCTGCTTTGGGTGGCTGGAGCAAGAAGACCAGAGGTTGAAGAAGCACTATGGCCGTTGGATGGACATCGTACGGTCAGTCGAGCTAGAATCGTGCATATTGACTAAGTTGACAAAGCCCTTCGTCCCCGTCAACTTAGTAGGCCCACTATACTGGGTCCCAGCTAGCAGGGGGAGTATTCTTTGGGCGTAATAAGGAGGCACTTCCTTGCGTGCGAAGATATAGCTGGTGGGTCCGAGCTGTCAATGGCAGTAACGTTTTTTTCGCGAAATACAGAGGCCCTTTCGGTGGGTCCCAGATGTCAGGTGGAGGAATCATTATTTTGCGCGTAATAAGGAGGCATTTCCTTGCGTGCGGCCATGGACCCAGCTGTCAGCCTCTCCACGTACAGTCCACTTCCGATGGATGTCGTTCATTGACCACGTTGACCAGGCCGCGCCGAGAGCACCAGGGCAGTGGACGACGGCGAGGCCTAGGAAGGGAACGACACGGAGCCAGGGAATACTCGGCAGTTATTTCCCACGCGGAGGAGTACGAGGGTTTACTGGTTCGTCTGCCGTCACCGGAGAATAACAATATGTGTGGGACTGAGGGTGAGTAGAGGGATAGCTAGGCTAGAGATGGGAGTACGGTGGGGCGGTGAGGCCTGCGCGGCAGCAGAGCCGGCCGCGGGGAGGAGCGAGCAGGTAGTCCCGCCGGCGCTTGTTTGAGCGGCTGGAGCAGGAAGAGCAGAGATTGAAGAAGCACGACGGTCGTTGGATGGACATCCAACAGTATACAGGCCATCTGTGGAAAGCCTCAAATCTGTGGAAAACAGCATACATCCCATCTGCCATTATTTCAAATAGTTTACATCCCATTTGCCAATTCTTACAGGTTTTTTTGGAGCCCATATTGTTTTTGTTAGCATTACAGCCCATATTGTGGCCACGGTTAAAAAATTATACTCCCTCCTTCCCAAAATATAAGGCGCGATTGACTTTTTACGGTCTTTGATGCACAACTTTGACCACTAATATATATCAAAGTATATGGATTGAACATGTATAAATGACATTGCTGTATTTGTCTTGCAAAGCAATTTTATTTCATATGTATGTATAATAATTTTATAGACATATAATACATGAAAAATATAGTCAAAGTTGTGCAACGAAGACCAGAAAAGTCAAACCGTGCCTTATATTTTGGGAAGGAGGGAGTACGAAATTTTGCATATGTCGGTGCAGTCTAAGCTATTTTTAATCCCGAAATTTCGAGTCACATTCAGACTGATTTTAAAAATAAATGTATATCAATATAAAATCCAATAAATTGTCCACCCATAAAAATCAATGCAATTTAAAATCTCGAAATGAAAAAAAAGATATTTGAAACTAATTGCCGGTTTGATGTGTTTTAAAAATGTACAACCCATTTCTCATTATTGATAGGCTATTTTCTCGCCAAATTAATGAAGCTCTCCTCGCCTAGCCCAACAGCCCGATAAAGTGACTTACTTGACAAATCACAAAAAACTGGCTAGCCATTTTCAAAAAGAAAAAAACTATCGGGCTGGTCTGTGGTAACATAAAAGAAAAGGCTGTCTAGACAGCCGAGTTTCCCTTTAGCCCAGTTGACACCCCTCGCTTCATCACAAAAACATATTAGATAAATGCCACTCCAATTATGGTGTTTCATAAAAATGCCACTGCAATTTCCAAACTTTGAAAAATGCCACTGCAATTTCCAAACATTGAAAAATGCCACTGCAATTTTTGCAAACTTTGAAAAACGCCACTGCAGTTTGCAAACTTTGAAAAACGCCACTCCAGACTTCAAAAAATGCCACTAGAAATGGCATGAAATGACATTTTTCAAAATTTGGAAATTGCAGTGGCATTTCTCGGAGGCATTCATCAAATTGACCCAAAACAAAAATAACTGGGTGAGCTGCTGGGTCCCTGGTGTCAACCGCCACAGTAATTCTCTCGCTTATTGACTACGCTGACAATGGCATGGGACCCAGATGTCGAATCCACTAGGAGGAGCCATTTTTTATTGGCTTGAAATAAGGAGGCACTTGCTTGCGTCTCGCCATGACCTTGGCGGGTCCTCGCATCATCCTCTTCACGCATAATCATCTCCCGATTGTGTACGCCAACTTGCTAGGCCCACAAGTCAGCCTCTAAACCCGTGGAGGACAAATACAACCCATTTAAAAAAATAAGAGCCCATTCCATACGCTCAAACGGAAAGTTCAACATTCGAGCAAAGTAATGTGTCCGATCCACATATAGAGTAATCGAACTTCCATGTTGACAACCATCATAGCCAAGTTAACTATCTACTCCCACTAGACAATTACTAACTTACTCTTAGCTAACTAGACGATGCCGGCGGTACACGCTAAACGCCGCACCGGCGTCCTCAAGCCGCCTCGGACTTGCTGAGAGGTGCGATAGGGCTGCGTTGCTCACGCTGCTTGGCCATTTCCATGCCGGCGTGGTCCACCGAAGCTTCGGCTTCCAAGCGGGAAACCCACTTGACGAGCTGGTAGTAAAAATCGGCGTCGCGAACGTGTGCGTGCCCGACAGCCTCCAGGGCTATTTGCCGGGCGCCGGCCTCCATGTAGTCGGCCCAGCTTGCGGGCGCTCGCCGCGACTCAGAGCGCCGGTCTTGCTGCTGCTCCATGTCCCGCGCGGTGCAAATCGGCGATACGCTGCTCCTCCGCCAGGCGGTCGCGCTCCAACAACTCCTGCTCCTCCGCCATGCGGTCGCGTTCCAACAACTTCTTGATCTGCGCATTGCCATCTAAAGACAGATAGAATGCCTCCTCCCTCCGTCTGCCTTCCGGTGAAAAACCGAACACTAGTTCCGGCGGTGACCGCCTCCGGCGTCGCCTACCGCGGATGGGCGGGGGCATGACGGACGTGGCGAGCGACGTCAGGCTGGTGGGGGCTTATGAGGATATGGCGAGTTGGGTCACGGTGGCACTGGAGAATGCCGGGAAACAGTACTTATCGGGGGAAGGTAGCGCGACGGTCATCGAAATTCAATGCCGTGGAAAACTAGGTAAACTGAAATTATGAATGTGCCGTCCCATCCCGTCTGGGTCGCATGCCGGCATGGTGGTCAAACGAGTGCACGAATCATCTCCCTCCTTGTCAATAATGATTTCATGGATTTAAAAAGCCCGCGGCAATTAAAGCGTATCTTTTTTCGCATCAGTTAGCTGCCTTAATTACGGCCGGCTGCATGCAGGCACTCTGAATGGCTCGCATGGAGTACACGAAGCAGCATGCAACAAGTTGCAGCCGAGGGCACGCATGCAACCACTTAAATCGCTGGAATTAATTAGGCTTAAACTTCTGCATGCCGTTAATTATTGCCATGCCTTGGTCTTGCTGCTTTGCTCACGGGACTAATAAACCCGGACGGAGGGAGTACCTTGGTTGGTGAGAGGTTTGAATTAAGCCCTGCAAACCGGAAAGGAGGTACTAGTACGTGCGTGATCCGCTATTTATTCGTGTAGGATCGAGTAGGTCATTTCTTGAATTGAGCCCTGCAAACCGGAAAGGAGGTAGTACGTGCGTGATACGCTATTTATCCGTGTAGGATTGATAGTGTAGCTTGTCAGTTTCTTCGGAGGTAGGCATTTTTATCCGTGTAGGATCGATAGTGTAGCTTGTCAGTTTCTTCAGAGGTAGGCATTTTTATTCAAAAAACTGCCACTTCGCATCTTGCATCGCAAATAAAACTGCCAGGTGTGCATTTGTAGGCTAGCTAGTGATCGATCCGTAACTTGTAAACACTGAGCAAACAGAAAAAAGTAACCGTTAATGCATCTCAATGATTCACAGATCATATACATATATGTAGCTCCAAAAGCAAAGATCAGCCACTTCGGATCTTGCGTCGCAACTAAAATTAACTAGTACGATTCCCATACATAAGATCAACATGTTAATGCATCTCAATGATTCACAGATCATATACAAATATGTAGCTCCAAAAGCAAAGATCTAGAAAAAACATCTGTTCTTCCTACTAACATGGATGCTTCTCTTGGCCAACATTCAAGATGCATCGAAAGACAAATTTGTTTGTGAAGTCTACAATTCCTCTTGCAAACGTAAGTGGTTTCACCAACAAATGGAACCATGAGAATGAACCACACATGATGGAGGAACATCCATCGCAATATGATTTGGTCTTCTCGATCACACCACGAGACTATTTTCGAATACAAACTTTAACTTAGGGAAAATGATGCCCATTGTATAATCGCACCAAAGCAATGAAGCACCAAGTGTTGGCCAAGAATAGTACAATACTACTTTTCTGCAGTCCATGAAGTGACTATCCAATCTTTGTGTCTATTTTCAAATGGCAATCGCATGTAGTGACTATACTATTCTCTTGTGCGCTTCAACCAAAATTGCGGACACTTTGTTTGATTGCTAAATAGCAACGGCAGACATCTCTCGCTCGCACAAATATCAAGCAGCTAGTAAACATATACCACACCATGTTCGCAGTGATGGAAGAGGTGAAATCGATACAACCGAAATTGAGCATCCAATCATTGAATCTTGTCCTGCACCTCCAATGTAGGTCCACCCTACCAATAAATTCACATGCAAACCAGTAGTATTACTATCTAATGACAGTACAAAAAGAGTAGCAAGATAGTAGCAAACCATGTACCTTCGTAATGAACAGCTCATAGTGCCACCAATTGGATATAAAGGTTTGGAAAAAAACATGCTCCTAATGTTGAACCAGTTGGACTTTTTGTGCAGCTCCACTAAAATCGAGCGTCCCTGTTTGCATAGATATTGAAAGTGTGATTACTATAAAAGTGACACTAGTTGAAGCATAGACTCACAAATATAAGCATTCCAATTTCTTAATGGGAAAAGGTAGCAAGACTGTTTCTAACCACCTATTTGAAGGAATAAATAAAGCAACAACGGCTGATGTCAGGAAGGCATACATAGTTTTTTTTCTGAAAAACTGAGCCATTCCTGACCTTTCCTCTTCTTTTAAGCAAATTTTGTGCAGTTCTACTAAAATAAAATGCCATCACCGCCTTGACAATTTAGTTACACTGTACAAAAGGAAATGACTTAACATTACATCATGATGTTGGGTATGTAGTAGACATGCATTAGAGACAAACATACAGACCTCCTCTGATAACATAATGAACATTAATTTTAACAAAGGTGTGACTAGCTTTACCGGGATAATTTGAGCGAACTCTACATCCTTTGTTCCTTAATATAAGATGTTTTCGCGGTTCAATTTAAAGTACCCAAACATCTAGTATTTAGAAAAACAGGTAGTAGTTTTCTTGAGCACATATCTGGGAAAGCTTGCCACACTTTATTTATGTCCATACGCTAATGCAACACCATTCAATACTACAAATATACACTAATCCAAAGGGCTAGTGCAACAAGAGAGTAGTTAGTTTATTACAGGTACAAGACAATGGTTTTATCGAACAGATTTCAATAAACTCTAGCACTCGAAGGTTTCTATAAGAATTAACAATACAAAATGTAAAGGTAACAAGTTTCAAAGATTGGTATACTAGCTGTGCATGAGCATTAAACCAAATACAAAAGTCTCAAGGTAACTAGCATTATTAACTAATGATAGTATAAAAAATTGCAAACCATGTACCTCCAAGGTAAATATCATTTCAACTTGGGGACCTTAAAATTGCTATCCCAATCTTGATAATCGATCAAACATAAAAACTTGATCGAATCTAATCAAGAGAACAGCCGAGGAGGAGGTGCCCACTCTTCACCTTTCCTCTTGTCTTCATAATTGTCTGTGCGCTTTAACCAAAATAAAATGACATCACCGCTTTGGCATTTTGGTGACACTGCATAAAAAATTAACTTATCTCATGAAAGTGAGGTATGTAATCTATAAGCATTAACAAAGCAAAAAATCAAGGTAGTAACAAGTTTCATCGTTGGTATATCGGGTTGTGCAACAACATTAGAATGCCTTAGCTGAAAAATCTTTAATACATCCACAATCAACAGCTAACCTCGAAATGATCCAAAGGACATTAAATGGCACCGCTTAAATTTATCTGTGGCATTAGACCGAGAGCGCATTAGTTAAATGTGGCATCACTTTAGCAGTAGCATTGCTTGACTTGACTGGGCAAGTTATACTAACAGCAAAAAAAAAGTGGCAATAAGAGCATGGGAGGCCCATTCGACAAGGCGACCAAGACGATGTACCTCCACGGACGCAGAGTGGTGAGGGAGGTATGGTTGCCCAGAGCAACAAATATCCAGCAGCACATGTGGATTACGTCCCATTTTTGTTCTCTTTAGCCACCTTTTTCCTATGTGAAGACAACAAACCGATCGACCTGGTCATTCTCTATTGCATTGTCATGCCTTTCTACCCTTCTTCAACCAAGAGACACGAGACTGCTCCTTAGCTACTGATTTTCCCTTTTCAACCTAGATGCGGTTCGATGCCTACTCTCTTGGACAAGACATTCTCCTTCCTTTCCTTATTCAACCTGCATATGCATTAGTCTCCATGAAGTAGGGTTTTTTTAATAGTGCAAATTATGGTTTTCGCTCATGCGTGGCAAGCAGAGCAGAGGATAGCAAATTGGGAAGATGGTGGAGTGGAAAAGATCCACATGCAACGACGTGCGAGATGGGGCAATAGAACAAGGGTATGGTTCAAAAGAGGTAGCATACCCGAGGGTCGGCGGAAGTGGCTTCGCCGTGGTCGCCGCCCTCCGCACACACTACGGCAGCGATCCCGGACGGAGGCCATAGGCGCTTAGGTCCGAGAGGACGGCCTTGTCGCTGCTATGCGTGACTCGCCGCCAACGACGAAAGGCCAACGCCAGCACGTCCTTTTCTTCCCGGCGGATCTGTGACCACCGTGAGGAGGGAGAGAGGGCCATCTTTTTAGATCTCGAGAGAGGGTGGTAGTGTGAGAAGCAAGTGGGCAGCCCTTGGCAAGAAAGCACCAAGCTCCACCCTATATATCTTCTTTATACTACTAGTATTGGAGGTGGAGTAGTGGTAGAGTAGTTTATATTTTCTCTGCAGACAGCATCAGCTTAGTCGTGCTTCAAAACTGAACGGCACGCCATTAAAAAATAAAGGTCGATAACTAATGCGGCACCTCGGCCAACGCGCCGATCGCATTTTGCACGAGAAATTACACACCATGTTTCGCTGACATGTGGTCCCGCTCCACATATCGCTGAGACGACGGTGAGTAGTAGGAGTATTTCCGAACCGACGTAGGCCGGGCGCCTTCGTGAACTGTGGCAAACCGCAACCGCCCACCGACTCTTCGCCTTTCCTCTCGATTTGGAATCGCTGTCGCGACGCTCTTCCTCTCCTCCTCCATTTTCCTTCAGCCCTTCACCCTTTCTTCGCCATTGTTCGATCGTCTTCTCCATGGAGGAACAGGACGGAAACGACCCGTTATTCTTGCCCCGATCCGAAAGATGACGTGGTGGAGGAACTCATTGATCGGTGCGACGCCATCACCTCGCTAGCATGGCAGGTTCGCTCAAGCCCATTCTCGACTCAACTAATAACATCATTACAAGGAACCCAAGAGTCAAGGAGCGGTTTGATCTCCCTATCTTCTTCGCCGGGACTCGATGATCGGCGCCACACGACGGAGGCCTCGCCTGCAAGTTGATGCCGCTTGATAATGATAGGTATGATGTTAAGATGCCATCGCTGAGGGCAAGGCTTGGGCAAAGCGCAAATGGAGATTGGGTTGTTTACATTGGGTCCAATCTGCGAGTGGGAACTTGTGAATGTGTACACTCGTGACCGGTTCCACTTCCAAAAATCTCAGCAGATCGCCTAGAGGTTGAGCACACCGGTATTGTACGCACGCTCAAATACAATCATGGTGATCTGCCTTCTACGGAAGATAGCAATTTCTCGAGTCCCCAACCGCTTGGAATTACAACAACTATGAAGTTGTTGCTATCTTCGACAAGCTTGTTGCCGCCGCCGTGGTTTGACCGATGGATATTGCTCAAAAATCAGTTTCAGACACGGATGAGTACCGTGATGCAATTCAATACGAGGGCCTTGTGTTTGCTGCCACCACTGTGGCAATCGCTTTTGCATGGCATCCTCGTTGTTTCGCACGCTTGTCTTCCACCGTAATTATAATTGTTTCATCCACATGCATGCGGTTAGCAAGGCTTTAGGTCATAGTGGGAGTAACTTAGACTAGTAACATGCATATGTTACTAGTTTATGTTACTACCTCTATAGTGCATAGTATCTTAGATTAGTATCATAGGTGGTCTCATTTATTGCCATGCATGACACATAGTAGCATCACATTTATTATGTTACTAAGATTCACCTATGTTACTATAACCATCTCTCTCTTCCTTAATTGCCGCCACATAAGCATGTTTGCAGTCCCAAGTGCATGATACTACTTATGTTACCCCACTATGGCCAGCCTTACTAATTAACCTTCTTCTTGTGTTTCCAAGGTCCCGTGAACATTCCACCACCTATACTTGAAGATTTTTATAACCAAGGGGAGATGATGATGGTGATGATCACGAGCATGAGGACGAGCAGCAATACCATATACTATTTGGCGCCTGGCAACTAATTCCGATGGATCACCTCTTCTCGTGTGTATACAGCCCACTGATGATGTTACTGCTAAGGAAGCAGGTGTAGTCTCCCATGGTCGCACTCTCCAGACCTATTCCAACACCCGTTGCGTGGTATTCGGGATGGATACTAGTGTGCTAGCGCCAACTCCTTCTCCCCGGTACATGTAATTGATAGTCTTGGAGAAAACTCGCCTTCCTTGGACAAAACTATCCAATGATGGTGAAAGGCAATCCAACCGCTGTTGACACAATGTTACTACCATTTATGAGAAGCAACTATGTCTATACTCGACATTTGGGTGGTTCCTCACCCCGGCATCGATATAGTAGGCCGCTTCACCGGATGATCAGTCCTGCGTTGGTCTCCAAATCGACAATGGATGGCCCGTCCCGGAGAATCACTTGTGGTTGAAAGCAAGCATTTCCAACGCCGATGAATGGTTGAGTTGAAGTTCATTTCATTGCTTGTTATTTGTTGTGTGGTGAAAACTTTAGTATTTATAATGTATCCTCGCTGTCGATGTGGGTTGATGACCTGTTGTATGTAATAAAATGATATGCCTGTGATAAACTTACTAAATTTATGAATGGCTTTCGAGTTACTTCGTGAGTGAGTGGTGCGACGAGGCAAAAAATATTTTTTCTAATACATAATTGTAATGTGCATTGCAACAGGTTATCGGATGAGGCCAATCAACAATAGTAGTACACTATTTGTACTAGCTTCACATGCTTCATGCTGTCGTGCGGTGTTTTTATCAGAGCTATATTGTACTACGTAACCAGCACCTCGAATCCTCGATACTAGTAGTACTATATAGTACTAGTAAGTAGTAGGAGTAGTAGGGTGGCATGGGCCGTAACAAGCATTCACGCCCGTGAGTACGGCACACGCCACCAAAGACGACTTCCATCTCGACACCATATTTCTTGGAGTCCGTATAGAGCAATCTCTTCAACCTCATCGCTTCTCTAACTCAGCCATCGCGTGGCGGGCGAGGTGGGGTTTGCCGATAGTCGGTTTCCTTAACTGCGGTCCCACTTGTAAGGCCAATCGCAACGCACGATCCCCAAACGGACCTCCGCTTTTGCACAAACTCCAACGATAATTTTGACTAGAAAAGCAAGACCAAAGAAAACAAGAACCACAAGAATACATTTTACTACTCCTCGTAAGTTGGATTAGTGCCTTCTCGATGCATTCATTGTTGATCCGTGGAGGCTCGATCTTGCGGCTTCTTTCTTCTTCGAGTGTAAAGAAGTAGACGTTGCTTCCTCGCATCTAGTCTCATGTCTAGCCTCTATTCTAGTACTCCTCCGTCCGCTTTTTCTCTGCGCCTAAGCAGCAACACGCATACCAAGTAGGAGTATCAACAAGTGCACTAATCTCATCTATAGCCTCTGTGCTAGCTAAAAGTGATAGAACATCTACTAAATTGCGCTCTATCAATATATGGATGTACTCTTCTTCCCAATACAAAAACTTGCATCCATTCTACTCCTCCGCTGCACAATACATGCCTTCTATTTGTCAAAATATATATGTATCTAGACATGTTTTAGTATATAGGTACATCCATTTTGGACAAATGGAAGTCAAGTATTTTGGAACGGAGGAGTACACAATAAATTTTTAAGTTAGCACAACTAGTCTAATCCGAGAGCACAACCAAGATTTGGTCGGTTCTTCCTCCTTTTGCCGACATGTGGGACATCCAAAGATCCGTGTCGTGTCATGAAAGAAAATAGAGTGGTAGTTGAAGCCACGAGATGTGCATCTTGGGTTAAATCAGAATAGAATCTTACTACTCTTGAGTAACTCCAAAAGCGGCCACCAAGATCTTTCTTGATTTGTTTTTCATCACCAAAGACGCCGAGGTGAAAGATGTGCAGTTTCAAGGGTCCGCTTATGCTTTTCACCGACATGTGGGACCGCATGTGAGCAAACAGACGATGGGCTCCACAAGTCTGGCTGGCTGGCCGAGAAGAGAGATAGAGGAGGCTGAGCACGGATTGCAGGAAATTTGTTCTACGACTGCACTCGATATAGGCTCGATATAGTGGGGTGGCATGGGCCATAACTAGCATTCACGCCTAGCAAGACGGCACACGCCACCCACACGAGTCCCATCCGACACCAATTTTCTTGGAGTCCGTACAGCCATCTCTTCTCCCTCCTGTTTTCTCAGCCATCGCACGGTGGGCGGGTGGGGTTTTGCCGATAGTCGGTTTGCTCAACTACGGTCCCACTTGTAAGTGAAAATGCAACACCGCACGATTCCCGCTGAGCGGCGTGCCGACCAACCGTGGGGGTGCGACGCGAACACGGCAGGCTTTTCCTTTTGAACTCGTAACTTGTAAAATTTGGTTCTGCTCCATGGCGCGATCGATAGATAGAAAATAACGATTTTGCCTAGAGTAATGAGAAGTTTGGTTCGCGCCGCTCATGCATGGAGTACGTATTTAAAATTATGAAGTTGATGCGAAAGGTAAGATAATTACTGTAGTATCATATACTACTACATGGATTTGACGGAAAGATAAAATACATACGGATCCATCAACGACATCCTCACGCCCTAGTGCGCCGGGTCACCAACCGACGTGTGAGGAGCAGCGGCGCTGGCGGCGAGCTCAACGTGCTTCAACAATGCCGCCCAAGGTTGCCTCTGCGTCCAAGAAGGCCAGCGCCCTATCGCCCTCCTCTTGCATGCGCCAGACGGGGTGATTATGTCGATGGTGTCTTGTCGCGCCAGCGCCGCGCGGCGAAGCGCGACTCGAGGTGGACATTCTCCGCGACGACGGCGGGCGCAGGCAGGCCACCAAGGCCAAGAGGTTGTCACCATAGTGGCCGCTGAGGGTGGCGGCATCGCAGAGCCCGGGCGCTGCTGGCCGGAGGCTTACGCCAAAGTCGCCCACAAGCTTCTTGACGACGGTGAACTTGTCGAGGAAACCGACGAGGACCTCGTCGAACAAGGAGACGGCCGTCCGTCTGCGCCCTCGCCTCGCGGCCTCAAGCAATACTACCGAGACGTTCTCGTTGCCGGGCCGCAGCCGGCGTCGTGGACCATCTCGCACAACCGGCCGATGCTCGCGCCATCGCCTCCATGGGTCTAGCTTAGCTTCTACTACCTCCGCCCCGGTTTATTGGTCCCCATTATAATCAGGTCAAATTTTGACCACAGATTTAACTAACAAAATGTTTGGGCATGTTACTAAAAATTATATCACCGAAAACTATGTTCAAATACTAATACAAAATATAATTTTGTTGGCATGCATCAACATTTTGTTAGTTAAATCTTTGGTCAAAATTTAGCACAAATTACAAAGGAGACTAATAAACCAGACGGAGGTAGTAGTAGTCAACGATCTTGCGATTCGAGTGATCACTCTTGCCCTTGGTTAGCGTGCGAGGTGTGTAGGATTTCATATTACTCGCCCCTCTATCACACCTGCCTTTGGTCAGTATGATAGGTGGGCCAGCCACCCCTGGGCCCACGTGTCATTCACCCAAAGGCAGCTTGTCAGAAGTCAATGAAGCTGCGCCCTCCGTGCCGGTGCAAGATAGTCATCTCACCGACCTCTAGTTGGGGCCAAACGAGAGAAGTTTGATGTTTATCGGTTTATTGGTCCCTTTGCATTTTGCGCCAAGTTTTGACCTTTGATTTAACTAATAAAATGTTAATGCATGTAAACAAAAATGTTGTGTAAGTCACATTACGAAAACCAAATAATCCCAAAACACTTAGGCACGGTGCATTAACTCCTCCTTGTTTCTTATTTCGTGACATATCAACCAATGAGAGATGTGGGCCATGCATGCTTTCAATGACTTGAGACTACCAAACATGACATGCAAAGGTTTAGTTCATTGCATGTAATCCTATTAAGACTCTAGTTAGCAAAAAACATTAAGTTCTCTCACGATAGGAATAAAACACCATGTATTTATTTACAGAGGGAGTAGTACATTTTTTGTGACATGCATTACTAGATATTGCTAGTCAAATACTAAAATCCAGATGGACGTGGTAGTACTCCTAAATCCAGACGGTGGTGCTACTAGTACTAGTAGTAGTACTACCAATGTAGTACTCCTAGGAGTACTAGCACTCGCACTACCCGCTGGTCAAATTATTACGTCTGCTCCTCACAAAGGAAGTGACAAGACCTCGCCGGAGATGACACTGAGTATAGGCGCCGTGTTCGCATACCATAGTCAGCCTCACCGCTCTGCAATACTATCATCATGGCTGTAGAGCTAGCCTGCTACAACTAGCCCTGTTCGACATAATTTCCGTATGAGATGCCCGTGCATTGCACGGAACACCAAGATTGGGGTGGATTGCCCGCAGCCGCCATCGCGCCAGATTTTTCCACGGCCTTCTAGATGTGGTGGGGAGGAGATAAGGCTGATTGTGAGAGACAAGGAGTTGTTTGTAAATAGGGAACAAGTGCGGCATCTTTTGCAAAATGGAGAAGCTTGGTTTGTATGCGCCGATCTAGATCCGACGGCTATTGGTGAAAGATGGGAGGCACAACATCATCACCAACTCAGACCTGCTTTGATTCGCAGGATTTTGAAAACGCAGGAATAGGACACGCAATATTACAAGTTTCAAACCGATATTACAAATGTTAGGAGTAATGCTGCACCTAGGAAGAGGGAATTACTAGGAAGTTTACGTAAGAACTTTGTTACTTTAGGTGGATGCAGCATTATCGCACAAACTAAAATCCACCGCCTCGACAAGTCACTAATGGGCAAATAAGTTTTCGAGTCTCCGCCACTTGATGTTTCAAAACAAATTCAGCTTCATGGAGACTTTGTCATTTAGGCTTAGACGCTATGTGATCAAGACGCCATTCATTGTTGCGCCAGAGAACGCCAAACCTCATTACCTTGAGCACACTTGCCTCCAGAACAAAGAACCTGGCCAATTTAATCTCAGATGTGCTGCCTCGGTAGTCGATCAAATCAATTTCTGTAAGATGGAGATCAAGGCATTCGATGAGATTGTTATAGTGCAACACATTTTTCACTTTCGGGTCTTTTTTATCTGCAAAAGAAGAGAACATATTAGAGCAGCTGGCTGCATAAGATTGCCGTGTCATCAAGAGGTACCAATATCATTCGCTCATACGATAGGGTTGGCTGGCTAGTGATATTTTTTCACTCTCTCTCTCTCTCTCTCTCTCTCTATTTCCTCTCATTTAACTAGGAGCACGTGAAGAGCTTGGGCATTTGTTGCCTTCCACTATGTGGCCGATGCCATATTTCGCAAAAGTATGCCACATAATACGCATCGATGTCAAATCAAAAGATTTTGGCACCGCTCTCGCGATGTGAGAGAGTTGGCACCACTGCACACACAGCACCCACATGTATAAACAAATCAATCAAACCAACTACACCAGCCTCTCACTCTCCCAAACAAGTGTTTTTATTGCCTCAGTCCTCTCTCTCCCCACGCAAAGTGTTTTTTCATTGCGTGAGTTAATTTGGCACCGAGCAAAGTAGGTGATCCAGATTGGGGCACCAGTGAGCAATGGAGGGCATCGATGCCAAATGCATCACAAGTGAATTTGGCACATGTTTTGGCCTACATAGCCCACTTTTTGTACTCCTCCATCCCAAAATTCTTGTCTTAAATTTGTCTAAATACGGATGTATCTAGTTACATTTTAGTGTTAGATACATCCGTATCTAAACAAATGTAAGACAAGAATTTTGGGACGGAGGGAATACTACTCATATTTAGTATAAAATTTTGACCATAGATTTACCTAAGAAAATGCCAATGCATGTCACTAAAAATTACACCATTTGAAATTATGTTCAAATACGAATCCAACGATATAGTTCTTAGTGACATGCATTAACATTTTGTCGCTAAATCTATGGTCAAATTTTGATACTACAAAATTGGAAGAGTAAACCAGACGGAGGTAGTACTTGCTCTTAGGGTAACCATAGAGTTACCGAGTAGTCTAAGTTACTTTCCACTATGACTAGCCTAGGCTACTATAGTAGTACAAACATAAAAATGATGCAGTGATCACGTGAGAAAAAATACTAAAAACATTTCTTTCGTGCAAAGGCGAGATGTAGTTTTGAACACTACACTTGTCATCGTAATTTGGGAAAATTACGAAAAAATTGAGCTACGCCAGATTACCGCTACTTATAGGAAAGAAGTTTCACCTCGATGAGTAGCTTCTCCGCATGGAAAGCATGTAAGGAATCCAACAACTTGATCCAGATTAAATGATAGATTTTAGTGCTAAGATCTTCACTGTGCGCATGGACCGGTCAAGCTTGTGGGAATCATTTTCGAAGACGGTCAGAATACATCAAGAAGAAATTTAAAATGTGAATTTCAAGAAGACGGAGAAGAAGATGAGTGTTGTACCGAACGATTACGGATCCAATAAAGAGTTCGAGAATTTGGCGACGAGTACACCAACGCTGTCAATTTCGGCGCAAATGACCCTGATTTTTGTTGGACCTTCTAGATCCGATACAAGCAATCTCTCAAGGAAAGGCGATTCTCAATGACCATAACGTGGAACAGCTGGAGTGATCTCTTCCCAATTGATGTCTTGTCATGGGCCAGCAAGACACATAAATCCATCGGAGATTCGCCGAGGCGATGTGGAGGCTAATGAACCCGTGGATCTGCTCAAGACGAAGGTACTCGAGCGCAGATACAGCGCGGAGCAGGTGCTCCATAGCCTTCTTCGAGATGACAACGTCAAGAGGTCGAGCTGCTTGAGTTGAGGGAGAAGAAGGGCGGCGCGCATTAACTGGGAAGATAGCAGAGCTGAAGTTGGCGCGGCGCAGCGCTGGCGTGAGGCGGAGCGCGGACGGCGGCAGAGAGCGACATCGTCCAGCTTCAAAGCTGAGCTCCTCGAGCTGATCTAGGGCGGGGGATAAGAACCACTCGTCGAACTTGGGTTGGACCTTGCAGCTGGTACCGAACATGCGGATGTCAAGGCGCCTGGCTGGCCCAGGTGCGATGAAAGGATCTTGGAGATCGCGCCATGCGTTTGCAATCCCCGTCGCAGAGGCAGCTGTCGACGGTGAGGCTGAGGGTGACGCAGTGCCAGAGGGGCCGCCACCGCCGGGAGAGCAGGGCGGTCCGCGCGGCAGATTTGGTGGGGAGGAGGCCGATGATGACGAGCAACATGTCGTCGGGAGGCTGCTGATGAAGTCCAGCTCGCGGATGCGGTTTTGGCTCGAGCCGCCTCCGCTTGTTGGCTGCCTCGCCGTCCATCTCAACCGGCGGCGACGCCGTGTACACGCAGCCGGTGTGTGTTGTGTGCTGGTGTGCGCGAAAAGGCCCTTCGGCATGCCGCCGCAGCAGTGGTGAATTGTGCGCGAAAAGGCCCTTCGCGCGCAAGAAGTTTGTCCTCACGCGCCTCAATTTACTAGCGCAGGGGTGCTACCCGAGTGGTTTCAACTTTGTTTACTTCACCGCGTCGATGGGCCTCTAGTTTACTTATTTTCACCCACCGCCACATGGGCCAAAGACACCAAGATACGTAACACGAAATGACAACGCAGCATGTGGATTGGTCGACCGTCAACTAAACAATATATAGAGCTATACGCCGACACAAAGAGCGATAATCCGCCGGTATAGAGAGTTCGAGGAGAGGGAGGCCCGTGAGAGATAGCAGAGAGAGAGAGAAAGAGCTACTCCTCCGCTCGATAATGTAGTTACAACATTTTTTTTAAGTCAAACTTTTGAAACTTTGACCAAGTTTATAAAGAAATTACTTATATCTACAATACCAAAGATAAATGATAGTATGAAGTAAGTACATGTTGTGATGAATCTAATGATCGTTCCAGATGTAAATGTTTTTCTCCACATATACCTGGTCAAACTTTTCTGAGGTTTGACTTTTCAAAACATCCATATGCTTATGGACGTGACAGAGTCCCTAACGAGAGAGAGAGAGAGAGAGAGAGAGAGAGAGAAAGTATGTGTGCATGTGTGAAAGAGACATGGACAACACACGATAAAAGTAGAGAAAAAGCATGCGTGTCTTATGCAAACATATCACACATGCATCTTCGACAACGGAGGCAAGGTGAGGAGATAGTGTGTGGTTGTTTGGAACCGAGAGAGGAAGACCCCTAGCACGTGGCCAAGAGGGGTCTGACAAACAAGGGAGAGAGGTCGAGAGAGACGTACGGAGAAAATGCAGACATGGGGAGGAGAGAGTGTATGTTTGTCATAGAGAGATCCCCTGGAGATCGTGATGGGACTACATGGGTGGGAGATCGAGTGACAAGGTGTGTGCGCGATAGAAGATGCCCCGAGAGATATCGAGATAGACGTATGGATGGAAGGAGACAATACGTGTGTTCCTGATGGCTAGTAAGAGATAATCATACTTAGGAGGGGGAGTGCTTGCGCCTATGGCCCTGTTTGGATACTCTAACTCAGTTAGAGGTTAGAGTTAGATTCTAACCCTGAACTAACTCTAAGTAAAGAGGTGTTTGGATGGCAGGGTTAGATGGAGCGCGGATACGGCGAGGCACCTTCACGGGCAGTGCGAGAGGGAGGGAGGGAGAGGACGAGAAGCTTCGAGGAAGTGGGGAGGGATCTGCTGCGGGGAGAGCGAGAGAAAAAAGTGTTTATTAGTGGTCCCGAGAAGAACTAACCCAAATAAGCACCTCTTGGATGGGTTAGTTTTTTGGATGGGTTAGATGCATCTAACCTAAACTAACCCTCCTGTTTGGATCTTTTTGGGTTAGTTGACTCCAAACTAACCCAAACTAACTCTAACCCATGGATCCAAACAGAGCCTATGATGGAGTGAGGGATTATGGTACTTAGGGGGGTGCGTGTCACATGGAGAGAGAACAAGGGCGGAGAGTGTTGGATGGGTCTATATGTATAGCGCGAGCGAGACATGTGTATGTGTGAACCAGGAGATATAAGGCCCATTTGGCTTGCGCCAGAGCATCTTTTGCGTGGCCTCGGGTTGTGGCTGGATTTCATGCACGCTTGTTTGGTTGCTACCCGTGAAAAAGAAAGCCCGCTGGGCTGGGTTCCTTGCACTTTAATTAGCCTGGCTGAACTCCGACATCGCAAGTAGCCGCCCAAGCGATCGATTTCAACGCCGCCGTGTGCTCGGTCGTATGCCCACGAGGCTAACAACAACATGGATGGATATTAGCATTAAATAATTGATGCATGGATTGATTGATGGGACGTTGATGCTTTGCTCGCCTGCATGAACCAAACGCTTCAAAGACCACACAAGCCCGCCAGCAGAAATATTTTACATCTCACGCCCACACCAGCAAGACCGCCATCAAGGCATGAGGGTCGTCACGAACCAAACTGACCAATAAAGTTTGAGAGAGATTGAGGAGCCCCGATAAGGCTGAGTGGTGCGCCGATAGCTGAGAGGGGAAAGAGATATTCCATCCGCCGATAATGCAAAGGTATGTAAATTTTTAGAAGTCAAACTTTGGAAACTTTGATCAGGTTTACGCAAATGTTATTTATATCTACAATACCAAAGATACATCATACAAAACTACATCTCATGGTGAATCTAATGGTATATGTTTGTCATACTAGATGTAATTTTTTTCTCCACGACATGGTCAAACTTTGTGATGTTTGACTTTTCAATAAATCTATATGCTATGGACGGAGGAGAGTGCCTCACGAGACAGATCAAGTGCGTGTGAAGGAGAATGAGTAAGTGTGCAAAAGAGTATGTGTGTGAAAGAGAAAGTGACAACAAACGATAAATTAGAGAGAGTGTGTGTTTTTTTTCTTATGCTAACATATCACGATGCATCTCCGAGATGGAAAAGCGAGGCGAGGAGATACACGAAGATAGCTAGTGTGTGATTGTTTGCAACGGAGAGAGACACCCCTGTAGCACATGTCCAATAGAGGTCTGGCCAACAAGGAAAAAAGGTCGAGAGGGACACATGGATGGCATGGACGCATGGGGAGGGAGAGAGGGTGTGTTTGTGATAGAGAGATCCCCTCGAGATCGTGAGGGGACTATATGGGTGGGAGATCGAGGGAGTGCGTGCGCGATAGAAAGATGCCCCGAGAGAAATCGAGATAGACCATGCACATGTTTGTGATGGAGACTAAGATTAGCTAGTCATATACATATAGGGGGACTGCATGTGCCTACAATTGAGTGAGAGACCATCATACTTGGCTAGCTGGGCATGAGATTTTGTGTGTGTGTGTGCGTGTGAGATGGAGAGAGAACGAGGGAGAGAGATAGAGTTTTAGATGGGCCTATCGAAAAGTAGTGAGATATGCATGTGTATGTGTGACCTGTGGATGGAGAGTTTGAGAGAGGGGGAAGAGCTCCGAGACGACATAGTGGTGCGTGAGAGAGTTACGGCAAAGAGCCAAGGAATTTGTGTGCACGATGAGTGCACCCAAGATATCTAGCTTGGACTAGCTAGAGTATCATACATAGTGTGTAGAGAGACCTATAGATGGTGTATATATGAATGCGAACTAGAAAGAGCCCCCCCACACACACACAAAGAGAGAGAGAGAGAGAGAGAGAGAGAGAGAGAGAGAGAGAGAGAGAGAGAGAGAGAGAGAAAGAGGGACCAACAAGGTTTTTGTGTCGGATGCGTATGCATGTAATTGAAGATTGTCGGAGAGAGAGAGAGAGAGAGAGAGAGAGAGAGAGAGGAGTCCGGAGAGGGGGGGAGGTCGCGCTTATGCATCAAAGACTGATATAAACCATGTTTCGATATAAACTTGCATTCAAATATTTAAATTGGAGAACATGTTGTCTGCAATCCACACATGAACGGATATATGCGTATATCAAACAAGTTCATTAATTTGACTTTCAACATGTTCATGGAGTACTATAATACTGTACAACATGCTACTCGATTGAGGTGTTCAATTTTGGATTTAGTTCACTATTTTGACCTACTAAACGAGCTAGTTCATTGAATCGAGATATTTCATTTTGGGTTTGATTCGCGTTTTTGAGTGGGTCAACTATTTGTCATATAGTAAATCGCTAGCAACGAGCATGTAAAAACACATTACTCCCGAGCATCATCTCTCCATCTAAAAAAGAAGTGGCAAGCTAATATTTCAAAATTTGATTCAAATCGACTTGGTAAGGTAGACGTGGATGCTCGTTCTCCCAAAATTTGAACGAACCGTTAAACATCCTCTCGCTAAGTGGAATTCGCCGAGCAAATAAATGGGAGACGCGAATTACCGCCCTATGTGGGACACGATCAATTGGCCCGTTGTACATCGAGGGTAGGTTCAGAACTTCATCCAAGCGCGCTTCTCCTCGGCCGAAATGACATGTGCCGAATAATTCATAAACCATGGTCGGCAAAACACGCCTCCTCGCCCAAATAGCTCGCGCCCACTATTTCAAAACACGCCTCCTCGCCTCAAATCGCCGCGCCCACTATAGTTCAAAACACGCCTCCTCCTCAAATCGCCCCCCCACTATTTGGGGAGAAGCAAAGTTACTCTACTATCCCCGACCTCAAGACACGCACCCAAGCCGAGAAGCCTATAGGCAAGGGTAGAACTAGAACTCCCCTCACATTTCGCATAAATGCGTCCAGAAGACATGGTTCCACTCCTCCCACCTCCCCCCCCCGCCCCCATTCATACCTCGTGGGCGCCAAATCACCTTCTCCCGGAAGCTCCTTCTCCGAGCCGCAAACCTCAGCCCCACCTCCATGGCGCCCCACCGCACCAATTTCACAGCCGCCTCCTCCCTAATGCCGAGACGCTGTCCAATTGCCGCCATGCATCGGGCCGTGTGCCTCTTACTCCGGTCGCCGGTGCTGCTCGACGACGGCCGCAGCGGAACTGCATCGAGCCGATTCACCCCGCCGTTGTTCACGGCGCCGAGCGGCTCCAACTTCGATCCGCCCAGAGTCCCGGCGCTGCTTCACAGAGCCGCCGACCGTCGCGACATCGCTTTTTCCTCGCCGCCGGTCGCCACCGCAACCGCGGCGCCTCACCGACTCGGCAGTGGACCGCCTACTTCACCATGCCGCCAGATAGGTCGCACCTCATCTCAAATCACTTTATTTAGGCGCCATTGTCTGAATTTTTATTCGGGCCAATCGATTCCCAATGGGAAGCAGCACCTCGAGGCGGCGGAGCTCCTAGGCTGCCGTTGGCTGGTGTCTAACGTAAGGGTGCGGGCCGCAAGTTCGCCGCGAAGCAGCGCTTAGATGGCTATCTTTAGAGTTGCGGGGTTGAAGGTACCGCCGCCGCCGGATCTGATGACGGGAGTCTTTGTGGATTGGCCCGGGCGGCGCAACCACGGCAAAGGCGGTGGGGCGGGAGCGGGTTTTGGCCGGGCCACGGACGGCGGAGGCAGGTTGCTCTCCGCTGGTCGCCGGCTCTTCGGGAAGATTCCAACAAAGTGTCACCGGAGGCACAAGACGGCCATCAAGCCATCCGCGAGATCGGACAAGACTAAAATAAAATAAAATCGTGACCCCAATTTAGTCTTCAACAATGACGTGTGACCACTCTCGTACCTTGTCTGTTGATCTCTTAGTGTATTTCTTCGATCAAAGAGATATGTCGTTTTAACATTATGCGTTATCTCGCATCTTCGCACACACCGCCTTCCGACTCACCGCAGCTGCTCCAACAAGGGAAGCATACACCGTAAGGGAGCTATAGTCCCCACTCAACAGCTTCCTCGATCGAATGCGCTGTGTTCGACATGGACAGCCACAACAACCGCAGGCCATCGACAAGTCAGACATGATGCTCACTCCTATGGATGGCAGCCGATAGGTTGTACCTCATCTTACTTGTGTGCAACATTTATGGCTTTGTTATTCATCTAAGCACGGAAAATAGATCATCACATTTCACCGTATATTCATGCCGATCTCTTACGGGTCTTGTTCAGAGTTCACGCTGTTCCATAGTTCAGCTAAGATACTTGTTCTTTAGGTAACGCTGTTCCATAGTTATCATCCATCAGCCAATGCTATCCCACAGTGCTGGTGATTATAGTATTATACCACTTCTAGTATTACCTATGTTGTTCTTTAATACTTTTGTGTGCCATCTAGTTAATCTCGAGTACAAACGATACATATTCTCGTAGCTTTCATCCTGTGTTCTCCTTTAGTTTATGAGACCTGTTGCTGCTAGTTAACCCCAGTCCTACTATTTATGTCGCTCTCACAGTGCACTCATTTACATAAATCTAACTACTAGTTGTCTTCCATGCATGTCGATATAATTGCACACACCGATATATCCACAAGAACCTCACGGAGCAATGTAAAGGCCAATAAACTTGATGTCAATGATACCCAATATGATGGAACATGTAAAGGCGTTCTTCGAAGACTTGCGTAAAGATGATGAATCCTCTTCACCCCACAAGGTCCTTGCTCTAACTTGGCCTCGTGATATGGGTACAACATGCATATAATGTCCTCGAGTGTATCTACTCATTGTAATGCCATGTGCTTAGCATGTCGATCATGCATGTAAATATGTCATGCCTTCCTGCTTTTCAAGACCTATTCCATTCATGATAACATGTTTTCAAATTCAAGTATCGTCATTCTACTCTATCGCAATGCCATCTCGCTTAATTTGGACATCATGCTTCAATATCTTATGCATTGTTATTCATCAAGATGTACTTCATCCGTCTGCCATACCATGTTTTTTACATTGAAGTGTTGTTCTAGTGCTCGCTTGCAATGCCATCTTATTTTCCCAATCATACACGTATGTTGCCTTAGTTATTTCTGTACGTATTCCGCTAGCATATAGTTTTACATTCAACTAGTTTTTTTTTGTTGTGTTGTCCTGTCATATCCCTAGCTCTTACACCATACTCCCTACCGTCCGGATTACATGTTGCCGAAATGGATAAAAAAGGATGTATCTAGAACTGAAATACGCCTAGACCCATCCATTTTTTTCCGGATGGAGGGAATACATGTCAATATGTCATGCCTTTCTATTCTTCAAGACTCTATTCCATCTCTCTCGTTGTCGCATGTTTTATAATTAAAGCACCATTCTTCTATACAAGGCATGCAAGGGAAGACGACTATGTTAGAATCAAGGGTTACAAACAAGGCCTTTGCAAAAGATCCAAACGCCAGAGATAATAAACCAACTCCAGCTTTTATAGATACTGCTCCAAAGACAGAGAAACCCAACTCCTACCGATAATAAGCAGATTCCAGTGGCCAAAGAACTAGTCCGCCCAATCCAAAGAAAAATATGTCAACTCAATTCTAAGAAGCGTGTGTATCCTTGCATCATGAAATTTTATAGCATGCTGATCATATTTTCTACATGTTTCTTACCCATCTCTTTTAGAAAATAAGCTTAACAGATAGAAGAATTTCTGCAATGGTATCGCTTATGAGGAAAGATTCTTGCAGAATTCTCTCAGGCTCCAATGTAGATGTAAGTACCTGTTGTATATCACTATATTTTTACATCAGATGTATTTTGTTAATCGGCGTGAATCCAACCTTTATCTGGATCTAAATTTAGTTGTAGCAAAATGTATGATTAAAGGCCACAATGTTGATTTTTGTAAGGAAAACTGCCTGGTAGTTTTGCATCCTGAGCTGCATGAGTGTACTATCTCATATCAGTGGGTTTGAATACTTTGGTTCTGCAGTGGGTTTTTCAGTGTTTTTTACTGTGTTGTCCTGTCGTATCCCTAGCTCTTACATCATACTCCCTCCGTCCGGATTAAATGTCGCAGAAATGGATAAAACTAGATGTATCTAGAACTGAAATACGCCTAGACCCATCCATTTATTTCCGGATGGAGGGAATACATGTCAATATGTCATGCCTTTCTATTCTTCAGTACCTATTCCATCTCTGTTGTAGCATGTTTTATAACTGAATCACCATTCTTCTATATAAGGCATGCAAGGGGAAGACGGCTATGTTAGAATCTGAAGGGTTACAAACCAGGTCTTTGCAAAAGATCCAAACGCCAGGAGATAATAAACCAACTCCATTTTTCATAGATACTGCTCCAAAGACAGAGAAACCCAACTCCCAATCGATAATAAGCAGATTCCAAAGGCCAAAGAACTAGTCCGCCCCATCCAAAGAAAAGAATGTCAACTCCATTCTAAGAAGCGTGTGCGATCCTCGCATCATGAAATTTTATAGCATTCTGATCATATTTTCTACATGTTTCTTACCCATCTCTTTTAGAAAATAAGGTTAAACGATAGAAGACTTCCTCCATTGGGATCAGATTCGAGGAAAATATCTTATGGAATTCTCTCGTGCTCCAATGTGATGTAAGTACTGTTGTATATCACTATATTTTTACATCAACATGTATTTTGTTAATCGGCGTGAATCTAACCTTTATCTGATCTAAAATTAGTTGTAGCAAAATGTTAAAGGCGCCAATGTTGATTTTTGTAAGGAAAACTGCTCGTAGTTTTGCATATCGAGTGCATGAATGTACTATCTCATATCACGCACATTATCGAATTGTAGTGCTTCTCCGTTGCCCATTCATTCATTGTGTCAATGTTGCTTTCAGACTACTTACCTCCGGCTGATGATAGTTGTGCCATATTGTGTTAATTTGGTGTAGGCTAGTTGCCCAAACGCTCGTTGTGTCAATGTTGCTTTCCTATTATCCGACTTGGCCAATGATAGCAATGCTAGTGTGTTAATTTTGTGCAGTGCTGTCAAGATAAGAAGACAAACTCAAAACAGCAAGGCAACCCCATTGTTTCTTTCCAAAGAAATCTAGGCCGTAATATGGCAATAACTCATGATTAATCTGTTTGGTTCCCGCCCTAATTTATGTTATGATGCAAAGGTCGAGACACTCTCCACTATCAATAATACAAGCCTCGCCAAAATCGCCATCCTAATCTGCTCAAGATCCTCTCGCCTCAATGCAACGGAATAAATGTATGTTTGTGAACCAATTAATGGTGAAGCAATGATGGAAATGGTGGATGAATCAGAGGTGCAGAGTCGCATGCACACAACAACCGATCAATGTTTTCAGAGACAAGTAGCAAAGCAGAAAGAACTTGCCCACATGCTTATGGGCGCCATCTGTGGCCGAGGTTGCGACAGACGTGTAGATGGTTAGGTTCTCGCTTATTTATTTGCACCGCATCAATCTTTGATTGCCCAAAGGATGTAATTTCCGTAATATATGCCGGATGTGCAACGTTATTCCTCGTATGCCGCACCTTTGCTTGATCGGTTTTGGTCCTATGCATAATTGTCGTCGAATGGGCTCAAATTATCTAATTTGGCCTAAAGACATGTACGAACTTTAGTGGGCCCATTAAGTTAATGGGCCGTTATTAGGCCGAAGTTAATGGTCGGCCCTCTTACCTCCCGGTCGTTAACAGCCGACATCGGCGGGCAACAGGTGGCCCTAATTTATTTCACGGGCCGTTAATAGGTCATTACTAAGTTTGGGCTACATATGGCCCAACTATACTATAGGCCTTTAGCAGCCGAAGAGACAATGGGCTTGTATCGACCATGAAGACCATGGGCCGCTAAGAGGCCGAAAGTCGTCAGATTGTAAATGGCCCAATCAGGTTGTGGGCCTTTAGCAGCCGAAGAGAAACCGGCTGGTATTGGACCATGAAGGGCATGGGCCGTTAAAAGGCCAAAACTAAGGTCCGACTACAAATGGCCCAACTCATTTATGGTCCGTTAATAGGCCGAAGGCACATTGGGCCGGAATTGGCCCAACACTTAAATGGGTCGCTAAAAGGCCAAAACTCAGTCCGACTACAAATGGCCCAACTGATTTATGGGCCAACAACAGTCGAAAGTGACACCGGCCGTAAATTGGCCCAACACTTAAATGGGCCGCTAAAAGGTCAAACTCAGTCCGACAACAAATGGCCCATCGATTTATGGGCCAACAACAGTCGAAGACACACCGGCCGAAATTAGCCCAACATTTAAATGGGTCGCTAAAAGGCCGAAAGATGTACATCCCAAAATTGGCCCATCCATTAAATGGGCCGTTAATGTCCGAAATCTCATCGGGCCGATATTGAGCCCAAATATATAGCGGCTATTAACGGCTCGAATCGACGATGGGCTGCAATGGTGTCAAATCTTTAACGGGCCGCTGACGAGCCGAATTGGCTCATCTCGTGTTGGCCGTGGGCTTAAATGGACCTAACACAAGTAGGCCTTATATGGGCTGGCCTGCTAATTTTACCGGGCCGCCTTTTCACAGAATGGGCCTCTGTTGGTCGTGCCACGGTCGACGTATCATAGGCGCCTTCCGTCCAATGAGTGGATGACATCTGTCCCAACGATGAGCCGACACGCAGTTTCTCCACCAATGATGATTTTACACGGAAAATCCCCATTGGTCGGGCTGTTAACGGGTTATCGGATCCAAAACCCGACCCGATAGCTTAACGGCGCTCCATTACGGTGGATGCCACGTGTCGGTCACCCTTGACGAAAGCACTTCGGACGCGCGATTTATCGTCATGGAAGTGGACACTTCCGTGATGATAATTTTGGTAATGTCATGGAACACTTCTACGACAAAGACATGTATGACTATCTTGATTCTCGCTATAAATTCGTCATGGATGTACATGCATGACAAAAACGCGACCCATCGTGACAAACACGTATCATCACGGAAGTGTATTTTTTTGTAGTGTGAACTAGGTATTGAGATACCGACGATCGAATCTAGGGCAAGTAACATATCAATGACAAAGGGAACAACGTATGTTGTTATGCGGTTCGACCGATAAAGATCTTCACAGAATATGTAGGAACCAATATGAGCATCTAGGTTCCTCTATTGGTTATTGACCGGAGACGTGTCTCAGTCATGTCTATATAGTTCTCGAACCCGTAGGGTCTGCACGCTTAACGCTCGATGACGATTGATATTATGAGTTTATGTGTTTTGATGTACCGAAGGTAGTTCGGAGTCCCGGATGTGATCACGGACATGACGAGGAGTCTCGAAATGGCCGAGACATAAAGATTGATATATTGGACGGCTATATTCGGACATCAGAAGTGTTCTGGGTGATTTTGAACAAAACCGGAGGGCCAGAGGGGTTACCGGAACCCCCCGGGGAAGTATTGGGCCTTATTGGGCCTTAGGGCAGAGAGAGGGCAGCAGCCCAGGAGGTGCCCCCCAAGGGGAGTCCGAATTGGACTAGGGGAGGGGGGCGCAGCCCCTCTTTCCTTCTCCCTCTCGCTCTCCTTCCTTCCCCCTTCCCCCTCCTAGTTGGACTAGGAAAGGAGGAGTCCTACTCCTACTAGGAGGAGGACTCCCCTCCTTGGCGCGCCCCAAGGGCCGGCCAGCCTCCCCCTTGCTCCTTTATATATGGGGGCAAGGGGGCACCCTAGAACACACAAGTTGACATTGTTTAGCCATGTGCGGTGCCCCCCTCCACAGTTACACACCTCGGTCATATCGTCGTAGTGCTTAGGCGAAGCCCTGCGCCGGTAACTTCATCATCACCGTCACCACGCCGTCTTGCTGATGAAAATCTCCCTCGGCCTCAACTGGATCAAGAGTACGAGGGATGTCCCCGAGCTAAACGTGTGCTTATCGCGGAGGTGCAGTACGTTCGGTGCTAAGATTGGTCGGATCATGAAGACGTATGACTACATCAACCGCGTTGTCATAACGCTTCCGCTTTCGGCCTATGAGGGTACGTGGACACACTCTCCCCTCTTGTTGCTATGCATCACCATGATCTTGTGCGTGCGTAGGAATTTTTTGAAATTACTACGTTCCCCAACAATGGGTTGGATGAGATTTACCATGTAATCGAGTTAGTTTTGTTAGGGTTTGATCGCTAGTATCCATTATCCTCTAAGATTGATGTTGCTATGACTTTGCCATGCTTAACGCTTGTCACTAGGGCCCGAGTGCCATGATTCCAGATCTGAACCTATTATGTTTTCATGAATATATGTGAGTTCTTGATTCTATCTTGCAAGTCAATAGTCACCTACTATGTGTTATGATCCGGCAACCCCGAAGTAACAATAATCGAGACCACTCCCGGTGACGACCGTAGTTTGAGGAGTTCATGTATTCACTAAGTGCTAGTGCTTTGGTCTGGTACTCTATTAAAAGGAGGCCTTAATATCCCTTAGTTTCCAATAGGACCCCGCTACCACGGGAGGGTAGGACAAAAGATGTCATGCAAGTTCTTTTCCATAAGCATGTATGACTATATTTGGAATACATGCCTACATTACATTGATGAACTGGAGCTAGTTCTATGTCACCCTATGTTATAACTGTCGCATGAGGAATCGCATCCGACATAATTATCCATCATTGATCCATTGCCTACGAGCTTTTCACATATTGTTCTTTGCTTAGTTACTTTTCCGTTGCCATCGCTATTTATTGCTACAAAACTGCCATCACATTTTTGCCACTGCTATCAAGTATTTCCATACTACTTTGCTACTAAATACTTTGCTGCAGATATTAAGTCTTTCAGGTGTGGTTGAATTGACAACTCAACTGCTAATACTTGAGAATATTGTTTGGCTCCCCTTGTGTCAAATCAATAAATTTGGGTTGAATACTCTACCCTCGAAAACTATTGCGATCCCCTATACTTGTAGGTTATCAAGACTATTTTCCGGCGCCGTTGCCGGGGAGCATAGCTCTATTCTTTGAGTCACTTGGGATTTATATCTGTTGATCACTATGAGGAACTTGAAAGATGAAAGAACCAAGATTTTTCCCTCGACTACGAGGGGAGGTAAGGAACTACCATCTAGCTCTACACTTGATTCACCTTCTGTTAGGAGTAAATTTGCGACACCTACACCTGCACCTGCTATTGATTCTGATATGTCGCATGTTATTGATGATGCCACTTCTGCTATGCATGATGCTTATGATGATACCACTTCTATGCTTGATAATACTGTGCCATTAGGTGAATTTCTTGATGAACAACTTGCTAGGGTTAGAGAGAATGAAATTATTGAAGCTGATAATATTGATGAAAGTGATGATGAAGATTCTCCCCTACATATGAGTTGCCTGATGTGCCTGAGGTTTATGTTATGGACAAAGAACTGCTAGAGACCTTTTTGCTTGCAAAGATAGATATGATCTTAAGAAACTATTAGCTAAGCTTAAAGAAAAGTCTTTGAATGCTAGAATGAAATATGACCCCGCTTTTGCTACTTCACCTATCTGTATTTCTAATAAGGATTATGATTTGTCTGTCGATCCTGAGTTAATTACTTTGGTTGAATCTGATCCTTTTTATGGCTATGAATCTGAAACTGTTGTAGCACATCTTACTAAATTGAATGATATAGCCACCCTATTTACTCATGAGGAAAAAATCGTTATTACTATATCCTTAAATTGTTTCCTTTCTCACTAAAGGGTGATGCTAAGATATGGTTTAATTCTCTTGCTCCTGGTTGTGTGCGTAGTCCCCAGGATATGATTTATTACTTCTCTACAAAATATTTCCCCGCTCATAAGAAACAAGCTGCCTTAAGAGAAATATATAATTTTGTGCAAATTGAAGAAGAGTGTCTCCCACAAGCTTGGGGGAGGCTCCTCCAATTACTTAATGCTTTGCCTGATCATCCTCTCAAGAAAAATGAAATACTTGATATCTTTTATAATGGACTAACTGATGCTTCCAGATACCACCTGGATAGTTGCGCTAGTTGTGTTTTCAGGGAAAGAATTATTGAGCAAGCTGAGTTGCTATTAAATAATATATTGAGCAATGATAACGATTGGACACTTCCTAAACCAACTCCTAAGACAACTCCGAAGAAAAGGGGTATTCTATTTCTCAGTCCTGAAGATATGCAAGAGGCAAAGAAATCTATGAAAGAAAAAGGTATTAAAGCTAAAGATCTTAAGAATTTACCACCTATTGAAGAAATACATGGTCTTGATAACCCGACACAGTAGTGAAGGTAAATTCTCTCTATAGATTTGGTGAAGGTGATATCCCTCGTTATAAATCTGCTAGTCAATGCTTGGATGAGTTTGATAATTTTATTGTTAAACAAGAAAACTTCAATGCTTATGTTGAAACGTAATGCTTATATGATCGAACACTTGAGTGATTATATGTCTAGAGTTAAAGGTGACCTTAAGCTTATTAGTAAACAAGCTTCCATGGTTACCACTCAAATAGAACAAGTGTTAAAGGCACAAGATGAATTGCTCCATGAATTAAATAATAAGAATAATGAAAATGATGTAAGAGTTATGACTAGAGGTGGTAGAATGACCCAGGAACCTCTGTATCCTGAGGGCCACCCTAAGAGAGTTGAGAAAGATTCTCAAAGAACTAATATTGATGTACATAGTCCTTCTAAGAAAAAGAAAAAGAAAATGATAGGACTTTGCATGCTTCTAGTGAACCTGTTATAGACACACCTGAGAATCCTAATGATATTTCTATTTCTGATGCACAAACACAATCTGGTAATTAACATGAACCTAGTGATAATGTTAATGATGATGTTCATGTTGATGCTCAACCTAGTGATAACAATGATGTAGAAATTGAACCTGCTGTTGATCTTGATAACCCACAATTAAAGAATCAACGTTATGATAAGAGAGACTTCGTTGCTAGGAAGCACAGTAAAGAAAGAGAACCATGGGTTCAGAAACCCATGCCTTTTCCTCTTAAGACATCCAAGAAAAAGGATGATGAGGATTTTGAGCACTTTGCTGAAATGGTTAGACCTATCTTTTTGCGTATGCGTTTAACTGATATGCTTAAAATGAATCATTATGCTAAGTATATGAAAGATATTGTTACAAATAAAAAAAGATACCAGAAGCTGAGATTTCCATCATGCGTGCTAATTATACTTTTAAGGGTGGAATACCAAAGAAGCTTGGAGACCCAGGAGTATCAACTATACCATGCTCCATTAAAATAAACTGTGTTAAAACTACTTTATGTGATCTTGGAGCCGGTGTTAGTGTTATGGCCCTCTCTTCATATCATAGACTCGATTTGAATAAGTTGACACCCACTGAAATCTCTTTGCAAATGGCCGATAAATTAACTGCTATACCTGTCGGTATTTGTGAGGATGTGCCTGTTATGGGTGCAAACGTTACTATTTTAATGGACTTTGTTATTCTTGATATTCCCGAGGACGACAGTATGTCGATTATCCTTGGTAGACCCTTTTTGAATACTGCAGGGGCTGTTATTGATTGCAACAAAGGCAATGTCACTTTTCATGTTAGTAGTAATGAGAATACGGTACACTTTCCGAGGAAACAACCTCAAGTTCATAGTATCAATTCTATTGGGAAAATTTCAACCATTACTGTTGGAGGTTTTGAATTCCCTCTTCCTACTGTCAAAAAGAAATATGATTTTCTTATTGTTGGGGACATGAATATCCCCGTTGAGGTAACCTAGTGTTATTCGGAAATTCTCCGGTTTTATGTTATTTGGAAGAAGTTTGTTAACAAGACTTGATCAACCTTCTTAGTGGATTCCTTTTGATGAGCATGAGATGGATGAAGTTAGGAAGCACAACTCTCTGTACCCTCCTTTCACTTTCTGTTATTTAGATTAAATAAAGCAAAAAATAGTATTTTTTGTCTATTTTCTGAGTTATCAATGCAATAAAAAATATCCCAAACATAAAAGTTCTCCAAATGCCCTGAAAATGAAGTATGTTTTTTTGTAGAATATTTAAGAATTTCTGGCACTCAGAACACACCAGGGGGGCCCACCATTTGGCCACAAGGGTACAGAGCGCGCCCACCCCCTAGGGCGCGCCCCTGCCTCATGGGCCCCACGTGGACCCCCTCCACTTATTCCAGCACCCACTCACTTCATCTTCCTCCAGAAAAATTCCTTCCATAGCTCACACCCGTGTTCTAGCTCATTTTGCTGCCATTTTCGATCTCCTTGCTCAAAGCTCCATTCACAAAACTGTTTTGGGGGATTGTTCTTCGGTACGTAACTCCTCCAATGGTCCAATTAGTTTTTGTTCTAGTGCTTTATTTATTACAAATTTTTGCTGCTGAGGTGACCCCACTACAAAAAAAATACACTTCCGTGGTGATACGTGTTTGTCACAGTAGGTCGCATTTTTTGTCATGCATGTACCTCCATGACAATTTTATGACAGAATCAAGATAGTCATACCTGTGCTGTCGTATAGTGTTCCATGACATTACCAAACTTATCATCACGGAAGTGTCCACTTCCATGACGATAAATCGCGCGTCACAGAAGTGCTTTCGTCAAGGGTGACCGACATGTGGCATCCACCATAACAAAATGCCGTTAAGCTATCGGGTCCGGTTTTGGATCCGATAACCCGTTAACAGCCCGGACCAATGGGGATTTTTCACGTGTAAAATCATCATTGGCCGGAGGAAACACATGTTGCCTCACGGTCGGGACAGATGTCATGCACTCATTGGACAGGAGGCGGCTATGATAGGTCGACACGTGGCACGGCCCAACAGTGGCCCATTCCGGTGAAAAAGGTCGGCCTAGTGAAAATTAGCAGGCTGACCCATATAAGGCCTACTTGTGTCAGGTCCATTTAAGCCCACGGCCCATACAAGATGTGCCAATTTGGCCCGTCAACGTCCCGTTAAAGATTTGACACCATTGCAGCCCATCATCAGTTCGAGCCCGTTAACAGCCCGCTATATATTTGGGCTTCATATCGGCCTGATGAGATTTCAGCCTGTTAACGGCCCATTCAATGGATGGGCCAATTTTCAGGATGTACATCTTTCGGCCTTTTACCAACCCATTTAAATGTTGGGCTAATTTTCGGCCTGGTGTGTCTTTCAGCCTGTTGACGACCCATAAATTAATTGGGCCATTTGTAGTCGGACCTGAGTTTTGGCCTTTTAGCGACCCATTTAAGTGTTGGGCCAATTTCCGGCCCGGTGTGTCTTTCAGCCTGTTGACGACCCATAAATCAGTTGGGCCATTTGTAGTCGGACCTGAGTTTTGGCCTTTTAGCAACCCAATTAAGTGTTGGGCCAATTCCCGTCCCTGTGTGCATTTCAGCCTATTAACGAACCATAAATGAGTTTGGCCATTTGTAGTCGGACCTGAGTTTTGGACTTTTAACGGCCCATGCCCTTCATGGTCCAATACCAGCCCGGTTTCTCTTTCGGCCTGCTAAAGGCCAACAACACAGTTGGGCCATTTACAATACGATCTGACTTTCGGCCTCTTAGCGGCCCATGCTCTTCATGGTCCAGTACAAGCCCGCTGTCTCTTTCGGCCTGCTAAAGGCCCATAGTATAGTTGGGCATATGTAACCCGAACTTAGTAATGACCTATTAACGGCCCGTGAAATCAAATGGGCCCACCTGTTGCCCGCTTTGATGTCGACCTGTTAACGACCCGGGAGGTAAGAGGGCCAACCATTAACTTTCGGCCTGGTAACGACCCATTAACTTAATGGGCCCACTAAAGTTCGTACATGTCTTTAGGCCAAATTAGATAATTTGAGCCCATTACGACGAGCAATTATGCATAGGACCAAAACAGATCAAGCAAAGGTACGACATACAGGGAAAAATGTTGCACATCGAACATATATTACAGGAAATTACATCCACTGGGCAACCGAAGATTGATGCTAGTGCAAATAAATGAACAGAACCTAATGATCTACAACGTCACAATCTGCAACCTCAGCACGGATGACGCCCATAAGCATGTGGGCAAGTTCTTGCTGCTTTGCTACACTGTCTCCGAAAACATTGCTCAGTTGTTGTTGGGCACGAATCTGCACCTCTGATTCCTCCACCATTTCCATCATTGCTTCAACCATTAATTGGTCACAAACATACATTTTTTCCGTTGCGTTCGAGATAGAGGATACTGAATAGATTCAGATGGCGATTTTGGCAGGCTTTTATTATTGACAGTGGAGAGTGTCTCGGCCACTGCATCATAACATAAATTAGGAGGGGAACCAAATAGATTAATCATGAGTTATTGTCATATTACCTGGCCTAGATTTATTGGAAAGAAACAATGGGGTTGCCTTGCTGTTTTCAGAGTTTGCCTTCTTATCTTCAGCAGCCTGCACCAAATTAACACACTAGCATTGTTATCATTGGCCAAGTCAGATAATAGGAAAGCAACATTGACACAATGAGCGTTTGGGCAACTAGCCTACACCAAATTAGCACAATATGGCACATTTATCATCAGCCAGGTAAGGTAATACGGAAGCAACATTGACACAATGAATGAATGGGCAACCAGAGTAGCACTACAATTCAGTAATGTGCATGATATGAGATAGTACACTCATGCAGCTCAGTATGCAAAACCACCAGGCAGTTTTCTTTGCAAAAATCAACATTGGCGCCTTTAACATTTAGCTACAACTAATTTTAGATCAGATAAAGGTTGGATTCACGCTGATTAACAAAATACATGCTCATGTAAAAATATAGTGATATACAACAGGTACTTACATCAGCATTGGAGCACAGAGAATTCCCGCAAGATATTTTCCTCAAATACAATCCCAATGAAGTAAGTCTTCTCTCATTTAACCTTATTTTCTAAAAGAGAGATGGGTAAGAAACATGTAGAAAATATGACCAGAATGCTATTAAATTTCATGATGCGAGGATACGCACACGCTTCTTAGAATGGAGTTGACATTCTTTTGCTGGACTCGAACAGACTAGTTCTTTGGCCACTGGAATCTGCTTATTATCAGTGGGAGTTGGGTTTCTCTGTGCTGGAGCAGTATCTATGAAAAATGGAGTTGGTTTATTATCTCCTGGCGTTTGGATATTTTGCAAAGACCTGGTTTGTAACCCTTCAGATTCTAACAGAGCCGTCTTCCTCTTGCATGCCTTATATAGAAGAATGGCGATTCAGTTATAAAACATGCTACAACAGAGATGGAATAGGTATTGAAGAATAGAAAGGCATGACATATTGACATGTATTCCCTCCATCCGGAAATAAATGGATGGGTCTAGGCGTATTTCAATTCTAGATACATCCAATTTTATCCGTTTCTTCAACATGTAATCCGGACGGAGGGAGTATGATGTAAGAGCTAGGGATATGACAGGACAATGCAGTAAAAAAACACTAAAAACCCACTACAGAACCAAAGTATTCAAACCCACTGATATGAGATAGTACACTCATGCAGCTTAGGATGCAAAACTACCAGGCAACTTTCCTTACAAAAATCAACATTATGGCCTTTAATCATATGTTTTGCTACAACTAAATTTAGATCATATAAAGGTTGGATTCATGCCGATTAACAAAATACATGCTGGTGTAAAAATATAGTGATATACAACAGGTACTTACATCTGCATTGGAGCACAGAGAATTCCTACAAGAATCTTTCCTCACGCATTTATACCAAAGGCAAAAATTCTTCTATCTGTTAAGCTTATTTTCTAAAAGAGAGATGGGTAAGAAACATGTAGAAAATATGATCAACATGCTATAAAATTTCATGATGCAAGGATACGCACACACTTCTTAGAATGGAGTTGACATATTTTTGGTGGACTGGAGCAGACTAGTTCTTTGGCCACTGGAATCTGCTTATTATCAGTAGGTGTTGGGTTTCTATGTGCTGGAGCAGTATATATAAAAACTGGAGTTGGTTTATTATGTCCTAGCGTTTGGATCTTTTGCAAAGACCTTGTTTGTAAACCTTCAGATTCTAACATAGTCATCTTCCCCTTGCATGCCTTGTATAGAGGAATGGTGCTTCAATTATAAAACATGCTACGACAGAGAGATGGAATAGGTACTGGAGAATAGAAAGGCATGACATATTGACAAGTATTCCCTCCATGCGAAAAAATGGATGGGTCTAGTCGTATTTTAGTTCTAGATACATCCTTTTTTATCCATTTCGACAACATGTAATCCGGACGGAGGGAGTATGGTGTAAGAGCTAGGGATACGACAGGACAACACAGCAAAAAAAACACTAGTTGAATGTAAAACTCTATGCTAGCGGAATACGTACAGAAAAAACTAAGGCAACATACACGTGTATGATTGGGAAACTAAGATGGCATTGCAACAGAGCACTAGAACAACACTTCAATGTAAAAAACATGGTATGGTAGATAGATGAAGTACATACTGATGAATAACAATGCATACAATATTCAGAAGCATGATGTCCAAATTAAGCAGATGGCATTGTGATAGAGTAGAATGACAGTATTAAATTTGAAAACATGTTATCATGAATGGAATAGGTACTAAAAATAGGAAGGCATGACATATTTACATGCATGATTAGCATGCTAAGCACATGGCATTGCAACAGAGTAGATACACTCCAGGACATTATATGCATGTTGTACCCATGTCACAGGCCAAGTTAGAGCAAGCACCTTGTGGGGTGAAGAGGATTCATCATCTTTCTGCAAGTCTTCTGAAGAACTGCCTTTACATGTTCCATCATATTGGGTATCATTGACATCAAGTTTATTTGCCTTTCTCCATGAGGTTCTTGTGGATATATCAGTGTGTGCAATTTTATCTGACATGCATGGAAGACAACTAATAGTTACATTTATGTAATGAGTGCCTATGGGAGATGACATAAATAGTAGGACTAGGGTTAACTAGCAGCAACAGGTCTCAAAAACTAAAGGGAGAACATAGATGAAAGCTACAGAATATGTATCGTTTGTACTCGAGATTATCTAGATTGCACACAAAAGTATTAAAGAACAACATAGGTAATACTAGAAGTGGTATAATACTATAATCACCAGCCTGTGAGATAGCATTAGCTGATGGATGATAACTATGGAACAACTTACCTAAAGAACTAGTATCTTAGCTGAACTATGGAACAACGTTAACTCCTGAACAAAACCCGTAAGAGATCAGCATGAATATACAGTGAAATGTGATAATCTATTTTCCATGCTTGGATGAATAACAAAGCCATAAATGTTGCACACAAGTAAGATGAGGGTACAACCTATCTGGCCGCCATCCATAGGAGTGAGCATATGTGCTGACTTGTCGATGGCCCTGCAGTTGTTGTAGCTGTCCAAGTCGGGCATGCGCATTCGATGCATGGAACTGTTGAGTGGGGACAATAGCTCCCTTCTGGTGTATGCTTCCCTTGTTGGAGCAGCTGCGGTGAGTTGGAAGACGGTGTGGCTGAAGATGCAGATAACGCATAATGTTAAGAATGACACATCTATTTGATCTGAAGAAATACAATAAGAGATCAACAGCAATGTACGAGAGTGGTCACATGTCTGTTGAATGAAGACTAGATTGGGGTCACACGATTTTATTTTATTTTGGTACTGTCCGATCTACACCGGATGGCTTGATGGCCGTCTTGTGCCTCCCGGCTGACACTGTTCGGAATCTTCCCCGAAGAGCCAGCGACCAACGGCAGAGCAGCCGCTTCACGTCTGTGGCCCGACCAAAACCCCGCCCCACCCCCACCAAGCTTTCATTATGTTTGCACCGCCTGTGCCAATCGACAAAGACTCTCCGTCATCCAGATCCGGCGGCGGCAGTACCTTCAACCCACGCAACACTAAGATAGCCATCTAAGCGCTGCTTCCGCGGCAAACCTGTGGCCTCGCACCCTTACGATAGACACCAGCCAACCGGCAGCCTAGGAGCTGTGCCGCCTCGAGGGGTGCTGCTTCCCATTGGGAATCGATTGGCCCAGAATAAAAATTCAGACAACTGACACCTAAATAAAGTGATTTGAGATGAGGGTGCGACCTATCTGGCGGCATGGTGAAGTAGGCAGCTCTAGCTGCCGAGTCAGTGAGGCCGACACGGTTGCGGTGGCGACTGGCAACAGGGAAGCAGCGATGTCATGACAGTCGACGGCTACGGGGAAGCAGCGCCAAGACTCTGGACGGATCCAAAGTTGGAGTGACTCCGGCGCCGTAAACAACTACGGGGGTGAATCGGCTCTGGTATGGTTCACGCGGCCGTCGTCGAGGCAGCTCCAGCAGCACGGAGTAAGAGGCACACAGCCCAGTGCACGACGGAAAATGGACAACGTCTCTGGCACTAGGGAGGAGGGCGGCTGTGAAATTTGTGCGGTGGGGGGCTCCATGGAGGAGGGGCTGAGGTTTCGTGGCTCGGGAGAAGGGAGCTTCCGGGGAGAAGGTGATTTGGCGCCCACGAGGTATGAATGGGGGGGGGGATTGGCAGGGGAGTGGAACCATGTCTTACGGATGCATTTGTCTGAAATGTGGGGGGGAGTTACAGTTCTACCCCTGCCTTTAGGCTTCTCGGATTGGGTCTGTGTATTGAGGGTCGGCGATAGTAGAGTAACTTTGCTTCTCCCCAAATAGTGGGCGGGAGCGATTTCGGGCGAGGAGGGCGTGTTTTTAAATATAGTGGGCGCGAGCAATTTCGGGCGAGGAGAGCGTGTTTTGAAATAGTGGGCGCGAGCTATTTCGGGCGAGGAGAGCATGTTTTGCCGACCATGGTTTATGAATTTTCGGCACATGTCATTTCGGCCGAGGAGAAGGCGCGCTTGGATGAAGTTATGAACCTACCCTCGATGTACAACGGGCCAATTGATGCGTGTCCCACATAGGACGGTAATTTCACGTCTCCCATATATTTGCTCGGGCAAATTCCACTGAGCAGAGGATGTTTAATGGTTCGTTCAAATTTTGGGAGAACGAGCATCCACGTCTACCTTACCAAGTCTATCGAATCAGATTTTGAAATATTAGCTTGCCACTTCTTTTTTAGATGGAGAGATGATGCTAGGGAGTAATGTGTTTTTACATGCTCGTTGCTAGCGATTTACTATATGACAAATAATTGACCCACTCAAAAATGGGAATCAAACCCAAAATGAAATATCTCAATTCAATGAAATAACTCGTTCACCAGGTCAAAATAGTGAACTAAATCCAAAAATGAACACCTCAATCGAGTAGCATGTTGTACAATATTATAGTACTCCATGAACATGTTGAAAGTCAAATTAACGAACTTGTTTGATATAGGCATATATCCTTTCATGCGTGGATTGCAGACAACATGTTCTCCAATTTAAATATTTTAATGCAAGTTTATATCGAAACATGGTTTATATCAGTCTTTGATGCATAAAACGCGACCTCCCCCTCTCTCGGATTCCTGCTCTCTCTCTCTGTCACACACACACACACACTCTCTCTCTCTCTCTCTCTCTCTCTCTCTCCGACAATCTTCAATTCTGTCGCACGCATCCAACACACAAACCTTGTTGGTCCCTCTCCCTTTCTCTCCATCTCTCTCTCTTTGTGTGTGTGTGGGGGGGGGGTCTTTCTAGTTCGCATGCATATATACTCCATCTATAGGTCTCTCTTGCACACTATGTATGATTCTCTAGTCCAAGCTAAATATCTTGGGTGCACTCATCGTACGCACACATATTCCTTGGCTTGTTGCCTGTAACTCTCTCACGCACCACTGGCTGCCTCGAGCTCTTCCCCTCTCTCTCAAACTCTCCATCTACCGGTTCACACATACACATGCATATCTCACTTGCACTCGATAGGCCCATCTAAAACTCTATCTCTCTCCCTCATTCTCTCTCCATCTCACATGCACACACACACACACAGACACACACAATCTCATGCCTAGCTAGCCAAGTATGATGGTCTCTCACTCAATTGTAGGCACATGCAGTTCCCCCTATATGTATATGACTAGCTAATCTTAGTCTCCATCACAAACATGTGCATGGTCTATCTCGATTTCTCTCGGGGCATCTTTCTATCGCGCACGCACCTCCCCTCATGATCTCGAGGGGATCTCTCTATCACAAACACACCCTCTCTTCCTCCCCATGCATCCATGTTCTCCATATGTCCCTCTCGACCTTTGTTCCTTGTTGGCCAGACCTCTATTGGACAAGTTATATAGGGGTGTCTCTCTCCGTTGCAAACAATCACACACTAGCTATCTTCGTGTATCTCCTCGCCTCACTTTTCCATCTCGGAGATGCATGTGTGATATGTTTGCATAAGAAACGAAAAAACACACACTCTCTCTAATTTATCATTTGTTGTCACTTTCTCTTTCACACACATACTCTTTTTGCACACATACTCATTCTCCTTCACACGCACGTGATCTCTGTCGACTTAGGCACTCTCTTCCGTCCATAGCATATAGATTTATTGAAAAGTCAAACATCACAAAGTTTGACCATGTACGTGGAGAAAAACAATTACTTCTAGAACGGCAAACATATACCATTAGATTCACCATGAGATGTAGTTCCGTATGATGTATCTTTGGTATTGTAGATATAAATAACATTTGCGTATACCTGATCAAAGTTTCCAAAGTTTGACTTCTAAAAAATTTACATGCACTGCATTATCAAGCGGATGGAATATCTCTTTCCCCCTCCCAGCTATCTGACGCACTGTCAGTGTCAAAACCGACGGATCTTGGGTAGGGGGTCCCGAACTGTGCGTCTAAGGCTAATGGTAACATGAGGCAAGGGACACAATGTTTTACCCAGGTTCGGGCCCTCTCGATGGAGGTAATACCCTACTTCCTGCTTGATTGATCTTGATGATACGAGTATTACAAGAGTTGATCTACCACGAGATTGTAGAGGCTAAACCCTAGAAGCTAGCCTATGATTATGATTGTTGTTGTCCTACGGACTAAACCCTCCGGTTTATATATACATCGGAGGGGGCTAGGGTTACATAGAGTCGGTTACAGAGAACGAAATCTACATATCCGTATATTTAAGCTTGCCTTCCACGCAAAGGAGAGTCCCATCCGGACACGGGATGAAGTCTTCAATCTTGTATCTTCATAGTCCAATAATCCGGCCAAAGTATATAGTCCAGCTATGTGAGGACCCCTTAATCCAGGACTCCCTCAGTAGCCCCTGAACCGGGCTTCAATGACGATGAGTCCGGCGCGCAGATTGTCTTCGACATTACAAGGCTGGTTCCTTCTCCGAATACTCCATAGAAGATTTAGGACACAAGGATCGTGTCTGGCTCTGCAAAACATATTCCACATTCTACCGTAGAGAGTATAATATTCCACAAATCTAATCTGCTGACAGCTTTTTATAGCATGACATCATGCCACGGTTCGGTCATTATTCGAACCATTTTTCACAACTAGCTACCGCACGTAATGCGAGGCGGTTTCCTTGACACGTCTTGTCGAAGCAGAGACCGTGTCCCCTTATCACGGGATTCTCATCAATACGGGTATGGGTAACCCAACCGCACCATCAATCGTGGTGCTTGGGAAATAAGCGATCTTAACGGGCAAGTGGGGAGGCGCACAGTTTCTACCGCCTTTATAAAGAGATAAGGATTCTCCTCTTTCACGCCTCCTTCCTTCCTCGCTCATCCATTCTCGCACGCTCGAGCTCCAACGCCCTAGTTCTCACCTTCTCCGCACAGCCAAACATGTCTGGAGTGGGAGGCAAGTGGATGGCCTCCTCCGTCAAGGAGGAGGACATTATGAAGCTCCGGGCGGCCGGATACTTGGCCGCAGATATTGCGCACCGGCTCCCGGACGCAGGGCAGATCATGCAGACTCCGGGACCCCATGAGAGAGTCGTGTTCCTCGCCCACTTCGTCCGCAGACTGGGATTCGCCCTCCACCCATTTGTCCGCAGGCTCATGTTCTATTATGGGTTGGATTTTCATGTTCTGGCCCCTATCTTCATCCTCAACATCTCGACGTTTATTGTCGTGTGCGAGGCTTTTCTCCGCATAAGGCCCCACTTCGTCCTGTGGCTAAAGATCTTCAACGTGAAGCCGAAGATAGTGGTCGGACAGCAGGCGGAGTGTGGAGGCGCCATGGTGGGAAAGATGCCCAGCGTCACCTGGCTCGAAGGCTCCTTCGTGGAGACCGTGAAGGGGTGGCAATCGGGGTGGTTCAACATCACCGAGCTGCGCGACGCCAACTGGGTGACGGCCCCTGAATTCCGATCCGGCATCCCCATGCGGCTCACCTCCTGGAAGAAGAAGGGCCTAGCCTGGGGCACATCCGCGGAGCTGATCGGACTCCAGAACTGCGTCAAGAACATGATAACCAAGAATATCAAGCTTGTCAACGTGGTCCAGGTCATGCTATTTCGCCGGATTCTCCCGTGTCAAAGACGGGCATTCAATCTGTGGGAGTTCGACGCGGCCCAACACCAGACACTACAAGAGCTCTTCGACACGACACACAAAGACGTCTGGAAGGTGTTTTTCAAGGCCAGTGAAGTCCCTCCTCCCACTTCCGAGGACCGCGGACTCAGCGCCAAGCGCCACGCCAATGCGGTAAGCATTCTTCATTTCGCAAGATGTGCCTTTCCTCAGTATATTCGCGGGAGTAACTTAAGCCACCGTACTGATCTAACAGGAATACGTGGCGACGGCGGAGCGGATCAACTATCGGGCTCCGTTGCCTGAAGATCCAGCAACCTCTCTCCTGACGGAGATGCTAGTTCCGGCGCCCTATGAGGTGCGGGAGAAGAAGTCCAAGAAGAAGGCCACGGGGACCAGAAACAGTCTCCGGCGCAAGGTGGTGCCAGACTCATCGTCCGAAGACACCGAAGCGCACTCCTCCAACAACAATGAGGAGGAGGAAGAGGAAACCCTCTCCCCCAAAACGAGGGGGAGAAGAAAAGGAAGGCTGCCATTTCCGAGGAGGCCGAAGGGTCCAAGAAGGGAAGGACCCTCCCTCCGGACCACTCCACAACCGCCGCCTACAGTGAGGAGGAGTGGCTACCCAGGGCCAAGCCCCTGGCAAATTCGTAAGTATCCGAATGCCATAATACCTTTTGCATGTTTTTAGATTTACTTACTATGTCAAGATTTGCCTGTGCAGTCCGCCCAAAGCCCACATCGACTTGCCCTTCTCGAATGGGTCCTTGAGCTCGTCGGAGATGAATAGCTATTCTCCCCGACAACTTCCACTCCCCGGCCCGCGGATGACACCGAGGTGTTATCTCAGAGGATACCGGGCCAGGAGGAGGTAGTCCTGGAGACACCTCAAGGCGAGAGTCCCGATGCCGGGCTCCTGGGGGGGGGAGATCCCCATGGATTTGGATGTGGGGGGCCGCAGCAGGCTTGGCCCCCACCCGGATACTGCGCCAGAACCTCCAGTGGTTCCGGATTCAGGCAGGCAGCCACCCGCCAAGGGGGGCGAGCCGTCTGTGCCGATGCCGCTGTCCATCCAGAGGCATCGGATAACTTGGTGGAAGCGCTTCAAAGCGCTTCCCTTGATGAAGGACACCGTACTCTTATGAGTACGGTGATAGCAAATATTCAGTTCGCCAAGAGCGGATTGACCGAAGCTTGCGCCAGCCTCCTGACAGGCTTTGAGGTAAGTATTTTAAATTATGAGAAAGTATCACAGTGTAGACAGTAGCCCCTGATGCTCTGTTTGGTGTTCGGGAAGAAAAGCCGAACAGAGGATCAAATATTCTTCCCAGGAGTCTAACCATATTGTGTCTTTGTGAATAAGCAGGCATCGCTGCTGGCCGCCGCCGCCGCCACTGCGGAGGTCTCCAGACTGAGGTAGAGCCTGGGGCGGGCCGAACAAGAGCTCGGCCTCATCAAAAGGCAGCTCGAGGAGAACAAAGGTAAGCAATACCCAGTCTAAATGTTATATAAAGGAAAAAAATCGTGGATGCTAATAGAAGCATTATAAATTTTACTAGGGGCCACGACCGAAGTGGCGGCCCTTAAGAAGGCGCTGTCCGAGGCCGAAAATAACGCGGCCAAGGAGCACACCGGGCGCGAATAACAAGAGGCGCGAGTTGACGAGGTCCAACAAGAGCTTTAGGACTTCGTCAAAAATTTTGAGTCCTTGGAGCGTGTCTCCAAGACGCGAGAGTTGGAGCTTGCGAAGGCTTGTCAGGGCGCACAAGATGCCAAGGCCGAAGCCCAGAGGGCCCTCCAGGAAATTGAGGCGGCCAAGAAAATAGCTGCGGGTAAGGCTTTCATTATGCAAAGCAAGCATGTGAAGGAGACTTTCCTTTTACTTACCCTAATTCGGAGCTCTCCGGGAGCATTCGCAGATCTGCCGTGCAGCGTCTCTGATGCCGCAGAGTTCTACCGGGCTGAGGAGGGGAGCTCGACAGAGAAGCTGTTTTGGTCCCAATATATTGGGGCCGAACACCCGATGCCCTTGAGCGACCAGCTAAAGCAATTGGTCGAACTTCACAAGGCGGCCGAACTGGCCATGAAGGACTTCATAGTCCGGCTGTGGCCTGGCGAGCCCCTGCCCAGCAGCTACTTCGGTTTTGTCAAGCAGATGGTGGATGCTTGTCCATGACTTGAAGTCGTTAAGCGGTGCGTCTGCATTGAGGGTGCACACAGGGCCTTGGCCCGTGCGAAGGTGCACTGGGGGAAGATGGACGCCGAGAAGCTGGTGACAGAGGGGCCGCCGAAGGGCAAGGAACATCGCCACCCCGAATAGTACTATGACAATGTCATTAAGGGTGCCCACCTTGTGGTGGATGAATGTACGAAGGATGTGACATTTGAATGAATGTACTCATGTCATCCTGTATTATGAAAACCAGTTCATGTGCGCTATGTAGCGCTTGTTAATTTAAAATATTACCTTCTTTGCGGCCGTTTAAAAAATCTTGAGAGTTGGCTAGTCGTCGGCTTCCGCCCCCATGTAACTAGTACTGGGGTGTTCGGGTATAAGTATAAGCACTCTTTATCCAAGTTTTTGGTCCTTTTAAGGAGGTGTTTAGCACCACGAACGAGGCAATCGGACTATACGACTTTATCGCCCTCACTTAGCCATAGAAGTCTACAATTTAAATTTTGGCAAAGCCCCCTAGTATCCGGAAAGCCGGACTCGGGGCACTACACACGCCTAAATCGGACGAGGCCGATTCCTCGCCTGAAGCGGAAAAAATCTTTAAGGATTTGAGACCTCTCGAACAGCGACCAGCTCTCGCCTTATCATGACAGTCAGTTTTCGGCTTTCTCTACTGAGGTGCTCATCTGGAAGAACCGGGACACAATCGTAGTAGTTCTCCCTGCGCTACCTTAGCCGATATAGCGGAACGTAAGGTACCAAAACATGGGATCCGGGCAAACCCAACTATTGACCGAAGACATGATTCGGAGCTGATGCATATAGTGCTACTAGTTCGGGGTGCCGCACTGTTGAAAATGTTCGGACTTGTCTTGCCAGGTTATGGGGTACTGAAGCCCCTGGCAAACTGGTCGTGCCAAAATGCACGGGTATAATAAATAAGCAGTAAAGAAAGGGGGGGGGTAAATAAACGTACTAGCAAGCTGACGCTGTAAACTATTTTCCCTTGTTATTCAAATGATACGTCGAAGCGTACATATACAAGTAGTGCGATAAGCAGAATAGGACTGTTTGACACATCCTGTCCGGGAGTGGGCGGTATGCGGGTATGTAAAATAGGTATAACGATCGTTATCAAAGACCACCCGAGGATTCCCTCGTACGCCAAAGCTTCTTGTCCTCCTGGTGTGTCCGTCCCGCTATGTGTCCGATAGCCGATCTTTTGGAAGAGCCTCCTCAAGATAGGGACCTGAAAGAAAAAGGGGTGCAAAAATGCGTGTGTCCTGGGCGGTTGAACCACTTTGTGGACCGTGTCATGGTCGTGCCTCCGCCTATGCCCAGGGAATTTTACGTGTGTAGTTGTGTACGTGCGGCACAAATGTTGCCGCTTGGCTGGGACTAGGGCGGAGGCCGAATTGCTAGTCGAGCTCTGGGTGTGCCGGATGATCCTGTTGTGGAGTACTCCGGACTCGCTAGATGGTCTCCGGGTTCTTTATCGCCGAATTGGCTGTTTGCCTAAGAAGGCTGTTTTGTACTTCCGCCGCAAGGGCCGTAGTGTGCTCCTCCATACGAAGCGAGTGCTCTGTGTTTCCATTAACTGTAATAACCCCATGAGGTCCCGGCATTTTGAGCTTGAGGTATGCATAATGTGGTACCACATTGAATTTGGCGAATGCGGTTCGTCCGAGCAGTGCATGATAGCCACTACGGAAGGGGACGATGTCGAAGATTAACTCCTCGCTTCGGAAATTGTTCGGATATCCGAAGACCACTTCCAGTGTGATTGAGCCCGTACAACATGCCTCTACACCGGGTATGACACCCTTGAAGGTGGTTTTTGTGGGCTTGATCCTTGATGGGTCAATGCCCATTTCGTACATTGTATCCTGATAGAGCAGGTTCAGGCTGCTGCCATCGTCCATGAGGACTCGTGTGAGATGGAATACGTCGATGATGGGGTCAAGGACCAACGCGGCTGAACCGCCATGACGGATACTGGTAGGATGGTCCCTGTGATCGAAAGTGATCGGACAAGAGGACCATGGGTTGAATTTTGGGGTGACTGGCTCCATCGCATAGATGTCCCTTAGTGCACGCTTCCATTCCCGCTTGGGGATATGGGTTGCGTATATCATATTCACTGTTTTCACCTGGGGAGGGAATTTCTGTCCTCCTGTGTTCGGCGGTCGGGGCTCCTCGTCGTCGTCGCTACGCAACCCCTTTTCCTTGTTTTCGGCATTCAACTTGCCGGCCTGTTTAAACACCCAGCATTCCGTGTTGGTGTGGTTGGCTGGTTTATCGGGGGTGCCGTGAATTTGACATGAGCGATCGAGTATGCGGTCCAAACTGGACGAGCCCAGACTGTTTCTTTTTAATGGCTTTTTCCGCTGTCCGGATTTAAAGCCTCTGAATCTGGCATTGACTGCCGTGTCTTCGGTGTTGTCGCCATTATTGCAACGCTTGTGTCTATTCCGTCACGGCTTGCCGTTGCTATCCCTGGCGTCTGAATCGCCTGAGTTTTTGGGTGTGATGTTGCTACGAGCCAGCCAGCTGTCCTCGCCCGCGCAGAAGCGGGTCATGAGTGTCGTGAGGGCTGCCATGGACTTTGGCTTCTCTTGACCGAGATGTCGGGCAAGCCATTCGTCACGGATGTTGTGCTTGAAGGCCGCTAAGGCTTCGGCTTCCGGACAGTCGACAATTTGGTTCTTTTTAGTTAGGAACCGAGTCCAGAATTTCTTGGCTGACTCTCCGGGCTGCTGGGTTATGTGACTTAAGTCATCAGCATCCGGTGGTCGCACGTAAGTGCCCTGGAAGTTATCGAGGAATGCGTTTTCCAGATCCTCCCAACTGCCAATGGAGCTTGCTGGCAGGCTATTCAGCCAATGCCTAGCCGGTCCTTTGAGCTTAAGTGGTAGGTACTTTATGGCATGTAAGTCATCACCGCGGGCCATCTGGATGTGGAGAAGAAAATTGTCGATCCATACCGCGGGGTCAGTTGTGCCATCGTATGATTCGATGTTTACGGGTTTAAACCCTTATGGGAATTCGTGATCCATAAATTCATCAATGAAGCATAGGGGGTGTGCGGCGCCTCTGTGCCGGGCTACACCCGACGTGTTTCAAATGAATCTGGTCTATTGTATTCGGCCCGGCCGGACTTTGGTTTATTATATCCGGCGTGACGGTTATCGTCACATCTTGTGGCGCGCCCCCGTGATCCGTAGATCGATCTTGACTGTCCTGCTTTGTTTTCCAATACATCTCGCAGGTCCTTCATGTAGCCCCGGGTCTTAGTGTTATTGTTTGATTGGCCACGGGGTGCGGTCTGGACTTCGGGCTGGTACGCCGTTTTGTCGCGGCCACGGGTTGGCCGGTCAGCCGCATCATGCGCTGGTAGGGTGGGCTTTAAAGCCTCCTCCTCGAGTTGAGGTAGCAGCCTGCGCTTTGGGTAGCTTTTGCTAGGGCGCTCGAGTCCATATTCCTCGACAGCCAGGACTTCGGTCCATCTGTCAGTTAGCAGATCTTGATTATCTTGAAGTTGTTGCTGCTTTTTCTTCAGGCTTTTTGCAGTGGCTATAAGCCGGCGTTTGAAGCGCTCCTGCTAGACGGGATCCTCGGGCACGATGAGTTCTTCGTCGCCAAGGCTCACTTCGTCTTCGGGGAGAGGCATGTAATTATCGTGCTCTGATTCTCTATCAGTTGCCTGTTCTTTAGGGCTAGCTTGCCCATCCTCTTGCTCGGCCTGCTCGAAGCCTGGCTGGGCAGGATTGTCTTCGTCTTCGGCACCATTTGGATTGTTATCTCTTGTGCCGGCATCACTATTTTTGCTATGGCAGTGCTTGGAGCGGCGCCGATGACGCCGGTGTCTAGATTGCTTCCCCAAGGGGTTATCTTCCGTTGTCTCATTGCCATTGTTTTCTTTAGGGGTGTCCACCATATAAATATCATATGATGAGGTGACGGTCCAGCGCCCTATAGGTGGTGGTTCCTGTTCTTCTCCTGCATTGTCGTCCATACCGTCGATGTCTTCGGAGTCGAAGTCAAGCACGTCGGTTAAGTCATCGACAGTGGCTATAAAGTGGGTGGTGGGTGGGGGACGAATTTCTTCGTCGTCCGCTCCCCACTCGAGCCGGACATAGTTCGGCCAAGAATCTCCTGACAAAGAAAGAGACCTTAACGAGTTTAGCACGTCACCCAAGGGCGAGTGCTGAAAAATATCCATGGTGGTGAACTCCATGACTAGTGCCCAACCAGATTCGATAGGCACGGATGCAAGCGGTTTGGATCTTGTGGCCGGAGACACCACTTTCACAGGAGGTGGAATCAGTGTTCGGCTCCGACGCCGATGAGTGTGCGGCTTCCGTGGTGGGGGTCCATCCACCCGCCCTCAGAAGGCACAATCTGCTCCGGATTGATTCCCGGTGCCACCGCAGGCGTGATCTCCCGAATACTGTTCGACGGTAGATCAAAGTCATGCCCGTCATGACCGTTCGGTGTGCCTGGCATGGGCTCAAATCCATCAAAGATCAAGTCTCCGCGGATGTCGGCAGTATAGTTTAAGCTTCCAAACCTGACCTGATGGCCAGGGGCGTAGCTATCGATCTGCTCCAGATGGCCAAGCGAGTTGGCCCGCGTACGAAACAGTTGAATACGAAGATCTGTCCAGGGAGGAAAACCTCCTCCTGGACAGCATCGTTGAAGATGATCGAAGGGGCCATCAAGCCTTACAGCGACGGCACAGTGGAACTCTCAATGAAAGCACCAATGTCGGTGTCAAAACCGGCGGATCTCGGGTAGGGGGTCCCGAACTATGCGTCTAAGGCTAATGGTAACAGGAGGCAAGGGACACAATGTTTTACCCAGGTTCGGGCCCTCTCGATGGAGGTAATACCATACTTCCTGCTTGATTGATCTTGATGATGAGTATTACAAGAGTTGATCTACCACGAGATCGTAGAGGCTAAACCCTAGAAGCTATCCTATGAATATGATTGTTGTTGTCCTACGGACTAAACCCTCCGGTTTATATAGACACCAGAGGGGGCTAGGGTTATACAGAGTCGGTTACAGAGAAGGAAATCTACATATCCAAAAATCCAAGCTTGCCTTCCACGCAAAGGAGAGTCCCATCCGGACACGGGGCAAAGTATTCAATCTTGTATCTTCATAGTCCAACAGTCCGGCCAAAGTATATAGTCCGGCTATCTGAGGACCCCTTAATCCAGGACTCCCTCACGCACCACTCAGCTTTATCGGGGCTCCTCAATCTCTCTCAAACTTTATATCTTCTTGGTTCACACATACACATGTCTCACTCGCGCTATACAAATAGACCCATCCAACACTCTCCACCCTTGTTCTCTCTCTATGTGACACGCACCCCCCTAAGTACCATAATCCCTTACTCCATCATAGGCTCAAACACCCCCCTAAGTATGATTATCTCTCACTAGCCATCAGGAACACATGTATTGTCTCCTTCCATCCATACATCTATCTCGATATCTCTCGGGGTATCTTCTATCGCGCACACACCTTGTCACTCGATCTCCCACCCATGTAGTACCATCACGATCTCCAAGGGATCTCTCTATGACAAACATACACTCTCTCCTCCCCATGTCTGCATTTTCTTCGTATGTCTCCCTCGACCTGTCTCCCTTGTTTGGCTGACTCCTCTTGGCCACATGCTAGGGGTCTTTCTCTCTTGGTTGTAAACAACCAGACACTATCTCCTCACCTTGCTTCCGTTATCGAAGATGCATGTGTGATATGTTTGCATAAGACACACACGCTTTTTCTCTACTTTTATCATGTGTTGTCCATGTCTCTTTCACACACGCACACACACATTTTACACTCACTCTTTCCATTTCTCTATCTCTCTCTCTCTCTCTCTCTAGTCAGGGACTCTCTCACGTCCATAAGCATATGGATGTTTTGAAAAGTCAAATCTCAGAAAAGTTTGACCAGGTATATGTGGAGAAAAACATTTACATCTGGAACGATCATTAGATTCATCACAACATGTACTTACTTCATACTATCATTTATCTTTGGTATTGTAGATATAATTAATTTCTTTATAAACTTGGTCAAAGTTTCAAAAGTTTGACTTTAAAAAAATGTTGGAACTACATTATCGAATGGAGGGAGTAGCTCTTTCTCTCTCTCTGCTATCTCTCACGGGCCTCCCCTCTCACTCGAACTCTCTATACCAATGGATTATACGCTCACTCTGTCAGCGTATAGCTCCATATATTGTTTAGTTGACCGGTCAACCAGTCCACATGTTGCCTTGTCAGCTCATGTTCTGTATCTTCGTGTGCTGGCCCATGTGGCAGTGGGTGAAAATATGTAAACTAGAGGCCCATCTGACACACAGTGAAGTAAAGAAAGTTGAAACCACTCGGGGTAGCACCCCGCACGCTAGTATATTGATGGTGCATTGAGGACACACTTCTTACGCGTGAAGGATGCACTCGCGCACAATTCACCACTGCGCGGCGGCATGCACAGAAGGACGCACTCGCGCACACCCAACACACAACACACACCAGCACACGTGTGCACCACTGTCACCGCCGGTTCAGATGGACGGAGATTCAGCCAACAAGCGGAGGCGGCTAGAGCCAAAACCGCATCCAACGAGCCTGGACTTCATCAACAGCCTCCTCGATGACATGCTGCTCATCATCATCGGCCTCCTCCCCACCAAATCTGCCGTGCGGACTGTCGGTGTCAAAACCAACGGATCTCAAGTAGGAGGTCCCGAACTGTGCGTCTAAGTCTAATGGTAACAGGAGGCGGGGGACACAATGTTTACCCAGGGTTGGGCCCTCTCTATGGAGGTAATACCCTACTTCCTACTTGATTGATCTTGATGATATGAGTATTACAAGAGTTGATCTACCACGAGATCGTAGAGGCTAAACCCTAGAAGTTAGTCTATGATTCTAATTGTTCTTGTCCTATGGAGTAAACCCTCCAGTTTATATAGACACCGGAGGGGGGCTAGGGTTACATAGAGTCGGTTACATAGAAGGAAATCTACATATCCGAATTGCCAAGCTTGCCTTCCACGCAAAGGAGAGTCTCACCCGGACACGGGACAAAGTCTTCAATCTTGTATCTTCATAGTCCAACAGTCCGGCATAAGCATATAGTCCGGCTGTACGAGGTCCCCCTAATCCAGGACTCCCTCAGTAGCCCCTAAACCAGGCTTCAATGACGATAAGTCCGGCGCGCAGATTGTCTTCGGCATTGCAAGGCGGGTTCTTCTCCAAATTCTCCAAAGTACCTGTTGTAACGAGCAGTGTCCGGCTTACCATTTAATGTGGCACTCATCGGCTTCTGCACCTTAATAATGTCAGTCTCCACATGTTGAGCGAATGCGAGAAGCCGGGGCATTTTTACACTTGCCACCCTGACCATGTAAGTAAATCGTCTATTAAAGAGACGGGGATCCTCAGATCCAAATCACACCATCTTCCCTCAGCGAGGATTCATCAGGGCACGCTCGAAAAAACCATCCCATCATGGCTGGCCACCGCAGCTCCTCCTCTCGCTCCCATAGTGCTAAGCCAGGTGATTGGGAGAAGTGTACCGTATCCCACGGCCAATTGGTGGAGTTGCAGACCCAGGGGTTTCTCCCACCTCCATACCTTGTCCCCATCCGAGCCGGATTAGCTACTTTTGACGGCGGGGAGCAAGCAGAGAGTTTTCCCAACCCATCCAGGGGGAGCGAGTATGCCTTGTCCCTTACTTGCTAAGGGGTGTCGGATTTCCAATTCATCCGTTCCTCCGCAGGCTCTTGGAGTATTATTTCCTCCAGCTGCACAACTTCACTCCTGCCTCCATCCTGCACATCGCAGGTTATGTCCCCCTTTGTGAGCTATTTCTGGGCTGCGAAGCTCATTTCGAGCTATGGAAAAGGCTGTTCTGCCTCGTCCCTCGCAATCAGGAGGGATCAATATACCAAGTGGGCGAAGCCGAGATATGGCGCATCGCCGGGACCAGATACCTGTCTGGCACTCCAAAGAAGACATATGAAGATTGTCCATCCGAGTGGTTTTACATAGAGGACGTCTCCCTTCCTGACCCTATCCGGATGGGTCTTCCCGAGTTCACAAATGCCCCATTGAGGAAACTTCGAAGTTGGTGTCCTCAGAGCCCCAAGGAGGAAGATAGCAGAGAGGTCCTCCAACTGATGGGCAGGATAAAGAGGCTTGCCAAATATGGATTGACAATAATTGAGGTTATGTCAATATGCATAATGCGGGGGGTGCAACCACTCCAGTATCGGGGGCATCCCATGTGGCACTTCAATGGAGAAGACGATGCCACCCGCTGCGGTCGGAAAGGTCCGGACTCCGCCACCGTTCTGGCAAAAATACTATCAGATTTGTGTAAAGGAGAATGAGAGGAGTTCATCCGCATTAAGCCACGGGATAGATTTTCCATGTACAACCCCCCTAGCTGGGTGAGTTGCTATCTTTTACTCAACTCTATTCATTCCTGCAGTCTTTCATTGCAAATATTTACCTTGCTAGTCCTTAACAGGAACTGCGGAAAGCTGTGAGGGAGGTCCAAAACCGCCTCCACAACCAGAGGACCACAACCAGGCCCTCGACCCCGGTGTCGAAGAAGATCCGGACGTATTTGTGGAGCTCATCGACATGATGTTCTACCAGGCAAGCTGCGATGGCGCCTTGGTGGCCATCATTGCCAACTATCCTGGCCTTCTTCCTGCATCACATGTAAGTAAAATAGGAGTCCTAACTTCCGAAAAGGATCCCTTCTTTACGCCTTACCCACCGCACGTATTGCGCTTTATAGGGAAGGCCATCGGGGCGCCATGCCGAACCCGCGACTACTCACCAACAAGGGGCGCCCCAGCCGGGTAGGCTTAAAAGGAAGGCGGTCAGGACCGAGATGCCATCGAAGAGGTATAATTTAAAACCTACTCCATGATTATCAATTTTTAAAATATAACAATGTCCATTGTGCCCTGGCAGAAAGAGTACTCGCCGGACTGTGTCCGGAGATCCTGCCAGCCATGCCTCTACCAGCCGGACTCCAGAACCGGCCTCAAGGGTGGAGGCTAACGTGGGGACAATGCCGGACGGTCCTCCTATAGAGGATGCGGATAGAATATCCGCTAGAAATTCCGAAGTGGAGAGGGCTATGAATCATAGGCGTCGGCGGGCCGCACTCCGCGATCCTAATTTCTCCGAAGAGGCGTTCAATGCCTTCAACTCGGGAGACGCGTGCATCCAAGCTGCTCAAAATGGGCTTGCTAGAGCCATAGACCAGTATTTAAAAGATATATGGGTAAGCAAAATTTGATAATTATATATATCAGTAGCCCCTGAGACTTGAAACAGTTGGCACAACTGATTTAAGGATCATTGTATGAATAGGTTCTTACAAAGAAGAATACCCATTTGTCTCAAGCGCTGGAGGAGTGTAAAGCCCAGCTAAGGGTCGCAGTTGCCGGGATGGAGGAATCCAAGAAGGCCTTATCTGGTAATATTTGTCTCGTAATTACGTGTACCAGTTGTTATTCGGCATGTTTGCAGATCTAACAATAGATTCCACAGGCAATTCCAAAGTGAATCCGGAGATCCTACAAGAGGATGAACAACGAGCTCAATGACAACTAGAGGCTGGCGAGCGCGTACTTACACGAGTCACGGAAGAGAAAAATGATCTCCAGGATGCCAATACCCGGCTGGGCATTGAATTAAAAGATGTTCGGGCCTAGCTTGCGGACTCCGTGAAGGAGAACAGGAGGCTTCAACGCGGCATTTTTAGTATGTGCTCAAACGAACCTTTATATAGTTCGGCTAAGAAACGAGCCTAACAGAGTTATGTCTGCAGGTATATTGACTGGTTGTCCTAAAGAGGAGATGAAAGGATCGTTAGGCGATATTCTTCAAGAGCTTTCGCAACTGCATGAACAAGTTTGGCAGGTGATGCAGGGTATTGCCAAGGCCTTGTGGCCATCCGACTCCCTGCTAGGAAGCATCGGAGAGCTTGTACAGCTGCTCAAGGGAGCACGGTGGAGCTTCCAATTATGGAAGATATCGGCCTGCCGACAAGGTGCGAGGGAAGCCTGGGCCATGGTAAAAACACGATACACCAAGGTTGGTCCGAATCACATGGCCCTGGTCGGACCTGTAGGGTCAGATGGGAAAGATATTCCCGTTAGTCCGGTATATGATCAGGTAGGATTAGCCGCAAAGTATTCCCAACAGGATTGTAGGCTAGACAGCCTGTTGGACGGCATAGAAGAAGAAGTGTGTGGGTCTAAGTGACAATGTACTTCAATTGATATATTTTGTCCCTACCCGGATTGTAAATCATTTGTCATGGCGGACCTTTTCGCTTCGGCCTCCGGACCTGACAGTCCAGAGTGTTTTCGAATACCTGCTCAGTTATGTAAACCGGGGTACGCGTGGAAACTAGGCGTAGGGGTCATTAGTGCTTGAACAGACAAGTGCCCAACTAGCTATGTTATATTACATGGATAGTAAGAAACATCTTCCAGGGAGAATAGTTCCGTTAAGGGTTCCTTTCCCTGGGCTCGCATGCATTAATGTGCATGTTCGAACCGCGAACAGAGAAATAGTATATGGAACATCTGGGGGTTTGTATTGTAAGAGGTAAGAAACATCTTTAGTTCACCGACCGAATATTCCCTTAAGAACGCTAGCTTTCGGCTTCACCCAGTCTGAGGTACACGTCCAGCGGACCCGACAGTAACAATCGCAGAGGTGCTCCCCTTATGCCCTAGCCGAACTAACAGGAACGTAGGGCATAAACACAGGAGCCAGGCAACCCAGCTTGGCCAAAACTTAAGTCATATCGATGCATATAATGGTGAAGAAAAGGTACATATGTAAAAGTGATACATATGCAGTGGGCATGAAGCCCAGAAGATAATTATACTAAGCTTTTGTATAAGAAGCCCCCAGGTATAGTGAGCGCGCATATTTAAGGATTTAGCGCATCAAGAGTGTGTAGGCGAGTCACACTTAAAGCTTCAGAGCCATGAAAGGAAAAATAGAGAGGATATATATAAATAATAATAATAATAAAGGCGGAGGGAAGGAGACAAACACAGAGTTCGGCGCTAGGCGTAAAATCTTCGGAGTCTGGCCGCGTTCCATGGGTTCGGCTCGAGTCGGTTATCTGATGCATCACGCAGGCGGTACGCTCCTCCAGTGAGAACTTTATCAATGATGAAGGGACCCACCCACTTGGGTTTGAGCTTGCCCTTTTTCTTCTCCGGTAGGCGTAGAACGAGTTCACCAACGTTATAAGGTTTGGCCCATACTTCTCTGCTCTGATACCTGTGGGCCTGTTGCTGATAGAATGCGGAACGGGCTTTTGCAATGTCACGAACCTCCTCCAGGGCATCTAGACTGTCTTGCCGATCAAGCTCGGCTTCTCTCTCTTCGTACATGCGCACTCGAGGTGAGTCATGAATGATGTCATAGGGCAATATCGCCTCTGCGCCGTACACCATGAAGAATGGTGTGTATCCGGTAGTGCGATTTGGCGTGGTCCGCAGCCCTCATAGTACGGAGTCGAGCTCCTCGACCCAGTGCATGTCTGATTCCTTCAAGGATCGCACTAGTCTGGGTTTGATGCCGCGCATAATAAGACCATTTGCTCGTTCGACTTGACCGTTTGTTTGTGGGTGATAGACGGAGGCGTAATCGAGCTAAATGCCCATGTTGCCGCACCAAGTTTTCACCTCGTCAGCTGTGAAGTTGGTGCCATTGTCGGTGATGATGCTGTGGGGGACACTGTAACAGTGTACAACCCCTGATATGAAGTCTATCACTGGTCCGGAGTCAGCCGTTTTGACTGGTTTGGCCTCTATCCATTTGGTGAATTTATCCACCATGACCAACAAGTATTTTTTCTTATGGCTTCCTCCTTTAAGGGGTCCGACCATATCGAGTCCCCAGACCGCAAATGGCCAGGTTATGGGGATCGTTTGGAGGGTGGTGGGTGGCATATGGCTTTGGTTAGCGAAGAGCTAGCAACTGACGCAATGTTGGACGAGGTCCTGTGCGTCTGCTCGGGCTGTCGGCCAGTAGAAACCTGTCTGGAAGGCCTTGCTGACAAGGGCCCGAGCTGTGGTGTGGTGGCCGCCGAGTCCAGCATCAATTTCGGCAAATAGCTGCCGCCCTTCCTCTTTGGAGATACATCTTTGAAGTACTCCGGAAGCGCTTTTCTTGTAAATCTCTCCCTCGTGGACCTTATAGGCTTTAGAGCGCCGCACAATGCAACGTGCCTCATTTTGGTCCTCGGGGAGTTCTTGGCTATTTAGGTAGGCTAAGAAGGGTTCGGTCCAGGGGGCGATGACATCCATGATTACGTGGGATGAAGGTGTTATTTCGGTGGCGGAGCCTCCAATTATGTCAGTGTGTTCGGTATCTGGGGTTGTGGTTGGATCCGGACTAGTATTGCCGGTCTCCCCTTGCCACACCACGAATGGCTTGAACAGCGTTTCCAAGAAGATGTTAGGTGGGACGGGGTCGCGCTTAGCGCCGATGCGGGCGAGGATATCTGCCGCTTGATTGTTTTCTCGGACCACATGATGAAATTCGAGCCCCTCGAACCGAGCTGACATCTTGAGGACGGCATTGCGGTAAGCAGCCATTTTGGGTCCTTGGTGTCGAAGTCTCCATTTATTTGTGATATTGCGAGGTTTGAATCCCCACGCACTTCTAGGCGTTGGATGCCCATGGAGACTGCCATCCAAAGACCGTGCAACAGAGCCTCATATTCGGCTACATTGTTGGAGTCTGTGTATAGTATTTGGAGTACGTATTGGACTGTATCTCCGGTGGGGGATGTCAGGACAACGCCCGCTCCCAGACCAGCCAGCATCTTAGAGCCGTCAAAGTGCATGATCCAATTGGTGTATGCGCCGTACTCTTTAGGGAGTTTGGCTTCTGTCCATTCGGCGATGAAGTCAGCCAGTACTTGCGACTTAATGGCTCGCCGTGGTTTATATATGATCTCGAATGGGAGGAGCTCGATGGCCCATTTAGCAATCTGTCCCATGGCATTGCAGTTATTTATTATATCGTTGAGTGGTACTTCAGAGGCCACCGTGATTGAACACTCTGGAAAGTAGTGTCGTAATTTTTGGGATGCCATAAACACCGCGTATGCTATCTTTTGATAATGTGGGTACCATGACTTGCCTGGCGTGAGGACAGTGGATACGTAGTACACCGGCTTTTGAAGCGGGAACTTATGTCCGTCCTCCTCTCGTTCGATGACAAGCACCGCGCTTACAACTTGATGTGTTGCAACTATATATAAGAACATAGGTTCGCCAATGTTCGGTGTGGACAGGATTGAGTTACTAGCCAAGAGAGCCTTTATTTCTTCCAGTCTGGCCGTAGCCGCATCCGTCCACTCGAAGTGTTCGGTGCATCGAAGAAGGCGATAAAGAGGTAGTGCCTTTTCTCCCAACCGGGAGATAAAGCAGCTTAAAGCAGCCATGCATCCAGTTAATTTCTGGATTTGCTTGAGGTCTGTTGGGGTAGCCAACTGTGACAAAGCTTGAATTTTGGCCGGGTTTGCCTCAATTCCTCTATTGGAAACAATGAAGCCCAGGAGCTTTCCGGTAGGAACGCCAAAAGCGCATTTTCCGGATTGAGCTTGATGTCATATGTTCGGAGGTTGTCGAACGTGAGCCTCAGGTCGTCTATTAAAGATTCGACATGTCTGGTCTTGATGACCACGTCGTCCATGTATCCAATTTGTTTTTCCAGGCATGTCTGAATCATGCGTTGGTAGGTTGCACCGGTGTTTTTGAGCCCAAAAGGCATGGTGTTGAAACAGAAAGGGCCGTATGGAGTGATGAATGCCGTTGTGGCTTGATCGGATTCCGCCATCTTGTTTTGATGGTATCTGGAGTATGTGTCAAGGAAGCACAATGAGTCATGCCCTGCGGTAGCGTCAATGATTTGATCGATGCGGGGGAGAGGGAAGGGATCCTTGGGGCAAGCCTTATTGAGGTCCTTGAAATTGACACAGAGGCACCAGGATTTATCCTTCTTTGGTACCATCACCAGGTTTGCTAGCCAATCCGGGTGTTCTATTTCTCTGATGAATCCGGCTTTGAGTAACTTGGCTAGCTCCTCTCCCATAGCTTGTCGTTTGAGCTCTAAAAAGAGTCGTAGTGTTTGCTTGACCGGCTTGTATCCCTTCGATATGTTGAGGCTATGCTCGGCCAGCCTACGTGCGATCCCTGGCATATCTGAAGGGTGCCATGCGAAGATGTCCGAATTCTCGCGTGAGAACGCCCGCAATGCGGCGTCGATTGTGGGGTTCAGCTGTGCCCCGATAGATGCTATTTTTGTAGAGTCCATTGGGTGGAGTTGGAATTTGACTATTTCGTCCGCTGGTTTGAAAGAGATGGACTTGGATCGTTTGTTGAGTATCACGTTGTCCCTGTCCACTAAGGAGCGCGCAGTTAGTTCTTCGGCCGCAAGGGCTTTGGATAATGCCTCAAGGGCCAGGGCGGCAGTTTTATTTTCGGTGCGAAGTGCTACGTCCGGATCTCTGGCTAGAGTGATGATTCTGTTGGGCCCGGGCATCTTGAGCTTCATGTACCCATAATGGGGTATAGCTTGGAAGCTCGCGAATGCATCCCGCCCTAAAAGGGCGTGGTATCCGCTACTGAACGGGGCCACTTGGAATGTTATCTCTTCGGACCTGTAATTCTCCGGCGTGCCGAATACCACATCGAGTGTGTTTTTTTCCGCACATCCTGCCTCCCGACTAGGGATAATTCCTCTGACGGTCGTGATGCTTTTTTTCTGATGGTCGTGATGCTTTGCTCAATGCAGCTCTTGTCTATTTCCATTTTGTTGAGGGTTTCCTCATAGATGAGGTTTAATCCGCTACCGCCGTCCATGAGCACTTTGGTAAGCCGAAAGCCGTCCACAATTGGACTAAGGACCAGAGCGGGTGGTGCTCGGACTGTTCGACATTGAGGTTCGTCACTGGCATTGAAGGTTATGGACGTGCCGTTCCATGGATTTATTGCTGCGACGTGGTAGACTTCGGCGAGGCCGCGGAGTGCTCTCTTGCGCCTGTTATTTGAGGCGAAAGTCTCGAAGACTGTCAATACTATATTCTTGTTTTCTACGGGATGATGCTCTGCAGTATCGTTAATGAGGAGATCCTCGGTGCTCTTGGCCACCTGCCAAAGTATCCAACATGCTCTAAGGCTGTGTGTTGGTATGGTATCCGGTGTGGTGTGAATTTTGCATGGCCCATTGAGACATCCCTCGAATACGGTTCCACGCCCTGTAGTGGGCTTTGGTTTCTTTGTAATTGGATCGGGTGACTTGTGAGAGTGCACCCTTTTAGTTCGGACGAGGGGTTTAGTGAGAGCTGGAGGATCCCAGAATTTTGCCTGGGTTTTCTAGGCACTTTCCATCGCACAGTTTTGTACTATGGCCGCCAAGTCAGCGAAGTGTGATATGTCACGGCGACTTATGGCGTTGAGGATTCCCTTGTCCGTGCAATTTTTGCAAAAGAATGAGACTGCATCTTCCTCGCGACAATCCTTGACCTTGCTCATTACAAGGAGGAATCTGGCCCAAAAGTGATGTACTATCTCTTGGGATTGTTCTCTAATGTGGTAAAGGTCGCTTGTATCTGGGTGGGTGGGTTGATTTAAGTCCGAACCCTGACCCGATCTGAGACCCAGGGGCAGAGGAACTTCCAAATTTGGCAGTTCGGGTTCCGGGATGTTGCCCAATTTTCTGGCCCGCTGTCCGATTCTAAGTTCGGAGTTTGGGTCGTGTCCTCCCGCAAACAGGTATCCGGCTTGGAGAGCTCGGGAATCTGGACATAGTTCGTCATCAAAATAGCAGAAGAATCCGGACATAGTTCATCCTCAGAATAGAGGAAGATTCTGATGGGTGACCGGCGGAGAGTTAACCTCCCTTCGGTCGGGTTTAAGCCCAATCTGATCATAGTCCGTAGTGACTCCCAAGGCGGAGATGCGATCCAAGAGCTCGTTCAAGGACGAGAGTTCCATTGGATCCATCTGCTCGGCATATTCCGAGTTGACGTGGAGCCTATTTTTGATGACCCAAGAAGTCATCGTTGGCACGGTGGCCGAGCGGGCGGTCATGACGAAGCTGCCTAGTCAGAGGATTTGGCCTAAAGCCAGGGCTCCCCCATAGGTGATGTTGTCCTTGATAACAAGGCGAGCCATCAAACCTTTTTTTCAACAACACAGTGGAACTCTCAATGAAAGCACCAATGTCGGTGCCAAAACCGGCAGATCTCGGGTAGGGGGTCCCGAACTGTGCGCCTAAGGCTAATGGTAACAGGAGGCAGGGGACACAATGTTTACCCAGCTTCGGGCCCTCTCTATGGAGGTAATACCCTACTTCCTGCTTGATTGATCTTGATGATATGAGTATTACAAGAGTTGATCTACCACGAGATCGTAGAGGCTAAACCCTAGAAGCTAGCCTATGATTCTGATTGTTCTTTTCCTACGGAGGGTTACACAGACTTAGTTATAGAGAAGGAAATCTACATATCCAAATTGCCAAGCTTGCCTTCCACGCAAAGGAGAGTCCCACCCGGACACGGGACGAAGTCTTCAATCTTGTATCTTCATAGTCCAATAGTCCGGCATAAGCATATAGTCCAGCTGTCCGAGGACCCCCTAATCCAGGACTCCCTCACGGACCGCCCTGCTCTCCCGGCGGTGGCACCCCCTCTGGCGCCGCGTCCCCCTCAACCTCACCGTCAATAGTTGCCTCTGCGACGGGGATTGCAAACGCATGGCCGCAATCTCCAACATCCTTTCATCGCACCCTGGGCCAGCCAAACGCCTTGACATCCGCATGTTCAGTACCAACTGCAAGGTCCAACCCAAGTTCGACGAGTGGTTCTTATCCCCCTCCCTAGATCAGCTTGAGCAGCTCAGCTTTGAAGCTGGACGATGTCGTTCTCTGCCGTCATCCGCGCTCTACCTCACGCCAACGTTGCACCGCGCTAGCTTCAGCTCCTGCTATCTTCCCCAGATTAATGTCGCACCCGCCCTTCTTCTCCCTCAACTCAAGCAGCTCGACCTCTTCGACATTGTCATCTCGAAGAAGGCTATGGAGCACCTACTCCGCAGCTGTATTGCGCTCGAGTACCTTCGTCTTGAGCAGATCCACGGGTTCATTAGCCTCCACATCGCCTCGACGAATCTCCGATGGATTTATGTGTCTTGCTGGCCCCGCAACAAGACATCAATTGGGAAGAGATCACTCCAGCTGTTCCACGTTATGGTCATTGAGAATGCTCCTTTTCTTGAAAGATTGCTTGTATCGGATCTAGAAGGTCCAACAAAAATCCGGGTCATTGACGCGCTGAAATTGACAGCGGTGGTGTACTCATCTGCCAAATTCTCCAAACTCTTTATTGGATCCGTAATCGTTCAGGTACAGAACTCATCTTCTTCTTTGTCTTCTTGAAATTCACATTTGTAAATTTCTTCTTAATGTATTTACGACCGTCTTCCAGAAAATGATTCCCACAAGCTTGACCGGTCTATCATACGGTGAAGATCTTGGCAATAAAATCTATCGGCCCAACTTGGATCAAGTTGTTGGATTGCTTATATGATTTCCGTGCGGAGAAGCTACTCATCGAGGTGAAACTTCTTTCCTATTAGTAAACGATAATCCTGGCGTAGCTCAATTTTTTCGTAATTTTCCCAAATTACGATGACAAGTGTAGTGTTCAAAACTACATCTACGACCGCACCGAAAGAAATGTTTTAGTATTTTTCTCACGTGATCACCTGCATCATTTTTATGCTGTACTACTATAGTAGCCTAGGCTAGTCATAGTGGAAAGTAACTTAGACTACCCCAGTAACTCTATGGTTACCCTAAGGGCAAGTACTACCTCCATCCTGGTTTACTCTTCCAATTTTGTAGTATCAAAATTTTACCATAGATTTAACTGACAAAATATTAATGCATGTCACTAAGAACTATATCGTTGGATTCGTATTTGAACATAATTTCAAATGGTGTAATTTTTAGTGACGTGCATTGGCATTTTCTTAGGTAAATATATGGTCAAAATTTTATACTAAATACGAGGTAGTACAAAAGTGGGCTATAATGGCCCTCCACTCTGTAGGCCAAAACACGTGCCAAATTCACTTGTGATGCATTTGGCATCGATGCCCCTCCATTGCTCACCTGGTGCCCCAATCTAGATCACCTACTTTGCTCCGGTGCCAAATTAACCCACGCAATGAAAAAACAATTGCATGGGAGAGAGAGAGGACCGAGGCAATAAAAAAACACTTGTTTGGGAGAGTGAGAGGCTGGTGTAGTTTGTTTGATTGATTTGTTTATACATGTGGGTTTGTGTGCACATCGGTGCCAACTCTCTCACATCGCGAGAGCGGTGCCAAAATCTTTTGATTTGACATCGATGCGTATTATGTGGCATACTTTTGCGAAATATGGCATTGGTCACATAGTGGAAGGCAACAAATGCCCAAGCTCTTCACGTGCTCCTAGGTAAATGAGAGGAAAGAGAAAGAGAGTGAAAAAATATCACTAGCCAGCCAACCATATCGTATGAGCGAATGATATTGGTACCTCTTGATGACACGGCAATCTTATATAGCCAGCTACTCTAATATGTTCTCTTCTTTTGAAGATAGAAAAAGACCCGAAAGTGAAAAATGTGCTGCACTATAACAATCTCATCGAATGCCTTGATCTCCATCTTACAGAAATTGATTTGATCGACTACTGAGGCAGCACATCGGAGATTAAATTGGCCAGGTTCTTTGTTCTGGAGGCAGGTGTGCTCAAGGTAATGAGGTTCGGCGTTCTCTAGCGCAACAATGAATGGCGCGCTGATCACCGCAAGCATCTAAGCCTAAATGAAAAAGTCTCCGCGGAAGCTGAATTTGTTTTGGAAACATCAAGTGGCCTGAGACCCGAAAACTTAGTTGCCCACTAATGACTTGTCAGGGCGGTGGATTTTAGTTTGTACGATAATGCTGCATCCACCTAAAGTAACAAAAGTTCTTATGTAAACTTCCTAGTAATTCCCTCTTCGTAGGTGCAACATTACTTCTAACATTTGTAATATCAGTTTGAAACTTGTAATATTGCCGTGTCCTATTCTTGCATTTTCAAAATCCTGCGAATCAAGCAGGTCCTGAGTTGGTGATGATGTTGTGCCTGCCATCTTTCACCAATAGCCGTCGGATCTAGATCTGAAGCATACAAACCAAACTTTTCCAGTTTTGCAAAAAGATGCCGGCAATTGTTACCTATTTACAAACAACTCCTTGTCTCTCACAATTAGCCTTATCTCCTCCCCACCACATCTAGAAGGCCATGGAAAAATCTGGTGCGATGGCCGCTGCCGGCGCCGTCCACCCCCCAATCTTGGTGTTCCGTGCAATGCACGGGCATCTACACACGGGAAATCATGTCGAACACGGCTAGTTGTAAGCAGGCTAGGTCTACAGCCCTGATGATAGTGACTGCAGACGGTGAGGCTGACTATGGTATGCCGAACATGGCGCCTATACTCAGGTGTCATCTCTGGCGTAGGGTGTCACTTCACTGTGAGGAGCAGCACGTAATAATTTGACCAACGGGTAGTATAGTGCTACTACATTGGTAGTACTACTACTAGTACTAGCACCACCATCTGGATTTAGTAGTACTACCATGTCCATCTGGATTTAGTATTTGACTAGCAATATCTAGTAATGCATGTCACAAAAAATGTACTACTCCCTCTGTAAATAAATACATGGTGTATTGTTTTATTCCTATCGGCGAGATAACTTAATGTCTTTTTGCTACTTAATATGATTACATGGAATGAACTAACCACTGCATGTGATGTTTGGTAGTCTCAAGTCATTAAAAGCATGCACGGCCCACATCTCTCATTGGTTGATATGTCACGAAATAAGAAACAAGGAGGGAGTTAATGTACCGTGCCTAAGTGTTTTGGGATTATTTGGTGATCGTAAGGTGACTTACACAACATTTTTGGTTACATGCATTAACATTTTATTATAGTCAAATAAAGGTCAAAACTTGGCGCAAAATGCAAAGGGGACCAATAAACCAGTAACATCAAAGTTCTCTCGTTTGGCCCCAACTAGAGGTCCGGTGAGATGACTATACTGTACCGGCACGGAGGGGGGCGCAACTTCATTGACTTACTGCACCTACCTTTGGGTGTATGACACGTGGGCCCAACGGGTGGCCGGCCCACCTGTGATACAGCCAAACACAGGTGCAGTAGAGGGGCGAGGAGTAGATGGCCAACACGCACGTGAATCCAACGCAGTCTGCACTTCTCATATAAAGGCTCCTGCCAGTCCAATCTATGAAATCCTACACACCTATGCACCCTAACCAAGGGCAAGAGTGATCACTCCAATCGCAAGATTGATACATCTCCAACGTATCTATAATTTTTGATTGTTCCATGCCATTATATTACCTTTTTTGGATGTTTAATGGGCTTTACTATACACTTTTATATTTTTTTTGGGACTAACCTATTAACCGGAGGCCCAGTCCAAATTGCTGTTTTTTTTGCCTATTTGATGTTTGTGAGAAAAGGAATATCAATCGAGTCCAAGCGGAATGAAACCTTCTGGAGAGTTATTTTTGGAACAAACGCAATCCAGGAGACTTGGAGTGGACGTCAAGAAAGAAACAAGGAGGCCACGAGGCAGGGAGGCGCGCCCAGGGGGGTAGGTGTGCCCCCCCTCGTGGGCCCCTCGTGGCTCCCCTGACCGACTTCCTCCGCCTATATATACTCATATACCTTGAAAACATCCAGGAGCACGACGAAACCCTATTTCCACCGCCGCAACCTTACATGCCGTGAGATCCCATCTTGGGGCCTTTTAGGTGCTCATGGGGGGGAATCGATCACGGAGGGCTTCTACATCAACACCATAGCCTCTCCAATGAAGTGTGAGTAGTTTACCACAGACCTTCGGGTCCATAGTTATTAGCTAGATGGCTTCTTCTCTCTCTTTGGATCTCAATGCAAAGTTCTCCTTGATCTTCTTGGATACCTATTTGATGTAACTCTTTTTGCGGTGTGTTTGTCAAGATCCGATGAATTGTGGATTTATGATCAAGATTATCTATGAACAATAATTGAATCCCCTCTAAATTCTTTTATGTATGATTTGTTATATTTGCAAGTCTCTTTGAATTATCAGTTTGGTTTGGCCTACTAGATTGATATTTCTTGCAATGGGAGAAGTGCTTAGCTTTGGGTTCAATCTTGCGGTGTCCTTTCCGGTGTGACATAGGCGACAAAGGCACGTATTGTATTGTTGCCATCGAGGATAAAAATATGGGATTTATATCATATTGCTTGAGTTTATCCCTCTACATCATGTCATCTTGCCTAATGCGTAACTCTGTTCTTAAGAACTTAATACTCTAGATGCATGCTGGATAGCGGTCGATGTGTGGAGTAATAGTAGTAGATGCAGAATCGTTTCGATCTACTTGTCGCGGACGTGATGCCTATATACATGATCATGCCTAGATATTCTCATAACTATGCACTTTTCTATCAATTTCTCGACAATAATTTGTTCACCCACCGTAATACTTATGCTATCTTGAGAGAAGCCAATAGTGAAACCTATGGTCCCCGGGTCTATTTTCCATCATATAAGTTTCCGATCTATTTTATTTTGCAATCTTTACTTTCCAATCTATATCATAAAAATACCAAAAAAATTATCTTATTATCTCTATCAGATCTCACTTTTGCAAGTGGCCATGAAGGGATTGACAACCCCTTTATCGCGTTGGTTGCAAGGTTCTTATTTGTTTGTGCAGGTACGAGGGATTTGCGTGTAGACTCCTACTGGATTGATACCTTGGTTCTCGAAAACTGAGGGAAATACTTGTGCTACTTTGCTGCATCACCCTTTCCTCTTCAAGGGAAAACCAACGCATGCTCAAGAGGTAGCAAGAAGGATTTCTGGCACCGTTGCCGGGGAGTCTATGCACAAGTCAAGATGTACCAAGTACCCATCACAAACTCTTATCCCTCGCATTACATTATTTGCCATTTGCCTCTCGTTTTCCTCTCCCCCACTTCACCCTTGCCGTTTTATTCACCCTTCTTCTGTTCGTCTTTTCGTTTGCTTTGATGTCTTACTTGGCTCGTTTGCTCGAATGGTTGGAATAGTTGTTTATTTATTGCTAAATGGAGAACCTAAGATCTATGGATCCTCATCCACTTGCCAATCTTTTTAAGAGATCCAATTATGATGAACCAAATTCTAGTGATCTGAGTGCACTAGATTATCTTTATGAGGTTTTGCTTGAAATTCGTGAATCTAAAAATTGTGATGAACAAAATTTATGAAGAGATTCATGATAGCTCCTTGAATAAAAAGCATGATTGCAATGATTTTATTATAAATTCTATTAATGTCAATTGTGTTAATGATATGTAAAACCCTAAGCTTGGGGACGCTAGTTTTGCTATGTCCACTACTTGTTGCAATGATCATGATTGGGGTGATTCTTCATATAATATTGAAATTTTATTTAAGCCCCATGATGAATATGAGATTGATAATAATGTTTGCAATAATATTGAAAGTGGCTTTGGAAGAGTGTCAACTTTAGATCCCACATATTTGGATAATGTTCAATCTTATGAAGTTTTTGATAAAAGTGGGTTTGGAGAGGTCATGACTTTAGTTAATGATAATCCCACTATTTTGGAACAGTGCCAACTTCACATGCATGTGGATCGTGTTGAGAATATGTTATGTGATAGCTATTTTGTTGAATTTGCCTATGATCCTACATGTAATTATTATGAGAGAGGAAAATACAGTCGTAGAAATTTTTATCTTACTAAATTACCTCTCGTCATGTTGAGATTGCTATCGTCTCTTTCTTCTTCCTTGCATATGCTAGTTTTTGCTTGCCTTGCAAATTTGTTCGCTTATAAAAAACCTATGCATAGGAAGTATGTTAGACTTAAGTGTTTTTTCACATGTTTTATGATGCTCTCTTTATGCTTCAATTCTTGTCTTTCATGTGAGCATCATTAAAATTATCAGTGCCTAGCTAAAAAGGCTCTAAAGAAAAGCGCTTGTTGGGAGACAACCCAATATTTTTCCTTTATGTTATTCAATAAATAATTCATCTAGCTTCTGTTTAGATGTGGTTTTATGTTTTAATTAGTGTTTGTGCCAAGTAGAACCTATAGGATCATCTTGGGTGATAGTTAATTTAATCTTGCTGAAAAACAGAAACTTTTGCGCGCACGAGAATACTTTTAGTAAATCACAGAAACGTGCTTTTCAGTTGATTCCTTTTGGAGAAGATTAATATACAAATTTCCCGGACTTACTATTTTGGTAGAAGTTTTGGGGTTCCAGAAGTATTCGAAAGTTACAGATTACTACAGACTGTTCTGTTTTTGACAGATTCTGTTTTTCGTGTGTTGTTTGCTTATTTTGATGAATCTATGGCTAGTATTGGGGGGTATGAACCATACATAAGTTGGAATACAGTAGGTTTAACAACAATATAAATAAAGAATGAGTTCATTACAATAACGTAAAGTGGTGGTTTGTTTTCTTATACTAACGGAGCTTACGAGTTTTCTGTTGAGTTTTGTGTCGTGAAGTTTTCAAGTCTTGGGTAAAGATTTGATGTATTATGGAATAAGGAGTGGAAAGAGCCTAAGCTTGGGGATGACCAAGGCACCCCAAGGTAAAATTCAAGGACAACCAAAAGCCTAAGCTTGGGGATGCCCCGGAAGGCATCCCCTCTTTCGTCTTCGTCCATCGGTAACTTTACTTGATGCTATATTTTATTCACCACATGATATGTGTTTTGCTTGGAGCGTCTTGTATGATTTGAGTCTTTGATTTTTAGTTTACCATAATCATACTTGCTGTACAGACCTTTTGGGAGAGACACACATGAATCGTAATTTATTAGAATACTCTATGTGCTTCACTTATATATTTTGAGCTAGATAATTTTACTCTAGTGCTTCACTTATACCTTTTTAGAGCACGGTGGTGGTTTTATTTTGTAGAAATTATTGATCTCTCATGCTTCACTTATATTCTTTTGAGAGTCTTTTAGAACAGCATGGTAATTTGCTTTGGTTATAAAATTAATCCTAATATGATGGGCATCCAAGATAGGTATAATAAACACTATCATATAAAGTGCATTGAATACTATGATAAATTTGGTACTTGATAATTGTTTTGAGATATAAAGGTGGTAATGTTAAAGTCATGCTAGTTGGGTAATTATGAAATTGAGAAATACTTGTGTTAGAGTTGGCAAGTCCTGTAGCATGCACGTATGGTGAACGTTGTGTGACAAATTTGAAGCATGGGGTGTTCTTTGATTGCCTTCCTTATGAGTGGAGGTCGGGATCACGTGATGGTTAACTCCTACCAACCCTTCCCCTAGGAGCATGCGTAGTAGTACTTTGCTTCGAGGGCTAATAAACTTTTGCAATAAGTATATGAGTTATTTATGACTAATGTGAGTCCATGGATTATACGCACTCTTACCCTTCCGCAATTTGCTAGCCTCTACGGTACTGTGCATTGCCCTTTCTCACCTTGAGAGTTGGTGCAAACTTCGCTAGTGCATCCAAACCCCGTGATACGATACACTCTATCAAACATAAACCTCCTTATATCTTCCTCAAAACAGCCACCATACCTACCTATTATGGCATTTTCATAGCCATTCCGAGATATATTGCCATGCAACTTTCCACCGTTCTGTTTATTATGACACGTTCCATCATTGTCATATTACTTTTGCATGATCATGTAGTTGACATCGTATTTGTGGCAAAGCCACCTTCATAATTCTTCCATACATGTCGCTCTTGATTCATTGCATATCCCGGAACACTGCTGGAGGCATTCACATAGAGTCATATTTTGTCCTAAGTATTGAGTTGTAATTCTTGAGTTGTAAATAAATAGAAGTGTGATGATTTCCATTATTAGAGCATTGTCCCATTTGAGGAAAGGATGATGGAGACTATGATTCCCCCACAAGTCGGGATGACATTCTGGACTTTTTGAAAAATAAAAGAGGCCAAAGAATCCCAAATAAAAAAACAGGCCAAAGAAGCCCAAACAAAAAAAAGAGAAAAAAATGAGAGAAAAAGAGAGAAGGGACAATGTTACTACCCTTTTACCACACTTGTGCTTCAAAGTAGCACCATGATCTTCATGATAGAGAGTCTCCTATGTTGTCACTTTCATATACTAGTGGGAATTTTTCATTATAGAACTTGTCTTGTATATTCCAATGATGGGCTTCCTCAAATGCCCTAAGTCTTCGTGAGCAAGCAAGTTGGATGCACACCCACTTAGTTTCTTTTGATGAGCTTTCATACATTTATAGCTCTAGTGCATCTGTTGCATGGCAATCCCTACTCCTCGCATTGACATCAATTGATGGGCATCTCCATAGCCCGTTGATTAGCCGCGTCAGTGTGAGACTTTCTCCTTTTTTGTTTTCTCACATAATCCCTATCATCATACTCTATTCCACCCATAGTGCTATGTCCATGGCTTACGCTCATGTATTGGTTGAGGGTTGAAAAAGCTGAAGCGTGTTAAAAAGTATGAACCAATTGCTTGGCTGAAACCGGGGTTGTGCATGATGGGAGCATTTTGTGTGACGAAAATGAAGCCTGGCCAAACTATATGATTTTGTAGGGATAAGCTTTCTTTGGCTATGTTATTTTGATAAGACATGATTACTCTGTTAGTATGCTTGAAGTATTACTATTTTTATGTCAATATTAAACTTTTATCTTGAATCTTTTGGATCTGAACAGTCATGCCACAATACAGAAAAATTACATTGAGAATTATGTTAGGTAGCATTCCACATCAAAAATTCAGTTTTTATCGTTTACCTACTCGAGGATGAGCAGGAATTAAGCTTGGGGATGCTTGATACGTCTCCAACGTATCTATAATTTTTGATTGTTCCATGCTATTATATTACCTCTTTTGGATGTTTAATGGGCTTTACTATACAGTTTTATATTATTTTTTGGGACTAACCTATTAACCGGAGGCCCATTCCAAATTGCTGTTTTTTTTTTGCCTATTTCATTGTTTCGCAGAAAAGGAATATCAAACGGAGTCCAAACGGAATGAAACCTCCGGGAGAGTTATTTTTGGAACAAACGTAATACAGGAGACTTGGAGTGGACGTCAAGAAAGAAACAAGGAGGCCATGAGGCAGGGAGGCGCGCCCAGGGGGTAGGCACACCCCCACCCTCGTGGGCCCCTCGTGGCTCCCCTGACTGACTTCCTTCGCCTATATATACTCATATACCCTGAAAACATCTAGGAGCACGACGAAACCTGTTTCTACCGCCGCAACCTTTTGAACCCGTGAGATCCCATCTTGGGGCCTTTTCCGGTGATCCGCCGGAGGGGGAATCAATCACAGAGGGCGTCTACACCAACACCATAGCCTCTTTGATGAAGTGTGAGTACTTTACCACAGACCTTCGGGTCCATAGTTATTAGCTAGATGGCTTCTTCTCTCTCTTTGTATCTCAATACAAAGTTCTCCTTGATCTTCTTGGAGATCTATTCGATGTAACTCTTTTTGCGGTGTGTTTGTCGAGATCCGATGAATTGTGGGCTTATGATCAAGATTATCTATGAACAATATTTGAATCCCCTCTGGATTCTTTTATGGATGATTTGTTATCTTTGCAAGTCTCTTCGAATTATCAGTTTGGTTTGGCCTACTAGATTGGTCTTTCTTGCAATGGGAGAAGTGCTTAGCTTTGGGTTCAATCTTGCAGTGTCCTTTCCTAGCGATAGCAGGGGCAGCAAGGCACGTATTGTATTGTTGCTATCGAGGATAAAAAGATGGGGTTTATATCATATTGATTGGGTTTATCCCTCTACATCATGTCATCTTGCCTAATGTGTTACTCTGTTCTTATGAACTTAATACTCTAGATGCATGCTTGATAGTGGTTGATGTGTGGAGTAATAGTAGTAGATGCAGAATCATTTCGATCTACTTGTCACTGACGTGATGCCTATATACATGATCATGCCTAGATATTCTCATAACTATGCACTTTTCTATCAATTGCTCGAAAGTAATTTGTTCACCCACCGTAATACTTGTGCTATCTTGAGAGAAGCCACTAGTGAAACCTATGGCCCCCGGGTCTATTTTTCATCATATGAGTTTCCGATCTATTTTATTTTGCAATCTTTACTTTCCAATCTATATCATAAAAATACCAAAAATGTTTATCTTATTATCTCTATCAGATCTCACGTTTGCAAGTCGCCGTGAAGGGATTGACAACCCCTTTATCACGTTGGTTGCAAGGTTCTTATTTGTTTGTGCAGGTACGAGGGATTTGCGTGTAGCCTCCTACTGGATTGATACCTTGGTACTCAAAAACTAAGGGAAATACTTACGCTACTTTGCTGCATCACCCTTTCCTCTTCAAGGGAAAACCAACGCATGCTCAATAGGTAGCAAAGATCAGTTGACTAGAAGCTAGACCCATGGAGGCGATGAGCGCGAGCATCAGCCGGCTGTGCCAGATGGTCCACGATACCGGTCTGCGGCCCGACACCGAGGAATCTCTCCAGGTAGTGCTTGAGGCCGCCAGAGGGCGAGGGGCCACTTGGACGACAGCTTCTTCTCCTTGTTCGACGAGGTCCTCGCCGGCTTCCTCGACAAGTTCACCATCATCAAGAAGCTCGTGGACGACCTTGACGTATGCCTCCAGCCCACGCGCCCAGGCTCTACGATGCTTGCCACCCTCAACGGTCTCTATGGAGACAACCTCTTTGATGCACTGGTGGCCCTGCGACTGCCCGCCATCACGCCGGAGAATCTCCACCTCGAGGTCGCGCTCGCCGCACAGCGCCTGGCGCAGCAAGACGCCATCGACATAATCACCCATGTTTACGTGCAAATTGTCCACAAGGACTACTACATGCAAGAGGAGGACGATAGGATGCTAGCCTTCTTGGACCGCAGGGCAACCTTGGACGGCATTGTTCAGAAGCACGTTGAGCTTGCCGCCAACGCCGCTGCTCCTCACACGCCGGTTGGTGACCCGGTGCACTAGGGCGTGAGGATGTCATTGATGGATCCGTATGTATCTTTATCTTTCCATCAAATCCATGTAGTAGTATATGGTACTACTAGTAATTATCTTACCTTTCGCATCAACTTCATAATTTTCATACGTACTCCATGCATGAACCGCGCCAGAACCAAACTTCTCATTACTCTAGGAAAATCGTTATTTCTATCTATTGGTCGCGCCATGGAGCAGAACCAAATTTTACAAGTTACAAGTTCAAAAGGAAAAGCCTGCCGTGTTCATGTCGCACCCCCACACGGTTGGTCCGGCACGCCGCTCAAGGGGGAATGCGTGCTATGTTGCATTTTCACTTACAAGTGGGACCGCAGTTGAGCAAACAGACTTTCAGCAAACCCCCACCCCGCCCACCGCGCGATGGCTGAGAAAACAGGAGGGAGAAGAGATGGCTGTAGCACGGACTCCAAGAAAATTGTCGGATGGGACTCGTGTGGGTGGCATGTGCCGTACTACTCGACATGAATGCTAGTTATGGCCCATGCCACCCCACTATATCGAGGTGCTGGTTACGTACTGTAGAACAAATTTCCTGGAGTCCATGCTCAGCCCTCCTCTATCTCTCTTCTCAGCCAACCAGCAGACGCATGGAGCCCATTTTCTGTTTGCTCATATGCGGTCTCACATGTCAGTGAAAATGCAAGAGGACCCACTGAACCTGCACATCTTTCACCTCGACGTGCTGATGATGAAAACCAAATCCAATAAAGATCTTTGGTGACCGCTTTTGGAGTTACTCAAGAGTAGTAAGATTCTATTTATAGTTTAACCCAAGATGCACATCACGTGGCTTCACCTACCACTCCATTTTCTTGCATGACACGACCTGGATGCTGGATGTCCCACGTGTCGGCAAAAGGAGGAAGAACTCGACCAAATCTTTAGTTATGCTCTCGGATTAGACTAGTTGTGCTATAGTTAAAGAAACAACAAGGTTGAAGAGATTGATGTAGCGCAGACTCCAAGAAATATGGTGTCAGATGGAAGTCGTGCTGGTGGCGCGTGCCGTACTCCTGGACGTGAATGCTTGTTCTTGCCCATGCCACCCTACTACTCTTGCTATATATAGTAGTAGTATCAAGGATTCGAGGTGCTGGTTATGTACAGCGAACACATTAACATATGGCCCACCTCACACTATGGCCAAATTTCCTGGAGTCTGTGCTAGGTTAAAAAGTGTTCTTTGTGAGGGTGGGTGGCTGGTCTCAAGTTTAAAAATTGTTGTATTACGTATACGTAGACGTAGAGATAGTGGAACAGTTCTGAAAGTTTGAACACAAACATCAGAATGCAATTAAGGTGGCGACACGCGGGATATCTATATGCCTCCATTTTAAGACATGAGCTTTGTTCATCCTTTTGCCGACATGCGGGATATCTATATGCCTCCATTTTAAAAATCATACTATATGCCTCCATGACACACGGGACATCTATCATCAAGGTGGTGTGTCATGCAAGAAAATGGAGAAATGCAGTGCGTAAGTGAGTCATGCACTTCGATGGAACCTAGTACTACGCAATATTTTTTCTCCTCGATGGCACGTGAGTAGTGCACGTACTCAATGACAGAGCACGGGATGGTAGCCATGGACATGGTCGACCCTTTTTGAAGAGAGTACTAATAAATAACTTTGATGTGTCCCGTCAACTCGCAGAACGATGAGAAGCTTGCTTACCTTCTAGCTCGCCAACGCGTGCGCGGTGGCTCGCAGCACGAGGAGAAACTTTTGCTTACAAGCTGTGGACGTGCAGCAGTTCATTTGGTGTCAGATTGCCAGAAGTACTACCGTAGTACCATCATTATTGTTCGACTTCCGGAAGAGGAGAAGAGCCAAGCGCAAGGTCACCTACTAACCTAGTACAGTACTACTATAGCCAAAGATGGTCCACCTTTTTAGAGCATGGTTAATTAATATAGGCGGCTCTTGCAGTGGCACATCATTTAGAGAAAGTACTCTCTTCGTAGGATCAAAGGAAGTGAAACAAAAGTTGGAGTGGATGCTAGATTGCCAATTAAAACATGATTACATAGGAAAAAAATCCTATAGCATTCTATCCTATGAATGAAACAACCAATGCAGGAAAATTATGAGGGGGGGTCTCTCCAACAGTGTCCCTCGGCTCCCACCTAGCATCACGATGGTCGAACTTGGAGTCATTCATCTGGTACACATGGCATCTCAGATCTGGACACAAGGTGACGCGACCTCTCACTTAAATCCGCCATTTGAGCGGCCCGTGGAGGACTAGCATACTCCAATATTAGGTTGGCTCTATGTGATGTGGCAACTTCATATACTAACCAGATGCTGGCTATACTACTACGGTACTCACACTCTAAGAAGTGACTCGAAAACCATTCATAAATTGAGTCTATGACATTTATTTGCAAATGTACCATTCATTACATACAACAAGTCATCAACACACAATGACAACAAGGATACATGTTGGATTATAGATTATTTCCAACAAAACATCCTAGTAAATACTGAAGTTTTCATCACACAACAAATAACAAGAATTGAAATGAACTTCAACTCAACCAATCCCCGGTGTCGGAAACGCTTGCTTTGAACCATAGGTGCTTTGGGAAAGGCCAGCTATTGTCAATATCGAGAGCAACATAGGACTGGTCATCCAGGCTTTAGCGGCGTATATCAGGAGCAGGGTAGGGAACCACCGCAATATCTGAGGTATAGATACAGTTGCTTCTCATAAATGGTAGTAACGGTCTGGATCGCCTTTAACCATCATTGGATAGTTTGGTCCAAGGAAGAGCGAGTTTTCTCCAAGACTATCAATACTATACCAGGGAGAAGGTGTTGGCGCTAGCACACTAGTATCCATCCGAATACCACAGCGGGTGTTGGAATAGGTCGGAGAGGGCGACCATGGGAGACAACACATGCTCCTCGGTAGTAACAATCTCGATTACCTTGTATCTGAGACAAGAAGAGGTGATCCATCGGAATTAGTTTCCAGGCGCCACTGAGTATATAAGTCCTGCTCGTCCTCATGATCGTGATCATCACCATCGTCATCTCCCCCTTGGTTATAAATTTTTTCATGTATAGGTGGTGGAATGTTCACAAGACCTTGGAAACACAAGAAGAAGGTTAATTAGTAAAGGGAAACTTGCTAACCCGCATGCATGTGGATGAAACAATTATAATTACGGTGGAAGACAAATGTACCGAAACTACGAGGATCCCATGCAAAAACAGTGCCACGAGTGGTGGAAGCAAACACAAGATCCTCGTATTCAATTGCATCATAGTATTCATCATCCGTGTACAGAAACTAATTTTTGAGCAATATCCATGGATGAACCATGGAATCAGTAATGACAGCAACAAGCTTGTCGAAGATAGCAACAACTTCATAGTTCTTGTAATTCCAAGAGCGGTTGGGAACTCGACAAATTGCTATCTTCCGTAGACGACAGCCACCATGATCGTATTTGAACGTACATAGATCATCTGTGTGCTCAACCTGAGGGCACTCTGAGATTTTTGGAAGTGGAATCCGCTGACGAGTGTACACATTCACAAGTTCCCACTCGCAATTGTACCCAATATAAACAACCCAATCTCCATTTGTGCCAGCCCAGGCCTTACCCTTAAGCGATGGCATCTTGACATCACACGTATCATTATCAGGCGGCATCAACTTGCACAAGGCGAGACCTCCGTCATCCGCGCCCATGCAAACAGGCTTATAGCAAAGAAGATAAGGGAGATCAAACCGCTCATGGACCCTTGGGTTCCTTGTAATGATGTTATTAGTTGAGTCGAGAATGGTCTTGAACGAACCTGCCATGCTAGCCGAGGTGATGATGTCACACTGATCAATGGGTTCCTCCACCACGTCATCTTTCAGATTGGGGCAAGAATAATGGGGTCGTTTCCGGCCTATTCCCTCCATGGAGAAGACGATCAAACAATGGCAGAAGGAAGGGTGAAGGCAAATGGAGGAGGGAGGAAGAGCATGCGACAGCAGTTCCAAATCGAGAGGGAAATGCGAAGAGTCGGTGGACGGTTGCCAGTTTGCCACGGTACATGAAGAGGCGCCCCGGCCTACACATCCATTCAGAAATAGTAGAAAAGGACTCGCCATCGTCTCACTGACATGTTGGAATGGGACCACATGTCAACAAAACATGGTGTGTAATTTCTCGTGCAGAATGCGAATCTGACCACGTTGGACCGAGGTGCCGCATTATTTCGCGACCTTTATTTTTTTAATGGCGTGCCGTTCAGTTTTGAAGCACGACTAACTGGTACTGTATGCAGAGAAAATATAAACTACTCTACCACTACTCCACCTCTAGTACTAGTAGTATAAAAAAGATATATAAATTTGGAGCTTGGTAGCTTTCTTGCTAAGGGCTACCCACTTGCTTCTCACACTATCACCCTCTCTCCAGATCTAAAAAAGACGGCCTCTCTCTCCCTCCTCACTGGTGGTCACAAATCTGCCGGGGAAGAAAAGGACGTGTAGCGTTGACGCACTCATCGTCGGAGAGGGAGTTCACACACTGACGACAAGGCCGTCCTCTCAGACCTAGCGTCCGCGCGGGATGGCCTCCGTCCCCAAGATCGCTGCCGTCATGTGTGCGGAGGACGACGACCACGAGCGAAGCCACTTCCTGCCGACCCTCAGGTATGCTACCTCTTTCCAAACCATACCCTTGTTCTATTGCCCCATCTGCCACGTCGCAGCATGTGGATCTTTTTCCACTCCACCATCTTCCCAATTTGCTATCCTCTGCTCTGCTGGTCATGTAGACGAAAACCTTAATTTGCACTACTAAAGGAAACCCTACTTCATGCAGACTAATCCATGTCTGGGTTGAATAAGGAAAGGAAGGGAGACTGTACTATCCAAGAGAGTAGGCATCGAACCCGCGTCTAGGTTGAAAAGGGGAAAATCAGTAGCTAAGGAACGAGTCTCATGTGTCTTGGTTGAAGAAGGGTAGAAAGGCATGACAACGCAATAGAGAATGACCAGGTCGATCAGTTTGTTGTCCTCACATAGGAAAAAGGTGGCTAAAGAGAACAAAAATGGGACGTAATCCACATATGCTGCCTGGATATTTGTTGCTCTGGGCAACCATACCTCCCTCACTACTCGATGCGTCCATGGAGGTACATCGTACTGGTGCGCCCACTGTCCGAATGGGCCTCCCATGCTCTTATTGCCACTTTTTTGCTATTAGTATAACACCAGCAGTTAAGTCAAGCAATGCTACTGTTAAAGTGATGCCACATTTAACTAATGCCGACTCATTCTAATGCCACCGATGAATTTAAGCAATGCCATTTAATGTCACTAGATTATTTCAGGCTTAGCTGTTGATTGTGGATGTATTAAAGATGTTTCAGCTAAGGCATTCAAATGTTGTTGCACAACCAGTATACCAACGATGAATCTTGTTTCTACCTTCAGATTTTTGCACTGTTAATGCTTATAGATTACATACCTTACTTTCATGAGATGAGTCAATTTTTTTACAGTGTCAAGAGGAAAGGTCAAGAGTGGGCACCTCCTCCTCCGGCTGTTCTCTTGATTCATTCAATCAAGTTTTTATGTTTGACCGATTATCAGGATTGGGATAGCAATTTTTAGGTCCCCTCGAGTTTGAAATGATATTTACCTTGAAGGTACATGGTTTGCAATTTTTTTATACAGTCATTAGTTAATAATGCTAGTTACCTTTAGACTTTTGTATTTGGTTTAATGCTCATGCACAGCTACTGTACCAATGCTGAAACTTGTTACCTTTACATTTTGTATTGTTAATTTTTATAGAAATCTTCAAGTGCTAGAGTTTATTGAAATCTATTCAGTAAAACCACTGTACTATACCCTGTAATAAAATAACTACTCTACTATTACACTAGCCACTGGATTAGTGTATATTTGTAGTATTCGAATGGTGTTCCATTAGCATATGGACATAAATAAAGTGTGGCAAGCTTTCCCAGATATGTGCTCAAGAAAACTACTACCTGTTTTTCTAAATACTAAACGTTTGGGTACTTTAAATTGAACTGCGAAAACATCTTATATTAAGGAACAGAGGGTGTAGAGTTCACTCAAATTATCCCGGTAAATCTAGTCACACCTTTGTTAAAATTAATGTTCATTATGTTATCGGAGGAGGTTTGTATGTTTGTCTCTAATGCCTGTCGACTACATACCTGACATCATGATGTAATGTTAAGTCATTTCCTTTTGTACATTGTCACTTAATTGTCAAGGCGGTGATGGCATTTTATTTTAGTTGAACTGCACAAAATATGCTTAAAAGAAGAGGAAAGGTCAGGAATCGATCATTCTTTCAGAAAGAACTATATATATGCCTTTTTGACATCAGCCGTTGTTGCCTTATTTATTCCTCCAAACAGGTGGTTAGAAATAGTATTTCTACCTTTTCCCATTAATAAATTGGAATGCTTATATTTGTGAGTCTATGCTTCAACTAGTGCCACTTTTATAGTAATCACAAAAAGTCCAACTGGTTCAACATTAGGAGCATGTTTTCTTTCAAACCTTTATATCCAATTGGTGGCACTATGAGCTGTTCATTACGAAGGTACATGGTTTGCTACTATCTTGCCACTCTTTTTGTACTGTCATTAGATAGTAATACTAGTGGTTTGCATGTGAATTTATTGGCGGGGTGGACCTACATTGGAGGTGCAGGACATGATTCAATGATTGGGTGCTCAATTTCGGTTGTATCGATTTCACCTCTTCCATCACTGCGAACATGGATATCCTTGGTCTGATGAAGAATAGGCGCTATATTTCTGCTGTGAACCAGCAAATCAATTCAGTATGAAATTGTCCAGGGCAAAACATGACTGTATCAAATTGTCCAGTGCAAAACATGACAGATGCTAAGCGGAAGGGACATGTTTAAAATGAAAATACAAGGCGGGGTATATGTTTACTAGCTGCTTGATATTTGTGCAGACAGAGATGTTTGCCCGTTGCTATTTGGAAAACAAATAAAGTGACCGCAATTTTGGTTGAACTGCACAAGAGAATAGTATAGTCACTGCATGCAGTGCCATTTGAAAGTAGACACAGAAAGATTGGATAGTCACTTCATGGACTGCAGAAAAGTAGTACTGTAATATTTATTGGCCAACACTAGGTATGATTATACAATGGGCATCATTTTGCCTAAGTTAAAGTTTGTATTCCGAAAATAGTCTCGTCGTGTGATCGAGAAGACCAAATCATATTGCAGTGGATGTTCCTCCATCATGTGTTGTTCATTCTCATGGTTCCAGCTGTTGGTGAAACCACTTACGTTTGCAAGAGGAATTGTAGACTTCACAAACAAGTTTGTCTTTTAGTCTGTACTGAATGTTGGCCAAGAGAAGCATCCATGTTAGTAGGAAGAACAGATGTTTTCTCTAGATCTTTGCTTTTGGAGCTACATATTTGTATATGATCTGTGAATCATTGAGATGCATTAACATGTTGATCTTATGTATGGAAATCGTACTAATTGATTTTAGTTGCGATGCAAGATCCGAAGTGGCTGATCTTTGCTTTTGGAGCTACATATTTGTATATGATCTGTGAATGCCTTATCTCCCAGCTAACGTTCATCAGCTAATGCGGTCGTACACGTACACCATCTGACCTACTCGATCCTACACATACACTATACGACCTACTCGATCCTACACGGATAAATAGCGGATCACGCACGTACTACCTCCTTTCCGGTTTGCAGGGCTCAATTCAAGAAACGACCTACTCGATCCTACACGAATAAATAGTGGATCACGCACGTACTAGTACCTCCTTTCCGGTTTGCAGGGCTTAATTAAAAATTCTCACCAACCAAGGTACTCCCTCCGTCCGGGTTTATTAATCCCGTGAGCCAAAGTAGCAAGACCAAGGCATGGCAATAATTAACTGCATGTAGAAGTTTAAGCCTAATTAATTCCAGCGATTTAAGTGGCTGCATGCGTGCCCTCGGCTGCGACTCATTGCATGCTACTCCGCATACTGGCTGCGAGCGATTCTGAGTGCCTGCATGTAGCTGGCTGCAATTAAGGTAGCTAACTGATGCGAAAAAAGATGCGCTTTAATTGTTGCGGGCCTTTTAGATCCGTGGAATCATTATTGACAAGGAGGGAGTACCTTGATTCGAGTGCCCTCGTTTGACCGTCATGCTGGCATGCGACCCAACACGAACGGGACGGGACGACACGGTCATAATTTTAGTTTCTCTAGTTTTCCACGGCAGGCTGGCGCGCTAAGCCATGCCTGCTTATGCATTGAATTCCGATGACCGTGGCGCTACCTTCCGCCTATAAGTACTGTTTCCCGGGCCCTATCCTCATAAGCCCCCACCGGCCTGATGTTGCTCACCAATTGTCCTCACTGTCGCCACATCCGCCATGCCCCCGCCCGTCCGTGATAGGCGAGGCCGGAGGCAGTCACCGCCGGAACTAGTGTTCGGTTTTTCACCGGAAGGCAGGCGGAGGGAGGAGGCATTCTATCGATCTTTAGATGGCAATGTGGAGATCGAGGACTTGTTGGAGCGTGACCGCCTGGCGGAGGAGCAGGAGTTGTTGGAGCGCGACCGCCTGGCGGAGGAGCAACGTATCACCGATTTGCGCTGCCAGCGGGACATGGAGCAACAGCGCATCGATGCTCTAAGTCGCGAGCAGAGTGCCCGCAACTGGGCCAACTACGTGGAGTCCGGCGCCCGGCAAATAGCCCTGGAAGCTGTCGGGCACGCACGCATTCGCGACGCCAATTTTTACTACCAGCTCGTCAAGTGGGTTTCCCTCTTAGAAGCCGAAACTTCGGTGGACCACACCGCATGGAAAGGGCCAACGTGCGCGAGCAATGCGCCCTATCGCACCTCTTGGAAGTCCAAGGCGAGGCGGAGGACGCCAGTGCTGGTGTTTAGCGTGTACTGCAGATGGCAGCCGGCATTGTCTATTTAGCTAAGAGTAATTTAGTACTTGTACGCTACTAGAGTATTAGTGGGAGTAGATAGTTAACTTGGCTATAATGGTTGTCAACGTGGAAGTTCAGTACTCTATATGTGGATCAGACCTGTTACTTTGCTCTGAATGTTGAACTTTCCGTTTGAACGTATGTAATGGGATGTTATTTTTTAAATGGGTTGTATTTGTCCTTCATGGGTTTAGAGGATGACTTGTGGGCCTACCAAGTTAACACGTACACAATCAGGAGATGATTGTACGTGGAGAGGATGACAACAGGGACCCGCCAAGGTCATGGCAGTACGCAAGAAAGTGCCTCCTTATTTCAAGCTAATTAAAAATGGCTCCTCCTAATGGATTTCTGACATCTGGGTCCCATGCCATTGTCAACGTAGTCAATAAACGAGAGAATTACTGTGGCGGTGACACGGGGACCCGACAGCTCGCTCAATTATTTTTGTTTTGGGTTAATTTGATAAATGCCACTCCAAATCTGGTGTTTCCGAGAAATGCCACTGCAATTTCAAACTTTGAAAAATGCCATTTCATGCCATTTCGATGGCATTTTCCAGAAATGCAGGTGGCGTTTTCAAAGTTTGCAAATTCCAGTGGCGTTTTCCAAAGTTTGCAAAAATTGCAGGGGCATTTTCAAAGTTTGGAAATTGCAGTGGCATTTTTATGAATCACCATAATTGGAGTGGCATTTATCTAATTTGTTTTTGAGACGGAAGCAGGGTGTCAACTGGGCTGTGTGGGGCACTCTGGCCTGTCTAGATAGCCTTTTCTTTTATGTTTACCACAGATCAACCCAGTAGTTTCTTTTCTTTCTGAAAATGGCTCGCCCAATTTTTCTGTGATTTGTCAAGTCGCTTTGTCAGGCCTATTGGGCTGCAAATCTTTCAAGACGAGGAGAGCTTCATTCGGCTGACCGAGTAAATGGTCTATCAGTAATGAGAAATGGGTTGTACATTTTTAAAACATATCAAACCGGCAATTAGTTTCAAATTTCTTTTTTCCATTTCGAGATTTTAAATTGCATTGATTTTATGCGTGGACAATTTGTTGGATTTTATATTGATATAGATTTATTTTTAAAATCAGTTTGAATGTGACTCGAAATTTCGGGATTAAAAACAGTTCGGCCCGCACCGAAATATGCAAAATTTTGTATAATTTTTTAACCACTGCCACAATATGGGTTGTAATGCTAACAAAAATAATATGAGCGCCAAAAAAACCTTAAGCATTAGCAAATGGGTTGTAAATTATTAGAAATAATGGCAGATGGGTTGTATGTTGTTTTCCATAGATTTGAGGCTTTCCTAAAAAAGGTTGATGCACAAGCAGTGACTGTTTGATGTCCATCCAACGGCCGTCGTGCTTCTTCAATCTGTGCTCTTCCTGCTCCAGCCGCTCAAACAAGCATCGGCGGGACTACCTGATCCCTCTACCCGCGGCCGGCTGTGATGCCACACAGGCCTCACCGCCCCACTGTACTCCCATCGCTGGCCTAGCCATCCCTCTACTCACCCGCACCTACTATTATTCTCCGGCGACGGCAAACGAAGTAGTAAACCCTCGTACAGTCATACTCTCCTCCGCGTGGGAAACAACTGTCGAGTCTTCCCTGGCTCCGTGTCGTTCCCTTCCTAGGCATCGCCGTCGTCCACCGCCTTGGTGCTCTCGGCACGGCATGGTCAACATGGTCAACGACCTACATGCATCCGAAGTGGACTGTACGTGGAGAGGCTGACAGCTGGGTCCACGGCCGCACACAAGGAAATGCATCCTTATTACGCGCAAAATAATGATTCCTCCACCTGACATCTGGGACCCACCGAAAGGGCCTGTGTATTTCACAAAAAATGTTACCGCCGCTGACAGCTCGGACCCACCAACTATATCTTCACACACAAGGAAGTGCCTCCTTATTACACAAAAAAAATGAATACTCCCCCTGCTAGCTAGGACCCAGTATAATGGGAGGCTGACTTGTGGGCCTACTAAGTTGATGGCGATGGATGGTTTTGTCAATTTAGTCAATATGCACGATTCTAGCTCCAGTGACCATACGATGTCCATCCAACGGTCGTGGTGCTTCTTCTACCTCTGGTCTTCTTGCTCCAGCCGCCCAAAGCAGTGCCGGTCGTGCCGCCTGCTCCTACCTCCCGTGGCTGGCTGTGCTGCCGCGGAGGCCTCACCGCCTCCTACTACTCCCACCGCTGGTCAGGCCATCCCTCCACTCACCCACACCCCGTGTTATTCTGCGGCGACGACAACCTCACACCGCAGCCGAACCAGTGAACCCTCGTACTCCTCTCTACGCGGGCATCCACTGCCGCGTCTTCCCCGGCTCCGCGTCGTCCCCTTCCTAGGCCTCACCGTCGTCCACTGTCGTGGTGCTCTCGGCGCGGCGTGGTCAATGTGGTCAACGACCGACTTCCATCGAAAGAGTATTGTACGTGGAGAGGCTGACAGCTGGGTCCACGATAGCCACAAGGAAGTGCCTCCTTATTACGTGCAAAATAATTATTCCTCCACCTGAGAGCGGGGACCCACCGGACGGGCCACCATATTTCATGAAAAAAAACTTCCCCCCTGACTGCTCGGACCCACCAGCTACATCTTCGCACGCAAGGAAGTGCGTCCGGGCAAAAAAAAAAACGATTCACCCCCCTGACTACTGGGACCCACAAGCTTCATCTTCGCACGCAAGGAAGTCCCTGACAGTCGGGACCGACCTGGTCGAAGCGTACGTAGCGTTGTCATTCTGGTCGTGAACGTGTACGTACATATTGGTCGATGTGAGCGGCGCGCGCGTGTCGTAGTAGAGGCATGCCGCGTAGCATGTACCTGCGTATGTCTGTGACGATGTGCAAGAAAAAAGATACGGTCATGTACGTATATACGGGCGGGGTCTCGAACGCCTACTCGCGCATACGTACGGCCAGGGCTCGTGTACATGGCTAGGAGGAAATGGAGAAACAATGTGACGCCCGGATAATCAAGTTACAGTAAACCTTTGCTAATGAGGCCACGTCACCTTGATTACTGCTGCTAATCTCGTGTTAGTTCGAAACCGATTATAATTAGAAATTCAAAGTCAAGCAAACAATAAAAGTTTTCAAATATTAAAACTAAAATATTCAATAAATAGTAGATAAATCAGAGGCTATGATAAAAATTGTAAAAAACATTATTGAAATTTGATAAATGAATTAAACAACCTCAAACAGTGGCTGAAAACATTATTTGATAACCTTTTTATTAATACAAAAGAATATGAAATGATATTTACCCCAAACTAGTTTTTGGTGGTAGGATATATTGTGCTATTATTTGTGGGCCAGCTCTCATATTTTACAAAACTCATTTGGTGCCCAAACAATTAGCCAAAACATAAAAGAATAATAAAAAGGACTAAAACTAAAAAAAGAGAAAAGACCCCCCGGGCTCCGGCCCAGCAGGCCACCGGCCCAACTGGGCCACGACCCACCAGGCCGGCCCACCCCAAGGCCCAGCCGCCCCCCCCCACCCTACCGAAACCCTAGCCCACTACTCCACTCCCCTCCCCTCGATTCCCCACGCCTCTCCCCCTCTCCCCCGATGGGATCTGGATCGGGGCAGTTGCCCCGGCCCCGTCGAACGCCGCCCGCCACCCCAAGATCGCCGGACGCCTCGCCTTCCTCCACTCCTCCCTCTCTCCTCTCGATCCCATCTGGATCGGGGAGAGGCCCGACCCCGTCACCGCTCGACGTCCCGGACGCTGCCGCCTGATGCCATCACCGCCCCTCCCCCGCGCTCGTCGCTGTCGCCGACCTGGTCCGTGTTGGCGCTGCCCTCGCCGCCTCACCGCCTCGCCCTCGTTCGGCGCCACCCGGATCGCCTCCTCGACAAAGACCATGACGCCGGAGCCACCCCGCCGGCCTGCTTCCTCTTCGTCGCGACGTCCCCGTCCTCCTCCTCAACCCCCACTGCCCCGTCCCCTACACTCCCTCGGTGAGGCCCCGACCTCCTCTTCTCCCCCCCGTCACCGTCCCGTCGCGCCGTCTGGATCACCGAACGCCGCCCGCTGCGCTGCGCCCTTCATGGCGCTCCGAACCTTGCCTTCGCCCGTTCCTCTCCGCGCCCGTATTTTCCTTAGCGCCCTCCCGTGTGCCGCGTGCCCTTGCCCTTGTCCCTGCCGCCGCGCCCATACAGTTCCTGGCGGGCACTTGTCTTCTTGTGTCGTCCCCTCTGCTCGCCGTTGCTGGGGCAGCTTCTGCCGGCCCGCGCCGCCGGTGGCGCCCTGCTGCTCCCCCGTTGGTGCCCCCCTCCTCTGGCCGCCTGGCCTCGCAGGCCTCGTCCGCCATGGTGCCCCTGGGCGTGCGCCCGATTGGGTCGTGCCCGAAACCGTCGCCCGCACCCATTAGGCCCTGGGCCACTTGACAATGGGGCCCAGCCCCTGGAACATTTAAAAAAAAAGAAGAAAAGAATTTTTTAAAAAAGTAATAATAAATAAAAATGTTAATTAATTAATAAATTAATTAAGTAGTTAATTAACTTAATTAATCCTAATTAGATTAACCTAATCACTTAGGTTAGTTAATTAATCTGTTAGGTTAGTTAACGATCGATGACATTTGGGACCCACCGTCGGTTTGACCAGTCGACCCCTGATTGACTCTTGGCGTCATCTTTGGCGGCATCTTGACGTCGACAAACACTATTCTGGATAATGTTAGTTTAAATTAATTAAATAAATTCTAAAATGATTTAAAACTATAGAAAATCATATAAAATAAATCGTAGCTCAGATGAAAATACTTTCTACATGAAAGTTGCTCAGAACGACGAGACGAATCCGGATATGCAGCCCGTTCATCTGCCACGCATCCCTAGCATAGTGAACCTGCAACATTTCACCTCCGGTTCATCTGTTCGAAAACGCGAAACACCGGGAATACTTTCTCGGATGTTTCTCCCCTTCACCGGTATCACCTCCTCTTTGCGTTCGGCACACAGCAGCTTTATTACTTGTTATGTCATGCATCATTATGCATCTGTTTGCATTGTATTCATTGTTTCTTCCCCCTCTTCTCTCCGGTAGACTACGAGACCGACGTCGCTGCTACCCAGTACGACTACGGTGTTGACAACCCCTCCTTCTCGGCTGAGCTTCCAGGCAAGCCCCCCCTTGATCACCAGATATCGCCTATTCTTCTCTATACTGCTTGCATTAGAGTAGTGTAGCAGGTTACTGTTTGGTTACTCCTATTACATTGCATAGCTTTGTCATTGTTGCTACGATCATTGATACCTTACATGCATTCCTAAATGCTTAGTATAGGATGCTAGTTTACCATTAGTGGCCCTACATTCTTGTCGATCTGCCATGCTATACGATCGGGCCGTGATCACTCGGGAGGTGATAGCGGTATATACTATACATACATACATACTATCTGAGATGGTGACTAAAGTCGGGTCAGCTCATTGAGTACCATAAGTGATTCGATGTGGGGCTGAAAGGGCGGTGGCTCCATCCCGGTAGAGGTGGAGTGCAGGTTCCCGCGGCCCCATTGTTACTTTGTGGCGAGGCGACAGGCAGGTTGAGACCGCCTATGAGAGAGTGGGCACAGCCTGTTCGGCGTTCGCGAATACTTAACTGCTTAACGAGATCTTGGTATTTGATCGAGTCAGCTCTTGGCCTATCGCACTAACCAACTCTGGCAGGAGCGATTATGGGCACTTTCGGCGTCATGGTATCGGCCGAAGCCTTCGTGGCGTCGGCGGCGGCGGCGGCGCCAGATTGGACCGCGTAGCGTGACTTCCTTAGTAATGGAGGTTGCTAGAGTACGCTTCCGGCCGCCCATAGCGTGCGGTGTGCAATGGGCGATGGGCCCGGACCCCTGGCGCATAGGATTTAGACCGGCGTCTTGACCTCTCTGTTGTGTCTAGGCGGGGCTGCGGCGTGTTGATCTTCGAGGCGGGCATGACCGAGGAAAGTGTGTGCGGCCAAATGGGATCAAGCATGTTGGGTTATGTGGTGCACCCTTGCAGTGATTAATCTATTGAATAGCCGTGATCTTGATAGCAGGGGCGACTTGGAGTTGTACCTTGACCTTATGACAACTAGAACCGGATACTTAATAAAACACACCCTTCCAAGTGCGGATACAACCCGGTGATCGCTCTCTAACAGGCGGCGAGGAGGGATCGCCGGGTAGGACTATGCTATCGATGCTACTTGGAGGACTTCAATCTACTCTCTTCTACATCTTTGCAAGGCGGAGGCTACGAGCGTAGTCTTGACGGGATTAGCTATCCCCTCTTATTACGGCATTACTGATTCGGTCCACTTATATGGCCCTTTACATATACCCATGCATATGTAGTCTAGCTCCTTGCTTGCGAGTACTTTGGATGAGTACTCATGGTTGCTTTCTCCCCCTTTTCCCTTTCCTTTCTTTACGGTTGTAGCAACGAGATCTTTGGAATCGAGGGCAGGCGCCACCGTCGGCGATGACTCCTACTACCGGAGGTGCCTACTACGTGCAGCCCATTGGCGGCGACCGGGGAGTAGTTAGGAGGATCGAGGCGGGAGGCTGCGCCTCTTTGATCTGTATCGGTTTGTGCTAACCTTCTTAAGGCAAACTTGTTTAACTTATATACATTCTCGAGATATTGTTGCTTCCGCTGACTTCGTCTATGATCGAGCACTTGTATTCGAGCCCTCGAGGCCCTGGCTTATATTATGATGCTTGTATGACTTATTTATGTTTTAGAGTTGTGTTGTGATATCTTCCGTGAGTCCACGATCTTGATCGTTACCGTTTGCGTGCATGATTAGTGTCTGATTGAATCGAAGCGTCTGAGATGGTATCGGTATTGCCGTTAGGAATCCCCCTTTCCAACTCCTTGGCCGAAGTCGAGTCTAGACATTGCAAAAACTTTTACTAACATGGCTGTGTGGCTTAAGGGCCCACGTCGCCATTGGGTGGTACTAGGATCTTTTACTCATCGACCTTTACTCTGGGACTCTGATCTCTCTTCTATTCGGGTTAAACAATTTTTACTAACTCTGACTCTAGGTTCTCGATAATACTTTCTCCCTGAGAGCCTCTTCAGTCCAAATGATTACTTGGTGCACCGAAGGATTTCGAAGATACTCTCCGATGTTCTCTCGAGACTTTGAGCCTGTTGCTTTTGCAATTCCCAACCACCGAATATCCCTATGGATAAATACATACACTTGTCGTTCTTACTTTTATGCTCAGTTGATCTTGTTATAACAAGATACCCTGAAATCCGCTCTATTGCTCCGAGAATATTTTGTGCCTACTGCCTTGCAGTTCCTTTCCACCTGAATACCCCTACAGATAATTTCTCGCCCTTATCGAGTATCCACTCATCCCCACTTGTTCATGTGTTTCACAAAAGTCTTCGAAATACCATTCGATCTTCCGAAAATCCTCAGCAACCTATCGCTCTGGAACTTCTTGTTTGCTTCCATTATGATTAATCCCATAAGTCTGGTAATCTTATTGGCATCCTTTGTCATTATCATTTGACTCCGTTGATTCAATATGTTGCGAATGCTTGCAAACCTCAATCAGATCCTAGAATTCATCCTTCCGTTTCAGACGCCATTTTTAAACATGAGCTGGGTCTCGACGAATCAAGTTACCGTCGATTGTAACCCCCCTATGTCTATTCGGTTATCCATCTTTGATCAGAGCGTCTGCTTCTGATCCTTCGTTTTGGAAATCATAATTCCTTTGTTATCTAAGCATCAAATTATTCCGATGTTCTATAATCTGATGCATTTGCATTCTTTCTTTCTCTAATTGAGTACTGATACTCACATCAGCCTCGTTGTGGACCGCCATACCCATTGCCGGGTTATTACCCGATACATAATGCCTTTGGTAAATTGTATCCTCTACTTTTTTCAAACATGCTCTACCTTGAGCTTGTGTTAATTACTCCTGAAGTTCATGGTATATGTTCTAAGAAGCCCCAATGGGTTGAACCTATGCCTTCCTTAATCTGCGTGAACTCAAAAGTTTTCACGGGTCATACTCCTCTGGTAATTCACCAGGTAGGTTTTTGACACTGAAATCATTTTTTTAATAAGAGCAGTGAATGAATGGTCATGCATTGGAAAAGTGGGCGTCGACCTTGAACTTTGTGTTCATGCCCATGGACACGATGTAGATATTATCATGGAAGCTTCTCTTAAAGTAATTATTCCCTTGGTATAAGTTCATCTTATATCTTGGATCTGGTCTTTTGCAATCATGGTTCCGGCAATATTATTATTCATTAATTCCTTTTCTCGGACAAGTTAAATTACTTGTCTTCTATAGATTAATACACCTGTGCAACCTCTATTCTGCTCTACCTTCGAGTAATACCCCTGGTATCTTGAGAATATTACGAAACTACATAACTTCTTATGAGTTCTTCATCAACTATTATTCTCGCCGATTCCAATTTCCCTCGGGTCTGAGTTATTAGTCACTCTAGAACACCGATAAGTGAATCGAATCCACACTCCGATTCAGTAACTCAAGTAATTTTCGTTACTTATGATCTAATAATCCTTGAAGTCATTCCTAGCCTAATTGGCTATATCATTATCGTGCCGAATTTAACTGTGCTACCTGGTCCTTATTCCCGGAGCATAACTTTCGGCGATGAGCTAAGCTTACGTCGATCTTCCTCGTCTTACCGTTTCACCTCGAACAGCAAGCTTGGTTTCGAGTCTGTGTCGTATCTGTGATTCCAATAAATCTTCGCTTCACCATTGCTTTTGCTAGATGTCGTTGCTGTTCGATTGCTTCTTCGTGAAGCCTCTCGACAAAATTTGTCGTGATGATCATAATCAACATTTTGACTCCTTCCAGGATATCAACCAAATTCATGATGGTAAGTACCATCCTCGTCCCTTGGTAATTTGAGTTACTATCGACAACATCCTTATCTCTCTTTCATCATAAACTTGTTTATGTTGTGGATGCAACTTGCTATCGAGCTTGTATTACGTTCTACCTTGAAGTATTACCACCTTGTATGTCAAGGATGTTGTGATAATTGCTCCACCTCTTGAGAATTCTTGATATATTATTACTTCTCGCCATCTCCGTTCATTGCTTGGTCCCTCCCTGTTGTTTCTAACCCGAATACCGACAACTGGACTATGATGTGTGAATTCAAAACTTCTAGCAACCCTATTTGTCGGTGTACTAAGGTAGGGTACCTCGGTACTAACTTGTGCCAGGCGATTCTGACTCCAGCGGCGGGGTTTACCACGTGCTTGCGGAGACCTTCTGCTCCATATCAAGCCATTCAAAGACAAAATACACAAGGCGGAAGATCGAGACCCGGCAAGCGGAGCTTGCCGGCTCATTCAGGCTCAAGATTACATCACTCACGCAAGGCCCGGCGAGAGGAGCTCGTCGGGAAGACTAGAAGATTACATCATAGAAGACACGCCTCGGCGCTACATGCGTCGGCGAGGGCCAGAAGCGACAAATTCTGAGCCAGCAAGCTCCGGGCCCGGCAAGGTCAAGACCCGGCAAGGTGCTTAGGGAAGAGTAGCGTTGTGTGCCCGCGCTCCAGCTCATCAGCCCAGCGTGCCTGGGCCTTTCGAGGATGCGTGGCGGATGGCTGCGCAGCACTGGGGACACGGTGGCACTTCCGGTGGTGAATCCATCGCCGTGGCGAGCGGAGGCGCCAGAGCGGGAGCTTTTGGGGTCGGCGGCGACGGGCATTAAATGCCCTTGTCCCCTCTGTCAAAAGTAGGTAGAAACCACTGTTCACGCCTTTGTAGCTTCTTTGTTCCCGCTTGTTCCAACTACCACCTCTTTTACATTTTACCCTTCCTCCTCGTTGACACTGTCGGTGACCCTTGCACTATAAAGGAGGCCCATGCACAACGTGGGGAGGTTCGGCTCGTTCGACTCATTCGACACTACAATTCGCCCATCGCTCGCGCTCTCGAGCAAGATCAAATACAAACACAAAGCAGCGGTAGGAGTTTTATCTCTCGGAGAGCTCGGCCGGGTAAAATCCGCCAGCGTGCTCGCCTCGATCTGCTCTCTCATGCTCCCTCCGCCCTCGTACCGCCTGAGACAAAGGCCCCGGCCCCATAGGTGTCCGCGGCGGCGATTCCCCGGCATCTTTAGCGCGCCGGGTAGGGGCGTCGAGGTTGTCGCGGACCTGATCCGGCGTTTGCTGGCGCGTTCTTCATCAACCTCTCGGTTTAAATCAACAACTTCATCAACAATCGCGCCATGGCCCGAAGAAGAAGCCTTGGAGGTTGGAGGCCCGTCTGCGTCTCACCGCCGCCACCGGAGCCAGCGGTGGGCGGAGGAAACGCCGTCGGAGAGGTGGCGCTGGCGAGACACTCAGGCGCCACGGATCAAGGCAGGGCGGATGACCACGCCTCGGTCTCCGTGGATCCACGTCCGTCTCGGCGCCGACGACAACCCAGCGGCGCCATACCACGGAGGTGGTATCCGCTTTCTTGAAACGGCGACCTGTTGGAGGCTCGCGGGATGCTCCGGACCAGCGTCCGGACACAAGCAAAACAAAGCGCGGGGAGGACCTGCTCCTTCCAACAACTGTTAGGAGTCGAGCATACCCGCTCCTCGCACGCTTCGCTCCGCTCCCTCCACTCCGGCGAAGCGCTTCGTAAAGTGCAAGCGCTCCTCGACTTCCCTCGGCGGCGGACGGGGCGAAGAATGGAGGCTACCATCAAAGCCTGGTCGCCTTCGCCAACAACGAATCTTCCACGGCCGGCGACCTCGCGGCGCGGCAAGCTGGGAAAACGAAGGCCGCGGCGACAAGGCGCCGAGGTGCAACCATCGAGCACTCCCGCCCGCGAAGCAAAAACGCCCGTCGCGGAACAACACCGGCAGCGGCTCCACGGCATCGTCGGATCCAGCGGGCTCGTCGGGATCAACGCCGAGTCCTCGGCGACCGGCGACAAGAAAACGCTTCGGACCACGATCGGCGCCGCCCGAAGCTTCGGCGACAATCGAACCAGAAGAGCTGAGCGCGGCAGCGCGTCTGCGCCCGGTGAACGGTGACTTGCCGTCTGCGGCGAGCTGCCCTGCGTTCACCGCGAGCTGCGGCGTCGTGGCCCACATGAAGAATTTCAAGCTGGCGTCTGGAGAATCGGCGGCAAGGCGCACCCTCGGAGTTCCTCGGTGTCTACACCATCGCGGTGCGAGCTGCGAAGCGCGACGAAAGATACTGGCGAACTACCTCCCGCTTCGTGCTTAAGCGAGCGTTCGTTCTTGGCTTATGCACTTGCGGAAAACTCCATTTCTTCTTGGGCAGATCTTTGCCATCGGTTTGTTAGCGCCTTCCTTTGGCGGCCACAAACCTGACCAGAGAGCGATCTCCACATTTTGGCCCGAAGGAAGGAGAATCCTGCGCAAGTATATCAGCGCTTCAGTAGTGTGCGGCACAACATCCACGATGTCCACCTGCCGCGGTTATCGGTAGCGTTCCACGAGCGTCGCGTAACCGCCGCATGCGTGAAGAGATGGCGATGACCAAGATTCGGGATGTCGTGAGCTCTATGCTCTGGTGACAAGTGCGCCTGTAGCGGAAGAGGAGAGACTCCCGGGGAGGATCTTGGCGCGGAGGAAGCGATAAGCGGCGACACCGCCCGACAAGCAAGAGCGGCGGCGGAACAACGAAGGAAGAACAAGAAAGAAGTGCTTGCCGTCGAGAAGTCCGGCAAGGAGGCTCCGCCAAGCAAACACAGGGTTGCTTCTCCGGCAAGAAGCTCGCTCTGTGAGCGGCGGTAAACAAGCGGGGCGGCTCCGACAAGCAATCTTGCAAAATCCACCGCACCAAGGGCCACGATCTCTCCAAGCGCAAGCGTGTCGAGTACCTTGTCGAGCAGCAAAAAGCTGAGTCTGAGAGCGCGACAAGGAGAAGGCCCAAGGTGGCGGAGGAGAACCGAGAAAAAGCGGCCGTTCGATGGCGGGGAGGACGCCAGCGGCAAGGCCAAGCGGCGGCAAGGTGATCGACCTCCGGGGCGCGACAAGGATGAAGAAGGCGGCAGCGAAGATATGGAGGATGAGGATGATAGTGAGCAGGAGTTCCAGAAGGCCACGGAGGTCCTGTGAAGACCAAGTCCGGCGAGTGCTCTGGGGCCCACTCCGGCAAACGCACCTCTTCGGAGTGCTGCGCTGCCGTCGAGGACGCGCCATCGAGCTCCACCGGCAAGTGAAGCCCGGCAAGGACAGCTCTGGTGCTCGCTCCGGCAAGCGCATCTCCCCGAAGCGCTGCGCTGCCGTCGAGGACGCGCCATCGAGCTCCACCGGCAAGCGAAGCCCGGCAAGAACAGCTCTGGTGCATACTCAAACAACGCACCTCTCCGGTCTTCTTGCTGCCGTCGAGGATGTGCCATCGAGCTCCACGGCGGTAGGGCAAAAGCAAGCGACAGTTTTAAACTTTTGAGTTGTATTCACGAAAATCCGTTACCTTGTATGGAGAACACATGCGCATAGGGGATGAATCATGGCTAAGTTAAGCCTGATGCATTTGAGTCCGCTCAGCGATGAAGGCGGCGCTGCAACTAGCCCGACAAGTTCTCCTGCCGGAGGCAACACCGCCAATGACTGCTTGATGTTCCGCTTTCGGCAAGTGTGTTTGCACCGGCAGGTTCCACAGCGTGAGGGTGAAAGCGTACAAGGGGAAGTCAAGGAGAAGTGCGGCCTTGCGGATCGCGAAGACGGAAAAGCTAAGTCGTTCGAGCTTTTGTGCGAGCACTCTTTAGTTCAATACTTTCTTATGTTACGTTCCTCGTGCGTTCGTCCTTTATGCATAAATACATGTTGCGGAGGAACCTACCGAGATAACCGCACCCTTATCTTGCTTCCGAGCACACTCAGCGATTTAAGTGAGCAGCGACAAGTGTCGCGCCCTTGTTCGTTTTCGAGTCCGCTCGATAAGCTAAGTGCGTTGCGACTAGCCGCGGCAAGGTTGCTGCGGTAAGACCTTGGCCCAGCGGCTGCTTGAGTTCAGCACTCGGCGCTTCGCGGCAAGGGCTCCTTTGCGGCAAGTTCCCCTAAGCGTGGGGTAAGCGGCGCAAAGGATGTTAAGTCGAGGGTGTAACGTTGCAAGCCCTGCCGTAAAATGCCCTTCGTATGAGAAAACTTGTGCGCGGAGGAGCCAGGTCGTGGCCCAGCTGCACCCTTGGTTTGTTTCCGAGTCCGCTCAACAAACACAAGCGCCTTCAAGAATGGCCCGGCAAGGTTGCTTGCGGATACAACACCGCCAATTGACTGCGATGTCCCTTTTCGACAAGCGTGTTCTCGCCGACAAGCTCCACGAGGCGTGAAGTGTAAACATACGAAGGGCAAGGCACGGCATCGCATTGCATAGTTGCACAGAAAGGATTTATATACATATACATGTAAATAATGAAGCTGTTGCAGATCTATCTCAGCTGTTTCCATGGCTAAAATTACAGCAACAAGGAGAAGCCAGAAGAGCACACCGGCACCAGGATTTTGGCGGAGCCAGAGTTGCCGGGGGCTGCGAGTGCCAAAATTCTTCCCCGGCAAGTTAGAGTCGCCGGGGGCTGCTGCGCCAGATAAGTTTTTCATCCCTCGTCATGCATCCTCTAATGGACCGGGGAAAGCGGGGCTGCGTCCTTGAGCGGCGTGTCTTGTAAAACCGTGTATGCGGAAGGAGCAGTCGCGGCCCGATTCGCCCTTGGTTTGTTTCGAGTCCGCTCAGCGATTTAAGTGAGCTGCGACAAATGTCGCGCCCTTGTTTCGTTCGAGCCGCTCAGCGATTTAAGTGAGCTGCGACAAGTGTCGCGCCCTTGTTTCGTTTTGAGTCGCTCAACAAACACAAGTCTTGTTGCATCGGCCCGACAAGGTTGCTTGCGGAAGCAACACCGCCAGGCGAACTGCTTGATGTCCCTTTTCGACAAGCGTGTTGTGGCGACAAGCTCCCGAGGCGTGGGGTGGGAACATACAAGACACGAAGTTGAGGACTCGATCCGACAGCGTTCCCCTCTTTTCATTAAAACATCTTAGTTGATTACAAGTCCATAGAGGATGAAAAACATGGTAGAGAGGATTACATATTTTAAATGCAACTAAGGCCGAAGGCTTACAAATTGAAAGATAAGATGCGTAATCCTTCTCCTGTTTCTCTGTTCGGGAGTTCGGGAGGTAGGTCAAGAGTCCCGGCAAGAAAGCTTGGGAAGAACAAAAGGCGCCTAGGAGAGCTACAGGCGCGAAGACACCAAGAAGAACTTCGGGGCGGCCAGGAGCTTGGCGGAGGCAGGCGCCGGAGGCGAGGTTGAAGGCAGGGGTGGTGGGGCGTCGGCCTGCTGTCGAGGCTCCTCGCCCTCGTACTCGATTGTGGCCTTGCCGCCACCCTCTTCCTCTTGACCAGCTCCCTGCGCCCGGCCGCCCAAGGAGGCGGCCCGGGGAGTTCGAAGGCGGCGACCGGATGATGGGGTCGCCCGGTGGCGCCTGGCGGCATCCGGCGCCTAGTCGGACCCGCCATCCCGTCGTCGCCGCCAGCTGTCGCTCCCCTCCTCGTCACTCTCGCTCGAGGAGGGACCTTCGCTCTCGGAGGAGCTGTCCACACACATCTCGCCGGGTCCGGAGTCTCAAGACCTTGGCCGAGAAGGTCGCCCTCCATTAACGAAATGGAGGTAAACCCTGCCGTCAAGCTGTGGATGCGGGCGACGTCTTCCACCCTCGGTCAAGTACATCACGCCGGGCTGGGGACCACGACACTCACTCGAGCCGCTGATCCCGCAGCCCCTCATGCGCAACTCCATCACCTCGGGCGGATCCGGTTCCATCGCGCTCATGACAGGACCGGCGGCGGGAGGCGGCGTCGGCGCTCGGCGCGCTTGATGAAGAACTCCGAGGATCGTCTCGGTATGGACCGCCTCGAGGCGAGGCGCCGGAGGAGGCGGGGGCAGGCACATCGCCACGACCGCCTCTCCCGGCCGCCTCGACCACGCCCTCGGCCTCGTCCACGGCCTCGCCCCTCCTCTCCCCTCGTGGCGGCTCGCCTGCCAGGGGCAGATAGGGAGAAGTCGCTACTGGGCGACCCTCGCTGCCACCGATTGAGGAACTAGGATTTCCTCCTTCCATGGCGAAAAGAAGAACAAGAGCTGAAGGCGAAGGAAGAAGAAGGAGTGTGAGACCATTGTGCTCCCCTTCCGCCCTTTTTAAAAGGCGAGGTGAAACTCAACATGCCCGCCAATCGAGAGCGAGGAGGCGGAGGAGGCGGGTCGACTCGCCATCTCCGCCCGTGTGGCTCGGTCTCCCACCTTCGCCGCCCGACCCCGTGCATGAGGCAGCGTGGCGGCGGGGCGGCGGCGGGTGAAGTAACCTCACCTGCACCACGATTACAGGGGATGCCTTAAAGATCGCCGCGCCGCCCGTCTCCCACGGCGCCGCAATCGGCGTGCGGTTCTGGGGATGCGGCCGTCGCGAAGTGGATTCGACGCGCCGTGGGCGCGTGTGCCGTCTGCTTTATTTTGGGCCTGGCCCAACAGCGCTTTCGGCACAGCGTATGGCCCGAGCCGGGGCTCTGTCGGTGTACTAAGGTAGGGGTACCTCGGTACCCCAACGTACCGGCGATTCAGCTCCCAGCGGCGGGGTTTACCACGTGCTTGCGGAGACCTTCTGCTCCATATCAAGCCATTCAAAGACAAAATACACAAGGCGAAGATCGAGACCCGGCAAGCGGAGCTTCTTGCATCATGACTTGCCGGAAAACCATTCAGGCTCAAGATTACATCACTCACGCAAGGCCCGGCGAGAGGAGCTCGTCGGGAAGACTAGAAGATTACATCATAGAAGACCGCCTCGGCGCTACATGCGTCGGCGAGGCCCGAAGCGACAAATTCTGAGCCGGCAAGCTCCGGGCCGGCAAGGTCAAGACCCGGCAAGGTGCTTGCGGGAAAATGCGCTTGTGTGCCGCGCTCGGCTCATCAGCCCAGCGTGCATACAGGGCCTTTCGAGGGGCGTGGCGGATAACTGCGCACTGGGGACACGGTGGCACTTCCGCAGTGGTGAATCCATCGCCGTGGCGAGATGGAAGCGCAAGGCGGGAGCTTTTGGGGTCGACGGCGACGGCATTAAATGCCCTTGTCCCCTCATCAAAAGTAGGTAGAAACCACTGTTCACGCCTTTGTAGCTTCCTTTGTTCCCTTTGTTCCAACTACCACCTCTTTTACATTTTACCCTTCCTCCTCGTTGACACTGTCGGTGACCCTTGCACTATAAAGGAGGCCCATGCTGCGTGGGGAGGTTCGACTCGTTCGACTCATTCGACACTACAATTAAGCCCATCGCTCGCGCTCTCGAGCAAGATCAAATACAAACACAAAGCAGCGGTAGGAGTTTTATCTCTCAGGAGAGCTCGAAGCTGGGTAAAATCCTTGCGCGCTGCTCGCCTCTCTATCTGCTCTCTGTGCTCCCTCCGCCCTCGTACCGCACAGACAAGGGGCCCCCGGCCCCATAGGTGTCCGCGGCGGGCAGATTCCCCCGGCACTATTGTTTGAAGTTAATGGTTGGTATTTCATTCTTAGACCATTGGTTATCGAATCACCATTCTAACATTGATCATGCTACCTAAGTCCATATTTCGGGTGCACCTTTCAACCAATGTTTTACTGGGTATGTTTTCCTCGAGCATACCTCATTATATCATTTGATCTGACAATTGTTATCTCTTTGTTCACATGATTATGGAAATCCATCTTTTGGAAATCTCGATGAATTGTGGTTTAGTTCATCAGCCACCCCCTCATCCTCTCCTTGGTTTGATGATGAACTCATGTTTTGGAACTCATTTACATAGTCCAATTCCCGAGAATCTTACATTGTCATCTAGGCAATTTGTGTCGCACCTTTTCTTCTTAGACATCCTGAGTCTGAGGTATCCTGACACCAATCAGATCTGAATCTCGGTCAGATATGATGGTTGGAACATATTTCCAGGAGTTATAAACATCTTTACATGACCCGGTAAGGTGATGTCATGCCTAGCACACCGGCGGAGGCTATTGTTATAGATTCCTTTTTTGCAAGGTTATCCTTTCTTCCATGAGGAAATTGTAAGACTTATTCTACAAGTTGTTCCTGATGGATCCTTCCTTTATGCAAAGTCCGACCCTTGATTGAAACACCATATCATTGCTACCTCGAAGCATGACTATGATACCCCGCTCATCAACAAGAACATTGGAGGCGCGATGCTAAATGTTTCTTGGTCAGTTATCGAAACACCGCTGTCAAGAAATTTCTCTCCCCTTACCTAAAGAGTTTTCTACATTATATCCTATCATGGATATCATGCTCTACTTGTCTTGGGAAGGATATAACCTTGAAATATGTGTTTTAACACATTTTCCTTTCCATTGTTCTGTTTAATCTGATAACCATATTTTCCATTCCATTGGTTGGTTTAACGTTGCTTGTGATCTATATGATCTAAGCAGTAATATTCTCCTGCTTATGTAAACATCTCGGTGTACAATTCTGTCAGCAAGACTCTGTTACTGTTGTTGATGACATTCCGGTAGCCACCGATGGATGAGAACTTTGCCTATTAGTGCGCCTCGTTAAATGACGGAAAATAGTTCTCTTAGTCCCTAGCCCTTGGTACCGACGTTGTTGCCGACATAACTGACATGCTACTCTCTAACATGCCTTGCTATCATGACCGTGCAAGATGTCACCGCTCCTACTTTTAACCCACATGGTGGGCCCATAACCCACAGTTCCACAGGATCGAAACCTGACTCTCCCGTTCAACCCTGTTTCTAATGGTTATTCCTCACACTTGGCTTCGTATTTAATTCACGTGCCACCTTCCTAGAGTTCTATTATGGTATCATACGCGATACTTATTCTCGCTGCTCTGAACCCCTTTCCCACTCTGGTTCAGACTTCAAGCAACTATATATCCGCTTGAAACCTCTTGTTGTACCTTCGTACCTTACTCTCGATGTATTTTGTATGTTTAACTCAAGAGTTAATCTGATGCTCATTCATGGGTTAACCCCAGATTGTTTCCCCTCCTAAACATTCTGTCGTAGCCGAGCTGCCCCTTACCTATTCGTAAGTACAATGGAACCCCCGAAGAAAGCATGCCGACTTCATCTTGATGACTTGAAGCAGAAAAATGAAGACATCAATATAATGGATCGACCACTTCGAGAAGAGCAACCAAGGTCGAGAAGATCCGCTAGAATTTCGTAACTAGACCTCCCCCCTTCTCTACCTCTTAAATCTCGGGACGAGATTTCTTGTAGTGGAGGAGAATTGTGGCCTTGGGATAATCAAGTTCTGATAAACCTTTGCTAATGAGGCCACGTCACCTCGATTACTGTTGCTAATCTCGTGTTAGTTCGAAACCGATTATAATTCAAAATTCAAAATCAAGCAAACAATAAAAGTTTTCAAATATTAAAACTAAAATGTTCAATAAATAGTAGATAAATCAGAGGCTATGATAAAAATTGTAAACAATATTATTGAAATTTGATAAATGACTTAAACAACCTCAAGCGATTGGTGAAAACATTATTTGATAACCTTTTATTAATACAAAAGAATATGAAATGATATTTACCCCAAACTAGTTTTTGGTGGTAGGATATATTGTGCTATTATTTGTGGGCCACCTCTCATATTTTACAAAACTAATTTGGTGCCCAAACAATTAGCCAAAACATAAGAATTATAAAAAGGACTAAAACTAAAAAAAGAGAAAAGACCCCCCGGGGCTTCGGCCCAGCAGGCCACCGGCCCAACTGGGCCACGACCCCACCAAGCCGACCCACCCCACGGCCCAGCCGGCCCCGCCACACACTCCCTTAACCCCCCCACCCGACCGAAACCCTAGCCCACTACTCCACTCCCCTCCCCTCGATTCCCCACGCCTCTCCGCCTCCCCCCGATGGGATCTGGATCGGGGCAGTTGCCCCGGCCCCGTCGAACACTGCCCGCCACCCCAAGATCGCCGGACGCCTCGCCATCCTCCACTCCTCCCCCTCTCCTCTCGATCCCATCTGGATCGGGGAGAGGCCTGACCCTGTCGCCGCTCGACGTCCCGGACGCTGCCGCCTAACGCCATCACCGCCCCTCCCCCACGCTCGTCGCTGTCGCCGACCTGGTCCGGGTTGGCGCTGCCCTCGCCACCTCACCGCCTCGCCCTCGTCCCGCGCCACCCGGATCGCCTCCTCGACAAAGACCATGACGCCGGAGCCACCCCGCCGGCCTGCTTCCTTTTTGTCGCGAAGTCCCCGTCCTCCTCCTCAACCCCCACTGCCCCGTCCCCTACACGCCCTCGGTGAGGCCCCGGCCTCCTCTTCTCCCCCCGTCACCATCCTGTCGCACCGTCTGGATCACCGAACGCCGCCACGGCCACTGCGCCCGCTCGCGGGGCGCCCCGCGCCCCTGCCTTCAACGTTCCTCTCGCGCGCCCCGTATTTTCCTTAGCGCCCTCCCCGTGTGCCCACGTGCCCCGCTGCGGCCTCGTCCCCTTGCCGCCTGCGCCCCCTTCTGGTTCCTGCGGCAGGCACTTGTGCTGCCATGCCGCCCTCTGCTTTCGCCGTTCTTTGGGGCGACTTCTGCTGGCCAGCGCGCCGGTGGCGCCTGCTGCTCCCGTTGGCGCCCCCCTCCGATGGCCGCCCGAGGTTGTCCTCGTCGCCATGGCGCCTGGCGGCGTCTGGATTGGGTCGTGCCAAACAGATCGCCCGCACCCATTAGGCCTGAGCCTTTGACAACAGGGCCCGACCCACAGAACATTTTAAAAAAAGAAGAATAGAATTTTTAAAAAAGTAATAATAAATAAAAATGTTAATTAATTAATTAATTAAGTAGTTAATTAACTTAATTAATCCTAATTAGATTAACCTAATCACTTAGGTTAGTTAATTAATCTGTTAGCTTAGTTAACGATCGATGGCAATTTGGGACCCACACGTCGGTTTGACCAGTCAACCCCTGATAGCTAGCGGCGTCATCTTTGGCGACATCTTGACATCGACAAACACTATTCTGGATAATGTTAGTTTAAATTAATTAAATAAATTCTAAAATGATTTAAAACTATAGAAAATCATATAAAATAAACCATAGCTCAGATGAATACTTTCTACATGAAAGTTGCTCAGAACGACGAGACGAATCCGGATATGCAGCCCGTTCATCTGCCACGCGTCCCTAGCATAGTGAACCTACAACATTTCACCTCTGGTTCATCTGTCCGAAAACGCGGAACACCGGGAATACTTTCCCGGATGTTTCTCCCCTTCACCGGTATCACCTCCTACTGCGTTAGGGCACACCTGGCACCGTTACTTGTTATGTCATGCATCATTATGCATCTGTTTGCATTGTATTCATTGTTTCTTCCCCCTCTTCTCTCCGGTAGACTACGAGACCGACGCCGCTGCTACCCAGTACGACTACGGTGTTGACGACCATTCCTTCTCGGCTGAGCTTCCAGGCAAGCCCCCCCTTGATCACCAAATATCGCATATTCTTCTCTATACTGCTTGCATTAGAGTAGTGTAGCGAATTCTTGTTGATTACTCCTATTACATTGCATAACTTTGTCATTGTTGCTACAGCCATTGATACCTTACCTGCATTCCTAAATGCTTAGTATAGGATGCTTGTTTACCATTAGTGGCCCTACATTCTTGTCAGTCTTCCATGCTATACTATCGGGCCGTGATCACTCGGGAGGTGATCACGGTATATCTATACATACATACATACTATCTGATGGTGACTAAAGTCGGGTCAGCTCGTTGAGTACCCATAAGTGATTCGATGTGGGGGCTGAAAGGGCAGTGGCTCCATCTGGTAGAGGTGGGCTGGGTTCCCGCGGACCCCGATTGTTACTTTGTGGCGGAGCGGCAGGGCGAGTTGAGGCGCCTAGGAGAGAGGTGGGCTGGCCTGTTTGGCATTCAGCGGATACTTAACACGCTTAACAAGATCTTGGTATTTGATCGAGTCAGCTCTTGGCCTATCGCACTAACCAACTCTGCGAGGAGCAGTTATGGGCACTTTCGGTGTCGTGGTATCGGCCAAGCCTTCGTGACATCGGCGGCGGCGCGGCGCAGATTGGACCGAGTAATGTGACTTCCTTAGTAATGGAGGTTGCTAGGTGCTTACGGCATACCACGCAACATCTTGGTGTGCAATGGGCGATGGGCCCGGACCCTGCGCGCATAGGATTTAGACCGGCGTCTTGACCTCTTTGTTGTGCCTAGGTGGGGCTGCGGCGTGTTGATCTTCGAGGCGGGCATGACCGAGAAAGTGTGTCGGCCAAATGGGATCGGCGTGTTGGGTTATGTGGTGCAACCACAGAGGAAGTTAATCTATTCGAATAGCCGTGATCTTGATAGCAGGGCGACTTGGGTTGTACCTTGACCTTATGACAACTAGAACCGGATACTTAATAAAACACACCCTTCCAAGTGCGGATACAACCCGATGATCGCTCTCTAGCAGGCGACGAGGAGGATCGCCGGGTAGGACTATGCTATGCGATGCTACTTGGAGGACTTCAATCTACTCTCTTCTACATCTTTGCAAGGCGGAGGCTGCGAGCGTAGTCTTGACGGGATTAGCTATCCCCTCTTATTACGGCATTTTGCGATTCGGTCCTTGATATGGCCCTTTACACATATACCCATGCATATGTAGTCTAGCTCCTTGCTTGCAGTACTTTGGATGAGTACTCACGGTTGCTTTCTCCCCTTTTCCCCCTTTCCTTTCTTTACGGTTGTCGCAACCAGATCTTTGGAATCGAGGCAGACGCCACCGTCGGCGATGACTCCTACTACACGGAGGTGCCTACTACTATGTGCAGCCCAGCGGCGACGACCGGGAGTAGTTAGGAGGATCGAGGCGGAGGCTGCGCCTCTTTGATCTGTATCCCAGTTTTGCTAGCCTTCTTCAGGCAAACTTGTTTAACTTATGTCTGTACTCAGATATTGTTGCTTCCGATGACTGGTCTATGATTGAGCACTTGTATTCGAGCCCTTGAGGCCCCTGGCCTATATTATGATGCTTGTATGACTTATTTATGTTTTTAGAGTTGTGTTGTGATATCTTCCCGTGAGTCCCTGATCTTGATCGTACACGTTTGCGTGCATGATTAGTGTACGATTGAATCGGGGGTGTCACAAACAACATCGTCGTCGTGTTCATGGGGAGGCAACAAAATGCGTCGTGTTCATCAGGAGGCAACAGAACGCGTGGGAGCCAACCGGCTTGGACGGAACAACCGATGGAAACGAGGCATGGCATACCGCTGAACGGAGGAAACGGCCTTGTGTTCGACCGGCCACGTTCGAAATGGGATCCTGTTCATCGGGAGGGGTCCGGCATACCGCAAAACAGAGGAAACAGACTTCTATTGGACCTCCTACGGTCAAAACGGGGTCCTGTTGATCGGGAGGGGTGTGGCGTATCGCAAAACAGAAGAAACAGACTTGTGTTGGAGTGCTACGGTTGAAACAGGGGTCCTGTTCATCGGGAGGGGTGTGGCGTACTACAAAACGGGACTCCACGGGATACTGTTCATCTCTACCGCCGACCTCCTCCAGCCTCCACGGGTTACTGTTCATCCACCGTCGACCTCCTCCAGCCTCCACCTGTGACTGTTCATCCACGGGCTCCTGTTCATCCAGCCTCCACCGCCTGCTACTCCACCGGCTACTATTCAACCAGCCCTCTCCACAGGCTCCTGTTCAACCACCCCTCCACGGGCTACCATTCATCCAGCCCTCCACCGGCTACTGTTCAACCAGCCCTCCACGAGGTCGTCCTGTTCATCCAGCCCTCCATAGGGTCCTGTTCATCCAGCCCCAGCCGGCTCGATCGATCGGGGTCCTATTCATCCAGAGGCAACCATGGGGTCCTGTTCATCCACCCCCACCGGGAACTGTTCATCCAAACTCCCCCAGCAATGCTCACTGTTCATCCAACCCCCCCAGCAATGCTCATTGTTCATCCAGAGGCAGCATCGATCGACTTGATTAGCGGCCGTGGCGAAGAATCGCTTCGATCGCTCATGTTCGATGAAGCGTAACTGCGGTCGCGATCCTCGGAGTTCGATTAAGCGGCGCCTCGCTCGGGTTCAGTTAGAGCCCAACGCCTCGCACCCATGCGCATACGGTACGAGAGAAACGCGCATCGCTCGGCCCCCAACCACCCACAATAACTGGGAACTCCCCGATATTTTCCTCACCCTCGCTTCTACCACGGTTTTTTCCGTCATGGACGGCCCAAAGAATGTCATGTAGCTGCGTCTCCCGCCCGCCCAGGACGAAAAGCCCATTTTCTGTCATGATTTTTTGTCATAGAAGTAGGAACCCACCACATCTATGATGATATCGGGTTTTGTGACAATTATTGTCATAGAAGTGTCATAAGTATGACAGAAAAAAATTGTTTGACCCAAAATGTCACGGATCTCTTTTTTTTTTGTAGTGCCCTATTCTTGAGCTTGCATGTCAATTTTATATGGTCTAAAGTAGTTTTAATGCATGATATAGCCTCTAGGCACTTATGGGAATAGTTGCTATAAATCTTGTTGAGTTTGGTTCACTTTTATTTTCAGTCACTAAAAATTTCAGAAATTTTTCAGAGAAAGAAAATGATGAAGAGGTTGTTGAGAGGCTCCTCGAGCCGAAGCTCGAAGGACAAGCAGAATGAGGAGAATAAAAAGCCCAAATACAATCTTCCTCGCACTACGGAGGTTTGGCCGTGTGAATGGCCTCATGATGTGTTCTTGAAGGCCGCCGGAATTTAGGACGACTTTTATTACTTGGCTGAGAATGCAGGCCTTAACCACTTCCTCCACGACTAGCGGAAATAGTATCTCCTACTCACTAATATTTTCATGCATAATTTTACTTCCATGCTAAGAAATCACCACCTTCAGTGGAGTTTCACTTATATGATGAGGTTAAGGAGATGTCACTCCATGATTTTTGTTTGGTTTGCAAGTTACCCTTTGTGGGCAGCTTCAAGGAACCACATCCTAGCGATGTGGATGGATTTATTGATAGGATTGTTGTAGGGGAAACGAGGAAAGTTTCAGACGCAAGAACTACTAGTATACATTTTCCTGTTCTACGTTACTGTGCGATATTTGCTAGTAGATGCTTAATTGGTCGCGGGAACAGTTGAAACCTTAGTGCTCCTGACCTTGTTATTTTGCGCCATGCTTTGTTTCGTGACACAACCTTTAGTTTAGGCGCTATTGTTGCTAAACAGTTAAGTCTGAACTGTACAAAGGGTCCCATCTTCGGAGGTATCTTTGCTTCACGCCATGCTAAACACTTTGAGATACCTATTAGGCATCATGAGAAAGAGGAAAAGTTGCTGCCCACTATTTTTCTAGATTATAAGAGTATGGTAGCACATGACTTTATTGTTAGAAATAAGAAGCAGATGCTTAAGTATAACTTGATATTTGATAAAACTCATTGTGAGACTATTACCTTGCCTGCACCCTCTTTGTTTAACATACTTTCAGGCACGTACCTCATCTTGCTCGAGGCCATTTATGCATACTGGAATCTGACATAAGTTCCAGAGCCTGAGCCTGAGCCACCACTTGATCCCTGTCGAAAGTCTATTTATCAGTGGGATCCGGAGGAGATCGCTAACTAGTGGCACCCAGAGGGCCCTCCTTAGTACACAGGAGAGAGTAGCTTCGATCCATGGGCATAGACCAACTCAGGCCAAAAGCCTAAGCTTGGGGGAGTACGTATTTCTCACGGACATTACATTCATGTTCACACACTCATTCTAGTTGTCGGTGCTCATACTTTTTCATTGTACCATCCATGCTAGTTTATTTTCTTTTTCTTGCTTTCTTCTTGTGTGTTTGAAAAACCTTAAGAAAAACCAAAAAAAAAGTTGTAGCCTTTAGCCAGTTTACTTTCCATGCTTGTAGTAGTAATATTAAAAGAAAACCCAAAAAGATTTCCCGTTCTTCTTTTTCTTGTTGGGAGCTTTCCTATGTAAATAGTTTTATTTCTTTTCTTTTCTTTGGGGGTCGAGAGGAGAAGACCACGATGAAAATGTTGAGTGACTCTCATATGCATTATTGTTGATCTTAACCAAGAGCCCATATTACCTTGTCTTCTCCCTTGTATTAAATGCTTGCAGATTCCAGCTTAGTCCAAATGCATGTGCACTATTATTATTATCCACACCATTCGGTCATGGAAGTGAAAGGCAATAATGACGATATATGATGAAATGACTGAGATGAGAGAAGCTGGTACGAACTCGACCTATCTTGTTTTTGTAAATATGATTAGTTCATCATTCCTGATTCAGCCTATTATCAATAAACATGTTTGCAATGACAATTAGAGATTATAGTTGCTCATGCCATGCTTAATTAGCTAGGAGTTTATAATGGTTTACCTTGCGTGCCAACATGCTATTAAAATGGTTGTGATTTGGTATGGTAGGGTGGTATCCTCCTTTGAATGATTCGAGTGGCTAGACTTGGCACATGTTCACGCATGTAGTTGATACAAAATCAACATAGCCTCCATGATGTTTATGTTCATGGTGATTTATATCTTACTCATGCTTGCACTCATTATTGATTAATCTTAATGCATGTTCATGACTGTTGTCGCTCTCTAGTTGGTCGCTTCCCAGTCTCTTTCTAGCCTTCACTTGTACTAAGCGGGAATACTGCTTTTGCATCCACTTCCATAAACCCTAAAGTTATTCCATATGAGTCCACCATACCTTCCTATATGTGGTATTTACCTGCCGTTCCAAGTAAATTTGTATGTGTCAAACTCTAAACCTTCAAATGAAATTCTGTTTTGTATGCTCAAGTAGCACATGTATCAACTAGGGCTGTCTATATCTTCCATGTTAAGTGGGTTATTCTCATGATGAGTGGACTCCGCTCATCATTCACGAGAAAATGGCCGGTAACCGGGATGCCCAGTCATGCTCAAATCAAATCAAAATAAACGCAAATAGAACTCCCCCAGGATTGTTGTTAATTGGACGGCACCCGTTGTTTTGGACAAGCCATGGATTGATGTTTGTTGGTGGTGGGGGAGTATAAACTTTACCATTCTGTTTGGGAACCGCCTATAATGTATGTAGCATGGAAGATATCGAGATTTCTTGGTTGTTATGTTGACAATGAAAGTATGCCACTCAAAATATTATTTATCTCTGTTTCAAAACTCGAGCTCTGGCACCTATGCAAATCCCTGCTTCCCTCTGCGAAGTGCCTATCTATTTACTTTTATGTTGAGTTATCATCCTCTTATTAAAAAGCACCAGTTGGAGAGCACCGCTGTCATTTGCATGCATTGCTATTAATCTACATTGAGTATGACTGTGACTGGATCTCTTTTACCATGAATTACAATGTCTAGTTAGTCCTTGATCTTCAGGGGTACTCTACATTTGTGTTTTGCGGTCTCAGAAAGGGCTGGTGAGATACCTTCTTGTTATATCATATTATGATTGTTTTGAGAAAGTGTTGTCATCCGAGATTTATTATTATAGCTCGCTAGTTGATTATGCCATTGATATGAGTAAACATGAGACCTAAATGATATTGTGAATATTGTTAGTTCATAATCTTTGCTGAAAACATGAATGTAGGCTTTACATATTTCCAACAACAAGATCAAACAGAGTTTGTAAAAGTTTTTCTGTATCACTTTCAGTTTGTCAACTGAATTGCTTGAGGACAAGCAAAGGTTTAAGCTTGGGGGAGTTGATACATCTCCAACGTATCTACTTTTCCAAACACTTTTGCCCTTGTTTTGGACTCTAACTTGCATGATCTGAATGGAACCGGACTAATGCTGTTTTCAGCAGAACTGCCATGGTGTTATTTTTGCGGAGAAATAAAAGTTCTCCGAATGACCTGAAAATCCATGGAGACACGTTTTGGAATTAATAAAAATATTGGCGAAAGAATGAGCATCGGGGGGGCCCACACTGAAGGAAATATACCCTAGAGGCAATAATAAAGTTATTATTTATTTCCTTATATCATGATAAATGTTTATTATTCATGCTAGAATTGTATTAACCGGAAACATAATACATGTGTGAATACATAGACGAACAGAGTGTCACTAGTATGCCTCTACTTGACTAGCTCGTTAATCGAAGATGGTTATGTTTCCTAACCATAGACATGAGTTGTCATTTGATTAACGGGATCACATCATAAGGAGAATGATGTGATTGACTTGACCCATTCCGTTAGCTTAGCACTTGATCGTTTAAGTATTCTGCCATTGCTTTCTTCATGACTTATACATGTTCCTATGACTTTGAGATTATGCAACTCCCGTTTACCGGAGGAACACTTTGTGTGCTACCAAACATCACAATGTAACTGGGTGATTATAAAGGTGCTCTACAGATGTCTCCGAAGGTACTTGTTGGGTTGGCGTATTTCGAGATTAGGATTTGTCACTCCGATTGTCGAAGAGGTATTTCTGGGCCCTCTCGGTAATACACATCACTTAAGCCTTGCAAGCATTACAACTAATGAGTTAGTTGTGAGATGATGTATTACGGAACGAGTAAAGAGACTTGCCGGTAACGAGATTGAACTAGGTATTGAGATACCGACGATCGAATCTCGGGCAAGTAACATACTGATGACAAAGGGAACAACGTATGTTGTTATGCGGTCTAACCGATAAAGATCTTCGTAGAATACGTGGGAGCCAATATGAGCATCCAGGTTCCGCTATTGGTTATTGACCGAAAACGTGTTTCGGTCATGTCTACATTGTTCGCGAACCCGTAGGGTCCGCACACTTAAGGTTTTGATGACAGTTATATTATGAGTTTACATGTTTTGATGTACCGAAGGAGTTCGTAGTCCCGGATGAGATCGGGGACATGACGAGGAGTCTCAAAATGGTCGAAACGTAAAGGTTCATATATTGGATGATATGGTTAGGCTAAGGGGTCAAGCCCATGAGGCTTTAGGTCGGTGCAAAAGGAGTTTTGCGGAGGCCAGGGGGCCAAACGCCGGAGACCCTGGCGTCTGGCCCTGGAGTCCGAGTGGGACTCTTGCCTTTCAGGCAAAACCGACTTTGAGGAGGCTTTTGCTCCAAGTTTCGACCCCGGGGCTCAACATATAAATAGAGGCAGGGCTAGCACCAAAGAGACAACAATTGATCCCTTGGATCTCTTAGCCGTGTCGGTGCCCCCTCCACCATAGTCCACCTCGATAATATCATAGCGGTGCTTAGGCGAAGCCTGCGGCAGTAGAACATCAAGATCGTCCACCACGCCGTCGTCTTGTGGAACTCTCCCTCGACACTCGGCTGGATCGGAGTTTGAGGGACGTCAGCAAGCTGAACGTGTGCTAGAACTCGGAGGTGCCGTAGTTTCGGTGCTTGATCGGCCGGGCCGTGAAGACGTATGACTACATCAACCGCGTTGTGCTAACGCTTCCGCTTATGGTCTACAAGGGTATGTAGATATCACTCTCCCCTCTCGTTGCTATACGTCACCATGATCTTCCGTGTGCGTAGGAATTTTTTTGAAATTACTACGTTCCCCAACAGTGGTATCAGAGCCTAGGTTTTATGTGTTGATGTTATATGCACGAGTAGAACACAAGTGAGTTGTGGGCGATACAAGTCATACTGCTTACCAGCATGTCATACTTTGGTTCAGCGGTATTGTTGGATGAAGCGGCCGGATGACATTACGCGACGCTTCTGCGAGACTGGTTTTACCGCCGTGCTTTGCACACGGTGACTAGCGGTGTCTGTTTCTCCAACTTTAGTTGAACCGAGTGTAGCTACGCCGGTCCTTGCGAAGGTTAAAACATCACTAACTTGACGAACTATCGTTGTGGTTTGATGCGTAGGTAAACGGTTCTTGCTCAGCCCGTAGCAGCCACGTAAAATTTGCAACAACAAAGTAGAGGACGTCTAACTTGTTTCTGCAGGCATGTTGTGATGTGATATAGTCAAGGCGTGATGCTATATTTTATTGTATGAGATGATCATGTTTTGTAACCGGTTATCGAAGAATGGCGAGAGCCATATGGTTGTCGCTTTATTGTATGAAATGCAACGCATACATAATTGCTTTACTTTATCACTAAGCGGTAGCGATAGTCGTAGAAGCAATAGATGTCGTAATGACAACGATGCTACGATGGAGATCAAGGTGTCGCGCCGGTGACGATTGTGATCACGACGGTGCTTCGGAGATGGAGATCACAAGCACAAGATGATGATGGCCATATCATATCACTTATATTGATTGCATGTGATGTTTATCCTTTATGCATCTTATCTTGCTTTGATTAACGGTAGCATTTTAAGATGATCTCTCACTAAAACTTTTCAAGAAGTGTTCTCCCGAAGTATGCACCGTTGCGAAAGTTCTTCGTGCTAAGACACCACGTGATGATCGGGTGTGATAGGCTCTACATTCAATACAACAAGTGCAAAACAGTTGCACACGCGGAATACTCAGGTTAAACTTGACGAGCCTAGCATATAACAGATATGGCCTCGGAACACGGAGACCGAAAGGTCGAGCGTGAATCATATAGTAGATATGATCAACATATTGATGTTCACCATTGAAACTACTCCATCTCACGTGATGATCGGACATGGTGTAGTTGATATGGATCACGTAATCACTTAGAGGATTAGAGGGATGTAAGTGCATCTAGTGCCCCTTAGTGATTTTGGTGTATTGAAGACTTATAGGTTAAGTAACTGATGCGTTTGTGAGTGTACACAGGTCTATAAGTCTATGAGGAGTTTGATATTTACAAAGAAAGTCGACCCCTAAAAATGAAGTTCTTCGACTAAAGACTTTGATATTCTGAAGACTTTCTGAAGACTTTGAAAGTGAAGAAATTGGTGTGAGCATGAAGACTTGATATTCATTCGAGGAATATGAAGCGTGAAGACTTCTGTTTTCGTAGTTTCATTTTCTCTTTCTTGAGTCATAGGAAACACCGTACTGTTAAAGGGGGGTCGAGGAAATACTAAGGAAAAATTTCCATGTGATGCTCAACTCAAAATCCTACACCTACCAATCCCTTGAGTGAAGCCATTGGAAATCTCATACAGATTCAGTCAAATTCATCATGATGAGACGCAGTCTTACATTCACGAGACTTTGCTCTAGCGAGAGTTAGGAATTCGCCAAAGGTCTGAATTGCCTACACATGAGGAACATGATAGCCCCGAGGACTTTGAGAGTCAAATTTCCGACCGTTCTTTGTCTTGCGTGCGGCGGACCAAAATATCTTATCCACCTAACGGTCATATCATTGAAGGGCATTTATGTCTTATCATGTCGGGCTGCTCCTAGGCTATAAATAGCCGCCCCTACAACCACTAGTTGGTTGGCTGCTCCGAGAGAACTTGACACTTGTCATTTGAGAGCAACCCATCCTCCGAGGACTTTGGCGAAAATCATCAAGTGAGGAAAATCCCAAAACCAAACCCACAAAACCCCAAGTGATTGAGCATCATCAAGAAATTGATCTGCATGGATCCGGCGCTTATTACCTTTGAAGATCGTGCTTCTTCCGCACGGTTAGGCGTCAAGGTCTAGAGCATCAAGAGGAATTGTGGATCGCCGAGTGACCAAGTCTGTGAAGGTTTGGAAGTCACTGAAGACTTACCACGAGTGATTGGGCGAGGCTTGCGTGGTCTTAGTTCAAGGAGAATACGGTGAGGACTGGGTGTCTGAGTTGCGGCTCGAGACTGGGTGTCCGGGGCTGTGTGTCCTCGAGTTTAAATACTCGGCCGCTCAACCAGACGCGTAACCGAGACAACAGTTGGAACTGGTTTACCAAATCATTGTCTTCACCAACCGACCGGTTCTATTTCCTCAACTCATCCATTTCCTCATTACATGTTGTATGTTGTTCATATCGTGCTTGAAGACTTTGATCAAGACTTTCACAAATTCCTTAGTTCAATTTCTTGATCTGTTTGTCTTCATCTTGTTATCATGTGTTTACGCTTCACATACTCTGTTCTAGTCTTCATTTCATCATCTTGACTATGTGTGTAATCTGTTATGTTTACCTCTGAGTACATATTCCGCATAAATAGTTCTTCGCTAAGGAATTTCCTCACCAGCAAATTCCTCGATGAAGAATTTCATAAAAATTGCCTATTCACCCCCCCTCTAGTCGATATAACGCACTTTCAATTGGTATCAGAGCATGGTACTCCCTTGTTACGTGTGATTTTGGTTTAACCACCGGAGTTCTAGTTATGTCGACCGCAGTATGATCAAGGTCTCGGTGGGTGTCCTACCTTTGATGGAGCGGACTACCCCTCTTTGGAAGAACAAGATGCGAATGCATCTTGAGGCAATTGATAATGATCTACGGTATGGTGTGGAAAATGGTGTCCCCATCCTTTGAAACACCGACCGCTCTTGATGTGAAGAGATTCAAACAACTCGACTCTCAAGCGAAGAATATCATCTGTGGCCATCGAGCAAAGGACGGTATGGAAGAGTGAGTGCTTTGGAAGCGCCAAGCTTATACGGGATAGGCTGTCCAAAGTAAATGAAGGAGTCTCAACTCAGCGTGACTCTCGAGTTGATGTTCTTCTAATCTCTTCAACCGCTTCAAAAGACTCGACAACGAAAATGTTCAACAAACCTTTGATCGCCTCATCGACATTTCAAATGAGCTTCAAGCCCTCGGTGCCACCGACATCACTGATCATGAAGTTGTGAAGAAACGCTAAGATCGCTTGATTCCTCATTTGATACTCGGGACCGATGATACAAGAACATGCTTGACTATAAGTCGCTTGATCCTGCCGATATCCTCGAAGGCTTAACACTCACGAGTTCGACTTCTTTGAAAGAGAGATCTCTATGGCTCAAACTATGGCAAACCACGTGCCTCAAGGCTAAGGTTGTGTCGACTCAAATGTGAGGATTACGGTAGTAGCCTTGGTGATCCTGAAGAACTGAGCCAGGATCTAGCTCTCCTTGTGAAGAAATTCCAGAAGTTCACAAGACGTGGTCGTTTTGGAAAATCCTCAAGAGGAAATGATTCTTCATCCAGTGACTACAAGAGAAGACTTTGCCACAAATGCAAGAAGCCTGGTCACTATATTCAAGATTGTCCTCAGTGGGAAAAGGAAATGAAGAAGAAGAAATACAAGGACTACAGTTCTGATGAAATGAAGAAGAAGAAGAAATCATCAAAATCTTCGTCTTCAAAACCATCAAAGTCTTCATCTCACAAGAAGGGCAGATCCAAGAAAGCTCGGGCATTCATTGGCAAGGAAATGGACTCTGAAGCTGAATCTGAGGAAAATGATGAAGAGGAGGAGTCTGAAGAATCTGAGTCCGTGTGGCGAGTCGGCCGTTACTCTTGCTTTTGTCGACAAGTCCATCTTCAACATCAAGAAACTGATTCCACCGACAAGCCCGATGAAGATAATGATGGCTACACTCCCACCTATTGCTTCATGGCAAAAGCAGCTAAGGTACTCAAATACAACTCCTCTGATTCTAGTGAAAATGAATCTGATGAGGATCTTAAGCCTAGCTACTCTAAACTTGCTAAAATTGCTGTGAAACAACAACGGGCTCTTGAAAAGATTCAAAACATGCTAGATAAAAGTGATGATATGTTGGGTGAAGAAATGGATCGCACTAAAGCCCTAACTGAAAATCTTCAGAGACTTCAGTCTAAGTATGATAACCTTCAAGGTCATCATAACTCTCTCTTGTCTGATCATGAGAAACCTTCTTATGAATTTCTTCAAGAAAAGCAAGACAGTGAGAAGCTTTCTCTTGAAGCCATTCAAAGAAAGGCAGATCTTGAAAAGCTAAGAGTGTGTTATGAAGATCTTCAGAAGGAGCGCGATTCATTACTAGCTCAACAAATCAGCGCTTCTCAGGAAGAATTTGTTCCTCCATGCTTAAAGTGCATTGAACGTGAATCTGCTAATTCTTCACCTGAATGTTCAAATGCTTCAACTGTTACAAATTCTTCATCTGCCTCTGCTATCACTAATTCCTCATCTGAGGAGATTGCTAGTATCACTGACAATGCAGGGCTGAAGGAATTGTACATGACAGAATGTACAAAAGCCTCAAAGGGCATCGACACTTTGTGATGTGCTCAAAAGCAGATCCTCAACGAAACCCTAGGAAAGAGGGTATTGCCTTTGAGAGGAAACTCAATGCCGATGGAACATATTGGAAGCTTTGAGAGGTATCCCAAAACCTCATGGGTTGCTACAAAGGGACCTCCAGTTGATCCATCTAACTTATCTGGCTTTACATGTGAATCTCCTCATTCTCCTGATGAGTCATTTGACTCCAACTATAAACTGTTCAAAAATCAGAATGGTGAAGTATTTGCTAGATATGTTGGAACTAACTGCAGGAACGGTTCACCTATGAAGAAAATCTGGGTTCCCAAAAGCTGTGTTGAAAGTCTTCAGGTGAATGTCCTCATGACACCACCTGTGAAGAACAGGAACCCTAGATCAAATTCTTCATATGGACCAAACTCTTCATATGGATCCAAATCCTCATATGGACCAAATTCTTCACGAGGATCAAATTCCTCAACTGGATCAAAGTCCTCATATGATTATCACCATGCTAACAAATCTGTCTCGCAGGGTAAAGCTAAGGGCTATGAATATGTGCATTATTCTTCAAACCATTATGTTCATATGTCCTCGAAGAATTACTCTGCTTATTCATATGCTTAGCCTAACCCCTCTCATGCTAAGCGAAATGGTTTGGCATCTTTGCCACCTTTCTCACATGGTGCTCGCAGGATGATGAACTCTTTGCCACCCCTACAGATGTGGGTGGTGAAGAAAAAGAACTAATCTCTTCTGCAGCGTCAGGTCTCGGGCGTGCTCTAACGTCTGAAGAATTTCTTTGGGACCCGACAAAATGCTGAAAGGGCGAGCGAATCATGATGAAATGAACTTTCATTTCACACGTCCTCATCTTGCTATATCTGTTTCTTCGCTTGATGAAATTCATCGATGAACTTGATATCATATTCTTCATCGATGAAGCATATGAGATTGTAAGCTACACTAATTCATCTGCGGGATGATCAACCCAAAACCACCGAATGGGTCCTCGATAGTGGATGTACAAATCACATGACTGGTGACAAGAATCTATTGATGGATGCTCCTTTATCACCGTCACCTCTGAAGCATATCATTTTTGCTGACAAAGGCAAAAGTCAGGTATTGGGTCTTGGTAAGGTTGCTATCTCTAAGGATAAGCACATGGACAAAGTCATGCTTGTTGAGTCCTTAGGATACAATCTAATGTCAGTCTCAATGCTTTGTGATCTTGATATGGTTGTTGTCTTTGGCAAATATCGCTGTGTTGTGATTATGGAAGCTGAAAATTCCAAAGTCTTCGAAGGCTTTAGGAGAGGAGATCTGTATATTGTTGATTTCTCTACAGGACCACAACCATCCGTATGTCTACTTGCAAAAGCTTCAAAAGGCTGGCTATGGCATCGACGACTTGGTCATGCAGGCATGAGGAATTTGAACACGCTTGCGAAGAAGAAGCATGTCATTGGCATTGAGAATGTCAAATTCCTCAAGGATCACTTATGCGGAGCATGTGAAGCCGGAAAAATGACCAAGGCCAAGCATCCAGCGAAGACTATCATGACCACTACCCGTCCATTCGAATTGCTTCACATGGACCTCTTCGGACCTAACCATTATTCAGCAGTCACTAATGATGCATCTCTATATGGTTTTGTCATTGTTGATGATTATTCTCGATATACATGGGTACACATTGTTACTTACAAACATGAAGTGCAGGAAGTCTTCAAACGATTTTCCTCGAGGGCTTCAACCAAATTTGGTGTGAAGATCAAGCATATTAGAAGTGACAATGGAACTGAGTTCAAGAATTCTGGTCTTGATGCCTATCTTGATGAACTTGGTATTACTCATGAATTATCTGCTCCTTATACTCCTCAGCAGAATGGCGTCGTCGAGCGCAAGAATAGAACTCTTGTTGAGATGGCTTGCACTATGCTTGATGAATACAAAACGCCTCAGCATTTTTGGATTGATGCAATTGATACTGCCAGCCACATCATCAACAGAGTATATCTTCACAAATTCTTCAAGAAGACGCCTATGAACTCCTCAACGACAAGAAACCCAATGTGAGTTATTTCAAAGTCTTGATTGCTAAATGTTGGATTAGAGATCCTCACCACAATTCTAAATTTGCACCAAAGCACATGAAGGTTTTATGCTTGGTTACGGAAAGGACTCGCACACCTCTGAGTCTTCAACATTGTTCTTCACAAGATTGTTGACCTTTGTAGATGTGCGGTTCGATGAAACTAATGGCTCGCAAAGAGAGCACCTACCTACGTGTTAGATGAACCAGCACCGAGGATGCTATCAAGCTCAAGGCAACCGAGGATGTCATTCCTATTGAAGAATCTGTTGAAGAATTCATTCCTGTTCGTGAAGAGCGTCGAGTGATGCACTGAAGAACATGATGAGGAAAATGGTCTTTGAAGAAAATGCTGATCAAAATCCTCGGCGACAACCCACTCATCCACGCGTTGCAAAAGAAGTGCAAGTGGAGAAGATCATCGATGACATCAGCGCACCAGTCCTCTCACCGCTCAAAAGCCTCACACTTATCTAACTTTTGTGGGCACTATGCTTTTGTCTCTATCTCGAGCCCACTAAGGTAGATGAAGCATTTCGAGCCGGAGTGGATTCAGGCTATGCAAGAAGAATTACATCGATTCGAGTTGAACAATGTCAGGAATTGGTAAATCGCCCGGATCCTCGCAAGCATAATATCATCGGCACAAAGTGGATCTACCGCAACAAGCAAGATGAAAATGGCCTTGTGGTGAGGAATAAGGCACGACTAGTAGCTCAAGGCTACACACAGTTGAAGGAATTGATTTCGATGAAACTTTTGCACTGTTGCTAGACTTGAAGCTATTCGCATTTACTTGCCTATGCTAACCATCATGATATCATCTTATATCAAATGGATGTGAAAAGTGCATTCCTCAATGGTAAGCTTGAGGAAGAAGTATATGTTGCTCAACCCCTGGTTTTGAAGATCCCAAGAATCGACAAAGTCTTGAGACTCAATAAGGTTCTCTATGGCCTCAAGCAAGCCCCTCGGGCGTGGTATGACACTTGAAGGAATTCTTCGTGAAGAATGGCTTCACACCGGTTCACTTGACCCTACTCTATTTACTAAATCATATGATGGTGAACTGTTTGTGTGCCAAATATATGTTGATGATATTATCTTTGGCTGTACTAACCAACGATATAGTGATGAATTTGCCTATATGATGAGTGAAGAATATCAAATGTCTATGATGGGAGAGTTGAAATTCTTCTTAGGTCTTCAAATTAAATCGCGAATGGCATATTCATATCTCAGAGAAATACCTCAAAGATGTCTTGAGGAAATTCGCATGCAAGATTGCAAAGGCGTCAAAATTCCTATGCCCACAAATGGCCATCTATGCCTTGATGAAAATGGTATTGACTTGATCACAAGGTATACCGCTCCATGATTGGTTCTTTATTGTACTTATGTGCATCTAGGCCAGATATAATGCTTAGTGTTTGCATGTGTGCTCGATTTCAAGCTGCACCAAGGAATCACACCATAAGGCAGAAGCATATTCTTGATATCTAGCTCATACACCAACACTAGGATTATGGTACCCCAAGGGCTCTGCTTTTGATCTCATTGGATATTCGACTCGACTATCTTTGGTGATCGTGTGGACCGCAAGTCAACATCGGCACTTGTCATTTCCTCGGACGATCTTTGGTCCGTTGGTCCTCGAAGAAACAGAATGCGTATCATTGTCTCATCTGAAGCTGAATACATTGCTGCTGGCTCATGCTGTGCTCAAGCTGCTTTGGATGAAGCAAACCCTCAAGGACTATGGCATCAATGTGAAGAATGTGCCTCTCCTCTGCGACAATGAGAGTGCCATCAAGATTGCTCACAACCCGCTTCAGCACTCGAAGACTAAGCACATCCAGATTCGCCATCATTTTCTTCGTGATCATGTGTTGAAGGCGATATCTCCATCGAGCATGTGAAGATCAAGAACAGCTAGCTGATATCTTCACCAAGCCCTTGGATGAGAAGAGATTTAGCAAGTTGCGGTGTGAGCTAAATATCTTAGAATCTTCGAATGTTCTTTGAAAAGGACACACATCCTAACCCTTATGCATAATTGATGACTTAGATGTGCAACACATGAAGAAACGTTGTTCCTCAATCAATGAAGAATAACATTCTAAGTGTGAAGAAATCAATGAAGAATTTGAATCTCAGAACCCTACGACAATTGTACGCGATGTCTGAAATCATCATTCTTATACGTTGGGCTACGCCACCACAAAAGTTGAAAATCTTCAATTTGAGTTTTTCCTCATTTTTGAAATTCCTCATTTTTCAAATTCTTCAACTTTGCAAAATCTTCAATGGTTCCGTCATTTTTCTTCATTGGCTATATATATATATATATATATATATATATATATATATATATATATATGAGTTTATGTCCTCTCTGACATTCACTTATTGCTAATTCTTCAAGTTGCGATTTACGCTAAGTGAATGTGATCGGACCCTTCCCTCTATGCTATACTCAATCCAATCTATTCACAAATTCTTCATGTGCATTACGATTGAAACTTCGTTCAAAGTCTTCACCGGTCCTTGACAATTGAAGAAATTGCGAACGAAACTTTTAAACAAATCTTATCCAAGTTTTCGGTTTTACCGCTCAAACCGTTCCGCATCCCACGATGTATTAGTTTAATCACCCACGATCTTACGATCTCATCTCGCTGTCGTGGGTGACACACGTCGCGTGAAGGAGAAAGGGCGAGGGCATGTTCGTCCAAAATCTTGAGCGAACAGTTTTTCACCGTGGCTATAAATACCCTTTACCCTCCTCACTTCATTTACTCCGCCGATCGCTGTCTCTCGCTCAAGCTCTCCTCAAACCCTAAGCGCCGCCGCTTCTCCATCGCCGCCGGTGAGGAAAAGCTTCACCGCCTCGACCTCATCGCCCGTCGTACTCGCGCCGATCGCGGAAATCTTCACTCCGCCACGCCGTAGTCGTCTTCCTCTCGCCAAGTTAGGGCGTGGAAGATCTAACGTGACGAACTTCTCTACAGTTCATCTCTGTTAATCGTGTTCTTGATTCGGGTAATTAAAAGTCACTTTTATTACTCGCGTTGATTCTCAAATCTTTCTGAAAATCTTCAAAGGTGTTTTTACTCTTCAAAATCTTCACATATGAACACCTCACACACTATATGTTCTTGATTTATCTCCCTAAGCATTCATTTCTTCAAGATTCCTCAATTGTGCGGATTTTCAATCTGCACAACTCTGGAACCTAAGACGAAATGCTTAGTGAAGTTCCTCAAGGCTCAACTGGTCAAATTCCTCAAAACTTGCTTCTTTTGAAAAATCTTCTGAGAACGCATATGACCTCTCCAAATTCCTCGCACCTACACTCTGTTCACATGTACTCATGTCCGCCTTTGAATCACTAGGTTCTCATCAACTTAACTCATTTGCAGCGTTCCTTGAAGGAAAACTGCATACTTCTTCAGAGTGCTCTATTGTTCAAATTCCTCACCTGAAGAAAATGGCAGAAGGCAAGAGACCACAGAAGGGAGGAAAGAAACCGGAAGTCATGACTGCTTTTGAAATTCCTGAGGAAATATACAAAGACTACTGCACACCTGATGAATCCAAGTTTGGCAAGGAAACCAAGAACCAGCGCAAAGTGCGCATACAGAGAATAGAAAGGAGATGGGCACGAGAATGGAGGGAGTACCGCTACGTTACTCCCAAGTACATGAGGAAATTCGCTTTGAACCCTCCATGCCCAAGAGCTCCTTTGGCACCTAGCCAAATTGCAGATCCCACTAGCATCAAGAGTGGTGAAGACTTTCCTGAAGAATGGTCCAGGCGCCAAGCCAAATTGGCAAGACAGGCCAAGGAGGCAGTGAGGAAATTCAATGAGGATTCTGCTGCTGCTGCTGCTGCTGAGCCCTCGGTCAAGCCGAGGAAATCAATGCCAAAGAATCCTGCACGCAAGCCAAGTGCTTCACCGTCAGCGCCATCACGGCCCAGTTCCTCAGTCGCGCCCTCACGGCAAATTCCTCAGACTGCTGCTGCTCATTCAAAATCCTCAGCAGCTCCCTCGAAGTCCTCAACACCTGTGCGTCTTGCTACTTGTCAAAGGACTCAGGGATTCTCAATTGCTTCTGGTGTCTCAGCAAGTTCCTCAGCTGCACCAATGTCCTCAACAGGCCCAACTCTGCTGAAGACAAAAGCAACTGCTGGACGCGGTCCTCGGCCAAGTCCAAAGAAGAAACAGGTTGCATTCAACGTTCCCTCGATGATGAAGCCTCGATGAAGAACTTGAAGAAATCATCGAGACAGATGACCAAGGCCGCTAGATCCAAAAGAACAAGTGTGCCTCGCTTTTGGATCGAAGAAGATCCTTGACTTCATTGACTGTGGCATCGGGATCCAAACACTCCCATTTCGGATCTGCCATCGACTCTGGTCAAAGTCATATCTGAACCATTTCATCTCAAGAGAAATGGAAATTTGAAAAGGCTCGTGAATTGAAGAGAGCAAAAGCCAGAAAGGAGAAGCTTCTGAGGAAGAACATCATCAACTTGACTCCTGAAGAACTTCTTAAAGCTCAATCAGAAATCCAAGCACTTAGCAAGGATTTCGATGCTTACAATGCTGATTGGCAAGGAGCCAAGGTGAGATTCGTCACTCTGACGAAGAAAATGTCAACTGTTGCAGCTCCATCGCAACAAGAAAATCCTCAGGCTAAAGAATCTGCTCAGCCTGCTGAAGAACATGCCAGCACTGCTGATGACTTTCAGCGTCTTGATGAGAAGACAAGTTCGAGGCTGATGACTCCATTCCAGCTGCTGAAGAAATTCCCAGGGCATCCACTAGTGGTGCGCCTGAAGAATCTAAAGGAAACAGGCCAACTGCACCAGTTGCGCCTGAAGAAACTGTACCAAAATCCTCAGCTCCTCCTGCGCCAACACCAACTCCGATTCTTCCTTCTGCCTATGAAGTGAAGAAGACAAAAGCTGCCGAACGAGCTGCAGTGAAGAAAAGGAAGGCATCAGCTGCGTCAAATTCTTCGGGTGTGAAGAAAATGAAGACAATGACCAGCTCGATTGAACACCCTATTGATGCCATTCCCATTTCCTCCATGTCATCTAAGGAAATTGTTCCTTATGGAGAAGAATACACGATCCCAAGCAGATCAGATGAAGAAAATCAATCTGTTGCTACCTCAGAACAGCTTGATGAAGAAATTGAAGTGGAAGCTTTCCCTTCAACTCCTGTTGTTTCCTCACCCGTGCCTCAGTTCACTCTTTGAAGAGGCAGGAGTTGAGAAATTGAAAAAGAAGATGAAGACGTGGATATTGGGTGCACTACACCAGTGATGAGCGATGACTTTGGGAAAGTCAAGATCCCAATACTCCTCTCTTCACTCCGCTTCAACAAGTTCCTCTATCCCGCTACAACTGCTCAAATGGGCTCTGAAGAAACTCATCCCACATCGTCATCAACGAAGAGATTCCAGCCACTAGCGCTGAAGAACCCACACTGATCCTCAAACTGCACAAGGAGAGGAACCAGAAATTCCTCACTGAAGAACACGAGATCGCGATTCACGAGGTTGTGCTGCAAATCACAGATATTCCTCTGCCCAAGCCAAAGAATCCGTTCTCAAACAAGCAAAAATTCAAGCCTGAAGACTTCTTTTCTGAGCACGTGTTCTTCACTGCTTATAATCCATATGACTCTGCTCGAATGAGGAAAAGACGCTTCTGGACTCCCACTCAAGCAAACTTCTATTCCTTAGTGCTATTTGACAAGGAGAAGATCTTCGACCATGAGCATATTCCTCATGTGGATATGGAATCACTGCGATGCTTGAGCGATTACTCGTGTTCTTCACGATGCGAGACTCTTGAATTTCTGACCGATATATGTGATGGAATGAAGAACTCATTCTTGATTCTATGCCACCGCACATCACCGGAGATCTGAAAACATCAACTCATGGGTATTGGATTGGATGACAGAGAACACTCACTACAAGGCACCAGCAACTGAATTGCTTCGTGTCCTTCCTCTTGATCCTCCCCATGAATCTGCACGCTGCATTTACAATGACCATGAATTATCTGATCACTTTATGCAAGTGCTTATGAAGCCGCTGAAGCCAGGCCAAGACCCTCGAACCAAATTCCTCGTCAAGGATTTGCTGTATGTGCCTCGGACTGTTTATAGAATCTTGACGAAGACAATGAGTCCCATCAAAGGCCACGACTCAAATGAAGAAGATGTCGTTGGCATCATGAAGAACATGCTTTTCAATATCATTTATGGCGTTCCTGTCAACTTCCATGATTTCTTCATGAGGACTATGGCCAATGTTGCAATGTCACCTTTTGAGCTGAAGCCATATGCGCCTTGGATCATGAGATTCATAAGGGCAAGATCTTCACTGAACTACAAGGCTGACACTCTGAACCATGGCAGCTTCCTGCCGCCCATTGAAGTCCTCAAGCGACCAATTTCATCATCTGATGACAAGGGCAAGGCAGCAGCTGAAATTGATGAAGGCACTCGTCCATTGGATGGTCAATTTCGCAAGGCTGCATCTTACTCCACCAATGACGATTCTGCAACGCATGACACTGCCGCCAATACCTCAACCAAGCAACAGCCTCAAGCAACTGCACCCAGGGTGATGACTGATCGTGAGTTACTCCTCGGCCTTCATCGGAAGGTTGAGCATAATCGAAAATGGGTGAAGCGCCAATTTGCTGCAATTCTTCACAACATGACCTCAACGCATAATGCGGTGAAGAAAACCACTACTACCTTCATGAAACCCTCAACCGCACTGGGCTGTTCTTAATCATGTCTATTCCATGGAAGAATTGAAGACTATGGGTCTTCGTGAAGCTTATGACCGGTCCGCACCACCTCAGAAGAAATTCAAGAGAGTCAAAGTTCCCGATCCGTGGCTAGCTCTTATTCTTCATCGCTAAACCGATGAATATGAAGATTTAGACGACATCTGCGGCAGCCCTACTTCGACATCCAACCCGATAACGCCGCGCTCCTCCATCAACTTGAATATCTTCAGGGGCGTTAGTCCTCAGTTTCGATCCTTTTGGTCATTTGATGACAAAGGGGGAGAAATCTGAGTTAGTCTTCAAGCGGGTTTATACTATGGGCGTTTTATTATTAAGTTACAACTCTCGTTCTTCCGAAACTTTTATTGGATCGAGTTGTAATCTTAAAACCGATGGTGCCCTGATACTCTTGAACGGTGCATTGTGCTGACTTGCACTATGCTATGATACTTTTGATCGTGCTTCGATACGTTTGATGCTCTGTTTTTGATACGTGTTATGCTCTGATGCTTTTGAAGCACTAAGCTCTGAATGTGATATTTTGAGCTCTGATACTTTTGGTGTGTTATTCTGCATGCTTATTCCTTGTTAATATCTTTGCACGCATGCTGAATCTCATCAGGCACCATATTTCATCATGCATTTCAAATTCTTCATAGTATATATATCAAATGCGTGTATGAATTACAAGATATAGGGGGAGATCTCCATGATTCAATTCTTCAAATGTGCATTGCCTTAAAAGCAAATTCCTCTTTATGCACATATTCAGGGGGAGTTCTTCTATACCTTGCAATCAAATTCCTCAATATCAGCATTTACACTTCATATGTTTATCCCCGTTGAAAACTTAACCTATGTTGTCATCAATCACCAAAAAGGGGGAGATTGTAAGTGCATCTAGTGCCCCTTAGTGATTTTGGTGTATTGAAGACTTATAGGTTAAGTAACTGATGCGTTTGTGAGTGTACACAGGTCTATAAGTCTATGAGGAGTTTGATATTTACAGAGAAAGTCGACCCTAAAAATGAAGTTCTTCGACTAAAGACTTTGATATTACAAGACTTTCTGAAGACTTTGAAAGTGAAGAAATTGGTGTGACCATGAAGACTTGATATTCATTCGAGGAATATGAAGCGTGAAGACTTTTGTTTTCGTAGTTTCATTTTCTCTTTCTTGAGTCATAGGAAACACCGTCTTCGTTAAAGGGGTCGAGGAAATACTAAGGAAAAAGTTCCATGTGATGCTCAACTCAAAATCCTACACCTACCAATCCCTTCGAGAGAAGCCATTGGAAATCTCATACGCTTCAGTCAAATTCATCAAGATGTGAGACGCAGCAGTTCTTACATTCACCGAGGACTTTGCTCTAATCGAGAGTTAGGAATTCGCCAAAGGCGAATTGCCTACACAAATGAGGAACATGATAGCCCCGAGGACTTTGAGAGTCAAATTTCCGACCGTTCTTTGTCTTGCGTGTTGCATGACCAAAATATCTTATCCACCTAACGGTCATATCATTGAAGGGCATTTATGTCTTATCATGTCGGGCTGCTCCTAGGCTATAAATAGCCGCCCCTACAACCACTAGTTGGTTGGCTGCTCGAGAGAACTTGACACTTGTCATTTGAGAGCAACCCATCCTCCGAGGACTTTGGCGAAAATCATCAAGTGAGGAAAATCCCAAAACCAAACCCACAAAACCCCAAGTGATTGAGCATCATCAAGAAATTGATCCTGCGTGGATCCGACGCTTGTTACCTTTGAAGATCTGTGCTTCTTCCAGACGGTTAGGCGTCAAGGTCTAGAAACATCCAAGAGGAATTGTGGATCGCCGAGTGACCAAGTCTGTGAAGGTTTGAAGTCACCAAGACTTACCACGAGTGATTGGGCGAGGCTGCGTGGTCTTAGTTCAAGGAGAATACGGTGAGGATGGGTGTCTTGAGTTGCGGCTCGAGATCGGGTGTCCGGACTGTGTGTCCTCGAGTTTAAATACTCACCGCTCCAACCAGACGTATAACCGAGACAGCAGCTTGAACTGGTTTACCAAATCATTGTCTTCACCAACCGGTGGTTCTATTTCCTCAACTCATCCATTTCCTCATTCATGTTGTATGTTGTTCATATCTGTGCTTGAAGACTTTGACTGAAAACTTTCACAAATTCCTCAGTTCAATTTCTTCAGTCTGTTTGTCTTCATCTTGTTATCCTGTGTTTACACTTCCTGTACTCTATTCTAGTCTTCATTTCATCATGCCAACTATGTGTGTAATCTGCTATGTTTACCTCTGAGTACATATTCCGCTGCAAATAGTTCTTCGCTAAGGAATTTCATCACCAGCAAATTCCTCAGTGAAGAATTTCATAAAAATCGCCTATTCACCCCCCTCTAGTCGATATAACGCACTTTCAAGGGATGTCTATCTAAGTGGGAGTTCTTTAGTAATATGATTAATTGAACTTAAATTTATCATGAACTTAGTCCTGGTAGTATTTTGCAAATTATGTTGTAGATCAATAGCTTACGTTGTTGCTTTCATATGTTTATTTTGATATGTTCCTAGAGAAAATTGAGTTGAAAGATGTTATTAGCAATGATGCGGATTGGATCCGTGATCTGAGGTTTATCCTCATTGCTGCATAGAAGAATTATGTCTTTAATGCACCACTAGGTGACAGACCTATTGCAAGAGCAGATGCAGACGTTATGAACGTTTGGCTAGCTCAATATGATGACTACTTGATAGTTTAGTGCACCATGCTTAACGACTTAGAATCGGGACTTCAAAGACGTTTTGAACGTCATGGACCATATGAGATGTTCCAGGAGTTGAAGTTAATATTTCAAGAAAATACCCGAGTTGAGAGATATGAAGTCTCCAACAAGTTCTATGGCTAAAAGATGGAGGAGAATCGCTCAACTAGTGAGCATGTGCTCAGGTTGTATGTGTACTACAATCGCTTGAATCAAGTGGGAGTTAATCTTCCAGATAAGATAGTGATTGACAAAGTTCTGTAGTCACCATCACCAAGTTAGTTGAACTTTGTGATGAACTATAGTATGCAAGGGATGACGAAAGCGATTCCCAAGCTCTTCGTGATGTTGAAATCGGCGAAGGTAGAAATCAAGACAGAGCATCAAGTATTGATGATTGACAAGACCACTAGTTTCAAGAAAAGGGCAAAGGGAAAGAAAGGGAAACTTCAAGTAGAATGGCAAACAAGTTGTCACTCCCGTGAAGAAGACCAAAGCTGGACCAAAGCCTGAAACTGAGTGCTTACACTGCAAAGGGAATGGTCACTGGAAGCGGAAATGCCCTGAATATTTGGTGGATAAGAAGGATGGCAAATTGAACAAGGGTATATTTGATATACAGGTTATTGATGTATGCCTTACTAGTGTTTATAGTAGCCCCTGAGTGTTTGATACTTGTTCGGTTGCTATAATTAGTAACTCGGAACAGGAGTTACAGAATAAACAGAGACTAGTTGAAGGGGAAGTGATGATGAGTGTTGGAAGTAGTTCCAAGATTGATATGATCATCATCGCACACTCCCTACACTTTTGGGATTAGTGTTAAACCTAAATAAATGTTATTTGGCGTTTGTGTTGAGCATGAATATGATTTGATCATGTTTATTGCGATACGGTTATTCATTTAAAGTTAGAGAATAATTGTTATTCTGTTTACATGAATAAGACCTTTGATGGTCATACACCCAATGAAAATAGTTTGTTGGATCTCGATCATAGTGATACACATTCATAATATTGATGCCAAAAGATGCAAAGTTAAGAATGATAGTACAACTTATTTGTGGCACTGCCGTTTGGGTCATATCGGTGTAAAGTGCATGAAGAAACTCCATAAAGATGGATCTTCGGAATCACTTGGTTATGAATCATTTGATGCTTGCGAACTGTGCATTTTGGGCAAGATGACTAAAACTCCGTTCCCCGGAACAATGGAACGAGCCACTGACTTATTGGAAATAATACATACCGATGTATGCGATCTGATGAGTGTTAAGGCTCGCGGCATGTATCGTTATTTTCTGACCTTCACAGATGATTTGAGCAGATATGGGTATATCTACTTGATAAAACATAAGTCTGAAACATTTGAAAAGTTCAAAGAATTTCAGAGTGAAGTGGAAAATCATTGTAACAAGAAAAATAAAGTTTCTACGATCTGATCTTGGAGACGAATATTTGAGTTACGAGTTTGGTATTCATTTGAAACAATGTGAAATAGTTTCGCAACTCACGCCACCTGGAACACCACAATGTAATGGTGTGTCCGAATGTCGTAATCATACTTTATTGGATATGGTGCGATCTATGATGTCTCCTACTGATTTACCACTATTGTTTTGGGGTTATGCATTAGAGACAACTGCATTCACGTTAAAAGGGCACCATCTAAATCCGTTGAGACGACACCATATGAACTGTGGTTTAGCAAGAAACCCAAGTTGTTGTTTCTTAAAGTTTGGGGCTGCGATGCTTATGTGAAAAAGTTTCATCCTGATAAGCTCAAACCCAAATGAGAGAAGTGCGTCTTCATAGAATACCCAAAGGAAATTGTTGGGTACACCTTCTATCACAGATCCGAAGGCAAGATATTCATTGCTAAAAATGGATCCTTTCTAGAGAAGGAGTTTCTCTCGAAAGAAGTGAGTGGGAGGAAAGTAGAACTTGATGAGGTAACTGTACCTTCTCCCGAATTGGAAAATAGTTCATCACTGAAATCAGTTCCAGTGATTCCTACACCAATTAGTGAGGAAGCTAATGATGATGATCATGAAACTTCAGATCAAGTTACTACAGAACCTCGTAGGTCTTCCAGAGTACGGTCCGCACCAAAGTGGTACGGTAATCCTGTTCTGAAAGTCATGTTACTAGACCATGATAAACCTACGAACTATGAGGAAGCGATGATGAGCCCAGATTCCGCAAAATGGCTGGAGGCCATGAAATCTGAGATAGGATCCATGTATGAGAACAAAGTGTGGACTTTGGTGGACTTGCCCGATGATCGGCAAACCGTAGAAAATTAAATGGATCTTCAAGAGGAAGACGGACGTTGATAGTAGTGTTACTATCTACAAAGCTCAACTTGTCGCAAAAAGGTTTTTGACAAGTTCAAGGTGTTGACTACAATGAGATTTTCTCAACTGTAGCGAGGCTTAAAGTCTGTCCGAATCAAGTTAGCAATTGCCACATTTTATGAAATCTGGCAAATGGATGTCAAAACTGGATTCCTTAATGGTTTTCTTAAAGAAGAGTTGTATATGATGCAACGTAAGGTTTTGTCAATCCTAAAGGTGCTAACAAAATATGCAAGCTCCAAAGAATCCATCTATGGACTGGTGCAAGCATCTCGGAGTTGGAATATACGCTTTGATAAGTTGATCAAAGCATACAGTTTTATACAGACTTGCGGTGAAGCCTGTATTTACAAGAAAGTGAGTGAGAGCACTACAACATTTCTGATAAGTATATGTCAATGACATATTGTTGATCGGAAATAATGTAGAATTATTCTGCAAAGCATAAAGGAGTGTTTGAAAGGAGTTTTTTCAAAGTAAGACCTCGACAAAGCTACTTACATATTGAGCATCAAGATCTATTGAGATAGATCAAGACGCTTGATAAGATTGTCAATGAGTACATACCTTGACAATATTTTGAAGTAGTTCAAAATGGAACAGTCAAAGAAAGAGTTCTTGCCTGTGTTGCAAAGGTATGAAATTGAGTAAGACTCAAATCCCGACCACACCAGAAAATAGAAAAGAGAATGAAAGACATTCCCTATGCCCCAGTCATAGGTTCTATAAAGTATGCTATGCTATGTACCAGACCTATTATATACCTTGCTTTGAATTTGGCAAGGAGTACAATAGTGATCTAGGAGTAGATCCTTTGGACATTGGTCAAGAATATCCTTAGTGAGGACTAAGGAAATATTTCTCGATTATGGAGGTGATAAAAGAGCCCGTCGTAAAGAGTTACATCGGTGCAAGCTTTTACACCGATCCAGATGACTCCAAGTCTCAATCTAGATACATATTGAAAGTGGGAGCAATTAGCTAGAGTAGCTCCATGCAGAGCATTGAAGACATAGAATATTTGCAAAATACATACAGCTCTGAATATGACAGACCCGTTGACTAAGCTTCTCTCACGAGCAAAACATGATCACACCTTAGTACTCTTTGGGTGTTAATCACATAGCGATGTGAACTAGATTATTGACTCTAGTAAACCCTTTAGGTGTTGGTCACATGACGATGTGAACTATGGGTGTTAATCATATCTGAGATATGAATATTGGTGTTAAATCACATGGCGATGTGAACTAGATTATTGACTCTAGTGCAAGTGGGAGATCAAGGAAATATGCCCTAGAGGCAATAATAAAGTTATTATTTATTTCCTTATATCATGATAAATGTTTATTATTCATGCTAGAATTGTATTAACCGGAAACATAATACATGTGTGAATACATAGACAAACAGAGTGTCACTAGTATGCCTCTACTTGACTAGCTCGTTAATCGAAGATGGTTATGTTTCCTAACCATAGACATGAGTTGTCATTTGATTAACGGGATCACATCATTAGGAGAATGATGTGATTGACTTGACCCATTCCGTTAGCTTAGCACTTGATCGTTTAAGTATTCTGCTATTGCTTTCTTCATGACTTATACATGTTCCTATGACTATGAGATTATGCAACTCCCGTTTACCGGAGGAACACTTTGTGTGCTACCAAACGTCACAATGTAACTGGGTGATTATAAAGGTGCTCTACATGTGTCTCCGAAGGTACTTGTTGGGTTGGCGTATTTCAAGATTAGGATTTGTCACTCTGATTGTCGGAGAGGTATCTCTGGGCCCTCTCGGTAATACACATCACTTAAGCCTTGCAAGCATTACAACTAATGAGTTAGTTGTGAGATGATGTATTACCGAACGAGTAAAGAGACTTGTCGGTAACGAGATTGAACTAGGTATTGAGATACCGACGATCGAATCTCGGGCAAGTAACATACCGATGACAAAGGGAACAACGTATGTTGTTATGCGGTCTGACCGATAAAGATCTTCGTAGAATATGTAGGAGCCAATATGAGCATCCGTGTTCCGCTATTGGTTATTGACCGGAACGTGTTTCGGTCATGTCTACATTGTTCTCGAACCCGTAGGGTCTGCACGCTTAAGGTTTCGATGACAGTTATATTATGAGTTTACATGTTTTGATGTACTGAAGGAGTTCGGAGTCCCGGATGAGATCGGGGACATGACGAGGAGTCTTGAAATGGTCGAGACGTAAAGATTCATATATTGGATGATATGGTTAGGCCAAGGGGTCAAGCCCATGAGGCTTTAGGTCGGTGCAAAAGGAGTTTTGCGGAGGCCAGGGGGCCAAACGCTGGAGATCCTGGCGTCTGGCCCTGGGCCAGATGCCGAGGCCCATGGCGTCTGGGCCAGACGCCAAGTATTGTGGCGTTTGGCCCTGGAGTCCGAGTGGGACTCTTGCCTTTCAGGCAAAACCGACTTTGAGGAGGCTTTTGCTCCAAGTTTCGACCCCGGGGCTCAACATATAAATAGAGGGGCAGGGCCAGCACCAAAGAGACAACAATTGATCCCTTGGATCTCTTAGCCGTGTGCGGTGACCCCCTCCACCATAGTCCACCTCAATAATATCATAGCGGTGCTTAGGCGAAGCCCTGTGACGGTAGAACATCAAGATCTTCACCACGCCGTCGTCTTGTGGAACTCTCCTCGACACTCACCGGATCGAGTTCGATGGGCGTCATCGAGCTGAGCGTGTGCTAGAACTCGGAGGTGCCGTAGTTTCGGTGCTTGATCGGTCGGGCCGTGAAGACGTACGACTACATCAACCGCGTTGTGCTAACGCTTCCGCTTACGGTCTACAAGGGTATGTAGACATCACTCTCCCCTCTCGTTGCTATATGTCACCATGATCTTGCGTGTGCCTAGGAATTTTTTTGAAATTACTACGTTCCCCAACACACACCCTGTCCACGAGGGTGCAGGGCGCCCCTTTGCCTCATGGGCCCCTTGGGACTCCACCAACCTCAACCCCAACTCCATATATCCACTTTCGGGGAGAAAAAAATCAGAGAGAAGGATTCATTGCGTTTTACGATATGGAGCCGCCGCCAAGACCTAATCTTCCTCGGGAGGGCTGATCTGCAGTCTGTTCGGGGCTCCGGAGAGGGGACTCCGTCGCCATCGTCATCATCAACCATCCTCCATCACCAATTTCATGATGCTCACCGCCGTGCATGAGTAATCCCATCATAGGCTTGCTGGACGGTGATGGGTTGGATGAGATTTACCATGTAATCGTGTTAGTTTTGTTAGGGCTTTATCCCTAGTATCCAATATGTTCTAAGATTGATGTTGCTATGACTTTGCCATGCTTAATGCTTGTCACTAGGGCCCGAGTGCCATGATTTCAGATCTGAACCTATTATGTTTTCATGAATATATGTGAGTTGATCCTATCTTGCAAGTCAATAGTCACCTACTATGTGTTATGATCCGGCAACCCCGAAGTGACAATAATTAGGACCACTCCTGGTGATGACCGTAGTTTCAGGAGTTCCTGTATTCACTAAGTGCTAATAATTTGGTCTTGTACTCAATTAAAAGGAGGCCTTAATATCCCTTAGTTTCCAATAGGACCCCATTGCCACAAGAAGGTAGGACAAAAGATGTCATGCAAGTTCTTTTCCATAAGCATGTATGACTATATTTGGAATACATGCCTACATTACGTTGATGAACTGGAGCTTGTTCTGTGTCACCCTATGTTATAACTATTGCATGAGGAATCACATCCGACATAATTATCCATCGTTGATCCGTTGCCTACGAGCTTTTCACATATTGTTCTTTGCTTAGTTACTTTTCTGTTGCCACTGTTACGATTGCTACAAAACTGCTATTGTTACTTTTGCCACCATTACCGTTACTTCCATACTACTTTCCTACTAAATACTTTGCTCCAGATATTAAGTCTTTCAGGTGTGGTTGAATTGAAAACTCAACTGCTAATACTTGAGAATATTCTTTGGCTCCCCTTGCATCGAATCAATAAATTTGGGTTGAATACTCTACCCTCGAAAACTGTTGCGATCCCCTATACTTGTGGGTTATAATCCACCACCTTTGGCTTCAAATTGAAGAATTTGAGCCAGAAGCCTAAGTGGGGGGGGGGATGCAGAGGAGCACCTTGCACACGACGATAAACATCAAGATGTGCGGGAAGGAGTTTGGGGCTTGATCATGGAAATCTAGCCCGTAATAGAACATGAGGCCGGAGACAAAAGGGTGAAGTGGAAACCCTAGTCCATGAAGGAAGTGGGGAATAAATACCACCCTTTCGCAGGGCTCCAGAGTGGGGATGACTTGCTTCTTGGCAGGGATCCTGTATGCAATGTCCGTGCTCAGGTACCCCGCCTCCTAGAGCTCCTTGATGTCCTTCTCCTTCATGGAGGAGGCCACCCACTTGCCTTGAAAGCCAGATCCGGACATGACTGGAGAGGTTGGTGGAAGTGGGAGGTATCGAGGCTCGGGCGCTAGAGCTCGAAGATAGGGAGGCAGAGGAAGGAAGAAGGCGTGGGGTAGAAAAGATGGATCTTTACCCGTTTATATAGGCCGTGAATACCGAGCGCCCGCCCCCCTAGCCTTAAAACCTCATCTGTTCCCAATGTAGGTATGCGCCGCAGTCGGTTGGATTACCCAAATATCATTGATATCAATCCCGTATTAAGTCGGCATGATCTCTGTTTTGACAGGACATGTCAATGAGGCGTGGCCTCGAGACACGGAATGCGGGGTGTGAAAATGGTTTGAACTGCCGAAAGGTCAAGTTTGACGCTTCGTCGAAAAAGTTGTCAATAAAAGACATTGTTCTCATTTTTTATATACCCTGTCTTCGCGGATAAGGGTTGTGTTTATTGTGAAAAGCCAGATGCAATTCTTTTACAGAGGAAAGCCGATGAGTATTCTTTAAGGAACCCGCCTTGCAATGCCGAAGACAATCTGAGCGCCAAATATATCATCATTGAAGACTGGTTCAGGGGCTACTGTGGGAGTCCTGGATTAGGGAGTCCTCGGGCGTCCGATCTATTGATGTGGGCCGGACTGATGGGCTGTCAAGATACAAGACAGAAGAATTATCTCTCATGTCCGGTGGGGACTCTCACGTCCGTGGAGGGCAAGTATAGGTGTCCGGATATCTTATTCCTTTCTATAAAACCGACTTTGTACAACCCTAAGCCCCTCCGGTGTCTATATAAACTAGAGAGTTAGATCGGAGGCAGGATCACAACATTGCTAGGCTAGCTATCTAGGATTAGCCGAATCGATATCGAGGTAGATCAACTCTTGTAACCACTATACCCTCAAATATAATCAAGCAGGAGTAGGGTTTTACCTCCATCAAGAGGGCCCGAACCTGGGTAGACTGTGTCCCTTCTCCATTGTTACTATTGATCCTCAGACGCACAGCTTGGCCCCCTACCCGAGATCTGCCGGTTTTGACACCGACTGGTCCATGACATTCAAAACATCTTTGAAGTCTCGATTCTAAGCCGTAAAGTATGGCACACTGAACTAACGAGTAGTCATCAACACGCGACTGCCAGGCATTCGCAATGTTTGCAGTTTTGTGGCGGGTGGTACACCTAGCGGTGCATCAAGGATGTAATTCTTCTGTGCAGCATTGAGGATAATTCTCAAGTTACAGACCCAGTCCGTGTAGTTGCTACCATCATCTTTCAACTTAGATTTCTGTAGGAATGCATTAAAATTCAAGGGAATGGTAGCACCGGCGATTGATCTACAACATAGATATGCAAAAACTATCACGACTAAGTTCATGATAAATTAAGTTCAATTAATCATATTACTTAAGAACTCCCACTTAGATAGACATCCCTCAAGTCTTCTAAATGATACGTGATCCAAATCAACTAAACCATGTCCAATCATCACGTGAGATGGAGTAGTCATCAATGGTGAACATCTCTATGTTGATCATATCCACTATATGATTCACCTTTGACCTTTCGGTCACCAGTGTTCTGAGACCATGTCTGTACATGCTAGGCTCGTCAAGTTTAGCCCGAGTATTCCGCATGTGCAAAACTGGCTTGCACCCATTGTATTTGAACGTAGAGCTTATCACACCCGATCATCAGGTGGTGTCTCAGCACGAAGAACTTTCGCAACGGTGCATACTCGGGGAGAAAACTTATACCTTGAAATTTAGTTAAGGGATCATCTTACACTACAAAAAAAATACACTTCCGTGATGATACGTGTTTGTCACAGTAGGTCACGTTTTCTGTCGTGCATGTACATCCATGACGATTTTATGACAGAATCAAGATAGTCATACTTGTGTTGTCGTAGAAGTGTTCCATGACATTACCAAAATTATCATCACGGAAGTGTCCACTTCCATGACGATAAATCGCGCGTCACAGAAGTGCTTTCGTCAAGGGTGACCGACACGTGGCATCCACCGTAACGAAACGCAGTTAAGCTATCGGGTCTGGTTTTGAATCCGCTAACCCGTTAACAGCCCAGACCAATGGGAAATTTCCACATGTAAAATTCTGATTGGCCAGAGGAAACACGTGTCAGCTCGTCAGTGGGCCAGATGTCGCCCGTCCTTTGGAGGAGACATGCCTATGATACATCGACACGTGGCGGGGCCCAATAGAGGCCCATATAGCTTAAAAAGGCTGGCCCAGTCAAAGGCTTGTAGTACTTACTCAGGTACTAGTGGGCCAGCCAAATAACGACCTGTTTAATAAAGGACAATTTACGACCTGAAGCCAGATCTGGCCCATTAATTGTTCGTCGAATATTTGGGCCCAATTATAGCCCAGTGACTTCCAGCCTATTAGAGGCCCGATGTAGACATGGGCCCATTTCACCCCGATGTGACTTTCGGCCTAGGAATGGCCCGTGCTTCCCATGGGCCATGTATGGTCTGACGGGACATCGGGCCCACTAATGGCCCGTGATAAAGGTGGCAACAGTTAAGCCCAACGTGACTTTGGGCCTGTTGAAGGCCTTTCGTATAATTCGTCCCGTTGATGCTTGTACTAAGCTTTCGGCCTCTTGAAGGCCCATGATATCAGTGGGCCAACTAAGGCCCGAGATATGTTTCGGCCTTGTAACGGCCCGTCATATAACTGGGCCCAAAAAGGCCCGGTCTACATTTCAGCCTGCTGAAGGCCCGTCGACGACTAGTGAAAATTGAGGCCCAACATGCATTTTGGCTTGCTAAAGGCCCATGGTTTCATCTGGTCCGTAACAGGCGAGTAGAATATTCAGCTTGTTAATGGCCCAACACTACCTCGGCCAAACTAAGTGCTGGGTCCATAAAAGGCCCAACTAAAATATAGGCCGGAGTAAGTTGTAGGCCTGGCGCAAAGTGTGAAGGCCCCAATCATACAGGCCCAAGAAAAATGCAGGCCGGCCCAATTGTGGCCCGCTAAAAACCAAGCCCGTTAGAGGCGAATGTTTCGGCCCAGTTGACTACATCAGATTTTTTTCAGACAGCGAATGATGTCAGTAACTAGTAGGAATTAAGAACAAACCTATTCTATACAATAAAGAAATTATGGCATAGTAACTAAGAATAAACCTACACTATACAATAAAGGATTTATGGTGTATTACATCCGCTGGGCATCGAAGTTCTCCACCAGTGATCATAAAGCGCAACGAAGAAGCAAATTACAAAAATTGGGCACCATTGCAGCGTAACAAAATAATACTGAACCGAGACCACTTCCAAGATAGTTCAAGAAAGGTTAGCCTTGCGCGGGAACTGCCACGCAAGATGCTGGGCAAGGCTGTGAGACCGGCCTAGCATGTCGGTCATAGCTTCCACGTGTAGCTGTTTAGCAATGAGGTTCTCATTGGTGTTCTCCGCAATCTTTCTTAGAGATAGGACTTCAAGTCGAAGTTGAGTTGCAGAATACCTTTCTGCTAGAACTTGGGACTGAAGAAGTCCAAGTGATTCAGACAACAAATTCTATGAGCTTGTCTGACTGCTAGTCTCAAGTAACTTGAACACTACATCAAGACAAGACTTTGGGGTTGTCTCGCTATCTTCAAGATGTTTTGCCTTCTTTGCTACAATATATGTTGCATTTGTCTCACAACCTTCAGCAGACTTGTGCATGCCATCAGGCATATCACCCTGAAACAAGCAGAGAGATGACAGGTTTTGCACGTGTATAAACAAAGATGATAACTGTACTATCAATTCCATCCAATTTCAAATTAGAAAATAAGGAGTAAGTTCAAAATATCAATAGCATAATTTGGCATTGTTCATAATGCGGGGAGCTTCACCACACTACTGGATTACCATGTCAACATAACAAGCATAGATGAAGGGCAAAGACAATCATTGTATCTATTTGGGTTAATGTGCATGGCATGTTGTTCATATCATCAGCCACATCAGTAAGATAAAATAGGAGATGACAAGGTGCAAATGTGGGCTGCTTCACCACACACTGGGTTATAGATCCACAAAAACAAGCATACATATAGGGAGTATTGAGTAATGTGCATGGTATGAATAAGAAATTTGGTTTTACAAGTAAAACTTAGAACTTACGGCTCTTGCGAACATGCATTTTGATAGAAACAACAAGCTAAACAGCGGTAAACGATAGGGAGTATGAGCAAATTAAACAGCAATTGAGGATAAAGGCTTTAGAAGGACTGACTTACATTAACAGTTAACACCGGCTTTATAATGCCTTGTCCATGTCAAGGGAAGGATAACTCAAGAGTTTCAGCACAAAATCTTCTTCATAGGCATTGCATGTACTCTACATTTTGTAGAGAGTAATTATAGATATGATAATAATGGAAGGGATAGAGGATAATAAAGATAAGATGCAGATTGATGCTACATAATCAACTACCAATCCCTGGAAGTAGAAGCATTACAGGACAAAATGTACTGACAAGAGCAATGGGCTACACTTCTGCACTGGCATTGTTTGTGTATTCTACTTTTTGGTAAGATTAAATATAGATCTGATCTTTTTTAGTAAATGGTGGGCGAGGGAGATAAGATGCAGAATGCTACACAATGAACCAATCTCTGTTCCCATAATACAAGAGTGTTTTGAACACTAGTGTACTGTACAGAACGTTCTTATATTATGGGATGGAGGGAGTAGCTATTAATGTAAGTACAGTGATAGATGACGTTCAGTCCTTACAGGAGGACTGTAGAGCTAAACCTCTTCAAAAGCATTGGGTTGATTCTAAATTTATGTAAGAGTCCATACGAATCTTATAATGTCCACCTAATGGATGATAACGAGGCTAACATGTGCAGTGATGCTACATAATCAAACAGCTATGAAAGTAAGTATGGTCATACAGGGCAAGAGGTACTCACAAGAGCAATGTAGTGTGCAGTATAGTTGCGAGATTCTGTGGTCCCTTGAGAATGAATGTTCTTCTGCTAACAGTTTTCATACAAGTGAGACGTTAAGGCAAATGCAGAAATGTAGTTCAAATTGTGTTGTGATATCATAGACAGTACCTTATGCTGCAGACGAGACCAATGTGTAACAAGATTATTCGAGTCACCGTCGGATAAATGTAGCACCGGAGAATTTACAGAAATTTCGTTTAGGCTTGCCATCGAAGTGCGCTTGCCTCAGGTAGGAATGATACTTCATCAACGAGTGCTTGAAAAATGCAACCAACCCTTGCTCGTCTTCACAATCCAGTTTGGTCCCCGCCTATTTAAAAGAATGAAATATTGTGTCTTCTGTCAGCAAAAACATATGCATTAATGACCATGAATAACATTAGTACATTACTTACGTGTAAGTTGCGGAGGAAGACTGGAAATTGTTCTATGTCTGCGGTATAATCTTTCCATGAAGGAAAGATGTGCACAAAGTTCCTGACAACAATATAAGCTTCGTCTTCTAAACTGGGAAGAAATGGAACAGGGGTCCTATTTGCTACAATTGGGGCTCTCTCTAGTTCGAAAAGGGATTTGGCAACTGGATTTGGTGTACTCTTTGCTGGAATGGGGGTTTTGCGTCGTAGAGCTGGTGCTATGTCAAATGGCATCATCATACTGTTTGCTGCAGTTGGGGTTTGCTGAACTGGGGCATAAAAAATGACTAGATAGTAGGGCTAGAGTCTGCTAGAGTTGGGGTGTTTTGTGGGTCAGGTGATATTGCAACTACACCTAATGGGATATTTGATTTATCAGGTGCCACTACCTTTTCCAAATACTTTGCTTGTGCTCCTCCGTGATCAGCAATCACCCTCTTCCTTTTGAACGTCTGATACACAAGAACAACATTTGAATGGATAAATATGGTATGATGACAGATGGAATATGTACTAAAAATGGATAGGCAGGGCGTATTCACATACACGATGTGTAAACTAAGCTAATGGTAGTGCAACAAAGTAGAAACAATGCAAAGCATCCGTTGCAAGATATGTGCGACCAATATAACCTTGGAAAGTTAGAGCAAGCACCTTGATGGGTGAATAAGATAGGGCATCTGCCTCTGACTCCTCCACTAGGGAGCTACATTGACTTAGGTCTCCCTCTAGCTCAGAATCACTGTTAGGATCATATTCTGAGCATGAATCTGTAGGTGGAGAGCGTTTGCATTGCATTGCATCCAGACTTGATTTCAGTCCCTTAATAACAAGTTTGACAGCCATGGCATTGTTCTGCTTTATTCTTTTCATGTGCGCAAGCTCATAATCATTATGATGCTGTTCAGAATCTGAGATTCATGAAAACATAAAAAGTAGTCAGATTATCTATGGAATGCATTGCGGATTCAACTCGAAGAGTGTCTCCCTATAAACCCCCGCGTATGCAAAGTTCACCCCCAACCGTCCTGACCAGACCACACACAATACAAACCCCTTATGTCTCTATAACAGGAAGACACAAATTTCAAAAGTAAAGTAGGAACATTAGAATCATATGAAATCCATATTTGAGCAGATAACCTAAGGAATTATGAGTGTCATGATGTTTAGCTTCAAGGGTGGAGTGTTAGTAGTGCGACACAAAGCAAGTAGGCAGATTGTGTTACATGTAAAAGATTGAAGCCTATGTAAAAGCTGGAAATGACACTTTCTTTCTATACAATGAAGTGTTCGTTGCCCACACATGATGGAAGAGATCACACGGAGAAATACTATTCACTCATGTCTACGGTTCCAGTATTTTGAAAATAGGGTGGTCCACCCTAAAAGAATATTGACAACAAATATGACAAGGCAAGCATAGATGTAGTGAATCAATCATTTACTTGTGAGCTTACTAGGACAAGTATGCAGAATTGTAACTGTAGTAAGAGACCGTCCAAAATCTGGATCAAGAAGTTTGTCTAGCACTTATTGTTTGCAACTAATCGACGTGAATAATTGGATATTATATCGAATGAGTAAGAAAGACAAGTAAAATTGTCAACAAACCTAGCTTGCGGTAGTAATCTAGGTCAATGTCACTACGACCAACAATCCAAAATGACTAGTGTCTGTTCCTAGGGCCAGAATTTTGAAACCCTGTGAACTTTATAGGTACTAAAGATTACTAAAAAATATCTAAACCATAAAGTGTAGGTAGCACTCAGCACACAACAAACCCTAAGGGCAGTCCTGCGTAATGAGTGATGAATCAACTAGAAAGTGGGTGATGAGGAGTGGCTGCTGAGTGTTGAGGACGTATCTCAGGATAAATTGGGTTGGCTTAGTGGGTGCTGCACGTCTGAGCCCTGAACAGACTGGGAAGGTAGGCACGGCGGCGCGCTCGGGCAGTAGTGACGTTGTTGGGCGAGTGGCTCCTGACCTCCTGCTAGTCCAGCATCTCCTCCTAGAGTCATGTCGTCCGGGGACGGCAAGTCGCCAGTGAGGCAGGCGGCTGGGGGTGAGTAGAGATCGGAAGCGCGCATCAGAATAGAGGGGAATCAGGGCCTGGGATGACCCAAAATTCCAGGGTGGACCGTGGCCCACTGTGGGCAACCTGTAGAGATACACACCCGAGCGGCGAACATGCATTTTCGAAACTAAATTAGGAACATTTAGCTGACTAATTAAATGACTCTGTGTTAATAATATCATATTCGTCTTTGAACAACTAAGCTTGTTCAGCTTGATGGGTGGAGCAGTGCTATTATACGCGAAGCACGTATTCTGATCGTATAGTGATCATAAAAGGGGGAAACTCTTAGCATATTTTTTTAGCAAAAGAGGGTTTCCCCTCCGATTTCTATTAAAGAAACCACCACGGAACCAACATGATCAATTAAACCCTAAGCATGATTAATTAAACCATATTATGACTGTGCCATGGCAGATTTGAAGCTGCAAACCGGAGAAATGATATTTAGCATCCATTGTTTGCTTCAAACTAAGAACTAAATTCTAAGAGCTGAAAAGAAAGTAGAGTAACCAAGTTACGATCTATTTTTTGGTTGAGAGCAAAAAGTTGAGGAGATATGAAGTACCACCTCTCTTGCGGTGCCGTGTAGGCATCGGGGGTGCGATGGCTGCCGGTGGCCTTGAAGCATATCTGCGACAGTAGACGGGTGCATCGAGGGATAAGTCCAGTTGTGGTGGAAGAGAAGGTCGTGTGAGCGGCCTTGGCAAAGAGGACGGGGGCGCCGATGTAGCGATAGGACGCCATGCAAGGCTCTTGGTCCGTTGCCGTGGATGAGAAACGTCCATCTCTAGTAGTGGACGACGCGGTCTTGGTAGGCTCTCCGGCATGGTGGAGGACGGTGGCGATGGATGGGGTGGAGGACGGCGACGATGGATGGGGTGGTGGACGGCGACGATGGATGGGGTGGTGGACGGAGGAGGCTGGTGTGGGGATGGTATTCTAGCGCGGATGGTGTATGAATGGGAAAATGGAGGGAGAGGTATGGGCAACCATGTTTTTGGGACGCGCATGTCTGAAATATGGGAAAGTTATGAACTAAGCCCTTGTTTAAAATTTGGACATCTCGTCGGTTGGGGATAGGACGGTAATCTCGCATCTCGCCAATATTTGCCCAGAGCGATTTCGGGCGAGGAGAGGGTGGTTGGCGCCCATGGTTGGTGCCCACGGTGTATGAATGGGCCTGATAGGTTGCGGCGTTGTGTCACGTCTGAGTGAAGTTACAAACCTGCCCCTATTGAAAATATTTGCCTACATCGATTTCCACCGAGTCGAGTTTGTTTTGCCCCATCGTGTATGAATGGGAAAATGGAGGGAGAAACGGAGGTCTGTCGGACGAGCTTGAATCAAATGTGTTTTGCCGCCCATGTTTGGCGCCGACCATGTCGGAATAGGCTCAGTGGCGGTCGTGTCACGTCTAATTGAAGTTACTAATCTACCCCTATTGAGAGTAGTGGAAATCGGGCCGATGGATTGTCCGTGTAATGGGTAGACATTAATTTCCATCTCCCAAACACTTGGGTTCAGGCAGCCGATGTGGGAGTGGACATTTTGCCGCTTCTTTCAAATTTTGGGACAATAAGCATCCATGTTTACCCTATCAACTAAATTCGAATCCATTTTGTATTCCTATATGAATCTTTATAAATCATTCTATGTGTTTTTATATATCTTCAAAATCATGACAAAGATGTATTCCACTGTCATATATAAATATGATTTACAAATGCCGATACTCAAATTCAGAAGCTAGAATCCAGTTTAAGGTGAATTCGAATATTTGGAACACTTTATGTCCAACTCAAATGTCACACGTAGCATAATGTGTACTCCCATTTAGATATGTACACAAGCGATGTATCAAGATTCAAATACCGAGTCAATCAACCAAGAATGTACAGAACTAACAGACAAATAAACACTTATAGAGTATATGGATCAATAATATAAACTAACATATATAAGCCAGGCCGCTGTACTTTTTTTGCTAGAACAACATCCTTTTTTAGCCAAGCTACTACAACATCTTGGCCCTTTCCGATGCGTGCCACTTATGGTCCATCTATACTACTATTATTGCAGAATGCACATTCAGCCCGATTGGCATATTTTTAGGTCTGGCACAGCAATCAAAATGAAATATCTCCGAGTCTTGTCAATTAATACAGACTTGTTCTCAAATAAAATTACAAACCAAAAAAACAAAAAACAATTATTACATGATCTCTAAAACAAATGATTGATTACATGAACAAACAACACAAAGGTTATTCAACGATGGAAAGAACATTTCACCTATGATTTACCAAGTGGGAATTTAGTTTCCTTTTTTCCTTCAGGACCGTAACAATGCGGTCAGTCTCATCTTGCTTCATTTTGAAATCCACCAAATATTTAATGGTTGTCTTGAGTACTGTTTGGTATTGTGTTGTTTGCTTCCTCAACATGTCAACTTCATCTCTAAGTGCAGAAGCAGAATCTCTTTCTACCACTAGTTTAGCCTCTAGAGCATCAGCAGCTAGCAATTCATAATGCACGATTGGGCTGGTGCCACTGCTGTGGGATGATACAACGTCCATGAGGACCTCGCTCTTTGATCTTGGGCTAACCTGTTTTGCCATTAAAATTCTGATTGGATTCACAAAAGTTAATTTAGCAAAACATCTCAACTGGGAGTTATAACAGCAAACCAGTTAAATAAACAAGGAATTAAAGAGTTTCAATTGGATGCTGAGAAGTAGTTATTAACATCATTGTAACCCGTTGTTGCAGCAGCAAAGCAGTTAAACAAACAAGTAGCTATTTAAGTTCAGACAAATAGGTAATTCTTAACAGTAAGTATCAAACACATAGATAGGCACAATCTATAATAGGATTAACAGGCTGTGGCATTATGTAATCAGTAGCAAACTAAATGAATCCAAGCAAGGTAATTGAACAACTTTGCAATAAGTGGCTAACTAAAATTCCAAGAAGCAGGTAACTGAACTTACACTAGCTCTTTGTACAGGCACACTGCAACTTCTTTTTCACTTACAAGGTTCTATGAAGGAGTCCATGTCATCAATTGCTTGGATACACAGTCCCAATACTTCTTTCTTCCCACACCGCATTGGTAAGTCGAATGGTTAATCTGGTAAGATGGTGCATCCTTGATATGTTATATGAGGACGTGTAGTCAGACTAGTTGTAGCCACACACATCACACTAGCTTTTATTGTATATTTCATGCGATTACATTTGGCATATCGAGATCTAAGCGATCTACAATATAATGAAAAGACTGACATCCTTCATATTATTGGCGAACTCAGTTCATAGAAACAAGCAATTCAACCATTCTATTGGTAAATCAAGAGTGCCACCGGAATATTTTTCACTACCCCAATCATACACGCAAAAAGGGGCGACGCCACCATAGGGGCTGGTATGGGCGGCCGCCTCGGGTGGCTGGAAAGTGTGCACCTAGTTTGAGTCGTCCAGGTTGACCCAGGCTAGTTTTGTTCGTCCAACGCACGAGCAGGCAATGTAAAAAATGAAGAAAAATGTTTCAATTTGGATGGGCTAATACCATAAGTGCAAGGCAGGCCCCATAGCAGGCTTGCGGCCCAAACGAGCGCCTCCCATATTGATCGACAGCAGGACCAATCCCAATTCGTTTGCTCCAGCCTCCAGTCTGGTTTGCTCCTAACCTAGCCGCCGCTGGATAGACCGACACAGCACTTCCTCGCGCCCTCGTTGGAGGGCGGTCGCTGGGCTTCAAGCGAACGAAAGGACAAGAAGATGAAGATCCAACCCTAGGTGTAGCCTGCGTGGGAGGCAGCGGCGGCAGCACGGGCATGGCATCGAGCTTGAGCAAACGAACAGTCGCAGCTTGCAAGAGTAGCATGCACAACGAGCAGGTACATCACATCCCTGATTATATCTAATTCAACTGTTTAATTTCTGGCCAATAGTTAAACCTGACGGTGTTGTAAAACTACTTGTATGTAGCGAATCTATGAGAAAATGAAACCAATTTCTGCTTCTTTTATAACTCCCCCAATCAATACTGAATTGAATGAACCTGATGTATCTAATCAAGTTTCTGGTGCAAACATACAAGTTCATGTTGTTCTTGAGCCTGAAGTGTCTAATGAACAGGCAGCTAATGAAGGATTTGATGCAAACATTTTACATGCTCCTGGTGATGAACATATAGTGTCTAATGAGGGATCTAATGCAAGCATTTTGCAATCTCCGATGGAAGGATTTAGTGTCTAATGATGATCTGCTATGTTGAGAGAGACATAGAGATTTGCAGGCATTGATGACAAGCAAATTATAGTGCATTTTCATGGCTTGAGGAAACGTTGATGCCATCTACCAGAAAGTCCCCATATCATGACAACGTAGCATAAATACTTTTCTAATCTGTTGTTTGAAACTATTGGCATACTTGTGCAAGATAGATATATTGATATGCAGTTTGCGCACTGGTTATAGGTGCAATTACACTTCGATATTTTCAGCCAGAGAACGAATAATTCAAGCAGGTACAGACCATGTTTTTAGTCCTTGTACACCGTGTTGCATATTGTGTTTTTTGGTGCTTGCATCATTTAGTGTTTATAATCTGAACTACTTTGGATCATTAGCTGGTTTTCAAAGTGCATATAGCTTCACATTTCTCAAGTTATGTTGATTTTTGGAGTGCAAGTGCCTTCGTATTTTTTAAGTTAAATGTTCGCCCCAGGTAACTTGGATTCGTGGATCCGCCACTGCAAACAAATCATACATGCATGCTAGTATGAATTAAATGAAATGCAGGGACTTACGCTAGCTCGTTGTACAGGCTCACTACAGCTCTGCTTGTGCTTGGGATGTTCCATGTATAAGTCCATGTTACAGCATGCTTGGATGTGCAGGCCTTGTGCTCCTTGCATCCCCCTCTGTATTTTTGACATGATGAATGGTTGATCAAATAAGAGGAATCGACCTTGCTGCTGTACTGGAGGACAGATACTTACAAGGTTATACGGGTGTGCAGGATGTGTACCAGATCCCATAGCGCCGTCATGCTTCGCTAAAAATGGTTTTGCTTGTTTCAGATGATATCTTCAGAAGAAATCAGAGTTAAAGACAGAGTTGCATAGGCGTGTAAGCTAAGAGAGCAGTGAAAGGATATCCAAACATCATCGGAACAGTGCACAAGGGAGTGGTGTGTGGATACCTAGTTCGGGCCGCCTTTTGGGCATGCTCGCCTAGCTAGAGTGCGGGTCACTTCAGAGCCGTTGAGGGTGATGCACTGGCATTGGCTGGCTGCGCACGGATGCAGATCTTGAGTGGAAGCGGAGCACTATGATGCGATGGACGACATCGTTGGTGAAGCCCCAATGGCCTCGAGGGGCAGAGGTGCGACGATGTGCTCGGTGAAGTGGCCCCGGTGAGGTGGGAGACGACGTTGGTGAAGTGCACCTGATGCGGTGGAAGTCGGTGTCTGTGAGGCACGTCGGTTGCGGCGGCCGACATTGTCGATGGACCACCCGGTGCGGTGGACGATGACATAGATGAGATAGCTCCAGTGTGGTGGTGAAGTGCGACCGTCGTCTTCGTCGTCGTCGTCCGGCACAGAGGTGGGGAAAGAGACGAGACGAGGGGCGATTCGAACTTTGCTTGGGTTGGCGGCGAATTAGGGATTTGAGTAATCTGGGCGTGGAAGGGGACGGTGGAGAAGGGAGATTTTGTAGGGCTGGAATTGGGGTTGCCAGATATTTCAATCCGAAACATGGAAGCGCGAACTTATTTTGTAGTCATCTTTTTTTGGGGGGGAGGGGGTAGGAAGGGAGGGGGTGGGTGGCTGGGAGCTAAGCGTCCGCCCGACACACGCGACCACCACGACACGACCCTGGTCTTCCTGGTGTGCTTATATTTGAGAATGCAAACATACCTTCTTTCATTTGCAAAGGAATCTGTATGTATTACCATGCCCATGTTTTCCCTGCAAATAATTAGTCATTCGAAACGAGATACTATAAATTAATTAATGAGGAGTTATTTGAAAAAATATCGAAGCGGTATCCACGCTAACGTGGATTGGAGTGTGTGTCACATAATTAGTTATTTGAATTAGAGTGTGTGTCACATAGCGATCTCCAATTCTAACGTGGATTTCACATTTCACTGTATCCATGCTACTTTTTTAATACAAATTGATGTATATGATGAACACCATGGTAGTGAGAAAACTTTTGGATGGATTCAAACATATGACCTACAAAATAGCACAACAAATCGAGTCAATGTCAACTTTTCAAAACCTAGTATGGCACGAATTCGAAATAATTACCCATATGCATGGTCCTCAGTTCAAATCTTACAATGTACACTGAATTAAAACATTGATATTAAGTCTCGTACTATCTACATTCAAATGTTGTTTTTAGCCCCCCTGGCACACACGCTACATACTTTCTGTATCAATCAATCTTCCTCTCCTAACCACCTTAGGAAGCTATCGGTTTCCAACACACGTTCATTCTTTCTCTCCATGTTTCGATCTCTAACTCTCAACTACACAACCCCCTTTTTCCACTCTGTTACCAAATGTATTTACCTCACACACCCGCCATTGCACCCCATGCTAAGCTCTCTCTCTCTCTCTCTCTCTCCCTCCCACCCTCTCACGCTAGATACATGCATTGCCTATCTAGCCCCCCAACCTCTCGTGCGCATGCACGCACGTTATCTATCTAGGTCAGCCCCTCGAGACTGTCTCACTTTTTCTTCCGCATGGCGGGCCACACTCGCTCAATGTCGCTCTCTTTATGTGAGTCTCGATTAACCTTGTTTTCTTTCACACGCAAATGATATATCTCCCTGTTCGGGCCTCGATCGACACACTCAATACTCTCTCACATAGATTGTCTATCTAGGTCAGTCCATCCAAGCCGCCCCCACTCTTTCGACCTCATGGCGGGCCATGCTCATTCAATCTCTCTCTCTCTCTCTCTCTCTCTCTCTCTGTATGTCTCGATTGACCTCACTCTTTCGCGGACACAAAAGATATATCTCCATGTTTGAGCCCAATTTGACATATTCATATTGTATACTCTCTCACGCACATTGTCTATCTAGGTCACTCTCTCCAACCCGTCCCACTCTTTCGATCGCACGACAACCCACACTCGCTCAATCTCTCTTCCTTTATATATGTAATCGATTGACCTTACTTCCTTGGGACACGAGCAGAGTGCACCGCGGCCGCCTCAACTACAAGCAACCACACACATAGAGCAGTTGAACACGCAGGAAATTAATTGTCGCCTACAAGCCGGCCGACACTTGCCTTGCTGCGTGGAGAGCGGTCGTGTGCTACTACCTCCGTCTTGGTCTATAGTCCCCTTTATATTATGTGCCATACTTTTCCCTCAAATTTAACCAACAAAATTTTAATGCATGTTATAAAAATTATATACTTGGAAACTATGTTCAAATACGAATCCAACTATATAATCTATGGCGACATGCATTCGTATTTTATTAGTTAAATCCTACTTATAAAACAGGACGGGTGTATAGTAGGTAATTCAATCACAAACATTTTTTTATTAACCGTATGTGTACGTGGCCTTTCGTCCTCCTCTCGCACGTCTTGTCACCCCGCTGCCGCAGATGGCTTACATCGCAAGCTTGCGCAGCGCGCGGGAGCGTTCTTTTGGCCAAATGGTGGAGCCAATGAATCATCGGTGAGCCCATTCCCGCGCAACCTCGTAGGTTCCCGCGCAAGCTTCCCGCCCGACTGGGTGTAATCCCCCAAAATCCCAATGCTTACCGGCCTGCTATAAAAATCATCACGGCCGGCAAGTCCTGCGTTGCATTTTCCCCTCCCTCCCTGTAGCTTATCTCGTGTGCTTCTCCCACAATCGCTAATGGCACCAGTCCGTCGTGGTCGCTCAGCCACTCCGCCGTCATCAGACGATAGCTCCACCTGGGAGACTACACCGCGGCGGTAGTGCAGTCCCCGGTGTAGTGTAGTGTGCGTGGCGTCCCTGTTGGGTTTGCGCAGAACACCCACCATACGCTCCACTGCCGGTGCAAGTTGGTAGTTGTTGCCGGCCGCCGTTGCCGCCACACCATCGTCGAAAGCCAGGGCCATCGTCCGCTCCGCCGCCGCAGCCCGAAGGCGGGAGGTGGCCTCGTGGCCGCCACCCCACTGCCGGCCACCATTGCCATCACCCGCTCCACCACCATGCCCGAAGGCAGGAGGTGGTGGTCGTGGCCGCCACCCCATCGTCGGTCGCCCTGGCCGCCAGCCCACCATCGACCGCCGGGGTAATCACCCACTCCGCCACCGCCGCCCGAAGGCGGGAGGCGGAGGTGGATGCCGGCACGTGCGTCAGCGACCTTGCACGCTACATCGAGTTCCCGTGGGAGGAGGAGGAGCGCCTCATCGAGCATGCAAAGAGCCTTACCGCCGCCGTGGCCGCAGCACATGCCGTCTCAGAGGCGAGGAATCAGGAGATCTACGAGGATAACCACCGCTTCGAGAGGGATGATATGGAGCAGTAGTGGGTGTTCGAGCTGGCGAGCATCGCCGAACGTGCAGCAGTGGCAGGCACCGCATTGCATTTGTCCAGCTCGTTGGTAGGCTCCTCCTTCTCTGCCTCTTACTAAGCGCGCTCGGTAGAGGAGAGGCTATCGGAAGTAGTAAAAAGCCCCTCCGTAGTAGTAGTAGTATTTAGGGGCTATTTTGTTCAGTTCATCTGACTATAGATGTGGTGGAACTGTACAATGTACTTAAAATTAGCTAGTATATAAAGTAGAACTAGCTATTTCAGTATGTGGTTGGCAACAATTGGGGAAAAGTTTGGTCGGTTCAGCTGTCGAGTTGAACTGTTTGTATAAATTAAGCACGACTGCTTAATCTATCAATGAAATCTATGCTTAATTACTGAATTTTATTTGCAAAAATTAGATAGTGCTAGTGATTTTTAGCTGCATATTTTGACAAATCGCAGTGCTACAAGGTTGACAAATGGCAATGTTACTAGATCAACAAATGTAAATCTTTCAAGCTTGACAAATGGCAACATACCAATATGACAGATGCAAATCTTCAAATTGTTTGTAAGTGGTTGCACACGGGTCATCCAAAACAACCGTTTGGGTTGAAGAGATGCACAAATCCTGCTCTCGCTTTGCATATAGGTGCTCTATCTAAAACATTTGTGATCAACAGTTGCACAAATCCTGCTCGGAACATTTTCCCTTGGCTTCCTGGGGAAGTTGTCGGTTTGCATACGGGTGTTCTAACTTAAACATTTGTGATCGATATACAATAATAAACCCAAGAAAAAAACTATTTTCGGCGGTGGCAGACACGGTGTTCCGTGCCTTCCTTGTCGTTATCGTCCTCCGGGACGCCGTTGTTGAAGTCTTCAAGGCAGCTCACAATGTTCTTCACTTGTAAATCAAACATCATGTTGTCGCAGGATCGATGGGCGGGGCGCGGGAGGAGGGCAGCTAGCGGCACTGAGAGGCAGCGGTCGACGGCGGCGTCCCATGCCGTTGAGGGGGGCGCGCACGGGCATGGGCTCGGGCACGAGTGCTGGCGCTGGCGCTGGCATGTACACGAGCTCGCGCGGGTCCGCGGAGACCTTGGTGACGCCCGTGGCTTCCAGCTCTGCGATAGTGTGATACGTCTCCAACGTATCTATAATTTTTGATTGCTCCATGCTACTTTATCTACTGTTTTGGACTATATTGGGCTTTATTTTCCACTTTTATATTACTTTTGGGACTAACCTATTAACCGGAGGCCCAGCCTAGAATTGCTGTTTTTTGCCTTTTTCAAGATTTCAGAAAAATGAATATCAAACGGAGTCCAAACAGAATGAAACCTTCGGGATCGTGATTTTCCAACCAAACGTGATCCAGAGACTTGGACCCTACTCCAAGAAGTCTCGAGGAGGCCACGAGGTGGAGGGCCCCTGGCACGCCCCTACCTCGTGGGCCTCGAGCTCCACCGACGCATTCCTTCCTCCTATATATACCTACTTATCCCGAACGATCGTAGCAGGAGCCAAAACTGAATTCCACCGCCGCAACCTTCTCAGATCCACGAGATCCCATCTTGGGGCTGTTAGGAGCTCACGGAGGGGGCATCCACCATGGAGGGCTTCTACATCATCACCATAGCCCCTCCGATGAAGTGTGAGTAGTTTACTTCAGACCTTTGGGTCCATAGCTAGTAGCTAGATGGCTTCTTCTCTCTTTTTGGATCTCCATACAATGTTCTCCCCCTCTCTCGTGGAGATCTATTCGATGTAATCTTCTTTTTGCGGTGTGTTTGTTGAGACCGATGAATTGTGGGTTTATGATCCAATTATCTATGGAAAATATTTGATTCTTCCTGAATTCTTTTATGTATGATTGAGTTATCTTTGCAAGTCTCTTGAATTATCTTTTGGTTTGGCCAACTAGATTGGTAGCTCTTGCAATGGGAGAAGTGCTTAGCTTTGGGTTCAATCTTGCGGTGTCCTTACTCGATGATGAAAAGAGTTGCAAGGCACGTATTGTATTGTTGCCATCGAGGATAACAAGATGGTTTTTTTATCATATTGCATGAATTTATCCCTCTACATCATGTCATCTTGCTTACGGCGTTACTCTGTTTTTACTTAATACTCTAGATGCATGCTGGATAGTGGTCGATGAGTGGAGTAATAGTAGTAGATGCAGAATCGTTTCGATCTACTTGTTTTGGACGTGATGCCTATATACATGATCATTGCCTAGATATACTCATAACTATGCTCAATTCTGTCAATTGCTCAACAGTAATTTGTTCACCCACCGTAGAATACTTATGCTCTTGAGAGAAGCCACTAGTGATACCTATGGCCCCCGGGTCTATTCTCATCATATCAATCTATATCACTTTATTTACTTGCTTTGTTTTTTACTTTACCTTTACTTTTTACTTTGCATCTCTCTATCAAAAATACCAAAAATATTATCTCTATCACATCTCACTCTCGTAAGTGACCTTGAAGGGATTGACAACCCCTAAGCGTTGGTTGCGAGTTGTTATCGTTTTGTGTAGGTACGAGGGACTTGTGCGTCGTCTCCTACTGGATTGATACCTTTGTTCGCAAAAACTGAGGGAAATACTTACGCTACTTTATTGCATCTTCCTTTCCTCTTCGGGGAAGTCCAACGTAGTGCTCAAGAGGTAGCAAGAAGAATTTCTGGCGCCGTTGCCGGGGAGGCTCACGCAAGCAAGTTAACCATACCAAGTACCCATCGCAATCCCTATCTCTCGCATTATATTATTTGCCATTTGCCTCTCGTTTTCCTCTCCCCCACTTCACCCTTGCTATTTTATTTGCCCTCTCTTTCCCAATCTCCTCCTCTCTTTCCTGTTTGCCTTTTTTCCTTTGCCTATTTGCTCGTGTGTTAGTTTGCTTGTCATCTTGACTAGTTTCATATCATCTCCGTTATCTCCCGAGAATGAGGTCTTAAATTTTAAACAAAGGGAGGGAGAAAATCTAAAAGATGCTTGGTATAGAATTTGCAATGCTCAAAATAAATCTACCAGGAAGCAATCTACCTCAGTTCTTCTTTGTAATTTTTACGTAGGTGCTAATCCTTGGTATAGATATATCCTTGATACGCCGGAGGGAATTTTTTTGGTAGCCATACTTTTGGTTCTTATAATGCTTTAATAGATATATTTGGCTCACCGCCCCTTTTGATTAATGGAACTACGTTAACTTTGGGGCATGTTATGCAAAGGCTTGAAGCTATTGAAAATGAAGTTGCTACCATTGAATCAATTGAAAATCTTGATAAAAAGATCCACAATCAAATTACCCAATATGGATCTAAGGTAGGAATGACTTTGAAAAATATTAAAGAAAAAGATCCCATAGTCAATGAGAAAATAAATCTAGACTCCACAAGAATCGATAAACTTGAGGGTATCATTACCAATTTGGGAACCGCTTTTTCTTCCGTGCAAAATACTCCAAGTTCGTCTACCAAAAATACTAAGCTTATTTATGTCCCTAAGAATGAGGGTGAATCATCTAGTAAAGAAATTGCGAATCTTAAATCTATATATAAGCGTTCATCCCGATATTTTTTCCATCATTAAGGAACCTTTTGCTATAGATGAAATTTTCAATCTTTTGCCAAAAAAATTGACAATTACTAGAAAGAAAGAAAATTCCAAAGGAGGTAGATGCCTCATTGTCGGCGCGGATGGGGCGCGACACCTATGGGGCCGGGGACGGCCCCTTCGTGAGTTCGGTACGAGGGCGGAGGATGCACGGAGAGCAGATCGAGGCGATGCACGCGGGGGATTTTTACCCAGCTTCGGGCCGCGATGGTCGCGTAAAACCCTACTGCTGCTTTGTGTTGTATTGTGTTCGGGAGCTTGAAGAGCTACAGTAGTAGCTACCCGAGCGTGAGAGTTGCAAATGAGTCGAACCTCCTCTCGTTGTGCATGGGCCTCCTTTTATAGGGCAAGGGTCACCGACAGTGTCAACGTGGGAGAGAGGGTAAAACGTAAAAGAGGTGGTAGTTGGAACAAAGGGAACAAAGGCAGCTACGATTGCTTGAACAAAGGATTCTACCTACTTTTGACAGAGGGGACAAGAGCATTAAATGCCCGTCGCCGTCGCCCCAAAAGCTCCCGCCCTTGCGTCTCCGTTCGCCACGGCGATGAAGCCACCACCGTGGAGTGCCACCGCACCCTTCATGCAGCACAGCCATCCGCCACGCGTCTCTGGAGAGGGCTGAAGGCGACGCGTGGGCAGATGAGCTGGAGTGCGGGCATGCAGCACAGCTCTCCCGGCAAGTACCTTGCCGGGGTCTTGATCTTGCGGGCCGGAGCTTGTCGGGCTTGTAACTTGTCGCTCCCCGGGCCCTCGCCGGGACGCGTATAGCGCCGAGGCGTGTCTTCTGTGATGTGATCTTCTAGTCTCCCCGGCGAGCTCCTCTCGCCGGGGACTTGCATGAGCGATGTAGTCTTGAGCCTGGAACGGCCTTCCCGGCAAGCTCCTCTTGCCGGGGTCTTGATCTTCGGTCTTGTACACTTTGCTCTTGACTGGCTTGATATGGAGTGGGAATGATCACCGGCAAGCATATGGTGGATCTAGCTGCGGGGAGCCGCGACTGCCCGTGCACAAGTTGGGGTACTGAGGTACCCCTACCTTAGTACACCGACAGGAGCCCCCGGGCCTGGGCCACACACGGTGCCGAGCGCTGTTGGGTCAGGCCCAAGACAAGGCATCGGCACGCCGGCCCACGCCTGCTGCGTCGAATCTGCTCTGCATTTGCCGCCTCCCCTCCCGTAACGGCACGCGTCGATCGCGGCGTCGTGGGAGACGTGGGCGGCGCATGCAGCCTTTAAGGCATCCACCCCGTGATCGTGGTGCAGAGCAGGGTCGCCTCACCCGTCGCTCCGGCTCCGCCTTTTTTCGCCACGCGGCCCTCATGCACGGGGGTCGTGGGCGGCGAAGGTGGGAGACCGAGCCGTCACGGGCGGAGAAGGCGGGTCGGCCCCGCTCCTCTGGCCTTCTCGCTTCTTGATTGGTCGAGCGTGGCGGTTGAGCCCCCACCTCGCCCCTTTAAAAAGGGGCGGAAGGGGAGCACAATGGCCGCACTCATCCTCTCCTATCTTCGCCTTCATCTTCTATTCTTCTTGCCACCATGGAAGGAGGGAACCCTGGTTCTTCGACGGTGGCAGCGAGGGTTGCTTCTAGGCAGCGCACCGCTCCCCACCCTGCTCCCGTGCCGGCGGAGCCGGCTCCGAGAGGGAGAGGGAGGGGGCGTGGCCGTGGACGAGGCCGAGGGCGTGGCCGAGGCGGTCGGGGGAGAGGCGGTCGTGGTGATGCGCCTCCCCCGTCTCCCCCGGCGTCTCCGGACCACGGCGCGGTCCACACCGGAGACGACCCCTGGGAGTTCTTCATCAAGCTTCGCCGGGCGCCTCGGCGTCGCCTCCGGCTGCCGGCCCCGTTTGCGGACGCGATGGGGCCGGATCCACCCGACGTGATGGAGTTGCGCATGAGGGGCTGCGGGATCAGCGGCACTCGGGTGAGTGTCGTGTCCCCAGCCCCCGGCATGATGTTCTTCGACCGAGGGTGGAAGACGTTCGCCGGATCCATAGCTTGACGGCGGGTTCACCCTCCACTTCAAGTTCTTGGATGGTGACCTCCTCGCCGTCAAGGTCTTGGCGACTACGGGACCCGCACGCTGCTGTGTGGACAGCTCCTCGGATAGCGAGGCTCCTCCCGGCGAGAGTGACGAGGAGGAGAGCGGCAGCGGCGGCGAGGGGATGGCGGCCCGACTAGGCGTCGGACACCGCTGCCTCGCGGCCACCGGCGACCCCATCTTCTGGTCGCCGCCTTCAACTCCCCGGGCCGTCTTCTTGGCGGCCGGCGTAGGGAGGCTGCGGAAGAGGAAGAGGGGAGTGGACGGCAAGGCCGTTAAATCGAGTACGAGGCGAGGTGCCCTCGTGCCGATGTCCCACCACCCCGTCTTCAAGCTCGCCTCCGGCGCCTGTCTCCGCCAAGCTCTGGCCGGCCCCGGTGTTCTCTTGGTGTCTTCGGCGCCCGTGGCTCTCCGGCATGCGTTCCCCATGCCCGTCACCTGCGCAGCTCTGGGCACGGCGCGGCGTCACCGCCACGCCTCCTAGGCTCCTTCGCCCTTCCCGACAAGCTCCTCTCGCGGGGCCTCCTTCCCGGCAAGCTTATCTTGCCGGGGCTCCTTGACCTACCTCCCAACTCCCTGAGCAGAGAAACAGAGAGGGATCACGGCACCTTATCTTTTTAAATTGTAAGCCCTCGGGCATTAGCTGCATTTAAGAACTTGTAATCCTCTCTATCATGTTTTTCATCCCCTATGGACTTGTACTAAACTGGATGTTTTTAATGAAAAGAGGGGAAAGCTTGCCGGACTGAGTCTTTTACTTGACCGCGTGCCTTGTGTGTTCTTACGCTATCGGGGAGCTTGCCGGGGCGAACACGCTTGCCGATCGCGGGACAGCCCGCTGGCGGTGTCGCTTCCGGCAAGCAACCTCGCCGGGCCAGTCGCGACGCTTAACTTGCTGAGCAGGCTCGGAAGCAAGATAAGGGTGCAGCGGCACACTTGTGTTTGTTGAGCGGACTCGGAAACAAACCAAGTACGCAACTGGGCCACGACTCGGCTCCTCCACGTACGGGTTTTTACAAGACACGCTCGTTCAAAGACGCAGCCCCGCACCTCTCGGTCCATAAGAGGATGCATGACGAGGGATGAAAAACTCATCTGATACTGCAGCCCCCAGCAACTCTGGCTTGCCGGAGACGAAACTTGGTGCTCGCAGCCCCCAGCGAGGTGGGCTCGCCGAGGAAGAACCTTGGCACCCGCAGCCCCCGGCGACCCTGGCTTGCTGGGCCCCAGGTGCTGGTGTGATCTTTTGGTTCCTCCTTGTTGCTGCAATTTTAGTCATGAAAATAGCTGAGGTAGATATGCAATTGCTTCATGTATATGTATGTGTATGTAGATCTCGGCTATGCAATACGATGCCGTGTCTTGTCCTTCGTATGTTTGTACTCTACGCTCCCGGGGAGCTTGTCGGGGCGAACACGCTTGCCGCGGGACAGCCCGCTGGCGGTGTCGCTTCCGACAAGCCACCTTGCCGGGCCAGTTGCGACGCTTAACTTGCTGAGCAGGCTCGAAAGCAAGATAAGGGTGCAGCAGCACACTTGTGTTTGTTGAGCGGACTCGAAAACAAAACAAGCACGCAACTGGACCACGACTTGGCTCCTCTCGCGCACAAGCCTCTCATACGAAGGACACCTCACGGCAGGGCTTGCTATGTTACACCCTCTGCCTTACGCCCTTTGTGCGCTTTCACCCTACGCTTCTAGGGAACTTGCCGGCGCTTAACGCGCTTCTTGAGTCTGGGACATCAGCAGCCCGCTGGTGGCGTCGCTTCCGGCAAGCAACCTTGCAGCGTTAGCTCGCGACGACTTAACTTGCCGAGCAGACTCGAACGAAACAAGGGCGCTGGCTGGTCGCGGCTCGCTTTTTACTCGTTGAGTGTGTTCGAAGCAAAGTAAGGGTGCGGCTATTCACAAGCAGGCTCCTCAGCGCACAGGTTTTGTGCACAAACGACGAACGCGAGAGGGATATAACGAATAAAAGTGTGGAATTAAGGAGTGCTCTGCACGAAGGCTCGAGCGACTTAGCTTTTCTTTTTCTTGTTTCTTTGCACTTGCTGATGGAGCTCGATGGCGCGTCCTTGACGGCACCGCAGCACTCCGGAGAGGCGCGTTTGCCGGAACGAGCACCTGAGCTATCCCCGCCGGGCTTAGAGCGTTCCGAGGAGCTGCGCTTGTCGGAGTGAGTACCAGAGCCGTCCTCGCCGGACTTAGAGCTCGATGGCGCGTCCTCGACGACAGCATAGCGCTCCAGGGAGATACGCTTGCCGGAGCATAGGGGGAGCGGGAGCGAGCGGCGCGAGGTACAGAACACGCTCGGACTCCTAGTAGCGATAGGAGGAGCAAAGTTCTCCCTCGGCACTTTCGCTTTGCTCATGCATGGACAGCAGTCCTGAGCATCCCGCGAGCCCCCGGCCTGTTCTTGCCCCAGCAGGCGGATACCACCTCTCGTGGTATGGCGCTGCTGGGCAGCCGTGTGCTGAGGTGGACGTGGATCTGCGGAGACCGAGGCGCGGTCATCCGTCCTATCCCTGGATCTGGTGGCATCGCGAGTGCCCTCGCCGGTGTCCACCCTTTCGACGGTGTCACCTCCGCCCACCGCTGGCGCCGGTGGCGGTGGGTGAGACGGAGACGGGTCGGCGACCCTTGAGGCCCTCGTCTTCGGGGCCATGGCGCGGTTGTCGATGAAGTCGCTGACGAAACTGGAGAGGTTGATGAAGAAAGCGGCCGCGCGAACGCCGGATCAGGTCCGCACAACCTCGACGCCCCCTACCTGGCGCGCCAAAGATGTCGGCGCGGATGGGGCGCGACACCTATGGGGCCGGGGACGGCCCCTTCGTGAGTTCGGTACGAGGGCGGAGGATGCACGGAGAGCAGATCGAGGCGATGCACGCGGGGGATTTTTACCCAGCTTCGGGCCGCGATGGTCGCGTAAAACCCTACTGCTGCTTTGTGTTGTATTGTGTTCGGGAGCTTGAAGAGCTACAGTAGTAGCTACCCGAGCGTGAGAGTTGCAAATGAGTCGAACCTCCTCTACGTTGTGCATGGGCCTCCTTTTATAGGGCAAGGGGTCACCGACAGGTGTCAACGTAGGAGAGAGGGGTAAAAACGTAAAAGAGGTGGTAGTTGGAGCAGTCGGAACAAGCGGTCAGCTCACATTAGCTTGAACAAAGGATTCTACCTACTTTTGACAGAGGGGGACAAGAGCATTAAATGCCCGTCGCCGTCGCCCCAAAAGCTCCCGCCCTTGCGTCTCCGTTCGCCACGGCGATGAAGCCACCACCGTGGAGTGCCACCGCACCCTTCATGCAGCACAGCCATCCGCCACGCGTCTCTGGAGAGGGTCAAGGCGGCGCGGGCGAGATGAGCTGGAGTGCGGGCATGCAGCACAGCTCTCCCGGCAAGTACCTTGCCGGGGTCTTGATCTTGCCGGGCCCGGGAGCTTGTCGGGCTTGTAACTTGTCGCTCCCCGGGCCCTCGCCGGGACGCGTATAGCGCCGAGGCGTGTCTTCTGTGATGTGATCTTCTAGTCTCCCCGGCGAGCTCCTCTCGCCGGGGACTTGCATGAGCGATGTAGTCTTGAGCCTGGAACGGCCTTCCCGGCAAGCTCCTCTTGCCGGGGTCTTGATCTTCGGTCTTGTACACTTTGCTCTTGACTGGCTTGATATGGAGTGGGAATGATCTCCGGCAAGCATATGGTGGATCTAGCTGCGGGGAGCCGCGACTGCCCGTGCACAAGTTGGGGTACTGAGGTACCCCTACCTTAGTACACCGACACTCATTGAAGAAATGCCTACCAAAGATGGCAATACCTAGATATATCCTTGCTTTTATACCTAGCTAGGGGCGTTAAACGATAGCGCTTGTTGGGAGGCAACCCAATTTTATTTTCTGTTTTTTGTTTTTGCTTCTGTTTAGGAATAAATAATCCATCTACCTTCTGTTTGGATGTGGTTTTATGTTTTAATTAGTGTTTGTGCCAAGTAGGACCTATAGGATAACCTACGATGATAGTTGATTTGATTCTGCTGAAAAACAGAAACTTTGCGCGCACGAATTTAGTTATGATAAATCACAGGAACGTGCTTTTGTGTTTATTCTTTTTGCTGATGATCAATAAACAAATTGTACAGGACTTCCTATTTTCGTAGAATTTTTTAGAGTGCCAGAAGTTTGCGTTAGTTACAGATTGCTACAGACTGTTCTGTTTTTGACAGATTCTGTTTTTCGTGTGTTGTTTGCTTATTTTGATGAATCTATGGCTAGTAAATTAGTTTATAAACCATAGAGAAGTGGAATACAGTAGGTTTAACACCAATATAAATAAAGAATGAGTTCATCACAGTACCTTGAGGTAGTCTTTTGTTTTGTTTCTCTAACGGAGCTCACAAGATTTCTGTTGAGTTTTGTGTTGTGAAGTTTTCAAGTTTTGGGTGAATTCTTTTGATGGATTATGGAACAAGGAATGGCAAGAGCCTAAGCTTGGGTATGCCCATGGCACCCCAAATATAATCCAAGGACACCAAAAATTCAAAGCTTGGGGATGCCCCGGAAGGCATCCCCTCTTTCGTCCACTTCCATCGGTAAATTTACTTGGAGCTATATTTTTATTCACCAACATGATATGTGTTTTGCTTGGAGCATCTTGTATTATTTGTGTCTTTGCTTGTTAGTCTACCACAATCATACTTGCTGTACACATCTTTTGAGAGAGCCATACATGAATTGGAATTTTTTAGAATACTCTATGTGCTTCACTTATATCTTTTGAGCTTGATAGTTTTGCTCATAGTGCTTCACTTATATCTTTTGAGCGTGATAATTTTTGCTCTAGTACTTCACTCAGATCTTTTAGAGCACGGTGGTGGATTTGTTTTAAATAAACTATTTGATCTCTCATGCTTCACTTAGATTATTTTGAGAGTCTTTAATAGCATGGTATGGTAATTTGCTTAATGTTAATATACTTGGTGTTCAAGATATGTGAAACTTTCTTTTGAGTGAATTGAATACTAAGCTAAGATTGATGCTTGATAATTGTTTTGAGATATGGAGGTGAGAATATCAAATTCGTGCTAGTTGGGTGATTATGAATTTGAGAAATACTTGGGTTAAAGTTTGCAAGTCCCGTAGCATGCAAGTATGGTTAAAGTTTTGTAACAAATTTGAAACATGAAGTGTACCTGGCTTGTGCATCCTTATGAGTGGCGGTCGGGGACGAGCGATGGTCTTGTCCTAACAATCTATCCCCCTAGGAGCATGCGCGTAGTACTTGAATTTTTGATGACTTCTAAATTTTTGCAATAAGTATATGAGTTCTTTTGACTAATGTTGAGTCCATGGATTATACGCACTCTCACCTTTCCGCCATTGCTAGCCTCTTGATGCCGTGCATTGCCCTTTCTCACCTTGAGAGTTGGGGCAAACTTCACGGTGCATCAAACCCGTGATACGATACACTCTATCACACATAAACCTCCTTATATCTTCCTCAAAACAGCCACCATACCTACCTATCATGTCATTTCCATAGCCATTCCGAGATATATTGCCATGCAACTTCCACCATCATCATCATGACATACATTACTTTTTTCATATTGCCATTGCATGATCTTGTAGTTGACATCGTATTTGTCGCAAAGTCACCATGCATTATTTTCAATACATGTCACTCTTGATTCATTGCACCATCCCGGTACACCGCCGGAGGCATTCATATAGAGACATATCTTGTTCTAAGTTTCGAGTTGTAATCCTTGTGTTGTAATCAATAGAAGTGTGATGATCATCATTATTAGAGCATTGCCCAAAAAAGGCCAAAAAAAGAAAGGCCCAAAAAAAAGGGGGGGCAATGCTACTATCTCTTTTTCCACACTTGTGCTTTGAAGCAGCACCTTGTTCTTCATGTAGTGAGTCTCATATATTGTGCTTCAAAGTACCACCTTGTTCCTCATGTAGTGAGTCTCATAAGTTGTATTTTTATACTAGTGGGAATTTTTCATTATAGAACTTGGCTTGTATATTCCTACAATGGGCTTCCTCAAATGCCCTAGGTCTTCGTGAGCAAGCAAGTTGGATGCACACCCACTAGTTTTATTTTGTTGAGCATTCATAGCTCTAGTGCATCCGTTGCATGGCAATCCCTACTCCTCATGTAGACATCAATTGATGAATCTCCATAGCCCATTGATTAGCCTCGTCAATGTGAGACTTTCTCCTTTTGTGTCTTCTCCACACAATCCCCATCATCATATTCTATTCCACCCATAGTGCTATATCCATGGCTCACGCTCATGTATTGCGTGAAGGTTGAAAAAGTTTGAGATTATTAAGTATGAAACAATTGCTTGGCTTGTCATCGGGGGTATAGAAGTTGGGTGTGACGAAAATGAAGCATAGCCTAACCATATGATTTTGTAGGGATGAACTTTCTTTGGCCATGATATTTTGAGAAGACATGATTGCTTTGATTAGTATGCTTGAAGTATTATTATTTTTGTGTCAATATGAACTTTTGTCTTGAATCTTTTGGATCTGAATATTCCTATCACAATTAAGAAGATTTACATTGAAATTATGCCAAAGTATCACTCCGCATCAAAAATTCTTTTTTATCATTTACCTACTCGAGGACGAGCAGGAATTAAGCTTAGGGATGCCTGATACGTCTCCAACGTATCTATAAATTTTGATTTCTCCATGCTACTTTATCTACACGAGCATGGCCCGTGCCGCTGAGGGGGGCGCGCACGGGCATCGGCTCGGGCACGGGTGCTGGCGCTGGCGTTGGCATGTACACGAGCTCGCGCGGGTCCGCGGAGACCTCGGTGACGCCCGTGGCTTCCACCTCTGCGATAGTGTGATACGTCTCCAACATATCTATAATTTTTGATTGCTCCATGCTACTTTATCTACTGTTTTGGACTATATTGGGCTTTATTTTCCACTTTTATATTACTTTTGGGACTAACCTATTAACCGGAGGCCCAGCCCAGAATTGTTGTTTTTTTTTGCCTTTTTCAGTATTTCGGAGAAACAAAATATCAAACGGAGTCCAAACGGAATGAAACCTTCGGGATCGTGATTTTCCAACCGAACGTGATCCAGGAGACTTGGACCCTACTCTTAGAAGTCTCCGAGGAGGCCGCGAGGGTGGAGGGCGCCCCCCTGGGCGCACCCCCTACCTCGTGGGCCCCTCGGAGCTCCACCGATGTGCTCCTTCCTCCTATATATACCTACGTATCTCTGAATGATCAGAACAGGAGCCAAAAACCTAATTCCACCGCCGCAACCTTCTGTATCCACGAGATCCCATCTTGAGGCCTGTTCCAGAGCTCCGCCGGAGGGGGCATCCACCACGGAGGGCTTCTACATCATCACCATAGCCCCTCCGATGAAGTGTGAGTAGTTTACTTCAGACCTTCGGGTCCATAGCTAGTAGCTGATGGCTTCTTCTCTCTTTTGGATCTCAATACAATGTTCTCCCCCTCTCTCGTGGAGATCTATTCGATGTAACCTTCTTTTTGCGGTGTGTTTGTTGAGACCGATGAATTGTGGGTTTATGATCCAGTATTATCTATGGAAAATATTTGATTCTTCTCTGAATTCTTTTATGTATGATTGAGTTATATTTGCAAGTCTCTTCGAATTATCTTTTTGGTTTGGCCAACTAGATTGGTAGTTCTTGCAATGGGAGAAGTGCTTAGCTTTGGGTTCAATCTTGCGGTGTCCTTACTCAATGACAGAAAGAGTTGCAAGGCACGTATTGTATTGTTTCCATCGAGGATAACAAGATGGGGTTTTTATCATATTGCATGAATTTATCCCTCTACATCATGTCATCTTGCTTACGGCGTTACTCTGTTTTTACTTAATACTCTAGATGCATCTTTGGATAGCGGTCGATGAGTGGAGTAATAGTAGTAGATGAGTAATCGTTTGATCTACTTGTTTTGGACGTGATGCCTATATACATGATCATTGCCTAGATATACTCATAACTATGCTCAATTCTGTCAATTGCTCAACAGTAATTTGTTCACCCACCGTAGAATAGAGAGAAGCCACTAGTGAAACCTATGTCCCCCGGGTCTATTCTCATCATATCAATCTATATCACTTTATTTACTTGCTTTGTTTTTACTTTACCTTTACTTTTTTACTTTGCATCTATCTATCAAAAATACCAAAAATATTATCTCTATCAGATCTCACTCTCGTAAGTGACCGTGAAGGGATTGACAACCCCTAAGCGTTGGTTGCGAGTTGCTATCGTTTTGTGTAGGTATGAGGGACTTGTGCGTGGTCTCCTACTGGATTGATACCTTGGTTCTCAAAAACTGAGGGAAATACTTATGCTACTTTACTGCATCATCCTCTCCTCTTCAGGGAAATCCAACGCAGTGCTCAAAAGGTAGCATAGTGCTCGGCGACGAGCCCGTCAATGCTACGGGGATGGTCGCTGGTGCGGGCGCGGGGATGAGAGCTGGGACCAGAGCGGGGGCAGCAACAGCCATGGCCAGCTCGTTCTGGGCCATGTCCATGAAGCCACATTCCTCCTTTTTTTCTATCTTCTCCAGCTCGGAGTCGACTTCACCAAACTTGAAGACTTTTGGAAGATGATCCTTCTGCCCCATGGCGTTGGTGGAGGTCTGCGGGACGGAGGGGAATGGGAGGAGAATAGTAAGGCCGCTCGTATTAAGTAGTGGCTCGGGTGCCATTAATGGACAGGAAGGCGGGCGGCCATGGAAGTCAAAGGGCTCGATTCCCAGTGAGCCTGCGCAACGTACAGCTCGCACACTTCCTGGTGATCCCGCGCATTGGAGGGCAGCTTGCACGCCACTCGGTCAGCCTGCACACCGGACTGCGCTCGCATGCCTCCCGTTCAGTCAAGCAGGCGTCCGCACGGAACCTCCTATAGCCATTATAACAAAGACACGTGGCATCACGTGAATGGTTAACATAACACACACGATTTGAATTATACAAATGTTTGCGAGGTTAGAGTGGCAGCTATTTGTTTGAAAATGCCTTTGTTGGCTGTTATTCGAGTGCTTCTTCTCTCAAAATGCACACGAAAAATACCATAGCAGGTCAGGTGCCATTCCATAATAGCATGCCAAGTTTCATGAATTTCAGACGAGTTTTGGATTTGCTAGAATTTAAAAACAAAGTATCTCAACGTTTTGCCGACAATCAATAGTGCCCTAGTGTTTGAAATTCATTCCCATTTCTCGCATGGGACCTAAGCATGCACCCAAGGACAAAGATTTGATTATTCAACCAATTTATATGCACTGGAGCATGTGCATGTAGTTCAAATTTGAATTATGCACATAAAATGCCTAGAAAACCCAGTTAATGTATAAAAATGTCCGAACGAACCCCGAAAAATGGCAAAATTTAACACAACACTCATGTTGTTCTATGTTGACACTAGAAAATTTTTGAAAGCAATAAGAGGCAGCGGATATCGTTTCGTCCCCAAAGGTGGGACATTCCTACCGAAACCATTAGGCTTGTTGTGAGAAGCTCTGGTTGGTGAGAAGCTTATACCCAAACCTGCCCCAAATGGGACAAAAAATTACCACGGCATATCGATGCCTCTCCATGATAGCATGCCAAGTTTCATGAATTTCAGACGAGTTTTGGATTTACTAGAATTTAAAAACCAGGAATCTCAATGTTTGCGGCCGAGTGATGGTGGCAGGGTGTTTGACATTCATTCCCATTTCTTCATGGGACCTAAGCATGCAACCAAGGACAAAGATTTGATTTTTCAACCAATTTATATGCATTAGAACATGTGCATGTAGTTCTTTGAATTATGCACATAAATACATCAAAAACTCAATTAATGCATAAAAATGTCCAAACGAACCCCGAAAAATCCCAAAAATTGACACAACACTCCTATTGTTCTATGTTGACACTAGAAATTTTTTGAAAGCAATAAGAGGCAGCGGATATCGTTTCGTCCCCAAAGGTGGGACGTTCCCTACAGAAACCATCAGGCTTGTTGTAAGAACCTTTGGTTTGTGAGAAGCATATCCCCAAACCTGCCCCAAATGGGACAATATTTTTACCATGGCATATTGATGATGCTGCATGATAGCATGCCAAGTTTCATGAATTTCAGACGAGTTTTGGATTTACTAGAATTTAAAAAACTAGGAATCTGGCAGGGTGTTTGACATTCATTCCCATTTCTTGCATGGGACCTAAGCATGCAACCAAGGACACATATTTGAATTTTCAACTAATTTATATGCATTAAAGCATGTGCATGTAGTTCAAATTTGAATTGTGCTCATAAATGCATTGAAAACGCAATTAATGCATGAAAATGTCAAAACGAACCCCGAAAAATCCCAAAAATTGACATAACACTTGTGTTGTTCTATGTTGACACAGGAAACATTTTTAAAGTAAGAAGAGGAAACATATATATTTTCGTCCCCCAAGGTGGCATGTACCCTACTGAAACCATGAGGCTTGTTGTGAGAGAAGCTCTGGTTTGCGAGAAGCTTATACCCCACACCTGACCCAAATGGGACAATATTTTTACCATGGCATGTCGCTGCCGTTCCATGATATCATGTCAAGTTTCATGAATTTCAAACGAGTTTTCAGTTTACTAGAATGTTAAAAGCATGTATCTCAATGTTAGCGGCTGAGCGACAATGTCATGGTGTTTGACATTCATTTTCATTTCTTGCATGTGACCTAAGCTTGCAACCAAGGACAAACATTTGATTTTGCAAATCATTTTTATGGACTGGAGCATGTGGTTTAATTTTGAAGTGTGCACCTGAAATGCCTAGAAAACCAAGTTACCGTATAAAAATGTCCAAAGGAACCCTGAACAATTCCAATTTTTTTTATGACACACATATAGTTGCATGTTCACTGCAGATAAAAGGTCTAGCAATTCAAACACCGTTCATTGCCGCTGTGACCCCATTCTGTAATTCAAATCAAAATTAAAAATCAAGTTGATCCCACACAGCTTATTATCACCAACCGTGTGAGATGCAGTACAAAATATCCTGGAGCACCGTCGGTGTATAGTACGCCTATGGCTTACGCGAGAAGGTGCATCGGCTACAGTCCACAGCCGGTGTGTCAAGCACACTAGCTCGCTCCTGAAATATCATTTCACTGTTCAATCATCGTCGGTGAAAGATGGGGACGTGGACCTGCGTCGTGAGGGAAGCTTCGGCGGCCCACTTCGGCGGGATCGCGGTCGCAGCTGCCATGCGCGTGCTAACAAGGTGCTTGAGCGCGGACGCAATCTGAGACCAGGCGGCCATGGCAGCCCAAACGGTTGCTGTTGCTTCTCAGGTGGCGGCAGTAGCATCTGCCTCGGGGATAGCAGCTGGCGAGAGCGGCACAGCAGCTGTCCGTTCCACAGCGGCGGCCTTAGCTCTGATGGAGGCCGCCCACGCCCAACTCGTGGTGGTCACCGCACAAATCGAACGAAGCTTCTCCGACAACGCTCGGCAACCCACGGCCGAAGAGTTGGCAATCGCAGAGAGTGTTCGAGCAGCCGTCCGTTCCTCCGCCGCATACCTTGCGACGACGGAGCCCGTCCAAGCCCAAATCGTGGCCGCCCACGCCCAGCTCGTGGCGGCCTTTTCCATAGAGATGGCGGATGCGGGTGGCGAGATGCATGCTGAGTATGGTGCAATGGATGCCATGGAGCCCCTTCCCCAGTCGACCGTCGGGCGTGAGCTGGACATGGAGGAGGCAGCGGAGATCTACGAGCACCAGCCGTAGCAGTACTCTTTGTTTTGTTTAATTAAGAGCGTCGGTCTTTAATTTGTTAGAGTAATGTTTAGGCCAGCTAGCTCTGTTTAATTGTCGAACTTGCTCGATTAAGAAGTGTGGGTGTGCTGTAGTCTCCTTTGTGTACCCAAATTATGCAACGACGTGGATGAGCACTGTAACCATGGAAATTGGAACCAAAAATTTTGACGTTCAAACTCATCGCACACGGGTTAAGCTATCTGAACCATTTGTGATGTTCTCATATCGTACATAGTTCTGAATAAGGGACTGTGTCTGATGACACTTTGCGCGCCAGTTTTTCGCCAAACCGATTCAAAATTTTCGGCTTCCATGGAAATATCTACCTCCCCCTCCCCCATACCAAAAGCCACATTTCCCCTTTTTCCACCTTCCTTTCCAAGTTGAAACCTTCACTCCTTGCTTGCAGCGCCGCCTCCTCGCCAGCGATCCTCCTTCACGCTGCTTGGCCTCCCCTATCCAGGCAAGTAATCCACACCCGAACCCCGTCCTCATCCTCCTTCCACATCTCACATGCCCCGACAGCCAGCGCGAGCGCGACACCTTCCACCCAAATCAATGACCCCTCCACCAAATAAGCGCTGTCCTAAGCCATGGTGCACGCAGTATAGCCAGGATCTCAAGGAGCATTTGGCACCGGAGAAGGAAATAATGGTCGCACGCGCAGATGAGGTCGTGATGGCTACCATTCGTGCCGACCCCCAGATCTTGGAGGAGCACCTTGCCATTTGCTAGCTATGCCGGTTAAGCATGCTCTGTTTACCCGTTGCATGTGTTGCTCCTGCCTTTCCTTAACAAATTCTAGTGAATTGTGCTATCTAATTTGACCATGCAATCTGCTGCTCCTGTGTATATGTTCTATATTTCATGCAGTGTGCTCACTTATTAACTTTTTGGTTAATTAGTTGTCGTCTTCAGGTAACTGTTTGGTTCAATTCTGCAAATGTGTTGTCCGATTCTTTAGGCTGCAATTTTGTATTGTCTTCCATGTGAGAAATAAATCAAATTTATCTTTACAAAATACATGAGAAATGAATACAAATACAGTTGCTATATTTCCAAGTTGTCAAGCATGATTGGTTTGGTTATACATTGTGCAATGTGGTGCTCAGTTAATGTTTGGTTCATTTGTGTTGTGGTGTTTAGTTAACTGTTTGGTTCAATTCTGTAATGCGATGTTCAATAGTTGTGGGTGCATTCAGTTATTGTATACCATGTGAGAAGTAAATCGAATTTGGTTGTACTAAATACATGAGAAACAAATACAATTGCTATATTTCCAAGTTGTCAAGCATGCTTGGTTTGGTTATACATTGTGCAATGTGTTGCTCAGTTAACGTTTGGTTCATTTGTGTTGTGGTGTTTAGTTAACTGTTTGGTTCAATTCTGCAATGCGATGTTCAATAGTTGTGGGTGCATTCTATTATTGTATACCATGTGAGAAGTAAATTAAATTTGGCTTTACTAAATACATGAGAAACAAATACAATTGCTATATTTCCAGGTTGTTAAGCATGCTTGGTTCGGTTAACTGTCTGATCTTCTATTTATGAGTACATTATATTGTGCAATGTGGTGCTCAGTTAATGTTTAGTTCATTTGTTGTGGTGTTTAGTTAACTGCTTGGTTCAATTCTGCAATGCGATGTCCAATTGTCATGGTTGGAATTTTGTATTGTTGTGCATGTGAGGAATAAATCAAATTTGGCTGCACTTAATACATGAGAAACATATACAAGTGCCATATTTCCTAGTTCTTAATCTTGCTTAGTTTGCATAAATGGGTTTTCCATGTGGCTTGAATTAATCTAATGAATCTGCAATGTGCTTATTTTTCAGCAACATATTTTACTGATAGCATGAGAACCCTTACTTAACTTGATGACTAACTACCTTATATGTGTTGCAGGGAAACAATACAATGGGAAGCACTGAGGTTTACAATCGAGGTTAGCACATGCATGGTCCGTTGTCTAATAGCACATTATTGTGCAATTGCAGGAACCATTCTAATACTTAGGTTTTTAACAATTTGGTCTTGCACATGTAGGTCCTGCTGTCAGAGGTTTTGACCCATTGTTTGACCCATTTTACATATGGGGAAATGAGTTGTCCATGAATATCAATCAAGTCAAGAAACTCAGAAAGTTTGTTAGGATAAAGAAATTGGCGACAAAAAACAACAAGATCTTTGTCTGCACAATGAAGAAGACATCAGTTCACTACAAGATGGTACTAACTATTATACCTTGCCTTCTTTTATTCCTTTGCCCCATTTCCAATATAGAGAAGATATTTATGCACATCCTTGTTTTCAGGCCTTTCCAAAGTAGTACACTGATGATTACCTCTCAAACCACCTCTATGGTCAGGAGGCGAGGAAGGTTTTCATACAACACCCACGGTTCAGTATTGAAGTGTTACTGATGAGGACGAATGATGGACGACCAATCATCCACATGCACTGGCCTAAAGTTGCAAAGACCTTCAACATCAATGAAGGCTCAATATTCGCCTTCCGCTTCAGCAGTTTTCCCGATGAGATGCATCTGTCTTTGTACCGACTATGATGCTAATTTTGAAAGGTTCTAGATGTTGCATGTGAAACTTGGTGCTGGTGCAGTTGTGTAATGGGGTAGCTGAGTGCTGAAGCTATCATGTTGTAGTCTGATGTATTTTCAATTATGAAATCTTGCTTCCTTAATATGGGAATGAAATATATTATGTGTTTAATATGAATATTAATTAGATTAATAAATGGATTATTTATAATAGGGCAATTAGCCTGCTAATGGCGAATTAGCCTGCTAATTAGTTTTTGCTAATGCAAACGGTTATTGAGAAAATATAGTGGGCAATGACCTAAGGCAACGCACACAGTTTCTAGGAATAAACCGTGTTGGATCGATGAACAATCACACACGACTTTTTCTTCAAAACTGTTTGCGTTAGGCCACCTTGCGCAAACGTTTACCGCATAAAAACTGTGTGTGATGGATAGCCTTTGCCACACAGTTTCTTCTATGAACCGTGTGTGATGCATTCAATAATGCAAACGATAATTTTTTTAATATTGTGTGTGATGGGAACGCCATCACAAACGATTTAATGGGGAAAATTGTGTGTGATGTACCTACGAACGGAAACGTTTTCCTTGCAGCGACTATGTGGGATGTATATACGAACACAAACGTTTCGCGGGGACTGACTGTGTGGTATGTACTTACGATCAGAAATGATTTCGCCTGTATAATTGTAATTTTTAGCACTGCTGTACATACAACTGTATTTGGTCGCTCGCTGGTCGCACACGGCCTCATTTTGCCGAGTGTGTGTGCCAGGAGGGCATATCCCCGACGGTTTCTAGGTCGCGTGGGAAGGACCCCCTAATCGCCCACACTCACTAGGCGACGGTTCCAAATGCCGTTGCGGACAGGGGTTTTAAACCATTTGTATAGCATCGACGAGTACCAGTGGTAATTGGACAATCAATCTTCTGTTTAGAACTTGAACATAGTGATTTCCTGGTAAGGATTCACTTGTGTCACATCATGTAAATCTTATTGATTTACTATCTAAATCTTATTGATTTAATGTCATTATTTCTTACTTTTGCTGCAATTTCATGATGCAGGTTTTGCCATGTGACATTCTTCATAGAATAGACCATTTGGTTTGCTCTATGATGGTTATTTTTGCAGGTTTCACTTCTTATGTTGTGTCAGTAGCGAAGGCAGTGTTCATCACTTATATTACTGGACACAATTGGATCACTCTGTTGTCTGAGTACAATGAAGCCCTATGATGAACTATAGTTTGGTTTAACAAACAGGCTACAATTAGTGTTTCTCACATTAAAAATAAATGGAGAAAAAGATTGGATCATGGTCACGGAGCCTAGTCAAGTTAGAAAGCCGATCATAGCAGACGAGAGACAATCGCTGATGTCTCGCACATCGGTAGCACCTTCAGTAATGGATCGAGCAACGACACCTTCTCCGACGGCACTTGCTCTAGCACTGATAGCGGCAGCAGCTTAGTCTGATCCACCTGAGGATTGGGCACTGACCGTGTGGCACCTACTCCGACATCGGCACCAGCTCCACAAGGAGCACCATCTCCGGCAGCAGCAGCGGCACTACCAGTCGCATCGGCACGGGCACCAGCAACGGCTCCGGCACCTGCACCAACACTGGAAGTTGCACTTGCATCTGCTCCGACTCGTGTAGTGGCGATGGAACCAACAGTTGCATCGGCAACAAAGTGGGCTGCAGTTTGCACTGCATATACCAAAGTCCTTACAAAAACCGACATCTCCACCTTCTTGGTAAGCATTGGCCGCCCAAGTGCTTCGTTCTTTTTTTGCAACAAACTAGGCTGCAGTTTTCACATGATTCGCTGTGTTGATCTAACTGTTTGTTATGTCTTCTTGTTTGCAAACAGAGAATTCCTAGAGCAACAAGGGAGTCGTTCAACAATCCGGGCGACCGTGGCCAAGTTTCTCTTACCGTGCGCAGCCTTGGTGTGAATGAACCTGCTCAATATACCGTAAGTACAAAGGATGGTCTCACAATGATTGATGCTAAAGGATGGTGAAGGTTCAAATCTAAATCAAATCTTGTGGTAGGGGATGATGTTGAAATCAAACTTTCTCAGCAAGGAGAGCTGGTCCAAATAAACTATGAAAGTCTTCAGTAGCAGCACGGAACTGCCGAACTAATCTATCCTCCAACAGATTTTGATGTAATAATATGGCATGGTGAAACAAGTGTCCTGTGTGTATAAGTAGTACGACAGTATTATTTATCACGTAGGATATCGTGAAAGAATTGCAACTCTGATTGTTGGTTAGGAATTGTTGTTCGATTTCATTCTAACAACTATCGTGCTTTATTCAATTTTCTGTATTCGCCTTGCGACAGCATCTAAAACCAGTGTCATACCGATCGCTTGCAATATGAAATGCGTTGAGTTAGAACACATGGGCCCCCAAACATGCAGGCCCACTGGCCTATGGCCCAAAGTCAAGAAATGTGAGCCTGTCTGAGTATTATATTCTCAAATGAACCCTCATATTATGTTATATATATTCCCCTTAATTTTTCTTATGTATAAAATTATCATATAAAAGATTTTATATTTCTTTACAGAGGGAGTATCCCTCTATCAAAAATTTATTTGTGTAACTAGTTACTCTTGCCTTTCTACTTCCTTTTGCTGATATGTGGGGCATCCCGCAACGAGGTCCACGTGCCATGCACCAAATTAGAGTGCACAACTGCATGTCAGACTCACCACGGTCAGCACCGTAGTAATGCCCAATGAGCCGTCAAATCACAAAAACCCCCACCGTTCCTGCTTTAGCAGTAAGCTGGGTGGACGAAGCAACAATATTTCACTGGGCCGGTGTCGGATTTCGGGTTCCGGCAGACCCTCAAGGTTCGAACTCTAGGGTGCATGCGGAGATCACACCTCCTGCCTACCCACGTCGCGTTGCCTCGCAAGGATCTAAACTACACGAAGAACAACACAAGGGACACGAGGTTTATACTAGTTCAGGCCACCATTGTGGTGTAGTACCCTACTCTAGTTTGTGGTGTGGCGGCTTTCCTCGAGGGGCTGATGATGAATAATACAAGGGAAGGACATCCTCGCGAGGGGCTGTTATTGGCTGGTGCGATGAACTGCTTGGGTGAGTTCAATCGCCTCTCTCTCTCTCTTTCGTCTACCTGGAATCTAGATCTCTAGTTTCCCAAGAAATCTCCTCTCCCTACTCTGTGGTGGCTAGCTCTATTTATAGAGGGAGGCCCTGGGCCTCTTCCAAATATTGAGTGGGAAGGGCGCCAACAATTGGCCATTTTGAAGGGGAACATCTAGTACACTTGTCCTGGCTAAAGTTGGTCCTCGCCTTCCAAAGAATCTGACGGTGACGCCTGCTTGGGCTCTACGATGACCTCCATCCTGCCGTTCTGCTAGTCTTGGTCTTGTTGCACCGAAATGGTTGCCTTTGCTTGATACTCTTGCCTGCGCTTTACCCTTTGCACCCAAGAGGAAACAAGGACTCTGCGCAGGCCGGCGCCCGCCTGGCTTCGGTCGTCATGGCTTTCGTCATGGGCACCTCGTGAGGTACCCCGCCTTGATCTCTCCGCCTCCTCGCGACCCAGCCTGACGAGGCTATGCCCGAGGAAGCCTCCTGTCGTCCGCCCCGCGAGGCTTGGCCACTCGCGAGGGTCTTGAACATGTGTTGATGAAGATGGGACGTACTGGGCCACTCCCTGAGCCATGCGGCAGGCCGCAGGCAGGCAAGTCTGGGTACCCCCGTTCCAAGAACACCGACAGTAGCCCCCGGGCCCAAGGCGCGCCTGGACTTGGCTTAGCAGAGAAGCAAAGGGGCAAGTGTGAAGCGCCGCAGGCCCCAACAGCTTGCGGCCTTGGGCGCCGCGTGGCGGTGGATTGGGCGTGGGCGTCCTGGCTCCCCCACGACGCCTTGGTAACTGCATGACTTGTCAAGTCCCTGCATGCAAAACGGGTAATGATTACCTGTGATCGTGGAGGCCGACGGTTGGCCTCCCTCGGCTATATGTACGGAACGGCGCGAGCCTTCCCAGTCCATCTCTTCCTGCTACTCCTCGTCTTCTTCATTGTCCTTGCTCCACCATACGCCAATGGCACCAATCCGTCAGTTTTCTGCCGAAGAGAAGGGGAAGGCCCCCTGAGAGGGTCCTGTCCCGCTTCCACCGAAGAAACGGCTTGTCTCCTGCCGCGGAGAAGGGGGTGCTTGGCAGGAGGTGTCGAGACCATGGTTTGAGCGGCCGCCGCCTGGGTTCCCATTGCCCTTGTACGCCCGGATCGAGGGTCCTGAAAGCACAGGCGCCGAGCGGCACCGCCAAAGGCGCCGTCACCGCCGGCGGATTACAGCGGTGCGCATCGTTCCTCCTGGAGTTCACGCTGAGGGCTCCTCTCGCGAGCTCGTGCTTCACGCCGCCATGCCTCCTCGGTCTTGGATTCGCCTTCCTCCCTCCTTCGCCTTCGAGATCCCGCCGAGGGGGCCTATCGAGCTTGGGCTGCAGCATGCTGACTGGAGTACCCTTGCGACCGGAGCGGAGGTCGAGGTCGTCGCTCCGGGCAAGGTCTACATGACCCGTGGCTGGGGCGAGATCGCCCGGGTCTGCAGGACGGGTGGCGCCCTCATAATCCACCTCGAGTACAATGGCGCCTCCCTGATGTTCTTCAAGGTCTTTGACGCGGAGGGACGTCGGCTGGAATGCTGCCCCGGGAAAGGCGGCCGGGGCCCTGCCGTGGCGAGGACTAGGCTCGCCAATCGCTCCCCCAGCAGCTCCTCAGGCGGCGGAGGTGCTAGAGGATCTAGCGGCTCCGCTGAGCTCTTCGCGACTCCGGAGACGAGCGATGACAGCTACGAGCCCCTAAGCTTGCGTCGTTCTCGGAGCAGGGCGGGCTCGTCAGGCCGCTGTCGCCACTGATCTGTATGGGGTCGGTGCTGGTGCCTGACGGCCCACTTTGATGATGGCGTCTCTTGCGGAGGCGCGTGTAGTTAGCGCTCTCTAGGATTTGCTCCTTTTGTTCCCCGCGAGGAATCGAAGAACACACCCCATGGGGGTTTGTAAGGTGCCCGTAGTTCCATTTGTTAATATGATCCTTATCGTGAAGCGGTGTGAGGTGCCCGTCCCGTCTTAGCTTAGTTCCTCCTTTCGAACCTCGCGAGGACTTGATGCTCTGCGCTGACAGGTCCCGGTCCCAAGGCAAGCTTCAGTCGTTGCTGGTATGCCAGGTCGCGATGCCGTGGTCAAGGCCAGGAGGTGAGCGGCCCGGGGTACAGTAAGAGCCCCTGAGTCGTGATGCTCAGGAGGTCCCCTTTAGCGCTCAAGCAGCCATCGTTCGGTGAGGAAGGAGCGTGATGTTGCCAAAACGGGACTGCATTAGGTGCAAGGTCGATGCTGCGATAGCTAGTTTTTCCGGAGGATGACTTATCTCAGGAGTCAGAAGCCACTCCTTGGCGCGGCACCAGGCCCACACATCGGTAGCTGAGGAGTTGCCTGGCGAGGTCCCCACGTGCCTCTTCCCTCTCGCCTTTGCTCCCCTTCGTGCTCTACGTCCTCAGGTCCCAGCCCTCGAGCGAGCTCAGCCGTCGCTGGTATGCCAGGTCGCGATGTCGTGGACAAGGCCAGGAGGTGAGGGCTGGAGAGCCAGTAAGAGTCCATGAGTCGCGATGCTCAGGTACCCCCCCTTTAACATGCAAGCGGTTCGCGCGGACGAGAGCGAAGGAGACGCTGCGAAGGCCTCGCCCGACACTGCTCCTTAAAGAGATTCTGCGAGATCATCACAAGAAAAGCGAGCGTTTGCCGTTACAATTGCCGGCCAGCTGCTGGTTGCTCTGGGAGGGTGACGAGGCACTGAAGGCTTGGTGAGGTGGCGCCCTGCTGGGTTGCCGCGGCCAAAGCTCAGCCATTCAGGTTTGTCGATGTTGTAGGGACGGACCCATGCGCAAGCGTCATGCCGTTAGGCAGTAGCCCCATCAGTTGGTGTCAATCAAGCGGGCGATTAAGTCAAGCACGTTAATCATGAAGGAGCAAATCCATTTAGATAGGCGCAGAAAAAGGCGAACACTGCTGGGTCGGACCCAAGCGACTTGGGGATGATGCAGCCCAATGCCCCCAATAAAGTTAGCTAAAAACATGAAGCAAAGGGATACATGCCCCAGGGACGGACCCACGGGGCCTGGAAATGATGCAGCCCTGGATGGCGCTCCCAGCTGAAAATGAAACTCTAAGGATGTCACCTGATGATGTTGAAGATGAAGGGATGCTGAAGTAGCGGATGGCGCTGATGAAGCTGATCTTCTGAGCCCCGGGCCGGGATCCTCGGGAGGCTCGGGAGGCGCGCGGCTCCTCGCGGACCATCTCCATCTCCGCCAGACTGTGGAATGCTGGTCGCTGAGCCTCGGGATGCTCCTCATGAGGTCTTGGCGACAACAGCAGCCGCGTTCGGCAGAGCCGTCGGCATCTGAACATAGGCTGTGGGTGGACCTTGGCGTCCCATGCGTGAGGTCCAGAGGCGCCCCTGAGAGGCGGCTCGGTTGAGTCCTGTATGTCGATGCAGACGTGCAGCCCACCATCCTCGCCTGGATGGGGAGCTACGGCGGGTAAGCGGCGGCTTCCACTCATGACTCTTGACTCCTGCAGCTCCTGAATGATCTCGCTAACGAACTCTTGAGGGTTTGGCCCTCCTTGCCTTGCTCCTTCCTAAGGGAAACGTGCTTTGAAACATGCCTCCAAGCGGTGCCCGAGCGTCTCCCTCGTGATCTTAGCAAAGTCGATGGCCTTCCAGGAGAGAGCCCTTGAGCCTTGCTCGAGGAGGGCGCCGGGTGCGCCTTCCTATGCGACAGAAGGAGGCGCCCCCTGAACGGGCGCGGACCCTGAGGGGCCTGCCTCCTGAGGGTTCGGACCAGGCGATGCCTTCTTCTTCTTAGGGACTGCCTTGGGAAGCCTTCCGCTCCTGTGATCTGGGTCTTCGATTGACGCGGCTTGAAAAGCTTGCTCCAGAGAACACACAGCATCCCTCTCTTCACAAGGCACCGTGATGACTCCACCGCTTCCTGGCATCTTGAGGAAATTGTAGCCGTGATGAGTCATGGCCATGAACTTGGCCAGAGCTGAGTACTCGAGGATGGCATTGTACGGCAGGCGAATGTGCGCAACGTCGAAGTCAATGAGCTCGGTGCGGTAGTTGTCGCGCTTCCCGAAGGTAAAAGGAAGGCGGACCTGCCCTATCGGAACCGTGGAACCATCAGTGACTCCTAAGAAAGGCTTGGTTGGCTGAAGCTGATTGTATGGCACTTGGAGATTGTTGAACGTCTCGACGGATAGGACATTGAGCCCTGCTCCGCCATCGATGATGGTCCTGGTGACTTGCACATTGCTGATGATTGGGGAATAAAGCATCGGGAGGACTCCGGCTGTGGCCGCGCACTTGAGCTAATCCGCTGAGCTGAACGTGATGGAGCATGCTGACCACCTGAGAGGGCGTGTCGCCTCGAGCTTGGGGAGGACTGCATTCACATCGCGAGCAAACTGCTTGAAGATGCGCTGAGAGCCCGGGGCCTGAGCACCGCCCAAGATGCAAGCGATTGCGCGTGGCTCCTAGACGCCTCCAGCCCCCTTGTCCTGATGATGGTCTTCATTCCTCCTTGGCTGTGCTGGCAGAGGAGGGAGGCACGCGTTGCCTTGTGGGCGATCCTCGCGAGGCTGGTCTCTCCAACCTCCCCCGCGAGGCTGGTCCTGCCAGCGGTCCTTGCGAGGTCGGTCACGCCACCCTTGGCGAGGGCCATGGTCTTCCCATCGTCCTCCACCTCTTCCTCCTCCTCGGCCATAACCCCGATCATTGCGCTCAGGGCGTCAGCCGGCACGCATGTCCTGCACGGCTCTGAGCTCTTAGCATTCATTGGTGTTGTGGGTGTGGAGGTCGTGGTACACGCAGTACCGGCTGCCCCTGGATGACTCGGGCTGATCCCTGCCTCGCTTGGTGTCTGGTTCTGCTGCAAGCACAGCAGCCCCCGTGCGCTTCACGTCCTTGACCTTGGGCTTCTTCTCTTCTGGGTCGGCAGCTGGTAGCTCAAGGAGGGAAAGGCGCCTTTCCTCAGCCCTAGCGCACTTGGTCGCCAAATTGAACAGCTCCAGGGAGGTGCATAGGTCTTCATAGATCGCAAGCTCCTCCTTCATCTTGACGCCACGCACGCCATCGGAGAAGGCTGAGATGATGGCCTCCTCGGACACCCTGGGGATCTTTAGGCGAGCATTGTTGAAATGCTGGATGAACTTCTGCAGGGTCTCTCCCGGCTGCTACTTGATGCGGCGCAAGTCGCTCATGGCTGGGGGCCGGTCGCGGGTGCCTTGGAAGTTGGCGTTGAATCGGGTGCGCATCTCGTCCCAGGAGGAGATTGTGCTAGGAGCCAGGTTCAGGTGCCAGGTGCGGGCACCGTCCTTGAGCGCCATGGGAAACCAGTTCGCCATGACCTTCTCGTCCCCGTTGGTGGCTTCAATACCCAGCTCATAGAGCTGGAGGAACTCAGCAGGGTCAGCCGTGCCATCGTAGCGTGGGGGCAGATCTGGCTTGAACTTGCCGGCGAGCCCGCGCCGCACAGCTTCGGCGGAGAAAACACGGCAGCTGCGCAGGCGCGGAGGCCTTTGGTGATGGAGAGCTTGATCTTGGAAGTCTCTGTGCGCTGCCGCTAGGAGCAGCGCGGGGTCTTAACCTTATTTGGAGCGAGTGCGTTCGTGTCGGGCCGGTGCGGGGAGCACACGGGCAGCTTCTTGGGCGAGGATCTCTTGGCAGCTCTTCTCTTCTTGTCTTTGGCGCGGATGGAGTGGGTTCCATCCGAGGCCCGCGCTTTGGGAACAAAGGCGCCTTCTTGAGGCGTCTGGCGCCCGAACTTCGTCGCCAGCGCAGGCGGGCGCGTGCAGCGAGTGGGATGGCGCAGGGGAGCCCCCAGCGGTGCTGACGAGCTCGGTGATGCGGGCGAGCCACTCGTCATAGAGGTCGTCGACGGGATGGTAGTGCAGGAGCTCCCGCGCCAGGAGTAGCGCGGCGTATGCGTCCGCAGGAGCGCGATGGGCGTGGGCCGAGGAACCGGCTGGAGTCAGTAACGGGGTGGCGGTGCGGCCTTCTCGCCGCACCGAAGGATGTAGGGACGACGCCTACTGCTCGTTCCCCGCCGGGCCGGTGGCGGCGTTGACGGCAGGCGACGGGGAACGGCGGGGGCGCCCGCCAAGACGGGGCCGTCTGGGCGGCGTGAGTGGCGAGCGGCCGGCGCTTCAGCGGGCTCGACAAGCGTCTGACATGGATGCGATGGGCGGCGAAACACGGGGCGATGGAAGGCGGATTCCGGTGCACCCCTACCTGGCGCGCCAAATGTCGGATTTCGGGTTCCGGCAGACCCTCAAGGTTCGAACTCTGGGGTGCATGCGGAGATCACACCTCCTACCTACCCACGTCTCGTCGCCTTGCAAGGATCTAAACTACACGAAGAACAACACAAGGGACACGAGGTTTATACTAGTTCGGGACACCATTGTGGTGTAATACCCTACTCTAGTTTGTGGTGTGGTGGATTGCCTAAGGGGGGCTGATGATGAATAATAGAATGGAAGGACAGCCTCGCGAGGGGCTGTTCTTGGCTGGTGCAATGAACTGCTTGGGTGAGTTCAATCGCCTCTCTCTCTCTCTTTCGTCTACCTGGAATCTGGATCTCTAGTTGCCCAAGAAATCTCCTCTCCCTACTCTGTGGTGGCTAGCTCTATTTATAGAGGGAGGCCCTGGGCCTCTTCCCAAATATTGAGCGGGAAGGGCGCCAACAATTGGCCATTTTGAAGGGGAACATCTAGTACACTTGTCCTGGCTAAAGTCGGTCCTCGCCTGCCAAAGACTCTGACGGTGACGCCGGCTTGGGCTCCACGATGACCTCCATCCTGTCGTTCTGCTGGTCTTGGTCTTGTTGAACCGAAATGGTTGCCTTTGCTTGATACTCTTGCCTGCACTTGTCCCCTTTGCACCAAAGAGGAAAGAAGGACTCTGCGCAGGCTGGCGCCCGCCTGGCGCCCGCCTGGCTTCGGTATGGCTTGCGTCATGGGCACCTCGTGAGGTACCCTGCCTTGATCTCTCCGCCTCCTCGCGAGCCAGCCTGACGAGGCTATGCCCGAGGAAGCGTCCTGTCGTCCGCCCCGCGAGGCTTGGCCCCACGCGAGGGTCTTGAACATGTGTTGATGAAGATGGGCCGTACTGGACCACTCCCTGAGCCACGCCGCAGGCCGCAGGCAGGCAAGTCTGGGTACCCTCGTTCCCAGAACACCGACAGCCGGAATCCCCTTCTCCCTCGTCTGCTTGTTGAGAGAAAACCCCCTCTCGGAGACTGCATGGGGTTTTCTCATGGATAACCAGGTACGAATTCTTCATCCATCCCCAATAAATCCAAGTCCCTTGGTCGCGGTAATCCTAGGAAGGCAGCCGCCGCCATTGATGCCTTTTTCTTCCTACTGAATCTAGTGTGTTTCGTTTTTAGTGCCCAAAGTGTGAGGACCCTACAGGTTTCTGCGCCCTCGGTGAGATGCCACACTTGTTCCTCCTCATCCTAACAGGATTTTAAAACACACACTGTATGTTCCTAGAATCCTCTTTTCTATCCGGGAGGGTGGGGGTTTTTGAACATGCTGAAGACTAATTTGGAAATTTGGATTGCTATATTTGGATAAAAGGTAGTAGTACCATGGTCAACACTGACGGGAAGGAGGAAATTATTTCTAGATTTGGATAGCGAATACATTGTGTTCTCATATTATTTTTCCTACAATGCATTCCTTGCTCTGCCAGAACACATGTACTCAAGATGGTTGGCCTTGCCATAACTGAATACACTAGTTTAATGGTCACATTGAAGACAAGTCATGGACCAAGAAGATCGCTGCTTTTTTTGTGGCCGAACTTGGATAAACTTTCTCAACTGTTACGAACTGAAAGTTGGCGCACGAATGTTGATGGAAATAGCAGAACCTGGTCTCATCTTCACTGTGATCTTCCACCCCGACGTCGTTCTAGTAGTTCATCCATGTTAGTTTTGTATCTGGTTCTTGCTTGTCGCCTCGATTACTTCTTAATCCACCTATTTTGTCTAACTAATCACAATTTAACTTTAGAAGTAGCAACTATTTGTGATTCCCTTCTCTCACGAAGATGCTACTTCTAACTAATATTTCTTATAGTTGGTGGCACGTGTAGGTTATTTCAAAGTTAAGCATGCTACTCGGTTGTTATTCTGTAAGAACTCGACTGTTATTGATGTCACTAAAGTTGACTGGGACGGCATTCACAAGTTCCTACACTTTATTGATCGTCTTGAGGTCCTTGTGGGGCGTTTCAATGGTGGAAGGCCACGTGGGATATGTGTGCCACTACTGCACATATTGAACAGGTCCAACTGTGTCGAGAAACTTATGGCACGAGCTGTTTTCTGTTATATATGTTGTTCATAAACTCTTGCTTATACACAGTTTTACATCTGTGATCTTCTTGAAAGCAAACTGCCCGGTTTACTATTCCTATCTGGATGCTGACCATGGTGGGTCGGACTTCGCTGGTCACAACATGATGTTTATGTCGACCTACTCCATTCCCCTTAGAGGTGAAAAGATACTTATTCATGGGTGGTCTCAAATAATGAAGGCTGGTCCATCTTAGAGAATAGGACAGAAGGTTATGCTCATGCTTTTCCATGGCTCTAAAGCGAATATCCTGTTTATTGACCACATTGCGAGATGAAGCCGCTTTAGAGGGTTGTGGATGCGCGGGGTGGCGCTTGGGCCTTGTCCTGGGGCTTGGTTGCCTCACCCTTGGTTAACTGTAGGCAAAGTAGCACTATTCGAGGCATGCTTTGTACGATTGAACCTGTATAAGTACTCATACTACTTTCAGCTATGGTTGTTAAGTGCCCCTGCTGGTTTCAGTTAAGGTTGTTAAGTACTCCTACTGCTTTTACAGTCTGTCGTGTTTCTTCAGTCATGTCTTCCTCCAGCCGCCAAAACCAGACAAGCACTGGCGGGGCTGCCTACTTCCATCCCCCATGGCTGGCTGCGCCTCAGCGCACGCATCGCCGCCCCACCATCTCCTAAATCGTTAACGCCGACGTCCGAGGCCTCACCATCATCCTCTACGCGCTTTGGTGTGCTCGCCGCAGCGCCGCCCTCTCGCGTTGTCAACATGGTCAACAAACAAGAGAAATCAAGAGAGGACTGTACATGGAGAGGATGACAGTAGGGGCTCACCATGTCCATGGCCATACGCAAGGAAGTTCCTCATTTTTTGTTATATATACTCCATTGTCAGCGTATAGAAAAAATGCTTCCTCCTAGTGGTTTCCTGACATCTCGGACCCACGACATTGTCAGCGTATATAGTCAATAGACAAGAGAACAACACAAGATTAGCTGACCTCTGGGATGTAGCTGCTCGAGCAGTATTTTGTTTGTTATTGTTGAGACGGAGCAGGGTTTCAACTGGGCTGTGGCCCGTCTAGCCCAGGCTTATATTTTATGTTCACCACGACCAGCACAGCTATTTTTTCTTTGTGAAAATGAGCCCAGTTTATTTTTTTCTGAAGAATACCCAATCCAGGCCTACTTATTTTTCTACGCCCTGATGGGCTGTAACTCTTTCAAGACGGCTGCAAATCTTGAAAGTAATATGAAATGGGCTGTAAATATAAAAAACAGACGGCAAATTGGCAATTGCTTTATAATTTCTGAATTTTTTCACATTTTCAGATTCCAATTTCACTAGGCTTTAACCTAATTTAGATATATCTTCAAAGTACTTTAAATCTGGCTCGACATTTCGATATTAAAAATAGTTTGGACCCCACCAAATATGCAAAATTTCATTTAAATTTTTAACCCTGGCCCTGGCCAACAAAAAAACGGACTACGGTAAATTGCATAAGAAGTTGCTGTAAATTGTTAAAAATAGGTAATGGTCTGACTTGTGGGCCTATTAAGTTGACGCGTATGCAAGATTTTTTTACTTATTATATACGTCAACAGACGATTCTAGCAAACATAACCACTGGATGTCAATCCAACCGCCGTCATGCTTCTTCAATCTCTTATCTTCTTGCTCCAGCCGCCAAATCCAGCGCCAACGGGACCGCCTGCTCCCGCCTCCCGTGGCCGGCTATGCTGCCGCGCAGGCCTCACCGCCCCCTGCTACTCCCACCGATGGCCGAGACATCCCTCTACTTACCCACATCCCTCCATTGTTGTGGCTTCGCCACCTCCGGGTGATTCCCTTCCTAGGTCTCACCGTCGTCCATCTATTGGTGTTCTCGGCACGGTGTCGTCAACATTGTCAACAAACGACAACATCGTAACAGGGATGTACATGGAGAGGCTGATAGTTGGGACCCACATGGTCCATGGCCACACGCAAGCAAGTACCTCCTTATTACGCCAAAAAGAATGAATCCTCCCAATGATAGCTGGGACCCACCAGCTATATCATGGCACGGAGGGAAGTGCCTCCTTATTAAGCGAAAAATAATGAGTGCTCCCCATGGTAGCTGGGCCCCACCCGATTTGGAGGCTGACTTGTGGCCCTACTAAGTTGACGCGTACGGAGGGCGTTATCAACTTAGTCAACAAATTATTCTATCACCACTGACTGTTGGATTGTTAACATCCAACAGTCGTCCTGCTTCTTCAACCTCTGATTTTGTTGCTCCAGCCGTCCAAATCACCACGTGCTCCTGCCTCCCGTGGCCGGTTGTGCTTCCGTGGAGGCCTCACCGCCCCCTACTACTCCCACTACTGGCCAGGCCATCCCTCTACTCACCCACACCCCCTATTATTCTGCGGTGACGGCAGCCTCACACCGCAGCCGAACCAGTCAACCCTCGTACTCCTCTCCGCGTGGGCATCCACTGCCGCGTCGTCCCCTTCCTTGGCCTCGTCGTCATCCACTGCCTTGGTGCTCTTGGCGCGGCATGGTCAATGTGGTCAAGGAACGACTTCCATCGGAAGAGTACAGTACGTGGAGAGGCTGACAGGTGGGTCCACGGCCGCAGGAAGGAAGTGCAACCTTATTACACGTAAAATAATTATTCCTTCACCTGACAGCAGGGACCCACTGGTCGGGCCACCGTATTTTGCGAAAAAAGTTTCCACCTGACTGTTGGGACCCACCAGCTACATCTTCGCATGCAAGGAAGTGCGTCCATATTACGGGGAAAATATGATTCTCCCTGTGACAGTTGGGACCCACCAGCTATATCTTCTCATGCAAGGAAGTGCCTCCTTATCCTCCCTGATAATCGGAACTCGCCTAGTTGAAGCGTATGTAGCGTTGTGATTCTGGTTGCGAACGTGTACGTGCATACTAGTCGATCAATCTGTTTGCAAGCTAAAGCAATGAACCGTGGCCGAGTAAGGAAGGCCACGTGTCGTAGTAGAGGCGCGGACGTAGCATGTCACATAGTCCCATCAATATCGTGTACAGGTACGTACAACCAGGGTGCAAGAAAGTAAATACGGCCACGTACATACATACGGGTGTGGTCTCGAACGCCTACTCACACATACGTATGGCTAGGGCTCGTGTACATGGAGAGGTAGCGGAGAGCAGCGACGGCGTCCTGTTCATCGGCAGCCAACTGGCTGGGTTGGAATGGAGAAACTGTGTCGTGTTCATCGAGAGGCAACGAAATGTGTCCTGTTCATTGGTAGCCAACCGACTTGGTTGGAACAGCTGAAATGAGGCCTGGCGTACCACAGAACGGAGGAAACAGCCTTCTATTCGACCACCTACGGTCGAAAGGGGATCCTGTTCACCGGGAGGGGTCTGGCATACCGCAAAACAGAGGAAACAGACTTCTCTTCGACCTGCTATGGTCGAAATGGGGTTCTGTTGATCGGGAGGGGTGTGGCGTACCGCAAAACGGAGGAAATGGACTTCTCTTCGATCTCCTATGGTCGAAACGGGGGTCCGGTAATCGGGAGGGGTGTGGTATACCGCAAAACGGGACTCCACGGTCTCCTGTTCATCCATCGTCCACTGCCTCGCTCCAGCCTCCATGGGCTACTGTTCATCTACCGTCGACCTCCTCCAGCCTCCACATGCGACTGTTCATCGACAGCGTCTCCCTCCTGCCTCCACCAGCTACTGTTCATCCACGGGCTCCTGTTCATCTAGCCTCCATCGGCTACTGTTCAACCACCCCTCCACGGGCTACTGTTCATCCATCCCTCCACCGGCTACTGTTCAAGCAGCCCTCCACGGGGTCATGTTCATCCACCCCCACCTGCTCGATCGGGGTCCTGTTCATCCAACGACAAGAGACTCTACTACCATGGGGTCCTGTTCATCCAACCCCCACCGGGAAATGTTCATCCAACCCCCAACAACGCTCATTGTTTATCAAGAGGCGGCAGGTTCGATCGGCTTTGGTTAGCAACAGTAGCGAAGGAATCGCTCGATCGGGTTCAGTTAACGGCTAGGGATTGATCGATCGCTCGGGTTCAGTAACGCGTAGCCAGTGCAATCGCTCGAGTTCAGTTAGAGCCCAACGCATACGAGAGAAACGCGCAATCCCTCCATGCATCGCTCGGCCCCGACCACCCACCATAACTGGGAACTCCCCGATATTTTCCTAACCCTCGCTTCTACCAGGGTTTTTTCCGTCATGGACGTCCCAAAGATTTTCATGCAGCCGCGTCTCTGGCCTGCCCAGTGGCAGTGTCAAAATCGGCAGATAACGGGTAGGGGGGCTCAAGCTATATGTGTGAGGATCGACGGTAACTATGATCAGAAGGACACGGTGTTTACCCAGGTTCGGGCCCTCTTAATGGAGGTCAAACCCTACTCCTGCTTGATTATATTCGAAGGGTATAGGGCTTACAAGAGTTGATCTACCACGAGATTGTATTGGCTAACCCTAGCTTGGCTAGCCTAGTGATGTTATGATCCTGCCTTCGATCTACCTCTCCGGTTTATATAGATACCATAGGGGCCTAGGGTTATACAAAGTTGGTTTAACAGAAAGGAAATAGCATATCCGGACACCTAAACTTGTCATCCACGTATACGGGGGTCCCTAATGGACACGAGAAGTGATCTTCTGTCTTGTATCTTGACGGCCCATCAGTCCGGCCCATATACAATAGGCCGGACGCCCGAGGACCCCTTAGTCCAGGACTCCCTCAGTAGCCCCTTAACAAGTTGTCAATGACGACGTGTTCGGCATGTAGATTATCTTCGGCATTGCGAGGCGGGTTCCTTGAATAATACACATCAGCTTTCCTCCGTAAGAGAATTGTATCCGCTTTGCATAATTAACACAACCCTTAGCCGTGAAGGCAGGATATATAAAAAATAAGAATAGTGTCTTTTACTGACAACTTTTTTCAGCGAAGTGTCAGACTTGACCCTTCGACGTTTTGAACCATTTCACACCCTGTGTTTCATGTTTTGAGGCCAATCCCCATTAGGTTGTCCTGTCAAAATAAAGATCGTGCCCACTTAATACGGAATTTCTCATCAGTAAGATTTGGGCAATCCAACCGTTTAGGGCGCAGGCCTTCATTGGGAATAGGCGAGCTTCAAGGCGTAAGTGGGGGGACGGTTGGCATTTTACTGCCTATAAGAGGGAAATGGATACCTCCTTTCTTCCCCATGCCTTCCAATCTCCTCTGCCTTCCAATCTCACAAGCTCTCAACGCCCGAAAAGTTTCTGTCTTCCTCATCACCACCACCACCTCCCCCGTCCATGACCGGATCTGGTTCCAAAGGCAAGTGGGAGGCCCCCTCCATCACTGATAAAGAGATAAAGGATCTCCAGAGTGCGGGATAACTCGCCGCCACCATTGCGCATAGGCTCCCCCCAAGGGTCAGATCATTCCCGCTCCGGAGCCCGGCAAAAGGGTCATCTTCCTTCCCCATTTCCTTAGAGGGTTAGGTATTCCACTCCACCCATTCGTCTGCGGCCTTATGTTCTACTACAGGCTAGATTTCCATGATCTAGCCCCGATCTCTTTCCTCCACATCTCGGCGTTTATCGTTGTGTGCAAGGCTCTTCACCGCATTCACCCCCACTTCGGCCTGTGGCTGAAAGTCTTCAATGTGAAGCCGAAGGTCATCGATGGGAAACACGCGGACTGCGGCGGGGCAATGATCAGCAAGCTGCCCAATGCCACATGGCCCAAAGGGGCCTTCATTGAGACCGTCAAGATCTGGCAACAAGAGTGGGTTTATATCACTGAGCCACACCACACCAAGTGGGCGGCGATTCCAGAGTTCAGATCCGGACCCCCCATGAGGCACATCTCCTGGATTGCAAAGGGCCTCAACTGAGGGTCTCAGACGGAGGTGCAAACGCTGCAGACGCGTATCACCAATGTGCTGAGCAAAAATGTTGGTCTAACCAACATAGTGCAGATTATGCTCTTCCGCCGCATACTCCCCTGCCGGCGCCGGACTTCCCCTTATGTGGGAGTTTAATTCGAAGGAGCCATGGACTCTGCAACATTTCCTCTACACGGTGCACGAGGGAATGTGGAAGCTGCTCTTCAAGGCGCAGAAGAGCTGGCCTATGGAGACCGAAGACATCGGCCTCGATGCCAAGAATCCGGCCACTCCGGTAAATGTTTGATTTTCCGAAGGTATATCTGGTTTATGTATTCGATCAATACGAAACTTATCAGCCCATCTTTCTGCAGAGCTGGACCAAGAAGTTAGAGAGAATTAAGAGTCCGGCTCCGTTGCCCGAAGATCCAGTCACTCCTTAGCTGGAGGAAGATGCTGGTCCATGAAAGTGCGTTATATCGACTAGAGGGGGGGTGAATAGGCGATTTTTATGAATTCTTCACTGAGGAATTTGCCGGTGAGGAAATTCCTTAGCGAAGAACTACTTGCAGCTGAATAAGTACTCAGAAGTAAGCATGACAGAATACACACATGGTCATCATGATGAAATAAAGACAAACACAAAGTACCAAAAGCGTAGACACAGGATAACACAAGATGAAGACAACCAGACTGAAGAAATTGAACTGAGGAAATTGAGAAAGTCTTCAGTCAAAGTCTTCAAACACAGATATGAACAGTCACTCAACACAGTAATGAAGAAATGAAAGAGTTGAGGAAATAGAACCAGTAAGGTTGGTGAAGACAATGATTTGGTACACCAGTTCCAACTGTTGTCTCAGTTGTACGTCTGGTTGGAGCGGCTGAGTATTTAAACTCGAGGACACACAGTCCCGGACACTCAGTCACTGGGCACGCAGCTTAGGACACCAAGTCCTCACAGTATTCTCCTTGAACTAAGGTCACACAGACCTCGTCCAATCACTCATGGTAAGTCTTCAGACGACTTCCAAACCTTCGCAGACTTCGGTCACTCGGCGATCCACAAATCCTCTTGGATGCTCTAGACCATGACGCCTAACTGTTTGGAAGAAGCACAGTCTTCAAAGGTAACAACTGTCGGATCCACGCATGATCAATCTCTTCAGTGATGCTCAATCACATTGGGTTTGTAGGTGTTTGGGTTTGGGTTTTCCTCACTCGATGATTTTCGCTCAAAGTCCTCGGAGGATGGGTTGCTCTCAAATGACAAGTGTCAGTTTCTCTCGGAGCAGCCAACCAGCTAGTGGTTGTTGGGGGGCGTCTATTTATAGCCTAGGGAGCAGCCCGACATGATAAGACATAAATGCCCTTCGATGATATGACCGTTAGGTGGATAAGATATTTTGGGACAGCTGGCGCGCAGCCCAGCAACTGTCGGAATTTTGACTCTCAAATTCCTCAGGGCTATCATGTTCCTCACTGTGTAGGCATTCCGCACTGGCGAATTCCTAACTCCTCAGTCAGAACAAATTCCTCGTGACGGAAGAACTTCGTCTCATCCTTTGAAGAAATTGACCGAATCTGTATGAGATTTCCAATGGCTTCACTCCAAGGGATTGGTAGGTGTAGGATTTTGAGTTGAGCATCACATGGAAATTTTTCCTTAGTATTTCCTCGACCCCCTTTAACAGTACGATGTTTCCTATGACTCAAGAAGGAGAAAAATAAAACTATGAAAACGAAAGTCTTCAAGCTTCATATTCCTTGCATGAATATCAAGTCTTCACGGACACACCAATCTCTTCACTTTCAAAGTCTTCATGAAAGTCTTCAGGAATACCAAAATTTTCGGTCGAAGATATTCATTTTTAGGGGTCAACTTTCTCTGTAAATATCAAACGCCTCATAGACTTATAGACCTGTGTACACTCACAAACACATTAGTCCCTTAACCTATAAGTCTTCAATACACCAAAATCACTAAGGGGCACTAGATGCACTTACAATCTCCCCCTTTTTGGTGATTGTTGACAATATAGGTTAAGTTTTCAACGAGGATAAACATATGAAGTGTAAGTACTGATATTGAGGAATTTGATTGCAAGATATAGAAGAACTCCCCCTGAAGATGTGCATAGTGAGGAATTTGCTTTTGAAGCAATGCACACTTGAAGAGTTGAATCATGGAGATCTCCCCCTATATCTTGTAATTCATACATGCATTTGACATATAATATGAAGGATTTGAAATGCATGATGAAATATGGTGCCTGAAGAAATTCAGCATGCGTGCAATAATATTAACGAGGAACAAGCATGCAGAATCAGAGCACAGTGCATCAAAAGTATCAGAGCACCATCGGTTTTAAGATTAACACTCGATCCAATAAAAGTTTCAGAAGAGCGAGAGTTGTAACTTAGCAAAAAAAATGCCCATATAATAGACCCGCTTGAAGACTAACTCAGATTTCTCCCCCTTTGTCATCGAATCACCAAAAGGATCGAAACTGAGTACTAACGTCCCTGAAGAATATCAAGTTGATGGAGGAGCGTCAGCATTGTCGGGGTCGGTTGTCGTAGTAGGGCCTGCCGCAGTGTCGTCCAAATCTTCATTTTCATCGATTGTCGCGCGATGAAGAATAGGAGCTAGCCACCAAGGAAGGAACCTTGACCTTCTTGAATTTCTTGGTGGAGGTGCAGACCACCAAATTCTTCCTTGAGACCCATTCTCTTGAGATCTTCTGCGTTGTAGACATGAGATAGAACAGCCAGTGCGGTTGAAGGTTTCATGGAGGTAGTAGTGGTTTTCTTCCTTTGCATAGTGTGTGGAGGTCATGTTGTGAAGAATTGAACCAAACGGCGCTTGACCCATTTATGATTTGATCAACTTTCGATGAAGGCGAGGAGTAACTCATGATCGGTCATCACCACAGGTCTTTGTGGGTTGAGGAATTTTCTTGGCAGAGGTGTTGGCAGCAAAGTCATGTGTGGCAGAGTCATCATTGGTGGAGTAGGATGCAGCCTTGCGAAATTGACCATCCAATGGACGAATGCCTTCATTCATCACAGCAGCTGCCTTGCCTTTGTCATCAACTAAGGAAAATGTCCGTTTGAGGACTTCAATTGGAGGCAAATAGCTGCCGTGGTTCAGTGTATCAGCCTTGTAATTGAGTGAAGACCTTGTCCTGATGAACCTCATAATCCATGGTGCATAAGGCTTCAGCTCAAATGGTGACATAGCAATATTTGCCAGAGTCCTCATGAAGAAATCATGGAAGTTGACGGGAACGCCATGAATAATATTGAAAAGCATATTCTTCATGATGCCAACGACTTGTTCATCATTTGAGTCGTGGCCTTTGATAGGACTCAATGTCTTCGTCAGAATGCGATAGACAGTCCATGGCACATCTGATAATCCTTGATGAGGAATTTGGTTCGAGGGCCTGCTCACGGCTTCAAGGGCTTCATCGGCACTTGCATGTAATGATTTGTAGCTTCGGGTTCATTGTAGATGCAACGAGCACCTTCAAGGGAGGACCGAGTGGGAGGGCACGAAGCAATTCATTCTTTGGTGCCTTGTAGTGAGTATTTTCGACATCGAGTCCAGCACCCATGAGTTCACGTCTTGAAATTTCTGTGATGTGCAGCATTGCATAGAATTGAAGAATGAGTTCTTCATTCCAATCACAGATGTCAGTGCAGAAATTCAGCAATCCAGCATCATGAAGAACACTGAGGACTGGCTCGTAGCCTGACAGAGATTCCATGTCCACGTGATGAATGTGTTCATGATCGAAGACTTTGTCTTTGTTGAATAGCACTGAGGAATAGAAATTGGCTTGACTAGCAGTCCAGAAATGCCTCTTCCTTATGCGAGCAGAATCATAGGGATTGTAGCCTGTGAAGAACACATGCTCGTTAAAGAAATCTACAGCCTTGAACTTTTGCTTCTTTGAGAATGGATCCTTTGGCTTGGGCAGAGGAGTGTTAGTGAGTTGCATCACAAAATCAGGAATCGCAATCTCCGGTTCTTCAGGCTGAGGAATTTCTGGTTCCTCTTGATGGCGATCTGCGTGTTCAAAGGATCGGCGAAGCGGTTTCTTCAAAGACTAGTGGCTGGAATTTCTTCATGAACATACAAGGTAGGATGAGTTTCTTTAGAGCCCATTTGAACGGTTGGTGCAGGGGACTGAGGTATTTGTTGTATTGGGGTGAAGAGTGGAGGTGGGATCTTGACTTTCCCAAAGTCATCATTCATCACAGGCGTAGTGCATCCAATATCCACGTCTTCATCTTCAATTTCTTCAACGCCACCTCTTCACCGTGGTGAGGCATTGGCGAGGAAGCAACAGGCGTTGAAGGGATCGCATCCACTTCAATTTCTTCATCAATCTGCTCTCACGAAGCAGCAGAATGATTTTCTTCATCAGATCTGCTAGGGATCACATATTCTTCACCAAAAGGAACAAGGTCCTTTGATGGCAGGGTGGAAATCGGAACTGCATCAATTGGATTTTCAAGTGAGCTGGTCATAGGCTTCATTTTCTTTGGAGCTGAAGAATATGAAGCAGATGATGCTTTCCTTTTCTTCACTGCAGCTCTTTCTGCAGCCTTGGTCTTCCTCACATCTGATGCAGATGGAAGGGTAGGAGTTGGTGTAGGCGCAGCAGGAGCTAAGGAATCTGTTTGAATTTCCTCATGCGCAACTGATGTAGTTGCCCTGACTTCTTCATTTTCTTCAGGCGCACCACTAGTGGATGCCATGGCAATGTCTTCAGCGACTGGAATGGAGTCATCAGCCCTAGAACTAGCATTTTCATCGGCCTTTGAAAGTCATCGGTGGTCTTGGCATGTTCTTCGATTTCTTGAGTAGAGGCTTTAGCTTGAGGAATTTCTTGTTGCGATGGGGCTGCAACATTGGTGAACTTCTCAGTCAGTTTAACGAACCTGACTTTGGCTCCTTGCCAATCAGCATAATAAGCATTGAAATCATTGATGAGGGCTTTGATTTCAGACTGGATCTTGAGGAGTTCATCAGTTGTCATTTTGACAACGTTTTTCCTCGAGAACTTCTCTTTCTGGCGAGCCTTCTTGATTTGTCTATCCTTCTCAAATTTCCATTTCTCTTCAGTGATGAAAAGGGTCAGCATGTGACTTTGGCCAGGAGTCAAATGAAAATCAGGCATAGGAGTGTTTGGGTCCTTGTGCTAGAGATCAATGTAGTCGAGGATCGCCTTTGGATCCAAAAGCGTTAGGCACATTTGTGCCTTTGGCTCTAGCGGCCCTTTCTTGCTGTCTCGATGATTTCGCAAGTTCATCATCATCGGCTTCATCGTCGGATGGCACTTGGAAGGCAACTGTTTCTTCTTGATTTGGCGAGGACCTCGACCAGATGTTGCCTTTGTCTTCAGCAGAGTGGGGCTGATGAAGAGTTTGGTGTAGTGAGAACTCATTTGAGACACCAGAGGCAATAGAGATGCCTGCAGTCCTTTGGCACGTGGCCAGATGTACAGGTGTTGAGGACTTTGCCAGAGCAACTGAGGACTTTGGGGGAGGAGCTGAGGACTTTGGAGGAGCAGGAGCAGCATGAGGAACTGGCCGTGAGGGCTTTGAAGATTCTGGCCGTGAGGGCATTGCTGAGGAACTTGGCCGTGAGGGCACAGTTGGTGAAGCACTTGGCTTGTGAGCGGGCTTCTTTGCCATTGATTTTCTAGGCCTGGCAGAGGCCTCTATGGCAGCAGCGATGTAGTCTTCATTGAATTTCCTCCTTTGCTTCTTTGGTTTGTCTTGCCAACTTGGCTTGGCGTTTGGCCCATTCTTGAAAATCCTCACCACGCTTGATCTTTGGTGGGGTCGACTTCTTGGCAGTGCCAATGGAGCTCTTGGGCATGGAGGATTTAGAGCGAATTTCTTCATATACTTTGGAGTTACATATCTGTACTCCCTCCATTCTCTTGCCCATCTCCTTTCAATCCTCTGTATGCACACCTTGCGCTGATTTTTGTTCTCCTTTCCGAACTTAGCCTCATCAGGTGTGCAATAGTCAGCATAGATGTCCTCAGGTATTTCAAATGCAGTCATGACCTCAGGCCTCTTTCGTCCTTTCTGTGGTTTCTTACCGTCTGCCATATTCTTTAGTTGAGGGATTTGAACAATTGAATTCTCTGAAGAAGTATGCAACTTTTCTTTGAGGAACACTGCAAATGAGTTAAGTTGATGAGAACCTAGTGATTCAGCAGCGGACATGAGTACATGTGAACAGAGTATAGTTGCGAGGAATTTGAAGAGGTCATATGCGTTCTCAGAAGGTTTTCAAAAAGAACAAGTTTGAGGAATTTGACCAGATGAGTCTTGAAGAATTTCACTAAGCGTTCTTTGTGTTAGGTTCCAGAGTTGTATAGATTGAGGATCCACACAATTGAGGAATCTTGAAGATAAATGATGCTTAGAGAAACGAATCAAGAGAAGATGACTAGTGAGGTGTTTTGTGTGTGAGGATTTGAAGAATAAAACACCTTTGAAGATATTGTTAAGAAAATTTGAATCAAAGAGGGCAGTAAAAGTAACTTTTAATTACCCTGATGAAGAACACAACGAACTAAGAAGTGTAGATTTGAAGCTCGTCAGTTCAGATCTTCCACGCCCTAACTTGGCGGAGGAAGACAGCTACGGCAACGGCGAAGTGAAGATTTCCGCGGCCGGCGCGAGTACGACGGTGACGAGGTCGAGGCGGTGAATCTCTTCCTCACCGGCGACGATGGAGTAGCGACGGCGCTAGGGTTTGAGAAGCTCGAGCTAGAGAGAGAGCGGTCGAGCGGAGTAAAGGAAGTGAGGAAGGGGTGAGGGGGTATTTATAGTCGCAGTGAAAAACTGTTTGCCCGAAGATTTAGGACGAACGTGCCTGACCCTTCTCATTAAGCTTGACATGTGTCACCCATGAGCGAGAAAAGTGGAGATCATGGGTGAATAGATAATTCTATCGTGGGAAGCGGACGGTTTGAGTGGCAAAACCGAAAATTTGGATAAGATAAGATTTTAAGTTTAGATTCGCAATTTCTTGGTGACAAGGACACAGTGAAGATTTTGAACGAGTTTCAAATAGAACGCACATGAAGAACTTGTGAATAGATTGGGTTGAGTATAGCATAGAGGGGAAAGGGTCCGATCACATTCACTTAGCAGAAAATGCAACTTGAAGAAATAGCCATAAGTGAATGATGTATAGGACATAGACTCATATATATATAGCCAATGAAGAAAAACGATGGAAACAGTGAAGATTTTGCAAAGTTGAAGAGTTGAAAAAAATTGAACAATTTCAAAACTGAGGAATTTCAAAAATAATGATTTTCAACTTTGGTGGTGGCGTGACCCACCGTATAAGAATGATGATTTCAGACACCGCGTACAATTGTCGTAGGGTTCTGAGAATCAAATTCTTCATTAATTTCTTCACACTTAGAGTGTTATTCTTAATTGATTGAAGAAAAACGTTTCTTCATGTGTTGCACATCCAAATCATCAATTTTGCATAAGTGTTAGGATGAGTGTCCTTTTTCAAAGAACATTCGAAGACTCTAAGATATTTAGCTCACACCGCAACTTGCTAAATCTCTTCTCATCCAAGGGCTTTGTGAAGATATCGGCTAGCTGATCTTCATCTTCACATGATCAATAAAAGATGTCACCCTTCAACACTGATCGCGAAGAAAATGATGACGAATCTGAATGTGCTTTGTCTTGAGTCTTGAATCTGGGTTGTGAGCAATCTTGATGGCACTCTCATTGTCACGATGAGAGGCACATTCTTCATGTTGATGCCGTAGTCCTTGAGAGTTTGCTTCATCCACAGCAATTGAGCACAGCAAGAACCAGCAGCAATGTACTCGGCTTCGCGATGAAGCGGTGATCGCAGATTCTGTTTCTTTGAGGACCAACGGACCAAAGATCGTCAGAAATGACAAGTACCAGATGTTGACATGCGGTCCACACGATCACCAACATAGTCAGAGTCAGAATATCCAATGAGATCAAAAGTAGAGCCCTTGGGGTACCATAGTCCTAGTATTGGTGTGTGAGCTAGATATCGAAGAATATGCTTCACAGCCGTATGGTGTGATTCCTTGATGTAGCTTGAAATCGGGCACACATGCAAACACTAAGCATTATATCGGCCTAGATGCACATAAGTACAATAAAGAACCAATCATGGGCGGTATACCTTGTGATCGAAGTCAATACCATTTTCATCAGTGCATAGATGGCCATTTGTGGGCATAGGAATTTTGACTCCTTTGCAATCTTGCATGCCGAATTTCCTCAGAACATCGTTGAGGTATTTCTCGTGAGATATGAATATGCCATTGTGTTGTTGACGAATTTGAATACCTAAGAAGAATTTCAACTCTCCCATCATAGACATTTGATATTCTTCACTCATCATATAGGCAAATTCATCACTATAACATTGGTGTACAGATAATATCATCAACGTATATTTGGCACACAAACAGTTCACCATCATAAGATTTAGTAAAGAGAGTAGGGTCGAGTGAACCGGGTGTGAAGCCATTCTTCACGAAGAATTCCTTCAAAGTATCATACCACACCCGAGGGGCCTGCTTGAGGCCATAGAGGGCCTTGTTGAGACTGAAGACTTTGTCAGGATTCTTTGGATCTTCAAAACCTGGGGGTTGAGCAACATATACTTCTTCCTCAAGCTTACCATTGAGGAATGCACTTTTCACATCCATTTGACGTAAAGTGATATTATGATGGTTAGCATAAGCAAGTAATATGCGAATAGCCTCAAGTCTATCAACAGGTGCAAAAGTTTCATCGAAATCAATTCCTTCAACCTGTGTGTAGCCTTGAGCTACAAGTCGTGCCTTATTCCTCACCACAGGGCCATTTTCATCTTGCTTGTTGCGGTTAGATCCACTTTGTGCCAATGATATTATGCTTGCGAGGATCTGGACGTTTGACCAGTTCCCCGACGTTGTTGAGCTCGAACTGATGTAATTCTTCTTGCATGGCCTGAATCCACTCAGGCTCCAGAAATGCTTCATCTACCTTAGTGGGCTCTGTGATAGAGACAAAAGCATAGTGCCCACAAAAGTTAGATAAATGTGAAGCTTTTGAGCGGTGAGAGGACCTAGTGCTTCAATGTCATCGATGATCTTTTCAACTTGCACTTCTTTTGCAATGCGAGGATGAGCTGGTTGTCGTCGAGGAACTTGATCAGCATTTTCTTCAGCACCATTTTCTTCAGCATTTTCCTCAGGTGCATTAGCTCGACGATCTTCGCATTCTGGAATGAATTCTTCAGTAGATTCTTCGGTAGGAATGACATCCTTAGTAGCCTTGAACTTGATAGAATCCTCAGGTGCTTGTTCATCTATCACAGAAGGTATGTGCTCTCTTTGCGAGCCATTAGTTTCATCAAACCGCACATCTACAGTTTCAACAACCTTGTGAAGAGCGTTGATGAAGACTCTGTAGGTGTGTGAGTCCTTTCCGTAACCAAGCATAAAACCTTCATGTGCTTTCGGTGCGAATTTAGCATTGTGATGAGGATCCCTAATCCAACATTTAGAACCGAAGAATTTGAAATAACTCACATTGGGTTTCTTGTCAGTGAGGAGGTCATAGGCAGTCTTCTTGAAGAATTTGTGAAGACATACTCTGTTGATGATGTGGCATGCGGTATCAATTGCATTAATCCAAAAACGATGAGGCGTTTTGTATTCATCAAGCATAGTGCGAGCCATCTCAACAAGAGTTCTGTTCTTGCGCTCCACAATGCCATTTTGCTGAGGAGTATAAGGAGCAGATAACTCATAAGTAATACCAAGTTCATCAAGATAGTCATTAAGACTGGAATTCTTGAACTCAGTTCCATTGTCACTCCTGATGTGCTTGATCTTCACACCAAAGTTGGTTGAAGCCCTCGAGGAAAATCGTTTGAAGACTTCCTGCACTTCATGTTTGTAAGTAACAATGTGTACTCATGTGTAACGAGAATAATCATCAACAATAACAAAGCCATATAGGGATGCATCATTTGTCACAGCATAATAATGATTAGGACCGAAGAGATCCATGTGAAGCAATTCAAATGGTCGAGTGGTAGTCATGATAGTCTTCGCTGGATGCTTGGCCATAGTCATCTTCCCAGCTTCACAGGCTCCGCATAAGTGATCCTTGAGGAATTTGACATTCTCAACGCCAATCACATGCTTCTTCTTTGCGAGCGTGTGCAGATTCCTCATGCCAGCATGACCAAGTCGTCGATGCCATAGCCAGCCTTCTGAAGCTTTTGCAAGTAAGCACACGGCAGGCTGTGGTCCTGTAGAGAAATCAACAATGTACAAGTCTCCTCTCCTAAAGCCTTCGAAGACTTTGGAATTGTCAGCTTCCATGATCACAACACAACGATACTTGCCAAAGACAACAACCATATCAAGATCACAAAGAATTGAGACTGACATGAGTTTGTATCATAAGGACTCGACAAGCATGACTTTGCCCATGTGTATGTCCTTAGAGATCGCAACCTTACCTAGACCCAATAACTGACTTTTGCCTTTGTCAGCGAAGATGATATGCTTCAGATGTGACGGTGATAAGGGAGCATACATCAAGAGATTCTTGTCACCAGTCATGTGATTTGTATATCCACTATCGAGGACCCACTCATTTGCCTTGGGTTGATCATCCTGCAGATGAATTAGTGTAGCTTACAAACTCATATACTTCATCAGTGAAGAATATGACATCAGTATCATCAGGTCAATTTCATTAAGTAAATTGATCAGTTAATCAGTATGAGGACGTGTGAAATGAAGGTTCATTTCATCATGATTAGCCTGTGTCCTATCGAGCCTTTGCTCGTGTCTCCAACAAATTCTTGATCGTTTGAGCACGATTTGGAGACTGACCCTGCATAAGAGATTAGTTCTTTTCTTCACCACCCACATCTAGAGGGTGGCAAAGAATTCATCACTCTGCGAGCACCATATGAGAAAGGTGGCATGGGCGCTTGATCCACCGTTTCACATAAGAGGGTTAGGGTAAGCATATGAATAAGCAGAGAAATTCTTCGAGGACTTATGAACATAATGATTTGAAGAATAATGCACATATTCATAGCCCTTAGCTCTACCCTGCAAAGCAGAAGGGTTAGCACGATGATGATCATATGAGGACTTTGATCCTTTTGAGGAGTTTGATCCACGTGAGGAATTTTGTCCGTATGAGGACTTGGATCCATATGAAGAATTTGGTCCATATGAAGAGTTTGATCTGGGGTTCCTCTTCTTCACTGGTGGTGTCATGAGGACATTCACTTGAAGACTTTATACATAACTTTTGGGAACCCAGACTTTCTTCATAGGGGAACCGTTTGCAGTTAGTGCCAACATATCTAGCAAATACTTCACCATTCTGATTTTTGAACAGTTTGTAGTTGGAGTCAAATGACTCATCAGAAGAATGAGGAGATTCACATGTAAAGCCAGATAAGTTAGATGGATCAAATGGAGGTCCCTTTGCAGCAACCTATGAGGTTTTGAAGTCTACCTCGGGCTTCAATATGTTCCATCGAGCATTGAGTTTCCTCTCAAAGGCAATACCCTCTTTCCTAGGGTTTACATTGAGGATCTGCTTTTAAGCACATCACAAAGAGTCGATGCCCTTTGAGGCTTTTGTACATGCCTGTCATATATAATTCCTTCAGCCCTGCATTGTCAGTGATACTAGCAATGTCCTCAGATGAGGAATTAGTGATAGCAGAGGTAGGTGAAGAATTTGTAACATTTGAAGCATTTGAAATTCAGTTGAAGAATTAGCAGATTCACGTTCAATGCACTTTAAGCATGGAGGATCAAATTCTTCCTGAGTAGCGCTGATTTGTTGAGCAAGTAATGAATCGCGCTCCTTCTGAAGATCTTCATAACTCACTCTTAGCTTCTCAAGATCTTGCTTTCTTTGAAGAAATTCATAAGCAAGCTTCTCGTGATCAGATAAGAGAGTTTTATGATGACTTTGAAGGTTGTCAAACTTAGACTGGAGTCTATGAAGATTTTCAGTTAAGTCTTTAGTGCGGTCCATTTCATCACCCAACATATCATCACTTTTGTCTAGCATGTTTTGAAGTTTTTCAATAGCCTTTTGTTGTTTCACAGCAATCTTAGCAAGTTTAGAGTAGCTAGGCTTAAGATTTTCATCAGATTCATCCTCACTTGATTCAGAGGAGGGGTATTGATTACCTTAGCAGCCTTTGCCATGAAGCAATAGGTGGGGCGTAGTCGTCATTGCCTTCATCGGCGTTGTTGGTGTTGCCATTTTCTTGAGTTGAAGATAGACTTGTCGACAAATGCGGTAGCAAGAGCTAGACTTGCCACACGACTCGAGACTCTGGGATGCCTCCTCTTCCTCATGATCCTCGATTCAGCCTCAGAATCCGTTTCCTTGCCAATGAATGCCCGAGCCTTCTTGGAGCTGCTCTTCTTGTGGGATGAAGACTTTGAGGATTTTGATGATGAAGACTTTGAAGATTTCTTCTTCTTCTTGGCATCATCAGAACTATAATCCTTGTATTTCTTCTTCTTTAATTCCTTGTCCCACTGAGGACAATCTTGAATGTAGTGACCAGGCTTCTTGCATTTTGTGGCATAGCCTTCTCTTATAGTCACTTGATGAGGAATCACTGCTCCTTGAAGATTTTCCAAAGCGACCACGTCTTGAGAATTTCTGGAACTTCTTCATGAGTAGTGCTAGCTCTTGGCTCAATTCTTGAGGATCACCAAGGCTACTACGGAATCTTCACATTGATTCGAGACCTTGCCTTGGCCTTGAGGCACGTGTTTTGCCATAGCTTGAACCATAGAGATCTCTCTTTTGACAAAATTTGGAACTCATGAGTATTTAGCCTCTCGAGGATATCGGTAGGATCTAGTGACTTGTAATCAAGCACGCTCTTGAATCATCGGTGCGAGTGTCAAATGAAGAATCGAGTGATCTCAACAATTTCTTCACCACCTCATGGTCGGTGATGTCGATTAACATCGGCGCTTGAAGCTCATTCGAGATATCGATGAAAGCGATCGAAGGTTTGCTGAACATTTTCATTGTCGAGTCTTTTGAAGCGGTTGAAGAGATTGCGAAGAACGTCAACACGAGAGTCATGTTGAGTTGAGACTCCTTCGTTTACTTTGGAGAGCCTATCCCGGATAAACAGCGGTTTCCAAAGCACTCACTCTACCATCTGCCCTTTACTCGGATGACCACATATGATATTCTTAGCTTGAGAATCGAGTTGCTTGAATCTCTTCACATCAGCAGCATTCGGGAAGGTGTGGTGAGGAACACCATTTTCCTAGCGTGCGAGATCGTTGTCAATTGCTTCAAGATGCATTCGCATCTTATTCTTCCAGTAGGGGTAGTCCGTGCCATCGAAGGTAGGACACCCAGCAGAGACCTTGATCATACCTGTGGTCGACATAACTAGAACTCCAGGTGGTTAAACCAAAATCACACAGAATAAGGGAGTACCTTGCTTTGATACCAATTGAAAGTGCGTTATATCGACTAGAGGGGGGTGAATAGGCGATTTTTATGAATTCTTCACTATGGAATTTGCCGGTGAGGAAATTCCTTAGCGAAGAACTACTTGCAGCGGAATAAGTACTCAGAAGTAAGCATGACAGAATACACACATGGTCATCATGATGAAATGAAGACAAACACAGAGTACAGAAAGCGTAGACACAGGATAACACAAGATGAAGACAACCAGACTGAAGAAATTGAACTGACGAAATTGAGAAAGTCTTCAGTCAAAGTCTTCAAACATAGATATGAACAATCACTCAACACAGTAATGAAGAAATGAAAGAGTTGAGGAAATAGAACCAGTAAGGTTGGTGAAGACAATGATTTGGTAGACCAGTTCCAACTGCTGTCTCAGTTATACGTCTGGTTGGAGCGGCTGAGTATTTAAACTCGACGACACACAGTCCCAGACACCCAGTCACTGAGCACGTAGCTCAGGACACCAAGTCCTCACCGTATTCTCCTTGAACTAAGGTCACATAGACCTCATCCAATCACTCATGGTAAGTCTTCAGGCGACTTCCAAACCTTCACAGTCTTCGGTCACTCGGCGATCCACAATTCCTCTTGGATACTCTAGACCAAGGTAGTCAAAATCCCGACTCGACTGCTAGAATCCTATGACTTCACGACCCTACAGAAGCATGTCGATCCAAATCCCACTATGAATCCGGATTAGGTAGAATCCATGTTGAGTCGCGATCCAAATCATAGAATCCTATACAAAACTGTACAATCCCGAGTATGCTATGGACTATGTCCGATTATACTTATTTATCTAAACCGTTTGTTTAGTTGTAGCAGAATAGTATGCAATCATCCAAACCCCTTTTCATATACCTCATTTACCTTTATTCCCCTCCCAAGCCCAAATGCTCAACCGCCGACACCTTTGATCTAGCTCTCAGAAACCCTAGATCAAAATTAAGGATCAGGCTTGTCAACAGATGGAATTGGCGTGAAAAGGAGGATGCTTCAAGATTGATCGGAGAAGGAGAGGAAGACCCTTCAAGGTTTAGCACTGCAGCTCAAATAGACAAGTGATCGACTATTCACGCACTCCAAAAAGAACCTAAGTAAATTTTGTGCGTTAAAGGTTTAAATGTTCTATATATTTCCCTCTCATATATGTTTCATACATGCGAGCTAGATGGTAGGTTAGCCATAAAAAGAAGTGGAATACAACTAGCATTGATGTGTATGTTCTTTGCTCCATATTTAGTGTGAAAACTCTATATAACCCATATAAATTAGTTGTGTGCATACAAAATATCTTATTTGAGTAAATCTAGTAGAATCCTCGATTCCACGACTCGATCTTACGACTCGATTCTGTCTGAGGAAAATCGATCCGACTCCGAATCCCGACTCTGACTACCTTGCTCTAGACCATGACGCCTAACCGTCTGGAAGAAGCACAGTCTTCAAAGGTAACAAGCGTCGGATACACGCAGGATCAATCTCTTCAGTGATGCTCAATCACTTTAGGTTTGAGGTGTTTGGGTTTGGGTTTTCCTCACTCGATGATTTTCGCTCAAAGTCCTCGGAGGATGGGTTGCTCTCAAATGACAAGTGTCAGTTTCTCTCGGAGCAGCCAACCAGCTAGTGGTTGTAGGGGGCGGCTATTTATAGCCTAGGGAGCAGCCCGACATGATAAGACATAAATGCCCTTGATGATATGACCGTTAGGTGGATAAGATATTTTGGGACAGGTGGCGCAGCTTGCAATGATCGAATTTTGACTCTCAAATTCCTCAGGGCTATCATGTGCCTCACTATGTAGGCGATCCGCACTGGCGAATTCCTAACTCCTCAGTCAGAACAAATTCTCGTGACGGAAGAACTTCGTCTACATTCTTGAAGAAATTGATGAATCTGTATGAGATTTCAATGGCTTCACTCGAAGGGATTGGTAGGTGTAGGATTTTGAGTTGAGCATCACATGGAAATTTTTCCTTAGTATTTCCTCGACCCCTTTAACAGTACGGTGTTTCCTATGACTCAAGAAGGAGAAAAACAAAAGTATGAAAACGAAAGTCTTCAAGCTTCATATTCCTTGCATGAATATCAAGTCTTCACGGACACACCAATTTCTTCACTTTCAAAGTCTTCATGAAAGTCTTCAGGAATACCAAAATCTTCAGTCGAAGATATTCATTTTTAGGGGTCGACTTTCTCTGTAAATATCAAACTCCTTATAGACCTATGTACACTCATAAACACATTAGTCCCTTAACCTATAAGTCTGCAATACACCAAAATCACTAAGGGGCACTAGATGCACTTACAGTCCAAGCGCCGTACCAGCCACCAGAGAAGAAGACGAAGAAGAAGGGCAAGGGGCCCAAGGACGGGCCCCGCCACAAAGGTCCTTCGGACATAGTGTCCGGAGAGACCAAGCTCGTCTCCTCTCAGAAGGAAGACAAATATGAAGAGGAGGAGGAGGAAGAAGTGGAGAGCGACTCCCCGCACAAGACGAGAAGGAAGAAGAGGACAACTTCCAAGAATCCGGAGGGAGCGACGCTGAAGAGGAGGAAGAAGCCCTCTCGGTTAGTTCGGACTCAGAGTCCAAACATAGCCTAAGGAGGGCCCCAAGGGAGAAGCCCCTGGCCGAAACGTAAGTATCGAAAGCTTACTTGTTCAATTTTTGCTTAATCTGCCTCTGTTATATGAATCGTATCTTAATTTGCCTTTCAACCCTCCGCGCGAGATCCCGATTCCCTCCTCTTCGGAAGGGAACACTCTGCCACCTAAAGAGGCGAAGAGTGATGGGCCATCGCGTGCCTTCTCCTCCATGCCATGGAGGACACCAGGTGTCGTCTCAAAGAACATCTCCTGGACGAGGAGGAGAGGACGCGGCCGTCCAGAAGGCGCCCGAGGGTAACACCTCGGATGTCGTAGAGCGGGGCATGGTGACCCCCATGACCACCGAGGGTGGGTCGAGCCCGCGCCGAACACCGTCCCGGAGACCAATACGGCTCCGGATTTGGTCCAACACCCCCCTTCAATAGAGGGGGGAAGAGCAGCAGCTCCATCAATGGCCTCTGCTAATCCGGAGGCCGCTGATAATCTGGAGGAAACGCTGCAACGCGCTTCCATTTTGGAGGAGCACCGCACCCTGATGGGTGTGGTTATGGAAAATGTTCGGTCCGGGAAGAGCGAACTGACTGAGGCCTTCAATAGCCTACTGACGTGCTCTGAGGTACGCGATGTAATTCCCTTGCAGGTTTTTTTATATCTGAGCAAGGCTGAACCTATGTATAGACAGTAGCCCCTGAGAATCTGTCCCGATTAGAACAATCCGGACAGAGGATCAAAAAGAAGTTTATAGTGTTACGTACTATTTTGTTGGACATGCGTCTATGCTGGCGGCTACTGCCCAGGCCGCAGAGGTTTCCGAGCTCAATCGGAAGCTTCGGCTAGCCGATGAGGAACTCGACCGCGTCAATAAGCGGTTTGACGAAACCCAAGGTATGCGGCACCATTACATACCCGAAGTGATATGTATGCTAATTCTTTAGTTTTGCAGAATGTTATGGCTATACTCACAGTTGGCGTAACCGAGGTCGTGTCCCTCAAGAGCGCCCTTGCCCAAGCCAACAAGGAGGCGGAGGTGAGCAAGGCGGCCACTGACAAAGCGGACATGGAGTTAGAGATGGAGCAAACCACCCGCCGAAGACATGAGGCGCGGGTGGGGGAGGTCGAACAGGAGCTCAAGGACGCTATTGCTAAGTGCGAGTCCTTAGAGCAAAAGAGTGCAGAACAGGCCTCCGAGCTCACCAAATCTCTTGAGAGTGTGAAGGAAGCCCGGGTTGAAGCCCAGGGCGCTTGCCAGGAGATCTAGGAGGCGAGGCAGATAGCGGCTAGTAAGGCCTTTCTCATGCAGAGTAAATTTACAAGAAAGAGATACATTTTACTGACCCGAGTTTGGAGTTCTCCAGGCACCTTTGTGGAACTGCCGAGGAGTATTGCTGACGTCGCCGAGTTCTTCCGTGCCGAAGAGGGGAGCTCAACAAAGAAGTTGTTCTGGTCGCAGTACCTTGCGTCAGAGTATCCGGCGGCCCATAGCGATCAGCTGAAGCAGGTGACGGAGCTGCACAGGGTGGCCGGACTAGCCATGAAGGATGTAATAGTCCGTCTTTGGCCAGCCGAGCCCATACCCAGCAGCTACTTCGGACTTGTGAAGCGGCTGGTCGTGGCGCGTCCTCAGATTGACGCCATCAAGCGGTCATCCTGCATAGAAGGTGCTCGGATGGCCTTCGCTCGAGTCAAGGTACAATGGGAGAAGATGAAGACCACTGAGATTGCCACCGCAAGGCCGCCTGAAGGCAAGGACCACCGGTGGTCAGAGAAGTACTTCGGCAAGGTCCTCGAGGGAGCTCGCATTGTAGAGGGCCAGTGCTCAAAAGATGTCATATTTGATTAGTAGAGTCCGGTTTGTGAGAACCGTGTAATGAACTTATGGTGTAAAATATTTATACTTTGCGCTTTATGATTAGTTTATCCTCCTGTTTGGCCATTAAATTTGTAAGTCTGAAATTTTACCAGTCGTCGGCTTCTGCCCCCATGTCAATATTACAGGGGTGTTCGGGAACGCATGGTCGCACTTTATCCAACGTCTTGGTCCGATGTAGGAGGCGTCTTGCAAGGTGAACTAGGCAATCAGACTATGTGGCTTTAGTACTTTCGCTTAGCCATAAGAGTCCATTGGTGGGGCTAAGTACTAGCCCCTTGTTGCGTGAATGGCGATCTGGAGTACGGCGCCTTTGCAACGTGGCTGGTCAAAGCCAAGCCCCTCGTATAACATGCCGTAAATCGCGAACGATTTGTAGTATAACACTAAGTCACCGGATCGCTGACCCGTTCGCGCATATCATGACAGTCAGTTTTCAGCTTTCTCTACCGAGGTACTTAACCAGACGAGCCAGAAGTACAATCGCAGTAGTTCTCCCTTTACTACCTTAGCCGAACTTGTGGAACGTAAGGTGGCAAACACAGGAGCCGGGCAACCCAACTATAGACCAAAGACATGATTCGGAACCAATGCATATAATGCAATATCCGTGATGCCGAAAAGTTCCCTAGAGGTGTTCAGACTTAGGAGTTTGCGGGGCCGAATACAGCCCCTAGTGTGGAGGCCGTGCCGAAGCACGTATGTCAGTCGAACGCAAGGGGGAATACGGATGATAAGATAATATAAGAACCCAGCCAAAAGGGTGATTATCATCTGCTTCCTTTATATCCTTATTAATACGTTGAGGCATGTTTCGACAGACAATGCCATTAGTATTAAGATCATGTTACATTCCTAAAGAAAAAACAAAAAAATTACATAAGGGAAAGTCTAACACAGGGCCTAAAAATAATAGTCAAAAACTCCAGTGATGCCCTGCCGCACGTCTGCGCCGTTTCTCCTTAGTAGTAAGTCCTTTGATAGGGGTATTTGATGGTTGGGAAACGCTAGCCTAAAAAGGGATCTTCTGAGACAACCATACAGTGAGTAGGGCTCTTGATGAACCTGTTGTGAAAAAAGGTATATGCAGTCCAGATAGGGTTGAGCCGTACTATGGACCTTTTCTGCAGTGTGCCTCCAGCGCTGCCCAAGGTATTTTTAGTGCGTAGTTATGTATGCACAATACGTAAAATGCAACCTTATGGGGCGCTCGGCGGAGGCCGAACTGCTAATCAAGGTCTGGATCTATTGATTTAACGCAATTATGGGCATACCGGACTCGTTTAGACATGTCATTGGCTTTATTGCCCGACGAACTGTTCAGCTTGATAAGGCCGCCGTACACCTCGGCTGCAAGGGCCGTGGTGTGCTCTTCAGTACGAAGGGAGCGCTCCATATTTCCATTGACTGTAGTAACGCCACGAAGTCCAGGCATCTTAAGCTTCAAGTAAGTGTAGTGTGGGACTGCATTAAAGCGGGCGAATGCAGTTCTTCCGAGCAGTGTGTGATAGCCATTGCGGAAAGGGACAATGTCGAAGATTAACTCTTCACTGTGGAAGTTATCTGGGGAGCCGAATACTACCTCCAACGTCAGTGAGCCCGTCACAATTAAAGGTAGTGTTACTAGGATTGATTCTTGATGGGTTGATGCCCATCTTGCGGACAGTGTCTTGATAGATCAAGTTGAGACTGCTACCCCCGTCCATAAGGACTCTAGTGAGATCGTATCCGTCAATAATTGGATCAAGTACCAAGGCATTCGAACCCCCGTGACGGATACTGGTTCAGTCATCCCTGCGATCAAAAGTGATCGGATAGGCTGACCATGGGTTAAACTTTGGGGCGACGGGTGTTAGTGTCAAAACCGGCGGATCTCGGGTAGGAGGTCCCGAACTGTGCGTCTAAGGCTAATGGTAATAGGAGGTGGGGGACACGATGTTTACCCAGGTTCGGGCCCTCTCTATGGAGGTAATACCCTACTTCCTGCTTGATTGATCTTGATGAATATGAGTATTACAAGAGTTGATCTACTACGAGATCATGATGGCTAAAACCCTAGAGTCTAACATGTATGGTTATGATAGCTTCTACAGACTAAACCCTCTGGTTTATATAGACACCAGAGGGGACTAGGGTTATACAAAGTCGGTTATAGAGAAAGGAATCTACATATCCGAATCACCAAGCTTGCCATCCACGCAAAGGAGAGTCCCATCCGGACACGGGAAGAAGTCTTCTGTCTTGTATCTTCATAGCCCAACAGTCCGGCCCATGTCAATAGACCGGACGTCCGAGGACCCCTTAATCCAGGACTCCCTCAGTAGCCTCCAAACTAGGCTCCAATGACGAGGTGTCCGACGCGTGGATTCTCTTCGGCATTGCAGGCGGGTTCCTTCTCCGATTACTTCAAAGTACCTGACTTAAAGAGTAGTATCCAGCTTTTCATTTAATGTCGCGCCCATCGGCTTCCACACCTTCATGATTTCAGCTTCCACGTGTCGAGCGAATACGAGAGGTCGGGGCATTTTTCCACATACAACCCTGACCATGTAAGAAAGTTGTCTATTTAAAGAGATGGGGATCTTCAGATCCAGTCCACACCAAGCGAGGAATCCTCAGAGCTTGCCAACAGAAACCATACCAACATGGCTAGCGCTCCCAGCTCTTCCTCCCACCCCCACGGCCCCAAAACAGGCGATTGGGAAAAGTGTTCCGTATCCCACAATCAGCTAGTGAAGCTGCGGACACAGGGATTTCTTCCCCCCTGCAGATCTAGTCCCCGTTCGAGCCGAACTGGCTTCCTTCGACGGTGGGGCACAGGCGGAGAATTTCACCAACCCATCCAGGGGGAACGAGTATGCTTTGTTCCCTACTTACTGAGAGGCGGCGGATTTCCAATCCATCTGTTCCTCCGAGGGCTTCTGGAGTATTATGGCCTCCAACTGCGCAATTTCACTCCTGCCTCCATCCTGCACATCGCGGGTTACGTTGCTCTCTGTGAGCTATTTCTGGGTTGCGAGGCCCATTTCGAATTATGGAGGAAACTATTCTGCCTCATCCCTCGTAATCAAGAGGGATCAATATTTCAAGTGGGCGTCATCGAGGTATGGCGCATTGCCGGGACCGAAAACCTGTCCGGCATGCCGAAGAAGGCATCCGAAGAGTGGCCTTCTGAATGGTTCTATATTGAGGACGTCTCTCTTCCCGACCCAGTCCGAATGGGTCTTCCCGGAATTTTAAGTGCTCCATTGAAGAAACGCCACATGTGGTGCCCTCGGAGCCTCAGGGAGGAAGATAGCGCGGAAGTCTGTCAGTTGATGAGCAAGATAAAGACGCTCACCCAGTCCGGATTGTCAATAGTGGAGGTTATGGCGACATCCATAGTGCGAGGGGTCTAGCCACTCCAATACAGAGGGCATCCCATGTGGCACTATAATGGAGAAGATGACGCCACCCGCTGCGGTCGGAAGGGTCTAGATACCCCTGCCGCTTTGGCCAAAATACTGGCCGGACTATACAAAGGGGAGAAAGAGGAGTTCATCTCCATTAAGCACCGAGACGGATTTTCCATGTACAATCCTCCCAGGTGGGTGAGTTACAATCCCTCTACTCTACTCAGTTTACTCCCTGAGTCACTTTCCATGAACATTAATCCGCGCATCTATAACAGGAATGGCGGAAGATCACCAAGGGGCTCCACAGCCCCACACCACAGCCAAAGGATCACAACCAGGACCTTGACCCCAGATTTAAAAACGATCCGGATATATTCGTGGAGCTCGAGGATGGAGTGTTTAACCAGGCGGGCCATGACGGCACGGAAGTGGCCATCACCGCCGACTATCCCGGTCGTCTCCCTGCCTCACATGTAAGTAATCAGGAGACATCTCGTCCGAAAGAGATTCCTCATTCCGCCTTACCCACCGCACTATCTCGTGCTCTAAAGGGGAGGCACTCGGCGTGCCATGCTGCACCGGAGGTGACTCACAAGAGAGCGGCGCCTACACCGGGCGGGCCTTCGAAGATGAAGGCAAAGGAAAACACGGTCGAGCCTTCATCAAATTGGTATGGTTTTTTAAATGCGCTCCTTGGCTGTCACATCAAAGTGTGACACTGTCCGTTGTGTCTCATCAGGAAAAGTGTTCGCTGGACTATGTCCGGGGATCCTCTTAGTCATGCCTCTACCAGCCAAATTCCAGACCCAAGGACCAAGGCTGATGCAGGAGTAACACCGGATTGTCCTTCTATAGAGGATTCGGATGATGTATCTGTCACAAACTCTGAAGTGGAAAGCGCCATGAATCATCGGCGCCGGCGGGCCGCTCTTCGCGACGCCGGTTTTTCAGAAGAGGCATTCAATGCCTTCAACTCGGGTGATGCATACATCTGAGCTGCTCGAGATGGGCTTACCAGAGCCACTGACCAATATTTGAAAGATATGCGGGTAAGTACACATTTGTACAATTCTGATAATTATATACCAGTAGCCCCCGAGACTTGAAACAGTTGATGCAACTGCTTTGAGGATCCTTGTATATCCAGGTGCTCACGGAGAAGAACAACCTGTTGTCTCAGGTGCTGGAAAAGTGTCAGACCCAACTAGCTGCTGCTACCGCCGAACTGGAGAAATCCAAGAAGGCAGTGTCTGATAATGATACCCTCTATCGAGAAAACATAATCATATACCGGGATTATGAATATAGGTGCATATCTTATGGTAGAGTCGTTGGATCATCCGGGAGAGGCACCGGAAGTCGCACAAGCGGGTGGTCCCGAAGCCAAAAGGCAACTGGTCGCGGGCGAATGTATACTGACACGGCCAGGGAGGAGAAAAACAAACTCCAGGATTCCAAAACCCAGCTGGGTGTAGAACTAAAAGGTGTTCGGGCCCAGCTGGCTGACTCCATGAAGGAAAATAAGAGGCTGCGAGGCGGCATATTTAGTATGTGTTCAAACTTACCTTCGCGTAGTTCCGCAAGGAAAGGAACAGACAGAGTTATGTCTGTAGGTATGCTGACCGGCCATCCCGAAGAGGAGATGTCCAGATCTTTGGGCGATCTGCTACAAGAGATGTCGCAAATGCACGAGAGAGCTCGACAGGCGATGCAAAGTATTGCCAAGGCCTTATGGTTGTCCGGCTCTCCTCCAGGAAGTATGGAGGAGCTTGTACAACTATTCAAGGGAGCGCAACGGTGCTTCTAATTATGGAAGAGATCGGCCTGCCGGGAAGGTGCGCGAGAGGCCTGGGCCATGGTGAAAACACGGTATACCAAGCTCGACCGGATCACATGGCCCGGGTCGGACCTTTAGGGTTAGATGGAAAAGAAATTCCCGTTAGTTTGGTATAAGACCAGGTACAAGTAGCCGCCAAGTATACCCAACATGATTGTAAGCAAGATAGCCTGTCAGATGGCATAGAGGAAGAAGTTTTTGAGTCCAAGTGACTATGTACATCAATTGACAAATTTGTCATTGTAAAATGATTTTCATGGTGGACCTTTTCGCTTCGACCTCTGGACCCGAAGGTGCAGAGTGTTTTCGAATACCCGCTTCGTAATATAGACCGGGGTATGCGTGGAAACCGGGTGTAGGGGTCATAGTTGCTTGAACAGACAAGTATCCGGCTAGCTATGTTATATTACATTTTGATCATAAGAAACATATTCCAGAGAGAATAGTTCCATTAAGGGTTCCTTTCCCTGGGTCAGCATGCGTTAGCGTGCATGTCCGAACTGCGATTGAAAAAATCACAGCATACGTAACATCTGGGGGTTCATAGTGTAACGAGTAAAAAACATCTTTAGTCTTCCGACCGAATATTCCCTTAAGAACGCTAGCTTTCGGCTTCACCCAGTCTGAGGTACACATCCGGATGACTCGGCAGTAACAATCACAGAGGTGCTCCCTTTATGCCCTAGCCGAACTAACGGGAACGTAGGGCATAAGCACAGGAGCCATGCAACCCAGCTTGGCCAAAACTTAAGTCATATCGATGCATATAATGCCGAAGAAAAGGTACATACGCGGAAAGGACACATATGTGGTGAGCTTGATGCTCGGAAAATAATAATAATAAGCTTCTGTACAAGAAGCCCCCAGGTATAATTGACGTACATATTTGAGAATGTGTGCATTGTAGGTGTATGTTTTAGCCGCACGAGAGCTTTAAGGCTAAAAAAGAAAAGGTGAAAAGAGAGGAAAATAAATAATGGAAACAAAAGGGAGAAAGGAGACGAACGAAGAGTCCGGCGCTAGGCATAGAATCTTCAGAGTCTGGCCGCGTTCCATGGGTTCGGCTCTAGGCGATTGTCTGATGCATCACGCAGGCGGTACGCTCCTCCGGTGAGGACTTCGTCAATGATGAAGGGACCCTCCCACTTGGGCTTGAGTTTGTCCTTTTTCTTCTCCGGCAAGCGTAGAATGAGTTCGCCCACATGATAAGTCTTGGCCCGTACTTCTCTGCTTTGATATATGCGGGCCTGTTGTTGATAAAATGTGGAACGAGCTTTTGCGACGTCGCGCTCCTCCTCCAGGGCATCTAAGCTGTCCTGCCAATCAAGCTCGGCCTCTCTCTCTTCATACATGTGCACTCGAGGTGAGCCATGAATAATGTTGCACGGTAACACAACCTCTGTGTCGTACACCATGAAGAAAGGTGTATATCCGATACAGCTATTGGGCGGGGTCCGCAGCCCCCAGAGTACGGAGTCGAGCTCCTTGACCCAGTGCTTGTCTTATTCTTTCAAATACTGCACTAGTCTGGGTTTAATGCTGCTCATAATAAGACCATTGGCTCGTTCGACTTGACCGTTTGTTTGTGGGTGATAGATGGAGGCGTGATCGAGCCTAATGCCCAGATTAGCACACCAGGTTTCCACCTCATCGGCTGTGAAATTGGAGCCATTATCGGTGATGATGCTGTGTGGAACACCATAACGGTGCACAACACCGTATATGAAGTCTATCACTGGTCCGGCTTCGGCCGTTTTAACTGGTTTGGCCTCTATCCACTTAGTGAATTTATCCACCATGACCAACAGATATTTTTTCTTATGGCTTCCTCCTTTAAGGTGTCCGACCATATCAATCCCCCAGACTGCAAAAGGCCAAGTGATGGGGATTGTTTGTAGAGCGGTGGGTGGCATATGGCTTTGGTTGGTGAAAAGCTGGCATCCGACGCAATGTTGGACAAGGTCCTGTGCGTCTGCTCGGGCCGTCAGCCAATAGAAACCTGTACGGAAGGCCTTGCTTACAAGGGCCCGAGCCACAGTGTGGTGACCACCGAGACCGGCATGAATTTCAGCCAAGAGCTGCCGCCCTTCTTCCTCGGAGATACATCTTTGAAGTACTCTGGTAGCGCTTTTCTTGTAGAGTTCTCCCTCGTGAACCTTGTAGGCTTTAGAGCGCCGCACAATGCACGTGCCTCATTCCGATCCTCAGGGAGTTCTCGCCTATTAAGGTAGGCCAAGAAGGGTTCGGTCCACGGGACAATGACTGCCATGATGAGATGGGTCGACGGTCTAATTTTGGTGGCTGAGCCCCCGATGATATCGGTGTGTTCGGTATGTGGGGTTATAGTCGGATCCGGATTGGTGTTGCCGCTCTCCCCTGGCACACCACGGATGGCTTGAAAAGCCTTTCCAAAAAGATGTTAGGTGGGACGGGGTCGTGCTTGGTGCCGATGCGATCAAGGACATTCGTCGCTTGATTACTTTCTCGAGCCACATGGTGAAACTCGAGCCCCTCGAACCGAGCCGACATTTTGAGAATGGCGTTACGGTAAGCAGCCATCTTCGGATATTTGGCATCGAAATCTCCATTTATTTGAGATATTGCGAGGTTTGAATCCCTGCGCACTTCCAGGCGTTGTATGCCCATGGAGACGACCATCCGAAGACCATGCGATAAGGCCTTGTATTCGGCTGCATTGTTGGAGTCCGTGTATAATATTTGGAGTATGTACTGAATTGTATCTCCCATAGGGGATGTTAGGACAACGCCTGCTCCTAAGCCCGCCAGCATTTTGGAGCCATCGAAGTGCATGACCCAGTTGGAATATATGTCGTACTCTTTAGGGAGTTTGGCCTCTGTCCATTCGGCGACGAAGTCGGCCAGTACTTGGGATTTAATGGCCCAGCGCGATCTGTATGTTATGTCAAATGGGAGGAGCTCAATGGCCCACTTGGCAATCCGGCCCATGGCATCGCGGTTGTTTATTATGTCATTGAGTGGTACCTTAGAGGCCACCATTATTGAGCACTCTTGAAAGTAGTGTCATAGCTTCCGTGATGCCATGAAGACCGCGCATGCTATTTTTTGGTAATGAGGGTACCGGGATTTGCATGGTGTGAGGACAGTGGATACATAGTATACCGGCTTCTGAAGCGGGAATTTCGTTCATCCTCCTCTCGTTCGACGACGAGCACCGCACTTATGACTTGTGGTGTGGCCGATATGTATAATAACATGGGTTCGCCGACGTTTGGTGCGGCCAGGATTGGGTTGCTTGCTAGAAGAGCCTTTATTTCTTCTAGTCCGGCCGTTGCCGCGTCCGTCCACTTGAACTGATCGGTGTGTCAGAGAAGGAATAGAGTGGCAACGCCTTTTCTCCTAGTCTGGAGATAAAGCGGCTTAAAGCTGCCACACATTCGGATAGCTTTTGGACTTGTTTAAGGTCTGTTGGCATAGCCAACTGTGACAAAGCTCGGATTTTAGCTAGGTTCGCCTCAATTCCCCTATTGAAAACGATGAAGCCCAGCAGTTTTCCAGCGGGAACGCCGAAAACACACTTTTTCGGATTGAGCTTGGTGTCATATGTACGGAGGCTGTGGAATGTGAGACGCAGATCATTTATTAATGACTCAGGGTGCCTAGTTTTGATGACTACGTCATCCACATATGCTTTAACTGTCTTGCCGATTTGTTTCTCTAGGCATGTTTGAATCATGCGTTGGGAGCTGGCACCGGCATTTTTGAGCCCGAAGGGCATAGTGTTGAAGCAGAAAGGCCCGTATGGGGTAATAAATGTCGTTGCGGCTTGATCAGACTCCATCTTGATTTGATGGTGTCCGGAGTATATGTCGAGGAAACACAATGAGTCGTGTCCTGCGGTAGCATCGATAATCTGATCGATGCGGGGGAGGGGGAAGGGATCCTTAGGGTAGGCCTTGTTGAGGTCTTTGAAATCGACACATAGGCGCCAGGATTTATCCTTCTTTGGTACCATCACATGGTTGTCTAGCCAGTCCGAGTGTTTTATTTCTCTGATGAATCCGGCCTTGAGTAACTTGGCTAGCTCCTCCCCCATAGCTTGTTGTTTGGGTTCTGAAAAGCGCCACGGTGTTTGCTTGACCGGCTTATATCCCTTCAATATATTGAGGCTTTGTTCGCCCAGCCTGCATGGGATCCCTGGCATATCAGAAGGGTGCTAGGCGAATATGTCCCAGTTTTCGCGTAGGAACCCTCGTAGTGCGGCGTCAACCGTTGGGTCCAGTTGTGCCCCGATGGATGTTGTCTTCTTGGGGTCCGTCGGGTGGACTTGGAATTTGACTATTTCGTCTACTGGTTTAAAGGAGGTGGATTTGGGTCGCTTGTCCAGGATCATGTCGTCCCTATCCACCGTGAAGTGCAATGTGGTTAACTCTTCGGCCGCGAGGGCTTCAGACAATGCCTCGAGGGCCAGGGTTGCGGTTTAGTTTTCGGCGCGGAGTGCTATGTCCGGATCACTGGCAAGAGTGATAATACCATTGGGCCCGGGCATCTTGAGCTTCATGTACCTGTAATGGGGTATAGCTTGGAAGCATGCAAATGCATCTCGCCCTAATAAGGCGTGATATCCACTGTTGAAAGGGGCCACTTGAAAGGTTATCTCTTCAGAGCGGTAATTTTTTAGTGTGCCGAATACCACATCGAGTGTGATTTTTCCTGCGCGTCGCGCCTCCCGCCTGGGAGTGATTCCTCGGAAGGTCGTGCTACTTTGCTCAATGCGGCTCCTGTCTATTTCCATTTTGTTGAGAGTTTCCTCGTAAATGAGGTTTAGTCCACTGCCGCCGTCCATGAGCACTTTGGTAAGTCGAAAGCCGTCCACAATCGACTGAGGACCAATGCGGCTGGTGCCCAGACTGTCTTGAATTTTGGTTTGTAACTGGCATTGAAAGTTATGGCCGTGTCATTCCAGGGGTTTATTGCTGCGACTTGGCAGATTTCAGTGAGGCCGCGGAGTGCCCTTTTGTGCCTATTGTTTGAGGCAAAAGTCTCGAAGACTATCAATACTCTAAGGTTGTCGTCTTCCGTGGGGTGTTGCTCAGCGGTATTTTTGGTGAGGAGATCCTCGCCGCTCTTGGCCACTTGTCGGAGTACATGTTGTAAGGCTCTGGGCTGGTACGGTCTGGTGTTGTGTGTATTTTGCATGGCCTACCGAGCCATCCCTCCAGAACGGTTCCGCGCCCCGTAATGGGCTTCGATATCTTTACTATTGGATCGGGCGACCGACGAGGGTGCATCCTTTTTGTCCGGATGAGGGGTTGAGTGGAAACCAGTGGCTCCCAAGAAGCTGCCAAGTCAGCGAAGTGTAATACGTGACGGCGGTTGATGGCATTGAGGATTCCCATGTCCGTGCAATTGTTGCAGAATAATGAGATCGCGTATTCGTCACGGCAGTCTTTGATCTTGTCTTTGACAAGGAGGAATCTGGCCCAAAAGTGATGGACCGTTTCTTGAGACTGCTGTCTGATGTGCCTAAGATCGCGTGTATCTGGGTGGGTGGGTGGATTTGAGTCCAAACCCGGACCTGACTTGGGATCCGGAGTTTGAAAAACTTCCGAGCTTAACAGTTCGGGCTCTGGGATATCGACCGATTTTTCAGGTCCACAGTCCGACTCTAGGTTCGGAGTATGGGGCACGTCTTCCCGCGGACGGGTATCCAATTCTGTGAGCTCGGTGATCCGAACATAGTTCGTCCTAAATATAGAGGAAGAGTTGTTGTATTGCTCCTCCACTGCCGCTATCTGATGGTTGATCAGCGGAGATTCAATTTCTCTTTGATTGGGTTTAAGCCCAATCCGATCATAGTCTGTGGCAAGCCCCAAGGCGGCGATGTGATCCAGGAGTTCGTTTAAAGAAGACAACTCCGTCAGATCCATCTATTTGGAGTATTCGGAGTTGACACGGAGGTGATTTTCGATGACCCGAGAAGTCATCGCCGGCCCAACGGCCGAACGGGCGGTCATGGTGAAGCCGCCCAGCCGGAGGGTTTGGCTTAAGGCCAGGGCTCCTCCGGAGGTGATATTGTCCTTGATAACAAGGCGAGCCATCAATCCTATCTTCGATGTCACAGCGGAACTCTCAATGAAAGCACCAATGTCGGTGTCAAAACCGGCAGATCTCGGGTAGGGGGTCCCGAACAATGCGTCTAAGGCTAATGGTAACCGGAGGCGGGGGACACGATGTTTACCCAGGTTCGGGCCCTCTCTATGGAGGTAATTCCCTACTTCCTGCTTGATTGATCTTGATGAATATGAGTATTACAAGAGTTGATCTACCACGAGATCGTGATGGCTAAAACCCTAGAAGTCTAGCCTATATGATTATGGTTGCCTCTACGGACTATACCCTCCGGTTTATATAGACACCGGAGGGGACTAGGGTTATAGAAAGCCGGTTACAGAGAAAGGAATCTACATATCCGAATCACCAAGCTTGCCATCCACATAAAGGAGAATCCCATTCGGACACGGGAAGAAGTCTTCTATCTTGTATCTTCATAGCCCAATAGTCCAGCCCATGTCAATAGACCGGACGTCCGAGGACCCCTTAATCCAGGACTCCCACAACGGGCTCTATAGCGTAGACATCCCTTAGTGTGCGCTTGCGCTCCCTTTTGGGGATGTGAGTGACATAGATCATGTTCACTGTTTTCACCTCGGGGGGAAACTGCTTCTGACCCCCGGTGTTCGGCTGATGGGGCTCATCATCGCCTTTTCTTGGAGGTCCCTTTCCCTTGTGTTCAGTGTTTATCTTACCGGCCTGTTTGAAAACCCAACAATTCTTGTTGGTGTGGTTAGCAGGCTGATCGGGTGTGCCATGAATCTGAAAGGGCCTCTTAAGGATTTTATCCAAGCTGGATGGACCGTCCCTGTTGCCTTTGAAAGGTTTCTTCCGCTGACCGGATTTAGAACCGCTGAATTGGGCATTGACTGCCGTATTGTCTGCGTCATCATTGTTGTTCTGACGTTTGTTTTTATTGCAGCGAGGTTTACCATTGCCATCCCTGGCCTCAGAAGTGCCGGGGTTGCCTGAGCTGTTGCTTCTACGAGCCAACCTGCTATCCTCACCCGCACAGAAGCGGGTCATAAGTGCAGTTAAGGCTGCCATGGTCTTCGGATTTTCCTGCCCGAGGTGCCGGGCGAGCCATTCATCCCGGACGCTGTGTTACAAGGCTGCTAAGGCTTCGGCATCCGGACAATCCACGATCTGGTTCTTTTTAATTAGGAACCGATTCCAAAGCTTGCGAGCCGATTCGCCTGGTTGCTGGATTATGTGACTCAAGTCAACAGCATCCGGTGGCCGGACATAAGTGCCCTAAAAGTTGGCCCGAAAAGCATCTTCCAAATCTTCCCAGGTTCCAATGGAGTTTTCTGGGAGGCTATTCAGCCAGTGCTGTGCTGGTCCTTTCAGCTTTAGAGGAAGATACTTAATGGCATGGAGGTCATCTCCATGAGCTATGTGAATGTGGAGAAGGAAATCTTCAATCCAGACGGCCAAATCCGTCGTTCCATCATACTGTTCAATGTTTACGGGTTTAAACCCTTCCAAAAATTGGTGCTACATTACCTCATCGATGAAGCATAAGGGGTGTGCGGCCCCTTTGTATCGCGCAATATCGCGGTGGAGGTCGGATGACATCTGAGTTCGGTTCTGACCCCAAGTATAGTAATGGTCGTCACGCCGGGCTTCATAACCGTTATCTCGCGCCGGGGCACGGCCTCTTGATCTGTAGATTGATCTAGTCTGACCAGCTTTATTGGCTAGGTCATGTTGCAAGTCTTATGTGTATCCCGCAGCTGCTGTCTCCCTGCCTCTTCGGCGAGGGGGTGCGGGCTGGTGTTTGGCTTGATATGCCGCTTTATCCCGTCAACGTGGTGGTCGGTCTGGTTGATCTGCCTGATTGTATTTCGATGGTATTGGCTCAAGGGCTTTATCGTCGAATTGTGGTAGCATCTTGCGCTTGGGGTAACTTTTTGTAGGTCGCTCGTGGCCATACTCCTCGGTGGCTAGGACCTTGGTCCACCTTTCATTGAGCGTATCCTGTTCAGCTTTGAGCTGCTGTAGTTTCTTTTTCAGGCTCCGCATTGTGGCGATGAGCTATCGCTTGAAGCGTTCTTGTTCGAGGGGTTCCTCTGGGATGATAAAGTCTTCGTCACCGAGGCTAATGTCCTTTTCTGAATCTGGCTTATAGTTGTTGTCTTCCAAATCTTCGTGATCGGCGTGTTCAGGACTATATTGACCCTCTTCCCCTTTTTCATGTTTGGATGTGGGCACGGCGGGGTATTCGGGATCTTCGACAGCATCCAGAGTCTCATTGTCTCCGGTGACGGTATTACTATCCTTCGCCCGATGCGATCGTGAGCGGTGCTGCTGACGTCGGCGCTTTGGTGGTTTATGATGGGTTTGTCCTCATCGGGGTTCTGATTATCCTCGTCGTCCTTTTTATTAGGAGTGTCCACCACATATGCATCATAAATTGAAGTGGCCGTCCAACGCCCTGTGATGCGTGGGACTAGGCTCGGTTCAGCGTCGGCATCGTGTCCATACCGTCATTGTCTTCGGATGCGTAGTCTAGCATGTTGGTTAAATCCTCGACAGTGGCTATTAAGTGGGTGGTGGGTGGGGTATAAAATTCCCCGCTCTTAGCCCCAAGCCCGAGCTGGGTACAGTTCGGAGGCAAATCCTTCGTGATGGCGAGAGACTGCATTAATCTCAATGCTTCATCTAGGAGCGAAAGCTGGACAGGAAACTGTGGATCTGCAGGGCTGAGTTTGGCATGGGACACATGATCGGACCCAATGAGCGCAGACCCTTATAGTTCGGAGTGATCGTCCCGAGGCAAGTCCAAGATTGCATCTGGGTCTTCGGTCGGGAGCTCCATGAGGGGAAAGAGTCCGGCGGGGCTAACGCTCTCGTCTTTGAATGATACGACCCGCTCCGGATCTAAGGCGGGGGCAGGTATGAGTGTTGACCCCTGAACGGGATCTAATAGGGGATCCGAAAAGCCTTCTTGATGGGGGCACAGAGCAGCAGCCGAGGCCGCGAACCCCTCGAAGATTAGATCTCCTCGGATGTCAGCGACGTAGTTCAGGTTTCCAAACCTAGTCTGGTGGCCGGGGGCGTAACTTTCGACCTGCTCGAGGCGGCCGATCGAGTTGGCATGAAGCACGAATCCACCAAACACAAAGACCTGTCCAGGGAGAATGGTTTCCCTGGACGCAGCATCATTGTTGATGAAGAGACGAGCCATCAATCCTTCTGTCGATGATACAACGGAGCTCTCAATGAAAGCACCAATGTCGGTGTCAAAATCGACAGATCTCGGCTAGGGGGGCCCAAGCTATATGTTTGAGGATCGATGGTAACTATGATCAAAAGGACACAGTGTTTTGTTGGGGAACATAGTAATTTCAAAAAAAATCCTACGCACACGCAAGATCATGGTGATGGCATAGCAACGAGAGGGGAGAGTATTGTCCACGTACCCTCGTAGACCATAAGCGGAAGCGTTATGACAAGGCGGTTGATGTAGTTGTATGTCTTCACAATCCGACCGATCCAAGCACCGAACGTACGGCACCTCCGAGTTCAGCACACGTTCAGCTCGATGACGATCCCCGGCTCCGATCCAGCAAAGCGTCGGGGATGAGTTCCGCCAAGACCTGGGCGTGGTGGCGATGATGATGTTCTACGGCGCGGGCTTCGCCTAAACTCATGACGATGTGACCGAGGTGGAATATGGTGGAGGGGCACCGCTGCGGCTAAGGCGACCCGTAGATCAACTTGTGTGTCCTAGGGAGCCCCCTGCCCCCGTATATAAAGGAGCAAGGGGGGGTGTGGCCGGCCCTAGGAGGAGGCGCGCCGGAGGAGTCCTACTCCCACCGGGAGTAGGACTCCCCCCTTTCCTAGTTGGATTAGGACTTGGGGGGAGGGAAAGAGGAAAGGGGGGCACCGCCCCTCCTTCCTTGTCCTATTTGGACTAGGGGGGAGGGGGCGCGCGGCCTGCCCTAGCCGGCCCTCCTCTTCTCCCTCGTGGCCCACTAAGGCCCATTAAACCCCGGGAGGGTTCCGGTAACCCCCCGGTGTTCTGGTAAAATCCTGATTTCACCCGAAAGTATTCCGATGTCCAAACATAGGCTTCCAGTATATCAATCTTTATGTCTCGACCATTTTGAGACTTCTCGTCATGTCCGTGATCACATCCGGGACTCCGAACAAACTTCGGTACATCAAAACTTATAACTCATAATAAAATTGTCATCGTAACGTTAAGCGTGCGGACCCTACGGGTTCGAGAACTATGTAGACATGACCTAGAACTATTCTCGGTCAATAACCAATAGCGGAACCTGGATGCCCATATTGGTTCCTACATATTCTACAAAGATCTTTATCGGTCAAACCGCATAACAACATCGTTGTTCCTTTGTCATCGGTATGTTACTTGCGAGATTCGATCGTTGGTATCCAATACCTAGTTCAATCTCGTTACCGCAAGTCTCTTTACTCGTTACGTAATGCATCATTTCGTAACTAACTCATTAGCTACATTGCTTGCAAGGCTTATAGTGATGTGCATTACCGAGAGGGCCAGAGATACCTCTCCGACAATCGGAGTGACAAAACCTAATCTCGAAATCGCCAACTCAACATGTACCTTTGGAGACACCTGTAGTACTCCTTTATAATCACCCGATTACGTTGTGACATTTGGTAGCACCCAAAGTGTTCCTCCGATAAACAGGAGTTGCATAATCTCATAGTTACAGAACATGTATAAGTCATGAAGAAAGCAATAGCAATATACTAAACGATCAAGTGCTAGGCTAACGGAATGGGTCATGTCAATCACATCATTCTCCTAATGATGTGATCCCATTAATCAAATGACAACACATGTCTATGGTTAGGAAACTTAACCATCTTTGATTAATAAGCTAGTCAAGTAGAGTTGTAATAGTGACGTTGTGTTTGTCTATGTATTCACGCATGTATTATGTTTCCGGTTAATACAATTCTAGCATGAATAATAAACATTTATCATGATATGAGGAAATAAATAATAACTTTATTATTTCCTCTAGGGCATATTTCCTTCAGTCTCCCACTTGCACTAGAGTCAATAATCTGGATTACGTAGTAATGATTCTAACACCCATGGAGTCTTGGTGCTGATCATGTTTTGCTCGTGAGAGAGGCTTAGTCAGCGGTCTCGCAACATTCAGATCCGTATGTATCTTGCAAATTTCTATGTCTCCCACTTGGACTTGGTCTCGGATGGAATTAGGCGTCTCTTGATGTGCTTGGTCCTCTTGTGAAATCTGGATTCCTTTGCCAAGGCAATTGCACGATATTGTCACGAAGATCTTCATTGGTCCCGATGCACTAGGTATGACACCTAGATCGGAAATGAACTCCTTCATCCAGACTCCTTCATTTCTGCTTCGAAGCAGCTATGTACTCCGCTTCACATGTAGATCCCGCCACGGCGCTTTGTTTAGAACTGCACCAACTTACAGCTCCACCGTTCAATAAAAATCGATCCGGTTTGCGATTTAGAATCGTCCGGATCGGTGTCAAAGCTTGCATCAACGTAACCACATACGACTAGCTCTTTGTCACCTCCATATCGAGAAACATATCCTTAGTCCTTTTCGGGTATTTCGGGATGTTCTTGACCGCTGTCCGATGAACCACTCTGGATTACTTTGGTACCTTCTGCCAAGCTTATTGCTAAGCATCGTCGGTCGGTACACACATTGCATACATGATAGAGCCTATGGCTGAAGCATAGGGAACATTTTTCATTTTCTCTCTATCTTCTGCTGTGGTCGGGCATTGAGTTTGACTCAACTTCACACCTTGTAGCACAGGCAAGAACCCTTTCTTTGCCTGATCCATTTTGAACTTTTTCAAAATTTTATCAAGGTATGTGTTTTGTGAAAGTCCTATTAAGCGTCTTGATCTATCTCTATAAAATCTTGATGCCCAATATGTAAGCAGCTTCACCAAGGTCTTTCATTGAAAAACTTTTATTCAAGTATCCCTTTATGCTATCCAGAAATTCTATATCATTTCCAATTAATAATATGTCATCTACATATAATATCGAAAATGCTCTGAGCTCCCACTCACTTTCTTGTAAATCTGAGGCTTCTCCAAAAGTCTCATATAAAACCATATCTTTGATCACACTATCAAAGTGTTTATTCCAACTCGAGATGCTTGCACCAGTCCATAAATGGATTGCTTTGGAGCTTGCACACTTTGTTAGCACCTTTTGGATCAACAAAACCTTCGGCTGCATCATATACAACTCTTCTTCCGAAATCCATTCAAGAATGCAGTTTTGACATCCATTTGCCAAATTTCATAATCATAAAATGCAGCAATAGCTAACATGATTCGAGACAGACTTAAGCATCGCTTCTGGTGAGAAGTCTCATCGTAGTCAACCCCTTGAACTTGTCGAAAACCTTTCGCAACAAGTCGAGCTTTATAGACAGATCATTACCATCAGCGTCGGTCTTCTTCTTAAAGATCCATTTATTCTCAATGGCTTGCCGATCATCGGCAAGTCAACCAAAGTCCATACTTTGTTCTCATACATGGATCCCATCTCGATTTCATGGCCTCTAGCCATTTTGCGGAATCTGGGCTCATCATCGCTTCCTCATAGTTCATAGGTTCATCATGGTCAAGTAACATGACTTCCGAATAGGATTACCATACCACTCAGTGCGGATCTTACTCGGTAGACCTCGAGGTTCGATAGAAACTTGATCTGAAGTTTCATGATCAATATCATTAGCTTCCTCACTAATTGGTGTAGTTGTCACGGAACCGGTTCTTGTGATGAACTACTTTCAATAAGGGAGCAGTCTGATTACCTCATCAAGTTCTACTTCCTCCCACTCACTTCTTTCGAGAGAAACTCCTTCTCTAGAAAGGATCCGATTTAGCAACAAAAATCTTGCCCTCGGATCTGTGATAGAAGGTGTACCCAATAGTCTCTTTTGGGTATCCTATGAAGACACATTTCTCCGATTTAGGTTCGAGCTTATCGGTTGAAGTTTCTTCACATAAGCATCGCAGCCCCAAACTTTAAGAAATGACAACTTTGGTTTCTTGCCAAACCACAGTTCATAAGGCGTCGTCTCAGCGGTTTTGATGGTGCCCTATTCAGCGTGAATGCGGTCGTCTCTAAACCATAACCCCGAGCGATAGCGGCAAATCAGTAAGAGACATCATAGATCGCACCATATCTAGTAAAATCACGATTCGACGTTCGGACACACCATTTCGTTGTGGTGTTCGGTGGTGTGAGTTGCTAAACTATTCCACATTGTTTCAAATGTAAACCAAACTCGTAACTCAAATATTCTCCTCCACGATCAGATCGTAGAAACTTTATTTTCTTGTTACGATGATTTTCCACTTCACTCTGAAATTCTTTGAACTTTTCAAATGTTTCAGACTTGTGTTTCATTAAGTAGATATACCCATATCTGCTCAAATCATCTGTGAAGGTGAGAAAATAACGATACCCGCCGCGAGCCTCAACATTCATTGGACCACAAACATCAGTATGTATGACTTCCAATAAATCAGTTGCTCGCTCCATAGTTCCGGAGAACGGCATTTTAGTCATCTTGCCCATGAGGCACGGTTCGCAAGTACCGAGTGATTCATAATCAAGTGATTCCAAAAGCCCATCAGTATGGAGTTTCTTCATGCGCTTTACACCGATATGACCTAAACGGCAGTGCCACAAATAAGTTGCACTATCATTATCAACTCTAGATCTTTTGGTTTCAACACTATGAATATGTGTATCACTACTATCGAGATTCAATAAAAATAGACCACTCTTCAAGGGTGCATGACCATAAAAGATATTACTCATATAAATAGAACAACCATTATTCTCTGATTTAAATGAATAACCGTCTTGCATCAAACAAGATCCAGATATAATGTTCATGCTCAACGCTGGCACCAAATAAGAATTATTTAGGTCTAAAACTAATCCCGATGGTAGATGTAGAGGTAGCGTGCCGACCGCGATCACATCGACTTTGGAACCATTTCCCACGCGCATCGTCACGTCGTCCTTAGCCAATCTTCGCTTAATCCGTAGTCTCTGTTTTGAGTTGCAAACATTAGCAACAGAACTAGTATCAAATACCCAGGTACTACTGCGAGCATTAGTAAGGTACACATCAATAACATGTATATCACATATACCTTTATTCACTTTGCCATCCTTCTTATCCGCCAAATACTTGGGGCAGTTCCGCTTCGATGTCGATCGCTTGCGGTAGAAGCACTCGATTTCAGCCTTAGGTCCAGACTTGGTTTCTTCTCTTGAGCAGCAACTTGTTTGCTGTTCTTCTTGAAGTTCCTTCTTCTTCCCTTTGCCCTTTTCTTGAAACTGGTGGTCTTGTTAACCATCAACACTTGATGCTCCTTCTTGATTTCTACCTCCGCTGCTTTTAGCATTGCGAAGAGCTCGGGAATAGTCTTGTCCATCCCTTGCATATTATAGTTCATCACGAAGCTCTTGTAGCTTGGTGGCGTGATTGAAGAATTACATCAATGACACTATCATCGGGAAGATTAACTCCCGGTTGAATCAAGTGATTATTATACCCAGACATTTTGAGTATGTGTTCACTGACAGAACTATTCTCCTCCATCTTGCAGCTATAGAACTTATTGGAGACTTCATATCTCTCAATCCGGGCATTTGCTTGAAATATTAACTTCAACTCTTGAAACATCTCATATGCTCTATGACGTTCAAAACGTCGTTGAAGACCCGGTTCTAAGCCGTAAAGCATGGCACACTGAACTATCGAGTAGTCATCAGCTTTGCTCTACCAGACGTTCTTAACGTCGTCGGTTACATCGGCAGCGGGCACGGCACCCAGCGGTGCTTCGGGGCGTAATTCTTCATGCAACAATGAGGATAATCCTCGAATTCTGGACCCGATCCGTGTAATTGCTACCATCATCTTTCAACTTTGCTTTCTCAAGGAACGCATTAAAATTCAACGGAACAACAGCACGAGCCATCTATCTACAACAAACATAGACAAGCAAAATACTATCAGGTACTAAGTTCATGATAAATTTAAGTTCAATTAATCATATTACTTAAGAACTCCCACTTAGACAGACATCTCTCTAGTCATCTAAGTGATCACATGATCCAAATCAACTAAACCATGTCCAATCATCACGTGAGATGGAGTAGTTTCAATGGTGAACATCACTATGTTGATCATATCTACTATATGATTCACGTTCGACCTTTCGGTCTCCGTGTTCTGAGGCCATATCTATATATGCTAGGCTCATCAAGTTTAACCCGAGTATTCCACGTGTGCAACTGTTTTGCACCCGTTGTATTTGAACATAGAGCCTATCACACCCGATTATCACGTGGTGTCTCAGCACGAAGAACTTTCGCAACGGTGCATACTCAGGGAGAACACTTCTTGATAATTAGTGAGAGATCATCTTAAAATGCTACCGTCAATCAATGCAAGATAAGATGCATAAAGGATAAACATCACATGCAATCAATATAAGTGATATGATATGGTCATCATCATCTTGTGCTTGTGATCTCCATCTTGAAGCACCGTCGTGATCACCATCGTCACCGGTAGCGACGCCTTGATCTCCATCGTAGCATCGTTGTCGTTCGCCATCTATTGCTTCTCGACTATCGCTACCTCTTAGTGATAAAGTAAAGCAATCACGTATGCGTTGCATTTCATACAATAAAGTAACAACCATATGGCTCCTGCCAGTTGCCGATAACTTCGGTTACAAAACATGATCATCTCATACAATAAAATATAGCATCACGTCTTGACCATATCACATCACAACATGCCCTGCAAAAACAAGTTAGACGTCCTCTACTTTGTTGTTGCAAATTTTACGTGGCTGCTACGGGCTTAGCAAGAACCGTTCTTACATACGCATCAAAACCACAATGATGGTTCATCAAGTTAGTGTTGTTTTAACCTTCACAAGGACCGGGCGTAGCCACACTCGATTCAGCTAAAGTGAGAGAGACAGACACCCGCCAGCCACCTTTAAGCACGAGTGCTCGTAACGGTGAAACCAGTCTCGCGTAAGCGTACGCGTAATGTCGGTCCGGGCCCCTTCATCTCACAATACCGCCGAACCAAAGTATGACATGCCGGTAAGCAGTATGACTTGTATCGCCCACAACTCACTTGTGTTCTACTCGTGCACATGACATCTACGCATAAAACCAGGCTCGGATGCCACTGTTGGGGAACGTAGTAATTTCAAAAAAATTCCTACGCACACGCAAGATCATGGTGATGGCATAGCAGCGAGAGGAGAGTATTGTCCACGTACCCTCGTAGACCGTAAGCGGAAGCGTTATGACAACGCGGTTGATGTAGTCGTACGTCTTCACAATCCGACCGATCCAAGCACCGAACGTACGGCACCTCCGAGTTCTGCACACGTTCAGCTCGATGATGATCCCCGGGCTCCGATCCAGCAAAGCGTCGGGGATGAGTTTCGTCAGCACTACGACGTGGTGACGATGATGATGTTCTACTGGCGCAGGGCTTCACCTAAACTCCGCGATGATATAACCAAGGTGGAATATGGTGGAGGGGGGCACCGCACACGGCTAAGGAACGATCCGTAGATCAACTTGTGTGTCCTAGAGAGCCCCCCTACCCCCCGTATATAAAGGAGCAAGGGGGGTGCGGCCGGCCCTAGGAGGAGGCACGCCGGAGGAGTCCTACTCCCACCGGGAGTAGGACTCCCCCCCTTTCCTAGTTGGATTAGGACTTGGGGGGAGGGAAAGAGGAAAGGGGGGCGCCGCCCCCCCCCCCTTCCTTGTCCTATTCGGACTAGGGGGGAGGGGGCGCGCGGCCTGCCCTGGCCGGCCCTCCTCTTCTCCCTCGTGGCCCAATAAGGCCCATTAACCCCGTGAGGGTTCCAGAACCCCGGTGTTCGGTAAAATCCGATTTCACCCTAACTATTCGATGTCCAAACATAGGCTTCCAATATATCAATCTTTATGTCTCGACCATTTCGAGACTCCTCGTCATGTCCGTGGTCACATCCGGGACTCCGAACAAACTTCGGTACATCGAAACTTATAACTCATAATAAAACTGTCATCGTAACGTTAAGCGTGCGGACCCTACGGGTTCGAGAACTATGTATACATGACCTAGAACTATTCTCGGTCAATAACCAATAGCGGAACCTAGATGCCCATAATTGTTCCTACATATTCTACGAAGATATTTATCGGTCAAACCGCATAACAACATACGTTGTTCCCTTTGTCATCGGTATGTTACTTGCCCGAGATTCGACCGTCGGTATCCAATACCTAGTTCAATCTCGTTACTGGAAAGTCTCTTTACTCGTTACGTAATGCATCATTCCGTAAATAACACATTAGCTACATTGCTTGCAAGGCTTATAGTGATGTGCATTACCGAGAGGGCCCAGAGATACCTCTCCGACAATTGGAGTGACAAAACCTAATCTCAAAATACGCCAACTCAACATGTACCTTTGGAGACACCTGTAGTACTCCTTTATAATCACCCGATTCGTTGTGACGTTTGGTAGCACCAAAGTGTTCCTCCGTAAACGGAGTTGCATAATCTCATAGTTACAGGAAGATGTATAAGTCATGAAGAAAGCAATAGCAATATACTAAACGATCAAGTGCTAGGTTAACAGAATGGGTCATGTCAATCACATCATTCTCCTAATGATGTGATCCCATTAATCAAATGATAACACATGTCTATGGTTAGGAAACATAACCATCTTTGATTAATAAGCTAGTCAAGTAGAGGCATACTAGTGACGTTGTGTTTGTCTATGTATTCACACATGTATTATGTTTTCGGTTAATACAATTCTAGCATGAATAATAAACATTTATCATGATATGAGGAAATAAATAATAACTTTATTATTGCCTCTAGGGCATATTTCCTTCATGTTTACCCAGGTTCGGGCCCTCTTAATGGAGGTAAAACCCTACTCCTGCTTGATTATATTCGAAGGGTATAGGAGTTACAAGAGTTGATCTACCACGAGATTGTATTGACTAACCCTAGCTTGGCTAGCCTAGTGATGTTATGATCCTGCCTTCGATCTAACTCTCCGGTTTATATAGATACCGGGGGGCCTAGGGTTACACAAAGTTGGTTTAACAGAAAGGAAATAGCATATCCGTACACCTAAACTTGTCATCCACGTATACGGGAGTCCCTACCGGGCACGAGAAGTGATCTTCTGCCATGTATCTTGACAGGCCATCAGTCTGGCCCATATACAATAGGCCGGACGCCCAAGGACCCCTTAGTCCAGGACTTCCTCACCCAGGATGAAAAGACCATTTTCTGTCATGATTTTTTGTCATAGAAGTAGGAGCCCACCACATCTATGGTGATACCTGTTTTTGTCACAATTATTGTCATAGAAGTGTCATAAGCATGACAGAAAAAATTCGTTCGGCCCAAAATGTCATGGATGTGCCTTTTTTTGTAGTGCATCTTCCATAATCTACCACAGATCATAGTTGATAGCTTGAATTCTAATTCTCATCCTTTCCTTCCAGCAAAGATAGTCATTTCCATCAAGGATAGGAAATCTCTCAGAGTGCGAGGATCTACCTGTATACGACATACTAAAAACTCCAAGGACGTTAGACCTTTAATAAACACAGACAGGGAGAACTCACTCTGATACCAATTGTTAGGACCGAGAGTATATCGACCAGAGGGCAGTGAATGGGATATTCAAAATTTCTTTCGAAAGTTTTGAACTGATCCCAAACACAACAACGGAAATAAAGTACGATGGAAGAAAACTCAAACAATTGATGTTGGGGGGCATAGTCATCGACCCAGGAAGCAATTATGGCATGGGCATGCAGTAGCACAGGTTTGATCACAATGATAGTAATGCTACACGCAACCACATGAAGTAATAAGAGATAAATCATGACATGCTCAGTGAAATAAAACTATAGTTTGATATCACAGATGAACAGAGGAATATGACAGTGATGAATGAAAGACAAGTGATGAGAAAGCAACATGGCAAACACAATGATATCTGATGCAAAACGACAGAGATGAACAATGTAAATGAAAGATACAACAGATGATAATGATCATGTAAACTATCGACACATAGCACGAAAGTAAACTGCTGAAGGAATTGCAGTAGAGTAGAATGAACCAGTGGTGCTCAAAGGCGACGGAGAGATTTGGTAGACCAGTTCACCCTTCTGCGGAAGGGTTGCGTCTGGTTGTAGGGGTTGTGACTTAACACAGAAGATAAACTCTCTTCACCCTATTCTCCTTCAACAAAGAGCTGATCAGACTCTGGTTCATTTCACTCGTGTTAGATACTTGTCAGCGATCTCCAAACCTTCGGTTGACCTTCGCAAACCACAATCACTCTTGGTTGCTGAAGATCTAGCTCAATGAAGACAATAACTCTTCAACACTCAAGCGGAAACCTATTCGTCTAGAGAGTACGCAACTCTCAAGAGTAACAGGTACAAAAACTCTAAGTCAGAACTACTGTGATGCTAAACCACTGTCTAAGTTTGGGCTCTTGATTTTTCTCTCGGTGGATCTTAAACTCAAATCACTCGGAGAGGGGTTGCTCAAATCAATCTTCTCAGAGATCTCAAGCGGAGTAGCCAACGAACAACGTTGGAGCGGGGTGGCTATTTATAGCCGCAGCCTTCCCTGAAGGGAATGGTCAAATTGGACATCGAAAGCAGCCAATGGTAGAACGACACGAGTCCAACGGTCGAATTTTGAGCACAACGGTAACATTAGCAAGTAATGCTAACTCCTCGGTCAGAGACAAATCTCTTGCAGCGAAGTAGATCACAGTCTCTTGCTGGCAAGTATTTTCTCGGAACACAAAGAGATTTCTCTCGCAACTTTCATAAGTTTTGGCTAAGCATCACAGCGGATCTAAGCTTCGAGAACCTATACCCCTCTCAATAGTACGGAGGTCCCATGACTCAAATGAACAAAAGAAGAAAGACGAAAAGAATACTACGTCTTCAATTTGTCTTCGACTTCCGTCCACTGCAGTCAATTTCTTCCAACGACGATACCGAACCAAATGCTTTGCTTGCATTAAACTTTCGAGGGGTTAATTTCTTCAAAACAATCTTCTCGTATACATTTCTTCAACATATGTGGCTCTTTCTTCTCTGCAACGCAGATATACTTTGGTGAAGTTCCTCGAACTTGGCACCAGAGATAGCATTCTCTTTGGTTCTGTATGGACTATTTCTCCCTGTATGCACTAGCAAGCAAGTCAGTCCATACTTGTTTCTGTCAATAATCTCCAAAACATAGGTAGGCAGATATTGCACCAACAGAACGAAATGCAATGACAACCATGATTAGAGACCATATATTGGGAGCTCAACAACGGACGAAGACCCAAGAAGACAAACACCAATCTGAACATGTGTTTCAAGTAGCCGACTGTGTCTTTCTAAAGCTCCAACCGTACATCCATCAATCTGTGTCTCGACGTACCAATCACAACTTGGGGTTCATGTATTTTGGGCCTTTTCACGTCTTGGAACGGGTCGAAGAGGTTGACTATCGTCTACAACTTCCTGAATCTAGCAAAATTCAGCCTTTGGTCCATGTTTCCTTGCTCAAACCTACAAAACACCCAGACATCATCTCAGCATCTCAGGAAGAGTTAAACTATGCTCAAAAGCTGGTACACTCAACTAAACCGGCTCGGGTGCTGGAATCACGGTTGGTCAAATTCGGAGGGCGCACTCGCAAGCAGTACAAGATCGCATGGAGTGGCTTCCCATATCCATGACAACATGGGAATGGTCTAGCGTGCTCTCTGAAATCCCTACAACTTGAGGTCATGCTGCATTTCATGGAGAGGAGAGTGCTATCGCTCCTATCTTCTACTCGGTCATCCATTGGGCTAGTTGTACTCAAGCCGAGCGTTGTAGCTTATATAGTTCTTAGTTGTGTTTGTGCAGGGCATTCAAGATCATTTGTATCCACTGAACTCTTATGCTCCTCCTCCTGTAGAGCTTCTTCCTCATGCTAACTCTCTCTCTCTCTCTCTCTCTCTCTCTCTCTCTCTCTCTCTCTCTCTCTCTCTCTCTCTCTCTCTCATGTACACTCTTGATTCCATGAGTTCAAAGATCCACATCCTAGCAATTGCGGGCAATGCTACCTATATCTAGAGTGGTCGAGACCGTGCGAGGCGAGGGGAAAATATGGGGAAAGCGAGTCAGTGACACGTATACACCCAAGTAGGGACATGCGAGGAGATCTAAATCGACATGAGAAAACGAATCAGTAGCCTCAATCGCTTCCTAGGAGTTTTACCCCTAGGGAGCTTAGTGATTAGAAGATTTTGTTCGTCCCTTTACATCAATTCACACTTTTCATGAACTCACAAATTTTCCTCCCCGCGAAAAAAACTTTTGGCCTTTAAAAGAGAACTGTTTACTTCTGAGAAGACACGCCTTGAACTCGGGTACATATGAATCCGCTTAAAAAAATGCTTTTTAAGCATGTTTTGAAATGTAAAAAGAAAAGAAAATGAAATTTCACGTGAACATGTTCACAAAATATGTGTGCAGCACAACGTTTTGTGGAAAAATATCTTTTTATTTTGCCTCCGCAGAGAAGACAAATTCCAATGCTTCTAAATAAAGTTCAATGACACTTTTTTTTGCACAGGCCAAATAAAAAGTAGTCTTTTCGCGAAACTTTCTGCGCGCACATAGAACATGAAAATATATGCGTGCAACATTTGTTTCAGAATTTTTTGGCATTTAGAAATGTGTTTTTTGAAGTGGCTTCATATATTCCCGGTTACTTCTACCTTCAAATGAAAACACTAATAACACTGGTATGTGTCAAGTATATATGATAACCCACACCACCGGCTGTGTTCTACCGAAGCCACTGCTGTCCACCGTTCCAAGGCTTGGTCATGAAGGGGGCTGCTTCGGAAGCCACTGCTGTCCACCGATCCAGGCCTTGGTCATGAAGGGGGCTGCTTCGATTGGCGAGAGGTTGCGAGCCCACTTAACCCTACCATCAGTTTTCGCCCCTTGGCCGTAGCATTGGTACTGCCCGTAGAACGCCGTCCTGCATGCAAAGTTGCCAACCCAGGCCAAAGCGCGTCATATATTGGTCTTGTTTTGGCGGGAAAATGGCAGCGGAGCAAGACCAAGTTTACCTCTGGTTGGTGCAGTTGCCCCAGTCCTCCCAGCCTCGAGGGCTCACCGCTGCGGACATGTAGGTGAGAGCGAACACGACGCGGGAGTAATGATCCCATGGACGCCCCAGGATGGAGGTGCCGACCCCGACGCCGGTCAGCTTGCACCGGACGAAGCTGTATCCCGTGTAGTTCGACTCGGACGCCCGCTTCTGCGCCGTGAACGCGCCGCCCGTGAGCGAGGTGGAATGCAGGTGACATTTCTGCACACGAACTATATATTGTTAGCTGATCTTGGGAGCAAAGCAACCTCTCGTACGTACGGAGTAAGTACGTATGATCTATCTATGCGCACGGGTTTGTTGGTGAGAACGGTGAACATGTACTTACTTCAAAGAGAGCCCGGCCGTTCCCGCAGATGAAGTCGGTGCCACCTTCGATGTAGCACCCGCAGTAGTAATGGCGCCCGTTATCGTCGAGGAGCGTGTCTTGGAACGACGAGAAGCTGCACCCGTAGAACGCCGCCCTGTCTCCGGCGACTCTCACCGCGATGGCCGGCTTGCTGGTCCCGAACGTGTTCTAAAACCCCGAGAGAATCAGCAAGAAACTGTCAACACGCGCGCCTCGCTCTTTGTGTGCAAGCACGAACCATGGATGGCAGACTTACCCGGAACGTTAAGCGGCTGGCGACGAAGTCGGAGGCCCGAACGGTCACGGTAGGGGAAGTGTCGGTCGAGAGCCAGGGCTCGTTCCAGGTGATGACGGTCGTGTTGGCGGTCGTGCCGAACAGTGTTATGTTGGGCTTGTCCACGGGGACGACGATCTTCTCCCTGCAACGACAGATTCCAGGCGATCAGGCATGCACCACACCACGTATCAGAATTCAGAATTCAGAAGGTAATGGTCATTTGCGGTTACTTGCCTGTAGACTCCGGGCTTGATCAGGATGACAGTGCGGGCGGAGCTGTTGGCGGGGGCGGCGGCGATCGCCTCGTGGATCTTCCTGTAATCGCCTTTGCCGGATTGGTCGACCGTGAGGAGATTACCCGGACCCGGCATCGCCATGCCACTGGCACCGGCACAGGCCGCGTCGTCGGGGAAAGAGTAGGAAGAGGTGGCAGAGCAAAAGCAGAGCAGAGCCAGCAGTATGGCGACCCTGGCCGCCGAGTTGACGCGATCTAACATCTCCCGATGATTCAACACCAAGGCACGCTGATCGCGTTCGTGCCATTCCGTGCAGGCGGATGGGCTTTATAGTGTATGTGGAGTGGAGGGTGCGTCAGCGGATCGGTGCAAGCTCACTCTCATGTGATCCTTTTTGTGGTCTTTCAGTAACTTTGGAACAAAGAAAACCCCTCCATCACGAGAAATCGGCTCGTGAATGTCTCACAAGTAGACATGCACATACACAATTGTCCTAAATGTGAAGGGTTAAGGGTGTGTATAATGTGGTTGGTGACTTTAGCCTTATCTTCAGAAAAGAAATCACGTAAGATAATTGCTCATTGCTGACCTGGAAGAGAAGAAAAGGGTGTTTGCTTTCTCCTATACATGAACTAGTTTTGCTTAGATGGCACATTGTTTTCCATAACCATCGACACATGTGAAGGACAGCTCCAAGAGCTGAAGAAACCCATACAAGGAAAGCTAACAAACTATCTGACCAGTTTCAGACTGCCCCTAGGGTGTGTATCGTTCATGCACTCCATCTGATCATGGTGTTTTTTTTTCGAAAAGGGGGATTCCCCGGCCTCTGCATCAGAACGATGCATACGGCCTCTCTGATCATGGTGTATGGGAAATCTTTGGATATCTCATGCTTGATCATCTTAGTAATCTTGTTATATGCTGCACTGCACTGTTAGGTTGAACGGAACGGGAGATGGTCGCGCCTTTTATTTGCCAGGTCTGGAATTTAGTTTTCTTCTTCATTTTTTTTTTTTTTGAAACAGAGCTTCTTCATTTTTTTTATGGTCCAACCAATAGAGATCCAACGGCTCACACAGAGAACAGAAACTCTCGGTTACTACACTAGGCTGCTTACAAGTTGATGCCTGACTGCTCGTCGACGACCGGCTGTCACCGTGCTTCCCCTCACAAAATGCTGCTGAGAGGCCACATAATTTACTCTTAATTATTGTTCGTCACCATCAGTGAAGACCCAAAAACATACTGTATTAAGAAATCCATCAAGGGAGGCAAAGATGACAAAGCTTTTTTTTTTCAAACGTTGGCAGGAGAACTGCCAAATTCATTGATCAGAAAAAGGTATTACAAGAACACCTCCGAAGGAGGAAAGCACCGCAAAAGGCAGCGCAAAAAGAAAAGAAAGAAAAGACACTGCCAGCACCACCACAAACCCGAGCTCCGCCAACAATCTAGCACACCATCGGAAACCATCGACGGGATCTCCAAGGTGACGCCTCCAAGGAGAAAAACGATGTTGAGGACACCGTCGTCACCTGATCTGCCACATCTTAGATTTTCATCCGGAGATCTCACGCCTTGAGGTACGAAGAGCAAAACAGGCTCCACAACAGCACCTCCAGGGAGGAAGACGACGTCCGCGGACGCCATTACCATCGGCAACCGAAAAAATTGATGCAGGATTTTCATCCGGAGCCAGGCCTTCCATCCTCAAACTTGGGTTCCAAGGCCACCCAACGCCTCAGGTTAGAACGAAATCGAGCACACACTACCAAACACAGATTGGTCACCGCCGCTGGCAGGAACAAGGCGCACACACACCAACTTGACCGGTCTGCACCGCCGCACGCAGGACCTGGGCGAACCCAGCCAGATCTGGCCGTCCTCTAACCTTCGTGCGCAGAACTGGGCGAGACCCCGCACCGCAGCGCAACGGAAAGGCCGAGGAAAAACAAGAACTTGCCGGCCCGCACCGCCGCGCGCTGGAACTTGGCAGAATCGAGCCAAAGCTGAGTGGCTCGCACAACCGCGCGCAAGAACAGGACTAACTGTACTGGACTGATCTGCCCGAGTCTCCTCTAGCTCCATCCACGTAGGACGGCGCCACAGCTCCAAGGAGCCGAGCGTGTACCATGCTTGGAGGAAGAGCCCACCCATCTTCCGCCGACCCCCCGTGTCACGCCCAATATGCGACCCTATCCAAGAGGAACTCGAAGGTACCACCAAGGATAGACCCGCATATTGAAACGCATTTGCAAGGTGGATATCATTACATCAACATTACATAAATAGATGGGGATACATATAAAAGGCATACAATGCCACACGAATACAACATCATCTTACATAAGAGCAACATCTGACTACGGATGAAACACAAACAGAAACTGAAGCGACATCCACCCTGCTAGCCCAGGCTGCCGACCTGGAACCTATCCCCTGATCGAATAAGAAGCAGAAGAAGAACTCCAAAACAAGCAAACATCGCTCTCGCGTCATGATCATCGCATAACCTGTACCGCAATCGTTGTTGTTGTAGTAATCAGTGAGTCACGAGGACTCAGCAATCCCATTACCATGGGTATCAAGACTAGCAAAGCTTAATGGGAAAGGAAGGGGTAAAGTGGTGCGGTTGCAGCATCGACTAAGCATATATGGTGGCTAACATACGCAAAGAAGAGCGAGAAGAGTGCAAGCGGAACGGTCGTCAACTAGCAATGATCAAGAGGTGATCCTGAACACCTACTTACGTCGAACATAACCCAGAAACCGTGTTCACTTCCCGGACTCCACCGAGAAGAGACCATTGTAGGATCGAAAGTATGTCTAGAGGGGGGGTGATTAGACTACTTGACAATATAAAAATTCTGCCTTTTGACAAAGAACAGTTTTTGACAGATTTACAATTATGATCAAGTCAAGCATCACCCTACACATGCAATTCTAGAGTATAGGCAGCGGAAAGTAAATTGCACATGTAGTAAAGAGAGGTGGAGAAGAGCAAACGCAATTTTGGAGACGCGGTGATTTTTCTCGTGGTTCCGATAGGTGGTGCTATCGTACTTCCTCGTTGATGGAGACTTCAACCCACGGAGGGTAATGGCTGCGAGAGTCCACGGAGGGCTCCACCCACGAAGGGTCCACGAAGAAGCAACCTTGTCTATGCCATCATGGCCTACGCCCACGGAGGGCTAGCCTTACTCGGGGTAGATCTTCACGAAGTAGGCGATCTCCTTGCCCTTACAAACTTCTTGGTTCAACTCCACATCTCGACGGAGGCTTCCAAGCGACACCTAACCAATCTAGGAGGCACCACCCTCCAAAAGGTAATAGATGGTGTTGATGATGATGAACTCCTTGCTCTTGTGCTTCAAATGATAATCTCCCCAACACTCAACTCTCCTCACTGATTTGGCTGTGGTGGAAGAAAGGATTGAGTGGAAAGCAACTTGGGAAGGCTAGAGATCAAGCTTCATATGGTGGGAGTGGAGCAACTTGATCTCAACACAAGGGTAGGTAGTTCTCTTCTCGAAATGTAAGGTAGGAGTGGTGGTTCTTTCGATGGCTCTCTCCACGAATGAAGAGGGGTGGAGGGTATTTATAGCCTCCACACAAAATCCAACCGTTACACACATTTGAGCAATCTCGGTGGGACCGAAGTTGACAACTCGGTGAGACCGAAAGTTCAAATAATGTGAACGTTGGGATTTTCGTGGGACCGAAAATACAATCTCGGTTTGTCCGATTCGTGCAAAGACAAGAGCTTGCCAATCTCGGTGGGACCGACTTCATCATCTCGGTGACACCGATTTGATGATGAAGGTTCTGAAGCTTGGCAACTCAAGTTTCGTGAGACCGAGTTCGAATCGGAAAATCCGAGTTTTCTAGGGTTTGGCTTTGTGGCTGAGGTGGTTCATCTCGGTGTGGTGAGTTTGGAATATCGGTGGGACCGAGATTACTTATGAGTGTATATGGCGGTGAAAGTTTCGATAGTTTAGGAGATGTATCACTAAGCACTTGAGCAACGGATCATCATCATAACCTCATCCCTTTTAATAGTATTGGCTTTCCTATGGACTCAATGTGATCTTGGATCACTAAACCAAAAATGGAGTCTTGAGCTTTTGCCAATGCTTGCCTTAGCATTTTGAGGGTCCACTTCTTGATCCTTGCCATACCCATATCACTTGAACTTTCGAAATGATTCTCAAGTAACTATTAGTTCAATGATATATATATTGTTATTAATTACCAAAACCACCCGGGGATTAGTTGCACTTTCAATCTCCCCCTTTTTGGTAATTGATGACAACATATAGATCAAAGCTTCGACAAAGAATATAATCAATGAATAATATCGTCGCTTTGAGAAGTATGTGATAAGTAAGAGCTCCCCCTAAATTTGTGCATTATTTAAGATTTGCGTTTGAATGCAAATGCACACTCGAATAGGATCATGGGTCACTCTTCCATGTCACATACATCTTGGTGGAGCGCACAAAATGATAAGAATGAATAGCATGCACCCAATCACCAAGACATGAGTAAATGGTCATACAAGATAGGAATAGCATATGATAAGCATTAAGCACACATTAAAGCATAGTACGACCAAGCACTCATTAAAGTAGAATGAAACGTAGTATCAAACACTCTGAATGTCTCGAAAACCATAAGTATCTCAAAGAAACCGCAAATGAACAAAAGAGCAAAAGCGCAAAGACAACAGCACTCCCTCTCTCGAAGTCCTATGATCTATACAATTTCTCCCCCTTTGGCAACAAGTTACCAAAAAGTTCGAAAAGGCATAGAGCTAAGCGTCCACTGGGGACTCTGGGCGGCTCTGTGCAGGTTGATGTTGGAGTGGATAAGACAACATCGGCGAAGACTTCACTAATGTCTGTCTTTGGAGGAGTGGTCATTTGAGCTGGAGTTGGAGCAACCGATGGAACTGTGGAGGTGTTTGAAGCTGTAGTCCTGGTGTCGATCCATCGGAATAGCAAATGATCGGGTCCTGTGGGAACCGGAGCGATCTGTTGATAAGCATCTTGGACTAAGTCATCCTGCATCTCACGCATAAGCTCTTCCTTCTCCTCTTTGCTTCCTCAATGTCGCCTCAAGCTTGTTGACAATCACTTGCACTTGATCGACTTCACATCCAGAGCGTGGATCTTGTCCTCAACAATCCTCTCTAGGCTCTCCTGAGACTGTACAATGTTGGCCAGGCGTTGTTCAATCCTTTGGGTAGCTTCAAGGAGCTGCTCTCCGATACTCTTTGGTTTAGCTGCTGCTGTTGCTGCTTCCTTGTCAGCTTTGGCTTTCTTGGCAGCTTCAATCTTGGCTTGACCTTCAACCGATGTTGGATCCTCCTCATCCATCACTACAACATTATCCTCATGCTCTGGCTGCAGGAGGCAAACCACTTGGTGTACTCCTCTCACCATCATCTGATGAGCTGCTAGGATCAGGACTAGTGCCTGCCTCGAATATCTGCAATGGGTGTCTCGACTGTTACATTCACACGGCATCGACATGGCCGACAACCTGTGAATAGATAAGGTGTAGGCAGAGAAGAAGAGTCATCACAAATGCAGAAGTTTTTGCAACAAAAATGAGTTCAAATCCTAGTATTAGGTTTTCACAGAAGACATTTCGGTCAGACCGAGTTTAAGATTCGGTGAATCCGAAGTGTTTAAACAGAAGCTTTCACACCACTTTCGGTTGGACCGAAGTGGGTTTCGGTCCTGCCGAAAACATTAGGGTTTCACAGAATCCTCATTTCGGTCACACCGATTTGCACAACTCGGTTGGACCGAAGGGTGCAGTGCAATGGCCATAGGCCAAATCGGTCATACCGAAAATGTAAAATCGGTCTCACCGAGATGTGTTCGGCGGAAACCTAACCCTAAAACTTTTACTCGAATCTAGTCCAAACGAACTAATCTGGTGTGCAGGAAGATTTCAATCGTGGCAAGATTCTAGGCAAACCAAACGTGCATTGAATCGGAGATGGGAGCACGAGTGGGATCAAAACTCACCCTAACTTGGTGGAGTTTCTCTACGGCGGCAACGGCGCGGAGAAGATGTCCGCTGACGGCGACGGAGACTGCGGCGGCGCCGACAGCGGCGGCGGCGACGATCCGGAGACGAGGGCGGCGGCAAAGGGTGTGGGGCGAAGCGTTTGAAGGAGAAATCAGCGCGGCCCTCGAGTATATATACCCCTTTGTTGTCGGTGGGACCGAGTTGTAAAACTTCGGTGGCACCAAGATGGATAACTATGACGATTATGCACTTCGTCACGCCGAAAATCACAACTCGGTTTCACCGAGGTGAAAACCTAGATCGATCTAAATGCTTTCGGTTCGACCGAGTTTGAGTGAGTTGGTCTGACCGAAATCACTTAGAAGGTTTTGGAAGTTAGCCCTTGACGGATCGGTGGCTCCGAGTGCTCCTCACTCGGAGGGTCCGAAAATGACTTGTTCAAAATTTGTGATGTAAGCATGAATAGAATTTGAGACAAGAAAGCATAGATAGCTAGGGAGGTACTTAGGCATTGTTGTCCATCCATTTGGTCAGAAAAATCAAAACGACCAAAACAACAAATGGATGTCCTTGAATGGATAAAATCATGCATCCAACATGCTCACACAATAAGATAGCAAATGAAATATGTGTCAAACATGCACAATCAAAACTCTAGCTACTATCACACAATTTGTCGATGACTAGGTCATCTTTATATGAGTATATTGACTTAGGAGCCAAATGAGAACATTTGATCATAGGTCATACTCATCGTTTAAGCACAAGTGGGGTTACCACTTTTACATAAAGCATTGATGTGTTCACATCATTTGAAGATGCTTTAGCTCAATTCTTTAGAGCAAAGCTCCCCCTAGATGTGAGAACCCCTTTTAAAGGGTCAAACTAACCTTGGGTTGTCGTAGAAGACTTCATGTGGATGTTGAAGATGTGGATGCTCAATGTTGATGAAGATCATCAAGAGTTTGGAGCTATCCTTTGGATTCGGGCACTTTCAATACCTACATGGGTTAGTCCCACAAGGAACAAACAAGGATATCCATGGACATAGATTGAAGTTCACAATAGATGATGTCCATGAAAGCAATGATTACCTTGTCCCTTCACTTACCAACAAGAGGGTTTGTGACTCCATGAACTAGTGCACGATGTGGAAGTTGATTGCACAAGTTTTTGCCAAAATGAATGTGAGTGAAGTATGTTGGCGGAGTCACCCTCAAGAACTCTCTAGTTCTTGTTCTTCGGGATCCACATCATCTTGATGGGAATCCTTGGGGTTGTAGTTGAGCTTGACGAAGTAGAACTTGACGTTTCCTTGGGAACCCACTTGACCATGGCTTGAGGTGCTTCAACAAATGCATCAATCTCCTCTTGAAGCTTGTCCTTGCCTTTTAGCTTGTGGTCTTGTGGTGAAAGGTCATCTTGAGCTTGTTCCACATTGGAAGAAGTAGGATCATACTTCTCCTTTTGAGAAACAAACTGTGGAGTAGGATATTGACCTTCTTCCCATTCAACACCTTCGGCGTTGAACTTTCGCTCAAAACCAATTCCTTGATTCTTCCGTGCCTTCCTTGCTTGCGAACAATTTCCTCATAGTTCTTGCTTCCGCAAGGCTCTTGTAGACACCTTTCTCTATAATCCCTTTCAATAAACTATTTTCTTGCTCAAGTGTAACTTGGCTTGAAACATTGTTAGTGGAATCAAGAGAACTACTAGAAGCAACAACATTGGATTTAGCATGGTTATTGTTACTACTAGAGAAAGAATTTTTCTTATGCTTGTCATGCTTAGTTTTAATGGGTGGCAAGAAATTAGACAAGAGAAGTCATTTGGCAAGATATGAAGAACTCTTCTTTCGAAGATCATCATTGATTGCTTTTAGAAACTCATGTTCTTGCTCTAGAGTGAGCTTCTCGAAGCGTAGCTTCTCATGAGATCTTAGGAGCTCTCTATGATCTTCTTGAGTTGTTTCATGAGCTAACTTAAGAGTGTTTAGTTCTTTAGTTAGACGCTCAATCTCCTTCATAGCATTGTCATTCGACTCTTCTCGACTATAAAGACTACTAGCATGTTCATCGTTACTAGGTTCATTGGATTTATCATGTAAGAGCTCATCTTCACCAAGCAAGTCATCCTCATCACTATCAAAGTCAATGAATTCAGGATGTGATACCTTGGGGCCTTTAGCCATGAAGCATCTTCCAATTCCCTCATTTGGTGAATCAAATAAGTCATAGGAGTTGGAGTTGGAGGATACGAGAGCAAGACCGCAACACCTTCATCTTGATCGTAGTCGGAGTTGGAGTGATAGCTTCTTTCGGATTGATTGTCGGAGTCGGAGCCGAGACCCATTCACCTACATGAGCTTGATGTTTTCTTCTTGTGTAGCTCCTTGATGACTTGTCTTTCCTCCCGAATCCTTGCTTCTCCGAGAGGGTCTTCGTTCATAACGATCATCTCTACTCCTTCTCTCTTTCCGAGGTGACTCATCTCTTGAGCTTCTTCTTCTTGGAGATTCTTCTCTTCTCTTGTGGGGAGCCGAGCACTCATTTGAGTAGTGTCCGGTCTTCCACAATTGTAGCAGTTTCGATCACGACTAGAAGATCTCTTTTCATCATATGATCTAGACTTTGAGCTTCTCTCTTTGCTTCTACTCTTGTAGAATTTGTTGAAGTTCTTGACCATTAGGCTTATCTCTTCATTGGAAACTAGCTTGTCACTTGAGGTTGTGGGAGCATCACTTGTAGCTTTGTAAGCACCACTTGACTTGTTGTGAAGCTCTTCCTTATCCTTAAGTGTCATCTCATGAGCAACAATTCTTCCAATGACTTCGGTTGGCTTGGGATTCTTGTAGTTTGGCATCATTTGGATCAAAATGCACACGGTGTCATACTTTCCATCCAAAGCTCTGAGAATCTTCTTGATGATGAATCGGTCGGTCATTTCTTCGCTTCCTAAGCCGGCAATCTCATTTGTGATGAGAGCAAGCCTAGAGTACATTTCAGCGACTCCTTCACCTTCCTTCATCTTGAACTTGTCAAGTTGACCTTGAAGAACATCTAGCTTTGATTCCTTCACGGACTCGGTACCTTCGTGCATTTCAACCAAAGTATCCCAAATCTCTTTTGCATTCTCAAGGCGGCTGATTTTGTTGAACTCCTCGGGACACAAGGCATTGAAGAGAATGTCACAAGCTTGAGCATTGTTTTGCAACATCCGCAATTCTTCGGTTGTGGCTTCACGATCCGAACTTTTCCTTCCTTGAAGAATTCACCTTGCATACCAACACAAATAATGCCCCATGCGGCTGGGTTATGGCCAAGAATATGCATTTTCATTTTATGCTTCCAACTAGCAAAGTTTGTACCATCAAAGTAAGGACCTCTCTGAAAATTACCCTCACTAGGCGCCATACTCTCCTAGGTTGTGAAACCAAGCTTATGGAGTCCAATGCAATGGAAACCAATACAATGGAGACCAAAGCTCTGATACCACTTGTAGGATCGAAAGTATGTCTAGAGGGGGGGTGATTAGACTACTTGACAATATAAAAATTCTGCCTTTTGACAAAGAACAGTTTTTGACAGATTTACAATTATGATCAAGTCAAGCATCACCCTACACATGCAATTCTAGAGTATAGGCAGCGGAAAGTAAATTGCACATGTAGTAAAGAGAGGTGGAGAAGAGCAAACGCAATTTTGGAGACGCGGTGATTTTTCTCGTGGTTCCGATAGGTGGTGCTATCGTACTTCCACGTTGATGGAGACTTCAACCCACGAGGGTAACGGCTGCGAGAGTCCACGGAGGCTCCACCCACGAAGGGTCCACGAAGAAGCAACCTTGTCTATGCCATCATGGCCTCGCCCACGGAGGGCTAGCCTTACTCGGGGTAGATCTTCACGAAGTAGGCGATCTCCTTGCCCTTACAAACTTCTTGGTTCAACTCCACATCTCGTGGAGGCTCCCAGCGACACCTAACCAATCTAGGAGGCACCACCCTCCAAAAGGTAATAGATGGTGTTGATGATGATGAACTCCTTGCTCTTGTGCTTCAAATGATAATCTCCCCAACACTCAACTCTCCTCACTGATTTGGCTGTGGTGGAAGAAAGGATTGAGTGGAAAGCAACTTGGGAAGGCTAGAGATCAAGCTTCATATGGTGGGAGTGGAGCAATTTGATCTCAACACAAGGGTAGGTAGTTCTCTTCTCAGAAATGTAAGGTAGGAGTGGTAGTTCTTTCGATGGCTCTCTCCACGAATAAAGAGGGGTGGAGGGTATTTATAGCCTCCACACAAAATCCAACCGTTACACACATTTGAGCAATCTCGGTGGGACCGAAGTTGACAACTCGGTGAGACCGAAAGTTCAAATAATGTGAGCGTTGGGATTTTCGTGGGACCGAAAATACAATCTCGGTTTGTCCGATTCGTGCAAAGACAAGAGCTTGCCAATCTCGGTGGGACCGACTTCATCATCTCGGTGACACCGATTTGATGACGAAGGTTCTGAAGCTTGGCAACTCAAGTTTCGGTGAGACCGAGTTCGAATCGGAAAATCCGAGTTTTCTAGGGTTTGGCTTTGTGGTGAGGTGGTTCATCTCGGTGTGGTGAGTTTGGAATATCGGTGGGACCGAGATTACTTATGAGTGTATATGGCGGTGAAAGTTTCGATAGTTTAGGAGATGTATCACTAAGCACTTGAGCAACCAGATCATCATCATAACCTCATCCCCTTTTAATAGTATTGGCTTTCCTATGGACTCAATGTGATCTTGGATCACTAAACCAAAAATGGAGTCTTGAGCTTTTGCCAATGCTTGCCTTAGCATTTTGAGGGTCCACTTCTTGATCCTTGCCATACCCATATCATGAACTTTCTGAAATGATTCTCAAGTAACTATTAGTTCAATGATATATATATTGTTATTAATTACCAAAACCACCCGGGGATTAGTTGCACTTTCAACCATCACGGCTACACACGCGGTTGATGCGTTTTAATTCGGATCTGGTGTCAAGTTATCTACCACCGGACATTAACAAATTCCCATCTGCCACATAACCGCGGGCACGACTCTCCAAAGTTTATACCCTGCAGGGGTGTCCCAACTTAGCCCATGATAAGCTCTCGCGATCAATGAAGGATATACCTTCTCGCAGGAAGACCCGATCAGCCTCGGAATCCCGGTTTACAAGACATTTCGACAATGGTAAAACAAGACCAGCAAAGCCGCCCGATGCGCCGACAATCCCGATAGAAGCTGCACATATCTCGATCTCACGGCAACACCGGATAAGTCAAGCTACGAGTAAAACCAGACCTCGAGTTGCCCCGAGGTGGCCCCGCAGGTTGCTCGGTTCGGACCAACACTTAGACAAGCACTGGCCCGGGGGGCTAAAATAAAGATGACCCTTTGGTTGGCCGACCCAAGGGAAGGGTATAGGTGGTGGTGAGGCAAATGGTAAAACCAAGGTTGGACCTTGCTGGATAAGTTTTATTCAAAGCAAACTGTCAAGGGGGTCCCATAAATCACCCGACCGCGTAAGGAACGCAAAATCCGGGAACATAACACCGGTATGACGGAAACTAGGGCGGCAAGAGTGGAACAAAACACCAGGCATAAAGGACGAGCCTTCCACCCTTTACCAAATATATAGATGCATTAATTAAATAAGAGATATTGTGATATCCCAACCAAAATCCTGTCCACCATGGAGCAATCTTCAACTTCACCTGCAACTAGCAACGCTATAAGAGGGTTGAGCAAAGCGGTAACATAGCCAAGCAATGGTTTGCTAGGAAGGGTGTCAAAGGTTAGAGGCTCATGGCAATTTGGGAGGCTTGAAGAGCAAATGATAGGTAACGCAGCATAGCGATAGAACGAAGCAACTAGCATAGCAATGATAGTAGTGAGATCCAAGGTGACGGTCATCTTGCCTGAAATCCCGCAAGGAAGAAGAACGAGTCCATGAAGAAGATGAAGCCACAAAGACGAACCAAGCGTAGACGAACGAATCCTCACGATCGCAATGAAACGGGAACTATCAAGAAGAAGCACACAACTAGGTAAACACACCACACATAGACAAGACATGATGCACAACAAGCATGATGCATGGCAAAGCTACATGAAGCTACTCATGGCAAGAGATGATGCCAACAAGAACAACACATCAAGGCAAGTTTAAATGAGGCCGGGAACAACATATAACAATTCTGGTAAGTCCTCATATGCATATTTAGAAATTGGTCCAGAACTAAATAAACCTTAATTTGAAGTTGTTAAACAGAAAGTTAAAGAGCACCAAGAGGATCTACACAAAATTCTAGTCAAGTTACATATAGAGTTCATTTAGTTCGGAGCTACGGCCTAGAAGATATGAGCAAAACAAGTTCAACATGGCATTGATGTAAAAGGCACTCAAACATCAATCAAACACACCAAAACAAGGATGCAACATGGTAATATGAAACTACATGCAAAAACAAGCAAGTTTCATATAGAGCACACTCAAAACGGAGCAACGGTTCAACACATACACTCTATACAAGTCATAACAACAATATGTCCAAAACAGCAACTAGGCATATTGCAAGCATCAAAACAACAAGCTACAGCACCCCAACATAATAACAAAAGGCATGGGCATGAAGTACAGGTAAAGCATGACAAAACATGAACACTGAGCTATCTCCAGAAATCACTAGAACATGCTCAAAAGGACATGGGAATATTGCAAATTATAACAGTTTCAGACTTGGCAGAAATAACATCAGGTTGCAATGTTTAGAGCTATCAAACAACATGCTACAGAAATTTAACATGGCAAACAAAGGCATGGCATGAATCTACTATATACATAGGACAAAAGTCCCTTACTGACCATGAGCCAAAAAGGATCAGAGGATATGGTGACACCCATGTAAACATGGCAAGTTATATGACAGATTCATACATGGCAGGAACATCAATAAGTAGACATGTTGGTGAGCTTGAACCACTCAGCACGGAACAATACAAGGCATGGCAAGGCAACCAACAGTAAGAAGACATGTTTATGAAGCTAAGCATGGCAAGAACAAGTTCATAGGATGCATGGATCACTAACAACAAACATGGCAACATTGAACTTAATGTTAACAGGCTGACAGCAACATTATTTAGCAGTTCTGAGAGCAAGATAACAGCAATCTACATCAGGCTATAAATGCAACCAGGGGCATGAATGGATAGAGCAAGACATGTATAACAAATCATCCTTAGTGAACATCCCCAGATTATGCATAGAATGACTTGTAGCAGCAGGTTTACATAGCAACAAAATATGACAGAATCAGCCTAGCAAAACAGCAACAGCAAGTACCCTACTTAACAAGCTTGATGCACTCACTACAAGCATCACAAAAATACATGGATGGCACCACTATGAAGATAGCATGACATAGTTTAAAACACATGTAGAACTCATGCTCATAGGATGCACACATCAAACATGGCAAAAATGACAAATGAGCAAGTTATAACAGTTTCAACAGATTAACATCACATAGCACTCTTACAACGATGATTCAGGCATCAAGATGGAAGCAAATGAACACGATGCAATGGAATAAAATGAATTACTCGTCGAGGCGAACAGTTTGACATATTATACGCACGAAACGGAGCAGTACGCAGCAAGTTATGATGCGATGAACATGACATGATAATGTAAATAATTGGGGACTTGGTCAAATTCACCTCGCGAGAAAAATTGGACGGGGAGAACCCGGGACGGAGCGGAGCGGGACGGGGGTACGACGTTTGGTTCCCGGGGTTGGTGGATCTCATCCACCTTCCCCGCATCCGGCGAGGTTGCCGTCTCCGGCGAGGGAGGCGCGGGGAGGAGGCCGACGAGGCTGGTGGCGGCGCGGGGCCGGCGAGGGGCGAGCCGGCGGCGGGTTCGTGCGGGTCGGGAGACAGGCTGGTCCGCCAGAGGGCGGCGGACCAGCGCGCGACGACGGAGGAAGCCGGCGGCGCGCGTCTGCGAGGTCGGTGAGCGGCGGCGAACGGCGGCGAAAAGGCAGCAGGGCGCGAGGAGAGGGATAAGCGGCGGGATGGCGGCACAGACGGTGCACTCCGGTCACGGAGTTAGTCGCCGCGCGGCGGCGCTGGCGGCGGACGGCGGCGCGGCCGGAGGCACTCAGCGGCGGAGAACGGGCCGGCGCGCCCGGTTCGCCCGGGCGGGCAGCCCCAGCGGCGGCGGCGACATTGGCGCAGGCGGCGGTGACATGGCGCAACGTGAGTGGAGGGGAGCGGCGGCGGGGCTGACGTGGCGACGCCCGATTGGTCGGAGCGACGTGGCGGCGGCGGTGATGTCCGGCGCGGGCGGACGTGTCTGGCGGCGCGAGGAGGGAGACGCTAGGGTTTCGGGGGAATTCATCCGCGAATTTGGACGGGAGGCACATATTTATAGTTGGGAGCTAGGAGAGTCCAAACGAGGCACGGTTTTCGCCCACACGATCGTGATCGAACGACTGAGAGCATGGAGGGGAGTTTGCTGGGTTTTGGTCCACTTTAGAGAGGTGTTGGGCTGCAACACAAAGAGGGCTTTTACGGTTACCCGGTTAACCGTTGGAGTATCAAACGACCTCCAAATGGCACGAAACTTGACAGGCGGTCTACCGGTGCTATACCAAGGCCGCTTGGCAAACCTCGGGCCATTTCGAGAAAGTTTAACACCCGCTCACAACGAGAAACGAAAGGGGAACGCCGGAGGACATAGGAGTGCCAGATTGCAAAACGGACAACGGGGAAAATGCTCGGATGCATGAGACGAACACGTATGCAATGCAATGCACATGATGACATGATATGAAATGCATATGATGACATGGCAAAGTGCAACACGCAAGCAAATGACATGGCAACGACGGCGAATAACTGGCAGACACCTGGCGCATCGAATCCGGGGCGTTACACCCCGCTACCGCCACCACCGGCCAGCCGACGCCGCGACTAGCCACCAAGAGGCAGCCATACTGGCCCAGATCGGGCCTCCTCCCCACCGAGCGCAGCACCAAAGGGCACCACCAGATCTGGGCAGCCGCGCAAGCACGCCCAGACATCCAGCAGATCCGCGCCGGGAACGACCGCCAGCGCCACATGCGCGCGCGCGTCGCCCGTGCCTGCTGCCCCCTCGCCGGTCGAGCTCGCCGCACCGCATAAGCCCCCACCACCCACCGCGATCGGGCGCTTTGGGTTAACCGCGCCACGCCCGCCCGTCCATTCGCGCGCACTGCCACGCCCCGCCGCCACCACCGGCGCCTTCGCCGCGCCATACAACGGCGCTAGCACGCCGCGCCCCCACGCCTCTCCTCAGCCGAGCGGCCCCCGCCGCGCCCAGGCCTCGCGAGAGGAAAAAAATGAAAGGCCCCTCCGCCGCCGACGCCACGCGGGCTTTGCCCGGCGGCGCTTGCCGGCGGCGGCGAGGGGAGTGGGAGATCGGGGAGGGGGAGTTCTCTGGCGGCTAGGGTTTCGCCCGGGCCGCCCGCGGGGGGATGGCACGAGCGAGAGACTGGTTGCAACGTAGATGACAAAGCTTTCTGACGAAGGCTTTCCGGTTTGAGACTGCACTACCGTCCCACCTTCATGCCCTGCGCGCACTTGTACAATCTTTAATTTGTTTGTTTATCACAAGCAGGAAAGCCTGGCAGCTGGCAGTGGACGTCTGGGCAGCAAAGCTGCAAACTTATAGTATAGTCAAGCAAACCATATTTATTTTCCTTCAAAATTGAGATAATCCCACTGCCTCAGCAAGGATTGGTGCACGCATCCATATTTGTCTTCAAACTATATTGGCTACCAACAGCCGAAAATGAATGCGGGTGGTGGTCTAGCAATAAGGCAGCTTAATTTGAGAGGAAGCGTTTGGCCTGAGCTTAATTTGTTTCTGGTTTCCATAGTTGATTTGTTTATGAGGTTTCATTTTTTACTTTATTGTATTATTTACATTTTTATTTCATTTGTGATGCTGGAAGTAATTATGTTGTGATTGCTTTGTTCTCTAGCCAAAAGAAAAAAAATAGCACAAATTGCTTTGTTTATAGGAATCTAGCAAATATCACCCTTGGTATCACATATAACCCCTTACAAGCCACGAAACGTTTCCTCGTTGCTCCTCCCATGAGCGACACCCACGCTAGAGTCCTCCTTCCCCCCCCCCCCCCCTCCTCATCCGGCGCTGCCCCCGATTTGCCTCGTATCATGTGTCCTTAGGGCCATGCAGACGCGGTGGATCCCGACTCTTGCTGGTGTGAAAGCTCCTGCTTCATTATTAGGTGTTTTTTAGTTCGTTTAGAGTTTGTGTCCTGCTTAGCCTCCGTCCCGGCAATGCGTTAAGCGTCGTCGGAGGGCGTGAGGAGGTGTATCTCCGACGAATCTCGCGGGATACGGTCGATGTTTTTCTTCGGTAGATCTGCTTGGATCAGGCTTTTGTTCGTCTGAGTTCGTGTGTTTACAGGTTGGGTCCTTTCGATCTACGATTTTCTTCATCGGCGACGATTGTTGTTCTGGTTTGCCGGCTTCCGACTGTCTACTACAACAAAGTTGTCCTGTTCTAGTAAGGAAGGAGTGATGGCGGCGGCGTGCCATACCGAAAAAGGCTTTCCCCCCGGCGGCGTGCCTTTGACTCGCCCAGTGCATGTAATCATCGCTAGATGGTCTAGAGACAAGGATGTAATTTTTATTGCTTCTCAGGGCAACTCCAACGCTGACCCGCAAACCAGACATTGTATCCGTCCACAGACTAGGGGACCAGTCCATGAACATTGATGCGGGAGCCGGTCATCCAACTGTTGCCGAAAATGTCCGCCGCTATTAACATCTTCTGTGAAATATGTATGACTCATTATGGTACTAATCCATGGATTAGTAGCCTCCACCAAGCACGAAGAAAGGCTTTCGCCAAAACATGGGTAATTACTTAGTAGCTTCCGCCAAAGGTCAAATACTTGCATGCATGGATTGAAGTTTGCTTCCTTCAAACACTTGGAAGATTAAGTTTGCTTCCATCAAATACTTTCATCACTAAATTAGTGATCTAAACACTTTTACATTAGTTTACAGAGGAAGTAATTAGTAGCTTCCGTCATCCGGTGCTAATTAGTGTGCATGCTAATTAGAAGCTTCCACCCAATATATGTTTTGATTAAGCGGGCCGGCCAAATTGGTGAACCTTCTGCCAAATGCATGCTTTGCTAGGGCAAACCTTTCGCCAATTAGTAGCTTCCGCAACGGTCAAATACTTGCATGGATTAAAGTTTGCTTCTGCGAAAAACTTGCCTGATTAAGTTTGCTTCCGCCAAATACTTCCATGAGTAAGGAAAAAATGAAACAATGCATGCTAATTATAGTAGCTTCGGCCATTCAGTGCTAATTAGTGTGCATGCTAATTAGATGCTTCCATCCATATGCTCCGATTAAGTGGGCTGGCCAAATTAGTGAACCTCCCATCAAATGCATGCTTTGCTAGACAAACCTTTCGCTAAATGCAATGCTAATTAGTCCCTCCGTTCCAAAATAGATGGAGTAGCTTTCACCAAACGCCAATGCTAATTGCCAGCCTTCCATCATCCGAACGGAGAGAGAAGGGCGTGTGGTGGCATTTGATTGGACACGAGGATATCCGGACTCTTGCAAAGCTTCCCTTGTTTGGTTTCAGTTTGCCAAAAAACAGACGTCTAGACCGCTCTGCGGACCGATGGGTACTGTGTTGGATGGCAAACTGTGCCCGAACAGCATGTTACGGACGGATGCGGGTGATTTGAGGGTTCGCTTTGGAGATGCCCTTATCTTCTTTGTACTGCAATGATGTTATGAATAGTTTTTTTCAAAAGAAGCTTTTTTAAAAGATGCATTTCATTGCATCTATCTATTCTACTTATTAGGCCAACTTCAATGGGCGACCCCGTTTCGTCCGTCTCAATCCGTTTGGGTCAAAATGATAAATGGGACGGCCCAACTAGCACAGGGCAAGACCAAATCTTGTCCGCATTGTGTCCATCTCAAGCCAAATCTAGAGAAAATATGTGGTGGATTTGTGCCAAACCGAACAATGAAAGGACGCGCACGCGGCTTCACGTCGTCCGCCCCGGTCCCGCATGCCGCCGCCCAACCACTTCCTACCGCCCACATTTAAGCTGCACGCATGGGGTGGGCCCGCCTGTCGGCCACCAAGGCCCCCCAAACGCCCTTTTTAATGCTGAAGTCGTAGACCGGTCGTCCACATCCTCTTCCCCACGAGCTGAGCGCCCCCTGCTCCCAACTTTATGTAGGTTTTCTTCTACCACAGCATTGAAAATCTTTTGAGAACAAATAAATTCTTTAATGTTGTTCTCAGGTTCAGTAGGTACCCTATTATTATTATTATTATTATTATTATTATTATTATTATTATTATTATTATTATTATTATTATTATTATTACTACTACTACTACTACTACTACTACTATCATCATCATCACCACCACAGGGATTACCATAATTATTAGAGGAATTTCTGGGATACAGTCTAGCATTGAAAATCCCTCTATAAGCATTATTGTTGAAATTATTTCTAGCAACAAAATTCACATCAATAGCATCATTATTTTGCTCAATCAAAGTAGATAGTGGCACATCATTAGGATCAACTTGAGCATTTTTTCTAGTAAGCATATTCATAAGAGCATCCATTTTATCACTGAAAGTAGTAGTTTCTTCGATAGAGTTTACCTTCTTACCAGTTAGAGCTTGTTTCGTGTGCCATTGAGAATAATTTTTCATCATATTATCAAGAAGCTTTGTAGCCTCTCCGAATGTAATTCTCTTAAAAGTACCTCCTGCAGTAGAGTCTAGAAGATTTCACGAAACAAAGTTTAGTCGTGCATAGAAATTTTGTATAATGATCCATAAGCTTAAACCATGAGTGGGGCGATTTTTAGTCATTACTTTCATTATCTCCCAAGATTGTGCAACATATTCTTGCTCAGGTTGCTTAAAATTCATGATTTGATTTCTAATAGAAATAATCTTACGGGAGGAAAATACTTGGCAATAAAAGCATCCTTATATTTATCCCATGAATCAATATAAATTCGAGGCAAGGATAAAAACCAAGTTTTAGAAGGGTCTCTTAGCGAGAAAAGAAATAGTTTCAACTTAATAATATAATTATTCACATATTTTTTTCTTTTGCATATCGCTTAATTTATTGGGGAACTTAGCATTCAATTTCAAAAAAAATTCTACGCTCACGCAAGATCTATCTAGGAGATGTATAGCAAGGAGAGGGGGAGAGTGTCCCCACGTACCCTCATAGACCGAAAGCGGAAGCGTTTGCTCAACGTGGCTGATGTAGTCGAACATCTTCTCGTTCCGACCGATCGAGTACCAAACGTACGGCACCTCCGAGTTCTGCACACGTTCAACGCGATGATGTCCCTCGAGCTCTTGATCCAGCAGAGGGTCGAAGGAGTAGATGAGTTCCGTCAGCACGATGGCGTGGTGACGGTGATGGTGATGTGATCGGCATAGGGCTTCTCCTAAGCACCGCGAGAATATGACCGGAGGCGAAAACTGTGGAGGGGGGCGCCGCACACGGATTGGAGCAATTGGTGTGTCTTCTAGGAGCGCCCCCGCCCCGTATATAAAGCAGGTAGGAAGAGGAGGCCAGCCTAGGCGCGCCCCAAGTGGGAAGGAGTCCCACTTGGACTCCTAGTTGGATTCGCCCCCCCCCTCCCTTCCTTTTACCGGAGGAGGAAAGGGGAAAGGAGATGTAGTAGGAGAAGGAAAGGGGGTGGCACCCCATTCCCTAGTCCAATTCGGCCTCCTCCCTTGTGGGGGGCACACCAGCCCCTTGTGAGCTGGTTAGCCTCCCTCCTATGTCCCATATCTTTCCCCCGGGGGGTTCTGGTAACCCCTTCAGTACTCCGATATGTACCCAATGCACTCCGGAACCCTTCCGGTGTCCGAATACTACCTTTCAATATATCAATCTTTACCTCTCGACCATTTTGAGGCTCCTCGTCATGTCCGTGATCTCATCCGGGGCTTCGAACAACCTTTGGTCACCAAAACACATAACTCATATAATACATATCATCATCGAATGTTAAGCGTGCGGACCCTACGGGTTCGAGAACTATGTAGACATGACCGAGACACCTCTCCGGTCAATAACAATAGAGGAACCTGGATGCTCGTATTGGTTCCCACATATTCTATGAATATCTTTATCGGTCGGTAAGCTATGTCAACATACGTTATTCCCTTTGTTGTCGGTATGTTACTTGCCCGAGATTCGATCGTCGGTATCTTCATACCTAGTTCAGTATCATTACCAGCAAGTCTCTTTGCTCGTTCCGTAATGCATCATCTCACAACTAACTCATTAGTCACATTGCTTGCAAGGCTTCATATGATGTGCATTACCGAGAGGGCCCAGAGATACCTCTCCGATACTCGGAGTGACAAATCCTAATCTCGATCTATGCCAACCCAACAAACACCTTCGGAGATACCCGTAGAGCATCTTTATAATCACTCGGTTACGTTGTGACGTTTGATAGCACATAAGGCATTCATCCGGTGTCCGGGAGTTGCATAATCTCATAGTCGGAGGAATATGTATTTGACATGAAAAAAGCAGTAGCAATGAAACTGAACGATCATTATGCTAAGAGAACGGATGGGTCTTGTCCATCACATCATTTTCCTAATGATATGATCCCGTTCATCAAATGACAATACATGCCTATGGCTAGGAAACTTAACCATCTTTGATCAACGAGCTAGTCTAGTAGAGGCATACTAGGGACACGGTGTTTTGTCTATGTATTCACACATGTATCAAGATTCCGATTAATACAATTCTATCATGAATAATAAACGTTTATCATGACATAAGAAAATATAAAATAACAACTTTATTATTGCCTCTAGGGCAAATTTCCTTTAGTCTCCCACTCGGACTACAGTCAATAATCTAGTTCACATCGCCATGTGATTTAACACCAATTGTTCATATTTGTATGTGATTAACATCCAAAGGGTTTACTAGAGTCAATAATCTAGTTCACATCGCTATGATTAACACCCAAAGAGTACTAAGGTGTGATCATGTTTTGATTGTGAGAGAAGTTTAGTCAACGGGTCTGCCACATTCAGAGTCATATGTATTTTGAAATTTTTCTATGTCTACAATGCTCCGCATAGAGCTACTCTAGCTAATTGCTCTCACTTTCAATATGTATCTAGATTGAGACTCGGAGTCATCCGGGTCGGTGTAAAAGCTTGCATCAACGTAACTCTTTACGACGAACTCTTTATCACCTCCATAACTAAGAAATATTCCTTTAGTCCTCTTAGATAACTAAGTATAATTTTGACCATTGTCCAGTGATCCACTCCTGGATCACTATCGTACCCCCTTGCCAAACTCATGATAAGGTACACAATAGGTCTGGTACACATCATAGCATACTTTATAGAAACTATGGTTGAGGCATAGGGAATTACTTCCATTCTCTTTCTATTTTATGTTGTGGTCGGGTTTTGAGTCTTACTCAACTTTACACCTTGCAATATAGGCAAGAACTCCTTCAATGACTGTTCCATTTTGAACTACTTCAAAATCTTGTCAAGGTATGTACTCATGAAAAATCTTATCAAGCATCTTGATCTATCTCTATAGATCTTGGTGCCCAATATGTAAGCAGCTTTACTGAGGTCTTTCTTTGAAAAACTCCTTTCAAACTCTCCTTTATGCTTTCCAGAAAATTCTACATCATTTCTGATCAACAATATATCATTCACATATACTTATCAGAAAGGTTGTAGTGCTCCCAGTCACTTTCTTGTAAATACAGACTTCTTCATAAGTCTGTATGAAACCATATACTTTGATCACCTTATCAAAGCATATATTCCAACTCTGAGATGCTTGCACCAGTCCACAAATGGATCGCTGGAGCTCGCACACTTTGTTAGTACCTTTAGGATTGACAAAACCTTCTGGTTGCATCATATACAACTCTTCTTTAATATCCATTAAGGAATGCAGTTTGGACATCCATTTGCCAGATTTCATAAAATGCGGCAATTGCTAACATGATTCGGACAGACTTAAGCATTGATACGAGTGAGAAAATCTCATCGTAGTCAACACCTTAAACTTGTCAAAAACCTTTTGTGACAATTTGAGCTTTCTAGATAGTAACACTACCATCACCATCCGTCTTCCTCTTGAAGATCCATTTATTTTCTATGGGTCGCTGATCATCAGGCAAATCTACCAAAGTCCATACTTTGTTCTCATACATGGATCCTATCTTAGATTTCATGTCCTCAAACATTTATCGGAATCTGGGCTCATCATAGCTTCTTCATAGTTCGTAGGTTCGTCATGGTCAAGTAACATGACTTCCAGAACAAGATTACCATACCACTCTGGTGCGGATAGTGCTCTGGTTGACCTACGAGGTTCAGTAGCAACTTGATCTGAAGTTTCATGATCATTATCATTAACTTCCTCTCGAGTTGGTGTATGCATCACGGGAATGGATTTCTCAGATGAGCTACTTTCCAAATTGAGAGAAGGTACAATTACCTCATCAAATTCTACTTTCCTCCCACTCACTTCTTTCCAGAGAATCTCCTTCTCTAGAAAGATTCCATTCTTCGCAACAAAGATCTTATCTTCAGATCTATGGTAAAAGGTGTACCCCAATTGTTTCCTTAGGGTATCCTATGAAGACGCACTTCTCATATTTGGGTTCGATCTTATCAGGCTGAAGCATTTTAACATAAGCATCGCATCCCCAAACTTTAAGAAACGACAACTTAAGTTTGTTGCCAATCCATAGTTCATACGGTGTCGTCTCAACGGATTTTGACGGTGGCCTGTTTAACGTGAATGCACCTGTCTCTAATGCATATCCCCAAAACGATAGTGGTAAATCGGCAAGAGAAATCATAGATCGCACCATATCTAATAAAGTGTGGTTACGACGTTCGGACACACCATTAGGCTGTGGTGTTCCAGGTGGCGTGAGTTGTGAAACTATTCCACATTATTTTAAATGAAGGCCAAGCTTGTAACTCAAATATTCGCCTCCACGATCAGATCATAGAAACTTTATTTTCTTATTACGATGATTCTCCACTTCACTCTGAAATTCTTTGAACTTTTCAAATGTTTCAGACTTGTGTTTCATTAAGTAGATATACCCATATCTGCTCAAATCATCTGTGAAGGTCAGAAAATAATGATACCCGCCACGAGCCTCAATACTCATTGGACCACATACATCGATATGTATTATTTCCAATAAGTCATTAGTTCGTTCCATTGTTCTGGAGAACGGAGTTTTAGTCATGTTGCCTATAAGGCACGGTTCACAAGTATCAAATGATTCATAATCAAGTGATTCCAAAAGTCCATCTGCATGGAGTTTCTTCATGCGCTTTACACCGATATGACCTAAACGGCAGTGCCAGAAATAATTTGCACTTTTATTATCAACTTTGCATCTTTTGGCATCAATATTATGAATATGTGTATCACCACAATCAAGATTCAATAAACCATTAACATAGGGTGTATGACCATAGAAGGTTTTATTCATGTAAACAGAGTAACAATATCTCTCTGTCTTAAATGAATAATCGTATTGCAATAAACATGATCTAATCAAATTCATGCTCAACGCAAACACCAAATAACATTTATTTAGGCTCAACACTAATCCCGAAAGTATAGGTAGTGTGCGATGATGATCATATCAATCTTGGAACCACTTCCAAAACACATCATCACTTCACCCTCAACTAGTTTCTATTTATTCTGTGATAGGTCTCCAATGTATATATAACTTTTGATTGTTCCATGCTATTATATTACCCATTTTGGATGTTTATGGGCTTTACTTTACAAATTTATATCATTTTTGGGATTAACCTACTAACCGAAGGCCCAGCCTGTATTGTTGTTTTTTTTGCCTATTTCAGTGTTTCGAAGAAAAGGAATATCAAACGGAGTCCAAACGGAATGAAACCTTCGGGAGCGTGATTTTTGGAACGAACGTGATCCAGAGGACTTGGAGTGGAAATCAAGCAACTGCCGAGGCGGCCACGAGGGTGAAGGGTGCCCCCCCTACTGGGCGCGACCCCTATCTCGTGGGCCCCTCGGGCATCCACCGACCTTCTTCTTCCTCATATATATACCCATGTACCCCGAAAACATCAAAAGTGACCACGAAAACCTAATTTCACCGCCGTAACCTTCTGTCCACGAGATCCCATCTTGGAGCCTTCGCCGGTGTTCCGCCGGAGGGGAATCGATCACGGAGGGCCTCTACATCATCTCCAAGGCTTCTCCGATGAGTTGTGAGTAGTTTACCACAGACCTTCGGGTCCATAGTTATTAGTTAGGTGGCTTCTTCTCTCTCTTTGAATCTCAATACCATGTTCTCCTCGGTCTTCTTGGAGATCTATTCGATGTAACTCTTTTTGCGGTGTGTTTCTCGAGATCCGATGAATTGTTGGTTTATGATCAAGTTTATCTATGAGAAATATTTGAATCTCCTCCGAATTCTTTTATGTGTGATTAAGTTATCTTTGCAAGTCTCTTCAAATTATCAATTTGGTTTGGCCTACTAGATTGATCTTTCTTGCAATGGGAGAAGTGCTTAGCTTTGGGTTCAATCTTGCGGTGTCCTTTCCCAGTGATAGCAGGGGCAGCAAGGCACGTATTGTATTGTTGCCATCGAGGATAAAAAGATGGGGTTTATATCATATTGCATGAGTTTATCCTCTACATCATGTCATCTTTCTTAATGCGTTACTTTGTTCTTTATGAACTTAATACTCTAGATGCATCTTTGGATAGCGGTCGATGTGTGGAGTAATAGTAGTAGATGCAGCAGAGTCGGTCTACTTGGCACGGACGTGATGCCTATATACATGATCATGCCTAGATAATCTCATAATTATTCGCTTTTCTATCAATTGCTCGACAGTAATTTGTTCACCCACCGTAATACTTATGCTATCTTGAGAGAAGCCACTAGTGAAATCTATGGCCCCCGGGTCTATCTTTTATCATATAAGCTTTCAATCTACTTTTATTTGCATCTTTACTTTTCCTATCTATATTATAAAATACCAAAAATATATTTATCTTATCATACTATCTCTATAGATCTCACTTTCGCAAGTGGCCGTGAAGGGATTGACAACCCCTTTAGGCTTTGTTTGGTACAAGTGGATTGGGGAGGGAAGGAGGGGATTTCAGGGGATTTGGTGAATCCCCTCCTTCCACCCAATTCCCTCCAATCCCCTTGAAACCCTCAAACCCCTCCATCCACAATCCCCTTCATGTGAAAAACTTGTTTGACAGGCAGGGATTTTCATATTCAAATTAGATAGTGCAAACATCTAAAAATGCAATCTTTACAAGATAAACAATATCCTATCACAATCCACAACCATCTCTCTCACTGGACAGTCATTAAAACTAAACTATGTATATGTGGCACCAAGCAAGTTGTTCTGAAAATCACAACCCACTGAGCTCAACTCATGACTGAGAGTGGAAGATTGAAAATAACAAGAGAAACAGCATCATACAGTACAAAGCAATAGCTGAGTGAGGTGGTTTTCGGATGTTTCTCATGCACGCACCTAAACAAAAACCACCTTAGAGGCTTAGACTAGGAAGTGAGCTGGTTCTAGCAACCATTGGTCGAGAGGACACCCTACCAATTAGGATGGATGGGTTAATCACACATAATCTGCTAGCTCAACACCAACAGCTAGCAAGTAGACAAAACAACAACAACGCCACTAGATGAGTTCAGTTTGGCACCAAACCACGCACGAGCTGTCAAAGTACTGCTGCTCCTCTGATGGACGCAGCGAACTGCTGCAGAACTGTCACTAGAACTCCTACTGCGAACTGCTATAGAACGAAGTGAACCTCGGGAGGAAGAAGGCGTCTAACCGTGGCCCTAGTGTTTGCAGGGGAGGGTGGAGTAGTGGAGGAGAGGAGAGGAACCTCCTCGGGAAGAACCGGCGGAGGGGGACGTCGACGCTCTGGCGGCAGCGGGGCGTTCAAGATTTGACGGTGAGGCGCCTGCTCTCGATGGCGACGGTGGGGCTCATCCTCTCGGTGGCGACGTCCGGGTTCGTCCTCTCTGTGGCGGCAGTGGGGTGTTGAAGATCCAGTGGTTGGGCTCGTCCTCTCGGTGGCGGCGGTGCGACGCTCTGTCTCGTGCGTCTCACCCGTCCTGTTCCGCGCAGGTGCCCTCGAGGCTCACCAGCCGCGTGGATAGGAGGGAACGAAGGGGATCGAAGGGATTGGGTTGTGCAAAACCCGTGAAACAAAGGGGCCAACGAGGATTAGCGAGGTTTCTGGGCCCCGTGGGGTTAATCCTCTAGAAACCCTATCGATCCACTTGTATCAAACGAGGCCTTATTGTGTTGGTTGTGAGTTCTTGTTTGTTTGTGTAGGTGCGTGGGACTTTTGAGGATCCTCCTACTGGATTGATACCTTGGTTCTCAAAAACTGAGGGAAATACTTATGCTACTATTGCTACATCATCCTTTCCTCTTCAAGGAAAACCAATGCAAGCTCAAGACGTAGCAAGAAGGATTTCTGGCACCGTTGCCGGGAGGTCTTCGCTCAAGTCAAGACATACCAAGTACCCATCACAAACTCATCTCCCTCGCATTTACATTATTTGCCATTTGCCTCTCGTTTTCCTCTCCCCCACTTCACCCTTGCCGTTTTATTCGCCCTCTCTTTCCCATTCTCCTCTCTCTTTCGCTTGCCTTCTGTTTGCTCATCGTTATGTCTAGTCCTCCTATCCTCGTTATTACTCCCGAACATGAAATTCTTAATGTTAAGCAAAGGGAGGGAGAAAATCTAAAAGATGCTTGGCATAGAATTTGCAATGCTCAAAATAAATCCACTAGGAAGCTTTCTACTTCCGTCCTTCTTTGCAATTTTTATGTAGGCATTACCCCTTGGAATAGATGCATTCTTGATACCATTACCGGAGGGGATTTCTTGAGTAGCCACACGTTTGATGCTTATAATGATATGTTAGATTTGTTCGGCCCACCACCTCTTTTGGTTAATGGAACTGCTTTAACTTTGGAACATGTGATGCAAAGGCTTGAAATTATTGAAAATAAAGTTGCCACTGTTGAGTTGGTTGAAAATTTGGATAAAAAGATTCATAATCAAATTACCCAATATGGATCTAGGGTTGGAGTTACTTTGAAATTTTTTAAAGAGAAAGAACCTATAGTTAATGAAAGAATAGATCTAGATTCTACGAGAATCGGGAAACTTGAGGATATTATTACCAACTTAGGATCGGCGTTTTCTTCCATGAAAAACACTCCAAATCCTCCTACCAAAACTGCCAAATTTATTTATGTTCCTAAAAATAAGGGTGAATCTTCTAGTAAGGGAAATGCGGATCTCAAATCAATAAGTGTTCACCCCAATTGTCTCTCTATCATAAAGGAACCTTTTGCTACAAATGAATTTCTTGAATTCTTGCCTAAGGTTTTAATCGTTGCTAAAAATGGAGAAACCCCTAAAGATTATAAGTGCTCTATTGAGAGATTGAGTGCCAAAGATGGCACTACTTAGATCTATCCTTGCTTTTATGCCTAGCTAGGGGCGTTAAACGATAGCGCTAGTTGGGAGGCAACCCAATTTTATTTGTGTTTTTTGTTTTTGCTTATGTTTAGTAATAAATTTATCCCTTCTGTTTAGATGTGTTTTAATTAGTGTTTGTGCCAAGTAGAACCTATAGGATAACCTATGGTGATAGTTAATTTGATTCTGCTGAAAAACAGAAACTTTGCACGCACAAAAATAATTTTGTTAATTCATAGAAACATGATTTTGCATTGATTCTTTTTTAGATCAATAGACAAATTTCCCAGGACTTACTATTTTGGTAGGATTTTTAGAGTTCCAGAAGTATTCGAGAGTTCTGATTACTCTGCATCGTTACATTTTTGATGATTCTGTTTTTCATGTGTTGTTTGCTTATTTTGATGCATCTATGGCTAGTATGTAAGGGTATGCACCATAGAGAACTTGGAATACAGTAGTTTTAACACAAATACAAATAAATAATGAGTTCATTACAGTACCTTATGTGGTGGTTTTGCTTTCTTTCACTAACGGAGCTTATGAGATTTCCTGTTGAGTTTTGTGTTGTGAAGTTTTCAAGTTTTGGGTAAAGATTTGATGCACTATGGAATAAGGAGTGGCAAAAGTCTAAGCTTGGGATGCCCATGGAACCCCAAGATATTCAATAATAGCCAAAAGCCTAAGCTTGGGGATGCCCAGGAAGGCATCCCCTCTTTCGTCTTTGTTTATCGGTAACTTTACTTGGAGCTATATTTTTATTCGCCACATGATATGTGTTTTGCTTGGAGCGTCTTGTATGATATTAGTCTTTGCTTTTTAGTTTACCACAATCATCCTTGCTGTACACACCTTTTGGGAGAAGCCCACTTGATTGGAATTATTAGAATACTCTATGTGCTTCACTTATATCTTTTCAGCTAGATAGTTTTTTGCTCTAGTGCTTCACTTATATCTTTTAGAGCATGGCGGTGGATTAATTTTGTAGAAATTGTTAGTCTCCCATGCTTCATTTATATCATTTTGAGAGTCTCTTAGAACAGCATGGTATTTGCTATGGTTATAAAATTTGTCCTAGAATGATGGGCATCCAAGTTGGGTATAATAAAAACTATCATAGGAAGTGAATTTGATGCTATGATCAATTTGATACTTGATAATTGTTTTGAGATATGGAGGTAGTGATATTAGAGTCATGCTAGTTGGCTGATTATGAATTTAAAGAATGCTTGTGTTGAAGTTGGAAAGTCCCGTAGCATGCACGTATGGTAAAAGTTGTTTAACAAATTTGAAACATGAGGTGTTCTTAGATTGTGCATCCTTATGAGTGGCGGTCGGGGACGAGCGATGGTCTTTTCCTACCAATCTATCCCCCTAGGAGCATGCACGTAGTTCTTGGTTTTTGATGACTTGTAGATTTTTGCAATAAGTATATGAGTTCTTTTTTGACTAATGTTGAGTCCATGGATTATACTCACTCTCACCCTTCCATAATTGCTAGCCTCTTCAGTACCGTGCATTGCCCTTTCTCACCTTGAGAGTTGGTGCAAACTTTGCCGGTGCATCCAAACCCCGTGATATGATACGCTCTATCACACATAAACCTCCTTATATCTTCCTCAAAACAACCACCATACCTACCTATTATGGCATTTCCATAGCCATTCCGAGATATATTGCCATGCAACTTTCCACTGTTCCATTTATCATCATGACACGCATCATCATTGTCATATTGCCTTGCATGATCATGTAGTTGACATCGTATTTGTGGCAAAGCCACCATGCATAATTTTTCATACATGTCACTCTTGATTCATTGCCCATCCTGCACATTACACGGAGGCATTCATATAGAGTCATATCTTGTTCTAGTTTTGGGTTGTAATTCATGACTTGTAAATAAATAAAAGTGTGATGATCATCATTATTAGAGCATTGTCCCCAAATAAAGAAAAAAAGGCCAAAGAAAAAAAGAAAAAAAATAAAGGCCAAAAGAAAAAAAAAGGGCCCAAAGAAGAAAAAAGAAAAAAGAAAAAAAAGAAGAAAAAGGAAATAAAAATAAAAAGGGGGCAATGTTACTATCCTTTTCCACACTTGTGCTTTAAAGTAGCACCATGTTCTTCATGTAGAGAGTCTCATATGTTGTCACTTTCATATACTAGTGGAAATTTTTCATTATAGAACTTGGCTTGTATATTCCTACGATGGGCTTCCTCAAAATGCCCTAGGTCTTCGTGAGCAAGCAAGTTGGATGCACACCCACTTAGTTTCTTTTGTTGAGCTTTCATACATTTATAGCTCTAGTGCATCTGTTGCATGGCAATCCCTACTCCTCATGTTGACATCAATTAATGGGCATCTCTCTAGCCCGTTGATTATCCTCATCAATGTGAGACTTTCTGCTTTCTTGTCTTCTCCACACAATCCCCATAATCATATTATATTCCACCCATAGTGCTATATCCATGGCTCACGCTCATGTATTGCGTGAAAGTTGAAAAAGTTTGAGATTATTTAAGTACGAAACAATTGCTTGGCTTGTCAACGGGGGTGTATAAGATGGGAGCATTTTTGTGTGACGAAAATGAAGATAGCCTAACTATATGATTTTGTAGGGATGAACTTTCTTTAGCCATGTTATTTTGAGAAGACATGATTGCTTTGATTAGTATGCTTGAAGTATTACTATTTCTTATGTCAATATGAACTTTTATTTTGAATCATTTGGATCTGAATATTCATGCCACAATAAAGAAAATTACATTGAGAATTATGCTAGGTAGCAATTCACATCACAAATTCTGCTTTTATCATTTACCTACTCGAGGACGAGCAGGAATTAAGCTTGGGGATGCTTGATACGTCTCCAACGTATCTATAATTTTTGATTGTTCCATGCTATTATATTACCCATTTTGGATGTTTATGGGCTTTACTTTACACATTTATATCATTTTTGGGACTAACCTACTAACCGGAGGCCCAGCCCATATTGCTGTTTTTTTGCCTATTTTAGTGTTTCGAAGAGAAGGAATATCAAACGGAGTCCAAACGGAATGAAACCTTCGGAAGCGTGATTTTTGGAACGAACGTGATCCAGAGGACTTGAAGTGGAAGTCAAGCAATAGCCAAGGCGGCCACGAGGGTGGAGGGCGCCCCCGCCCCTACTGGGCGCACCCCCTATCTCGTGGGCCCCTCGGGCGTCCACCGACCTACTTCTTCCTCCTATATATACCCATGTACCCCGAAAACATCAGAAGGGACCACGAAAACCTAATTCCACCACCGTAATCTTCTGTATCCGTGAGATCCCATCATGGAGCCTTCGTCGGTGTTCCGCCGGAGGGGGAATCGATCACGGAGGGCCTCTACATCATCTCCAAGGCCTCTCCGATGAGTTGTGAGTAGTTTACCATAGACCTTCGGGTCCATAGTTATTAGCTAGATGGCTTATTCTCTCTCTTTGAATCTCAATACCATGTTCTCCTTGGTCTTCTTGGACATCTATTCGATGTAACTCTTTTTGCGGTGTGTTTGTCGAGATCCGATGAATTGTGGGTTTATGATCAAGTTTATCTATGAGAAATATTTGAATCTCCTCTGAATTATTTTATGTGTGATTAAGTTATCTTTGCAAGTCTCTTCAAATTATCAGTTTGGTTTGGCCTACTAGATTGATCTTTCTTGCAATGGGAGAAGTGCTTAGCTTTGGGTTCAATCTTGCGGTGTCCTTTCCAAGCGATAGCAGGGGCGGCAAGGTACGTATTGTATTGTTGCCATCGAGGATAAACATATGGGGTTTATATCATATTGCATGAGTTTATCCCTCTACATCATGTCATCTTTCTTAATGCGTTGCTCTGTTCTTTATGAACTTAATACTCTAGATGCATGCTAGATAGCGGTCGATGTGTGGAGTAATAGTAGTAGATGCAGGCAGGAGTCGGTCTACTTGTCACGGACGTGATGCCTATATACATGATCATGCCTAGATAATCTCATAATTATTTGATTTTCTATCAATTGCTCGACAGTAATTTGTTCACCCACCGTAATACTTATGCTATCTTGAGAGAAGCCATTAGTGAAACCTATGGCCCCGGGTCTATCTTTTATCATATAAGCTTTCAATCTACTTTTATTTGCATCTTTACTTTTCCTATCTATATTATAAAATACCAAAAATATATTTATCTTATCACACTATCTCTATCAGATCTCACTTTCGCAAGTGGCCGTGAAGGGATTGACAACCCCCTTATTGTGTTGGTTGCGAGTTCTTGTTTGTTTGTGTAGGTGTGTGGGACTTTTCAGGAGCCTCCTACTGGATTCATACCTTGGTTCTCAAAACTGAGGGAAATACTTACGCTACTATTGCTGCATCACCCTTTCCTCTTCAAGGAAAACCAACGCAAGCTCAAGACATAGCATTCTGCAACTCATGTTTTGAGTTACTAATCTTAGCAACCGAACAGGTATCAAATACCCAGGGGCTACTACGAGCACTAGTAAGGTACACATCAATAACATGTATATCAAATATACCTTTGTTCACTTTGCCATCCTTCTTTTCAGCCAAATATTTGGGGTAATTCCGCTTCCAGTGACTATTTCCTTCGCAGTAGAAGCACACAGTTTCAGGCTTAGGTCCAGCTTTGGGCTTATTTACGGGAGTGACAACTTCCTTGCCATTCTTCTTGAAGTTCCCTTTTGTCCCTTTGCCCTTTACTTGAAACTAGTGGTATTGTCAATCATCAACACTTGATGCTCTTTCTCTATTTCTACCTTTGTTGATTTCAGCATCACGAAGAGATTGGGAATTGTTTTCGTCATCCCTTGCATATCATAGTTCATCACGAAGTTCCAGTAACTTGGTGATAGTGACTAGAGAACTCCGTCAATCACTATCTTATCTGGAAGATTAACTCCCACTTGATTCAAGCAATTGTAGTACTCAGACATTTTGAGCATATGCTCACTGGTTGAGCTATTCTCCTCCATCTTGTAGGCGAAGTACTTGCCAGAGGTCTCATACCTCTCGACACGGGTATAAGCCTGAAATACCAATTTCAGCTCTTGGAACATCTCATATGCTCTGTGGCATTCAAAACATTTTTGAAGTCCCGATTCGAAGCCGTAAAGCATGGTGCACTAAACTATCAAGTAGTCATCATATTGAGCTGGCCAAATGTTCATAACATTTGTATTTGCTTCTGCCATAGGTTTGTCACCTAGCGGTGCATCAAGGACATAATTCTTCTATGCAGCAATGAGGATAATCCTCAAATCGTGGACCCAGTCCGCATCATTGCTACTATCATCTTTCAACTTAGTTTTCTCTAGGAACATATCAAAAACATATGGGAGCTACAACGCGAGCTATTGATCTACAACATAATTTGCAAATACTATCAGGACTAAGTTCATGATAAATTAAAGTTCAATTAATCAAATTACTTATGAACTCTCACTTAGGTAGACATCCCTCAAGTCATCTAAATGATACGTGATCCAAATCAACTAAACCATGTTCGATCATTACGTGAGATGGAGTAGTCATCAATGGTGAACATCTCTATGTTGATCATATCCACTATATGATTCACGTTCGACCTTTCGGTCTCTAGTGTTCTGAGGCCATGTCTGTACATGCTAGGCTCGTCAAGTTTATTCCGAGTATTCCGCATGTGCAAAACTGGCTTGCACCCATTGTATTTGAACGTAGAGCTTATCACACCCGATCATCACATGTGTCTCAGCACAAAGAACTTTCGCAACGGTGCATACTCGGGGAGAACACTTATACCTTGAAATTTAGTTAAGGGATCATCTTATAATGCTCCCGCCTGTACTAAGAAAAATAAGATGCAAAAAGATAAACATCACATGCAATCAAAATATGTGACATGATATGACCATCATCATCTTGTGCTTTTGATCTCCATCACCAAAACAACGTCATGATCTCCATCGTAGCATCGTGGTCGTCTCGCCAACTATTGCTTCTACGACTATTGGGGGAGTCCTGGATTAAGGGGTCTGTCGGTGTCAAAACCGGCGGATCTCGGGTAGGGGGTCCCGAACTGTGCGTCTAGGCGGATGGTAACAAGGAGACAAGGGACACGATGTTTTTACCCAGGTTTGGGCCCTCTCGATGGAGGTAAAACCCTACTCCTGCTTGATTAATATTGATGATACGGGTAGTACAAGAGTAGATCTACCACGAGATCAAAGAGGCTAAACCCTAGAAGCTAGCCTATGGTATGATTGTTGTTCGTCCTACGGACTAAAACCCTCCGGTTTATATAGACACCGGGGAGGGCTAGGGTTACACAGACTCGGTTACAATGGTAGGAGATCTACATATCCGTATTGCCAAGCTTGCCTTCCACGCCAAGGAAAGTCCCATCCGGACACGGGGCGGAGTCTTCAATCTTGTATCTTCATAGTCTAGGAGTCCGCCAGCGGTGATAGTCCGCCATCCGGACACCCGTAGTCGAGACTCCTCGGAGCCCTGAGCGAGGCTTCAATGACGACGAGTCCGTAGCATATTGTCTTCGGCATTGCAAGGCGGGTTCCTCCTCCGAATACTTCATAGAAGATTTTGAACACAAGGATAGTGTCCGGCTCTGCAAAATAAGTTCCACATACCACCATAGAGAGAATAACATTTACACAAGTTCAATTTGCTGACGTATTCCGTGGCGTGACATCATGCCATGGCCAGGCCTTAATTCGAATCGTTTTTACTGTTCCACCTCAGCGCATTTAGCGAAGCGGTTTCCTTGGCACGTCTTGTTAAAGCAGAGATCGTGTCCCCTTATTTCGAGATTCTCATCAATACGGGCGTGGGTAGCCCAACCGCGCCATTGATTACGGCGCTTGGGAGATAAGCGAGTTTTACCAGGCTGGTGGGGACGCATAGTTTCGTCCGTCCATATAAGGGGATAAGGATCCACCTTTTTACCTACGCCTTCTTCCTCCTTTGCTTATCCATTTCCGCATACTCGAGCTCCAGCGCCCAAGTCCGCACATCTCGCCTCAACCTTCCCCAGCCATGTTCGGAGAGGGAGGCAAGTGGATGGCCTCCTCCGTCACAGAGGGGCACATCAAAATGTTGAGGAAAGTCGGATACCTGCACAACGACATTGCGCACCGGCTTCCAGACGAGGGGCAGCTCGTCCCCACCCCCAGGCCCCATGAGAGGGTGTTGTTCCTTCCCCATTTCCTCTGCGGACTGGGCTTCCCACTCCACCCATTTGTCCGGGGGCTCATGTTCTACTACGGCCTGGATTTCCATGATCTGGCCCCGAATTTCATCCTCAACATCTCAGCGTTTATCGTTGTGTGCGAGGCCTTCCTCGCATCAAACCCCACTTCGCTTATGGTGAAGACCTTCAATGTCAAGCCGAAGGTAGTGGGCGGCCAGCAGCGGAGTCTTGGAGGCGCCATGGTGGGCAAGATGCCCAACGTCATATGGCTCAAGGGCGCCTTCGTGGAAACCATCAAAGGGTGGCATCGGGGTGGTTCTACATCACCAAGCCGCGTGACCCTGAATGGGCAGCGGCCCCCGAATTCAGATCTGGCATCCCCACACGGCTCACCTCACGGAAGAAGGGCTGACATGGGGTGATTTGGAAGAGCTGGCGGACTCAAACCTGCGTCCAAAACCTTATGAACAAGAAGATCAAGCTCGTCAGCGCAGTCGGTCATGCTCATCCGCGGATCCTCCGTGCCAACAACGGGCTTTCAACTTGTGGGAGTTTGATCCGGCACAGCACGGACCTTGAATAGGCTCTTGACACTATATGCGAAGGCGCTGGAAGGTGCTGTTCAAGGGTGCCGAGGTCCGCATCCGCTACCTAAGATCGCGGATTCAGCTCGCGGCGTCAAGCGGCGAGGTAAGCTATTTACCCTTTACGGGACACTTGTTTTCATAGTTTGACTCTATGCGGGATCTAAACTCCCTTACCTTTGACAGGCCTGGCAGAAGAAGTCCGGGCAGGTTAACTATCCGGCTCCCTTACCAGAAGACCCAGCGAACGCCCGATTGACGGGGCTGCTGGTTCCGACACCTCACGTGGTGCCGGACAAGAAGGCCAAGAAGAAGGCCACGGGAACCCGAAAGAGTTCCTGGCATCAGGTGTTATCGGACTCATCGTCCGATGACTCCGAGGCGGACTCCTCCCGCGAAGATGAGGAGGAGATAAAAGAGGCTTCTCCCCCAGTGGGGGGAGAGAAGAAAAGGAAGGCCTCCCCAACTGGGGAGGCCGGAGGGTCCAAGAAGGGAAGGCCCTTCCTCCGGACTTTTCCACCAACGCCGACGACGGCGAAGAGGATTGGCCCTCGAGGGCCAAGCCCCTAGCGAGATTGTAAGTGTCCGGATTCCAGAATGGCTCATTATTTTTCATTTGTCGCGTAGTGTCTTCTAACACCGAATACAGCCATGTAGCCCGCCCAAGGACGAGCTCCCCGCTTCGTCGAGCGGCTCCCTGGATTCGTCGGATGTGAATAGCACTTCACTTCCGACCGCCTCCTCCCCGTGTCGCAGAGCGACTCATGATGGAGTCCCAAAAGGCCCAACCAGGAGGAGGTGGTCTGGGCGCCAAGAAGGCGACCTCCGGACTCGGCGCAAAGAGGCAAAACCCGAGAGGGCTCTAAGTCCGCCCTGTGCGGACTCCGTCACCGAACCTCGGTGATTCCGAAGTCCGGCAGGCGGGCCCTTCGTAAGAAGGGCAAGACTGCGACGCCGGTGGCCTCCGTCCAACCGGAGGCACCAGATAAATTGCTGGAGGCGCTTAACGGCGCCTCCATCGACGAGGAGCACCGCACTATTATGAGTGCGGTGATCCAGAAAGTTCAATCCGCCAAGAGCGGGCTGACTGAAGTCTGTACCAGCCTTCTAACAGGCTTTGAGGTATGTAATTAAGATATGTAAAAATAGTACCGCATAGACAATAGCCATTGATGCTCAGTTTGGTGTTCGGAAAGAAAAGCTGGGCGAGGATCTAAAAGATATCTGTGAGTCTAACATAAGCATGTCAATATGGGAATGCAGGCTGCGCTGCTTGACCTCTGCCGACCTTGTCATGGAGGTCAATGTATTGAAGCAGAGCCTCGAGAGGTCCGAGAACAAGCTCGGCCGTGCCAAGAAGCAGCTCGAGGACAAGGAAGGTAAGTAATACCTTATTAAAGTAATACCTTATAGAAAGGATTTGGTTGCAAAAAATGACAGGAATAATGTGAGTATTGCAGGGGCCACGAACGAGGTGGCGACCCTGAAGGAGGTGGTGTCCAAGGCCGAAAAAAGTGCGGCCACAGAGCGCACCGAGCGAGAGAGGCAGGAGGCACGGGTGGCGGAGGTGCGGCAAGAGCTCCAGGCTTTCGTGGAAAAACACGAGAGTTTGGAGCATGACTCGAAGACTCGAGAGTCCGAGATCGCCTTGGCTCTTGAGAGTGCCAAAGCCGCTAAGGCTGAAGCCCAGAAGGCCCTCCAGGAGATTGAGGCGATAAAAAAGATAGCGGCGGGTAAGGCATTCTTCATGCAAAGCAAGCATGTAAAAGTGAATTATCTGTTACTTACCCGAATTCGGAGCCCTCCAGGAGCGTTCACAGATCTGCCCCGTAGTGTGTCCAATGCTGCCGAGTTCTACCGAGCCGAGGAGGGGAACTCGACGGAAAAGGTGTTCTGGTCCCAATATCTTTGAGGCGGACATCCGGTGCCTGGCGACCAGTGAAGCAGTGGTCGAGCTCCTAAGGTGGTGAACAGGCCATGAAGGGCCTCATAGTTCGGCTGTGGCCTAAAGAAGCCATGCCTGGGAGCTACTTCGGTCTGGTGCGGCGGCTGGTGGACACCTGTCCATGGATTGAAGTCATCAAGTGGTCCGTCTGCATTGAAGGTGCCCGTCGGGCCCTTGCCCGCGCTAAAGTGCACTGGGGCAAGATGGACGCCGAGAAGCTTATGACGGACGTGCCACCGCCGGGCAAGGAGTATCACACGCCCGAGATGTACTATAAGGGTGTCCTGAAGGGTGCCCGCCTTATAGCGGGTGAGTGCTCCAAAGATGTAATTTTTTTAGTAGACTCGCATTTGTTTTCCTGTGCGCTGAAAACTTTGTTCATATACGCTAAGCAACGCTTGTTAATTTAAAATATTACCTTCTGTGCAGCCGTTTATCAAATTTGCGAGATGGCAAGTCGTTGGCTTCAGCCCCCATGCCACGAGTACTGGGGTGTTCGGGATAAACTTGAGCGCTCTTGTTCCCATTCTTGGGTCCTTCGAGGGAGGCGCTCAACACAACGAACAAGGCAACTGGACTATAATTCCTGAACACTCCCACTTAGCCATCGAATTCTATAATTTTAAATTTCGGCGAAGACCCTAGTGTTCGGAAGACCGAATTCGGGGTGCTATCCACGCCTGGGCCGGACAAAGCCGACTCCTCGCTCTAAGCGGCATAAGTCTTTAGGGACTCGAAAAACCTCTCGAACAGCGACCGGCTCTCACCCTATCATGACGGTCAGTTTTAGCTTTCTCCACTGAGGTGCTCAACCCAACTCAACCGAGGCACAATCGCAGTGGTTCCCCCAGCGCTACCTTAGCCGATATAATGGAAAGTAAGGTACCAAAACATGGGAGCCGGGCAAACCCAACTATTGACCCAAGACATGATTCGGAGCTGATGCATATAATGCTATACGTTAGGGGTGCCGCACTTGTTAAAGTGTTCGGACTTATCACACCATATTTTGGGGTACTTAAGCCCCTGGTGTATTTGGCCGTACCAAAGCGTACGGATGCAACATGTCATAAGTGAACATATATAGATAGAAAAAGGAATGCAATAATAGGCAAAAGCGATGCATTGTTTATTCAAAAATACTGCAATGAAAGCGAGCGATACAAATAGTGCAATAAGCAAGGGATGGGACTATTTAACATGTCCCCCTCGAGGTTAGGCTGCGGGATGGTATGTAAAAGCATATCGCTCGTAATAGGGACCACCTGGACACTCGACGTAGCTTTTCTGCTTCCCTGGCTGTTGCATCGTGAGTTCGGCAATTCTACTGCCGGACAGGGCTTCTGGAAAACGGAGTCCTGAGAATAAGAAAAAAAAGAATGACACAATTGGGAGCCCCTGGTGCGGTTGAGCCGCTCTTCGAGCATGTCGTGGTCATGCCCCTACCCCTATGCCCATGGTATCTCCAGAGCGTAGTTATGTATGCGTGGTACTGGTCTCGCGACTTCGCGAGGGCTGGGGTGGGGGCCGCATTGCTACGCGTGCTCGGAATGTGCCAGGCGGTCTTGTTGTAGGTTACTCCGGGCGCGCTTGACGGTGTCCGAACTTTTAGTAGTCGGACTCAAGAATTGCCTTAAGAGGCTGCTTTGTACTTTCGTCGCGAGGGCCGCCGTATGCTCCTCCATTTGGAGAGAGCGTTCTGTGTTTCCATTGACCGTGATTACTCCTCGGGGGCCTGGCATTTTGAGCTTGAGGTATGCGTAGTGCGGCACCGCATTGAACTTTGCAAATGCGGTTCGTCCGAAAGAATCGCGTGATAACCGCTGCGAGCAGGACTATGTCGAAGATTAATTCCTCGCTTCGGAAGTTATCCGGGGATCCGAAGACCACTTCGAGTGTAACTGAGCCTGTACAGTTGGCCTCTACACCTGCTATGACGCCTTTAAAGGTCGTTTTTGTAGGTTTGATCCTTGAGGGGTCTATGCCCATTTTGCGCACTGTATCCTGGTAAAGCAGGTTCAGGCTGCTGCCGCCGTCCATCAGGACTCTAGTGAGGTGAAATCCGTCAATGATTGGGTCAAGAACCAATGCGGTGAATCTGCCGTGGCGGATGCTAGTGTGGTGGTCCCTTCGATCAAAAGTGATCGGGCAGGAGGGCCATGGGTTGAACTTTGGGGCGACTGGCTCCATCGCGTATACGTCCCTCAGTGCACGCTTCCGCTCCCTTTTGGGTATGTGGGTTGCGTATATCATGTTCATCGTCCGCACTTGTGGGGGAAAGCCCTTCTGTCCTCTATTGTTCGGCGGCCGGGGCTCCTCCTCATCATCGCTATGCAGCCCCTTGTCGTTGTTTTCGGCATCTATCTTGCCTGCCTGCTTGAACACCCAACAGTGCCTGTGGGTGTTGTTGGCTGGTTTTTCGGGGGTGCCATGTATCTGGCACGAGCGATCGAGTGTTCTGTCCAAATTGGACGGGCCCTGAGTATTTCTTTTGAATGGCTTTTTCCGCTGACCGGGTTTAGATCCTCTGAATCCGGCATTGACTGTCGTACCTTCAGTATTATCGCTGTTAGTGCGGTGCTTGTCCTTATTGCGACGCGACCTGCCGTTGATGTCCTTGGTATCCGAACTACCAGGGTTTTTGGTCAGGTTGTTACTGCGAGCTAACCAGTTGTCCTCTCCCGCGCAGAAGCGGGTCATGAGTGATGTGAGGGCTGCCATGGATTTCGGCTTTTCCTGTCCTAGGTGCCGGGCAAGCCACTCCTCGCGGATGTTATGTTTGAAGGCTGCAAGGGCCTCTGCATCCGGACAGTCGACGATTTGATTTTTCTTGGTTAAGAACCGTGTCCAGAATTGTCTGGCCGATTCATCTGGCTGCTTGTCGTGGCCATAAGCCTGCGCTTGAAACGCTCTTGTTCGACGGTATCCTCGGGCACGACAAATTCGTCATCGTCGAGGCTTGCTTCATCTTCGGAGGAAGGCACATAATTATCGTCCTCTACCTCTCTGTCTGCCTCTCTATCATGAGGGCTGGCTTCTCCTCCTGTGATGAATCCTCTTTGGAGGGTTGTCTTCGACAACGCAGGGGTGTTATTATCTCCGTGCGAAATCACCATTTTCTTTGTGGCGGGATTTAGAGCGGCGCCGCTGACGCCGGTGCTTGGGCTGTTTCTTGGAGGGGTCATCCTCTGATGTTCCATTGCCATTCCCATCTTTTGGGATGTCCACCATGTATATGTCGTATAACGAGGTGGCATTCCAGTGCCGTGTAAGCACTGGTTCTTGGTTGTCTCCTGCATCGTCGTCCATACCGTCGATGTCTTCAGAGTCAAAGTCGAGCATGTCGGTTAAATCATCGACAGTGGCTACAAAGTGGGTGATGGGTGGGCATTGAATTTCTTCGTCGTCCGCATCCCAACCTTCGACCATAGTCCGCCAGGCTCTCGATAAAGAGAGACTTTAGTGAATTCAGGATGTCGCCAAAGGGCAAGTCTTTGAAAGATGTTGGCGCGATGAACTCCATAACCGGCGCCCAATCGGATTTGATTGGCAGGGGCGCGGGAGGTTTGGAGTCCGGAGAGGAGTCCGACACCTCGGAGTCATGGGCTTTGCGAAGGACAGGGATGGTGTTTGGCTCAATCGCCGAAGAGATCATAGCCCCCGAGGTGGTGTCTAGCGACTCTTCCTCGACCGGCGAAGTCGGCTCCGAGCTAGGGGTCGGAGCGGACGCTGGTGTGGCCTCCAAGGTACTGTCCGGCGGTAGAGCTAGATCATACCCATCGAGACAGTGCGGCGCGCTTGGCTGTGGCTCAACTCCGTCGAAGATCAAGTCTCCGCGGATGTCAGCCGTGTAGTTCAAACTCCCAAATCTGACCTGATGGCCAGGGGCGTAGCTTTTGATCTGCTCCAGATGGCCAAGTGAATTGGCCCGCAGTGCAAAGCCGCCGAATACGAAGATCTGTCCGGGGAGAAAAGTCTCACCTTGGACCGCGTTGTTGTTGATGATCGAAGGAGCCATCGGGCCTAAAGGTGACGACACAGAGGAACTCTCAATGAAAGCACCAATGTCGGTGTCAAAACCGGCGGATCTCGGGTAGGGGTCCCGAGCGTGCGTCTAGGCGGATGGCAGCGGGAGACAAGGGACACGATGTTTTTACCCAGGTTCGGGCCCTCTCGATGGAGGTAAAACCGTACTCCTGCTTGATTAATATTGATGATATGGGTAGTACAAGAGTAGATCTACCACGAGATCAAAGAGGCTAAACCCTAGAAGCTAGCCTATGGTATGATTGTTGTTCATCCTACGGACTAAAACCCTCTGGTTTATATAGACACCGGAGAGGGCTAGGGTTACACAGAGTCGGTTACAATGGTAGGAGATCTACATATCCGTATTGCCAAGCTTGTCTTCCACGCCAAGGAAAGTCCCATCCGGACACGGGACGGAGTCTTCAATCTTGTATCTTCATAGTCTAGGAGTCCGGCCAACGGTGATAGTCCAGCCATCCGGACACCCCCTAGTCCAGGACTCCCTCAGGGTCCTCGGACAGCCAGACTATATACTGTGGCCGGACTGTTGGACTATGAAGAAACAAGATTGAAGACTTCATCCCGTGTCCGGATGGGACTCTCCTTTGCGTGGAAGGCAAGCTTGGATATGCAGATGTGTAGATTTCCTTCTCTGTAACCGACTTTGTGTAACTCTAGCCCCCTCCGATGTCTATATAAACCGGAGGGTTTAGTCCGTAGGACAACAACAATCATAATCATAGGCTAGCTTCTAGGGTTTAGCCTCTACGATCTCGTGGTAGATCAACTCTTGTAATACTCATATCATCAAGATCAATCAACCAGGAAGTAGGGTATTACCTCCATTGAGAGGGCCCGAACACGCATAAAACATCGTGTCCCCGCCTCCCTGTTACCATTAGCCTTAGACGCACGATTACGACCCCTTCCCGAGATCCGCCGGTTTTGACACCGACATTGGTGCTTTCATTGAGAGTTCCACTGTGCCGTCCCGATAAGGCTTGATGGCTCGCCTCATTATCAAGGATAACATTACCTCCGAAGGATCCTTGGTTGTAGGCCAGACTCTCCGGATGGGCGATTTCGTCATGGCCGCCCATTCGGCTGTCGTGCCGACAATGACATCGCAGGTAATCAAAAACAACCTCCGCGTCAGCTCGGAGTTCACCGAGCAGATGGATCCAATGGAGCTCTCCTCCTTGAACGAGCTCTTGGATCACTTCGCCGCCCTGGGGGTCTCAACGGATTATGATCGGATTGGGCTTAAACCCGACCTAAGGGAGAATAACTCTCCGTCAGTCACCCATCAGATAGCGGTGATGGAGGAACAAAACGACAATTCTTCCTCTATTTTGAGGACAAACTATGTCCGGATTCCCGAGCTCTCTGAGCCAGATACCCATTTACAGGAGAACGTGGCCCAGACTCCGAACTTAGAATCGGATAGCGGGCCACAAATATTGGGCAATATCTTGGAGCCCGAGCTGCCAAGCTCAGGAGGTCCTTCGCCCCTGGGTTCCAGATTGGGTCAGGACGTGGACTTAATTTCACCCACCCACCGAGATGCAAGCGATCTTTCCCATATTAGACAAGAGCCCCAAGAGACAGTACACCACTTCTGGGCCAGATTCCTCCTTGTAATGAGCAAGGTTAAGGACTGTCATGAGGAAGACACAATCTCATTCTTTTGCAAAAATTGCACGGACAGGAGAATTCTCAATGCCATAAGTCACCGTGACATAGCACACTTTGCTGACCTGGCGGCCATAATGCAAATCTTCTTGCGATGGAAGCGCTGGATGACCCAAACAAAATTCTGGGATCCCTCGGCCCTAACTAAACCCCTCGTCCGAACTAAAAGGGTGCACTTTTGCAAGTCACCCAATAGAATTACAAAAAAGCCAAAGCCCTCCGCAGGGCGTGGAACCGTACTGGAGGAATGGCTCAACAGACCGTGCAAAATTCACAGCACATCGGACACCATACCAACACATAGCCTTAGAGCATGTTGGATACTCCGGCAGGTGGCCAAGAGCGCGAGGAGCTTCTCATCAACAATACCGCAGTGCACCATCCATGAAAAATAACAATCTGATGCTTACCATCTTGAGACTTTCGCCTCAAACAACAGTATGGCGAGCACTCCATGACCTCGCCAAAATCTGCCACGTCGCAGCAATAAACCCATGGAACGACACGGCCATAACCTTCAACGCCAGTGACGAACCTCAATTCCGAATAGTCCGAGCACCAGCCGCTTTGGTCCTTAGTCCAATAGTGGACGGATTCCAGCTTACTAAAGTGCTGATGGACGGTGGCAGCGGATTAAACCTCATCTACGAGGAAACTCTTAACAAAATGGAAATAGATAAGAGTCGCATTGAGCAAAGCAGCACGACCTTCAGGGGAATCATCCCTAGTCGGGAGGCATGATCTTGCGAGGAAAATCACATTGGATGTGGTATTGCACTGCCGGAGAATTATCGGTCCGAAGAAATCACATTCCAAGTGGCCCCGTTTAGCAGTGGATATCACGCCCTCTTGGGGCGAGACGCGTTCGCAAGCTTCCAAGCTATACCCCATTACGGATACATGAAGCTCAAGATGCCGGGGCCCAATGGGATCATCACTCTGGCTAGTGATTCGGACATAGCACTCTGTGACAAAAATAAAACTACCACACTAGCCCTGGAGGCATTATCCGAAGCCCTCGCGGCTGAAGAGTTAACTGCACTGCGCTCCGCAGTGGATAGGGATGACGTGATACTTGACAAACGACACAAGTCCAGCTCTTTCAAACCAGCAGACGAAATAGTCAAATTCCAGGTCCACCCAATGGACCCTACAAAAACAGCATCAATTGGGGCACAACTGAACCCCACAATAGACGCCACACTACAAGAGTTCTTGCGCGAGAATTGGGACATTTTCGCCTGGCATCCTTCAGACATACCAGGTATCCCACGCAGGCTGGCCGAACATAGCCTAAACATACTAAAGGGATACAAGTCGGTCAAACAGACTCTTCGGCGCTTTTCAGAACCCAAGCGACAAGCCATGGGAGAGGAGCTAGCCAAGCTACTTGAAGCCGGATTCATCAGAGAGATCAAACATCCGGACTGGCTAGCAAACTTGGTGATGGTACCAAAGAAGGACAAATCCTGGCGCCTATGCGTCAATTTCAAAGACCTCGATAAGGCATGCCCTAAGGATCCCTTCCCCCTCCCCCGCATCGATCAAATTATCGACGCTACCGCAGGACATGATTCATTGTGCTTCCTCGACGCATACTCCGGATACCATCAAATCAAGATGGCGGAGTCCGATCAAGCCACAACGGCATTAATCACCCCATACGGTCCCTTCCGGTTTAACACCATGCCTTTCAGGCTCAAAAATGCCGGTGTAACCTATCAAAGCGTGATTCATACATGCCTGGAAACACAAATCAGCAAAACAGTGGAGGCTTACATAGATGATGTGGTCATTAAAACTAGACACGTCGAATCATTAATAGATGACTTGAGGCTTACGTTCGACAATCTCCGAACATACGACATCAAGCTCAACCCGAAAAAATGCGTTTTCGGCGTACCAGCCAGAAAACTCTTGGGCTTTATTGTCTCCAATAGAGGAATCGAAGCAAATCCAGCTAAAATCCGAGCTCTGTCACAGTTGGCTACCCCAACAGACCTCAAGCAAATCCAGAAATTAACTGGATGCGTGGCCGCCCTAAACCGCTTTATCTCCCGATTAGGAGAAAAGGTGTTACCTCTTTATCGCCTTCTTCGACGCACCCAACACTTCGAGTGGACGGATGCGGCTACGGCGGGGCTGGAGGAAATAAAAGCCCTCTTGGCCACCAATCCAATTCTGGCAGCGCCAAATGTCGGTGAACCCATGTTGCTATACATAGCTGTAACACACCAGGTTGTAAGCGCAGTGCTCGTCGTCGAACAAGAGACAGATGGACATAAATTCCCATTACAAAAGCCGGTATACTACGTATCCACTTTCCTCACTCCATGCAAGTCACAGTACCCACATTATCAAAAGATAGCATACGCAGTCTTCATGGCATCTCGAAAACTATGACACTACTTGCAAGAGTGTTCAATCATGGTGGCCTCCGAAGTACCACTCAATGACATAATAAATAACCGCGATGCCACGGGCTAGATTGCAAAATGGGCTATCGAGCTCCTCCCGTTCGACATAACATACAAGCCTCGGCGGGCCATTAAGTCGCAAGTACTGGCTGACTTCATCGCCGAATGGACAGAAGCTGAACTCCCTAAAGAGTACGGCACGTACTCCAATTGGATCATGCGCTTTGACGGCTCTAAGATGCTAGCTGGTCTAGGGGATGGCGTCGTCCTCACGTCCCCCACCGGAGATACAGTCTAGTACGTACACCAAATACTTTACACAGACTCCAACAATGCAGCAGAGTATGAGGCTCTGTTGCACGGTCTTCGGATGGCAGTCTCCATGGGCATTCAATGTCTCGAAGTACGCGAGGATTCAAATCTTGCAATATCTCAAATAAATGGAGACTTTGGCGCCAAGGACCCAAAAATAGCGGCTTACCGTAATGCCGTTCTAAAAATGTCAGCTCGATTCGAGGGGCTCGAATTCCACCATGTGGTTCAAGAAAACAATCAAGCGGCGGATATCCTTGCCCGCATCGGCGCTAAACATGACCCCGTCCCACCAAATATTTTTTGGGAAAGGCTGTTCAAGCCATCCGTGGTATGGGAAGGGGAGTCCGGCAATACTAATCCAGATCCGCATACAACCCCAGATCCTGAACAATCTGACGTAATCGGAGGCTCCGCCACCGAAATCACACCTTCGGCCCACGTGATCATGGCGGTCATCGCCCCGTGGACGGAACCCTTCCTAGCTTACTTAAATAGGCAAGAACTCCCGGAGGACCAAAATGAGGCACGCTGCATTGTGCGGCACTCTAAAGCCTACAAAGTCCACGAGGGAGAGCTTTATAAGAAAAGCGCAACCAGATTGCTCCAAAGATGCATCTCCGAAGAGGAAGGGTGGCAGCTCTTGGATGAAATACATGCCGGACTCGGCGGCCACCATGCTGCAGCTCAGGCGCTCGTAAGCAAGGCCTTCCGTACAGGTTTTTACTGGCCGACAGCCCGGGCAGATGCACAAGACCTTATCCAACACTGCGGCAGTTGCCAGCTTTTTGCAAATCAAAGCCATATGCCACCCACCGCCCTCCAAACAATCCCCATAACTTGGCCCTTTGCGGTCTGGGGGCTCGATATGGTTGGACCCCTTAAAGGAGGAAGCCATAAGAAGAAATACTTGTTGGTCATGGTCGATAAATTCACCAAATGGATAGAAGCCAAACGAGTTAAAACGGCCGAATCCGGACCAGTGATAGACTTTATATCCGGGGACGTACACCGCTATGGTGTCCCTCACAGCATCATCACCGATAACGGCTCAAACTTCACAGCCGATGAGGTGAAAACCTGGTGCAGCAAAATGGGCATAAAACTTGATTACGCCTCCGTCTATCACCCCCAAACAAATGGTCAAGTCGAACAAGCGAACGGTCTGATTATGAGCGGCATCAAACCCAGACTAGTGCGATCCTTGAAGGAATCAGATACGCACTGGGTCGAGGAGCTTGACTCCGTATTATGGGGGTTGCAGACCATGCCGAATCGCACAACCGGATACACACCATTTTTTATGGTGTACAACGCAGAGGCAGTGCTACCCTACGACATCATTCATGATTCACCTAGAGTGCGCATGTATGAAGAGAGAGAAGCCGAGCTGGATCGGCAGGACAGCTTAGATGCCCTGGAGGAGGAGCGTGATGTCGCGAAGGCCCGTTCCGCATTCTATGAACAGCAGGCTCAAAGGTATCAAAGCAAAGAAGTGCGGGCCAAAACTTATAACATTTGCGAACTCGTTCTACGCTTGCCAGAGAAGAAAAAGGACAAGCTCAAGCCCAAATGGGAGGGCCCCTTCATCATTGACAAAGTTCTCACTGGAGGTGTGTACCGTCTACATGATGCATCAAACAATCGACTCGAGCCGAACCCATGGAACGCAGCCAGACTCTATTCTACGCCTAGTGCCGAACTCCATGTTTGCCTCCTTACCTCCATCTTCCTTTTTAAATTATATCCTCTCTCTCTCTCTCTCCCTTTTACATTTATAGCCTTAAAGGCTCTAAGTACGCTTTGACCGCACACTCTGGCCTCGCTATGCGCGCTCATCACACCTGGGGGCTTCTTACACAGAAGCTTATTTGTCTTCTGGTCTTTATGCCCACCACATACACGTCACCTCTATGTATGTGCCTTTTTTCACCACTATATGCATCGATATGACTTAAGTTTTGGCCAAGCTGGGTTGCCTGGCTCTTGTGTTTATGCCCTATGTTCCCGTTAATTCGTCTAGGGCATAAGGGGAGCACCTCTGCGATTGTTACTGCCGGGTCAGCCGGATGTGTACCTCAGACTAGGTGAAGCCGAAAGCTAGCATTCTTAAGGGAATATTCGGTCGCTGAACAAAAGATGTATTTTTACCTATTACAACACATGCCCCCAGATGTTTCTATCCTGCATAAATTTTTGTAGCTCGGACATGCACATCAATGCATGCACACCCAGGGAAAGGAACCCTTAACGGAACTATTCTCCCTGGAAGATGTTTCTTATTACCCACGTAATATAACATAACTAGTTGGGTACTTGTCTGTTCAAGCACTTATGACCCCTACGCCTGGTTTCCACGCGTGCCCCGGTTTTCATGTAACCGAGCGGGTATTCGGACACACTCCGGACTGTCGGGTCCAGAGATTGAAGCAAAAAGGTCGGCCAAGACAAATGATTTACAATCCGGCTAGGGACAAAATATGTCCTTCAAAGTACAATGTCACTTAGATTGACTAAATTCTTCTTCTATACCATCCAACAGGCTGTCTAGCCTACAGTCCTATTGGGAATACTTAGCGGCTAATGCTACTTGGTCATACACAAGATGTACAGGGATCTCCTTCCCATCTGACCCTACAGGTCCGACCTCGGCCATGTGGTTCGGGTCAGCCTTGGTGTATCGCGTCTTCACCATGGCCCAGGCTTCCCTTGCTCCTTGTCGGCTGGCTGATTCTTCCATAATCGGAAGCACTGCCGCGCTCCCTTGAGCATCTCCATAAGCTCCCCCATGCCTCCGGGCAGGGAGGCGGATGTCTGATAACCCACAAGTATAGGGGATCGCAACAGTTTTTGAGGGTAGATTATTCAACCCAAATTTATTGATTCGACACAAGGGGAGCCAAAGAATATTCTCAAGTATTAGCAGCTGAGTTGTCAATTCAACCACACCTAGAAACTTAATATCTGCAGCGAAGTGTTTAGTAGCAAAGTAATATGATAGTGGTGGTAACGGTAACAAAAGTAAAGACAGCAAAAGTAGTGTTTTTGGTATTTTGTAGTGATTGTAACAGTAGCAACGGAAAAGTAAATAAGCGAGAACCAGTATATGGAAAACTCGTAGGCACCGGATTAGTGATGGATAATTATGCCGGATGCGGTTCATCATGTAACAGTCATAACATAGGGTGACACAGAACTAGCTCCAATTCATCAATGTAATGTTGGCATGTATTCCGTATATTGTCATACGTGCTTATGGAAAAGTACTTGCATGACATCTTTTGTCCTACCCTCCCGTGGCAGCGGGGTCCTATTGTAAACTAAGGGATATTAAGGCCTCCTTTTAATAGAGAACCGGAACAAATATTAGCACTTAGTGAATACATGAACTCCTCAAACTATGGTCATCACCTGGAGTGGTCCCGATTATTGTCACTTCGGGGTTGCCGGATCATAACACCTAGTAGGTGACTATAGACTTGCAAGATAGGATCAAGAACTCACATATATTCATGAAAACATAATAGGTTCAGATCTGAAATCATGGCACTCGGGCCCTAGTGACAAGCATTAAGCATAGCAAAGTCTTAACAACATCAATCTCAGAACATAGTGGATACTAGGGATCAAACCCTAGCAAAACTAACTCGATTACATGATAAATCTCATCCAACCCATCACCGTCCAACAAGCCTACGATGGAATTACTCACGCACGGCGGTGAGCATCATGACATTGGTGATGGAGGATGGTTGATGATGATGACGGCGACGATCCCCTATCCGGGCCCGAGCGGACTCGAGATCAGCCCTCCGAGAGAGATTAGGGCTTGGCGGCTCCATATCGTAAAACGCGATGATTTCTTCTCTCTTATTTTTTCTCCCAAAGCCAATATATGGAGTTGGGTTGGCGTCGGGGGTCTCGAGAGGCCCACGAGGTAGGCGCGCCCGGAGGGCCCCCACCCTCGTGGATAGGTGTGGGCCCCTGGTCTTCATCTTTAGCGAGGATTTTTATTATTTTTCTAAGATGTTCCGTGGAGTTTCAGGTCATTCCGAGAACTTTTGTTTTACGCATATAAAACAACATCATGGCAATTCTGCTGAAAACAGCGTCAGTCCGGGTTAGTTCCATTCAAATCATACAAGTTAGAGTCCAAAACAAGGGCAAAAGTGTTTGGAAAAGTAGATACGACGGAGACGTATCAACTCCCCCAAGCTTAAACCCTTGCTTGTCCTCAAGCAATTCAGTTGACAAGCTGAAAGAGAAAAAGAAAAACTTTTACAAACTCTGTTTGCTCTTGTTGTTGTAAACATGAAAAGCCAGCATTCAAGTTTCAGCAAATATCATGAACTAACCAAACTAACAATAACACATAGGTCTCACAATTACTCATATCAATAGCATAATTAGCTAGCGAGCTATAATAACAAAACTCGGATGACAACACTTTCTCAAAATAATCATAACATGATATAACAGAATGGTATCTCGCTAGCCCTTTCTGAGACCGCAAAACATAAATGCAGAGCACCTTTGAAGATTAAGGACTGACTAAACATTGTAATTCATGGTAAAAGAGATCCAGTCAAGTCATACCCAATATAAACCAATTATAATGAATGCAAACGACAGCGTGCTCTCCAGCGGGTGCTTTTAATAAGAAGGATGATGACTCAAAATAAAAGTAAATGGATAGGCCCTTCACAGAGGGAAGCAGGGATTTGTAGAGGTGCCAGAGCTCGATTTTGAAATAGAGATAAATTATATTTTGAGCGGCATACTTTCATTGTCAACATAACAACTAAGAGATGACGATATCTTCCATGCTAAACAAATTATAGGCGGTTCCCAAACAGAATGGTAAAGTTTATACTCCCCTTCCTCCACAAGCATCAATCCATGGCTTGCTCGGAACAACGAGTGCCTCCAACATTCAACGGGTCCCAAGGGGAGTTTTGTTTGCAATTATTTTGATTTAGGTTGCATAATGTTGGGGAACGTAGTAATTTCAAAAATTTTCCTACGCACACGCAAGATCATGGTGATGTATAGCAACGAGAGGGGAGAGTGTTGTCTACATACCCTTGTAGACCCGGCGGAAGCGATCTGGCGTAGAGGAAGTAGTCGTCGTTCTCCTCGCGATCCGACCGATCCGGCGCCGTTACTCCGGCGCCCGAGTTCTTGACACACGTACAGCTCGATGGCGTCCCTCGTACTCGATCCAGCTGAGTGTCGAGGGAGAGTTCCGTCGGCCGACGGCGTGGTGGCGATCTTGATGTTTCACGGCGCGAGGCCGCCTAAGCTTGCGACAGTATAACCGAGGTGGAATATGGTGGAGGGGGCACCGCACACGGCTAAGGAGCGATCTCACGATCAACTTGTGTGTTCAAGGTGCCCCCTGCCCCGTATATAAAGGAGCCGGGGAGGGGGCGGCGGCCTAAGGAGGTGCATACAGGAGTCCTACTCCTACGGGAGTAGGATTCCCCCAATCCTAGTTGGACTAGGATTCCGGAGGGAAAGAGAGAGAGGGGCGGCCCCTTCTCCTAGTCCTAGTAGGACTAGGGAAGGGGGGCGCGCCCCTCCTAGGGCTGCCCTTCTCCTTTCCACTAAGGCCCATCGAGGCCCATTTACCTCCCGGGGTTCCGTAACCTCCGGTACTCAGTAAATTCCGTTTTACGCGGAACCATTCCGAACTCCAAACATAGGCTTCCAATATATCAATCTTTATGTCTCGACCATTCCGAGACTCCTCGTCATGTCCGTGATCACATCCGGACTCGAACTCCTTGGTACATCAAAATACATAAACTCATAATAAGCATCATCGAAACCTTAAGCGTGCGGACCCTACGGTTCGAGAACAATGTAGACATGACCTAGAACCATTCACGGTCAATAACCAACAGCGGGACCTGGATGCCCATATTGGTTCCTACATATTCTCTGAAGATCTTTGTCGGTCGGACCGCATAACAACATCGTTGTTCCTTTGTCATCGGTATGTTACTTGCGAGATTCGATCGTCGGTATCCAATACCTAGTTCAATCTCGTTACGGCAAGTCTCTTTACTCGTTCCGTAATACATCATCTCACAACTAACTCATTAGTTGTAGTGCTTGCAAGGCTTCATGATGTGTATTACCGAGAGGGCCCAGAGATACCTCTCCGACTATCGGAGTGACAAAACCTAATCTCGAAATCGCCAACCCAACATACGCCTTTGGAGACACCTGTAGTACTCCTTTATAATCACCCGATTCGTTGTGGCGTTTGGTAGCACCAAAGTGTTCCTCCGTAAACAGGAGTTGCATAATCTCATAGTTACGGGAACATGTATATGTCATGGATAAAAGCGGTAGCAACATACTAAGCGATCGTGTGCTAAGCTAATGGAATGGGTCATGTCAATCAGATCATTCTACTAATGATGTGACCTTGTTAATCAAATAACAACTCTTTGTTCATGGTTAGGAAACATAACCATCTTTGATTAACAAGCTAGTCTAATAGAGGCATACTAGTGACACGTTGTTTGTCTATGCATTCACACATGTATCATGTTTCCGGTTAATACAATTCTAGCATGAATGATAAACATTTATCATGAAATAAGGAAATAAATAATAACTTTATTATTGCCTCTAGGGCATATTTCCTTGATCTCCCACTTGCACTAGAGTCAATAATCTAGATCACATCACCATGTGATTAACATCGATAGTTCACATCATCATGTGATTAACACCCATTGTTCACATCGCCATGTGACAAACACCCAAAGGGTTTACTAGATTGATAATCTAGTTCACATCGCTATGTGATTAGCACCCAAAGAGTACTAAGGTGTGATCATGTTTTGCTTGTGAGAGAATCTTAGTCAGCGGGTCTATCATATTGAGCCGTATGTATTTTGCAAATATTCTATGTCTACAATGCTCGCACGGAGCTACTCTAGCTAATTGCTCCCACTTTCAATATGTATCTAGATCGAAACTTAGAGTCATTCGGATCGGTGTCAAAACTTGCATCGGCGTAACCCTTTACGGCGAACCTTTTGTCACTTCCATAATCGAAAACATATCCTTATTCCACTAAGGATAATTTTGACCGCTGTCGATGATCTACTCCTAGATCACTATTGTACTCCTTGCCAAACTCGGTCAGGGGTATACAATAGATCTGGTACACAGACATGGCATACTTTATAGAACCTATGGCCAAGGCATAGGGAATGACTTTCATTCTCTTTCTATCTTCTGCCGTGGTCGGGTTTTGAGTCTTACTCAATTTCACACCTTGTAACACGTGGCAAGAACTCTTTCTTTGATGTTCCATTTTGAACTACTTCAAAATCTTGTCAAGGTATGTACTTCTTTGAAAAAACTTATCAAGCGTCTTGATCTATCTCTATAGATCTTGATGCTCAATATATAAGCAACTTCACCGAGGTCTTTTGAAAAACTTCCTTTCAAACACTCCTTTATGCTTTGCGAATAATTATACATTATTTCCGATCTACAATATGTCATTCACATATACTTATCGAAATCTGTAGTGCTCCCACTCACTTTTCAAGAAATCTGAGGCTTCACCGTAAGTGCAGTATAAAACTATATGCTTTGATCAACTCATCAAAGCGTATGTTCCAACTCGAGATGCTTGCACCAGTCCATAGATGGATCATTGGAGCTTGCACACTTTGTTAGCTCCTTTGGATCGATAAAACCTTCGGTTGCATCATATACAACTCTTCCTCCTAAAACCCATTCAGAATGCAGTTTTATATCCATTTGCCAAATTTCATAAATTGTGGCAATTGCTAACATGATTTGGACAGACTTAAGCATCGCTACAGTTGAGAAAAACTCATTGTAGTCAACACCTTGAACTTGTCAAAAACCTTTTTGCGACAAGTCGAGCTTTGTAGATAGTAACACTACTATCAGCGTCCGTCTTCCTCTTGAAGATCCATTTATTTTCTATGGCTTGCCGATCATTGGGCAACGCCACAAAAGTCCACACTTTGTTCTCATACATGGATCTCATCTCAGATTTCATGGCCTCAAGCCACTTTGCGAATCTGGACTCACCATCGCTTCTTCATAGTTCGTAGGTTCATCATGATCTAGTAGCATGATTTCGAGCAGGATTACCGTACCACTCAGTGCGGATCTTACTCTGGTTGATCTACAAGGTTCTGCAGTAACTTGATCTGAAGTTTCATGATCAACATCATTAACTTCCTCACTACTTGGTGTAGGTGTCTCAGAAACCGGTTTCTGCGACGAACTACTTTCAAGTAAGGGAGAAGGTACTATTACCTCATCAAGTTCCACTTTCCTCCCACTCACTTCTTTCGAGAGAAACTTCTTCTCTAGAAAGGATCCATTTTCAGCAATGAAAATCTTGCTTTAGGATCTGTGATAGAAGGTGTACCCAACAATTTCCTTTGGGTATTCTATGAAGACGCACTTCTCGATTTGGGTTTGAGCTTATCGGGATGAAACTTTTCACATAAGCATCGCAGCCCCAAACTTTAAGAAACGACAACTTTGGTTTCTTGCTAAACCATAGTTCATAAAGTGTCGTCTCAGCGAATTTAGATGGTGCCCTATTTAACGTGAATGCAGCTGTCTCTAATGCATGATCCCAAAACGATATTGGTAAATTGGTAAGAAACATCATAGATTGTACTATATCCAATAAAGTACGGTTATGACGTTCGGACACACCATTATGATGTGGTGTTCCAGGTGGCATGAATTTGTGAAACTATTCCACATTGTTTTCATTGAAGACCAAACTCGTAACTCAAATATTTGTCTCCGTGATCAGATCGTAGAAACCTTATTTTCTTGTCACGATGATTTTTCCACTTCACTCTGAAATTCTTTGAACCTTTCAACTATTTCAGACTTATGTTTCATCAAGTAGATATACCCATATCTGCTTCAAATCAACTGTGAAGGTCGAAAATAATGATACTTGTCATGAGCCTTAATATTCATCGGACGACATACATCGGTATGTATGATTTCCAACAAATCTGTTGCTCGCTCCATTGTTCGGAGAACGGAGTTTTAGTCATCTTGCCCAAAAGGCACGGTTACATAAGTATCAAGTGATTCATAATCAAGTGATTCCAAAATCCCATCAGCATGGAGTTTCTTCATCGCTTTACACCAATATGACCTAAGCGGCGATTACCACAAATAAGTTGCACTATCATTATTAACTTTGCATCTTTTGGTTTCAATATTATGAATATGTGTATCACTACGATCGAGATCCAATGAACCATTTTCATTGGGCGTGTAACCATATAAGGTTTTATTCATGTAAGCAGAACAACAGTTTATTCTCTTACTTAAATGAATAACCGTTTTGCAATAAACACGATCAAATCATATTCATGCTCAGCGCAAACACCAAACAACATTTATTTAGGTTCAACACTAATCCCGAAAGTATAGGGAGTGTGCGATGATGATCATATCAATCTTGAAACTACTTTCAACACACATCGTCACTTCACCCTTAACTAGTTTACATTTTCTACGCAACTCCGTTTGAGTTACTACTCTTAGCAACCGAACCAGTACCAAATACCGAGGGGTTGCTATAAACACTAGTAAAGTACACATGTATATCAAATATACCTTTGTTTACTTTGCCATCCTTCTTATCCGCCAAATACTTGGGGTAGTTCGCTTCCGATAACGATCGCTTGCGATAGATGCATTAGTCTCAAGCTTAGGTCCGGACTTGGGCTTCTTCACTTGAGCAGAACTTGCTTGCCGTTCTTCTTGAAGTTCCTTCTATCCCTTTGCCCTTTTCTTGAAACTAGTGGTCTTGTTAACCATCAACACTTGATGTTTTTCTTGATTTCTACCTTCGTCGATTTTAGCATCACGAAGAGCTTGGGAATCGTTTACATTATCCCTTACATATTATAGTTCATCACGAAGTTCTACTAACTTGGTGATGGTGACTAGAGAATTCATCAATCACTATCTTATCTCGAAGATTAACTCCCATTTGATTCAAGCGATTGAAATACCCGGACAATCTGAGCACATGCTCACTAGTTGAGCGATTCTCCTCCATCTTTTAGCTATAGAACTTGTTGGAGACTTCATATCTCTCAACTCGGTATTTGCTTGAAATATTAACTTCAATTCTGGAACATCTCATATGGTCCATGATGTTCAAAACATCTTTGAAGTCGATTCTAAGCCATAAAGCATGGTGCACAAAACTATCAAGTAGTCATCATCTTGAGCTAGCCAAACGTTCATAACGTGCGCATACGCTCTGCAATAGGTCTGCTCACCTAGCGGTGCATTAAGGACATAATACTTACGTGCGACAATGAGGATAAACCTCGGATCATGGATCAAATCCGCATCATTGCTACTAACATTTTTCAACATAATATTCTCTAGGAACATATCAAAAATAAACACAGGAAGCAACAACGCGAGCTATTGATCTACAACATGATTTGCAAAATACTACGGGACTAAGTTCATGATAAATTTAAGTTCAATTAATCATATTACTTAAGAACTCCCACTTAGATAGACATCTCTCTAGTCATCTAAGTGATCACGTGATCAAATCAACTAAACCATAACCGATCATCACGTGAGATGGAGTAGTTTTCAATGGTGAACATCTTATGTTATCATATCTACTATATGATTCACGCTCGACCTTTCGGTCTCCGTGTTCGAGGCCATATCTGCATATGCTAGGCTCGTCAAGTATAACCCGAGTATTCTGCGTGTGCAAAACTGGCTTGCACCCGTTGTAGATGGACGTGAGCTTATCACACCGATCATCACGTGGTGTGCAGGCACGACGAACTTTGGCAGCGGTGCATACTCGGGAGAACACTTCTTGATAATTTAGTGAGAGATCATCTTATAATGCTACCGTCAATCAAAGCAAGATAAGATGCATAAAGGATAAACATCACATGCAAATCAATATAGGTGATATGATATGGTCATCATCATCTTGTGCTTCGTGATCTTCATCTCCGCAGCACCACCATGATCACCATCGTCACCGGCGCGACACCTTGATCTCCATCGTAGCATCGTTGTCGTCTCGCCAAACTTATGCTTCTCGACTATCGCTACCGCTTAGTGATAAAGTAAAGCATTACGAAGCGATGCATTGCATACAATAAGCGACAACCATATGGCTCCTGCCGATTGCCGATAACCGGTTACAAAACATGATCATCTCATACAATAAAATATAGCATCACGTCTTGACCATATCACATCACAACATGCCTGCAAAAACAAGTTAGGCGTCCTCTACTTTGTTGTTGCAAATTTTACGTGGCTGCTACGGGCTTAAGCAAGAACCAGTCTCACCTCGCATCAAAACCACAGCGATACTTCGTCAAATAGACTCGTTTAACCTTCTCAAGGACGGGCGTAGCCTTTTCAGTTCAACTAAAGTGAGAGAGCAGCACCCACCAGTCACCTTTAAGCAGCGAGTGCTCGTGGCGGTGAAACCAGTCTCGCGTAAGCGTCTGGCGTAATGTCGGTCAGGCGCTTCATCTCACAATACCGCTGAACCAAAGTATGACATGCTGGTAGGTAGTATGACTTGTATCGCCCACAACTCACTTGTGTTCTACTCGTGCAAAACATCAAACCATAAAAAAAAAACCTAGGCTCGATACCCTTTGTTGGGGAGCGTAGTAATTTCAAAAATTTCCTCGCACACGCAAGATCATGGTGATGTATAGCAACGAGAGGGAGAGTGTTGTCTACATACCCTTGTAGACCCGGCGGAAGCGGTCTGGCGTAGAGGAAGTAGTCGTCGTTCTCCTCGCGATCCGACCGATCCGGCGCCGTTACTCGACGCCCGAGTTCTTGACACACGTACAGCTCGATGGCGTCCCTCGTACTCCGATCCAGCCGAGTGTCGAGGAGAGTTCCGTCGACCTGACGGCGTGGTGGCGATCTTGATGTTTCACCGGCGCGCAGGGCTTCGCCTAAGCTTGCGACGGTATAACCGAGGTGGAATATGGTGGAGGGGGCACCGCACGGCTAAGGAGCGATCTCACGATCAACTTGTGTGTTCAAGGTGCCCCCTGCCCCGTATATAAAGGAGCCAGGGGAGGGGCGGCCCTGGGAGGTGCGCCACAGGAGTCCTACTCATTCGGGAGTAGGATTCCCCCAATCCTAGTTGGACTAGGATTCCGGAGGGGGAAAGAGAGAGAGGGGCGGCCCCTTCTCCTAGTCCTAGTAGGACTAGGGAAGGGGGGCGCGCCCTCCTAGGGCTGCCCTTCTCCTTTCCACTAAGGCCCATCGAGGCCCATTTACCTCCGGGGTTCCAGTAACCTCCGGTACTCGATAAATTCCGTTTTCACCGGAACCATTCGAACTCCAAACATAGGCTTCCAATATATCAATCTTTATGTCTCGACCATTCCGAGACTCCTCGTCATGTCCGTGATCACATCCGGGACTCGAACTCCTTCGGTACATCAAAATACATAAACTCATAATAAGCATCATCGAAACCTTAAGCGTGCGGACCCTACGGTTCGAGAACAATGTAGACATGACCTAGAACCATTCACGGTCAATAACCAACAGCGGGACCTGGATGCCCATATTGGTTCCTACATATTCTCGAAGATCTTTGTCGGTCGGACCGCATAACAACATCGTTGTTCCTTTGTCATCGGTATGTTACTTGCCCGAGATTCGATCGTCGGTATCAATACCTAGTTCAATCTCGTTACGGCAAGTCTCTTTACTCGTTCCGTAATACATCATCTCACAACTAACTCATTAGTTGTAGTGCTTGCAAGGCTTCATGATGTGTATTACCGAGAGGGCCAGAGATACCTCTCCGACTATCGGAGTGACAAAACCTAATCTCGAAATCGCCAACCCAACATCGCCTTTGGAGACACCTGTAGTACTCCTTTATAATCACCCGATTCGTTGTGACGTTTGGTAGCACCAAAGTGTTCCTCCGTAAACAGGAGTTGCATAATCTCATAGTTACGAGGAACATGTATATGTCATGGATAAAAGCGGTAGCAACATACTAAGCGATCGTGTGCTAAGCTAATGGAATGGGTCATGTCAATCAGATCATTCTACTAATGATGTGACCTTGTTAATCAAATAACAACTCTTTGTTCATGGTTAGGAAACATAACCATCTTTGATTAACAAGCTAGTCTAGTAGAGGCATACTAGTGACACATTGTTTGTCTATGCATTCACACATGTATCATGTTTCCGGTTAATACAATTCTAGCATGAATGATAAACATTTATCATGAAATAAGGAAATAAATAATAACTTTATTATTGCCTCTAGGGCATATTTCCTTCACATAAAGCATGGGACTGGGCATCCCGATGACCAGCCATTTTCTCGTGAATGAGGAGCGGAGTCCACTCCTCTTGAGAATAACCCGCCTAACACGAAAGATAAGGGAAGCCCTAGTTGACATATGAGCTATTTGAGCATGCAAAACAGAATGTTTATTTGAAGGTTTAGAGTTTGGCACATACAAATTTACTTGAAATGGCAGGTAGATACCGCATATAGGAAGGTATAGTGGACTCATATGGGACAACTTTGGGGTTTGAGGAGTTTGGATGTACAAGCAGTATTCCCGCTTAGTACAGGTGAAGGCTAGCAAAAGACTGGGAAGCGACCAACTGAGAGAGCGACAATAGTCGTAAACATGCATTAAAATTAACTTACACCGAATACAAGCATGAGTAGTATATAATCTACCATGAACATAAATATCATGAAGGCTATGTTGATTTGATTCAACTACATGCGTGAACATGTGCCAAGTCTAGTCACTCAATCATTTAAAGGAGGATACCATCCCATCATACCACATCATAATCATTCTAATAGCATGTTGGCACGCAAGGTAAACCATTATAACTCATAGCTAATCAAGCATGGCACAAGCAACTATAATCTCTAAATGTCATTGCAAATATGTTTACTTCATAATAGCTGACTCAGGAACGATGAATCATCATATTTACAAAAACAAGAGAGGTCGAGTTCATACCAGCTTTTCTCATCCCAATAAGTCCATCATATGTCATCATTATTGCCTTTCACTTGCACGACCGAATGATGTGTATAATAATAAGAGTGCACGTGCATTGGACTAAGCTGGAATCTGCAAGCATTCAACTCAAGAGAGAAGACAAGCAATATGGGCTCTAAGTTAAATAAATAATCATGCATATAAGAGCCACTAAACATTTTCAATATAGTCTTCTCGACCCCAAAGGAAAGAAAAGAAAAGAAAACTATTTACATGGGAAAGCTCCCAACAAGCAAAAGAAGAACGAGAAATATTTTTGGGTTTTCTTTTCAATTACTACAGCAAAGAAATAAACTACTACTAATTTTTTTGGTTTTTTCTTAAGGTTTATTAAACACACAAGAAGAAAGCAGGAAAAAGAAAATAAACTAGCATGGATACTACAGTGAAAGAGTATGAGCACCGAAATCTAGCAATGAGTGTGTGTGAACATGAATGTAATGTCGGCGAGAAATACGTACTCCCCCAAGCTTAGGCTTTTGGCCTAAGTTGGTCTATTGCCAGGGATAGCCTGGCGGATACCCGTAGGTGAAGTTGGGGTCATATTGTGATGCAGCGGCTCGCCGCCTGAGCTGTAGCGTGGCGTCGAGCAGCCTCCGCTCTCATCTTGTACTCATCTGCCTCCTCTCTGGTAATAATATATCTTCCTTTTGTCTGAGAATCAAAGAAGGCAGGAGCAGGAAGAGCAATATGGACAACATGCCGGTTGTTAAAGATTAATCGATACTAGAGAGGTGGTTCGGTCCTCTCAACAAACTGGTGGGAAACCATAGAATCAAAATCTAAATAAGTAGGGGGTAACTCCATATCACCCTCACGAATGTCTATCTCAGGAAAATTAGCTAAGCGGGTTGCATAAATTCCTCCAAAGAAATCTCCATTATGTCTATTATGATGCAACCTACGAGCTACAATGGTTCCCATATGATAAGATTGGTCTCCTAACACAGCACTTACGAGAATCTTTGAGATCGAGAGCACACATGTGACATGCTTCATCTTTAGCATTTATGCATCTACCTATGAAGAGAGCAAATTAATGTATAGTAGGAAAGTGAACGCTCCCTATAGTGGCTTGTGTTATATCTCTAGATTCCCCCACAGTTATTGTAGCAAGAAAGTTTCTATATTCAGATTTAGGGGGATCCCTGACACTACCCCAAGATGGAAGTTTGCAAGCAGAAGTGAAATCCTCTAAGTCCATGGTATAAGATTTGTCATAAAGGTCAAACATGACTGAAGGAGAATTACGCGAACATGAAAACTCAAACCTCCTCACAAATGAACTTGTGAGATCATGATACTGGGGGCATTTGTCAGCTTCAAAGTCCTCAAGACCGGCGTTACGCAAATATGCGCTAAATTATTCTTTCATTCCCGCTTGATTCATAAAATTTTCCGAAGGCCATTCACAGGGCCTCACAGGAGCTTCTCTTGGTGGTTCCTCGTCAGCATCACGCATTGCAAGCCTGGGACCTTGCTTCCTTGAAGAACCACCTTGGAACATCTTCCTAAACATATTGTTTCCTCTGAAAAATTTCTGAAATTTTTAGTAACTTCAAATAAAAGTGAACCAACTTCAATAAAATTGATAGCAACAACTCCCATAATTGCCTAGAGCCTATATCAAGCATTAGAACTACTTGGAACCATATAAATTTGACATGCAAGCTCAAGAACATGGTCACCTATGCAGCATAAATTTGCAATGAATAAAGCACTAGAACAAAAACTAATTGGACCAATGGAGGAGTCATCACATACCAAGGAACAATCTCCCCAAGCTGTTTTGCGAGAGGTGCTTTGAGCAAGGAGATCGAAAATCACAAAGAAGAAGTGGAACTCGTGCTTGAGTTGGTTTTTCGTGTTTGTGTGAGGCAGCGGAAGAAGATGGGTGCGAGGATAAGTGGAGAAGGGCCACCGTGGGCCCACGAGGCGGGCGCGCCCGGGGGTGGCGCGCCCTCCACCTCGTGGCAGTGGCAGCTCCCCCAGTAATTCTTGCACATAAATCCTCAAATATTCGAAAAAATCATATTAAATTGGCATGGCATTACGAGGACTTTTATTTTGGGATATTTTTATATTGCACGGATAAATCGAGAGACAGACGAGAAAAATACTATTTTACTTTATTTCTACTAAATAACAGAAAATATAAAGAGGGTACAGAAGGTTGTGCTTCTAGTTTCATCCATCTCGTGATCATCAAAATGAACCCACTAACAAGGTTGATCAAGTCTTGTTAACAAACTCATTCCGAATAACACGGAATCGGAGAAATTTCGAATAGCACTAAGTTACCTCAACGGGGATATGAAAATCCCCAACAATAAGAATATCATACTTTTTCTTGACAGTAGGGACAGGAAATTCAAAACCTCCAAATATAATCGATGGAGTTTTTCCAATAGAGTTGATACTATAAACTTGAGGTTGTTTCCTCGGAAAATGTATCGTGTGCTCATTACCATTAACATGAAAAGTGACATTGCCTTTGTTGCAATCAGTAACAGCCCCTGCAGTGTTAAGGAAAGGTCTTCCAAGAATAATAGACATACTATCATCCTCGGGAATATCAAGAATAACAAAGTCCATTAAAATAGTAACGTTCGCAACTACAACAGGCACATCCTCACAAATACCGACAGGTATAGCAGTTGATTTATCAGCCATTTGCAAAGATATTTCAGTAGGTGTCAACTTATTCAAGTCAAGTCTACGATACAAAGATAGAGGCATAACACTAACACCGGCTCCAAGATCACACAAAGCTGTTTTAACATAATTTCTCTTAATGGAGCATGGTATAGTAGGTACTCCTGGATCTCCAAGTTTCTTTGGTATTCCACCCTTAAAAGTATAATTAGCAAGCATGGTGGAAATTTCAGCTTCCGGTATCTTTCTTTTATTAGCAATGATATCCTTCATATACTTAGCATAAGGATTTGTTTTGAGCACATCAGTTAATCGCATACGCAAAAAGATGGGTCTAATCATTTCAGCAAAGCGCTCGAAATCCTCATCATCCTTTTTTTGGATGGCTTCGGAGGAAAAGGCATGGGTTTCTGAACCCATGGTTCCCTTTCTTTACCATGTTTCCTAGCAACGAAGTCTCTTTTATCATAATGTTGATACTTTGAGTGTGGGTTATCAAGATCAACAGCAGGTTCAATCTCTACATCATTATCATTAGTAGGTTGAGCATCATCATGAACATCATCATTAACATTTTCACTAGGTTCATGTTCATTACCAGATTGTGTTTCAGCATCAGACATAGAAATATCATTTGGATTCTCAGGTGGTTCAGCAATAGGTTCACTAGAAGTTTGCAAAGTCCTATCATTTTTCTTTTTCTTCCTTTTAGAGAACTAGGTACATCAATATTATTTCTCTGAGAATCTTGCTCGATTCTCTTAGGGTGGCCTTCAGGATACAAAGGTTCCTGAGTAATTCTACCAGTTCTAGTAGCCACTCTAACAGCATAATCATTTTTCTTACTATTCATTTCATCAAGCACTTCTTTTTGAGCTTTAAGTACTTGTTCTACTTGAGTGGTAACCATAGAAGCATGTTTGCTAACAAGTTTAAGTTCACCTGTAATATTAGCCATATAATCACCCAAGCATTTACTCATAAAGGTATTCTGTTTTGATTGTCCACCAAAATAAGCATTAACGTCATCTTGCTTAAACATAAAGTCATCAAACTCATCCAAGCACTGACTAGCAATTTTAGTAGGAGGGACTTCAGCTTTATCATATCTATAGAGAGAATTTACCTTTACTACCTGTGTCGGGATATCAGGATCAGGAGGTTCTTCAGTGAATAAGGAATTGAGATCATATACTTTTTCAACAGGCGGTAAATTAAGACCGTGTATTTCTTCAATAGGAGGTAAATTCTTAACATCTTCAGCTTTAATACCTTTTTCTTTCATATATTTCTTTGCCTCTTGCATATCTTCGGGACTGAGAAATAGAACACCTCTCGTTTTCGGAGTTGGTTTAGGAATAGGCTCAGTAATTGGCTCAGGAGCTTTCTCGGGAGTTAGCTCAGGAGGTGCCCAATTATTTTCATTTGTCAACATATTATTAAATAGAATTTCAGCTTCATCCGGTGTTCTTCCCTGAAAAGAGAACCAGCACAACTATCCAGGTAATCTCTGGAAGCATCAGTTAGTCCATTATAAAAGATATCAAGTATTTCAGGTTTCTTAAGAGGATGATCAGGCAAAGCATTAAGTAACTTGAGAAGCCTCCCCCAAGCTTGTGGGAGACTCTCTTCTTCAATTTGCATGAAGTTGTATATTTCCCTCAAAGCAGCTTGTTTCTTATGAGCAGGAAATATTTAGCGTAAAAGTAATAAATCATATCACGGGACTACGCACACAACCAAGATCAAGAGAATTAAACCATATCTTAGCATCACCCTTTAATGAGAACGGAAATATTTTGAGTAAATAAAGGTAGCGCGATCTCTCATCATTAGTAAACAGGGCGGCTATATCATAATTGATATGCAGTGGAAGATAAACTACCCTAAACAAGCCATAGTCAAGTATGTAATAATGTGAAAGTACAGGACTAATAGCAGTTAGGTAGTAAGGATCAAGATGGAAGATAGGGTGAAGCCAATCAACAATAGTAGTCAAGCAATGAAGTCAAATAGATAAACAGATAGGCAATGACTTCATGAAGACAAACTTAAGTAAGGTTGGAAGGGATAGAACCAGTTGCTTGTTGAAGACACAAGATTTGTTGGACCAGTTCGATTCTTTGTGACAAGCTATGCGTCTGTTAGGGAGGCTGAGATTTAACTCAGAACACTGTGTCTTCACCTTATTCCCCTTGAGCTAAGGACACCCAGTCCTCGCCCAATCACTCTAGTAAGTCTTCAAGGGAGACTTCCAAACCTTCACATACTTCGTTCACCGGCAATCCACAATGACTCTTGGATGCTCGAGCGCGATGCCTAACGGGTGGAGGATTCACAGTCCTCAAGTGTAATAAGTCTTGGTCACACAGACGTAAAGACTTGATGATGCCTAACACTCTTTGGCTCTGGGTGTTTGTGCTTTATCCTCGCAAGGATTTCTCTCTCTCAAATGCTTCGAGGTGGGTTGCTCTCAAACGACAAAAGCCGTGCACAACCTCTGAGCAGCCACCAATTTATGGTGTAGGGGGTGGGCTATTTATAGCCACTAGGCAACCCGACCTGATTTGTCCAAAATGACCCTGGGTCACTAAGGAACTGACACGTGTTCCAATGGTCAGATTTCAAACACACGTGGCAACTTTACTTGGGCTACAAGCAAAGCTGACTCATCCAGCTCTGGATAAGATTTGCTCTCATTGTCTTCGCTCGAAGACATAGGATTTGGGTTGAGCATCACTTCAGTCACTCTGACTTAGTTCACTTGGACCCCACTTAACAGTACGGTGGTTCCTATGACTCAACAAAGAAGAAAATGAAACAATGAAACCACACAGTCTTCGCGCTCCAAAGTCTTCACACAATGTCTTCTCATGTCATAGTCTTCAATATGAATATCTTCTCATACCACCATTGTCTTCAATGTCTTCATACATTTTTAGGGGTAATCTCCGGTAGGTAAACCGAATCAATGAGGGACACTACCTGCGTTATCCTGCAATTCTCACAAACGCATCAGTCCCTCAACCAGCTTTGTCGTCAATAATCCAAAACCAACTAGGGTTGGCACTAGATGCACTTACAATCTCCCCCTTTTTGGTGATTGATGACAAACTGGTTGAAGTTTTCAACGGGGATAAAGTATGTGAAATTGTAAGGATAGGAATTTGTCCTCATAAGTTGCAAGGGCTCCCCCTAAGATGTGCATATAAGTAATTTGTTTTTGGAATGCAAATGCACATGGCAGGTTGTACTTCTGGAGATCCACTTCAACTTATGAAGATAATTCATCATGCATGAAATGATATTGCAATAAGAATGACATGCATAATGAAAAATGGACGTCTGCAGAATGATCTAAGTGCGGAAGTTATCATCGCACATGTGGAATTTATCATCGCATCATAGTAAAGCAATTAAGTAGCAGAAGTAGCAGACGACCATCGAGTTTAGGTGTTACAACTCAAAGAACCAAATGTTTCAAAATGCAAGAGTTGTAAGCACGCAGCAAAATATAATGGAACCGCCCATATGAACCCGCTTGAAGACTATCAACTCATATGCTTCTCCCCCTTTTGTTAGTAATGACCAAAAAGGTTTGAAGACATAGAGCATCTACTCGTCATCATGAGTAGGTGAAGCAGCGAGGTTGTAAATGCGTTGGTTGGCGGTGCGAGCGAACTTAGTGCGATGTCGTCTGCGCGATAGTAGTTGGAGGTGGTGAAGTAGCATCATCTTCATCATCGATCACTCTGGCATTAACTGTTGCCGCGGAAGAAGAATATTCGAGTCTTCAAGAGATGGAGTTCGACGCAGGTAGCGATCCGTGGAGGAGTGGAGTCGAACTGGAATGTTTCATTGAAGCCATCGTCTTGAAGATCGGCTTGACCTTGGCGGTCAAACTCTTCCATGATCTTGGCAAGTTTCATGAGCAACAAAGGCATTCTTGGTGGCAAGGTTGCAAATCGATTGACATCCACCAAGAGGCTTTGCATCTGTCTCTTGAGCGAAATGATGCTTATCCTGTTTACGATGAAGAGCCACAAAGTTCTCGGTCATTGAGAACACGAGAACGCTTAGAGGCCTTTGGGCAATGGTGCTTTCGTGGCCGATGGGCGCTCGTGAAGCGGGCGTGTGTTACCAGCTAGTGGATAGATTCTTGTTGCTGCTTGAACACCTTCAATAGGCTGAGTGAAGCTTTGATGCTCAATGTTCTGAAGACAAAGCGGCGTCTTGGCAGGGTCAGAGTATACAGCATCAACCGACATATCAACCTCTGGCAGAAATATTATATGATTGCGAGCAGAGGGCTGATAATTGACAGATGAGTGTCGCTTGATGAGGCGCATGACCCATGGAGCATAAAACTTCAAACCAAATAGGTCAGAGCCGGAAGCAGCAAGTTGCCTGATGAAGAATTCCTGAGTGTTGAAGTTGATGCCATTGAGAATGTAGAAGACCAAAGTATTCATAGCTCCTTCAAGCTTGGCGTGATGAGTGTCCTTGGTAGCCATAGAGTTACTTTGATGATATGATATATGGTTCGAGGCAGATACTCAAGGTCTTCAACAAAGAAATGTGTGGGATACTCAGCGTCAGATGGCAAAGGCTTCATCATGCTCAACATCTCGCTCATATTTGGTTCTGGCTTGTGGAAGATGCTCTCCACAGCATTGCGGTGTAGCTGACAGTTAGGCTCATACAGTTCTCCAGGAGTGGCTAGCCCAGTAAGCTTGATGAGATCCATAGCTTTGGCTTCATGATGAACATTTCCAGTCATCCACTCGAGAACCCAAGTCTTGATGTCTCTGTAGTAGCCGCGAATGTGCAGAGTGGCATAGAATTGAAGCAATAGCTCTTCATTCCAATGTTCTTTATGCATCACAAAATGGAGCGGACCCGGCATCATGAAAGCAATCAAGTGCTTCTTCTAAGCACGGCAATCCAGCAATAACCCGATGTCGAGGCGCATGTGAGGGAAAATGCGCCCTTGATCATATAGCATGCATGAGTAATAGCTTCTCTGCTGATAGCTCCAGAACCAATCTGATGAAATCCTTGGCTTGGAGTAGGGGTTCTTGGCGCTGTCAAAGAAGGTATTGTGGCTTTTGAAGCCATTTGCATTGAAGGACCGGGGAGTTAGCGATGCACAGAAACCTTGGCAACCTGGGGTTTGGCTTCTGGACCTGAGGCCGATGCTCAACATGATAGTCAAATTGGGGTCCTGAGGCAAAAGGCGGAGGCACCAGAATGGGCCATCGGACAGCGACAAGCTAACCGTGATCGTATGCTTGCTCAATAGTGTGAGGCCTTGGTGGCGGAACAGGAGCAGGGCAACATCGGAGGTCGGTGCACAATAGGTGCTTGGGAGGCGATTGTCATATTTGCTTCAGGTGCAGCCTCCTCATTGTCTTCAGGTGCAGCAGTCTCATTTGCTGTAGGTGCAGCATCCTCATTGACTTCAGGGGCAACATCCTCATTGATTTCAGATTCAGTGGCCACATTTGCTTCAAGCACAGTGGCCTCATTGGTTTCAGGCACACTGGTTGGTGCAGGCTCCACATTAGCATCAGCCATGACTACGTCACTGGCTTCATTGGCGTTGGTGGTGGCAGCCTCAACATTGTCAACCTCCTCTTGACAAACAGGAGGGTCGGGCATAGGCACGTTCACATCTGGAACTGCTTCTTCTTCAATCGCTGTGGGAGTTGGTATACGTACTTCTTCTTCTTTTTCTTCGGCTGATGCAGCCGGAATGTCTTCAGCAGCATGTGCTTCAGACTCGGAGACATTCACAGTTGGAGCAGGTTCAGAAAATACTTGCCGAGCAACAGGTGAACGTTGCACTTCTCCTTCTGGAACGCTCGACAGAGGGACTTCAGGCCTTTGTCCTCTGCGAAGCCTGCAAAGTGCTGGCTTCAAGTTAGGAGATGGAGTTGGCTGAGCCTGAAAGTCTTCATCCTCTTCATGCACGTTGGGGGTAGCTTGTTGTTGTTGTTGGGGAGTACTGGGAGAGTCTTGTTGTTGTTGTGGGTGATCAGCCCACGAAGCATCCTGAGCAATTGGCGTCAATGGGCGACCAATCTTGATGAGTTCGCTGTTAAATGCGAGCGGCGATGATACCACTTGATGTTCGATCGAGGAAGAACTTCATCATCATTTACATTGTCATCTTGACCAATGTCTTGGCAGACATTAGGTTCATTTCTGGAAATATCTTCATGACCTCTCTGTGGTAGCAGGCTCATGGGCAACCATTCTTTGTTCTTGATGAACTGACACAGGGCGAACCACGGAAATGGGTTCAACAACTAAGGGCTCTGTGGAAGCAGCCCTAGTCTTCTTGGTCTTGCGCTTCTTCTTGGAGGGAGCGGCATCAGAGGCTTCAATATGCTTTCTCTTTCTGGTGTCAGCCTCGGTAGCCCTTGTCTTCTTCTGTTCTGAAGCGGTTGTGGTGACTTTTGGCTTCGAGCCAGTCATGCTGCTCGGGAAGATAATGCGAGGGGCTTCTTGGCTTGAAGGGTCAGGCTGATTAGCAGGGCGCTTGTTCTTCCTTTTTGCAGCCATCCTGGGGTCAATGCCAGGACGACCAAGTGACTTGCGCTTCTCAGCCTCATTGTAGGCAAGCACACATTTATCAGCCAAAATCTTCATGCGCTCACGTGAGCCCTGAGCTTCTTGACGTTTCTTCAGAAAAGCTTCTTTAAGCTCATGGAGCATGACTTTGAAGTTGCGGACGTCTTGAACACTTAGTTTGGCCACATGCTTCTTGAATTGAGCCTTCTCAAAATCAATCTTGTTTTTGAGCTCAATGATGCGTTGAGCGAGAGCTAGCTCAGAAGCAATGGCGCCATTGAAGGCGACACTGAGGCCAATGGGGAGCTGTAAATCTTCAAAGCTGACATTGGGGGTGTCGAACCACTCATCAATGAAACTGTGGATGATGGCCACATCAAAGAGAGGTAAGTTGCTGAAGATTTCTGCTTCTTCTTTGCTCTTTATCAGCTGTTCAAGAGCATCATCATCAAGATCTTCATCACTTGATAGATCAATGGGTTCTTCGCGCAGAATTGCAGCAGGAGTCAAAGCTCTTTGATCAGATGGTCTGACGAGTTGCTTCTTCTTCTCTGTTCTCTTGGAGACACGGGACAGATCTTGATTACTGCTGGCCGGGGAGGTGCGATGGCGATTAACCGCATACGCAAAGTCTTGAGGTGCACCTGAGGTAGAAGCCTTTGACTTCTTTTGCTTCTGCGGCTTTGGAGGAGGAGCAGGGGCTTCATCAGAGTCAGCACCATTGTCAGGATGATCTACTCTGGCGCCTTGGACCATGATGTAAGTGATGAGGCCGTCAAGGTTGGCGTAGGGGCCAATGACATTGGGATTAGCTTCACGAGAGCCATCGGCCACGGGGAGCGAGAGGGACTGGGTTGAAGTCAAACCCAAGGACTTCTTGTTCTTCTTGGCGAAGCCACGACAAAGCGATAGTTGCGCTTGAAGAGCGAATCGTCCGCGACACCAGAGTAGTGAAGTGGGATCTGCATTCGCAGGCTGTGGCCCACGGACCATACAAGGATAGAAGCCTTGTTCAATGGCTTCAGCTCGGCTCTTGGGTTGAAGGCCTCGACAGAGAATATCACCCCAAGGTCTCTTGATGGCATGCTTCTCTGCATATTCCTTCGTAACAAACTTGTACTTAAACCACTCCTCAGCCCAATAGCGCCGAATCCATTGGATTCGCGTCTTTCTCTGATGATAGTTCTCTTCAGGATCTGTCTTGTACAGTTACGCTAAATCATCGAGCGAGATCTTTAGATGTACCTTCTCTGTCTTTGTCTCCCACCCTTCCTTGCTGATTTTTACGCAGCCATGAATTTTAAGCTGAAAGGCTTCAATCGTTCAAGGGCTTGATTTGCGCTTCTTGGTCAGCGAGGCGAACCTTCAGGAGAATTTATGTGATGTTGTAAGTATACGCAAGCGAATGCGACTATGAGAACCAAGGATTCTCCACGGACATGTACTGTGACAGCATTAGAGATCACGAGGAAGGGAAGAGTTCATATGCATTCTCAGAAGATTTTGAAGATAAATCAGTTTGAAGACATTGACCTCATGATGCGAAGACATTCACTTATATAGGTGAGTTGGTTCCAGATTTGTACCAATCCGTGAATAAGTACAAGTGAGGAATCAAACTAGACAAGAAATCTAAGTGAATCGACTAAGCAGTATGAGATGCAGACGGAATAGATCTAGCTTGAATAGACAGAAACTACTTTCGGTAAAACAGGATGAATCTTGAAGATCAAAAAGGTGGTAAAAATAGAGTTATAATTACCGCACGAAGAACTGCTAGATGGAGGAATAGGAGACCGAGCAGTTCAGCCCACCGTGCCCTAACTTGGCGACGGAGGACACCTCTGGCGGACGGCGGAGAGGCGATGTCCGCGGCCGGCGTGAGGACGGCGTCGGAGAAGTCGCGGCAGCTAAGCGCTTCGTCGCCGGCGTCGTCGCGAGCTAGCGGTGGCGCTAGGGTTTTGACAGAGGTGGAAAGGTGGGAGAAGGATTTCTTTACTGCAGGGGATAGGTATTTATAAGTAGGTGAGAGACACCGCGCAATTGCGCTGGTGCCCCTGGCGGTTCATATCTGAGGGGTACGTGGCAAGCATGCAACACACTCAGGGTTGTCCCACGTTCCAAGGCCCGCCAGGCATGTCGGAGAGTTGTTCCGGCTTCTTAGATTTCAACAGTAAAGATAAGACATTTAAATCAGATTTAATGTTTGTCTCTTTGCCTTCTGCTGACTAGGATGCAGAGAAGACATTCGACAGTTTCAACAGAATGCATATGATTTGGATAGATAGATTTTGAGATAGGAAGCATAGAGAGGTTAGGGTCCGATCACATTCACTTAGTTCAAAAGATCCTATCTTGAAGACATAGCTATAAGTGAATGCTGTAGAGGACAGAACACTAGTATATATCAGAAAGCAATCAAATCATCATAGTGCAGAAAGTCATGAAGACAAATTGAAACTGAAGACAAACCAAATGCGAAGTCATTGCAATATAACGCCTCGAGTGAAACACTTCAAACAAAGAAGGTTGGTGGTGGCATTACCCACGGTATAGGAAGTATTAGACCCAGACACGACGCACAATTATCGTGGCGCTCCGAAGTCAAATTCCATGTTAATGTATTCACACTCAGAGTGTAAATCTTCATTGATTGAAGATATACATTACTTTGTGTGTTGCACATCTAAGTCATCAACATGCATAAGTGTTAGGATGTGTTCACGATCACGGGACATTAGAGGATTCAAGATATTTAGCTCACACCGTAACTTGCAAAACCTTTTCTCATCCAAGGGCTTTGTGAAGATATCGCGATTGCTCTTGGTGTTGGCGTGAATGATATCGATATCTTTCTTCATAACATGATCTCGAGAAAGTGATGGCCAATTTCAATGTGCTTTGTCTTGAGTGTTGGACTAGATTGTTGGCTATTTTGATGGCACTCTCGTTGTCGCAGAAGAGAGGTACTTGTTTGAGTTGATGCCATAATCCTTGAGAGTTTGCTTCATCCATAGAAGTTGAGCACAACAGATCCAGCAGCAATGTATTCAGATTCAGCGGTTGAGAGTGATACGAGTTACGCTTCTTGAAGACCAACAGACAAGTGATCGACCAAGAAAATGACATGTGCCAGATGTAGACTTGTGATCCACCTTGTCACCAGCATAATCAGCATCCGAGAATCCAACCAAATCGAATCTTGAGCCCTTGGGATACCATAATCCGAGTGTTGGGGTGTAAGCCAAATATCAAAGAATTCGCTTCACAGCTAAGTGATGCGATTCCTTTGGTGCCGCTTGGAATCGAGCACACATGCAAACACTAAGCATAATATCTGGCCTAGATGCACATAAATAAAGCAAAGAACCAATCACGGAGCGGTATACCTTTTGATCAAACTCTTTACCATTGTCGTCGGGACCAAGATGGTGTTTGGCTGGCATTGGCGTCGTGTAGCCTTTGCAGTCTTCCATTCCAAACTTCTTCAGACAATCTTTGAGGTCTTTCTCTTGAGATATGAAGATGCCATTCCTCTGCTGACGCATTTGAAGACCAAGGAAGAACTTCAGCTCACCCATCATGGACATTTGATATTGCTCTTGCATCATGTACCCAAACTCATCACTGTACTTCTGGTTGGTGCATCCGAAGATTATGCCATCCACATATATTTGGCACACAAACAGTTCACCATCATATGTCTTCGTGAAGAGAGTGGGATCGAGGATCGGGTTTGAAGCCTTTGCTCTTGAAGTCTTTGATTGTATCATACCGAGCACGAGGGGCTTGTTTGAGGCCATCTGATTGCCTTGTTTAGCTTGTACACCATATCGGGATGTTTTGGATCTTCAAAGCCGGTGGTTGTCGACATACACTTCTTCTTCAATCTTGCCATTGAGGAATGCACTCTTTACATCCATTTGATATAGCAAGATATTGTGATGATTAGCGTAGGCTAGCGATATCTGAATAGCTTCAAGCCTAGCAACAGAGCAAATGTTTCATCGAAGTCAATTCCTTGACTTGAGTGTATCCTTGAGCCACAAGACATGCTTTGTTTACGGCGACTTGACCATGCTCATCTTGCTTGTTTGATATATCCACTTTGTTCCAATAATGTTATGCTTGCGAGGATCGGTTAAACTTGACAAGTTCCAGACATTATTCAATTTGAGCTGTTGAAGTTCTTCTTGCATGGCTTGAATCCATTCGGGTTCCATAAAAGCTTGACAACTTTCTTGGGTTACGATATTGACACAAATGAAAAGTGCCCACAGAAGTTTGCTAGCTGTGTTGCTCTTGATCGAGTGAGCGGACCATGTGCATTGATGCTGTCAATTATCTTCTCTATTTGAACTTCATTTGCAACACGAGGATGAACAGGACGAAGGTTTTGCTCTGGCTGTTCATTGTCATCATTGGGAGGATTGTCTTCGGACTGAGCAATGTCTTCAGGTTGATTTGGTGCAGAGATGATAAGTTCCTCTTGAGGATGTGCTTGAGAGGCATGATTTCACGGTTCCCATCAGCTTGATTGCCTCGTTTGAAGGAGCTTCATCCAGTGTGCTTGGCAGAATCTCTCTCTGTGAACCATTGGTTTCATCAAATTTCACATCCACAGTTTCAACAATCTTATAGAGATAAAGGTTGAAGACTCTGTAGGAGTGTGAATCCTTTCCATAATAAGCATGAAGCCTTCGTGAGCCTTAGGTGCAAATTTTGACTTGTGATGGGGATCCTTAATCCAGCATCTTGCTCCAAATACTCTGAAATGGCGGCGTTTGGCTTCTTGCGATAAGTAGCTCATATGATGTTTTGTTGAAGCTTATGAATGTACACACGATTGATGATGTGACATCTTTGTATCAATAGCTTTAGCGAGAACTTTCTTGGTGTCTTGTACTCATCTAGCATTGTTGAGCCATCTCAATGAGGGTTTTGTTTTTGCGCTCAACAATGCCGTTTCTTTGAGGTGTGTATGGGCGAGAGAACTCATGAGTGATTCCCATTGTATCTAGATCTGAGATCAAGTCTAGTGTTCTTGAATTGATTGCCATTGTCACTTCGATGTGCTTGATCTTCACACCATAATTGTTCATTGCTCGATTTGCAAAGCGTCTAAAGACATCTTGCACTTGGTCTTGTAAAAATTATATGAACCCATGTGTATCTTGAGTAGTCATCAACAATGAGGAAGCCATAGAGACAGAGCGATCGTTGTGAGAGTGGAGTAGTGTGTAGGTCCAAATAAGTCCATGTGTAACATTTCGAAGGGTTGAGATGTTGTCATGATTGTCTTCGAGGGTGCTTTGCCCTTGTCATCTTTCGACTTCACGGGCACCACACAAATGATCCTTCTTGAACTTGACATCTTCGATGCCTATGACATGCTTCTTCTTGACAAGTGAGTGTAAGTTCCTCATGCGGCATGTCCCGGCCTTGATGCGAGCCGACGATTCTAAGCTTTTGTGAGAAGACATCTGACAAGTTGTGGACCTGTTGAGAAATCTACCATGTATAGATCATCTTTTCGATACCCTTCAAAGACTAGAGATTTGTCGATTCCATTAGTACAAAGCAGCGATATTTGCCAAATATCACAATCATGTTCAAGTCACAAAGCATTGAGACAGACATTAAGTTGAAACCAAGGGATTCAACAAGCATCACTTTATCCATGTGTTGATCCTTTGAGATTGCAACTCTACCTAGACCCAGTACCTTGCTTTTACCAGTGTCAGTAAATGTAATATGACTTTTGTCGGATGGACGTAAGGTTGAGTCCATGAGAAGACTTCGATCACCAGTCATATAATTTGTGCATCCACTGTCCATAATCCACTCTGAAGCTTTTGGTGATGTACCCTACAGTGCAGTTAGGAGGATAGGCTTCACAAGAGTGTTGTGAAGCATAAGCATTTGACACATATAGGGACAGTCACAGCTTATAACAAAGTTAGGATATGGTGTGACTGATAATAAATTCATATGTGAAGCATATAGAATGACATTTCATCATGCGTCCTCAGTGAGTTTTAGGTCCCCAGCAATAGTATCGGACGCCATTGATTGCTGGCTGGAGACCATTTTCTGCAAAAGAGAGTTAGTTCTTCTTTGCCACCCACATCTTCAGTGGGGGCTTAGAAGCAATGAGTCTAAGTGCAGCATCTGAGAATTTTGGCTTTGAAGCCCTAGCAAATAGCCTTGCATGAGATGAATGATACTCATATGAATAAGCAGAAAAGTTCTTAGTCCTATGAACATAGCAGTTCGAGGACACACGCTCATATCATAAGTCTGAGCATGATTTCCCTGCAAAACATTGGCGTTAGGGTGACTCATGTGAGTTCTGTATCTGTATGAAGCCCTTGGGCCACATGAAGCTATTGGTGCAGGGTTTGTCTTCTTCCTTGGTGGTGTCATGGCGACATTCACGGGAAGATTCTCAATGTCTTGCTTAGGTACCCAGATCTTCTTCATAGGTGGTCCATTCCTGCGATTAGTACCAATGTACACAGCAAACACTTCACCATTCGATTTTTGAACAGCTTATAGTTTGCATCAAAGGATTCATCGATAATAATAGGATTAGCACAGGTAAAGCCGGATAAAGTGGATGGATCTCTTGAAGGTTCCTTTGCAGCAACCCATGTGGTTTTGGGGTCTTGCTCGGGCTTCGATCGAGCCATCAACATTCATTTTCCTCTCGAACCCAACACCCTCTTTCCTAGGGTTTCGGTTCGAATCTGCTTTTGAGGACATCGCGAGAGTCGATGTCCCTTCAAACTTTTGTACATTCTGTTTCAAGCAATGTCTTCAACATAGCATTTTCATTAGCAAAAGCGTGGTATCCTCCATGAGAGGGTTAGTGACCACATCGGTAGGTGAAGACAATGAAACGATAGCAGCGATGGAACATTCACAGACTTGGATGTAGCATTATCACGCTCAATGCATTTTAGACATGGTGGTTCAAATCCTTCTGGCGGGCCCGATCTATTGGGGCGAAGTGACTCATTCACCTTTTGAAGATCTTCATGAGCTGCTCTCAATTTTTCAAGCTCTTGTTTCCTTTGAAGATAATCATAGGAGAGCCTTTCATAAGTAGTTGAGAGCGATTCATGACGACCTTCAAGTTCTTGGTACTTAGCATGAAGATTCTTTATGTCATCAACTAAGGACTGTGAACGTGTCATTTCAGCGTCCAACAGGTCATCGCTTTTGTCTAACAGTTTTTGAGTATGTTCCATAGCCTTTTGTTGTTCAGTTGCAATTTTAGCAAGTGTTTTGTAGCTGGGTTTGGATTCACAATTAGAGTCATCTTCACTTGAAGTTTGAAAGTAAGCATCGCGTGATTTTACCTTGGCACCACGTGCCATGAAGCAGTAGGTGGGAGTAGGATCGTCTTCGTCATTAGCTTCAGTGTTGGTGTGGAAGTCATTCTCTTTAGTGTTGAAGATGGACTTGGCAACATAGGCAGTGGCTAAGGCTAGACTTGCAACGCCAGGGTCAGACTCCTCTCCAGACTCCACCTCCGCCTCCTCCGAAGCAGACTCCTCCTCTGAATCCATTTCCTTGCCAACAAAAGCACGAGCCTTGCCAGATGAGCTCTTCTTGTATGATGAAGACTTGGAAGAAGACTTAGAAGACTTTGAGGATTTCTTCTTCTTCTTGTCATCAGAATCATATTCCTTGCTTTTCTTCTTCTTCTTCTCATTGTCCCACTGTGGACACTCAGATATGTAGTGACCAGGTTTCTTGCACTTGTGGCAGGTTCTCTTCTTGTGATCATGTGTGGAAGCTTCATCATTCCTTGAGCTGGATCGTGAAGACTTTCTGAAGCCTTTCTTCTTTGTGAATTTCTGGAACTTCTTCACAAGCATAGCAAGTTCCCTTCCAATGTCTTCAGGATCTTCAGAAATGCAGTCAGATTGTTCTTCAGATGAGGAAACAACTTTTGCCTTCAAAGCACGAGTTCGGCCATAGCTTGGACCATAGATATCTCTTTTCTCAGATAGCTGGAACTCATGTGTGTTGAGCCTCTCAAGTATATCAGACGGATCGAGTGTCTTGAAGTCAGGGCGTTCTTGTATCATGAGGGCAAGGGTGTCAAAGGAGCTGTCAAGTGATCTCGGCGATGTCTTGACGATTTCATGCTTGGTAATCTCGATTCGCCAAGAGCTTGAAGTTCATTTGTGATATCGGTGAGGTGATCAAGCGTAAGTTGGACATTCTCATTGTCGTTTCTCTTGAAGCGGTTGAAGAGGTTGCGAAGAACACCGATTCTTTGATCTCTCGGGTTGAAACGCCTTCGTTGACCTTGGATAGCCAGTCCAGACTAGGTTCGGCGTTTCGAGCACTCTCACACGCCATCTTGTCCTTTGGTCGGATGACCACGAGATGATGTTCTTTGTAGTAGAGTCGATTGAATGAACTTCTTGACATCGATGGGGTGACACCTTCACCGATTTGGGAGCGCCATTCTTGACGACATACGGTCGACATCAATGGCTTCAAGATGCATCGCATCTTATTCTTCGATAGGGATATTCAGTTCCATCAAACACGGGGCAAGCAGCGGAGACCTTGATTATCCTGCGATCGACATAGCTGAAACTCCGGTGGTTAAACCGAATCACACAGAACAAGGGAGTACCTCGCTCTGATACCAATTGAAAGTCCTAGTATCGACTAGAGGGGGGGTGAATAGGCGATTTTTATGAAAGTCTTCAAAACTTGGAAGTTTCGAAGACAAACAACAGAAACAACCTAATAGATATGCAGCGGAAGATAAACTATCCTAAACAAGCCATAGTCAAGTATGTAATGATGTGAAAGTACAGGACTAATAGCAGTTAGGTAGTAAGGATCAAGATGGAAGATAGGGTGAAGCCAATCAACAATAGTAGTCAAGCAATGAAGTCAAACAGATAAACAGATAGGCAATGACTTCATGAAGACAAACATTAGTAAGGTTGGAAGGGATAGAACCAGTTGCTTGCTGAAGACACGGGATTTGTTGGACCAGTTCGATTCTTTGTGACAAGCTGTGCGTCAGTTAGGGAGGCTGAGATTTAACTCAAGACCGTGTCTTCACCTTATTCCCCTTGAGCTAAGGACACCCGGTCCTCGCCCAATCACTCTGGTAAGTCTTCAAGGAGACTTCCAAACCTTCACAGACTTCGTTCACGGCAATCCACAATGACTCTTGGATGCTCGAGCAGCGACGCCTAACCGGTTTGGAGGATTCACAGTCCTCAAGTGTAATAAGTCTTGAGTCACACAGACGAGAAAGACTTCATGATGCCTAACACTCTTTGGATCTGGGTGTTTGGGCTTTATCCTCGCAAGGATTTCTCTCTCTCAAATGCTTTGAGGTGGGTTGCTCTCAAATGACAAAAGCCGTGCACAAACTCTAAGCAGCCACCAATTTATGGTGTAGGGGTGGGCTATTTATAGCCACTAGGCAACCCGACCTGATTTGTCCAAAATGACCACTGGTCACTAAGGAACCGACACGTGTTCCAGCGGTCGATTTCAAACACTGCGCGACAACTTTACTTGGGCTACAAGCAAAGCTGACTCATCCACTCTGGATAAGATTTGCTCTCATTGTCTTTGCTCGAAGACATAGGATTTGGGTTGAGCATCACTTGATCCTCGACTTAGTTCACTTGGACCCCACTTAACGATGCGGTGGTTCCTATGACTCAACAAAGAAGAAAATGAAACAACGAAACCACACAGTCTTCGCCCTCCAAAGTCTTCACACAATGTCTTCTCATGTCATAGTCTTCAATATGAATATCTTCTCATACCACCATTGTCTTCAATGTCTTCATACATTTTTAGGGGTCATCTCCGGTAGGTAAACCGAATCAATGAGGGACACTACCTATGTTATCCTGCAATTCTCACAAACGCATCAGTCCCTCAACCAGCTTTGTCGTCAATACTCCAAAACCAACTTGGGTGGCACTAGATGCACTTACACAACATCATGGCAATTCTGCTGAAAATAGCGTCAGTCCGGGTTAGTTCCATTCAAATCATACAAGTTAGAGTCCAAAACAAGGGAAAAGTGTTTGGAAAAGTAGATACGACGGAGATGTATCAATGGCCACAAGGCTTGGGCAATGTCCCGCATCACCTGCCGAACTTGTTCGTGCAGTTGTGAGAGCTCCGGTAGAAGATCGCCTACAGATCCGGGCATCTCCTCTTCAGGACGACCGGTCAGCATACCTACAGACAAAATTCTATTAGCACGCTTCTGCGCCGAACTTTATAGTGGTTCGTCATAGCACTTATTGAATATGCCGCGTCGAAGCATCTTATCTCCTTTACGGAGTCAGCAAGCTGGGCCCGAACATCCTTTAATTCGACGTCCAATCGGACGTTCGCGTCCTGGAGAGTATTTTTCTCCTTTATAACCTTGGTAAGCACACGATGGCCAGCCTTCAGCTGCCGCCGAACATGCTGCTCATCCTCCGTATGATCTCCAGATTGCCTTCCGGATTGTCTGCAAGTTCTCTTGTTAGAATTGCATTCTTGTCGAATACTTAACTGGTATATAACATGACATTATGCAAATATTACCAGATGGGGCCTTGTAGACTCCTCCATCATGGCGGTTGCGGCCCGTAGTTGGGCCTTGCACTCTTCCAGCTCTTTGGATAGCTGGGTATTCTTCTCTGTCAGAACCTATGCACACGAGGATCCTTAAATCAGTTGTGCCAACTGTTTTAAGTCTCGAGGGCTACTGATATACATACTTATCAAATTTTCTTACATGTATATCCTTTACGTACTGGTCCGTGGCCCTGGCTAGGCCACCTTGAGCAGCCCGGATGTACGCGTCCCCTGAGTTGAAGGCGTCGAACGCCTCTTTAGAGAAATTAGGGTCGCGTAGTGCGGCCCGTCGGCGCCTATGATTTATGGCGCTCTCCACTTCGGAGTTGGTAGCGGAAAATCTATCCGCATCCTCTGTAGGAGGATCGTCCGCATTGACCTCCGCCCTTGAGTCCGGCCACGGAGTCCGGCTGGTGGAAGCGTGACCGGCAGGCTCTCCGGATGCAGTCCGGCGAGCACTCTTTCTGTCAGAAGGCAGAAGACATCGTTATGTTTTAACAACGATAACTGCGTGGCAGGTTTTTAAACATACCTTTTGTCGGGGATGTGCCCCGCGGTATGACCCGGCCGGAGGTATGACCCGGCCGAAGCGTGGCGACTCACTGGTGACCCGCCTGGAGCTTGGCGATTCACAGATAACCCGCCCGATCTTGGTGACTCATTAGTAACCCGGCGGGCGGGTCAGAAGGATAGCAAGGCCAAAAGCCCAGAAGGCCGGCTCGCGTTATGATGGGCCGGCTTAAGAGGAAAGGGCTGATGAATATTTCCTTTACAAGGAAGCAAGACCCGTACTTGTATTCAACTTGTAAGAAAAGATAGACTAGTCCTAGTCCTACTAGGACTCCACATGTAACCCGCCCCTCTAACTTATATAAGGAGGGGCAGGGCTCCCCAAAAAAGAAGCAAGAAACAATCTCTAGGGCTAGACACAACTAGAGGAGAGCCGGTTCTGGCAACTCCTCGTGATGATAATGAGATCTAGCCTCAAACAGCATGTAGGGTTTTTACCGGATGATGTTTCCCGGGGCCCGAAGCTGTCTAAATCTCTTGTTGTGTCTCTCCATTCCGCTCAACCCCTCTCAAGCTACCATACAGATGCGTTGGCCTCACGATTAAGTCCTCACACTAAGGACATCTGACGTGTTAATTCCATGACAGTTGGCGCCCACCATGGGGCCTGCGCACGGTGGTGATGAGTTCTTGAAGGGATCAATCTCAGGGATCGAGAAGATTACAATTTGTCGGATGGAGAAAGAGCCAGCAAAATTCATTGAGTTATGATCATAGTCATGATAAAAGTTTGAAACATCAGGCATGAGATTGAGATCAAGAGTAGGGGTGGCGTCTGATATCCGTTTTAATCTGACATCAACCAATTGTCACTGCTGCGCCGCCTACGAAGTTTCAAGATTTTCTGTGACTTGGTCCGAGGCTGAGTGGAACATGTTTGTTAAATCGGCTTGGTCTGCTAGTCGTTGTTTACGCGTATCTGCGCAGTTTCACGCGCACCTGACCGCGGCTACATACTCTATAGATAATCTGCTGGGTCAAGGACCGAGGAGACCAGTACTAATCAAGAAAAACTACGAGGCTACTATGTTGTTACCTCGAACAGATCACCGAAGTGATTGAAATTAACGATGTGGAGGTTTGTGTTCATGTGCTAATACTATGACCCGGAAACAAAGGTTAGTCAAAGCAACTACGACTTGGAAACGAAGCCGGCCATGATCCAGACTCCTCCACCGTCCACGCCTCGCGGCCACGACCCGGACTCATCCATCGAGGCCAGCTTTCTCGCCTCTGCCAGCTCGTGGCCTGTCCTCGCCGCCCGTTCGCCGGAACATCGGCCACCGCGTTGAACTACTGACCGTTGAGCCCTGCGAGCTGCTGTCCGCATCAAGCCTCTGTTGCCGCAGGCTGCTTCTTCATCCTCAAGCCGGCCTTGCGCCTTTTCTGCCACTTCAAGCCGCCGCCGGACCGGTGTCGGGCTGCCCCGGACCTCTGCGGCCTCCACCTCCGTTGTCTCACCACGCCGGATCACTGCCATCACACCCGAGGCTGCATCCGGGCCTCCGTGCTTTCGATTGCCGGCCTAGGTCCTGACGTTGCCGCCACAGTTCACCTCGCCGGTTTACCCCACGGACTTGCTCCGTTTTAAACCGCTGTGCCCCGTGAACTTATCAGCCGTCTCGCCCTTCTCCATGAAACTGGAGTGAGCGGCCGCCGGGTCGTTCCCGTCGTCTTCATGGGCCTAACCTCCTCCTGGCCATCCTACGAGGATAGGACGTTCGCCGGCCTTGTGCCACTGAGCCGCCATCGCCGACGCACCGAGCTGCTGCTGCGGCCCGCCGGTTTGGCCGCGTTTCGCCTCCTCTTGGTCGCCTCACCAACTGGCCGCCGGTTCGATCGTGCCTCACCTCATCCTCCTGCTGCTGCTACATACGCCGCAAGCCGCTACCATGACTCCCCCTGCCATGCGCGGCCTTTGCGGCAAAACCGCCGTCGTACGATCCGCCTTGCACCGCCCTTGCTGGAGCGGCCTCGAACCGCCAATGATCTAATCCGCCGTGTCTGCCGGCGCCTGTACCTGTTGAGTCGTCCTGCTTCAGCCCCCAACTCGCCGGTGTCTCTCCGACCTGCCGCCGGTCGAACAGCCGCTGCCCTGCCAGGTGCCCAATGTTGCGCGTCAAGCGCAGACCGAACCGCCCTCACTCCCGCGAGAGCTCCTGCTGCGTCCTTCACCAGCAGCTTCGCCCGTCGCTCACACGCGACGGTTTAGGCCATAGCCACAACCGTCGACCGCAAGCCGTCATTTGTCTCGTGCATGCCGGACGAGTGCATGTCATCCGAACCGCGCCTTGAGTCGCCCCGGCCAGGTGGCCTCGTTATCCGCTGGCTCTGCCATGCTGCGGCGCCCCTGCCTTTAATCTCATTGCGAGCTTGTTACGCTTTCGCCGTAGCCTCAACTCAAAGCCGCTGCTTCCGCCAAGCTGCTCGTTTCAGCCTCGCTTCTGAATGCCTCATGCCTTCCAAGCTGGCCGCTCACCTCTGCTTCCAGCACTGAGGCTGCAACCCGCCCGTCACCGTCAGCTCACCTCGCGACGAGGCGCCAGGTTCAGGTGCTGCTTAAAGTTCAGTGCGCAAGGACCTAGCAAAAGCAACAGAGGAGAAAGCAATCCCACTTCACGAGAAGATTGGTTATCCAGCCAGCTAAGTCCCACGTGAAGCATTTTTTTCTTTTTTTTGCATGGTAATACGTGTCTCCTCATATCATAAAGAACAAATTACAAATCACGTAAAGACCGACATGACAAAACTGAAAAGATAGTAGAACATATCTGAGCTTGACACTAACGCTCGTCAACTGCTTCCGGCACCACCACAGCAGCCACCGAAAAAAAGAATGACGAATCACCACCTCACCCGAGCTCGACGCAGCTCCATCGCTGATATGCAGCTTTGCGGACCTCCAAAGTGGCTCACCAAAAGTGAAGCCCTTGCCGTTGAACGAATCAGACCGGGGCAACACCCCGGAAACGCCATCAAACTCCAGATCTGGCATCCCACCACGACTAAGATGCCGAAGGAGGAAACCATACCTGCCATCCACAAACCACGAGCCTAGCGGATATTCCGTCTTCGGATGTCGCCGATGCGGACCACAATCTGCATCCGCTCTGGACTACCTCCCAAGCTCCGCATCGACGCTGGAGCAAACGTCGTCGCAACGGCGGAGCCCGAGGACACAGGTCCACCACGAGGATGCCGCCGCCGCCACACCATCCTTGCTTGAACAGACTAGTTTCTAAATCCATCCCCAACCATAGGACCGATGGCCTCGTCAGGGAAGGATTCAGATTATATAAAAATACTGCAGTAGCAGTATTACAGTCAAAGTACTGTTACAAGTAATACATCAGTCCAAAAAGCATATGGAACACTGCCACTACTACGTGCAAAGATTCTGCGTACAGATCATCTGCTGTCTAAACAAATCAGGTGATATACATCCACTTTATTTTTTATCAGTACTTGTTAAACTTTTTGTGAAAACAACCACTCTGCCCTATAGTGTTGTTATACGCAGGTAAATTATTCGTGACAAAAAGTGGTATTATACCGTGGAGATGGAGGCACGCCAACATCATTCGGCACAGGTGGTCGTCATTACTCAACGGACTCCCACACCGGCTTACAACGCCATGGCTGTCTCTCGCGACCGCGCCGACTTACAACGCCGTGGCTGTCTCTCGCGACCGCACCGGCTTACAAACGCTGTGGCCGTCTCTCGCGACCGCGTCGGCTTACAACGCCGTGGCCGTCTCTCGCGGCCGCGTCGGCTTACAACGCCGTGGCCGTCTCTTGCGACCGCGCCGGCTTACAACGCCATGGCCGTCTCTCGCGACCATGGTGGCTTACAACAAGGATAACTTGCCAGTCCACGGCCGGCTCATCTGTCTGTGCCGCCTCTGATGTTGCGGTCGTTTTTACCGTCCGTCTCTCGCGGCCTGGTCTACATCAACACACCGGGCCACACCTGTCTGCATGAGCTGTCTGAGCAAGTCACAGCTTGGGTAGCCCGGTTTTTCTTTCAATAAAATGGAGGCAAATTATCATATACTATCAACCGCCGTCTGCACTGGGTGGCTCAATGGGCAGGCGCACAAGTCGCCGCCACTACAGTTTGGTTAACTTCAAATCACCAGTTGCTGACACGGCTCATATGGGATCATTTATAACCCACCGCAGCCACCTCAACCTTCTGTGGATTCACATCGCGTTATCAACGCTAATGATATACACCTTCTGCTATGGTCCAATATGGAGAATCTCAAGCCAACTCTTCGAGTCATCTTGAGACTCGGGGGCTATAATGGTATGGCTCGGCAAAATTAGCCGGTGTCAATGAATTCAAGAACTCCGGGTCATTGAAGGGAAGATAACCCGGCCCTGGAGGCTATTGCTTTATTGGCGAATATTTTAAATCCGTCAGAAAAATTTCCGGTTCAAAATGAAGATTCCGGTTTAAAATATAGCTCAAGAGACATATCTCTCCCGCAAAGCTTTGAAGCTCTCAAAACCGGTTCAACATCCGGATCAAGGTAAATTTGTCCCTTACAAAGCTCTGAGGATCTTAATATCCGGTTTAAGAATTTCCGGTTCAAAAAGAATTAATCTCTCGCAAGTTCGAGATCTCAGACAAATTAATGATTACCAAAGAGAACTTGCTGCCATGATGCACGGTTCAAAACATGGGTATCCTGCCTTACGGCTTATCTTATTATGGTCACTTGGGGGCTTCCTGCTCATTGGGCATAGCTATCAGTACCCTCTTGATCGGCGTAATGCCAAAACTTATATGGTCACTTGGGGGCTTCCTGTTCAAACATAGGTCGTATTCGAACCAAAGAGAACATAGCTGTCGATACCCTTTTTATTAGCAAACTGCTGAACCTACTTGGGGGCTTCTTGATCGTATCCGAATCATAGCTTAACCCCTTTGGGAATCGACGTGGATCGTATTCGAATCAGCGTCGTTAAACAACTTTTAAGGTCATTTGGGGGCTTCCTGTTTAAACATAGGTCGTATTCGAACCAAAGAGAACATAGATGTCGATACCCACTTTGATTGGCAACGCCAACGCCACTGGGGGCTATATGATCGTATTCGAATCTTAGCTTAACCCCTTTGGAACGGTTTACTAATCGTATTCGAATCAGAAGCCTCAAAAATTTTATCTATTTTTATACAATCGCAAGTATTTGAGTTTTCACAAATATCATATGTGCTGGCTCTTACACAGTTGAGTTATCAATTTCACTGTCCGGGTCACATAAGCCGGCGATATCATTCAAAGGATCATAGGGATCTTGTGATCTACTTGTGTGCAGGATAAGACTATATTTGGGTGGTTACCCGCCCTGGCTTTTGACATTAAGTCGCCGGGGCATATGTTGTTTAAACTCTTTGCAGGATTTACAGAGCTATGACGTACATAAATGATCAAGTTCAAGCCCATCATCAAAGATTGAAATTGATGTCTCAAAAGGGTTATTAATTCTTGATTTTCTCAAAGGCTATAAGCCACCAGGTTACAATGAATGCGCATTAAGTCGTCATCGGCCAAGAGCCGCCAGGTATTTAAACTCCGGATTTACTTGTCAACCGATGAGGTATTCAAATCTTTAATAGCCAAAACTGGCTGGATTTTCATGATGATATTGAATGATTGAGGTTTTCATACCGGATTATATTGTTTAAATCTTAAATAGCCAACATGGCTGGATTTCTATTGTGATTATCAATAACCAATGTTATGATTGAGGTTTTCAAAGTCGCTTTAGCGCAATGGCTATTATTTTTATCAACGGGCATGATTTATTTTACAATGGAGGAAATAGTCCCGAGTCGCTGCAGGCTTACAACCCGGCACTTGGGGGCTACATTGTTCAAATCAAGATTGCATCGAATATACAAGTCCCATGTCACTGCCAGCATGCACCATGGCACTTGGGGGCTAATGCAAAGTCATTTTTTGCTCAACTTATTGAAGACCCGACTCATGACATTTGAAATGAGCCGGCCCTTGGGGGCTACCAATTGCTCCTATCGAAATTTCAAGGTACACAAGCCTCAGTCCATTACATTAAGAGATCCACTACTCAGTTGGTAAAGTACAAAGCTCTTAACCTTATGGACGTGGGTTCAAGCCCGATGGTGGAGATTACATCATACGATGTTATTATCAAGGAATTATTTGCAAAGTCCCTGCTCATTATTGCATAATGACCCGACCCTTAGGGGCTACACTGGTTGAAGTTTTATGAGCATAAGACAATTACAAGTCCCAGGTTGCTGCAAGCATGCCAACCCGGCACTTGGGGGCTACAGGTGATATATATATAAGGGGAAAAATCTTCAAAATCTCAATTTTGAGCAGATCAGATTGACCCGGGGTTTGCAAACAATCATGATCTGGTGTCACCAATAATTATGACCCGGCGTCGGCAACAGTTATGCTCCGGTGCTTACAAGCCGGCAATTTTGGCAATTATAACTTGACAGCCTCTACATCTTTAAACCGGCGGATCACTAGTTGAATATTTGAAGACCAATATTTTTGTCAAGTCAGAGCATTGAAAGCCGACTCAACTGGATTATATCTTATAATATTTCTCAACAAGAGACCAATGTCAGCAAATTGACTCTGAAGCTGGCTTGTTGACCCGGATTTTTCAAAAGGAAGTATCTGGATTTTTTGCATTAACAAGGTTGAAACATATCTGTATATATCAAGAAGGAGATGTCAAGGACTTAAAGATGATCAGGTGCCGGTTCAGGAAAATATTTAACCCGGAGCACAACCTATCAAAGTTTGTTCTTGTGTTTGTTTTACATGATCAGTTTAACATGGATAAATCCAAATTAAACTAGGGGTTAATGTCGGGGATGTACCCCGCGGTATGACCCGGCTGGAGGTATGACCCGACCGGAGCGTGGCGACTCACTGGTGACCCGCCTGGAGCTTGGCGATTCACAGATAACCCGCCCGATCTTGGCGACTCATTAGTAACCCGACGGGCGGGTCAGAAGGACAACAAGGCCCAAAGCCCAGAAGGCCGGCTCGCGTTATGATGGGCCGGCTTAAGAGGAAAGGGCTGACGAATATTTCCTTTACAAGGAAGCAAGACCCGGACTTGTATTCAACTTGTAAGAAAAGATAGACTAGTCCTAGTCCTACTAGGACTCCACATGTAACCCGCCCCTCTAACTTATATAAGGAGGGGCAGGGCTCCCCAAAAAAGAAGCAAGAAACAATCTCTAGGGCTAGACACAACTAGAGGAGAGCCGGTTTACGGCAACTCCCTCGTGATGATAATGAGATCTAGCCTCAAACAGCATGTAGGGTTTTTACCGGATGATGTTTCCCGGGGCCCGAAGCTGTCTAAATCTTTGTCTTGCGTGTTGTATCTCTTGATTTTGCTCAACCCCTCTCAAGCTACCACACAGATGCGTTGGCCTCACGATTAAGTCCTCACACTAAGGACATCTGACGTGTTAATTCCACGACACCTTTGCAACAGCGTCTCGGTCCTGACCGCCTTTCTTTTAAGCCTTCCCGACTTTGGTGCCCCTTGTTGGCGAGTCACCGCGGGTTCAGCTTGGCGCCCCGATGGCCTTCCCTGTAAGACGCAATACAAGTGTGGTGGGTGAAGTGTAAGGAGGGAATCCTTTTCGAAAGTTGGGACTGTGGTTGTGCTTACCTGGGATACAGGGAGTAAGCCAGAATAATCGGCTATAATGGCCACCATCACACCATCGCAGCTCAAGTGATAAAATGTCCTATCCACAAGCTCCACAAACGTGTCCCGATCTTCTTCGAGTCCGGGGTCGAGAGCCCGGTTAGGGTCCTCTGGTTGTGGAGATGGGTTGTGAACATCCTTCATAGCCCTTCGCAGTTCCTGCTATGAATTGACGAATTAAAACATCTGTGCTAAAAATGTGGGAAAGATTGGAATAAAAGATAGCGACTCACCCAGCTTGGGAGGTTGTACATGGAGAATCCATCCCATGGCTTGATATGGATGAACTCCTCCTCTTCTCCTTTCAACAAATCGGATAGTATCTTCGCCAGAGCGGCGGGAGAGTCCGGCCCTTTACGGCCGCAGCGGGTGGCATCGTCTTCTCCATTGAAGTGCCAAATGGGTTTTCCCCGATATTGAAGTGGTTGCACTCCCCGCGTTATGCATATGGACATAACTTCAATTATTGTCAGCCCTGATTTGGCCAGTGTATTTATCATGTCCATCAGGAAAAGGATCTCTCTGTTATCTTCCTCCTGGGGGCTCCTGGGGCGCCAGCTGTGGCATTTCTTCAATGGGGCATCTACAAACTCGGGAAGGCCCTTCCGCATAGGGGCCAGAAGAGGGACGTCCTCCACGTATAACCATTCTAAGGGCCAGTCCTCGGATGTCTTCTTCGGGGTGCCGGATAGATATCCGGTCCCGGCGATGCGCCATATTTCGGCTCCGCCCACTTGAAATACCGACCCCTTCTGGGTACGGGGTACTAGGCAGAATAGCCTCTTCCACAGCTCGAAATGAGCCGCATCGAAAAAAGCTCGCGAAGCGGCGTAGCTGCGGTATGATGGAGGCTGGGGTAAAGCTGTGCAGCTAGAGGCCATAAAACTCCAGGAGCCCACGGAGGAAGGGATGGATTGGAAATCCGAGCCCCCTCAGCAAGTAGGGGACGAAGCACACCCGCTCTCCCTTGGATGGGTTTGGAAAGCTCTCTGCTTGCTCCCCGCCATTATAAGTGGCTAGTCCAGCTCGGACGGGGACCATGTATGCAGGTGGGAGAAACCCTTTGGCCTGCAACTCTACTAGTCGGCTGTGGGGAACAGAACATCTCTCCCAATCACCTGGCTTGTTGCTATGGGAACGAGAGGAGGAACCACGATGACCGGCCATGGTGGTATGGATTTGTCCGGGCACGCTCTGATGAACACTCGCTGGGAGGAGATGGTGTGATTTGGATATGAGAATCCCCATCTCTTTTATAGATGATTTACCCGCATGGTTGGCGTGGCAAATGTAAAAATGCCCCGACTTCTCACATTCGCTCGACATGTGGAAATAGCCATTATTAAAGCGCAGAAGCCGAGGAGCGCGACATTGATGAGGAGCCGGACACTTCTCATTACAACAATGCTCTGGAGGATTTGGAGAAGAACTCGCCTTGCAATGTCGAAGACAATCTGCGCGCCGGACTCATCGTCATTGAAGCCTAGTTCGGGGGCTACTGAGGGAGTCCTGGATTAAGGGGTCCTCGGACAGCCGGACTATATACTTTGGCGGGACTGTTGGACTATGAAGATACAAGATTGAAGACTTCGTCCCGTGTCCGTATGGGACTCTCCTTTATGTGGAAGGAAAGCTTGGATATTCAGATGTGTAGATTTCCTTCTCTGTAACCAACTCTGTGTAACCCTAGCTCCCTCCGGTGTCCATATAAACCGGAGGGTTTAGTCCGTAGGACAACAACAATCATAATCATAGGCTAGCTTATAGGGTTTAGCCTCAATGATCTCGTGGTAGATCAACTCTTGTAATACTCATACCATCAAGATCAATCAAGCAGGAAGAGGGTATTACCTCCATCGAGAGGGCCCGAACCTAGGTAAAACATCGTGTCCCCTGCCTCCTGTTACCATTAGCCTTAGACGCACAGTTCGGGACCCCCTACCCGAGATCCGCCGGTTTTGACACCGACAACTATCGCTACCGCTTAGTAATAAAGTAAATCAATTACATGGCGTTTCTCTCATTGAGACCCTGAACTTGTCAAAGTTAAAACGACGATTGGTTAGTTGGAGGCCCATCTTAAAAGGCTTTGACAAATGGTTTAACTCAGCGGCCTGGCAGCCCATGAAAAGCCTCAAATTTGGGCCCGGCAGCCCTCGAAAAGCCTCGACTATAAGTTTTATTTGCTTTCACTTTTACAAGTTTAATCTTTATTGATCAACTTTTCAAGTAAACCGGCATCTTTCGACCCGGCCAGACTATATGTCTTCATCTCAACCCGGTGTTTCTTAACCTGGTGTGGCTTACACATATCAGCTGTTAAGCATATAATCAAGGGTGAACCAGCATCTTTTAATCCGGTCTGGCATTGACTATAAGTCGCCAGAATGATCATCCGGTGTTTATCAATACCCGGTATGGCTTATTACGCACCGGGATAATATGGTGGTTACCTTCCAACACCCAAAGTTTGGGTTTTCAACCTTACTAAACGAGTTGGTGGACCAACAACAGTGATTTAATATCATAGGTATGATATGATTCATATTTCAATACCTTATAACATTTGTTATGAGGATTCTGTTTCTGTATTGGGTATCATAACCCGTCCGGCGGTAAACCGCCAGGACATGTTTAAGTGTTTAACATGCAGATAGCAGGACTTATACAGCATGCCAAGACAAATAAAGCATAGCAATATCATGCTGGATTAAAATATCAAGTGGCATTGCACAATGGCAGCAAATCAAAGTATGCCAACTAGCCTATTACAAGGCGCTTTAAGGCCCAAAATAAGTGATTGTTATTTACACATAAAACAATCTGTGCATATCAACCTAGTTGCCAGATTAAGATTCATCGCCGGGTTGACGAGAGGTTGATGGATCTTCTGGTGTCGGTTTAGCCTTCTCCTCCCCATCAAGTGGTTGGAAGTCGACGGTGGTCCAGTCAATCCGGGTTAAAGCTTGAAAGGCAGGCTCTTCACTTATAAGTTTGGACGGTTCAACGTCAGGGGCGTAAGTGTGCTTACGGATTGGCGGGATAAGATTTTGCACTTCCTTCACAGCAGTGTCAATCCGTTGGTTGTTGGCATCATAGAAGGACCAATGAACGGTCAAATTAGCCTCTTCCGCCAATTGACTTGCCAAAGGACGCATCTCCTTTGTCAGGGATTTGAGGGCTTCATTATCAAATTCTTCCCCGTTTTCTTGTTCACCGGGATAGCCCTTGGAAATGTCAACTGGATCCAGGTCAGCTATCCATGCTTTGGCTCGAGTAAGTGCCAACAAAGCGCCAGCCCTGGCAACGGATCGCTTCATCTCCTCTATCTGTGCCGGCGTCATTGATAACCTTGCTAGAGTGTCCTTGATTAATGTTGGTGCCGGTTTGTTGTATGAGACTGCACAGATAACCCGTTGGGCACCGGTATACAGTTGCTCTATCAATGTATATGCTGCCTTCAGCTTCATCCGCATGTCAGAGCCAAGATGAGCAACACGGCCACCTATAACGGTTTAAGACTTTGATGTTAAACCAGCAATTTCAAAGATGGTTATTCAAGAAATCTTGACGAGAGTATTTACCAAATATTGCAGAGGTCATGGCATTTACTGGGCGCTTCAACCTAGTTAGCTCTTCCGCCACCAGTTTAAGAGCTGATTCGGCGTCTTCAGCCCGCTTCAACAATGCAGTCTTTTCAGTTTCCCAGTTGGCACGTTCAGTCTTGAAACTGTCCTTCAGTTGTTCCATGGCTGTTAAAGCGCCTTTCAGCTCCTCTTTAGCCTTGGAAGTCTCTGCTTGTTGGGACTTGATATTCTCTTGAAGATCAGAAATTTGAGAGCCTTGGTGATTTATATCAGCCTGCCACAGTCAGATGAGGAGGATGTTAATATTTTTCTTAAAAGTCTCAAGCATATAACCAGTTATACACTTGGCACTTGGGGGCTAATGCGGATTGCTTCTTTACTGCTGATTGTTTGAAGTCCCAAGGATCAATACAAGTACTAATCTTGGCACTTGGGGCTAATGTGTGTTTGATCGTAAAATACATAGGCAAGGGAATTAACAAAATGCAGTATGGAACATAAAAGTCCCGGTTTATCTTCAAGAGATAAACCGGCCCTTGGGGGCTACTCAGTTGAAGTGCTTTATCTTAAAAAGTCCCGGTTTGTCTTCAAGAGATAAACCGGCCCTTGGGGGCTACAATGCAGTGAATATACAGAACAAGGATTAAAGTGTTTGGGAGATTACCTCATAGCGCTCCTTCATCATATTCACCAAACCGGCCTCATAATCTCGGCTTGTGTATAGGCGATTTAAGAATCCGAAATGAAGCTCCTGGGCAGAAAGGTTAACATAGCTGGATAAATCTGTCTTTTCCTTCCCCTTGCCCATAGCAGCAAATTCTTCCTTAGCACTGTGCTTTGATAAGGTAACCGGATTGCCTGGGGCGGTGTGAGCAGTACCGGTGATAATACATCATCATCGCCAGCTTTTGACGGGCTCGGCGGACTGACAATATCCCTGGCTGGGCTCAGCGGATTAGCAGATGAGCTCGGCGGATTAGCAGTTGGGTTCGGCGGATCAGCAGCTGGACTTGGAGGTGTAGCATGCGGGCTTGATGTATCAACATGCGTAGCCGGGTAAGCTTTCGGCGGATTAGCATCAGTGGCTGGATCTTGTGGGGCAGAGTCATCCATGACAACATCAGTGTCTCTACCAGCATCTTCTGGGGTCTTCTCCGGTTCAACTTCATCAGTGGGGCCACTGGTCTTGGCTTTCTTGCTCAGTCGGACCTTGGCACTACAATATCAAAACAAAGATTAGTATGGTAAACCGACGCATGAAGAAAAAAGCTAAAGGGCAGTATACTTACCCAGCAACGGTCTTAAGGGGAGGCAATTGCATGGTTGATGAGTCGCCAGATGAAGAATTAGAAGTTACCTGATAATTTGAATCAGACGGATTAAGTGGGTATCGGAAGCAACCCGCCAAGGGACAAGGTTTATTAAAAGAGGAAGAGACCTCTGGACGACGTTTCCAACGTGGAGTGTCTGGTAAACCGGAGGAAGTGACTTGTTGGCCACTGTGCCGGGTGGTGCGACGACCTTCATGTTGCTATTTCTTCAAAGAAAATTGTGGATCCAAATGAGCAAGAGGGTGAGAGTGTTTTACTTTCCGAACTGCATGGCGAAATTTTTGAACCGGCACATGATCTGAATCGGAGGAAAGGGAGATTACCTCTACATGGTAAGCACGACTGGCTTCCGCATCATCCTGGTAATAATTATTGTCAATAAGGTGTACGAAAAATAAGCCAAGAGAGTCAAGTTCTACCTCTTGATCCGATTCTTTGATATCTTCGGGCGGATCAGCAGACTCGGCGGTTTTCCTCTTGGCTGGTTTCTTTGTGACTTTGCTTTTGGCACGAGGAGCCCTCGCCGGTTTATCTTGAGTTTTCCTCTTCCAGAAGGAATCTTTGGCCTGTAAAAATTAAACAAAGGATTATTATTATAGCAGTGTTAAAGCGGAGACGGATCAACAAGGCACAAGGTTAAAGTTTTTACCGCTGGCGGTTTGTTGGAGGCATAAAAGGGGCGCAGCCCAGTTTGGCTGCATGCGGCAATCGGTTCGTCTAGCATCTTCTTCACACATTCAGTGACTTCATCATCAATCATTTCTATTTCATTAAACCGTTTAGGATCCTTGGCATCGCCGGTATACTCATGCATCAATCCAGAGCGGCGGCTTAAAGGTAGGATATGCCACAAAACCCAGCAGCGAACGAGATCAACACCAGTCAAACTGTTGGCTAGGAGAGCCCGGAGCTTGGCGATTTGAGGTGCATAAACTTGTCGTTCTTTGGCAGTTAGTTGTTGAGGTAACGGGTGGCCGTTGCTAAGTGATACGTCTCCAACGTATCTATAATTTTTGATTGCTCCATGCTACTTTATCTACTGTTTTGGACTATATTGGGCTTTATTTTCCACTTTTATATTATTATTGGGGCTAACCTATTAACCGGAGGCCCAGCCTGCATTGCTGTTTTTGCCTATTTCAAAGTTTGAAGAAATGAATATCAAACGGAGTCCAAACGGAATGAAACCTTCGGGAACGTGATTTTCTCACCAAACGTGATCCAGGAGACTTGGACCCTACTCCAAGAAGTGCCACAGGCGGTCACGAGGGTGGAGCCCCCCCCCTGGGCGTGCCCCCCCTACCTCGTGGGCCCCCTGTTGCTCCACCGACGTACTCCTTCCTTCTATATATACCTACATATCCCCAAACGATCAGAACAGGAGCCAAAAACCTAATTCCACCGCCGCAACCTTCAGATCCACGAGATCCCATCTTGGGGCTGTTCGAGCTCACGGGGGGCATCCACCACGGAGGGCTTCTACATCAACACCATAGCCCCTCCGATGAAGTGTGAGTAGTTTACTTGAGACCTTGGGTCCATAGCTAGTAGCTAGATGGCTTCTTCTCTCTTTTGGATCTCAATACAATGTTCTCCCCTCTCTTGTGGAGATCTATTCGATGTAATCTTCTTTTTGCGGTGTGTTTGTTGAGACCGACGAATTGTGGGTTTATGATCCAGTATTATCTATGGTAAATATTTGATTCTTCTCTGAATTCTTTTATGTATGATTGAGTTATCTTTACAAGTCTCTTCGAATTATCCTTTTTGGTTTGGCCAACTAGATTGGTAGTTCTTGGAATGGGTGGGCCAGAAGTGAAAACGGGCTGGAATCATATTGGGTGGCCCAGATGACGCTACTGGGCCTAATTCGGATAGGGCGTAACGGGCCTTGGGTTAGCGGGTTGTAAATGGGCTATATGCGAACAGGCCGTTAACAGGCTTTCCATGGGCCGGCCCGCCACATTTTGACCAAGTCAAACAGGGCAGCCTTTTCACAGGAATGGGTGTTGGGCCATGCCACGTGTCGACGTATCATAGGCGCCTTCCGTCCAATGAGTGGATGACATCTATCCCAACGATGAGCAGACATGTGTTTCCTCCAGCCAATGATGATTTTACACGTGGAAAATCCCCATTGGTCGGGGCTGTTAATGGGTTATCGGATCCAAAACCCGACCTGATAGCTTAACGGCGTTTCATTACGGTGGATGCCACATGTCGGTCACCCTTGACGAAAGCACTTCTGTGACGCGTGATCGTCATGGAAGTAGACACTTTCGTGATGATAATTTTGGTAATGTCATGGAACACTTCTACGACAGCACAGGTATGACTATCTTGATTCTGTCATAAAATTGTCATGGATGTACATGCATGACAAAAAACGCGACCTACTGTGACAAACACGTATCATCACGGAAGTGTATTTTTTTTGTAGTGTCCGGCGAGCGGCTGCACATGGCTTCTCGAGATCAACCGCTGTCGGGACTCGTTGCAGCCGGACCTCGTCCATGATCCCAGGTACACTGTCACTTCATCATTTTGGGTCACTTGGTTCTGGGATGAGCACGACGTGCACCGGCAGACATTTTTTGCTGGTCGTGCTAGCCCGGCACCGACGTGATCTAGGGCACCATGTCCTCCAAGACCTCCCTATTGGGGAACGTAGTAATTTCAAAAAAAAAATCCTACGCACACGCAAGATCATGGTGATGCATAGCAACGAGAGGGGAGAGTGTGTCCACGTACCCTCGTAGACCGAAAGCGGAAGCGTTAGCACAACGCGATTGATGTAGTCGTACGTCTTCACGGCCCGACCGATCAAGCACCGAAACTATGGCACCTCCGAGTTCTTGCACACGTTCAGCTCAATGACGTCCCTCGAACTCCGATCCAGCGGAGTGTCGAGGGAGAGTTCCGTCAGCACGACGGCGTGGTGACGATCTTGATGTTCTACCGTCGCAGGGCTTCGCCTAAGCACCGCTACAATATTATTGAGGAGGACTATGGTGGAGGGGGGCACCGCACACGGCTAAGAGATCAAGAGATCAATTGTTGTGTCTAGAGGTGCCCCCTGCCCCCGTATATAAAGGAGCAAGGGGGGAGGGGGCGGCTGGCCTAGGAGGGGGCACGCCATGGGGAGTCCTACTCCCATCGGGAGTAGGACTCCCTCCTTCCTTGTTGGACTAGGAGAGGGGGAAGGAAAGGGAGAGGGGGAGAAGGAAAGAGGGGGGGGGCTGATACGTCTCCAACGTATCTATAATTTTTGATTGCTCCATGCTACTTTATCTACTGTTTTGGACTATATTGGGCTTTGTTTTCCACTTTTATATTATTTTTGGGACTAACCTATTAACCGGAGGCCCAGCCCAGAATTGCTATTTTTGCCTATTTAAGTGTTTCAAGAAATGAATATCAAACGGAGTCCAAATGGAATGAAACCTTCGGGAACGTGATTTTCTCACCGAACGCGATCCAGAGACTTGGACCCTACTCCAAGAAGTAATGTGAGGCGGTCACGAGGGGGGGCGCCCCTAGGGCACGCCCCGCCTCGTGGCCCCCTGCTGCTCCACCGACGTACTCCTTCCTCCTATATATACCTACGTATCCCCAAACGATCAGAACAGGAGCCAAAAACCTAATTCCACCGCTGCAACCTTCTCAGATCCACGAGATCCCATCTTGGGGCCTGTTAGAGCTCACGGAGGGGGCATCCACCATGGAGGGCTTCTACATCAACACCATAGCCCCTCCGATGAAGTGTGAGTAGTTTACTTCAGACCTTCGGGTCCACAGCTAGTAGCTAGATGGCTTCTTCTCTCTTTTTGGATCTCAATACAATGTTCTCCCCCTCTCTCGTGGAGATCTATTCGATGTAATCTTCTTTTTGTTGTGTGTTTGTTGAGACCGATGAATTGTGGGTTTATGATCCAGCTTATCTATGAACAATATTTGAATCTTCTCTGAATTCTTTTATGTATGGTTGAGTTATCTTTGCAAGTCTCTTCGAATTATCCTTTTGGTTTGGCCAACTAGATTGGTAGTTCTTGCAATGGGAGAAGTGCTTAGCTTTTGGTTCAATCTTGCGGTGTCCTTTCCCAGTGACAGAAGGGGCAGCAAGGCACGTATTGTATTGTTGCCATCGAGGATAACAAGATGGGGTTTTATCATATTGCATGAATTTATCCCTCTACATCATGTCATCTTGCTTAAGGTGTTACTCTGTTTTTAACTTAATATTCGAGATGCATGCTGGATAGCGGTCGATGAGTGGAGTAATAGTAGTAGATGCAGAATCGTTTCGATCTACTTGTTTTGGACGTGATGCCTATATACATGATCATACCTAGATATGCTCATAGCTATGCTCAATTCTATCAATTGCTCAGCAGTAATTTGTTCACCCACCATAGAATATCTATGCTCTTGAGAGAAGCCACTAGTGAAACCTATGGCCCCTGGGTCTATTCTCATCATATCAATCTCCATTACTTTATTACTTGCTTTGTTTTTACTTCGCCTTTTACTTTTTACTTTGCATCTCTATACCAAAAATTACCAAAAATATTATTTATCATCTCTATCAGATCTCACTCTCGTAAGTGACCGTGAAGGGATTGGCAACCCCTAATCTCGTTGGTTGCGAGGAGCTATCGTTTTGTGTAGGTACGAGGGACTTGTGCGTGGTCTCCTACTGGATTGATACCTTGGTTCTCAAAAATTGAGGGCAATACTTACGCTACTTTGCTGCATCATCCTCTCCTCTTCGGGGAAATCCAATGCAGTGCTCAAGATGTAGCAAGAAGAATTTCTGGCGTCGTTGCCGGGGAAGCTCACGCAAGCAAGTCAACCATACCAAGTACCCATCACAATCCCTATCTCTCGCATTACATTATTTGCCATTTGTCTCTCGTTTTCCCCCACTTCACCCTTGCCGTTTTATTCGCCCTCTCTTTCCAATCTCCTCCTCTTTTTCCCGTTGCCTTTCTGTTTGCTTGTGTGTTGGATTACTTGTTGCCATGGCGCAAGATAATACCAAATTGTGTGACTTCTCGAATACCAATAATAATGATTTCCTTAGTACTCCAATTGCTCCTCTTAATAATGATGAGTCTTGTGAAATCAATACCGCTTTGCTGAATCTTGTTATGAAAGCTCAATTTGCCGGCCTTCCTAGAGAAGATGTCGCTACTCATCTAAACAATTTTTTTTGATTTGTGTGATATGCAAAAGAAGAAAGATACGGATAACAATATTGTCAAACTGAAGTTATTTCCGTTTTCACTTAGAGATTGTGCTAAAGTTTGGTTTTCATCTTTGCCTAAAAATAGTATTGATTCTTGGAACAAGTGCAAAGATGCTTTTATCTCTAAGTATTTTCCTCCCGCTAAGATCATCGCTATTAGGAACGATATTATGAATTTTAAACAACTTGATCATGAGCATGTTGCCCAATCTTGGGAAAGAATGAAATTGATGCTTCGCAATTGCCCTACTCATGGTTTGAATTTATGGTGATCATACAAAAAAATTATGTCGGATTGAATTTTGCTTCTAGAAATCTTTTAGATTCGGCCGCGGGAGGCACGTTTATGGAAATTACGTTAGGATATGCTACAAAATTGCTTGATAATATTATGGCTAATTATTCTCAATGGCACACCGAAAGATCTTCTAGTAAAAAAGTGCATGCTATAGAAGAAATCAATGTTTTGAGTGAAAAGATGGATGAACTTATGAAGATGTTTGCTACTAAAAATACTTCTCTTGATCCCAATGATATGCCTTTGTCTACTTTGATTGAGAATAATAACAAATCTAGGGATGTGAATTTTGTTGGTAGGAATAGTTTTGGAAACAACGCGTATAGAGGGAATTTTAATCCTAGGCCTTATCCTAGTAATCCTTCTAATAATTATGGAAATTCCTACAACAACTCTTATGGAAATTTAAATAAGATGCCCTCTGAATTTGAGAGTGGTGTTAAAGAGTTTATGAATTCACAAAAGAATTTTAATGCTTTGCTTGAAGAGAAATTGCTTAAAGTTGATGATTTGGCTAGGAACGTTGATAGAATTTCTCTTGAATTGATTCTTTAAAGCTTACATCTATTCCTCCTAAGCATGATATCAATGAGTCTCTCAAAGCCATGAGAATTTCCATTAATGAGTGCAAAGAAAGAACCGCTAGGATGTGTGCTTCCAAAGATGCCTTTATTAAAGCGTGTTCTTCCAATTCCTATGAAAATCAAGATGAAGATCTAAAAGTTATTGATGTGTCCCCCATTAAATCTTTGTTTTGCAATATGAATCTTGATGAAACGGAATATGATCTTCCTTTACCTAGAAGGCATTCTAAGAATTCAGAGTTTCTAGATCTTGATGATGAAATTGATGAAAGTGGGATTGAAAGAAATAAAAATCTAGATGTTGCTAAACCCACTATTTTGGATCTCAAGGAATTTAATTATGAAAATTGCTCTTTAATTGGTTGTATTTCCTTGTTGCAATCCGTGCTAGATTCTCCTCATGCTTATAGTCAAAATAAGGCCTTTACCGAACACATTGGTGATGCCTTGATGCAATCTTATGAAGAAAAACTTGAGTTGAAAGTTTCTATCCCTGGAAAACTCTATGATGAGTGGGAACCTACTATTAAAATTAAAATTAAAGACTATGAGTTTCATGCTTTGTGTGATTTGGGTGCTAGTGTCTCTACTATTCCCAAAACTTTGTGTGATTTGCTGGATTTCCGTGACTTTGATGATTGCTCTCTAAACTTGCATCTTGCGGATTCCACTATTAAAAAGCCTATGGGAAGAATTAATGATGTTCTTATTGTTGCAAATAGGAATTATGTGCCCATAGATTTTATCGTTCTTGATATAGATTGCAATCCTTCATGTCCTATTATTCTTGGTAGACCTTTCCTTAGAACGATTGGTGCAATTATTAATATGAAGGAAGGGAATATTAGATTCCAATTTCCCTTAAAGAAGGGCATGGAACACTTCCCTAGAAAGAAAATAAAATTACCATATGAATCTATCATGAGAGCCACTTATGGATTGCCTACCAAAGATGGCAATACCTAGATCTATCCTTGCTTTTATGCCTAGCTAGGGGCGTTAAACGATAGCGCTTGTTGGGAGGCAACCCAATTTTATTTGTGTTTTTTGTTTTTTCTTCTGTTTAGGAATAAATAATTCATCTAGCCTCTGTTTGGATGTGGTTTATCTTTTAATTAGTGTTTGTGCCAAGTAGAACCTATAGGATAACCTACGATGATAGTTGATTTGATTCTGCTGAAAAACAGAAACTTTGCGCGCACGAATATAATTTTGTTAAATCATAGAAACGTGAGTTTGCGTTGATTCTTTTTGCTTCTGTTCAATAGACAAAATTTTCAGGACTTCCTATTTTTGTAGGATTTTTAGAGTTCCATAAGTTTGCGTTAGTTACAGATTGCTACAGATCGTTCTGTTTTTGACAAATTCTGTTTTACGTGTGTTGTTTGCTTATTTTGATGAATCTATGGCTAGTAAAAAAGTTTATAATCCATAGAGAACTTGAAATACAGTAGGTTTAACACCAATATAAATAAAGAATGAGTTCATTACAGTACCTTGAAGTAGTCTTTTGTTTTCTTTCTCTAACGGAGCTCACGAGATTTCTGTTGAGTTTTGTGTTGTGAAGTTTTCAAGTTTTGGGTGAACTCTTTTGATGGATTATGGAACAAGGAGTGTCAAGAGCCTAAGCTTGGGGATGCCCATGGCACCCCCAAGATAATCCAAAGACACCAAAAAGTCAAAGCTTGGGGATGCCCTGAAGGCATCCCTCTTTAAATCCACTTCCATCGGTAATTTACTTGGAGCTATATTTTTATTCACCACATGATATGTGTTTTGCTTGGAGCGTCTTGTATTATTTGCGTCTTTGCTTGTTAGTTTACCACAATCATCCTTGTTGTACACACCTTTTGAGAGAGTCATACATGAATTGGAATTTGTTAGAATACTCTATGTGCTTCACTTATATCTTTTAAGCTTGATAGTTTTGCTCATAGTGCTTCACTTATATCTTTTGAGCGTGATAATTTTTGCTCTAGTACTTCACTTAGATCTTTTAGAGCACGGTGGTGGATTTGTTTTAAAGAAACTATTGATCTCTCATGCTTCACTTAGATTATTTTGAGAGTCGTTAATAGCATGGTAATTTGCTTAATGTTAATATACTTGGTATTCAAGATATGTGAAACTTTCTTTTGAGTGAATTGAATACTAAGATAAGTTTGATGCTTGATAATTGTTTTGAGATATGGAGGTGATAATATCAAAGTCGTGCTAGTTGGGTGATTATGAATTCAAAGAATTCTTGTGTTGAAGTTTGCAAGTCCCGTAGCATGCACGTATGGTTAAAGTTGTGTAACAAATTTGAAACATGAAGTGTACCTGGCTTATGCATCCTTATGAGTGGCAGTCGGGGACGAGCGATGGTCTTTTCCTACCAATCTATCCCCCTAGGAGCATGCGCATAGTACTTAATTTTTGATGACTTCTAAATTTTTGCAATAAGTATATGAGTTCTTTTGACTAATGTTGAGTCCATGAATTATACGCACTCTCACCTTTCCGCCTTTGTTAGCCTCTTCGGTACCGTGCATTGCCCTTTCTCACCTTGAGAGTTGGTGCAAACTTCGCCGGTGCATCCAAACCCCGTGATACGATACGCTCTATCACACATAAACCTCCTTATATCTTCCTCAAAACAGCCACCATACCTACCTATCATGGCATTTCCATAGCCATTCCGAGATATATTGCCATGCAACTTCCATCATCATCATCATGACATACATTACTTTTTGTTGGGGAACGTAGTAATTTCAAAAAATTTCCTACGCACACGCAAGATCATGGTGATGCATAGCAACGAGAGGGGAGAGTGTTGTCTCGTGCCCTCGTGAGACCGGCGAAGCGATCACAATGTAGAGGAAGTAGTCGTCGTTCTCCTCACGATCCAGCCGATCCCAGCGCTGTTACTCCGGCGCATCCGAGTTCTTAACACACGTACAGCTCGGTGACGCTCCTCGGGCTCCAATCCAGTAGAGCTTCGGTGAGGGAGAGTTCCGTCAGCACAACGGCGTGGTGACGATATTGATGTTCTACCGACGCAGGGCTTCGCCTAAGCACCGCTACGATATGATCGAGGTGGATTATGGTGGAGGGGGGCACGCGACACGGCTAAGGAACGATCTCAAGGATCAACTTGTGTGTTCTAGGGTGCCCCCCGCCCCGTATATAAAGGAGCAAGGGGGAGGGCCGGCCGGCCCTAGGAGGCGCGCCAAGGGAGGGGGATTCCTCCTCCTAGTGGGAGTAGGACTCCCTTTCCTAGTCCAACTAGGAAGGAGGAAGGGGAAGGAAGGAGAGGAGAGAGAGAGGAAGGGGGCGCGCCCCCCCTCCTTGTCCTATTCGGACTCCCCAGGGCGCGCCCACCTCCGGTGCGGCCCTCTCTCTCCCTCTTGGCCCACTAAGGCCCATAACTTCCCGGGGTTCCGGTAACCCCTCCCAACTCCGGTTTTCTCCGAAACTTCCGGAACCTTTCCGTGTCCGAATATAGCCGTCAATATATCAATCTTTATGTCTCGACCATTTGAGACTCCTCGTCATGTCCGTGATCACATCCGGACTCAACTCCTTCGGTACATCAAAATACATAAACTCATAATATAACCGCCATCGAAACCTTAAGCGTGCGGACCCTACGGTTCGAGAACAATGTAGACATGACCAAGACACGTCTCCGTCAATAACCAATAGCGGGACCTGGATGCCCATATTGGTTCCTACATATTCTACGAAGATCTTTATCGGTCGAGACCGCATAACAACATCGTTGTTCCCTTTGTCATCGGTATGTTACTTGCCCGAGATTCGATCGTCGGTATCCAATACCTAGTTCAATCTCGTTACGGCAAGTCTCTTTACTCGTTCCGTAATACATCATCTCACAGCTAACTCATTAGTTGTAATGCTTGCAAGGCTTAAGTGATGTGTATTACCGAGAGGGCCAGAGATACCTCTCCGACTATCGGAGTGACAAAACCTAATCTCGAAATACGCCAACCCAACATCCGCCTTTGGAGACACCTGTAGTACTCCTTTATAATCACCCGATTCGTTGTGACGTTTGGTAGCACCAAAGTGTTCCTCTAGTAAACGGGAGTTGCATAATCTCATAGTTATAGGAACATGTATATGTCATGGATAAAAGCAGTAGCAACATACTAAACGATCGTGTGCTAAGCTAATGGAATGGGTCATGTCAATCGATCATTCTCCTAATGATGTGACCTTGTTAATCAAATAACAACCCTTTTGTTCATGGTTAGGAAACATAACCATCTTTGATTAACAAGCTAGTCTAGTAGAGGCATACTAGTGACACTCTGTTTGTCTATGCATTCACACATGTATTATGTTTCCGGTTAATACAATTCTAGCATGAATGATAAACATTTATCATGAAATAAGGAAATAAATAATAACTTTATTATTGCCTCTAGGGCATATTTCCTTCAGTCTCCCACTTGCATTAGAGTCAATAATCTAGATTACATAGTAATGATTCTAACACCCATGGAGTCTTGGTGTTGATCATGTTTTGCTCGTGGAAGAGGCTTAGTCAACGGTCGCTACATTCAGATCCGTATGTATCTTGCAAATCTCTATGTCTCCCACCGCACTAAATCCGGATGGAATTGAAGCGTCTCTTGATGTGCTTGGTCCTCTTGTGAAATCTGGATTCCTTTGCTAAGGCAATTGCTCGAAATTGTCACGAAGATTTTCATTGGACCCGATGCACTAGGTATGACACCTAGATCGGATATGAACTCCTTCATCCGCACTCCTTCATTAGCTGCTTCCGGCTGCTATGTACTCCGCTTCACATGTAGATCCCGCCACGACGCTTTGTTTAGAACTGCACCAACCGACAGCTCCTCCGTTTAGTGTAAATACGATCCGGTCTGCGATTTAGAATCGTCCGGATCGGTGTCAAAGCTTGCATCAACGTAACCATTTACAATGAGCTTTTGTCACCTCCATATACGAGAAACATATCCTTAGTCCTTTTCGGTATTTCAGATGTTCTTGACCGCTGTCGATGATCCACTCTGGATTACTTTGGTACCTCCTGCTAAGCTTATAGCAAGGCACACATCAGTCCGTACACAAGATTGCATACATGATAGAGCCTATGGCTGAAGCATAGGAACATCTTTCATTTTCTCTCTATCTTCTGCAGTGGTCGGGCATTGAGTCTTACTCAACTTCACACCTTGTAACACGTGCAAGAACCCTTTCTTTGCTTGATCCATTTTGAACTTCTTCAAAATTTTGTCAAGGTATGTGCTTTGTGAAAGTCCAATTAAGCGCCTTGATCTATCTCTATAGATTTTGATGCCCAATATGTAGGCAGCTTCACCGAGGTCCTTCATCGAAAAACTCTTATTCAAGTATCCCTTTATGCTATCCAGAATTCTATATCATTTCCGATTAGTAATATGTCATCTACATATAATATCGTAAATGCTACTGAGCTCCCACTCACTTTCTTGTAAATACAGGCTTCTCCAAAAGTCTCAGATAAACCCAAATGCTTTGATCACACTATCAAAGCGCTTATTCCAACTCCGAGATGCTTGCACCAGTCCATAAATGGATCATTGGAGCTTGCACACTTTGTTAGCTCCTTTGGATCGATAAAACCTTCGGCTGCATCATATACAACTCTTCTTCCGTAAATCCATTCAGAATGCGGTCTTTACATCCATTTGCCAAATTTCATAATCATAAAATGCAGCAATTGCTAACATGATTCGGACAGACTTAAGCATCGCTACGAGTGAGAATGTCTCATCGTAGTCAATCCCTTGAACTTGTCGAAAACCCTTTGCGACAAGTCGAGCTTTGTAGACAGTAACATTACCGTCGATGTCGGTCTTCTTCTTGAAGATCCACTTGTTTTCTATTGCTTGCCGACCCTCGGGCAAGTCAACCAAAGTCCATACTTTGTTTTCATACATGGATCCCATCTCGCATTTCATGGCCTCAAGCCATTTTGCGGAATCTGGGCTCACCATCGCTTCTTCATAGTTCGTAGGTTCATCATGATCTAGTAGCATGACTTCCGAACAGGATTACCGTACCACTCAGTGCGGATCTTACTCTGGTTGATCTACGAGGTTCTCAGAGTAACTTGATCTCAAGTTTCATGATCAACATCATCAACTTCCTCGCTATTTGGTGTAGATGTCTCAGAAACCGGTTTCTGCGACAAACTACTTTCAAATAAGGGAGAAGGTACAATTACCTCATCAAGTTCTACTTTCCTCCCACTCACTTCTTTCGAGAGAAACTCCTTCTCTAGAAAGGATCCATTCTTAACAACAAATGTCTTGCCTTCGGATCTGTGATAGAAGGTGTACCCAACTGTCTCCTTTGGGTATCCTATGAAGACACATTTCTCCGATTTGGGTTCGAGCTTATCGTGTTGAAGCTTTTTCACATAAGCATCGCATCCCCAAACTTTGAGAAACGACAACTTTGGTTTCTTGCTAAACCATAGTTCATAAGGTGTCGTCTCAACGGATTTTGACGGTGTTCTATTCAGTGTGAATGCGGCCGTCTCAAGAGCATAACCCCAAAACGATAGTGGTAAATCTGTAAGGGACATCATAGATCGCACCATATCTAGTAAAGTGCGATTACGACGTTCGGACACACCATTACGCTGTGGTGTTCCGGGTGGCGTGAGTTGCGAAACTATTCCGCATTGTTTCAAATGTAGACCAAACTCGAACTCAAATATTCACCTCCACGATCGATCGTAGAAATTTAATTTTCTTGTTACGATGATTTTCAACTTCACTCTGAAATTCTTTGAACTTTTCAAATGTTTCAGACTTATGTTTCATTAAGTAGATATACCCATATCTGCTTAAATCATCTGTGAAGGTGAGAAAATAACGATATCCGCCACGAGCCTCAACATTCATCGGACCACATACATCTGTATGTATGATTTCCAACAAATCTGTTGCTCTCTCCATAGTACCGGAGAATGGGGTTTTAGTCATCTTGCCCATGAGGCACGGTTCGCAAGTGCCAAGTGATTCATAATCAAGTGACTCCAAAAGTCCATCAGTATGGAGTTTCTTCATGCGCTTTATACCGATATGACCTAAACGGCAGTGCCACAAATAAGTTGCACTATCATTATCAACTCTGCATCTTTTGGCTTCAACATTATGAATATGTGTATCACTACTATCGAGATTCATCAAAAATAGACCACTCTTCAAGGGTGCATGACCATAAAAGATATTACTCAAATAAATAGAACAACCATTATTCTCTGATTTAAATGAATAACCGTCTTGCATCAAACAAGATCCAGATATAATGTTCATGCTCAACGCAGCACCAAATAACAATTATTTAGGTCTAAAACTAATCCGAAGGTAGATGTAGAGGTAGCGTGCCGACCGCGATCACATCGACTTTGGAACCATTTCCCACGCGCATCGTCACCTCGTCCTTTGCGGTGTTAAGCAATCCGTAGTCCTGCTTTGAGTTGCAAATATTAGCAATGTAACCAAGATCAAATACCCAGTGCTATCATGCGAGCTCTAGTAAGGTACACATCAATAACATGTATATCACATATACCTTTGTTCACCTTGCCATCCTTCTTATCCGCCAAATACTTGGGGCAGTTCCGCTTCCAAAGGACTACCGCTTGCGGTAGAAGCACTCGGCTTCAGGTTTAGGTCCGGACTTGGGTTTCTTCTCTGAGCAGCAACTTGCTTGCTTGTTCTTTTTGAAGTTCCTTCTTCTTACCTTTGCCTTTCTTCTTGAAACTAGTGGTCTTATTGACCATCAACACTTGATGCTCCTTCTTGATTTCTACCTCCGCAGCCTTTAGCATTGCGAAGAGCTCGGTATAGTCTTTACTAACCCTTGCATATTATAGTTCATCACGAAGCCTTTGTAGCTTGGTGGCGGTGATTGAAGAATTCATCAATGACACAATCATCCGGAAGATTAACTCCCGCTTGAGTAGTGATTGTAATACCCGGACATTCCGAGTATGTGCTCACCGACGAACTATTCTCCTCCATCTTGCAGCTATAGAACTTATTGAGACTTCATATCTCTCAATCCGGGCATTCTTTGGAATATCAACTTCAACTCTGGAACATCTCATATGCTCCATGACGCTCAAAACGTTGTTGAAGTCCCGGTTCTAAGCCGTAAAGCATGGCACACTGAACTATAGAGTAGTCATCACTTTGCTCGCCAGACGTTCTTAACGCCGCCGGTTACATCAGAAGAGTTGGCACCTAGCGGTGCATCCAGACGTAACTCTTACATGCAGCAATGAGGATAATCCTCGAGTTACGGACCCGATCCGTGTAATTGCTACCATCATCTTTCAACTTTGCTTTCTCAAGGAACGCATTAAAATTCAACGGAACAACAAAGACGAGCCATCTATCTACAATCAAACATAGACAAGCAAGATACTATCGGTACTAAGTTCATGATAAATTTAAGTTCAATTAATCATATTACTTAAGAACTCCCACTTAGACGTACATCCTCTAGTCATCTAAGTGATCACGTGATCCAAATCAACTAAACCGTAACCGATCATCACGTGAAATGGAGTAGTTTTCAATGGTGAACATCTTATGTTGATCATATCTACTATATGATTCACGCTCGACCTTTCGGTCTCCGTGTTCCGAGGCCATATCTGCATATGCTAGGCTCGTCAAGTATAACTCGAGTATTCTGCGTGCAAAAAACTGGCTTGCACCCGTTGTAGATGGACGAGAGCTTATCACACCCGATCATCACGTGGTGTCTCGGCACGACGAACTTTGGCAATGGTGCATACTCGGGAGAACACTACTTGATAATTTTAGTGAGAGATCATCTTAAAATGCTACCGTCAATCAAAGCAAGATAAGATGCATAAAGGATAAACATCACATGCAATCAATATAAGTGATATGATATGGCCATCATCATCTTGTGCTTGTGATCTCCATCTCTCAAGCAGCGTCATGATCACCATCGCCACCGGCGCGACACCTTGATCTCCATCGTAGCATCGTTGTCGTTTCGCCATCTATTGCTTCTCGACTATCGCTACCGCTTAGTGATAAAGTAAAGCAATTACAGTATGCTTGCATTTCATACAATAAAGCGACAACCATATGGCTCCAGCCGATTGCCGATAACTTCGTTACAAAACATGATCATCTCATACAATAAAATATAGCATCACGTCTTGACCATATCACATCACATCCTGCCTGCAAAAACAAGTTAGACGTCCTCTACTTTGTTGTTGCAAGTTTTACGTGGCTGCTACGGGCTTAAGCAAGAACCAATCTCACCTACGATCAAAACCACAACGATACTTCGTCAAATAGACTCCGTTTTAACCTTCTCAAGGACCGGGCGAGCTATACTCGGTTCAACTAAAGTGAGAGAGACAGACACCCGCCAATCACCTTTAAGCACGAGTGCTCGTAACGGTGAAACCAGTCTCGCGTAAGCGTCTGCGCGTATGTCGGTCCGGGCCGCTTCATCTCACAATACCGCTGAACCAAAATATGACATGCTGGTAGGTAGTATGACTTGTATCGCCCACAACTCACTTGTGTTCTACTCGTGCAAAACATCAAACCATAAAACCTAGGCTCGGATGCCACTTTGTTGGGGAACGAGTAATTTCAAAAATTTCCTACGCACACGCAAGATCATGGTGATGCATAGCAACGAGAGGGGAGAGTGTTGTCTCGTACCCTCGTGAGACCGGCGGAAGCGATCACAACGTAGAGGAAGTAGTCGTCGTTCTCCTCGCGATCCAACCGATCCCAGCGCAGTTACTCCGGCGCCTCCGAGTTCTTAACACACGACAGCTCGGTGGCGCCTCGGGCTCCAATCCAAGAGAGCTTCGGGAGGATAGTTCCGTCGACGACGGCGTGGTGGCGATCTTGATGTTCTATCGACGCAGGCTTCGCCTAAGCACCGCTACGATATGATCGAGGTGGATTATGGTGGAGGGGGGCACCGCACACGGCTAAGGAACAATCTCAAGGATCAACTTGTGTGTTCTAGGGTGCCCCCTGCCCCCGTATATAAAGGAGCAAGGGGGAGGGCCGGCCGGCCTAGGAGGCGCGCCAAGGGAGGGGGGAGTCCTCCTCCTAGTGGGAGTAGGACTCCCCTTTCCTAGTCCAACTAGGAAGGAGGAAGGGGGAAGGAAGGAGAGGAGAGGAGAGGGAAGGGGGCGCCCCCCCCCTCCTTGTCCTATTCGGACTCCCACAGGGGCGCGCCACCTCTGGTGCGGCCCTCTCTCTCCCTCTTGGCCCACTAAGGCCCATAACTTCCCGGGGTTCCGGTAACCCCTCCGGCACTCCGGTTTTCTCCGGAAACTTCCGGAACCTTTCCGGTGTCCGAATATAGCCGTTCAATATATCAATCTTTATGTCTCGACCATTTCGAGACTCCTTGTCATGTCCGTGATCACATCCGGGACTCCGAACTCCTTCGGTACATCAAAATCCATAAACTCATAATATAACCGTCATCGAAACCTTAAGTGTGCGGACCCTACGGTTCGAGAACAATGTAGACATGACCGAGACACGTCTCCGGTCAATAACCAATAGCGGGACCTGGATGCCCATATTGGTTCCTACATATTCTACGAAGATCTTTATCGGTCAGACCGCATAACAACATACGTTGTTCCCTTTGTCATCGGTATGTTACTTGCCCGAGATTCGATCGTCGGTATCCAATACCTAGTTCAATCTCGTTACGGCAAGTCTCTTTACTCGTTCCGTAATACATCATCTCACAGCTAACTCATTAGTTGTAATGCTTGCAAGGCTTAAGGGATGTGTATTACCGAGAGGGCCCAGAGATACCTCTCCGACTATCGGAGTGACAAAACCTAATCTCAAATACGCCAACCCAACATCCGCCTTTGGAGACTCTGTAGTACTCCTTTATAATCACCCGATTACGTTGTGACGTTTGGTAGCACCAAAGTGTTCCTCCGTAAACGGAGTTGCATAATCTCATAGTTATAGGAACATGTATATGTCATGGATAAAAGCAGAGCAACATACTAAACGATCGTGTGCTAAGCTAATGGAATGGGTCATGTCAATCGATCATTCTCCTAATGATGTGACCTTGTTAATCAAATAACAACCCTTTTGTTCATGGTTAGGAAACATAACCATCTTTGTTTAACAAGCTAGTCTAGTAGAGGCATACTAGTGACACTCTGTTTGTCTATGCATTCACACATGTATTATGTTTCCGGTTAATACAATTCTAGGATGAATGATAAACATTTATCATGAAATAAGGAAATAAATAATAACTTTATTATTGCCTCTAGGGCATATTTCCTTCACTTTTGTCATATTGCCATTACATGATCATGTAGTTGACATCGTATTTGTGGCAAAGCCACCATGCATTATTTTTCATACATGTCACTCTGATTCATTGCACCATCCCGATACACCGCCGGAGGCATTCATATAGAGTCATATCTTGTTCTAAGTTTCGAGTTGTAATCCTTATGTTGTAATCAATAGAAGTGTGATGATCATCATTATTAGAGCATTGCCCAAAAATTAAAAAAAAAAGAAGAAAGGCTAAAAGAAAAAAAAAAGAAAGGCCCAAAAAAAGAAAAAAGAGAAAAAAAAGAAGATAAATAAAAAGGGCAATGCTACTATCTCTTTTTCCACACTTGTGTTTCAAAGTAGCACCTTGTTCCTCATGTAGTGAGTCTCATGTATTGTGCTTCAAAGTAGCACCTTGTTCTTCATGTAGTGAGTCTCATAAAGTTGTCTTTTTATACTATTGGGAATTTTTCATTATAGAACTTGGCTTGTATATTCCTACGATGGGCTTCCTCAAATGCCCTAGGTCTTCATGAGCAAGCGAGTTGGATGCACACCCACTAGTTTTCTTTTGTTGAGCATTCATAGCTCTAGTGCATCCGTTGCATGGCAATCCCTACTCCTCATGTTGACATCAATTGATGGGCATCTCCATAGCCCGTTGATTATCCTCGTCAATGTGAGACTTTCTCCTTTTTTGTCTTCTCCACACAATCCCCACCATCATATTCTATTCCACCCATAGTGCTATATCCATGGCTCACGCTCATGTATTGCGTGAAGGTTGAAAAAGTTTGAGATTATTTAAGTATGAAACAATTGCTTGGCTTGTCATCGGGGGTATAGAAGTTGGGAACATCTTTGTGTGACCAAAATGAAGCATAGCCTAACTATATGATTTTGTAGGGATGAACTTTCTTTTGCCATGTTATTTTGAGAAGACATTATTACTTTGATTAGTATGCTTGAAGTATTATTATTTCTTATGTCAATATGAACTTTTGTCTTGAATCTTTCGGATCTGAATATTCATATCACAATTAAGAAGATTTAAATTGAAATTATGCCAAGGTATCACTCCGCATAAAAAATTCTCTTTTTATCATTTACCTACTCGAGGACGAGCAGGAATTAAGCTTGGGGATGCCTGATACGTCTCCAACATATCTATAATTTTTGATTGCTCCATGCTACTTTATCTACTGTTTTGGACTATATTGGGCTTTATTTTCTACTTTTATATTATTTTTGGGATTAACCTATTAACCGGAGGCCCAGCCCAGAATTGCTGTTTTTTGTCTATTTCAGTGTTTTGAAGAAACGGAATATCAAACGGAGTCCAAACGGAATGAAACCTTCGAGAACGTGATTTTCTCACCGAACGCGATCCAGGAGACTTGGACCCTACTCCAAGAAGTAAAAGAGGCGGTCACGAGGGTGGGGGTGCCCCCCCCTAGGGCGCGCCCCCTGCCTTGTGGCCCCCCTGTTGCTCCACCGACGTACTCCTTCCTCCTATATATACCTACGTATCCCCAAACGATCAGAACAGGAGCCAAAAACCTAATTCCACCGCCGCAACCTTCAGTATCCACGAGATCCCATCTTGGGGCCTGTTCCGGAGCTCCGCCAGAGGGGGCATCCACCATGGAGGGCTTCTACATCAACACCATATCCCCTCCGATGAAGTGTGAGTAGTTTACTTCAGACCTTCGGGTCCATAGCTAGTAGCTAGATGGCTTCTTCTCTCTTTTTGGATCTCAATACAATGTTCTCCCCCTCTCTCGTGGAGATCTATTTGATGTAATCTTCTTTTTGCGGTGTGTTTGTTGAGACCGATGAATTGTGGGTTTATGATCCAGCTTATCTATGAACAATATTTGAATCTTCTCTCAATTCTTTTTTGTATGATTGAGTTATCTTTGCAAGTCTCTTCGAATTATCCTTTTGGTTTGGCCAATTAGATTGGTAGTTCTTGCAATGGGAGAAGTGCTTAGCTTTGGGTTCAATCTTGCGGTGTCCTTTCCCAGTGACAGAAGGGGCAGCAAGGCATGTATTGTATTGTTGCCATCGAGGATAACAAGATGGTTTTTTATCATATTGCATGAATTTATCCCTCTACATCATGTCATCTTGCTTAAGGCGTTACTCTGTTTTTAACTTAATACTCTATATGCATGCTGGATAGCGGTTGATGAGTGGAGTAATAGTAGAAGATGCAGAATTGTTTCGATCTACTTGTTTTGGACGTGATGCCTATATACATGATCATACCTAGATATGCTCATAACTATGCTCAATTCTGTCAATTGCTCAACAGTATTTTGTTCACCCACCGTAGAATATCTATGCTCTTGAGAGAAGCCACTAGTGAAACCTATGGCCCCCGGGTCTATTCTCATCATATCAATCTCCATTACTTCATTACTTGCTTTGTTTTTACTTCGCCTTTTACTTTTTACTTTGCTTCTTTATACCAAAAATATTATTTATCATCTCTATCAGATCTCACTCTTGTAAGTGACAGTGAAGGGATTGACAACCCCTAATCGCGTTGGTTGCGAGGAGGTATCGTTTTGTGTAGGTACGAGGGACTTGTGTGTGATCTCCTACTGGATTGATACCTTGGTTCTCGAAAACTGAGGGAAATACTTACGCTACTTTGCTGCATCATCCTCTCCTCTTCGGGGAAATCCAACGCAATGCTCAAGAAGTAGCAGGGGCGACCCCCTTGCCCTAAACCAATTCGGTTTGGGCCTTGGGGGGCGCCCCACACTCCCCTTGCTGCCCTATATTTCCACTAAGGCCCATGTAGGCCCATTAAGCCCCCGGGGGGTTCCGGTAACCCCCCGGTACTCCGGTAAAATCCCGATTTCACCCGGAACACTTCCGATATCCAAATATAGGCTTCCAATATATCAATCTTCATGTCTCGACCATTTCGAGACTCCTCGTCATGTCCATAATCACATCCGGGACTCCGAACAACCTTTAGTACATCAAAACTCATAATATAACTGTCAACGAAACCTTAAGCGTGCGGACCCTACGGGTTCGAGAACTATGTAGACATGACCGAGACATGTTACCGGTCAATAACCAATAGCGGAACCTGGATGCTCATATTGGCTCCTACATATTCTATGAAGATCTTTATCGGTTAAACCGCATAACAACATATGTTGTTCCCTTTGTCATCGGTATGTTACTTGCCCGAGATTCGATCGTCGGTATCCTAATACCTAGTTCAATCTCGTTACCGGTAAGTCTCTTTACTCGTTATGTAATGCATCATTCCATAACTAACTCATTAGCTACATTGCTTGCAAGGCTTATAGTGATGTGCATTACCGAGAGGGCCCAGAGATACCTCTCCGACAATCGGAGTGACAAAACCTAATCTCGAAATACGCCAACTCAACATGTACCTTTGGAGACACCTATAGAGCTCCTTTATAATCACCCAGTTACATTGTGACGTTTGGTAGCACACAAAGTGTTCCTCCGGTAAACGGGAGTTGCATAATCTCATATTTGTAGGAACATGTATAAGTCATGAAGAAAGCAATAGCAACATACTAAACGATCAAGTGCTAAGCTAACGGAATGGGTCATGTCAATCACATCATTATAGTAATGATGTGATCTTGTTAATCAAATGACAACTTATGTCTATGGTTAGGAAACATAACCATCTTTGATTAATGAGCTAGTCTAGTAGAGGCATACTAGTGACATTATGTTTGTCTATGTATTCACACATGTATCATGTTTCCGGTTAACACAATTCTAGCATGAATAATAAACATTTGTCATGATATAAGGAAATAAATAATAACTTTATTATTGCCTCTAGGGCATATTTCCTTCAGTCTCCCACTTGCACTAGAGTCAATAATCTAGTTCACATCGCCATGTGATTTAACACCAATATTCATATCTGTATATGATTAACACCCATAGTTCACATCGTCATGTGACCAACACCCAAAGGGTTTACTAGAGTCAATAATCTAGTTCACATTGCTATGTGATTAACACCCAAAGAGTACTAAGGTGTGATCATGTTTTGCTCGTGAGAGAAGTTTAGTCAACGGGCCCGTCACTTTCAGAGCCGTATGTATTTTGCAAAAATATTCTATGTCTACAATGCTCTGTTGGGAGCTACTCTAGCTAATTGCTCCCACTTTCAATATGTATCCAGATTGAGACTTAGAGTCATCTGGATCAGTGTCAAATCTTGCATTGACGTAACCCTTTACGATGAACCTCTTGTCACCTCCATAATCGAGAAACATATCCTTATTCCAATAAGGATAATTTTGACCAATGTCCAGTGATCTACTCTTAGATCACTATTGTACTCCCTTGCCAAACCAGGGCAGAGTATACAATAGGTCTGGTCCATAGCATGGCATACTTTTATAGAACCTATGACTGAGGCATAGGGAATGACTTTCATTCTCTTTCTATTTTTCTGACGTGGTCGGGATTTGAGTCTTACTCAATTTCACACCTTTGCAACACAGGCAAGAACTCTTTCTTTGACTGTTCCATTTTGAACTACTTCAAAATCTTATCAAGGTATGTACTCATTGAAAATCTTATCAAGCGTCTTGATCTATCTCAATAGATCTTGATGCTCAATATGTAAGTAGCTTTACTGAGGTCTTTCTTTTAAAGAACTCCTTTCAAACACTTCTTTATGCTTTCCAGAAAAAATCTACATCATTTCTGATCAACAATATGTCACTCACATATACTTATCAGAAAGGTTGTAGTGCTCCCACTCACCTTATTGTAAATACAGGCTTCACTGCAAGTCCATATAAAACTATATGATTTGATCAACTTATCAAAGCGTATATTCCAACTCTGAGATGCTTGCACCAGTCCATAGATGGATTGCTAGAGCTTGCACATTTTGTTAGCACCATTAGGATTGACAAAACCTTCTGGTTGCATCATATACAACTCTTCTTTAAGAAAACCATTAAGGAATGCAGTTTTGACATCCATTTGCCAGATTTCATAAAATGTGGCAATTGCTAACATGATTTAGACAGACTTAAGCACCGCTACAGTTGAGAAAATCTCATTGTAGTCAACACCTTGAACTTGTCGAAAACCTTTTGCGACAAGTCGAGCTTTGTAGATAGTAACACTACTATCAACGCCCGTCTTCCTCTTGAAGATCCATTTATTTTCTATGGCTTGCCGATCATCGGGCAAGTCCACCAAAGTCCACACTTTGTTCTCATACATGGATCCTATCTCAGATTTCATGGCCTCCAGCCATTTCGCGGAATCTAGGCTCATCATCGCTTCCTCATAGTTCGTAGGTTTATCATGGTCTAGTAACATGACTTCCAGAATAGGATTACCGTACCACACTGGTGCGAACCGTACTCTGGAAGACCCACGAGGTTTTGTAGTAACTTGATTTGAAGTTTCATGATCATCATCATTAGCTTCCTCACTAATTGGTGTAACAATCACTGGAACTGATTTCTGTGATGAACTACTTTCCAATTCGGGAGAAGGTACAATTACCTCATCAAGTTCTACTTTCCTCCCACTCACTTCTTTCAAGAGAAACTCCTTCTCTAGAAAGGATCCATTCTTAGCAACGAATATCTTGCCTTCGGATCTGTGATAGAAGGTGTACCCAACAATTTCCTTTGGGCATCCTATGAAGACGCACTTCTCCGATTTGGGTTCGAGCTTATCGGGTTGAAGCTTTTTCACATAAGCATCGCAGCCCGAACTTTAAGAAACGACAACTTTGGTTTCTTGCCAAACCACAGTTCATAAGGCGTCATCTCAACGGATTTTGATGGGGCCCTTTTTAAAGTGAATGCAACTGTCTCTAATACATAACCCCAAAACGATAGTGGTAAACCAATAAGAAACATCATAGATCGCACAATATCCAATAAAGTGCGGTTATGACGTTCGGACACACCATAACACTGTGGTGTTCTAGGTGGCGTTAACTGTGAAACTATTCCACATTGTTTTATATGAAGGCCAAACTCGTAACTCAAATATTTTCCTCCACGATCAGATCGTAGAAATTTTATTTTCTTGTTACGATGATTCTCCACTTCACTCTGAAATTCTTTGAACCTTTCAAATGTTTCAGACTTGTGTTTCATTAAGTAGATATACTCATATCTGCTCAAATCATTTGTGAAGGTCAGAAAATAACGATACTCGCCACGAGCATCAACACTCATTGGATCGCATAAATCGGTATGTATTATTTCCAACAAGTCAGTAGCTCGTTCCATTGTTCCGGAGAACGGAGTTTTAGCCATCTTGCCCAAAAGGCACGGTTCGCAAGCATCAAATGATTCATAACCAAGTGATTCTGAAAATCCATCTTTATGGAGTTTCTTCATGCGCTTTACACCGATATGACCCAAACGGCAGTGCCACAAATAAGTTGCACTATCATTATCAACTTTGCATCTTTTGGCATCAATATTATGAATATGTGTATCACTATGATCGAGATCCAACGAACTATTTTCATTGGATGTATGACCATCGAAGGCTTTTTTCATGTAAACAGAATAACAATTATTCTCTGACTTTAAATGAATAACCGTATTGCAATAAACATGATCAAATCATATTCATGCTCAACGCAAACGCCAAATAACATTTATTTAGGTTTAACACTAATCCCAAAAGTATAGGGAGTGTGCGATGATGATCATATCAATCTTGGAACCACTTCCAACATACATCGTCACTTCACCCTCAACTAGTCTCTGTTTATTCTGTATATCCTGTTTCGAGTTACTAATTTTTAGCAAGCGAACAAGTATCAAATACCCAGGGGCTACTATAAACACTAGTAAGGTACACATCAATAACCTGTCTATCAAATATACCCTTGTTCACTTTGCCATCCTTATTATCCACCAAATATTCAGGGCATTTCCGCTTCCAGTGACCATTTCCTTTGCAGTATAGGCACTCAGTTTCAGGTTTTGGTCCAGCTTTGGGCTTCTTCACGGGAGTGACAACTTGCTTGTCATTCTACATGAAGTTCCCTTTCTTCCCTTTGCCCTTTTCTTGAAACTAGTGGTCTTATCAATCATCAACACTTGATGCTCTTTTCTTGATTTCTACCTTCATCGATTTTAGCATCACGAAGAGCTCGGGAATTGTTTACATAATCCCTTGCATACTATAGTTCATCTTAAAGTTCCAGTAACTTTGGTGATGGTGACTAGAGAACTCTGTCAATCACTATCTTATCTGGAAGATTAACTCCCACTTGATTCAAGCGATTGTAGTACCCAGACAATCTGAGCACATGCTCACTAGTTGAGCAATTCTCCTCCATCTTTTAGCTATAGAACTTGTTGGAGACTTCATATCTCTCAACTCGGGTATTTGCTTGAAATATTAACTTCAACTCCTGGAACATCTCATATGCTCCATGACATTAAAAACGTCGTTGAAGTCCCGATTATAAGCCGTTAAGCATGGTGCACTAAACTATCAAGTAGTCATCATATTGAGTTAGCCAAATGTTCATAACGTCTGCATATGCTCCTGCAATAGGTCCGTCACCTAGAGGACATAATTCTTCTGCGCAGCAATGAGAACAATCCTCAGATCACGGATCCAATCCGCATCATTGCTACTAGCATCTTTCAACACAGTTTTCTCTAGGAACGCATCAAAATAATCATATGAAAGCAACAACGCGAGCTATTGATCTACAACATAATTTGCAAAAATACTACCAGGACTAAGTTCATGATAATTAAAGTTCAATTAATTATATTACTTAAGAACTCCCACTTAGATAGACATCTCTCTAATCATCTAAGTGATCGCGTGATCCAAATCAACTAAACCATGTTCGATCATCACGTGAGATGGAGTAGTTTTCAATGGTGAACATCACTATGTTGATCATATCTACTATATGATTCACGCTCGACCTTTCGGCCTCCGTGTTCGAGGCCATATCTCAGATATGCTAGGCTCGTCAAGTTTAACCTGAGTATTCCGCGTGTGCAACTGTTTTGCACCCGTTGTATTTGAACGTAGAGCCTATCACACCCGATCATCACGTGGTGTCTCAGCACGAAGAACTTTCACAACGATGCATACTCAGGGAGAACACTTCTTGAAAATTAGTGAGAGATCATCTTATAATGCTACCGTCAATCAAAGCAAAATAAGATGCATAAAGGATAAACATCACATGCAATCAATATAAGTGATATGATATGGCCATCATCATCTTGTGCTTGTGATCTCCATCTCCGAAGCACCGTCGTGATGACCATCGTCACCGGCGCGACACCTTGATCTCCATCGCAGCATCATTGTCGTTACGCCATCTATTGCTTCTACGACTATCTCTACCGCTTAGTGATAAAGTAAAGCAATTACAGGGCGCTTGCATTTCATACAATAAAGCGACAACCATATGGCTCCTGCCGATTGCCGATAACTCGCCACAAAACATGATCATCTCATACAATAAAATATAGCATCACGTCTTGACCATATCACATCACAACATGCCCCGCAAAAACAAGTTAGACGTCCTCTACTTTGTTGTTGCAAATTTTACGTGGCTGCTACGGGCTGAGCAAGAACCGTTCTTACCTACGCATCAAAACCACAACGATAGTTCGTCAAATTAGTGTTGTTTTAACCTTCGCAAGGACCGGGCGTAGCCACACTCGGTTCAACTAAAGTTGGAGAAACAGACACCCGCCAGCCACCTGTGTGCAAAGGACGTCGGTAGAACCAGTCTCGCGTAAGCGTCGCCTAATGTCGGTCCGGCCGCTTCATCCAACAATACCGCCAACCAAAGTATGACATGTTTGGTAAGCAAGATGACTTGTATCGCCCACAACTCACTTGTGTTCTACTCGTGCATATAACATCTACGCATAAAACCAGGCTCGGATGCCACTGTTGGGGAACGTAGTAATTTCAAAAAAATTCCTACGCACACACAAGATCATGGTGATGCATAGCAACGAGAGGGGAGAGTGTGTCCACGTACCCTCGTAGACCGAAAGAGGAAGCGTTAGCACAACGCGGTTGATGTAGTCGTACGTTTTCACGGCCCGACCGATCAAGCACCGAAACTACGGCACCTCTGAGTTCTTGCACACGTTCAGCTCGATGACGTCCCTCGAACTCCGATCCAGCCAAGTGTCGAGGGAGAGTTCCGTCAGCATGATGATGTGGTTACGATCTTGATGTTCTACCGTCGCAGGGCTTCGCCTAAGCACCGCTACAATACTATCGAGGACTATGGTGGAGGGGGCACCGCACACGGCTAAGAGATCAAGAGATCAATTGTTGTGTCTAGAGGTGCCCCCTGCCCCCGTATATAAAGGAGCAAGGTGGGAGGGGGCAGTCAGCCTAGGAGGGGGCGCGCCATGGGGAGTCCTACTCCCACCGGGAGTAGGACTCCCTCCTTCCTTGTTGGACTAGGAGAGGGGGAAGGAAAGGGAGAGGAGGAGAAGGAAAGAGGGGGCCCGACCCCCTTGCCCTAAACCAATTCAGTTTGGGCCCTGGGGGGGCGCCCCACACTCCCCTTGCTGTCCTCTATTTCCACTAAGGCCCATGTAGGCCCATTAAGCCCCCGGGAGGTTCTGGTAACCCCCCGGTACTCCGGCAAAATCCCGATTTCACCCAGAACACTTCCGATATCCAAATATAGGCTTCCAATATATCAATCTTCATGTCTCGACCATTTCGAGACTCCTCGTCATGTCCGTAATCACATCCGGGACTCCGAACAACCTTCAATACATCAAAACTCATAAACTCATAATATAACTGTCATCGAAACCTTAAGCGTGCGGACCCTACGGGTTCGAGAACTATGTAGACATGACCGAGACACGTTACCGGTCAATAACCAATAGCGGAACCTGGATGCTCATATTGGCTCCTACATATTCTACGAAGATCTTTATCGGTCAAACCGCATAACAACATACGTTGTTCCCTTTGTCATCGGCATGTTACTTGCCCGAGATTTGATCGTCGGTATCCCAATACCTAGTTCAATATCGTTACCGGTAAGTCTCTTTACTCGTTATGTAATGCATCATTCCGTAACTAACTCATTAGCTACATTGCTTGCAAGGCTTATAGTGATGTGCATTACCGAGAGGGCCCAGAGATACCTCTCCGACAATCGGAGTGACAAAACCTAATCTCGAAATACGCCAACTCAACATGTACCTTTGGAGACACCTGTAGAACTCCTTTATAATCACCCAGTTACGTTATGACATTTGGTAGCACACAAAGTGTTCCTCCGGTAAACGGGAGTTGCATAATCTCATAGTTGTAGGAACATGTATAAGTCATGAAGAAAGCAATAGCAACATACTAAACGATCAAGTGCTAAGCTAACGGAATGGGTCATGTCAATCACATCATTCTACTAATGATGTGATCCCGTTAATCAAATGACAACTTATGTCTATGGTTAGGAAACATAATCATCTTTGATTAATGAGCTAGTCTAGTAGAGGCATACTAGTGACATTATGTTTGTCTATGTATTCACACATGTATCATGTTTCCGGTTAATACCATTCTAGCATGGATAATAAACATTTATCATGATATAAGGAAATAAATATTAACTTTATTATTGCCTCTAGGGCATATTTCCTTCACTCCCCGCCCGCGCTCTAGAGACGAGTGAGCGGACGTACACCCTCGCCGCCCCTGCCACCACCAGATCCACATTAGCCTATGATGGCCGAAGAGGAGGAGGAGCTGGTGAGGAAAGTGATGGCGGACTCGGCGATGGAGTTCGATAACGCCCAGTTGGAGAGCCTGGAGGTGCAAATGGCACTTTCGGCCGCCAGGGACGTCACCATCCTCGAGCTCGAGGAGATGGAGGATCTAGACGACGTGGAGCCCCGGTGGAACACGACGGCGGTGGGCCAGTCCTTGTGGTGGACTTTGACCCTGCCGTGTATACCAGAGTTGGTGTCTACGCTGTCCGTGTGGGTTGGCGCCGATACATGGTCACCCCCCCCCCCCCCATGCAGTGCAGGCGCCGCAACCGCCTCCCTTTGTCGACCTCGGCGCAGACGAGGAAGACGCCGATGATGGCATGTAGTGAAGAAGACGGCCATGACGACGGCGACGGCTTGTTTCTTTCTGATAAAAAGTTTTAAGTTTAAGTTTAATACATGTTGAACAGTTGGTCGTGACTTTTAGATGTTTAATGTAACATGTAGTTATCTTTTAAATTACTTTTGATGTGTTTTTTATTTGAATTTTAGTTAAATCCGTATGCTCTTGCCGATTGCGTCAGGCCGTTGGGTGCAACAACCCACGGACGACCACAAACGGGCACTCGTGTCCGTTTTGTCGACCCAAATAGATAGAGTCTGGACAAAACGAACGTCCATTTACGGTTATGCGTTGAAGTTGGCCTTAACCATGATCACCGCAAGAGCATTTTTATTTGTTGCAAATTACCACCAGAGAAACTTAATTTACCAAAGACCATTTTGTTTGGTGTCGATCCATTTGTTCAGTTAAAAAAGAAGCATGGGTACTTTGAATAAGAAGAAGTAATGTAGTGTAAAAAACGCTCTTATATTATGGAACAGAGTGAACAGTTATTGAGCCCAATAAACACTCGGACAAAATTAGGAATTATTTTGGAAAACGAAAAGGATGCCACGAATTCACTTTACTGTGCTCCGATTATAAGCTTCTGATCTGACACCAGGATCTCAGTTTTGCTAGTAGCACTTGTTACACGATTATGAGTCCGCTAAACAAGTGCTTTTCTCTTGTTTCTCCTAAAGATTCACACCTCACTGTGAGATTATATTCAGCAAAAATTATACTCCACAGTGTAGACACTAGCGATGAATTTCCCCATAATTTGACTATTACTTTCTCTCTCCCCGTCTCTCTTTTATTCTTCTCTCCTCGACGACTTCGCACGCGTAAAAAAAGAACTTCACACGGGACGCAGAGTTTCTGCACCCGAGCTCAAATGAGCTCGGGTGAATAGTAAAATCAAAACTAAATTAAAAAAATTCAAAAAAAAATAATTTTTTTGGGAGAAACATTGACAAAAGTTTCAAGTGCTTGCAAAAATTCGTCATGAAATCACATTTCTAGAAGGCGTGGCCAAAAATACAAAATCGGTACTCCGAAAATGCTACTTGCTAAAGCATTTTGGAGCACTGAATTTGTTTTTTTTTTTTGCCACGCCTTATAGGAATGTGATTTCATGATGAATTTTTGCAACCACTTAAAAATTTTGTCAATATTTCTTCCAAAAAAATAGATTTTTTTTCATTTTTTTCATTTTTACTGTTCACCGAGCTCAAATGAGATCGGGAGCAGAAAGGCACTTTCGCTTCACACGGGCACGTCCATCCTCTACAAATACGCCCGGCCATTGCGCTCTGCGAACACACACTCGCGCCCAGCTAGCTCGCTCGCTCCACCGGGACAAACTACAAAGACAAGTAGTCAACCACAATGGCAACTCCGGCAGCCACCTCTTTGGCCCTCGCCCTCATCCTCCTCCTGGTGGCCTTCACGGCAGGCGCCGGCGCAGCCACCTTCAGCATCACCAACCGGTGTCCCTTCCCAGTGTGCGCGGCCGCGATACCGGTGAGCGGCGGCGGCGGCGCGCAGCTGGCGCCAGGCGAGACGTGGACGCTGACGTTCGCGGCCGGCGGGACGGGCGGCATGATCTGGCCGCGCACGGGCTGCGCCTTCGACCCCGCCACGGGCCGCGGGGGCTGCCAGACCGGCGACTGCGGCGGCGCCCTGCGCTGCCTGCTCTCGGGCAAGCCCCCCGCGACGCTGGCCGAGTTCAACCTCGCGAACGGCGGCGCCCCGGGCAGGTACGGCATATCGGTCGTCGACGGCTTCACCCTGCCCATGGACTTCTCCTGCAGCGGAGCTGGGGACGGCGGCGTGATCCGGTGCAGGGACCCTGGCTGCCCCGACGGAAACCACCGCCCCGGCGACGGCAAGTACCGCGCCTGCCCGGCCTACAGCGACTACGAAGTCGTCTTCTGCCCATGATCGAGCTCCCACGGATCGCTGTGTCCTTGCATGGGAATGGGATGGGATGCACCACGAGCTCTTACCTCTTAGCCAACTGATCGTCGTTGTCACGTACTAGTACATATGGTTGTAACCATGGGAGAATAAACTGATGAACAGAAAGGTTGTGTTGGAGTATCAGCATCAGTGTTCTTGTGTTTGTTTGGCGTCTTGGAGCTCTTGTTCCTTCTCATCGATGAGTTTCAGCTATTTTTTTTCTTCTTTTTGTCCGTGCTCAAAAAGAAGGTGCAAAGTTTAACCAAGTTACTTGAACGGTTTGAATTGAGACAAAATTTATACACCTTATTTTCAAGCAGGGATGGAGAGTACTACACTGTCCACTGTCAACCGTTTGAATCAAGTGTGACATCGATCAGCCAAATGTGAATGGCAGGTCTAAAGAACAGATGAAGAAAAAAAAAAAGTTAACAAACTTTCTGAAGAAGGCTTTTCCAGCTTCAGACTGTAGGCCGGCCCTATACCCTACTGCGTCTCTGCCCATTCCTGCACTCCAGTTGTACAACCTTGTTGTTGTCTATCAAAAGCAGGAAAGAACGGCAATGGAGGAAAACCAAATGGTTCGCTCAAAACTAGCAAAACTTACAAATATATAAGGGCATGCAATTACATTGTCCCAAAATTATACTGGCCTCAAATGAACGACGCTGGTGCTATATTAGACTATATTGGCGATGCGTCAAGGACGTGACAAAAGCGCCCTTTAGTGCGAAAGTGCCTTTCTAAATCGAAAAAAATTGAAAAAATTCAAAAAATTCCAAAATCTTTTTGGGACAAACATTGACAAAAGTTCTAAGTGCTTGCAAAAATTCATCATGAAATCACATTCCTGTAAGGCGTGGCAAAAAAACAAATGAAGTGCTCCAAAATGCTTTTGAAAATAGCATTTTCAGAGTACCGATTTTCTTTTTTTTTTTTGCCACGCCTTCTAGAAATGTGATTTCATGACGATTTTTTGCAAGCAATTAAAACTTTTGTCAATGTTTCTCCCAAAAAAAATTTAGATTTTTTTTTTGATTATTTTCTATTTAGTTTTGATTTTACTGTTCACCCGAGCTCATTTGAACTCGGGTGCAGAAACTCCACGTCCCCTTTAGTGGCATCTCCGATCAATTGTTCGTCCGTTGAATCCGTCCATCATCAGCAATGGACAATCTGCATGACAGTAGTATTTTATACTGTATTAGTCTTCGTTTACCTTCCGGCAAGACAACCGAGGTCAGTAGAAGAATGGGAATGTAGTATGAGGAAGTAGAAACATTGAAATTGTGTGAGACTGACCTTGATATTTGTCATTGCATGGCAGTAGATGCGGTACAAATCAAGAGCTCTTGTTGACGTTTTTTTGTCGAAGGCAGCGTAGTCCCACGGGGTGGAAGTTGTTCATGTCAAGTTTCAGGCACTAGTCAACGCAACCAAGTCTGAGGCCTATATGTGGACATAGAGGGGACAACAACCTTTTTTGGAATTCGCAAAAAAAAAAAACAACCTTTTTTGGAAAAATTACGAAAGTTAAGACTTGAAACACGTCCGGAGTGGTGGATCTCGCAGTGAAGGACTTGACAAAATTCCAGAACTAGATGGAAAGAGCAGAAGAACATCATTAAAAAAATACTGTATGGTAAAAAAAATGAAAAGTTTAATAGAGGTATTTTATTTAAAAGCCAAGAAATGTAGAACAAATAATGACACAAAGTACATTCAAATCCATCCATGACAATCAATCAGAAAAAAACCCATCCAAGACAAGATAAATCCAGCTATGCATGGACATGGCCGGGTGCGCTCCTACGTGCCGAATTGGATCTTGCCTACGCGAGCCCATTCGTGCAGCCCAATCAAGTGGGTTTCTCTTCCTTCTTTCTCGCTACCGCCCAGGTAGGGGTGGAGTTGCCCGGTTTATTTTCCTGTTTCCCATACGAGATCGCTCCTGTTGTACCAGTATGTTAGGAGGTCCCCTAAAAAAAACTACTCCCTCCGTCCCAAAATAAGTGACTCAAAAGTGAGTCAACTTTATACTAAAGTTAGTACAAAGTTGAGTTATTTTTGAGTCACTTATTTTGGGACGGAGGGAGTAGTATGCCAGGATTTTTTTGGCTTTTCTGTTTTGATTTTTATTTTTCACTTTTTGTCTGTTCTTCATCGTGGTGCATTTAAAAAATATTCAGCATGTGTTCTAAAAATGATCATCGTGTATTCTGGAGAAAAAGGATGTTTACAAGTATTCATCATGCATTAGAAACTTTGATTGAATTTCAAAAAATTATACTTTTCTAATTTACAATGTTCATGTAATTCTAAAAGGTATTCATCTATCTTAGAAATGCATATATGGAATTTTAAAATCTTATATATATATATATATATATATATATATAACTAATTATTCATATATATATATATATATATATATAATATGTTTCATATTTTCTAAAATGTTCACAGGTATGAAAAAGGTGTTCATGTATAACGTGTAAATTCGAAAACAAACAAAAAAAATAAACCAAAAAACTGGTGTAGATTTTTTTAGAGACACCCAGAATGGCATCTTATATTTGATACTCCCTCCGTCCGGAAATACTTATCCTTGAAATGAATGTATCTAGATGTATTTTAATTCAAGAAACATCCATTTTCATCCATTATGTGTCAAGTAATTCCGAACGGAGGGAGTATTTATCAAGAAGAAAAAGCCAGCACAACGATAAGACAATTGGACGTAGATCGACCAGTACAAAATGAACACCTTCATCCAATTGGAGCGCAACAAATTTTATGGTGCTCATGAGAATGTCACCGGCCGGCCCGTGAGTGGCATTGGCATCAAAGACATGGTATATGCTTCCTTCCCTTGTTCATATGAACATATATCGTCCTCCTATGCATGTAAATCTGTCTTGTTGGTTTTCATCTCTATATGTAGGCGTTTCAAGCTTTGGATACCTTTAAGGTCCGAAATGCGGGCAAGCCATTCACCTTCAGCCATTATTGAAGGAAAATTAACAATTGTCAAACGTATAAGGAGCAACATGCGGCCCAGAAAACATGTGGGGGGCTCATCAGTCGTCGACCCAAGTGAAAGTGAGAAGAGGCCAAGGAGGAAGACCAATTTTAAGGTGGATGCAAAGCGTGGTGCTTCGACAATTGCCTTGCAAGAAACTTTAAAGGGGTTCATGACCCAAAATGAAGAGAGGGAATAGAGAAAGTGCCAAAAGAAAGAGGAGGAAATGAAGGTCTACTTTAACATATAAAAGGAGAAGGTCAAGATCGATGAGGACAATGCCCGGTCAAGAGACAAGGAGGTAGAGCTCGCGCTAATCTCCAAGGAAGTGAAGATCATGGCGGCCGACACGAGCAAGCCCACCACCACCTCCCCAAAGGTTTGGTTTTAGGGGAAGCAAAAGTTCGTCCAAGACCGAGATGCGTGATCATCTTTTAGTTGCTTATTTTTTTCATGTACTATGATTGTAATACATGAACTATGATTGTGTTGATCCTTTTGATGCACTGTAGTAATACAAATAATGCAAAAAATGCAAAAAAATGTGGAATACAAATAATGTTCGGAACACTCCCAAATTGGCGTGGACAAGGGGTGGATGCCAGCCAAACTGGGGACCTAAACGGACAAAAAAACACACACACACACATTGCGTGTCCATTTAGATCGGTTGGTTCGAGTTGGTCTAAGCCCAATCCCAAGCCCAAACTCTTCTCCCCAAAGCGTCAACCCGACGCGACCACCCGCTGGTCTGGGTCTCTGGGACTTTGGGCGTCCATCCGACGCGATTTTGCCCTGCGATAAAAGCAAAACCCTCCCCACAAACCGCAAACCCCGCCCCGCCCCTTCCCTCCCTCCCTTCCTCCCCCAAATTCGCACAACACCTTCGGAACCCCAATGGCGAGCTTTAACGCCGCCGGCGCCGGCGCCGCCAACCCCAACCCTAACAAATCCCTCGAGGTTCGTGCGCTTGGCCAATACTAGTTGCCCTTGGTCTAAATGGCCAAAACCTAATGTGCGGGTCGATTCGACCGGGGACTGCCTTTGTTTCGTGCAGGTGAATCCGGCGCCCGGGGACTCGGTTTCCAGCCTCAGCTTCAGCCCCAAGGCAAACCACCTAATCGCCACCTCCTGGGACAACCAGGTGAGCTCACCGCGGCCGTCCGAGGCCTAATGTGTGCGGATAATCGTTTCCTGTTTTGGCGAATCGGTGAGTGAAATACTGAGATGCGATTGGGCTGTTTGGTTTTGGACGCAGGTTCGGTGCTGGGAGGTTCAGCCTGGCGGCCAATGCCAGGCGAAGGCGTCTATTTTGCACGATCAGCCAGTACTGTGCTCTTCTTATCATTTCCTTATATTAGCTCAACACATGGATCTTCGATTTTAGCCTTTGTGGACTGTTAGGTCGCTCTGTCCATGCCTAAATTATTAATGACCACTAAGCTAGGTTGTTTGGTATAGGTCTTGTGCTCTGCCTGGAAGGATGACGGGACTACTGTTTTTTCGGGAGGCTGTGACAAAGTGGTGAAGATGTGGCCGCTGCTGTCTGGCGGCCAGGCCACGGCGTTCTCAGGGCATGAGGCGCCAGTCAAAGAACTCGCCTGGATACCACAGATGAGCCTTCTTGTCAGTGGGTCTTGGGATAAGACTCTGAGGTGATCAAATGGGCACAAACCTCAAGTTACATTGATTCCTTTAGAATTAGCTGCGACTCAAATATTTGGTGTTTTTTGTCCAATTGCACATCATATGTTGCATCATAACAGTGGATTGCTGAATACTGATGCAGTGTCCAGTTAAATAGTTTGTAAAGGACCATGCTACATTATCTTCAAGCACCATGCTGATATACGTACAAACACAATGGACCTACAAAATTGACTTTGTTAACACGATTGCTGATCATTGTGTTCCGTCCAATCTTATGTCTATCAAGGTACTGGGACATTCGGCAACCTAACCCAGCTCATGTTCAGCAACTTCCGGAGCGCTGCTATGCACTCTCACTTAGTTATCCTCTAATGGCGGTCGGTACTGCTGATCGCAACGTAGTTATCTTCAATCTGCAGAATCCACAGGTAAATTATTTCTCTTTACGTTGTATATCTGGCTGTGTACATGGATGCAGTGGAGTTGTACACACTTTATTTTTAATCCATCGTTCTTGTACAGCATTTACACATATTCTGTTTCTCAACTCAATTGCTAGCTACCATTGTTTAGTGTCCAAGTACATAGTTTATGGCTTTACCTAACGTTACTTCCACTGATTTTTTTCCCCAATGCTATTTTCACTGTTTTCTCAGTGCTATTACGATGAAGTCTTACCCTGGTGGGCAGTTATCCCTTATAGCGATTGCCCTAGAGGGCAGATATCATTGTGAAATTGACATTTTTCATTGTGTGAAGTGTTTTCAGTGGTATGCTAAATGGTGTTAGCAAATAGCTTGCCTCTCTTAGTTGTTAAAATTTTCAAGGTTCGGAAAACAAATAATTTGCCTCTCTTAGTTGTTTAAAGGTTAAAATTCAAACTGCGATAATTCCCCTAATGTGGTTTAGATTTTAAAATTTCTCAACCATTGCGGTGTTGGTTTATTCCTCGCCTGATGAACATTTAGTTGAGTAAAGTGTTTGAAGGTGAAAAATTGTCAAGGTGACAATTTCTTTCCTCAACCTGCAGCAAGAGTAAATAAGCAATGATTTGCTGTGGGTTGTCCTGTCCAACTGAATTTCCACATGTTTGCTACTGCAAGAATAGTGTACATATGTTTTTTAGATGCTCTAAGTCTTGCTTGCATATTTGACAATCTCATACTTTTAACAGGCTGAATTCAAGAGGATCGTGTCACCTTTGAAATTCCAGACAAGGTGTATCGCCGCCTTCCCTGATCAACAAGGATTCTTGGTAGTGCCACTTCTTGTGTTTCATCCAAATGTGTGGCCCAGTTTGCTGGGTTCTTCCAGTGAATTTAGCTCTTCCTTATTCATCATCTCTTTAATGACTTATGTGGCTAACTAGTAAACACACCTTCTATCCTGAGAAAAATAAACAAATCCTAACTAGGTCTTCTGCACAAGTTTGGCCATTTCTGTCCTCCAACCTAATACATGATAAAACCCGCTAAGCTGTAGAGTCCAAATTTAAAACTATATTTGGTGAGCATTCAGAAAAACAAGTTAATGCTACAAGTATTTCGCTAGCATTTATTAGAATATAGAAATATCATGAATTGTTGAATGCTATGTTAATTGTGTCACCATTCGATTGTCCTGGATGCATCATCACTCAATTTCTCTGTTTCAAAATTTTATATCTGCAGAAATTCCGCACTTTAGGATTGTTGAAGAAAATGACCTTGTTATGAGAAATTAATGCTTATATCTCCTTTTTTGTGACTGAATGCTTATTTCTCATTGTATGTTCCACCTTTCCTGGCAAAATCACTCCACCCAATGTTTTAAGTCCATGGATTTTGTTGTTCTAAGTCCACTGTAAAAATTGTTCCCAGTTCTTGTAAATTTTCACCGTCTTGTCAACTGCTTATGTTTTGTGTTATAGTTTGGCAATACTGTTTTGAAGCCATTGTACTTGGGGTAGCAGATAAACGGTCTATTGTTTTTATTTTTCATGAGCATTTGATTAACCTATGGCTTGTTCTGAAGGTTGGATCAATAGAGGGACGCGTTGGTGTTCATCATGTAGATGATTCTAATCAAAGCAAGAATTTCACATTCAAATGTCACCGCGAGGGCAATGATATATTCTCTGTTAACTCGCTGAACTTTCATCCTGTAAGATAAATTCTTCATACCATTTGAATTGTTTTGTTGTCTATTTCCTGAGATTGTAGGATGATATTTTTTAAAAAAATTGGAGAAGAAAATTGCTTTCACTCACTATGAACATTCATTCGAATTCAAATATCTGAATACCTGCAGATTGTCCTATGATCAGCAATTATCAGGAACTATCTTGAACTAAGCAATTCAAATTGCTGTGCGTTGCATTCCTTTCAGGTGCACCATACATTTGCTACTGCAGGCTCTGATGGAGGTTTCAACTTTTGGGACAAGGACAGTAAACAAAGACTGAAGGTCACCCCCCTAACTATTTAAGTGATTCTCCCATTGTCTATTGGTGCAGATTAATTAATGCCGTGATTTCTAATGTGTATTTTCAACTAGATTAGTTATGGTAAACAGAATTAGGACAATTTGTAATGCAACAGCTGGAAAATGTTGTTATATTTCTTTGTGAAATACTCCCTCCGTTCCAAAATAGATGACTCAACTTTGTACCAACTTTAGTACAAAGTTAGTATAAAGTTGGGTCATCTATTTTTGAACGGAGGGAGTATTAGTTTCTCAAAGAGAAATCGTCATTTCCTCGTTTTCCAAAGAATTTGTGTATTAATCACATTTGCTTACGTAGTAAGAGTCCAAACTTCTTGAGTTGAGGATGCATGATCCGCATGAAACCTTCAGTGTCCTTGTGTAACCCCGGCACTGGCAGTGACAAGTTTACCATGAGTTATATGTCTTCTATCAATGTTTTTAAGGTGGTAAGGCGACCTAAGGCGAGCACCCACCACCCTGACGCCTAAGCGCGTAAAATGGGCATAATTGCAAGGCGCTGCCAGCGTGCCTTGCCGCCTAAGCGTCCAAGACGGGATGCCTTAAAAACAATGCTTATCATTAAAAAGATTCATACAGTAGTGTTTCCTTGCAAACAGAGAGACTTGGATGGTTTACAGGAATTCAATTTACCAAATTGTTTAGGACTTCAGTATAAGATTTTTCAATTGTGCTGTTTAAAGATTTATCTTTGATGTATTATTCTTCCTTTACAGGCTTTTAGTAAGTGCCCATCACCCATCACATGCAGCACATTCAATCAGGATGGCTCAATCTTTGCTTATGCGGTAGGCCATCTCTTCTTGCTATCTGCACCAGAATAAGTTGTTAAATATGCATTTCCTGCTTTTGACAATTTTGCTAGATTTATTTGCTCTCTATTGTAATAGAGCTCAACAGATAACACTCAAACACTAGTAGCCAACAGTGAGAGTGGGAGGAATACCTAATGTATCACTGAATGTACATGATGCTAATGGATAAGAGGGTGCTTAAGTTGCAGGGTCAGAGTTTATTACATGTGATGATACTGGTTTGTATGTTTTCTATCCTAATTGTAACAAATTTGTAGATGGTAAAACTGAAAATGCTTTTATTGACTGGAAGTATGGCGCTTTCAACGTCAAAAAGCAGTAGTCATTGACTAATTGGTGTGGCGGGGACAAAATTGCCTACTCTGTGCAAGTTATTAAGTCTGTATTCTGACTGTCATGTACAGATATACTGTATTCTGTTCTCCTTTGCTGAGGCATATACCCTGTGGTGTTCAAATTGCTAATGTTGCCTAAATTGGTTAGGTATGCTATGATTGGAGCAAGGGTGCCGAGAAGCATAATCCTTCTACTGCAAAGACAAATATCTTTCTGCATAGCGTGCAGGTTTGTGCTTCTTATGATGTATAGCATATTCAAGTCTTCGATTGATTTCAAAATTCCTTGCAAGACACAATAAACTTTTACAGTATATATCTGCATTTCCTATGTAACAAAGTGGACACTTTTTTTTCTGATGGTCAGCCGTTACCTACAATTAGGTCATCCATGTTTCTTTGCCTGATTTGTTATTATTAAGTAAATTTCTTTATCTTTGGATTAGTTCTTATATATATTTGTGCCTCATTCTGGATTAATCCAATCGTAAAAAATGTGACTTGTACGCAATTCACCTTAGAAATAGGCACCCCCCCTTTGAAAGATCACATAACATCATCACAATATCCTTTTATCATGCCAGATATCTTTTGTTTAGTCCTCTGGCAATCGCTCTTTACTCTTCTTTTTGTCATATAGGAATCTGATGTCAAAGGAAAGCCCCGTACTGGAAAAAAGTAGACTTGGAAATGGCAAGCTGCAGATCTGTGCTCCGAACCTGATGAGTTCGCCGTCGCTTGATGCTAATTACCCGCACGAGTGTTTTAGATCTTGACTCTGTAGGGCATTCCTTCATCTCTCAGACTGCAGGCCTATCTTCTATAAACAGCAGTTGCATTTCTTCGCATGTAAATGGCAGGTCGTAATTTGTTGCTGTAGTTCTGCTGTTTTTCTGCAAGTTGGACGTCGGAGTTTTTTAGGAACAAAGAGTTGAAGCACTACTTGGCTTTAAAATCCGTTGATTTGCTGACATGGGAGTTACGGGGCGAATGGGAGAACAGGATTTTTTGGAACCTGGTTTCACGCGCCTGTTAGAACATTATAATTAAGAAACAATACTAGGAAAAAAATCTGAAATTTTTGGGCACCAAATTGATCGTCCATTCTAGTGATTTCTACTCATGTGATGTTTCATCAAGAAAAAAAAGGTCAAAATCAAAGCTATTAAAAACGCACTGTTCCGTTAAGAATACCATGGGCGTCATTTCTAAATGAAACTTCACAGGTGAGTAGAATGGTCACCAAGTTTGACACCCCAAAATTTCAGTTTCCTATTTTTCCTAGTATTTTATTTTATTTTATTTTACTTTTCATGTGGCTGCACCCAGAACCATGTTCATCCGTGTATTTTCACGGCGTAGTGTATTTGTGTGTTTTTAGTGAGCGGGAAGGCAAATGAGGGTGTCAGGGAAACTACAAGCAAAAGCCCTCCATTTCTATGTGGACGTGTTCGCGGACAATTGGTTGGTGTCTAGTTATCTAACACTAGCACAAACGCGAACCAACCGTTCTGGTGCTTGCATTATTTCTGGATTTTCGGAAATCTTAAGATGATATGCCAACCCAGTCTCTCGAAGATGCTCGTAGAGGTAGGGTGTGCGTTCATATGGGTGAATGTAGGTGCGTATGTATAAGCGTTTGTGTCTGTACTGTGTTAAAGAAAACACTAGCACCAACAGTCCCCTACCTATTAACTCTGACAATTGATTGGTGTGCATATGTTCTGTTAGCAAAAGCGTCGGCTCTAAAATTTGGCTTATTACATGCACAAAAGGCGGGATGCAATCGTTTCGTTATTAACTCCGACAATGTGAAAATGATTGAAACAATGAAAAATGAAGGATATTCCGTGGCAGGGGCGATGACAATGTTTGAGGATTGCTATTTTATGGCATGTGATTTTTCTCTTACTAGATTTAAACATCGTAATAGGGAAGCAAATAAGGTTGCTCTAGGTTAGTGAAATTTTCCATGAGAAGGAATTGGTTTGAGCCCTATGGATGGCATGTATCTTTTCTTATTGACGACACAACTATAATTTCCAATTAATAAAATTGATAATTTTATATAAAAAAACAGTCCCCTACCTATTTCTCCCTCTTTTTTGCGAAGTCAAATTTCATAAATTTGCAACAATCAAAAGCAATTCAACCATACATGTATCACTTCCAATGAGTTTAAAGATAAATTGCTCATGACAAGCAATTTAAGCTCTCCATAACCCGGATTCAACAATTTCAAACAAAAGCAACTGAACAAATAATTGCCCATCACCATTACCAAAGCGTGCAATCACACCACTACACATATGGTGAACACACATCGCACCACGACGCAACGAGCAGGAGGAGCTATCTCTCTCTCGCGCGCCACCTCATCGACCTATCATGCCTTGGTGTTTGTGCGCCAGTCTTAGTGTTTGATGCTCATTGGATTCGACCTGATGGCGGCACCTCAAAGATGTTCGATATGGTAAGGTCCATGGGCCGCAAGAGATCCATTGTGGCGGCGACATCCAATGGAGGTGGTGTTGCAGCGATGGCGACAATGTCTAAGGTGGGTTTGGTGACAACCTTGGGGTCGCGGAGCGAGAAGGAGAGTTGAGGGTGGGATGGGGATGTGATCGGGTAGGGTTTTTGTGTGGATGAGGATGGACGCACAACTAGAGTCCCCTCGATTTGGGGCCGGGCCGGGGGATGTCAGACCATTGGAGCCCAAAATGGAGGAGTCGATGGATGCTAAATATGGTTCGGACAGTACAGTCCGAATAAATTGGGCGGAATGGGTTTCTGCATTGGAGATGACCGTATGTGGGAAAACTCTCATATATCTCTTCAATTGTACCTGATAATTCAACGGAAGATAGGGAACTGATACCATGACAACTCTAATGCTGGTTTATAAAACTCGCATGTATATCAAGAACTTTGATTATTAATTTGGTCAATAAAATATTAGTTATATATCACACAAAATGTATCAGTAGATTCATGTTTCAAGAAAAAAATACGGTACAATATTTGTGGCACATAACTCAAATCGTGTCGATCATATCACTCATACACAATGGGACTTTGTGCAAGATGGGGACGGGCTATGTGCGATGACAACACCACAAACAGTAGGAAAATAAACTTGTGCGCCCAAAAACTGAACGTGGGCGATCAATTGTCCATTGCGCACAGACGATGTATGCATTTCTACCTAATCAAACATGTGCGAAGTGTATGAGTATCTCACACATTGTATAAGGAAACTTGTGTGCACATGACAGCAAAGGGTGATGGCATGACGAAGCCCTTTTTGTCGATTCTCTGTTTGGATCCCTTCTGGAGGTTGGGGTTCTTCGATCTGATGGATTATGTGGCCTCTCTGGGTATCATACTCGCATCCGAAGATATGGGTAATATAGTCGACCAGGGAGAGGCGGCTATAACGGATTCCCTATGGTAAGATCCTCCTAGTACGAGCGTGGTACGAGCGTGGACGTCATCTTCTCTGGATCCCTCTGTGCGGCTGGTTTTCTTCCTGTTTGCTCGTGGCTTCATATGGTAGGTTCTTATCACATAAATTGACGTGATTTTTTACCCCATGTTCTTGTACTTTCCTCCTAATGCCTCAAAACTTCTTATGGTTGGAATCCATGCAATAACAAATAACAGACAAAAAGACTTGTGTAAACGCGATAAAATTCAGACAAAACCGACGCCTACGACAAAAAAACACTAATAAAAAGTGGTAATAAACAGGACACATCACCACCCCAAACCAAACTCGAAGACTCCCTAATGAAAACCTGAAAAAAATCACTCATGCTGCTACACGATAGGTCCGGATCTGATGTCGAGCTCGCCACCGTTCAGGACTATGCACTGACTCCCTGTTCTCCAGTGACCTAGGCTGTCTGGGCCGCCGTAGAAGATCACTATGTTGGATCACCAACGCCTCCGTCGAGCACCGCCTGACAAAGACCGCCACTCGAGCACACATCTCCTTCACCATCCCGCAACAGCCCTCCAACTCCTCCATGGATAGGCCGTCCCTGATCAGGACCTCTCCGCCGCTGCTGCAACACGGGCTTTGCCGGACGACGCGCTTTGGCGACCGCGAGAGGGGGAGTAGATGGGGCGGCGGCTAGGGTTTCGGTCGCAACCTTGGAGTCTATAACACCTTCTCCTTATAATTAATGAATTGGGCAAGTCTTTTGTCTCTGATTTTTTTTAATCAATGATCGAAGGCAATCTCCAAAAATGTATTATGCCAGATATATTTATATGGACGGTGTACCTTGTTCTTATGGTCGACTGCGAATTTCTGATAGCACTTTCTATTCGGAATCAATTTCGTGCTCATATTAACGGCCGCCACTCTGTTAGGGCCGTTACATTTTAAACCAGTTATGATTTAATGTCCAAATCTTCACTTATATTGTCGTATAGCTCAATCCATATTTATAAAACTAGTGGTTATTTGTCCTTTTCACCTCATGAAGATCCGAGTGGAACTCTTCTCAAGAATTTATAAGCTGCCAATAGTGCAAGATCTCAAGATGTTGAAGTTTCTTTCCTTTTTGCTTGCCTGTTATCTTGAGGGGTATCCAACCCATGGCATCCTTGTCAACCTTTTCTCCCTCGCACCATGGTCCTCACAATTCCTTCAAACAAAATCCTTGTAATCCAACTCAAAGATAACAGATGCGGACACAACAGGCAATGCGATTACATGTCCCGCGTGGAAATCTAGCCGTCCACTTGTATTAAGCCTGGTATAATCCAGTTGCTGTCAGGTTATGTCGCATGCCTCGGCAACCCATTTTTGATTCGGTAAACGCAAAATCAACCATCCAATAGACACTCTTTTGACATCGATTGCGATTATCAGAATGAATGTGCTCATGGTTTCTTTAATTTTAAGGGCACCAGTATATGAATTAAGGCTTATAATACAGTTCATCAACTCGAAAATAAAATGAAATACAGCGTACTACATTGTGTAGACAGTATTTTTCTTTATATAGTAAAAAAAATGTATACAGAAAAATAACCAAAAGAAATATCCCAATCCAATCCAATCCAACCAATGCTCCTACCAGGAATGATCATGCACTGATATGACAGAGAAGCAACAGTGATCAGCCCAATTAGAAGATAGTGAAAAAGAACATAAGAACTTTCCAACAGATAAAAACTTTACAAGGGCGCGAGGAGCGTTGCCTCCTACTACTATGGAACCTGTCTCCTGCCATGGCTACTGCTGCTGCTCTTGCCTATGCTCCTGAAGCTGCTTCTCCTGCTGCTGCCTCCTACCGCTGCTACTCTGCTTGTTGTTGTGCATCCAGACCTTTAGCGCCTGCCTCCGGACCCCGGCCTGCGCGCAGAAATGCTCCACCGTCGCCTCGTCCTGCCGCTGCATCCTCCACCCTACCCGCTCCGCGAACTCCAGCATCTGCTCCTTCTGCTCCCGCGTGAACGTCGTCCTGGAACGCTTCCGCGGCGCCGGCGACGGCCCACGCCGCTCCTCGCTGGAGGACTCGGTCGTCGTGCCGGTGCCGCCGCTGGCTGCGAGGCCGTAGGGGAACGGCAAACGCTGGTGCGGGTGCTTGCTCGCCGCCGGCGGGAGCAGCAATGGTGCGCGCGCGCTGGCAGCCAGCAGCGGTAAGTGGGCGCGCCCCGGCGAGGGGTCGCGGCGGTGGAAGCTGCGGTGGCAGCCGCAGGCCGCGCATGCGAGTGGGTCCTCGGGGGAGGCCGGCATGAACTCGCAGCATCCGTCCAGGACGTGCCCGCCCGCGGCCGCCGCGTGGTTACGGAGGCACTCGTGGTACTGCCGCCTCGCTTCCGCTTGCACGTTGTCTGCCGGCCCGTTTGCGGTGGCGCTGCGGTGAGGTGCCGCGGGCGGGGCGCCGTCGCCCACGTCGCTGCCGTCCCCGTCCTCCTCTCCCCGGAATTCCATTGCGCGTATATAGAAATAGCGCGCGCGTGTGCTTGTGCTTGTCAAACTGCAGCACGCCAAGGCTGACGATTACGTCTTTGGTGGGGAATAGTGCGTCAACGTTGTGCTCGCGGTTGGGGTCATGTCTGGGATATTTCTGGGAACCGTCACGCTAGGTGGTCGGGCGCGTCTATATATCGCCCTCAGCCAGCCGGAGAAAGAGTCTGCCTCTGCATTACACTGCTGATTTTCCTTTCGTTGGCGTTATATATTTGGTACGGTCTCGTCGACTCGTCGGCTTTCTTTTTCTTACCATTTTTATTTGACCTTTCGACTTCATCAGTTTATATATATTTTGAAAATTAAAAATATATTTAGGAAAATATATTTTTATTTTACTTATCTATAGAAACCGATCACAATGTATTTAAGAAAAATGATCATCATGTGTTTAAAATAATGTTCATCGTATATTTAAAAAACGTTCACCATATCTTTACAAAAATTCAACCCATGCCTTAAAAAAGTTCAACATATTATTGTCCTCCATGTCTTTAGATAAATGGTCACCATATGTTAAGAAAAGATCACCGTGTATTTAAAAGAAATGTTCACCATGTATTTAAGAAGTGTTTGTGTGTATTTTACGACCATGCACGGGCATACCGCCCATTTTTGACTGAAGAATCAACCATAACTTCTATGGTTATTCATCGATTTTAGATTTGTTCCTACGAGTCCCCTAGAAACCAAAGGGAGGTATTGGGCGAGGATTGGGCTCCTCTAGAATCTTTGGATCAAAGGGGAGAAGTCACATCCATAGAGAAGACTCGTGGAGGCCTCCTATCTATACACCTCCAACGCTAGTCGCCGACATCCATCTCAATCTATCTTCCACGAGTCGTCACACCTCCATTGCTGCAGCAAGACCATATCCACCATGGAGGAAGGACCAAGACATGGAAGAAGGAAGGGGGAGGCTTCGCCGACGCCCCGCAATGGCTGAAGGGCCGCTGCATATCCACCGACGCTCCATGCCTTTTTCCTTCCCCAACTCAACGTTGGATTGTAACTTGTCTCTCCCCTCTATGTTAATCCCCCACATGTTTGACTAATTGTATCAGTTTTAATTAGTATGCTGACATTTTTTAGGATGGTACAAACAATTGAACTCAACGAGTCGCTCCCTTTTCCCCAACCCCAGCAGGCATCTAACGTCTCATCCACACCACAACCTCGCCCCCCTTTCTATCGCGTTTGACGACCTTGTCGTTAGCTAGAGTATTGGGGACCTGCTAGTTTCATTTAGTTCTAGTAGATCCTTATTTGACTTAGGTTTTTGTTCCCTAAAGGAATCGACGAGGCGTTGGCGTTGATGGCGCGCCAGAATAAGGTCTCTCCTGCCTCTCCCTACCTCGACGGCGTATGATCCGACACCAATGAAAGGCCTATAAGGGTAGGCGCTGCTAGTTTTGTTGTCCCTCTTTGGATCTTGGTGTTGGTGCGCAATCAAGGGAAGCAGTTAGCTCGATTTTGGCGTGATGAAATCAATGTGATTGTCTAGCTTAATAGAGATGATAAACTACTCATATCAATAAAGAATTTCTTCTTTTCGGGAGCCAATTCAGAAAGAACTCCAAAGTTAAGCGTGCTCAGCTTGGAGCAATTTCAGTCCTAGTTGCGCATGAGTGAGCATAAAGTGCACAGAAAAGACTAATATTGATTTATGGGTCCGCTCTAGATCCTGTCAGGAGTAATGGCTAGTAACCGACTGGCGTGTCCGAGGCGTTACAAGTTGGTACCAGAGACCGTATGTGCCAAGAGGGAACGTTCCCATGGCCCAACATGGACGTCGGTTCCTTTAAGTGGGGGTGTATGTGATAGCCTGGTTTAATAGGATGATAGACTACTGATATCAATAAGGAATTCTTTCTTTTCCGGGAGCCAATTCGAAAAGAACTCGAAAGTTAAGCGTGCTCATCCTGGAGCAATTTCAGGATAGGTAACCGACTAGGAAGTTGGTCCCAGGTGCGCACGAGTGAGGACAAAGTGCACAAAAAGGACTAGTATTGATCTGTGAGGCCAGTCTAGATCCGTCAGGTGCAACGGCCAGTAACCGGCGAGTGTGTCTGGGGCGTTACAATCAACCTCTTCTTTTGACTTTTTGTGTGTGGCATGGCCTGTTTTCTCCAACTCTCTTGACATGTGGTGAAGGATTGCAAGTTTGGATTACGCGAGGTGATGCCTCAATCGATGTTTCTTATGTTTCTTCGCCGGTTACCAGATCTCATTTTTAGCGACAAGTACCTTTTTTTTACCTTCAAAGCCCTGTTTGACGAGGTCGTTTGCACGTGTCAATTTCCTTTATTGTCGGTTTATTGCAATTTTCAAGCTCCGACCATTGGCATACAACGGAATTAATAAGATGACCAATGTGGTTTTTGTTGTAGTTTTATATCTTATCGTTCTGTATCTTGTTGTTGGTTAATTGTACTAGCTATGTTTATCTTGGTAAACATAAGATGTTAAATACCGTTTGGGTGTCTTAAAAGAACAATTTAACTTAGATACATAATTTAGTGGCCATGGTTATGCTCCTTTAAACTCAACTACAAATCATGTTTCTTTTAGTAATGAATCTTTTAACTCTCTAGAACGTATGGTCTCGTACTCTCTATGCCATAAACTAATGCACTTAGGGCATCTCTAACCGATCTCTTATATTTTAACTACTTATATGCTCCTTTAAACTCAACTCATTATAGTTTGAGAAGTTAAATGATGATCGGACCTAACCGAACCCTCAAATTTAAGTCCTCAAACAAACTGACCCCACATGAAAGTCTCTCTTCATCTTCTTCCTTTAGACGCGCCCAGCCGGAGAAGCACCTCAGCCGCGCACACCTCTAGCATGTCGCCCAGCCCTGATCCCGCCACCTCGCCACCACGCCGTCGGGAGGAGTTTTCATGAAATAGTGCACGCGCGTGTGTGTGCGCGGGGGTACTTATCGTGCATGGTGTGCGTGCACAACGGGCTAGAAGGCCTTGGCAGCCGGTATTGCAGGCGTTGCAGGACACCACTGAGGCTCTAGGAACGCCGCCCGATGATGCGCTAGAAGGCCTTGACGTGTTCAAGAATTGGCTATGAAGGACCACGACGACGGAGGAGGCCATAGAGGTGAGCACATACAGCCGCCAGCGTATGCATAACCGCACAAGCATGATTTCATGAAATTTCTGGCCTCGACGTGATTCCGACTCCGACAAGGATCGCCAGAGTTGCGGGGCGTAGGGGATTCCATTTTCTCGGTGTAAAACATATGATTTGGGAAACTGCTTGACACCCTAAACGGGGTGTGGCTATCTTATTATATAGAGGTATCAAAGGGTACAATACAAGGTGTATACAAAGTCTATGTATATACAGTCTAACACCCTCCCTCAATCTTAACTATGGCCTGAAGTACAAAGCAAGTTAAGATTGCGCCTACAGCCTATGAACTGTGGTTGTGGAAGAGGCTTCGTGAAGATGTCAGCAAGTTGATCTTCTGATGAGATGAACTTGATACAGAGTAGCTTCTGTGCAACGCATTCCCGAACAAAGTGATAGTCAACCTCGATGTGTTTCGTCCGAGCATGGAACACCGGATTAGAAGAAAGATACATATCACCGATATTATCACACCAAAGAACTGGAGGATGACCTGGAGAGACTCTCTACTCTCTCAATAAGGACTGTACCCATATGATCTCAGCAGTCACATCAACAACTGCCTTATACTCAGCTTCAGTACTGCTGCGAGACACTGTAGCTTGCTTGCGAGCATTCCAGGCGATCAAGTTAGGACCAAAGAACACTGCATATCCCCCCGTGGATTGCCTGTCATCAGGACTACCAGCCCAATCTGCATATGAAAAAGCTGAGAGCTCACAAGACGGTGCAGGCTGAAGAAGCAAACCATACGAGCCAGTGAAGCAGATATAACGCAGAATACGCTTCACAGATGACCAATGAGATGTCCTGGGTGCATGGAGATACTGACACACATGGTTGACTGCATAAGAGACATCAAGCCTAGTGATAGTGAGATATTGCAGACCACCAATGAGACTGCGGTACTCAGTAGCGTCATCAGGTGAAAGAGGATCTCCATCAAGGGCAGACAATCGATCAGTCACAGACACCAAAGTGATAGCATGCTTCATTTCAGCATGCCAGCACGATGCAACAAGTCCAAAGAATACTTCCTCTGAGTCAGAGTTAACCCAGCAGAAGACTGTGAGACCTCCAGACCAAGAAAGTAGTGCAGAGAACCTAAATCCTTAATAGCAAAATCACCACTCAGTGCAGTCACAAGGAGATCAGCAGCAACATCTGAGGAACTAACGAGGATGATATCATCAACATAAACCAGTAGATACATCATAACCTCAGGACGCTGAAGGAGAAACAGTGTCAGCAGTGGAGGGAACAAACTCAAGATGTAGCGATCCAACCTCAAACGGTCGAATCTCTGTGCTTCAGTGTCATCTCTGGATCGGTAATGCTGACACACACAGTACTTGAAGGATTTATAACAGAGTAGTGATAACCCACAAGTATAGGGGATCACAACAGTTTTTGAGGGTAGAGTATTCAACCCAAATTTATTGATTCGACACAAGGGGAGCCAAATAATATTCTCAAGTATTAGCAGTTGAGTTGTCAATTCAACCACACCCGGATAACTTAGTATCTGCAGCAAAGTATTTAGTAGAAAAGTAGTATGGAAGTAACGATAACTGTGGCAAAGGTAATAGTAGAAGTTTTGTAGTGATTGTAATAGCAGCAACAGTAAAGTAAATAAGCAAAGCACAATATGTGAAAAGCTCGTAGGCATTGGATTAGTGATGGATAATTATGTCGGATGCGATTCCTCATGTAATTGTTATAACATAGGGTGACATAGAACTAGCTCCAATTCATCAATGTAATGTAGGCATGTATTCCAAATATAGTCATACGTGCTTATGGAAAAGAACTTGCATGACATCTTTTGTCCTACCCTCCCGTTGCAGCGGGGTCCTAATGTAAACTAAGGGATATTAAGGCCTCCTTTTAATAGAGTACCAGACCAAAGCATTAACACATAGTGAATACATGAACTCCTCAAACTACGGTCATCACCGAGAAGTATCCTGATTATTGTCACTTCGGGGTTGTCGGATCATAACACATAATAGGTGACTATAGACTTGCAAGATAGGATCAAGAACTCACATATATTCATGAAAACATAATAGGTTCAGATCTGAAATCATGGCACTCGGGCCCTAGTGACAAGCATTAAGCATAGCAAAGTCATAGCAACATCAATCTCGTAACATAGTGGATACTAGGATCAAACCCTAACAAAACTAACTTGATTACATGGTAAATCTCATCCAACCCATCACCGTCCAGCAAGCCTACGATGGAATTACTCACGCACGGCGGTAAGCATCATGAAATTGGTGATGGAGGATGGTTGATGATGACGACGGCGACGAATCCCCCTCTCCGGAGCCCCGAACGGACTCCAGATCAGCCCTCCCGAGAGATATTAGGGCTTGGCGGTGGCTCCGTATCGTAAAATGCGATAAAACTTTCTCTCTGATATTTTTCTCCGCGAAAGCAAATATATAGAGTTGGAGTTGAGGTCGGTGGACATCTAGGGGGCCCACGAGGCAGGGCGCGCGCCAAGGGGGAGGGGGCGCGCCCCCACCCTCGTGGACAGGGTGTGGCCCCCTGGCCTTGATTCTTTCACCAGTATTTTTTATATTTTCCAAAAGTAATCTCCATGGATTTTCAGGTCATTCCGAGAACTTTTGTTTTCTGCACAAAAATAACACCATGGCAGTTCTGCTGAAAACAGCGTCAGTCCGAGTGCTTTTTAATAAGAGGGTGATGACTCAACATAAAAGTAAATAGATAGGCCCTTCGTAGAGGGAAGCAGGGATTTGTAGAGGTGCCATAGCTCGATTTTAAAATAGAGAGGAATAACATTTTGAGCAGTATACTTTCACTGTCAACACAACAACTATGAGATCTCGATATCTTCCATGCTACATACATTATAGGCGGTTCCCAAACAGAATGGTAAAGTTTATACTCCCCCACCACCAACAAGCATCAATCCATGGCTTGCTCGAAACAATGAGTGCCTCCAACTAGCAACAACCCTGGGGGAGTTTTGTTTAATTATTTCGATTTGCTTTGATCTTTTTGATCATGGGACTGGGTATCCCGGTTACCAGCCACTTTCTCGTGAATGAGGAGCGAAGTCCACTCCCCTTGAGAATAACCCACCTAGCATGGAAGATACAGACAACCCTAGTTAAAACATGAGCTGCTCGAGCATACAAAACAGAATTTCATTTGAAGGTTTGGAGTTTGGTACATACAAATTTACTTGGAACGGTAGGTAAATACCGCATATAGGAAGGTATGGTGGACTCATATGGAATAACTTTGGGGTTTATGGAGTTTGGATGCACAAGCAGTATTCCCGCTTAGTACATGTGAAGGCTAGTAAAAGACTGGGAAGCGACCAACTGAGAGAGCGACAACAATCATGAACATGCATTAAAATTAATCAACACTGAGTGCAAGCATGAGTAGGATATAATCCACCATGAACATAAATATCGTGAAGGCTATGTTGATTTGTTCCAACTACATGCGTGAACATGTGCCAAATCAAGTCACTCAAATCATTCAAAGGAGGATACCACCCTATCATGTTGGCACGCAAGGTAAACCATTATAAGCTCCTAGCTAATTAAGCATGGCATAAGCAACTATAATCTCTAATTGTCATTGGAAACATGTTTATTCACAATAGGCTGAATCAGGAATTCATATTTACAAAAACAAGAGAGGTCGAGTTCATATCATCTTTTCTCATCTCAATCAGTCCATCATATATCGTCATTATTGCCTTTCACTTGCACGACCGAACGGTTTGTATAATAATAATAGTGCACGTGCATTGGACTAAGCTAGAATCTGCAAGCATTCAATTCAAGGGAGAAGACAAGGTGATATGGGCTCTTGGTTAAATCAACAATCATGCATGTGAGAGACACTAAACAATTTCATTATGGTCTTCTCCTCTCGACCCCCAAAGGAAAGAAAAGAAAATAAAACTATTTACACGGGAATGCTCCCAACAAGCAAAAGAAGAATGAGAAATCTTTTGGGTTTTCTCTTTAATTACCACTACAAGCATGGAAATTTAACTAACTAATTTTTTTGGTTTTTATTAAGGTTTATCAAACACACAAGAAGAAATCTAGAAAAAGAATTTAAACTAGCATGGATAGTACAATGAAAAAGTATGAGCACCGACAACTAGAATGAGTGTGTGAACATGAATGTAATGTCGGTGAGAAATACGTGCTCCCCCAAGCTTAGGCTTTTGGCCTAAGTTGATCTATTGCCAAGGATAGCCTGGGTGATATCCGAAGTTATAACTGGGGTCGTACTGAGATGCAACAACCATTGCCTCCTGAGCTGCGGCATGGTGGCGAGCCGCCTCAGCTCTCCTCTCGTGTTCGGTTGCCTCCTCCCTGGTTACAACATATCTTCTTTTTGCCTGAAAATTAAAAAGGGCAGGAGCAGGGAGAGTAACATGGACAGAGCGACATCTGTCAAAGATTAGTCGATACTGGAGGAATTGTTCATTCCTCACAAGAAAATGATGACTGACCATAGCGTCATAATCTAAATAAGCGGGAGGCAACTCCCTACCACCCTCACATGGAGGTATACCAAGATAATTAGCAACACGGGTCGCATAAATCCCTCCAACCAAGTCTCTAGATAAACCATTATTATGCAACCTACGTGCAACTATTGCCCCCAAGTTGTAATCTTTATTACCAAATAAAGCACTCTTGAGGACACAAAGATCAGGGACACACATGTGACATGCTTCATCTTTACCATTAATACATCTACCAATGAAGAGAGCAAAATAATGTACAGCAGGAAAATGAATGCTCCCTATGGTAGCTTGTGCTATATCTCTAGATTCTCCCACAGTGATACTAGCAAGAAAGTCTTTATATTCAGATTTACGGGGTTCATTAACATTGCCCCACTGCGGGAGTTAGCAAGCAGTAGTAAAATCTTCTAGGTCTATTGGGGATATAACTATTTGTGTAAGCCGCCCAGGAGGGGCCGGATTACACAAAGAAGACTCACCAGAAAGAAGCCCAAGACCAAGCATAAAGATGGCGGTTCAGTTAAGGGGTCTAAAGCCCGCAGGCGACTTAAGGCCCGTCGTAGTAAACCTCCACAATGGCATGACTTGTATCATAAGGTAGATTTAATTAGTCACCGAGCCGGGCAGTGTTTATAAGCTGGCCGGGACTCTGTAAGCCGCAGGGGTCAACCCGTGTATATAAGGAGATGACCCGTCGGCGGCTTAGGGTAAGAAACAACTGATCGAGAGCCGGGCATAGCGTATCTCGCTCCCTAGTCATCGAAACATCAATACCAACCCAACTAGACGTAGGCTTTGCCTTCACTGTAAGGGGCCGAACTAGTATAAATCTCTCGTGTCCTTTGTCCTGATTAACCCCTTCAAGCTTCCTGAAAGATCGAGGATGTCGCCTAAAAGGGGGGGGGGGTGAATAGGCGCTTTAAAATAATTACGGTTTAGGCTTGAACAAATGCGGAATAAACCTAACGGTTAATTTGTCAAGCACAAAACCTAAAACAACTAGGCTCACCTATGTGCACCAACAACTTATGCTAAGCAAGATAAGCAACTATGTGATAGCAAGATATATGACAAAGAACAATATGGCTATCACAAAGTAAAGTGCATAAGTAAAGGGCTCGGGTAAGAGATAACCGAGGCACGCGGAGACGACGATGTATCCCGGTTCACACCCTTGCGGATGCTAATCTCCGCTTGGAGCGGTGTGGAGGCACAATGCTCCCAAGAAGCCACTAGGGCCACGTAATCTCCTCACGCCTCGACAATGCAAGATGTCGTGATTCCACTAAGGGACCCTTGAGGGCGGTCACCGAACCCGCATAAATGGCAACCCTTGGGGCGGTCACCAACCCAGACACTTTGGCAACCCTTGGGGCGGTCACTGAACCCGTCAAGATGCTCAGGCGATCTCCACAACCTAATTGGAGACCCGACGCTGCCGGAGCTTTACACCACAATGATTGAGCTCCGAACACCACCAACCGTCTAGGGCGCCCAAGCACCCAAGAGGAACAAGCTCAAGGGCACCAAGAACCCAAGAGTAATAAGCTTCTCAAACTTCACTTCCACGTATCACCGTGGAGAACTCAAACCGATGCACCAAATGCAATGGCAAGGTCACACGGAGTGCCCAAATCCTTCTCTCTCAAATCCCACCGAAGCAACTAATGCTAGGGAGGAAAATGAGAGGAAGAACAAGAAGGAGAACACCAAGAACTCCAAGATCAAGATCCAAGGGGTTCCCCTCACATAGAGGAGAAAGTGATTGGTGGAAATGTGGATCTAGATCTCCTCTCTCTTTTCCCTCAAAAACTAGCAAGAATCCATGGAGGGATTGAGAGTTAGCAAGCTCGAAGAAGGTCAATAATGGGGGAAGAACATGAGCTCAAAAGGATTAGGTTCAATGGGGAAGAAGGCCCCCTTTTATAGGACCTCCCGAATCCAACCGTTATGTGCTCAGGTCGTGCACAAGCGGTACTACCGCTTGGAGGAGCGGTACTACCGCTTAGCACGCTCAAAACAGCCCAATCGAGAGAGAAAACACGAGTTTTTGGTCTGGGGCGGTACTACCGCTTAGGAGCCACGGTAGTACTGCTCTGGAGCGGTACTACCGCTCAGGAGCCGCGGTAGTAAAAAATTACATCCGCTCTAGTCGCGGTGGTACCGCTGCAGCCTTCACCAAAACAGCCACAACTTTTGCAAACGGACTCCGAATTCAACGAAACCAAGTTTGTTGGAAAGCTAACGACAAGGGCTATCACAATCTTGGTAGAAATACCAATAATAAGCAAATGAGAAAAGGCCCAAAAGAAAATGGTGAGAACCCTTCCTCCGAGAAGACCGGTAAAACCTCCAACACCGAAAACATCATAGAAGACGCATGCAAACTCCGTTTCCGATGAACTCAAGCTTGTCATCAAGATGACCATAAGCTCTAAGACTCACAAATAGAATCAAACAAGAACCAAGAAACATGATGCAAGGATGCAATGGTTTGAGCTCTCTACGAATGATACGATCAAGCAACTCATCGAGAGCCCCCCTTGATAGTACGGCAATCGATCCTATAACCCGGTCTCCCACAACTACCATGAGACAGGTAAAATAGAAAACCTATCAAGGGAAAATCTTTGCCTTGCACATGGTCCACTTGAGCTAGATGATGACGATCTTCACTCCCTCAAGTTGGACCACCTTTCTTGATTGTGTTGGCTCGATGAAGACTAGATGATTGCTCCCCCATAGTCCACTATGGGTGAGCCACTCTTCGGCTCATCTTCACAAGTACATTGACACCACAATGGATGGAAAGATTCAAGCACTTGATCTCTTCGTGATGCTCCACTTGAACTTGCACACGACAATCTTGATGACGATCACCACTTGATTTCATCCTTTCCATGGGTTGTATGATATCTTCCTCTTGATGCAAGCCCATGGATACGTACCTAACCCCACATAGAACTCTCACATAGACCATGGGTTAGTACACAAAGTGCAATGGACAATGCTTACCATACCATGGGATCACTTGATCCCTCTCGGTACATCTTCTACGCTTTGTGAGTTGATCAACTTGATTCACTCTTGACTTAGTCTTCATCAACCTTGAATCTTTCCAACTCTCTTCATTTGGATGATGTCTTTAAGGTAAACATGAATGATCACACAATCTTCTTCTTCAAGACATGCTTGCAATAAGCTCAACACTCACATGACCAATCTTTGGATAATTCCTTAATAGCACCTTGGTCAACTCATAAACTCCTTGAAACCAACACATGGACTTCAAGAAAAGCCTATGGACAAATCCTTAAAATATAACTCAAGACAACCATTAGTCCATAGAGATTGCCATCAATTACCAAAACCAAACATGGGGGCACCGCATGTTCTTTCACTTCCTAGTTGCGATGGCTCCACAACTAAGTCCTTTCACGAGGATATCTGACGTGACAATTCCACGACAGTTGGCGCCCACCGTGGGGCCAGCGCACGGTGGATTTGAGTTCTTGAAGGGCAACTTCAAAGGGCTCAAGGGATACGTAGTGGGCCGGATGACCAAGAGTCATCGCGGCAAGATCTACATCGATGATGAAGGCTGGGGCCCCGACGCCGGCTCAATTGAGTACATGTACCGGGTCCCCTTCAGCGGAATCCACGTCTTCATCGGCCGGATCGGTGAGCCGGGCCCTGATCCGGACAACTGCACCGACCTCGTCGAGATGGCTCAGCGTGCGAGAAAGGCCCGAGTTCCACCCATCATGAAGCGTGCCTTCGTGGGCTGCATCCACGGAGAGGAACTTTCTGAAGGATTTGAAGAAGATGGTGAGACGGCCGTCCTCTCGGATGGTGATTCGTCCGCCGGTTCAACAGATTCACTATACCAAGTGCAAGACGGCATGCTCGGGGGCTGTTCCGATGGCACTAGTATTCCGGACCCCTGCAAGCCACCAAGATGGGCAGGAGTCTTCATGGCTGGGACTCAACCCGGCCAAAATTCTACAGCCGCTACAACAATAATGTCCGGGACAGGAGCGGCCGGGGCAGGAGGCCCTGTGCACCCACCGACTCAGGTGCTGATAGATCTCATGGACAAGCTTACGGCCCTGTTAACTGCCACAATTATTCCTGCAAATAAAGATGAGCATGATGCAGAGGTGGCACGGGTGCGTGAGGAGATAGCTCGGGCCAAGGAGGCCTTGGCAGCTGAGGACACTAGATTAGCCACAGAGCGGGCGGCTCTAGATGCACGGGCGCAGCAGCTACAGTCAGAAGCCTACCAGCTCATGATGAGCCTAAACGCGTCCAATGAGGTGATGAGGAGGAGACATCAGAAATTCCAGTCCTGTTTACCTCCGGTTTATGATCCTCGAAATCTTTTCGCTACACCCGGAGCCGGTCCTAGTAACCCGCCAGATGCAAATCAGTTTATGACAGCCGGAACAGGAGGACCGGCTCAGCCTCGGGAGATGGCACCTCCTCATGGGAGTATGGCTCCGCCCCGTTACGTGCCGATACCGCCGGGTCACTTTTCCAACCCCATGGAGAACTTAATCGCGGCATCAACGCGCTTGGCGGTTCTTCCCGTAGACGGTGATGACCCAACAGCGGTGGAGACCCGGAGGGTCAGAGAACTTCTCCAGACGGCCCTGGCTCAGCAAGAGACCTATTCTTACAGCCGGGACATGATTCATTCAACTCCTCCGCCTTGGTTAGCACCGCCTCGTCAAAACCGGAGCCCGAGTTAGAGGAGGCACATGGAGTCTGAAGCTTTGTCAAGCAACGCCCAGCGCCGTAACCAGCCCGGTGGCTATAATCCGGTGCAAGACCGAGTACGTCAGGAGAACGAGCGGGCGGCTCAGCTAGAGGCTCAACAGACGGCTCATCAAGATTTCCCAGAGTATCCGACGAATTCCGTTGAGACGGGAGTAGCCACTAGAACCGGCGGTGTTCCTTGTTTGGTACCAGCTCTGCATAATGTGCACCTACCCAAGGACTTCAAGGGACCTCGAAAGGTGCCGAATTACACGACCGATTTACAGCCCAGAGCGTGGATTGAAAGTTATGAGATGTCCATGGAGCTGTTGGAAGTTAGCGACGCGACAATGGCTAAGTATTTCACCATGATGTTTGATGGAACGGCCCGGTCTTGGTTAAAGGGTTTGCCACCCAATTCCATTGGTTCATGGGCAGAGTTAAAGGCCCGTTTCATCCAGAACTTCAAAGACACCTGTAAGCAATCTATGTCAATCGTGGACTTGACGAATTGTAAGCAGGAGGAGGGTGAGTCCACCACTCATTAGGTACGCCGGGTCAAGGAGATAATACATTCATCTGATAAGATGGATGCCGGCTCTGCAGTCCTCATGTTGGAGAAGAATTGCCGTTTTGAGCCGCTGAGGCAGAAACTGGGGCGCCTTAAGCGTGATTGCAACGATATGGGTACGCTGATGGCGGCTTTAGTCAAATATGCCGACTCTGATAGTACCAAGGATCCCGCGTCTGATGAGGAAAAGACATGGAAGGGAAAGAAGAACGGCAATGGAAAGGGTCAGCAGCATAATCCGATGAATCAAGGTGGCAATAAGCGTAAGGCGGATGGTAACCCGGAGTTTGTAGCCAACGCTAATGCAGAAGGTAAAAATCAGAGACGTAAGGGCAAGCCGCCCCCTCGATCTGGCGGGTCAGGCCCATCTCTTGAGCAGTTACTCAATGAGCCTTGCCCGAGACACGGCATCCGGGAACGACCCGCCACCCACTTATGGAAAAATTGCGCGATCATGAAGGCTTTTAAGAATTCCAACGCGTTCGGTGACAATTCTGGGTCCGGCGGCGGTTCAGGAGATGGCGGTTTTCATGGCCCGGGCGGCGGTTCATACTCCGGCTTTCAGGGACATCAAGGTAGTTATAATCAACAACAGTCTGGTCAAGGAGAGCAACAGCAGCAGCAGTAGGGTTATCAAAGCCATCCGAAGCAGTTGAATAGTGGGTAGTATCACGTGTTTACCACTAGCTTATGCAAACGTGACCAGAAGGTTCATAAGAGGGCCATGAATTCTGTTGAGCCGGCAGTCCCTCGTTATTTGAGGTGGTCAGAACAGCCCATTGTATGGAGCAGAGAAGATCACCCTCCACGGGTTGATAATCCAGGTCAGTTAGCCTTGGTGGTAGCACCTCAGGTTGGTGGATATAAATTCACTAAGGTACTCATGGACAGAGGTAGCAACATCAATATTCTCTATTATGAGACCTTTCGACGCATGGGATTGACTGATAAGAATTTTAGGACATCCAACACTGTTTTCCATGGAGTGGTTCCTGGTAAGTCGGCTTACCCAGTTGGCAAGATTGAACTGGAAGTGGACTTTGGAGATGAGTATGACTCCAGGGCTGAGAAATTGACATTTGAAGTGGTTAAAATCAGGAGTCCATATCATGCTCTGTTTGGGCGGCCGACTTATGCTAAGTTCAGGGCACGGCCGTGTTACGTTTATTTACAGCTCAAGATGCCGGGTCACAAGGGCACCATCACTGTGCATGGGAGTCGAAAGGTAGCCTTGGAGTGTGAAGAAGGCGACGCGGCTTATGCTGAGTCTGCCTGTGCAGCGAAAGAGCTCAAATTTTATCAAGACAATGTTGACCCGACGGATATGACCTCCCTGAAGAAGCCAACTACAGAGCATGACCCAGCGTTGAAGTTTAAATCGGCCGCTGAGACGAAGCTTGTTGACTTCACCCCAGGCGATTCTTCTAAGCAATTCAACATCAGTACCAATTTGGATCCTAAATAGGAAAGCGCGCTCATCGAGTTCATCCGTGAGAATCGGGACATCTTTGCATGGAAGCCTTCTGACATGCCAGGTGTACCGAGGGAACTCGCTGAGCACACTCTCAATATTGATCCAAAGTATAAGCCGGTCAGGCAGTTTCTTCGATGGTTCAACGAAGAGAGACGGAAGGCTATTGGGGAAGAAGTTGCTCGGCTCTTAGCGGCCGGGTTTATTGTTGAAGTTTTTCACCCGGAGTGGTTGGCTAACCCGGTGCTTGTACTCAAGAAGAACGACACCTAGCGGATGTGTGTGGATTACACAAACTTAAACAAGGCTTGTCCGGCTGATCCCTTTGCTCTCCCCCATATTAATCAAATCATTGATGCTACGACAGGTTGTGAACGTTTGAGTTTTTTGGATGCTTACTCTGATTATCATCAGATCAAAATGGTAGTTAAGGACCAGGAGAAGACGACTTTCATCACTCCATTTGGAGCCTTCTGTTATGTATCTATGCCGTTTGGGCTCAAGAGTGCTCGGGCGACTTATCAGCGATGTGTGCAGAACTGTCTACACGATCAAATCGGGCGTAATGTTCATGCTTACGTGGATGACATCATGGTGAAATCCTGAGAGAAGGAAACCTAGATATCTGACTTGAAGGAGAACTTTGATAATCTCCGGGTTTATAATATGATGCTTAACCCGGCCAAGTGTGTATTTGGGGTACCTGCGGGCAAGCTCTTGGGGTTTCTGGTTTTGAACAGGGGCATTGAAGCTAACCCGGAGAAGATCAAGGCGACTACCTCTCTGGCTAAACCGGCGTGCATCAATGATGTTCAGCGACTGGCGGGTCGTGTTGCTGCTTTAAGCCGGTTCATAAGCCGGTTGGGTGAGAAGGCCCTACCACTGTATTAGATGATGAAGAAAATAGACACCTTTGTCTGGAGTGATGCCGCTAATGCTGCCTTTGAAGATTTGAAGAGATAGTTGTCAAAGCCACCGGTCCTTGCGGCTCCCATTGATAAGAAGCCGTTGCTGTTATATGTGGCTGCTAATTCACGAGCCGTCAGTGTTGCTATTATGGTAGAGCGTAAGGAAGATGGCAAGGAGCATCCGGTTCAACGGCCGGTTTATTACATCAGTGAGGTGCTCATTGAGTCTCAACAAAGGTATCCACATTGGCAGAAACTTGTTTACGGAGTGTTTATGGCAAACCGGAAGTTGAAGCAGTATTTCCAAAGTCATCCGATAACTGTGGTAAGTTCTGCCCCCTTGGGAGACATCATCCGGAATAGGGAAGCCACAAGACGAGTCGCCAAGTGGGCTATTGAGCTTGGGCCTCATGGTTTGAAATATATGCCACGTACTGCTATCAAGTCTCAAGCCTTGGTGGATTTTATCAATGATTGGACAAAGTTGCAGGCACATGAGGAGAAGCCAGATAACACGTATTGGACTATTCACTTTGATGGGTCCAGGCAGTTAGAAGGCTCGGGGGCTGGAGTTGTTTTAACTTCCCCTTGAGGTGACAAATTTTGTTATGTGCTCCGGCTTATGTTTCCTTGTACTAACAATGCGGCTGAGTACGAGGCCTTACTCCATGGTCTCCAGATGGCTAAAGAGATGAACTTAAGCCGGGTAAGGTGTTTGGGCGATTCAGATCTCGTGGCCCAACAGGTATCAGGCAAGTGGGACTCCAAGGATCCTCTCATGGCGGCTTATCGTCGTGAAGTAGATGTTGTGGCTGGGCACTTCAAGGGCTATCAAGTGGGGCACATTGATCGAAGGAAGAATGAGGCGGCTGATGCTTTAAGCCGGCTGGGATCTCAACGTAAGCCGGTGCCGCCTAACACCTTTCTCGATGTTTTGCATAACCCTTCTGTCAAGGTACCTACAGAGGAAGAACTAGCAGTGCCAGATCCAGAGGCGCAGCTGGTGGCAGCTCTTCACATCATCCCAGATTGGACAATGCCATATTTGGCCTATATGACCCGGGGAGAGTTGCCTGAGGATGAGATATTGGCAAGACAAATCGTCAGGCGGTCCAAATCTATGACGATTGTTCATGGCGAGTTACATCACCGGTTGCCATCATGCGTTTCAACGCTGTGTGTCGCTCGGAGGGCCAAGAGATACTTCGTGAGATCCATGAAGGGGATTATGGCCACCATGCCGGGTCAAAATCTCTTGTGGCCAAGGCTTTCCGTCATGGTTTCTCTTGGCTGAAGGCTCATGCCGATGCGGAGGATCTGGTCAAGAATGTGACGGTTGTCAAAGTTCTCACGACGAGCTCATGTGCCTACCAAGAGTTGAGGATGATTCCAATCACTTGGCCATTCGCAGTTTGGGGGCTTGACATGGTTGGGCCTTTCAAGAGGTCTAAAGATAAAAAGACACACCTCCTGGTGGCAGTGGATAAGTTTACAAAGTGGGTTGAGGCAGAGCCACCAAGAAGTGTGATGCAGCCACGACGGTTCGAGCCTCATGAAAAAGGTGATCTTCGCTTTGGTTTTCCACACAAGATTATAACCGATAATGGCACTAATCTTTCCAAGGGTGCCATGGAAGAGTTCTCACATGAGAGCATATCCGCTTGATGTCTCGGCCGTTGCTCATCCTCAATCCAATGGTCAAGGTAAAGAGCTAATCAAGAGATCTTGAAGGGTATCAAGCCCGGCTCTTTGTCCCTTATAGCGGACTCGGGTTGTTGGGTGGAGGAATTACCCTCTCAGACAGGAGCATCAACACTACGCCTAACAGATCTACAGGCTACACACCTTTCTTCTTGGTGTATGGTGCAGAGGCAGTCCTGCCAAGTGACATCCGGCACGATTCACCCCGCGTGGCGGCTTACGTTGAGACTGACAACGAAAAAGCTCGTCAGGATGCACTTGACTTGTTGGATGAGGAGCGAGACTTGGCAATAGCCCGCTTGGCGATTTATCAACAAGACCTACGCCGCTATCACAGCCGCCGGGTTAGGAGCAGAACCTTTTAGGAAGGAGACTTGGTACTCCGGCTCATCCAGGATCAGTCTATCATGCACAAGCTATCCCCGCCTTGGGAAGGACCCTTTGTGGTCAGCAAGAATCTGCACAACGGGTCATACTACCTCATCGATGTTCGAGAGCACAAAGACTCACGTAAGTCGGAGGAGGAGACCCGCCGGCCATAGAATATTGCTCATCTTTGGCCTTACTATACTTAAGCTACCGGCTCTCAATATGTTTATATTTTGACAGTGTATATATTATATATAAAAAGCAATAAAGCAGGACCTCTGTCCTTTTTATCCTCAAAAGTGTATATGTCTTCTTTATCAGGTGGTGAAAATAACCAACAGGGAGCGGATCATACCTGAATCCGGCTTTCCTCTTGGTCCGGCTTATGATCATATATGAATCTAGCCAGGGTCACTTGGGGGCTTCCTGTTCAAACATAGGTCGTATTCGAACCAAAGAGAACACAACTGTCGATACCCACTTGATCGGCATACTGCCAAACCCACTTGGGGGCTTCTTGATCATATTTGAATCATAGCTTAATCCCTTTGGGTCTGACGTGGATCGTAATTGAATCAGCGCCATTAAACAACTCTTATGGTCACTTGGGGGCTTCCTGTTCAAACATAGGTCGTATTCGAACCAAAGAGAACACAACTGTCGATACCCACTTGATCGGCATCGCCAAAGCCACTGGGGGCTATATGATCGTATCCGAATCTTAGCTTAACCCCTTTGGAGCAGTTTACTGATCGTATTCGAATCAGAAGCCTTTTGAATATTGTTTATTATCTGTTATATTTCATAAGTATAATTACTTGACTACTTTGAGACCTTTTTTGAAAGCACTATGAGGTGGTTTTTTGTTCTTCCGGCTTAATATTGATCACCCCAGGTTGTTAAGTGCCAGGTGAACATTACATGTTCTGACTTTCAGGAGTTGAATTTAACCACAAGGTGAAGGTCATATAAGTAGTCGAGATTACCAAAGGGATCGCAGGATAAGGCAAGCAAAATTTAACATCAAGGAAATAGACGATCAACATAAGCTGGAAATATATGTAGCGACGGCGGCTTACGAAAGTGTTAAGGTGCCATAAACATGCGCGAAGGCATGACAAACATTGAGAGGTTTTTTCTACCCTATTACAAGACTCCCCGAGTCTGAATAAATGGAGCATTGTTTTTGCAAAGTCATAAAAACGCCTGGCGGTTCACTCCTTCGGCGGGCTTGAAGATTCCGGGTTATCCTTCTCCGCCTCTCCGTCGGTTGCTTTGTCCTGGAAGGTTGACGAGGCCCAGTCAATGCCACTCAAGGCTTCAAACTCAGCTTCATCATCTATTAAACCGGCTGGGTCCACTTCAGGGGCAAAGGTATGCTTACGAGTTGGAGGGATCAGGCTGACTTGATCATATGGAGGTGTTGGAATCCTCCGGTTCTCACTGTCATAGCCCGGCGAATACTTGGTAAGGTCAGTGTCGTTCCCAATGAGGGTAGCCACGGGATGTATGTCTTTGACGCAGGCGGTGAAATCTTGATCATCAAATATGGTACCATCCTCTTTCATACTCGGGTATCCAAGAGTGAGGTCGGCCGGGACTAGTTCTGGAATCCATGCCTTTGCCCGGCTCAATGCGGCTACGGCTCCGGCTCTTGAGGACGCCCGCCTTAAATCCTGGATCCGCTGAGGTAGCAAAGCGAGACACTTCAGCACGTCTTGCAGGAGGTGGAGAGTGTTATTTGACAAAGCTACAACGGCCAAAGCACGTTGTGACCCGGTGTACAGCTGCTCCACTAGAGTGTAAACCGCTTTCAGCTTGATCAACATATTCTGCTTGAGGTTTGTGCTTCTAGGGCCTGCGTTCACGAGCACAAAGTGAGCCGGACATAATGATTACAATAGTCATCAAAGGAAGGATTAGAATGTTTGAGGTTATGTACAGTAACTTACCGAAGATGGATGAGACCATTTGAGATATCTGGCGCTTTAAGTCGGACAACTCGGTTGTTGCTTCTGCAAGTGATGCCTCTGCCGTTTCGGCCCGGGTCACCAATGAAGCCTTCTCATCAGACCTGATTTTCTTCTCTGCCTCAAATTCCTTCTTCAATTTCTCTTGTTCAGAGACGTTGAATTCAAACTTGGAGTTGGCCTTTTGAATTTCAAGCTCTTGAGCCATCAGACGACTCTTCAGATCATTAATTTCCGATTCAAATTTGCTTATGCTGGCCTGCATTGATGCCGGGTTATAGTCAGAATCATGGTAAGGTAACATTAAGTCCCAAAAACTTTGCAAGCAAAGATACTTGGCACTTGGGGGCTAATGTATGCTGAAGAATTTTAATTAACAAGGCCGGTTTATGTTAAGAAATATGGTTAGATGACATTAAGTCCCAAGCACTTTGCAAGCAAAGGTACTTGGCACTTGGGGGCTAATGTACAGCACAAGTTCAAGGTATCATGTTACAACCGGATTAAATATCTTCTTTTTTGATTTGGACAAAGCAGGTTTAAGCAGTTTTCTAAGTCTACATCATATTTATTCATAAGCAATAGACTTGGGGGCTGATACAGTAAGTAATATTCAGGAAAATAGCATAAATTATACCTCAGATTTGTGCTGTATTTGTTTCACCATGTCAATTTCCAGGTCACGACTGTTATGCACTTGATTCAGATAGCCCGAGACTATGTCTCCAATTCTTAAGTGAGTATAATCAGTAATGTCCAGCTTGGCCTTTCGGTGTTCGGTAAGTTCCTCCTTAGCAGAGCATTTGGCAAGGACAGTGGGCCGCCCTATCTCAACAAACCGAGACCTTAGAACCTCAACTTTCGGGTCATTTGTCTTGACCGGGCTAGGAGCTTCCGGGTTGTCAGAGCTGTTGAGAGTATCTTCGGTGGGCGGGTCAAAGGTTGGCAACGGAATGTCAGAGGCTGGTTCAGGTGGCGGCTGATGGGTGGAACTGTCAGAAGCAGTTGTGCCAAGCTCTGGTTCAGCCACGACCGGGTGTTGGGACGGCTTATTCTTCTTTGCCCTCTTAATGGGCTTCACTTGCATACTGCCAACAAAGGTAGAAGGATGAATACAAAAGCATGAGTAAGGTAAAGCCTAAGGTAAACAAAGTTACATTACCCGGGGACAGTTTTGAAAGCCGACATGTTAGATTGCATAGACTCGCTGGAGGAAGGAGAAGTATCCTGATAATTGGAGTCAGATGAATTGAGAGGTTGACGAATTAAACCCGCCAAAGGTAAAACAGAACGTAAATCGGAGATAACCTCAGTCCAACGCTTCCTGATTACATCAGGTTAGTCGGAGGAGAGTTCAATGTCCTTGCTGGTCTGGGTCTGCCTCCGGCTTTCTAATTGCTGTTGCTTCAAAAGAAATTGAGGATCTTGGTAAGCCAAAGGATGTGAAAATCTTACTTTCTGGGTTACTCTTCGAATTTTCTGACGCGGTAGAGGCTCGGAATCAGAGGAAATTATAGTTACCTCTTCCTCGGCAGCCCGGCTGTTCCCTGTGTCTTCCTGGAAAGATTTAAAGTCAGTAAGGTAATGATAAAGAGTCAAGGGAGTTAGAAATTACCTCTTCTTCGTCATCAGAGGAGTCGTCCAATTTGAATAAGTCTGAAGCACTTGGCTTCTTCTTCTTTGAAGTTCTTGTTTTTGTGGTTTTCCTTTCGGTTCTCTTGGCCGCTCTGGCTTGTTTGGCGGCCTCATGGTCATACTTGACCTTCCAGAAGTTGTCATCGGCCTTTGGAGAAGATAAAGGGGTTATGAGTAAAAGTAAGGTGTAAAGCACTAAAAGAGTATTCATGAAGGATTAATGACTTACTGCGGGGGCCGGGTTCTTCTTGCAGAAAGGAAGTAAGCCAAAGGCGTTACTAGTCACGGTGCCCTCTTTCAGCAAAGTTTGGGTCGTAGCCTCCACCACATCATCTCGCAAGTCGTCGGAACTATGACGCAGAGGGTCATCCTTCTCGCCTGAGTAGGTGCACATTAAGCCGGGGCGGCGGCTTAACGGAAGCACTCGCCAAGCGACCCAGACTCGGACCAAGTCAATACCATTCAAGCCATTGCCTAAAATAGCTTTGATCTTCTTGATGGTAGGAGCAAGTGGTAGGCGTTCAACAGTGGTTAACTTATCCGACAGAGGATGATTTGATTCAAGGCGCAGAGCGCGGAAGCCGGGCAGAGGGTTCTCACCAGCCGGAGAAGTGTCCTGACAATAGAACCATGTCTGATTCCAATCTTTCGGATGACTCGGCGCTCAAAGATCGTGAAAAAGGCGCTCTCCGCCGCTGAATTGAGATGCCGCCAAGTTCAAGACTGGGCCCATTGGCACGTTCATTCTGCCGGTTTAAGTAGAAAAGCTCTTTGAACAAAAGAAGATTGGGCTCTTCTCCCAGGTACACCTTGCAGAAGACTTGGAAGTTGCAAATATTTGACACGGAATTGGGTCCAATGTCTTGAGGCCTAAGGTAAAAGAAATTCAAAACATCCCTAAAGAATTTTGAACCGGGAGGAGCAAATCCCCGGCTCATATGATCCGTAAAAACTATCACCTCCCCTTCTTCGGGATGAGGTTTCTCCTCGGACAGGTCAGGGGTACGATAAGACATGGCCTCCTTCTTGGGCAGATGGCCAGACTTTACAAATTCTGACAGTTTGCTCCTGGTGACTGTGGATGGGACCCAATTACAGGTCATAGGAGCCTTGGTTGCCTTAGGTGCCATGACGACAGTTGGCCTATGACAAAATAAGAGGTTCCGGTTCAAATTTAACTCGGAGGAAAGCATTTTAACTATTCAAGGTGGCGGCTTAAGAAGGGGCCTAATGATATATGGATAACTATGCAACAATATTTAAGCCGCTACAGGTGTCAAGAGTAGTTAAGTTTTCTTAAGTCGCGAGAAGCAAGCAAGGTTCAAAGATCAGCGTCATTTATTTAAACCGGCCACGTGGACAGTCATGGTTCAACATATTCGACAGAGGCAGTTTTTTATTTTCTGGGTGAAACAAACAGGTTTCACAAGTTGCCGCTATTATTTTGGATCAAACAACTGTTCTGAAAAGAGCAATTTCTAGACCTAGAACTGGCACAGATGAAGTTCAAGGGCTCGAACAGAGCCTCTGTGTGATAGAAAGAGATCTACTTGCAGCCGAAATGGGTGTGAAATAGCTACCGCGTCAGTTTATACTATCTTCAAGATCAAGGAACGGCGGTGGTGATGAAATCTACGAAGGGTTCCTGATGAACAGCGAAGAACACCGAGAAACTTGAAGGTCCTGATACAGATCTGAGGAACAAGGAGGAGACTTACAGATGCAGGGTTGCTGCGGAGGGTCGTCGTGTTTTTCTGGTCAAACCAGGTTGATGCAGCGGCCTGAGTTGGTGAAGACGAGGAGATCTACGACGGTGGCGGCGGCGAAGCTCGAGCGGCAGAGAAGCAGCGAGAGGAATAAGACGACTGAAGGGGGAGAATGGGAAAGACCTAGGTCGTGCCTATTTATAAGGAAAGGACGACTGTCGGGCGCTTCGGGAAAGGGGTCCCCAGACTTGCTCGCTGCGGCTGCGGGCGTGGCTCAAAGGGGCACAACAGAGCCCATCTTCATCAACACAAGCTCAAGACCTCGCGAGGGGCCAAGCCTCACGGGCGGACGACAAGGAGCTTCTCGTGCACGGCCTCATCAGCCGGGCTCACGAAGAGGCGGAGAGTTCAAGGTGGTACCGGCGAGGTGCCCATGATGTAAGCCATGATTTACCAGGGGCGCCAGGTGGGCGCCAAACAAGCAAGGTCCTCCTTTCCTCTTTGGTGCAAAGGGAGCAAGCGCAGGCGAGAGCATCAAGCAAAGGCATCCATTTCGGTGCAACAAGACCAAGACCAGCCCAACGGCAGGGAAGAAGTCATTGTGGAGCCCAAGCACGCGTCACCACCAGAGCCTTTGGCAAAGCGAGGACTAACTTTGGTCGATAAGTGTACCATTGTTCCCCTTCAAATGGCTAATTGTTGGCGCCCTTCCCGCTCAATATTTGGGAAGAGGCCCAGGGCCTTTGCCTATAAATAGGACTAGCCACCCCCGGGGTAGAGGCATCTAACATCTGGATCCTCACCAAGAAACCAGTAGATAGAGCGATTGAACTCCCCCTAGCAGTTCGTCGCACCAGCCAAGAACAGACCCTCGCGAGGCTGTTCTTCCTTGTATTGTTCATCATTAGGCCAAGAGGCAATCCACCACACCACACACCGGAGTAGGGTATTACAATGGTGGCCTGAACCAGTATAAATCTTGTGTCTCTTGTGTTGTTCTATTTGGTAGTTTAGATCCTAGCGATTCGGCGAGGAACAGGCAGGCAAAGGGTTAAATCTCCGCGCACACCCCAGTGTTCGAACCTCAAGGGTCTGCCGGAACCCGAAATCCGCCATTTGGCGCGCCAAGTAGGGGTGCGTCGGAATTTGCCTTCCGTCGTCTTGTTCTTCTCCGACCACCGCATCCATGTTCGACGCTGTCAAAGCTCGCGCTGAAGCGCCGAGCCGCCCTCGCTTCCCACGTTGCCTAGACGGCTCCCGTCGGCGGGCGCCCTCATCGTTCCCCATCACCTGCCGTCAACGCCGCCACCGGCCCGGCGGGGAACGAACAACAAGAATCATCCCAGCATCCATCCATGAGGCGGGACGGCCACACTGCCACACCTTCGCTCACCCCCGCTGGTTCTTCGTCACGCGCGCCCTGCGCGGCCATGGAGGCCTGAGCCGCGCTCATCGCGGCAAACGAGCTCCCACGCTACCGCCCCATCAACGACATCTATGAAGAGTGGCTCGACCGAGTCATCGAAGCTCGTCTCGCCGCCTGGGAATCCCCGCGCCGCCCTTCCTGGCACAGCACCGCACTCGCTGCTGGCAATGAAGCTCCTGGGGCACCCCAGCTGCCTCCTCCTCAATAAGGCACCCTGGCCCCAAGGCCCGCGGCCCCTGGGCGGAACCCGCTCCGTGAGGCGCCAGCGCGGCAAGAGCAGAGCTGCCAAGAAGTCCCTCGCCCTCGAGAAGCCGCCGAGCGCCTCGCTTCCAAAGACGTCAAGACCTGCGCTGCCCCACCGGGCGCATGGGGACCCGCAGACCAAGCTTTTCATCGCCTAAGGCCTCCTGTGCACAGCGGGTGCCGCGCCTTCACCTCCGAAGCTCGCAGCGTCGCGTGGCCCGGCAAGTTCAAGCTGCACTGCTTCCTCGCTACGGCATTTACACGGCCGACCTCGCAGAGTTCCTCCAACTTCTACGAGTTGGGCATCAAGGCTGCCAACGGAGACGAGAAGGTCATGGCGAACTGGTTTCCATGACGCCAAGGACGGAGCTCGCACTGCCTCTGAACTGGCTCCTGTGCACGATCTCCTCCTCGACGAGATGCGCACCCGCTTCATCGCCAACTTCCGTGGTACTCGCGACCGCCACCGCCGTGAGCGACATGCGCCATATCAAGAAGCAACCAGGGGAAACCCTGCAGAAGTACATCCAACGCTTCAACAATGCGCACCTCAAGATCCCCAAGGTGACAGAGGAGGCCATCATCTCAGCCTTCTCCGACGGTGTGCACAACGTCAAGATGAAGGAGGAGCTGGCGATGCATGAAGACCTGTGCACCTCATTGGAGCTGTTCAACTTGGCGACCAAGTGCGCCAGGGCTGAGGAGGGACGCCTCTCCCTCCTCGAGCTGCCTGCCACGGACCCAGAAGAGAAGAAGCCCAAGGCCAAGGACATGAAGCGCAAGGGGGCTGCCGTACTCGCGCCAGAGCCAGACACCAAGCGGGGCAGAGATCAGCTCGAATCCTCCAAGGGCAGTCGGTACTGCGAGTACCACGACCTCCACACCCACGACACCAATGAATGCCAAGAGCTCCGGGCCGTGCGTGAAGGAAGGGTCGGCAGACGTCCCGACCGCAGCGACCGGGGCTACGGCCGAGGAGGAGGAAGGAACGCAGCACGTTGGGAAGACCACGGCCCACGCCAAGGGTGGTGCGACCAACCTCGCGAGGATCGCTGGCAGGACCCGCCTCGCGAGGGAGGCTGGAGGGATCAACCTCGCGAGGATCGCCCGCAAGGGAACGCAGGCCTCCCTCCGCTGCCGAGGAGAAATGAAGACCGTTGTCGGTGTCAAAACCGGCGGATCTCGGGTAGGGGGTCTCGAACTGTGCGTCTAGGCGGGTGGTAACAAGAGACAAGGGACACGATGTTTTTACCCAGGTTCGGGCCCTCTCGATGGAGGTAAAACCCTACTCGTGCTTGATTGATATTGATGATATGGGTAGTACAAGAGTGGATCTACCACGAGATCAAGGAGGCTAAACCCTAGAAGCTAGCCTATGGTATGATTGTTGTTCTGTCCTATGGACTAAAACCCTCCGGTTTATATAGACACCAAGAGGGCTAGGGTTACACAGTAGTCGGTTACAATGGTAGGAGATCTACATATCCAGATCGCCAAGCTTGCCTTCCACGCCAAGGAAAGTCCCATCCGGACGCAGGACGAAGTCTTCAATCTTGTATCTTCATAGTCTTGGAGTCCGCCGATGATGATAGTTCGCTATCCGGACACCCCTAGTCCGGACTCCTCAAGAGTCCCCCTAACCAGGCTTCAATGACGATTTAGTCCGCGGCGCATATTGTCTTCGCATTGCAAGGCGGGTTCCTCCTTCAATAATTTATAGAAGATTGTGAACACCAGATAGTGTCCGCTCGCAAAATAAATTCCACATACCACCGTAGAGAGAATAATATTTACACAAGTTCAATCTGCCGACGATTTTGTGGCATGACGCCACACCACAACCAAGCTTTTACTCAATCGCTTTTATTATACCACCTCAGCGTTTAGCGAAAGCTTGCTTCTTGGCACGCCTTGTTGAAGCAGAGATCGTGTTCCCCTTATTCCGGATTCTCATCAATACGGACGTGGTAACCCAACCGCTTCCGTTGCCACGCCCTCCATCGGCGAGTTCCAAACGGTCACGTGGACGGCTCTTGGTATTCTCCTCTTTATAATGAGACCAAGGCCCGCCTTTTCTTCAATCCTCAATCGAATCTGCCTCGCCCGAGTTCCAACACCCAAGGCTCCAGATTTGGGCACTTCGACCTTCGACATGTCCGCCCGACCTACTGTGGTCGGTGGATGCCCTCCTCCGCCACGGAAGAGGACGTGCTAAACCGAGAGACGCCAGTACTTAACCTATGAGATTTCGTGATAGGTTGCACTCGCCCAAGGGCAAGTCATTCCTACTCCCGAGCCCGGCGAGAGTGTCGTGTTCGTGGTCTCACCTCCGCCGGTGTTTAGGCTTCCGATGGATCCCTTCGTGAGGGGGGCTCATGTTTTACTATGGGCTGGAATTCCACGACCTGCTCCGAGTCCATCCTCCACATCTCATCATTTATTGTCGCTCAGTGAAGCCTTCCTCCGCACTACCCTCACTTCGTTTGTGCCTCAAAACCTTCAACATGGAGCCAAGATGATTGAGGGGCATCAGCAGAGGCGGCGGGCGGTTATAAGCAAGAGGGCCGATGCTCCATGGCCCGAGGGCTTTTTTCAGAGGAGCTCGGCCAGGCAATAGGAGGGGTTCTATATCACCGCCCTCCAGGGCAGCAGTAGAGGCCGCCGCCCGCCTTTCGCCGGGCCTCCACAACGGCCGACGCCATGGGTCAACAAAGGTCTTGATCGGGGTCGCCCAAGGACGCACTTCTATTGCAGGCCGGATTCGAGACTCCAAGAGAGGGAGATCAATCTGGTCGTAGTGATGCAGTGTTATGCTGATTTGGCGTCTTCGCCGCAAACGCCGCCCCACGCTCGTGGGAATTAATCCGAGGGACCACGAGCTCCCAACACTTCATGGGTACGACACCGTGGAGATGTACAAACTGTTCTTCGGATCACAAGAAATGTGTCCGGATTTGACCGAGGACGCTGGCTTAAGCTGCAATCGTCCGGATACTCAAGTAAGTAGCTCGTGTTCGACATATCGCCCATTTATTTATCATGGATTTGCCTTTTAACCAGCTATCCCTTGGACAAGAGTGGATAGCGCAAGCAAACCGACACGGTGTCCGCCCCTCCCCGAGACCACGCCGATCCCGTGTTAATCAAAATGTTGGAGGTAGCTTCACGGAGGAGGGCGAAGGGGGAAACAGGAAACTACCACCTCTAAGGAGGCTCTCAAGAAGGGGGGAATCAAGAATCCCTCCTCCAGGGGGAGAAGAGGACCGCCTGAAGACCCGGAGGCCAAGGCCTCAAAGCGGGAAAGAAATCAGACCGGAAGGTCCTGTGCCGGAGGAGTCCCGCCGCATAGTCTCCCCAAAGGAATCAGCCTCCAAATGAGCCGTAAGTAGAAAAAAGGGAGTTTTGTAATAAGGACATCCCTATTTTATTTCTAAGGATAACCAAGTTTTTACCTTGTAGTTCGGATCTCACCCTTCTCAAGCAGAGCTCATCCTGGGGACCTTCAGACGGAGATGAGGAGAGCGAACGCCCATCTGCGCCGCCTGTCAGTGGGCGGACGACCCCGAGGTGTCGCCACGGAGGGTCTCCCGAGTCCGGCGGGCCGGGAGTTCGCACCCACCGAGTACGGCCGGTGGAGCTGCAGGATCTGCCGAGAGGGCGTCTATCTCGTAAGATCACCGCACATTAATGAGTATGGTGATTGAAAGGATCTCATCCGCCGAGAGTGGGTTGCATGAGGCCGCCGGAAGTTTATCGACGGGGTTTGAGGTACGCAAAAATGACATACCTTTTGACAGCTTTTGCACATAGAGTGCGCTCAGATAGATAGTAGCCCCCGAGACTCGGTATGTTGTCGAAAGCGACAGCGCGTCGAGGATCATAATCTCGCTTATAAAATGTCGCCTTTCCTATGCTGGTGGCGGAACATTCGTGGCTAGTCGATCGATAGAGTTGCCGAGCTGAAGCGGCAACTCGACGCTATGGATGCGACATCGCTACGGTCAATAAACGACTTGATGAGTCACAAGGTAGGTGGTTTCTCCACGGTCACCGGTAAGGAGCTAATGCCCACCTTACAACATGTATGCTTGATGCGATGGTGCCGCTGTGTGGAAGACCTTCGGCAGATCTTTCTCGAGCCAAGGAGCAAGCCGTGTGATGCGGCTGCCTCGAAGGCAGCGGAGGAGGTAAAAGCCGAAAAGGCTGCTCACTGCCGAAGCAGGGAGGAGATGGCCGGAATGGTCGTGAAACTAAAATATGCTACCGACCGCTATGAAGTTCTTAAAAGAGAACGCCAAGCAGAGCAAGAGGACCTGAAGAAGGCCACCGCCAAAGCCAAGGATGCCCGTTCTGCAAAGCGGGCTATAAAGGAGGAACTGCGTCAGGCCGGAGACATTGCGGCTGGAAAGCCCTTTCTGCTGCGTAGGAAGTTCACGGATCCGGTATGCTCTGGCTTGGGCGGCTGTGGTGCGGAGGATCCTTATCTGAATTTGGCGGCTAGTGCGGCGGACGCAGCCGCACACTCCGGCCGTAGGATCACGAAATGGAAGAGCTTTTTTGGTCTCAATTCCATAGTCCGGAGCGTCCACTTCCATTGACCGATCGGTTGGCTGAGTGGGCTGAGCTGAATAGATTGTCCGGATTTGCCATGACAGATGTGGTGGCTCATCTGTGGCCGGAAAGGCCCAAGCCGAAGAGTTATTTTGGCTTATTGCAGCAATTCCTTGGGGCGGTGCCGCATATCAAGGCGATGAAGCGGTCGGCATGCATAGAGGGTGCACGGATGGCTCTCGCCTGTTAAGACATATCATGGAGATGGATGCCACCGATGTTGCATCCCGGGTTCGGACAAAGCCGATTACCCGCCGAGCACTATTTTGAGGAAGTTCCGCAGGCGCTGCTTAATAGAGTCGCAGAGGCTTAAAAAATGTTATGTTCAAATGACATGTATGATTTGTGAAACCATATTTATAATGTAACGGCTTTTTATACTTGTGCGCCAAGTATTGAAATATCTCCCCGTCTGGGTCAAGTTAATGTATATGTATGTATAACCCGAAGATGGCAGTCTTTGGCTTCAGCCCCCACACACATGGAGAGGGGGTGTTTGCAAAAAAAGTGCATTTTCACACTTAATCCAACGTCTTGGTCCTTTGAAGGAGGTAGCATAGCAAACTAGGCAACCGGACTATAATGCTTTATCACTTTCACTTAGCCATAGGAGCTCGATGGTGGGGCTACTATATAGCCCCTAGAGGCACCGCGCCTCGAACTCGGGCACGTGTGCCCGACCGAAGCGGTCCTTCACAAAGCGGAGGAATTCTAAACATTCCAAAGAGTCGATCGAGTGGTCGACCATCTCTCGCTATATCATAACATCCGTTTTCGCTTTCATCGAGGTGCTCGCCCGCCGAACCGGGCACATCGCAGAGTTCTCCGGTGCCATGTTAGCCGATGGAGCGGAATGTAAGGCAGCAAAACACAGGAGCCGGGCAAACCCAACATTTGACCAAAGACATGATTCGGAGCTGATGCATATAAGGCCTAACTCGAGACGCCGAACACTCGCTGAGGTATTCGGTCTTTATGATAACGGGCAGAACAATGCCCTAAGCCCCTAGTGTCCAGGTACGGGCAAGAACTTCTGACGCGGCCAATGCCAAAATGCTAGCCTCCTCCTCGGTTATGGTAGGAAACCGGGGGATGTGTATCAACAAGAGACAGTAAGAAAGGTTGACGCAGGGTCTTAATCTGAAAAGAATCCTTGCAACGGGTCCTCGCCGCACGCCCTCTGCTACCGTGTCTCCGCCAGTTGTATCCTCGGACGGTGTAGCACATGGTTCATCTGTAAAAGAGAAGAACTTAGTTTGGAAAAAATATCATGCAAAAAATGTATTTGAGACAGAGTATGATTTGGAAGATGAATAAAGTTGAGCTTTATTGGCTCTCATTGTTCATACGTGCAGCCCCTTGTAAAGAGGTATGCGGCTGGGAAGCCCCATTTTTATTTATACCGGACTCGCCTAACCGTGTCCGAGGTCTGAATGACCTGTTTTTAGGGGCTTTGATCAGCAAGGCCGGATTAGTGTGTGGCTGTCAAGGCAGTCTCACGTTTTCCGTGGTCGAGGAACACTCGGAGTTACCCTTTAATGAGATTATGCCGCGGAGCGGCATTTTAAGTGTAAGAGACGCCAGAATGCGGTATTACGTTAAAGCGGGCGAAAGCTTCACGTCCCAGTAGTGCTTGATGGCTACTTTTTAATGGGGCGATATGGAAGATTAGCTTTTCACGACGGAAGTTGTCGGTTGAACCGATCACAACCTCTAGTAGTACGAGCCTGCATAATTGGCATAAAGGCTCAAGGCCACCCTTTGAAGGAAGTGCTGCTATGGCTAATTTTGGTAGGGTCTATCCCCATTCCGTGGATGGTGTCCCGGTATAGCAGGTTTATATCATCGCCGCCATCCATTAGGACTTGTGTGAATTGTAGTCCGTCGATTATGGGATCCAATATCAAAGCAGTCCCTCCCGCTTTGAATACTTCGAGTAATCCTCGATGGTCAAAAGTAATTGGTTTTGACATCCAATTTCGACTCATTGGGTGGACTGCGCGGCGCGTGCTTTAGCAGTGCCGACTATTTTTCCTTATTATCACATGAAGTGAGTTCACTGTTTTGACTTCTAGTGGAAAGTCTTCGCTTTTCCGGCGTGCTGCTTGTGGGGTTCGCCATCGCCTTCGCTTGGTGTGTCGAGCCCTTGTGTTCGGCGTTAAGTCGGCCGGATCGCTTGAAGACCCAACAATCTCGTGGGTATGGTTTGCGTGCTTCCCGGCGCATCGTGGATTTGACATATCCTATCCAAGATTTTGTTTAGGTTGGATAGCTCGTCACCGTTGTCCTTAAGAGGCAGTGTTTTGTTATTTGGCCGAGAGTTTTGAACCCGGCGCGACCGCCGTGTTATTTGGGCCATTTTCCTTATTCCGCGCTGATCTTTTCGTGGTCGTGATTTCCCATTTCCATCCCCGACTCGATGTACTCGGTCATCGGTGCTACATCTTGCCAGCCAGCTATCTTCTCCCGCAAAAAAGCGGGTCATGAGGCTTGTTAGCGCCATTGTTCTTGGTTTTTCCTGGCCGAGGTGTTCACAGCCATTCGCCCTTGACGTTATGTTTAAAGGCTGCTAAGGCTTCGCGTCCGGACAATGACTATGTGGTTCTTTTTTGGTGAGGAACCTGTTCTGCACTTCAGGCCGACTCTCCGGCTGTTGAGTTATGTGACCTAAATCGTCTGCAGATCCGACGGGCGGACATAAGTTCCTCGAAAATTTGCTCAAACGCATCCTCGAGCTCTTCCCAACTTCCGATGGTATTTTCTCGGGAGGCTTTTGAGCCAATGCCGAGCTGGCCCTTTGAGCTTGAGGGGTAGGTATTTTATGGCGTGAGATCGCCTCCTCTAGCCATATGTATGTGTAGGATATAATCCTCAATCCGCACTCCGGTCTGTTGTTCCACATATGCCTCTATGTTTACGGGTTTGAATCACTGAAATTCATGATCCAAAGACTCATCGGTGAAACATAGTGGGTGTGCGCGCCTCAGATTTAGGTGTGCCGTTATCTTCTAACACTCGCATGTTGTGTTGCTTCCTCGAGCCTTCTTTTTGGCCCATAGATGGACCTGACCGGCCATCCTTTTGCGAGGATCCTTATGTGGATCGTGGTGTCGGCTTGGTGCGGCGCCGCTTGCCGCTCTTAGCCTGTTATCTGTCGCCTATCCGCCAGCGGCCTCTTTGTTTTTTGACTCGGGGTCTCACGGCCTCCTCACAAATTCGGGCAACAGCTTATGCCGCTTGGTAGCTCTTTGCTTGGTGACTATCGCCGATTTATCTCAAGCGGTCTTGAGTACTTTGCTCCATCTCATTCTCGAGTACGCCTTCCACTCGCTTTGAGCTTCCGCTTCGCTTCTTCAAAGTTCTTGCAAAGGGCGACGCAGCCTTTTGTGAAGGTTCTTATGTTCGTGATGTGTCCGGCGTGAGATCGCTCGGACGTTGTTTTCCGTGGATGGGTTGTCGTCCAATTCATCCTGCTCGATGGTTGCTTGGTGGCATGTTCGCCGCCCATCGGTTCGCCTCGCTTCTACGGCCGGGTCAAGATGGGTGCTGTTGTTATCGAGGTGGATTTCGGCGGCGCTATGCCGCCGCTTTTGGTTATTTTTTGGGGAATTATCCTTCGCCGCCCCGTTGTTCCTTGTTATCGCTTCTTTTGGTGTATCCACCATGTATACGCTATGAGTTGAGGTGGCTTTTCAGCGCCCAAGAGGCACCGGTTCTGGTCGTTTCGCATCGCCGCCCATACCGCCGATGTCTTCGGAGTCAAGTCCGCACGCCGGTTAGGTCGCCGACAAGGGCTACGGGCGGGTGGTGGGTGGGCTTTGAATTTCTTCGCCGTCCGATCTCAACCGCCCCGACCGTGATCCGCCAGTTTCTCGATAACGAGAGATACTTTAGCGAATTCAGGATATCGCCAAAAGGTGAGTGCTGAAAGATGTCCGCAGCGGTGAACTCCATGATCGGTGCCCGGTGGGGATTCCGGCACCTCGGAGTCACGAGCTTCATAAGGGACAAGGTTGGTATTCGGCTCCATCGCCGTAGAGGTAGCAACCCCCAAGGCGCTGTCTAGCCACCCGTCCTCGATCTGCGCAACCGGCTCCGAATTAAGGGTCGGAGCGGACTCATGTGCGGCCTCCAGGGCACTGTCCGACAGCAGAGCTAAATCATGCCCATCGTGACAAAGGCGGCGCGCTTTCGGGTGCGGGCTCGAATCCATCAAGATCAAGTCTCCGCGATGTCGCCCGTGAAGTTCAGATTTCCAAATCTGACCGACGGCCAGGGCGAGCTTTTGATCTCGCTCCCGATGGCTGCTTAATTGCCCGCAGGCAAAGCCACCGAATACGAAGATCTGTCCGGGAGAAAAGTCTCACCGGATCGACTGCGTTGTTGTTGATGATCGAAGGAGCCATCGAGCCTATCGGTGACGCACGTAAGAACTCTCAATGAAAGCACCAATGTCGGTGTCAAACCGCGGATCTCGGTAGGGGGTCCCGAACTGCGCGCCTAGGCAGATGGTAACAGGAGAAAAGGGACACGATGTTTTTACCTGTGTTCGGCCCTCTCGATGGAGGTAAAACCCTACCCTTCTTGATTGATATTGATGATATGGGTAGTACAAGAGTGGATCTACCACGAGATCAAGGAGGCTAAACCCTAGAAGCTAGCCTATGGTATGATTGTTGTTCTGTCCTATGGACTAAAACCCTCCGGTTTATATAGACACCGGAGAGGGCTAGGGTTACACAAAGTCGGTTACAATGGTAGGAGATCTACATATCCGTATCGCCAAGCTTGCCTTCCACGCCAAGGAAAGTCCCATCCGGACACGAGACGAAGTCTTCAATCTTGTATCTCTTCATAGTCTTGGAGTCCGGCCGATGATGATAGTTCTGCTATCCGGACACCCCCTAGTCCGGGACTCCCTCAACCGTCATAGGACGAGGGGTCTGGGGGCTTCAAGGAACCGCGTGCAATCGCCTGCATCCTGGGTGGAGCTCAAGCCCTAGCCTCTCAATGCATCTTCAAGCAGTTCGCCCGCGAAGTGAATGCAGTCCTCCCCAAGCTCGAGGCCACGCGCCCTCTCAGGTGGTCAACATGCGCCATCACATTTAGGTCAGTGGATCAGCTCAAGTGCGCGGCCGCAGCCGGAGTCATTCCGATGCTTTGTTCCCCAATCATCAGCAACGTGCTGGTCACCAGGACCCTCATCGATGGCGGCGCAGGGCTCAACGTCCTGTCATTGGAAACATTCAACAATATCCAAGTGCCGTACAGCCAGCTTCAGCCAACCAAGCCTTTCTCCGGAGTCACCGACGGCTCCACAGTCCCGATTGGGCAGGTCTGCCTTCCTGTCACCTTCGGGGCACGTGACAACTACCGCATGGAGCTCATCGACTTCGACGTCGCTCACATTCGCTTTGCACAGACAATGCCATCCTCGGTACCCGCTACCGCCAAGTTTATGGTCAGAACTCCACCACGGCTACAACGCCCTCAAGATGCCAGAAGTGGCGGGGTCATCACGGTGCCTGCGAAGAGAGAGACACAGCAGCTCCTCGAGCGAGCCTTTCAGTCAGATCACTGGAGACCCAGATCATGGAGCGAGGAGGCTTCCCGAGGCCGCCCCCAAGAAGAAGAAGACATTGTCCGGCCCGGCCCCACGGGAGGCAGGCCCCTTAGGGCCCGCACCTTCTCGGGAGGAGCCTCCTTCCATCGCATAGGGTCGAGGAGGAGGAAGGAATGCAGGACGCTGGGAAGACCGTGGCCCTCGCCAAGGGTGGTGCGATCAACCTCGCGAGGATCGCTGGCAGGACCCGCCTTGCAAGGAAGCCTGGAGGGATCAGCCTCGTGAGGATCGCCCGCATGGCAACACAGGCCTCCCTCCGCTGCCGCCGCATCCAAGGAGAAATGAGGACCGTCATCAGGACGAGGGGCTGGGGCTTTAGGAGCCACGCGTTCACTCAGCATCCTGGCGGAGCTCAAGCCCCACCTCTCAACGCATCTTCAAGCAGTTCGCCTGCGAAGTAAATGCAGTCCTCCCCAAGCTCGAGGCCACGCGCCCTCTCAGGTGGTCGGCATGCACCATCACATTCAGCTCAGCAGATCAGCTCGAGTGCGTGGCCAAAGCCGGAGTTCTCCCAAAGCTTTGTTCCCCAATCATCAGCAACGTGCTAGTCACCAGGACCCTCATCGATGGCGGGGCAGGGCTCAACGTCCTGTCCGTGGAAACATTCAACAATCTCCAAGTGCCCTACAATCAGCTTCAGCCAACCAAGCCTTACTCCGGAGTCACTGACGGCTCCACGGTCCCGATTGGGCAGGTCCATCTCCCTGTCACCTTCGGGGCACACGACAACTACCGCACCGAGCTCATCGACTTCGACGTCGCCCACATTCGCCTGCCATACAACGCCATCCTCGGGTACACAACGCTGGCCAAGTTCATGGATGTCACCCACCACGGCTACAACATCCTCAAGATGCCAGGAAGTGGCGGAGTCATCACGGTGCCCTGCAAAGAGAAAGACGCGTTATGCTCCCTGGAACGAGCCTTTCAGGCCACATCAGTGGAAGACCCGAATCACGGAAGCAAGAGGCTTCCCGAGACCGCACCCAAGAAGAAGAAGACATCGTCCGGCCTGGCCCCTCAGGTGGCAGGCCCCTCAAGGCCCGCGCCTGCCCAGGGGGAACCTCCTTCCATCGCATAGGGAAGGGCGCCCGGCGCCCTCCTCAGGCAGGGCTCAGGGGCTCTCCCCTGGAGGGCCGCCGACCTTGCCAAGGTCATGAGGGAGGCGCTTGGGCACCACGTGGAGGCGTGTTTCGAAGCACGCTTCCCACAAGAAGGAGCAAGGCAAGGAGGGCCAAACCCCCAGGAGTTCATCATCAAGGCCATTCAGGAGCTACAGGAGTCAAGGGTCATGAGAGGCAGCCGCCGCTTACCCGCTGTGGCCCCCCATCCAGGCGAGGATGGTGGGCTGCGCGTCTGCATCGACATACCGGGGCTCAACCGAGTCACGTCTCAGGAGTGCCTCTGGCCCTCGCAAGTGGGATGCTGCGAGGGTCCGCCCCACAGCTACGTTCGCATGCCTTATGGCTTGCCGAACGCGGCTGTTGCACACCAGCGCCTCATGAGGGCCATCCTGGAGGCTCAAGAGGTCAGGCATTTCGCAGCCCTGGTGGAGATGGAGATGGCCCGCGAGGAGCCGCCAGCGCCTCCGGAACCTCCTGAGGCCCCTGGGCCTGGGGGCTCGTGAGGGTCGGCTCCCACAGCCCACCGAGTCTGCTACACCAACACCCCTTCGACCCCAACATCATCAGGTGACATCTTTCAAGTTTCATTTCCGGCTGGGAGCGCCCTTAGGGCCGCATTATTCCCAGGCCGCGTGGGTCCGTCCCTGCGGCGTGTATCCCTTTTATTTCATGTTCTTAGCTTACCTTATTTGGGGCGCCCCTTGGGCTGCATCATCCCCAAGTCGCTCGGGCCTGACCTAGTGGCGTGTACCCTTCTTGCGTTTACCTTAGGGCTATGCTTTCGACCCATCATGCTTGTTATTTGGTGCCTTTTTCTCCTGGGTGTCGGAAGCTTCGGCGTTAAAGGGGGGGCCCTGAGCATCGCGACTTAGGGCTCCTACCGGCTCTCCAGCCCTCACCCTCTGGTCTTGTCCATGGCATCGCGACCTGGCATGCCAGCGACGGCTGAGACCAGCTCGAGAGCCGGACCCGACGACGAGAGTTTCGACATTCAACCCAGCTTATGCGTTAAAGGGGGTGCCCGAGCATCACGACTCAGGGGCTCCTACCGGCTTCCCAGCCCTCACCCTCGGTCTTGTCCATGGCATCGCGACCGGCATGCCACGACGGCCGAGACCAGCTCGAGAGCCGGACCCGAGGATGTAGAGTTCGACATCTAACCCGACTTGCGCTAAAAGGGGGTGCCCGAGCATCGCGACTCAGGCTCCTACCGCTCTCCAGCCCTCACCCTCTGGTCTTGTCCATGGCATCGCGACCGCATGCCAGCCGACGGCCGAGACCAGCTCAAGAGCCGGACCCGAGGACGAGAGCACCGCATCCGCCAAATTTGCAGAACACACTCCAAGATAAGGCCCAGAGCCAGCGCAACCTGCCTTGAGGTAGGGCCCCATGAGTCCCGCTACTGCCCACGGGTGCCCAGATACACCTTGTCAAGCCCTACCGTGCCAGCCCACGTGTCGTGGTGCAACAGAGACGCCTGGGCTCCTCCCGGGGAGCCCCTCCCACACACCAAGGAAGCACCATGTTCGCTACTGGCTAACGACACTGCCGAGGAGCGGCTATGCCCATACGCATACGGAAGCGCTATGCTCCGCGCTGGTGATAAACAACTGAGTGTGGCCCCCGGGCCGCATCAACCTCAGGGAGCCCAAAGCTCAGTGTCTAGCCTCACCGCAACACCTCCCCTCGGGAGTGCCGCCCGAGGGGGCTGGGCACGGGGGCTGCGCCTGGGTCACGCCCAAACGCACGCCACCCAGCCAGGCCCCCTGGGCCTAGTTCGTCGCACGTCCCTCCCCGAGCGGAGCCAAGGTACGAAGGCCGTTTGAGCGTCAAGGGGACTCTGAGCATCGCGACTCAGAGCCTAATGGTCACGTAGCCCCTCACTCCTTAGTTCCGAAAGGCTAATGGCGGTTGAGGTATGCGCGGGGCCGGGCTCTGCAGACGTAGAACGGTAGATCCACCCGCATCTCACCTCCCTAAGGAGTCACCCCCACATCTCACCTCCCTACTTGCTGTTCGAGCGCCAAGGGGGACTCCTGAGCATCGCGACTCACGAGCCTAACTTGTCACGTAGCCCTTCACTCCTTGGTCCCGTCCTAGTTTACGGTCGGGGCTAACGTCGGCTGAGGTATGCGTGGGGCCTGGCTCTGCCGGCGTAGAACATAAGCAAGTAGGAAGGAATCGCGCAAGTTTCAGGGAATTCAAAAGCAAATATTACAGTCCATACTGTTATCACAGCACCAAATGCAAGTTTTAACGCCTCCCCGAGGCATGGTACATGCGCAGGAATTAAAAGCAGGCCGGAGCCACGACGGAGTCACTTGTCGGCGGTGGAGCTGCTGAGCAGGTTCGCCTTTGTGGAGCAGCAGGGCTAGCAGCGCTCCGCTTTGCTTGGTGTCAAGGCCCGAACTTCCCAGCAGGGCCTCCGCACGCGACCCTTCACAACCTCAATAGCGGCAGTGGCACGCCGCTTCCACTGCTCCAAAGAGTCAGTCGAGGTCGATGTTGGGGTCACGAAGATAGATGTGGGTGAAGACCCGCGTCAGTGCTGCGGAAGACAAGACGCGTGCCTCAGCCTCGGCCGCAGGGCCAAGGCCAAGGGTGACATCTTCAAGGGCGCGAACCAGGAAGGGAAGCAGCTTGGCGGGGCCATCCTCCTCGCCGGCCAGCGGGCTCTCAAGGCCGCTATCATAAAGCGTCTTCAATAAAGTGTGAGCCTTCTCCTCCATATCCGCGAAGGCCACGCGATCCTCGGTGAGAACCCGGGCCTTGCCGTCCAGCTCAACCTTCCTTGCCTCCAGCCCTTGCTCCAGCGCGCCTAGGCGGCCACGGCGCCTCTTGAGCTTGGCGTCCAGGTCCTTGATGGCCGCCTCGCGAGTCTTCATGCTTTCCTCCTGCTCTTGGCGAAGGCGGACCTCCTCGGCAAGCTGGTTCTGCAGGCCCTTCAGCTCGCCCTCCAGCGCCTCGCAGCGACCTCGGACACTAGCTGCCTACCCCAAGGCAGCGTCGCGGGCAACCTTAGCCCCAAGGACGGCCTGCTTCTCCTCGTCGCAAGCCGTCGAGGCCTGGACCAGCGCCGCCCGTATCGAAGCGTCGGAGCGAATCCAGCCATAAGCCAGCTCCAAGCGCCCGACCAATAGACGAGGGTCGGTGCCTAGAAGATCCTGCCGCAGACGGTCCAGTTCGGCAATGGCGCGATCCAGGACAGTAGTCGGGGAAGCAGCAGTCGGTGGAGTAGGAGGGGAAGACGGCAGCGTGACCACAGTATCCTGAGGCGGAACCTGCTGCGCCATGACGGCTGTGGTGGCGGCATCAGGTAAGGGCACCTCGGGAGTCGCCTGGGTCAAGGGGGCTGAGCTCGCCCCAGCAGGCTCACCCAGGCCTCGCGAGGACGCCCGGATAGGAGAGGCCCGTGCGCCACAGTCACCTTTTTTCTCGAGCAGAGGCGCTACCACGGATGGGACCTCAGGAGCTCCCTTCGACTTCTTTGCCGCGAGCGCTAGCCTAGCCGAGAGACACGAACATCAAGCCTCAGCAACAGAACAATAATCAAGACAGGAATCAAGCACTTACAGGTCGTCGCTTCCGGGCTCAAGCAGCCTCCGGCCGTACTTAAAGCCCGAGAGCCGGCTGCAAGGTCAGCTTCAAGGAGCTCGGGAGCAGGAGGTGTGCCTGCGGATCGCCTCGGGGCTGGGGCAGACCCGCGGGGGACCAGCCCGGTCCGGTCCTTCTTCGGGATCGGAGGCAGGCTCCCACCGCCCTGGTCATCCTCATCCTCGTCGTCGTCACTCTGAGAGAGGCGGAGAGCGTGGGACCTGCGCTGAAGGGGGAGCCCTTGACTCCGCCTCGGAGTCAACTCCCTCTTCCCGCTCCCCTTCTTCCTTCTCTTCGCTGGAGTCGCCAGAGGACACGTCCACCAGATCCTCTGGAGCCTCCGCGGGCACGGGCCCGTCCCCGTTGAAGATGAGCATGGACCCCACTACCTGCTCCCAGTCCTCGCGGAGGAACATGGGCGTAGGAGCGCCCTCCAACCTCGCCACGTCGCCCCCAACCAAGGACTGGAGGACCGCGGCCAGATCCTCATTGGCCGAGACCGCGGGGCTCGGGTGGGGCTTCCACATCGGAAGTGAGTACTGACGAAGCGGAGCCAGCTGGTGCTCCAGGAACTCCCTCAGCAGCGATGCACCGGTCAGGTTCGCCGCCGCCATGCTGGCCGACCTCAGATCCGCGTCCATCTTCTCCAACACCGGCTTCGCGCGGGGATCCACAAGCTCCACTCGGGACCAGTCCTCGGAGTTTGTGGGGTGCCCCGTGGGCAAGATCAGCCGAGGGTGGATACGCCCAGCATCCACCAAGACCCACTTGTTCCTGAAGCCCTCGATCCTTTTCCCAGGATTCGAAATGGCGATGGAACTACCGTACGCGACGAAGCTCGCGCACGCAGAGAAGGAACCACGGGAGGTCTGGAGGGAGAAGTAGTGGTGCAGCAAGGCCACTGAGGGCTTCACCCCTACGTGAGCCTCACAATAATAGGCGAAGATCGCGAGAAGAAGAAAAGAGTTGGGATGGAGGTGCAGAGCTTGGAGGTTATAATGGCGGAGGACAGAGAAGAAGAACTCGGAAAAGGGAGGCACCAGACCGGCGACAATGGCGCTCACGAAGAACGGATAGAAGGTGCTCCCTCGGCCTTCAGGGATGGCAGAGCCGGCCTTGAACACCTTCGCCCCGTCAATGCCCTGCACTGCCGCCATCTGGCGCACCCGGGAAAGGCTCGCCTCTGACACATTCGGCGAGTCCAAGGCGGGCGAGTACCAAGCTCCGACCGGGGCTTGGCGAGGTGCCATGTCTGGCAAGGGCGCGCGGATGAAGTAGATCTGAAGATTTCGGAAGCGGGGAGGAGAGGCGTAAGAAAGGGGATCTGAGCAGCAACTGGAGGAAGCAAAGGAGGCAAGGGACATATGCCGCTCCTTTATCAACTCGCACGGTTGCAGAGGCGCCCACGTCCAATCAATCGCCACGCGGCGCCCGAGGCCGCAGGCTGTTAGGGGCTCATGACGCCGCTTGCCCTTCGCCCTTTCGCCTCGCCGCTGTTCGGGCGCGCCAGGGGCGGGGGCTCTTGTCGGCGTTAGGGAAGGGGTCCCAGACTTGCATGCCTGCGGCTGGGCGTGGCTCAAAGGGGCCCAGCGCAGCCCATCTTCATCAACACAAGCTCAAGACCCTCGCGAGGGGCTGCCTCATGAGGGCGGACGACAAGGAGCTTCCTCGTGCACGGCCTCATCAGCCGGGCTCACGAGGAGGCGGAGAGTTCAAGGCGTGGTACTCGCGAGGTGCCCATGACGCAACCATGATGACCAGGGGCGCCAGCCGGCGCCACGGCCAGCAGTTGTCCTCCTTTCCTCTTTGGTGCAAAGGGAGCAAGCGCAGGCGAGAGCATCAAGCAAAGGCATCCATTTCGGTGCAACAAGGCCAAGACTAGCCCAACGGCAGGGAAGAAGTCATTGTGGAGCCCAAGCACACATCACCACCAGAGCCTTTGGCAGGCGAGGACCAACTTTGGTCAGGATAAGTGTACTCGTTGTTCCCCTTCAAAATGGCCAATTGTCGGCGCCCTTCCCACTCAATATTTGGGAAGAGGCCCAGGGCCTTTGCCTATGAATAGGACTAGCCACCCCCGGGGTAGAGGCATCTAGCATCTGGATCCTCACCAAGAAACCAGTAGATAGAGCGATTGAACTCCCCCTAGCAGTTCGTCGCACCAGCCAAGAACAGACCCTCGCGAGGTTGTTCTTCCTTGTATTGTTCATCATCAGCCCAGAGGCAACCCACCACACCACACACTGGAGTAGGGTATTACACCACAATGGTGGCCTGAACCAGTATAAATCTTGTGTCTCTTGTGTTGTTCTGTTTGGTAGTTTAGATCCTAGCGATTCGGCGAGGAACAGACAGGCAGAGGGTTAAATCTCCGCGCGCACCCCAGTGTTCGAACCTCAAGGGTCTGCTGGAACCCGAAATCCGACAATGACTGAGACATCACGAGAAACGAGGAGATAAGCATTATTATCCAGTGGCCCCGACGCCTCGGTTTTCAGAACGGTCAGTAAAGGCAAAGATCCATTGGAGGACACGGTGGAATAAAGAATGAATTTATATAAAGATGATGTCACGGCGGGTTAACGCGGATCCTTAAGATGACATCATGGAGGGTTAAGGAAAACCTTTTGCACAGGCAGAAGGCTGAAGATTTATTTCTTAAAGGTATTTTAAGATTGACAAGAACCGGTTCAAATCAATCTAGGGCCTAATGTTGGGGATATAACTATTTGTGTAAGCCGCCCAGGAGGGGCCGGGTTACGCAAAGAAGACTCACCAGAAAGAAGCCCAAGACCAAGCATAAAGATGGAGGTTTAGTTAAGGGGTCTAAATCCCGCAGGCGACTTAAGGCCCGTCGTAGTAAACCGCCATAATGGCATGACTTGTATCATAAGGTAGATTTAATTAGTCACCGAGCCGGACACTATTTATAAGCCGGCCGGGACTCTATAAGCCGCACGGATCAACCCGTGTATATAAGGAGACGACCCGCCGATGGCTTAGGGTAAGAAACAACTGATCGAGAGCCGGGCATAGCGTATCTCGCTCCCTGGTCATCAAAACATCAATACCAACCCAACTAGACGTAGGCTTTCCCTTCATTGTAAGGGGCCGAACTAGTATAAATCTCTCGTGTCCTTTGTCCCGATTAACCCCTTCAAGCTTCCTAGTTATGATGGCTCCACAACTAAGTCCTTTCACGAGGACATCTGACGTGACAATTCCACGACAAAGTCCATGGTATAGGATTGATCATAAATATCAAACAGGACACTTCATAATTATGCGAAGATGAAAATTTAAACCTTCTCACGAATGAATCAGTCAAATAGTAGTACTGAGGACACTTATCTTGCATGAAGTCCTCAAGATCGGCATTACGCACATATGCGTCAAATTCATCCTTAATGCCTGCATTGACCATAAACTCTTTGGACGACCATTCACAAGGCCGCACGTAAGCTTCCCTTGGTGGTTCATCGTCTTGCTCACGCATAGCACGCATGGGTCCTTTCTTTGTTGAAGAACCACCTTGGTACATTTTCCTAAACATATTTCTTCCTCTGAAAAATTTCTGAAATTTTTAGTAACTCAAAATAAAAGTGAATCAAACTTAACAAAGCTGATAGCAACTACTCCCACAGGTGCCTAAAGCCTATATCATGCATTAGAATTACTTGGGACCTCATAAATTTGACATCCAAGCTCAAGAACAGGTTCACCTAGGCAGCAAAAATTGGCAATGAATAAAGCACTAGAACAAAAACTAATTGGACCAATGGAGGAGTCACATACCCAAGAACAATCTCCCAAAGCAGTTTTGTGAATGGAGCTTTGAGCAAGGAGATCGAAAATCACAGCAAAATGAGCTAGAACTCGTGCTTGAGTTGGATGGGGATTTTTTTGGGAGGAAGATGGAGTGTGTGGGTGCAGGAATAAGTGGAGGGGGCCCACCATGGGCCCATGAGGCAGGGGCGCGCCCAGCCAGAGTGGGCGCGCCCTGGACCCTCGTGGCCAGGTGCTTGCCCCCTGCTGTGTTCTCAGTGCCTAAAATCTTCAAATATTCCATAAAAAATCATACTAAATTGGCAGGGCATTTGGAGAACTTTTATTTTCGGGATATTTTTTATTGCATGGATAATTAAGAAATTAGACAGATAATACTATTTTTGCTTTATTTATTCTAAATAACAGGAAGTAAAAAGAGGGTACAGAAGGTTGTGCCTTCTAGTTTCATCCATCTCATGATCATCAAAAGGAATCCACTAACAAGGTTGATCAAGTCTTGTTAACAAACTCATTCCGAATAGCATGGAACCGGAGAAATTTTGAATAACACTAGGTTTTACCTCAACGGGGATATGAACATCCCCAATAATAGGAATATCCTATTTTTTCTTGACAATAGGAAGAGGAAATTCAAAACCTCCAATAATGATAGTTGGAATTTTTCCAATAGAATTGATGCTATGAACTTGAGGTTGTTTCCTCGGAAAGTGTACCGTATGCTCATTACCATTAACATGAAAAGTGACATTGCCTTTGTTGCAATCAATAACAGCCCCTGCAGTATTCACAAAGGGTCTACCAAGGATAATCGACATACTATCATCCTCAGGAACATCAAGAATAACAAAGTTCGTTAAGATAGTGACATTTGCAACCACAACAGGCACATCCTCACAAATACCGACAGGTATAGTAGTTGATTTATCAGCCATTTTCAAAGATATTTCAGTAGGTGTCAACTTACTCAATTCAAGTCTACGACATAAAGAGAGAGGCATAACACTAACACCGACTCCAAGATCACATAAAGCAGTTTTAACATAGTTTCTTTTAATGGAGCATGGTATAGTTGGTACTCCTGGATCCCCAAGTTTCTTAGGCATTCCACCTTTAAAAGTGTAATTAGCAAGCATGGTGGAAATCTTGGCTTCCGGTATCTTTCTTTTATTTGTAACAATATCCTTCATGTATTTAGCATAAGGATTTACTTAAAGCATATCAGTTAACCGCATACGTAAGAAGATAGGTGTAATCATTTCAGCAAAGCGCTCAAAATCCTCATCATCCTTTTTCTTGGATGGCTTAGGAGGAAAAGGCATGGGTTTCTGAACCCATGGTTCTCTTTCTTTACCGTGTTTCCTAGCAACAAAGTCTCTCTTATCATAACTTTGATTCTTTGATTGTGGGTTATCAAGATCAACAGCAGGTTCAATCTCTACATCATTATTATAGCTAGGTTGAGCATCGACATGAACATTATCATTAACATTATCACTAGGTTCATGTTCATCACCGGATTGTGTTTCAGCATTAGAAATATAAATATCATTGGGATTCTCAGGTGTGTCTACAATAGGTTCACTAGAAGCATGCAAAGTCCTATCATTTTTCTTTTTCTTCTTTCTAGAAGGACTAGGTGCACCTAAATTATTTCTCAGAGAATCTTGCTCAATTCTCTTAGGGTGGCCTTCAGGATACAAAGGTTCCTGAGTCATTCTATCAGTTCTAGTAGCCACTCTAACAGCAAAATCATGTTTTTTATATAATTCATCAAGCAAATCGCTTTGAGCTTTAAGTACTTGTTTTGCTTGAGTGGTAATCATAGAAGCATATTTGCTAATGAGTTTAAGTTCACCTTTAACTCTAGCCATATAATCACTCAAGCGTCCAATCATGTAAGCATTACTTTTTAATTCTCTACCAACATAAGCATTAACACTTTCTTGCCTAGCCATAAAATCATCAAATTCATCCAAACATTGGCTAGGAAATTTAGTAGACGGGATTTCAATTTTATCATATCTATAGAGAGAATTTACCTTTACTACCTATGTCGGGTTATCAAGACAATGTGTTTCTTCAATAGGTGGTAGATTAAGACCATGTATTTCTTCAACAGGAGGTAAATTCTTAATGTCTTCAGCTTTAATACCTTTTTCTTTAATTGATTTCTTTGCCTCTTGCATATCTTCAGGACTGAGAAATAGAACACCCCTCTTCTTCGGAGTTGGTTTAGGAATAGGCTCAGGAGTTGGCTCAATTTGCTCAGGAATTGGCTTAGGAAGAGTCCAATTATTTTCATTAGTCAACATATTATTCAATAACAATTCAGCTTGGTCGTTTGTTCTTTCCCTGAAAACACAACCAGCACAACTATCCAAGTGGTCCTTGGAAGCATCGGTTAGTCCATTATAAAAGATATCAAGTATTTTATTTTTCTTAAGAGGATGATCAGGAAAAGCATTAAGTAATCGGAGAAGCCTCCCCCAAGCTTGTGGGAGACTCTCTTCTTCAATTTGCACAAAATTATATATTTCCCTCCAGGCAGCTTGTTTCTTATGAGCAGGGAAATATTTAGCAGAGAAGTAATAAATCATATCCTGGGGACTACGCACACAACCAGGATCAAGAGAATTAAACCAAGTTTTAGCATCACCCTTTAATGAGAATGGGAAATATCTTAAGTATATAATAGTAGCGAGACTTCTCATCATTAGTGAACAGGGTGGCTATATCATTTAACTTAGTAAGATGTGCCACAACAGTTTCAGATTCATAGCCATAAAAAGGATCAGATTCAACCAAAGAAATTATCTCAGGATCAATAGAGAATTCATAATCCTTATCAGTAACAAAGATAGGTGAAGTAGCAAAAGCAGGTGCATATTTCATTCCAGCATTCACAAATTGCCACTTCCATTTAGCTAATAACATCTTAAGATCAGATCTATCATTGCAAGCAAGAATAGCTCTAGCAGCTTCTTCATCCATAACATAACCCTCAGGAACAACAGACAATTCATACTTAGGGGGAGAACCTTCATCATCACTATCTTCAATAATATCATCTTCAATAATTTCATTCTCTCTAACCCTAGCAAGTTGTTCATCAAGATATTCACCTAATGGCACAGTAGTATCAAGCATAGAAGTAGTTTCATCATAAGTATCATGCATAGCAGAAGTGGCATCATCAATAGCATGCGACATATCATAATTCATAGCCGTAGCAGGTTTAGGTGTTGCAAGCTTACTCAAAACAAAAGGAGAATCTAGTGCAGAGCTAGATGGCAGTTCCTTACCTCCTCTCGTAGTTGAGGGAAAAATCTTAGTTCTTTCGTCTTTCAAGGTCCTCATAGTGATCAACAGATATAAATCCCAAGTGACTCAAAGAATAGAGTTATGCTCCCCGACAACGGCGCCAGAAAATAGTCTTGATAACCCACAAGTATAGGGGATCGCAACAGTTTTCGAGGGTAGAGTATTCAACCCAAATTTATTGATTCGACACAAGGGGAGCCAAAGAATATTCTCAAGTATTAGTAGTTGAGTTGTCAATTCAACCACACCTGGATAACTTAGTATCTGCAGCAAAGTATTTAGTAGAAAAGTAGTATGGAAGTAACGATAACAGTGGCAAAGGTAACGGTAGTAGTTTTGTAGTGATTGTAATAGCAGCAATGGTAAAGTAAATTAGCAAAGCACAATATGTGAAAAGCTCGTAGGCATTGGATCAGTGATGGATAATTATGTCGGATGCGATTCCTCATGTAATAGTTATAACACAGGGTGACCCAGAACTAGCTCCAATTCATCAATGTAATGTAGGCATGTATTCCGAATATAGTCATACGTACTTATGGAAAAGAACTTGCATGACATCTTTTGTCCTACCCTCCCGTGGCAGCGGGGTCCTAATGGAAACTAAGGAATATTAAGGCCTCCTTTTATTACAGTACCGGACCAAAGCATTAACACATAGTGAATACATGAACTCCTCAAACTACGGTCATCACCAAGAAGTATCCTAATTATTGTCACTTCGGGGTTGTCAGATCATAACACATAATAGGTTACTATAGACTTGCAAGATAGGATCAAGAACTCACATATATTCATGAAAACATAATAGGTTTAGATCTGAAATCATGGCACTTGGGCCCTAGTGACAAGCATTAAGCATAGCAAAGTCATAGCAACATCAATCTCAGAACATAGTGGATACTAGGGATCAAACCCTAACAAAACTAACTTGATTACATGGTAAATCTCATCCAACCCATCACCGTCTAGCAAGCCTACGATGGAATTACTCACGCACGGCGGTAAGCATCATGAAATTGGTGATGGAGGATGGTTGATGATGCCGACAACGACGAATCCCCCTCTCCGGAGCCCCGAACGGACTCCAGATCAGCCCTCCCGAGAGAGATTAGGGCTTGGCGGTGGCTCTGTATCGTAAAACGCGATGAAGCTTTTTCTCTGATTTTTTTCTCCGCGAAAGCAAATATATAGAGTTGGAGTTGAGGTCGGTGGACATCCAGGGGGCCCACAAGGCAGGGGCGCGCCCAGGGGGAGGGGGCGCGGCCCCCACCCTCGTGGACAGGGTGTGGGCCCCCCGGCCTTGATTCTTTCGCCAGTATTTTTTATATTTTCCAAAAGTAATCTCCATTGATTTTCAGGTCATTCCGAGAACTTTTGTTTTCTGCACAAAAATAACACCATGGCAGTTCTGCTGAAAACAACGTCAGTCCGGGTTAGTTTCATTCAAATCATGCAAGTTAGAGTCCAAAACAAGGGCAAAGTGTTTGGAAAAGTAGATACGTTGGAGACGCATCAAGTAGCAATCACACACTTATTACATCGAAAGTCTCAAAAGAGAACTTTTTACAATAAATATGGCTTAAGGCCATCTAAATAAGATAACAAGGGAATGCTTGGAAGATAAAGTGAGTCCATCAACTCCAACGGCATAGCTGAGTGCACGACAAATGACCTAGCGCACCTTACTCTTTGTTTGAAAAGTCTGCAACATGATATGTTGCAGCCCGAAAACGGGTCAGCACATGGAATATGCTGGCAATGTAACACAGTATAGCAATGAATAGATAAAGGCTATCACTACATGCATATATGGCTGGTGGAGGCTCTATGGTTACAATGTTTTGCGCCAAGCCAATTTTTCCCTACTTCAAAGGAATATATTTTATTTAACTATCATGGGTGTTGAAACATTGAGAATGGTACCCCCATCTCAATCCCAATTAAAAGTAATTTTCAACCCAACAAAATTAATTTAGAGTGATGAGATCAAATCAATAATTCAAGTACCAGATACTCAAGATGTCCATGACCGGGGACACGGCTAACCATGATTATTTTATACACTCTGCAGAGGTTTGTGCACTTTTCCCCACAAGACTCGATCTCCTCCGTTGGATTTCTCGCTTCATGGTGTTTGAGAAATGGATGACCAAGACACAGTCTTTCAGAAGCATTAACTCTAACCTCGGGTAGACAGTACCAACCTACATCCCCTACATCTGCTATCCTACCACTGGAAGAGGTCATGCAACATACTCAACTATGCTAGAGCCCATTATAGCTTGTGGCTGCACATGAAAGTTTCTAGCATGAATAATCTTATGATCCCTTTGAGCCTGGGTGGCGGACCATAGGAGGATCACACGGTATAACCCCGGGATCTCCCAGGACAACACCGGTATAACCCCAGGTGCCCAAACCAACAATCCACCCAGATGTGTATTAAAGTTGCCACCTTAAGTTGAACCATTAATTAACAATCTCACATCTGTCATGCTTACACTCAAACCCAATCCACGTCTACGAGCATAGCATAGCAACATGAGCATAACGTAGAAGTAACTCCCAAGGGTTTGATAATAAAACATGTAATAGGTTCTACCTCATGAACTACTTCCCAATACCCACATGTTATCAAATCCTAACCATGCAATGTTTGAGGGTTGTAACTAATGCATAAAAACTGGGTATTAAAAGAGTATGATCAATGTGTTACTTGCCTTGCTGACGGTCTGCAAACCCTAGAGACTCGTAGTAGCATGCTTCGCACTCCGGGAATTCTATCGCAAACAAACAATAGCATACATAAGCACTCAAGCAAAGATGCACGGGCCAAACTCAAATAAGAAGATCAAATTTGAAAATCCAACTGAAGAGATTCGATCTGCAAAAAGAATCAATCAAATCGGAGCTACAGAGCTGAAACTACGGTCAAAAGAACTTCGAATTCAAAACTGCTTGAAACCAAATTTTAAATTGTCAAAACCTTGTTCAAGTTGATTAAACAGAAAGAGGGGCTCGAGACGAAGATTTTGGCGTTGGTTTCACTTGATTTGGACAAACGGTTGAAACGTTACGAGGGTTTGAAGATCAGGGGCTAATATGTAATAAAAGTAATTGCGAATAGGTCCCTGGCTGAAAAATAAAATAAAAGGAAAAGACTACGGCGTGAATGTTCACTAACAGAACCAATCTAACTAAAATCGTTCACTAACAGATCTAAATGAACGAACGTTCGTTAAATAAACTAAACTGAATAAAACCGAAATAAAACCCGATTTGAACGAAAAGCCGATCTAGGGTTTTTACCGAAAAACAAAACCGAAGAAAATCGGCAACTTTGTCAACAGACTCAGTGAGACGGCGTCGGCGGGCTCGGCGTGTGCGTCGGCGTCAGCGGATGGTGGCAAGGCTTGTGCGGCAGTGTGGCGAGTTAGGTCTTGGCCGCCGCGATCGGCGAGGCGGCGATGGGGTGGCGGCTAGGGTTTTGGGCGGGCGGGCCGATGGGCTGGGGCGGCGGCCTCGACCGGCTTATAAAGCCTGAGCGGACAGAGTCCGGCTCGGGCACAGCCCGTTAGGTCGGTTCGTTTTTTTAACGGACGGAGAAAATAAATAAAAAGAAATATCAAACGGACTCCAAAAAATCCGAAAAAATTTTCACCGCCCTCTAATAAAATTTAGGACAAAGTGAACAATTTTCACGGACCTAATGCAAATTTTGAAAAATGCATATTTTTCTAATTCAAACAAAATAGCGATGAAATCCAAATAAAATTATTTATTTGATTTTAACATTTTTCCACCAATATTTTATTTATTTTGGAGAAGTCATATTATCTCCTCTCATATATTTTAATTATGAAATATTTTTCGGAGAGAAAAATAATTAAAACCAAAATGATCCCCGTTTCAATATTTGAGAAAATTCAATTATGAAAATAGTAAAATCCCCAACTCTCTCTGTGGGTCCTTGAGTTGCTTAGGGTTTTTTAGGATCACCACCAAAATGGAAATTAAATATGATATGCATATGATGACCTATGTATAACATTCCAAATTGAAAATTTGGGATGTTACACAAGAGCCTAGAGAACAGAACCGAGGCGCGTATGCCACACACGAGGAGTCTGTTTAAGTCCATAAAGTGCCTGAACAAGACGACAGAGATGATGTGGGTCCTTGAGTTGCTTAGGGTTTTTTAGGATCACCACCAAAATGCAAATTAAATATGATATGCATATGATGACCTATGTATAACATTCCAAATTGAAAATTTGGGATGTTACACAAGAGCCCAGAGAACAGAACCGAGGCGCGTATGCCACACACGAGGAGTCTGTTTAAGTCCATAAAGTGCCTGAACAAGACGACAGAGATGATGAGGACGTGCAGGATCAATAAAACCCGGTGGATGGCGCATATAAACCTCCTCCTCCAGAATTCCATGTAGGAAAGCGTTCTGCACATCGAGCTGACGAAGAAACCACCCTCGAGTAACAGCAAGAGACAGTAGCAAACAAATGGTAGTAGGCTTGATAACTGGACTGAATGTGTCTTCATAATTAAGACCATACCTCTGTTTGAAGCCCTTGGCAACTAGCCATGCCTTGTAACGTTCAATAGAACTGTCAACATGTCTCTTCAATTTAAAAACCCACTTGGAATCAATGACGTTGACGCCAGAAACTGGAGGAACAACTTGCCAAGTGTCATTCTTCAGTAAAGCCTGAAACTCCTGTTCCATTGCAACACGCCAGTGAGGGAGGCCCAGTGTAGCCTCAAAATGACGAGGCTCGGCTGTGGGATCATCAACAGCATGAGCCATGCAAGCAGCAAGCCATGCAATAGTCCCGTCTTTGCGTTCCTTTCGACGAAAAATGCCAGACTGGCTGCGTGTTCGAGGACAAAGAGCAACCATAGCAGGCAGCGCCGGCAATACTGAGCTCAACACAGGCGACGGAGGCGATGGCAAATTTGGTGCAGCGGACCCAGAACTTGGCGAGTTTGTGCCAGAGTCTCTTGGCGTCGGAGAGGCAGGCGACATCAGGCCGGGCGAAGCCAGCCCACTGGGAGCCGAGGCGGGGCTACCCGGTTCAGCCGCCGGTGCAGGCGTGCCTGCTGCTACCTCTTGAGCTTGCATTGGTTTTCCTTGAAGAGGAAAGGGTGATGTAGCAAAGTAGCGTAAGTATTTCCCTCAGTTTTTGAGAACCAAGGTATCAATCCAGTAGGAGGCTCCTCAAAAGTCCCACGCACCTACACAAACAAACAAGAACCTCGCAACCAACATAATAAAGGGGTTGTCAATCCCTTCACGGCCACTTGCGAAAGTGAGATCAGATAGAGCTAATATGATAAGATAAATATTTTTGGTATTTTTATGATATAGATTGGAAAGTAAAAGATGCAAATAAAAGTAGATGGTAAACTTATATGATAAAAGATAGACCCGGGGGCCATAGGTTTCACTAGTGTCTTCTCTCAAGATAGCATAAGTGTTACGGTGGGTGAACAAATTACTGTTGAGCAATTGATAGAAAAGTGAATAGTTATGAGATTATCTAGGCATGATCATGTATATACGCATCACGTCCGTGACAAGTTGACCGACTCCTGCCTGCATCTACTACTATTACTCCACACATCGACCGACTCCTGCCTGCATCTAGAGTATTAAGTTCATAAAGAACAGAGTAACGCATTAAGAAAGATGACATGATGTAGAGGATAAACTCATGCAATATGATATAAACCCCATCTTTTTATCCTCGATGGCAACAATACAATACGTGCCTTGCTGCCCTCGCCACACCGGGAAAGGACACCGAAGATTGAACCCAAAGCTAAGCACTTCTCCTATTGCAAGAAAGATCAATCTAGTAGGCTAAACCAAACTGATAATTCGAAGAGACTTGCAAAGATAACTTAATCACACGTAAAAGAATTCAGAGGAGATTCAAATATTTCTCATAGATAAACTTGATCATAAACCCACAATTCAACGGATCTCGGCAAACACACCGCAAAAAGAGTTACATCGAATATGTAACGCCCCGGATACAACTTTCCATATTCGTAACTCCAACTCTTGCCTTTTTCCGGAGATGCGATATGATTTTACCTTCGTGGTTGGGTTTTGTTGTTTTGTTTTGCTTTTTGTTCATGTCATGCATTTCGTCTCATGCATCATGTGCATTGCATCATCATGTTTTCAAAACTTGCATCCGTCCCGGTCTCCTCGTTCCGTCCGTTGTCCGTTCTGAGCCCAGACACACTTGCACGCGCCCGCGACATGCCCGAAATATTATTTTATAAGTGGCATAAAAATGTTCTCGGAATGGGTTGCAACTTGTCGTGCGGTCTTATTATAGTGTAGACAGACCGCCTGCCAAGTTTCATCGCATTCGGAGTCCATTTGATAGCCCAACCGTTAAACCTACAACCGCAATATAGTCGGTTTAATCGTCGGACGTTTTCGGTCTCCGAAAGCAGATTGCGGGCTGCACTTCCCTTCTCTCCTCAGCCCAAGTCTCTCTCTCACAGCCCACCTAGGCCACTCTACCTCTCCTCGCATCCGAACCGCCCGATCGCGATCGGAGGGTCCCAAACCCTCCTAACCCCCAAACCCTAGCAATTTTGCTATATATACACCTCCCTTCCATTTTGGGCATCCCTAGCCTTCCCTACCTCCCACCGCCTCCTCGAAATCAGCGCCTCCTCCCTCGGATCTGGCGCTGCCAGCCTCTCCCGCCACTTGGCGATAGCCATTGGCTGCGCCACATCACCGCTGCCGCCGTGGGCACTCCCGGCGCCACGTCGCCTCCCAGCCTCCCGGCCACCGCATGGGCCCGCGGAGCCCATCTGCAGCCCGCCGGCCGATCTGGACCTGAGGCGCCAGCACCGCCGCCAAGACGCCTCAGGCGCTCGCCTCGCCCTCCCTTTCTGATCCCGATGGGATCGGCGCGCCTCGCTGGCCTCGTCCTGCGACTCCGCCACGGGGCGACCTCAAGGCCAAGTCCTCCCGAGCCGCCTGCCTCCTTCTCCTCCTCCCTTGCCTTCGCTCTCCTCACTAGCTCCCTCTCTCTCTCTCTCTCAGAGCCACCGCCGCCATGGAGTTCGCCACGGATCTCGCGCCGCAGCATCGTCTTCGTCCGGCCGGCCGGAACCGCGGAATGGAACCCCACACTGGATCTCGCTTTCGCCGCCGGATCCGCCTCCCGCGCCTCGCCGGACCTCCTCCCCTCACCGGAGAGGCCCCTCGTCGGCATTGACCTGCCATGCCGCGCCGCACGCTCGTGACTCGCGCGCCGTCGCCTCGTGGGTCGGCCTTGGCCTGGCCCAACACCGGCCCCCTCCTGCAGCCTCCCCTCCAATCGGGCCGAAGCCCACTGGGTGAGGCCATACCCCAGCGCCCCTCCTTTATTTTTTTCCTCCTGTTGGGCCAGCTTGATTCAGCCCGTCATGTTTTTTTTTTCATGTCTGCGATTTTAGCTTTATCCAGGGATTTACAGATTTGCAGAAAAGTCCCTAGAGTTCATGCATTTAATAACTCATCAACCGTGCATCATATTAAAATGATTTATATATGTAAAATGCTTAAAATTTTATCTAGTTTCACAATATGCCACTTTCATCCCATGTTAATATGTTTAAAATGTTGTTTACATTAATTTGCTCAAATGCCATGCTAAAATGATTTAATTCATAACTAAATAACCGTAGCTCGGATTTAAATGTTCTTTATATGTATTTGGGGTGGAAAAATGCCTAGATTAACATGGTCCACTTTATTTTCCTGTTTAACAACTTTAAAATATGTTTAGGGCAGAACAGTAGCAAATTCGAATATTGCTCATGAGGATTTTCCGGAATTGTTGTTTGTTGTTCCGGCCTCATTTAAACTTGCCTAAATATTTAGTTTACTTTTGTTACACCCCTTGCCATGTTTAACAACATTTAACATTGATGTGTACCTAAACGAGAGAGAACTAAATAATTGATGTGGTGTTCCGTCAATATGCAACTCGTTGCATATTGAGCTCCACTTAACTTGTAGTTTTGTGTGTTGCAGTTTGCCATGCCATGCCTCATTAAACCGGACATGCATCATACTTGGTTGTGCATCATGCCATGTTTATGTGATGGTTGTTTACCATGTTGCTTGCTTCTTTCCGGTTTGCTTCTCTCATTAGCTTCGGTTTCGTTCCGGAGTTGTGAGGATTCGTTCGACTACGTCCGTTCGTCTTCTTCATGGACTCGTTCTTCTTCCTAGCGGGATTTCAGGCAAGATGACCGCTACCCTGGATCTCACTACTATCATTGCTATGCTAGTTGCCTCGTTCTTTCGCTATGCTGCGCTACCTATTACCTGTTTGTCCAGCCATCCCATATTGCCATGAACCCCTAACCTTTGACACCATTCCTATGCAAACCGTTGTTTGGCTATGTGACCGCTTTGCTCAGCCCCTCTTATAGCGTTGCTAGCTGCAGGTGAAGTTGAAGATTTCTCCATGGTGGACAGGATTTTGGTTGGGACATCACAATATCTCTTATATTATTAATGCATCTATATATTTGGTAAAGGGTGGAAGGCTCGGCCTTATGCCTGGTGTTTTGTTCCACTCTTGCCGCCCTAGTTTCCGTCATACCGGTGTTATGTTCCCGGATTTTGCGTCCCTAACGCGGTCGGGTGATTTATGGGACCCCCCGACAGTTCGCTTTGAATAAAACTTGTCCAAAGAAGGCCCAACATTGCCTTTTACCATTTGCCTCACCACCACCTATATTTCCTTGGGAGTAATTAACCCAAGGGTCATCTTTATTATAGCCCCCCGGGCGATTGCTTGTCTAAGCGTTGGTCCAAACTAGAGCACCGTCTTGGACCATCCCTTGGCAACTTGGGTTACGCTTGTACTGTGACGCTTAGCTCATCCGGTCGTGGCTCGAGATTTAGATACGCGCGCTACTATCGGGATGTCGGCACGCCGGGAGGTCTTGCTGGTCTTGTTTTACCATTGTCGAAATGTCTTGATGTACCGGGATACCGAGTCCGATCGGAGTGTCTCGGGTGAAGGTTTATTCCTTCGATGATCGCGAGAGCTTGTCATGGGCTGTTGGGACACCCTGCAGGTTTAAACTTTCGAGAGCCGTGCCCGCGGTTATGTGGCGATGGGAATTTGTTAATGTCCGGTTGTAGATAACTTGACACCAGATCCGAATTAAAACGCATCAACCGAGTGTGTAGCCGTGATGGTCTCTTCTCGGAGTCCGGAAGTGAACACGGTTTCGTGTTATGTCCGACGTAAGTAGGTGTTCGTGGTCACCTCTTGATCATTGCTAGCTTCACGACCGTTCCGCTTGTTTCTCTTCTCGCTCTCATTTGCGTATGTTAGCCACCATATATGCTTAGCCGCTGCTGCAACCTCACCACTTTACCCCTTCCTTACCCATTAAGCTTTGCTAGTCTTGATACCCATGGTAATGGGATTGCTGAGTCCTCGTGGCTCACCAGATACCTCCAAAACCAGTTTGCAGGTGCCTATGTTACCGAGCAGTTGACGCAACCAAGCTCAAGGAGGAGCTCATTGAAGATCTTGCCCTTTGTGTTTTTTCGTTCTAGTTGATCAGTAGTGGAGCCCAGTTGGGGTCGATCGGGGACCTTTGTCGCATTTGGGGTTCTTCTTTTATTTTGGTTCCGTAGTCGGACCTTGTTTGTATCTGGATGATGTAATGCTTTATTCATGTAATTGTGTGAAGTGGCGATTGTAAGCCAACTATGTATCTCTTTCCCTTATGTATTACATGGGTTGTGTGAAGATTACCTCACTTGCGACATTGCTTTCAATGCGGTTATGCCTCTAAGTCGTGCTTCGACACGTGGGAGATATAGCCGCATCGAGGGCGTTACAAGTTGGTAATCAGAGCCATCCCCGACCTTAGGAGCCCCACTGCTTGATCGTTTTTAGCGGCCGAGTTGTGTCTAGAAAAATGTTTTGAGTCATTTAGGATTATATATATCGGAGAGTTAGGAATTCTTTTTACTCCTCAGTCCCTTCGTCGCTCTGGTGAGGTCTCCTGACGTAGAGTTTTGACTCTTCTCTTCTCAAATTTCACTAAAAATTTTTTAGGATCACGCGGGTATCTTGGAATCGTTCCGATGCTTTTATGATGACAACATTGTCTTGGTGCCTCCCATCAGCAGGGTTTTTTTTAGTGGAGGTGTCCCGGGGAGTTGAGCTCGAGGTGTTGTCGCCATAATTTTATCGTTGCAGTTCGAATACCTGAGTTTAGTACGCGATATCGAAAATCTCTTTTATGTAGTTGTTGGTGAGATAACCCCGCTAACCCAAAGATCGAGGTGAGTACGGAGTATTGCCATGACTCGTATAACGGATGCTTTTCAAGGTTGAGGTAGACGATTTCGAAGGTTTCTTGGTTATGTGTTGACGGATGGATACAGCTTGGATGTAGGTATTGTTAGTTTGGGTGAGATATATTGCTTCCCCTGTATCCCCAACACCAGATTGCATAACCAGAAAGTTTCGGGAGTTTATAGGTGGGAATTCAAGTAGCTCCTAGAATATCTTTTCGACAGATGCATGATATGGGATTGGGTAAATCTCTATCATATGTATTTGTTCCGGCTTATTCTACAAGCAAATCCTTTGTTTTGTTTTATTTGTGGTATTCGAGTTGCTTCCAAGTCAAATGTTGAATCCATACCTTTTCCTAAACGGTGTTCTCATATTGCTATGTGAATACTAATCCTTCTTGAGCATCGAGATTGTCATGTCAATTCTTTCCAACCGGTGTGCTTCTCTTCAAGTGGATCCGATCATTTCAATATTTGCGAGATCAATTCTAAGTTTTCTCAACGGTGTTTGTTTCATCCGTCCCCAAGTCGCCTTTGTTTTCCCGCCCTCCCACCCTTTTTCTTCAAGGACAAAGATTTCTTTATCAAGTATCCATTTATTCATGTGAAGTCTCTTCATTCTTTTCTTTCAATGTTCTTATCCGGTGATTTCCCATGAAGATGCTCAACAGTTTCAAGTTCGTCATTCCTCATTCTTTTCTCTTCTCCGGTGGATTCAAGTCAAGTTTTGTTGATCATACCTTTTTTCTCGTTTCTAATGCTTTCTCATACCGATGCACCTCTTAATAATTCACTTCTCACTATTCAATTGTTCCGGAGTGCTCAAGATATCTCGAAGATTTGTGCTTCCACTCTGCATTCGTTCAAGCTCTTTTGAGATTGGTATCTCATTCAAGTCATTTAATTCAACCGGTGCAACATCTCTTTTAAATCTTTTCAACGGTGTTCTTTTGAGTGGGCCCTAACCCACAGGTCTTTTCCCAGGATCTTACCTGACTCTTCTATTTTCCCAGAGCTATCCTAAATTCTTCTCCAAGTTTGACGTAAGAATGAGTTATCATCAGTCACATGCCTTCTCCAAGGTCGTTTTCAAATTCTTTTCATCTTTGGCTCAACCTTTCCTCTTTTAATTCTCCCGGAGTATCTCAGTAATTTTGGTGGTGTTTCCCATCGTCTTTTGAAGACCGAAGAAGGATTTCTCTTAAACCTTGCTCCATTCTTTTCAAGATGCGTAGTTCAAGCTTCATGCCATCCTCTCATAATTGTTTTTGATTGTGAGAATTCTTTTTCTTACCATCCGGGGCATTTCGTGAGTTCTTTCCATTTTATTCCTACGAAGGCCATCGTTTCGGGTTTATTCATTCTCAGCCTTTTGCTCTTCTTCTCTATATTCTTACCGGTGCATCGTTCAAATATCCTTTAATCAGTTCTTGATCTCTTTTTTCTCATGTATCTAGTTTGTCTCAAGCACCTTCGTTCATTTTCTAATTCTTCCCGGTGAATGGTGCCTTTGCTACGTTCATTTTCAATTCTTACGTTGGTTCGTTCAAGATTTTCTTTTCCATAGTTATCATATCAATTCATTCGTTGTTTCCAAATCCCACCGGTGATTCCATCAATACCTTCTCAAGTTTTGATATATCTCTTTTAATCCTTTCAATGAGAATAAGTAGTATGCCAAATCCGTTGATTGTCATCAATTTAATTGGTGAAGGATATGCATTACGTAATTCTTATCCTTGTTTCATCCAAGTGTTTAATTCTTTTCTTCCGGAGTTTGTTCATGATGAATAAATTCTCGGTTTCATTTGTTTCATCTATTCTTTTTCCGGAGTTCCAAGTTTTCTTGGATGTCTCGTCACGAAGCTTCATCTAAATCATCGCAAGGCTTCACCTTGCGTTTTCAAGCTCTCTTTCTTTTTATCATCCTTTTATTACCGGAGTTCTTCATGGAGGCTCTACATGGTGGTTCCTCAAGGATTCTATTCATTCTTCAATTGTTCTTCAAGTTTTTCTCGGAGTTAAGATCCGCCAAGCTATACTCAAAATTAACATGGTGCCCAACACTTGTTTTGTTTTGAGGAGTTCAAGCATTCTTCATCTTGCATTCCAAAGTGCAATTCCTTTTATCTTATCTTTTAGGTGGTGTTATATCATTCTTGGCAATTTCCATTCATGTTTCATGATTCATATGTTGTCAAGAATGAAGTATTTTAAATCCATCATTTTCTCTTCGTTCAAGAGATCTTTTCGACCAATCAACTTCTTCGTTGGAGTTATCTTGGGTTATATTTCACCTAAAGCTTTCCCTAAGGATTGTTGCTATTTATGGTGCTTATAAATGACCCAAGTTCTTCTTTATCCTCCCGGTGATATAGCTTTCTCGTCTCCTTGTTCGTATCAATGAAATTCTTTTCCCGTGCTTGGCAGGTTGTCACCTCATAATTTGAGATGCATTCCTTAAGACCATATCAAGCTTATTCTTTTTGTTGTTGGTTTTTTTCCAACAACTCCGTTCGATTCTTCTTTGCAAGGATGTTTTCCAAGTTCACTTGTGGCAAAAGTTGTCATTTTCTTCTCCGTCCATTTATCCCAACGGTCTAACTTCTATTCTTTCATTACGGAGGCATTGTGATGTTGCTCTCTTCACTCATCATCTCGAATTGTGAGGATCGTGTTCTTTTCATGCTTATCCATTTAACCGGAGTGTTGTGTCATCTCTTCAAGTGCTTTTCCTCTTATCAAGTTTTCCTTCTTCTTACAGTCGGAGTGCTGCCCAAATTATATCAATCTTATTCCTTCTCTATCTAGTTTTAACCGGAGTGGTATCAATATCTATCTTATCACTAAACCTCTTGGTTCTCATCATATTCCTTGTTCCTCTTGCCCAACGAATTGTTTGCAATCTTGGTCATCTCCGTTGTTTCGTTTCTTTCAATTTGTTCAACCTCTCAAGGTTCTTTGGTTTCACTCTTTGGTCAAAGAAGCAACTTAGTTTTACCTCTTCTCTTCCTCTTCCGTTTTCTCTCCGGTGCCATCCTAGATCTCGGGACGAGATCCTCTCGTAGTGGTGGAGTGTTGTAACGCCCCGGATACAACTTTCCATATTCGTAACTCCAACTCTTGCCTTTTTCCGGAGATGCGATATGATTTTACTTTCGTGGTTGGGTTTTGTTGTTTTGTTTTGCTTTTTGTTCATGTCATGCATTTCGTCTCATGCATCATGTGCATTGCATCATCATGTTTTCAAAACTTGCATCCGTCCCGGTCTCCTCGTTCCGTCCGTTGTCCGTTCTGAGCCTAGACACACTTGCACGCGCTTGCCGACATGCCCGAAATATTATTTTATAAGTGGCATAAAATGTTCTCGAATGGGTTGCAACTTGTCGTGCGGTCTTATTATAGTGTAGACAGACCGCCGCCAAGTTTCATCGCATTCGAGTCCATTTGATAGCCCAACCGTTAAACCTACAACCGCAATATAGTCGGTTTAATCGTCCAGACGTTTTCGGTCTCCTGAAGCAGTTGTCGGGCTGCACTTCCCTTCTCTCCCTCAGCCCAAGTCTCTCTCTCACAGCCCACCTAGGCCACTCTACCTCTCCTCGCATCCGGAACCGCCCGATCGCGATCGGAGGGTCCCGAAACCCCTCCTAACCCCCAAACCCTAGCAATTTTGCTATATATACACCTCCCCTTCCATTTTGGGCATCCCTAGCCTTCCCCTACCTCCCAGCCGCCTCCCTCCTCGAAATCAGCGCCTCCCTCCCTCGGATCTGGCGCTGCCAGCCCGCCTCCACCACTTGGCGCGTAGCCATTGGCTGCGCTGCCACCGCGCCGTCGCCCGTGGCCACTCCCCGTGCGCCACGTCGCCTCCCCAGCTCCCTAGCCACCGCACGGGCCCGCCGGAGCCCATCTGCGGCCCGCCCCGGGCCGATCTGGACCCAAAGCGCCCGCGCCACCCGCCCGCCTCGGTGCTCGCCTCGCCCCTCCCGCTCGATCCCGATGGGATCGGCGCGCCTCGCTGGCCTCGTCCTGCGACTCCGCCACGGCGACCTCAAGGCCAAGTCCTCCCGAGCCGCCTGTCTCCTTCTCCTCCTCCCTTGCCTTCCCTCTCCTCACTAGCTCCTCTCTCTCTCTCTCAGAGCCACCGCCATGGAGTTCGCCGGATCTCGCGCCGCCCGCATCGTCTTCGTCCGGGCGGCGGAACCGCCGGAATGGAACCCCACGCTGGATCTGCCCTTCGCCGCCGGATCCGCCTCCGCGCCTCGCGGACCTCCTCCCCTCGCGGAGAGGCCCTCGTCGGCGTTGACCTTCCATGCCGCGCCAAGACGCTCGTGACTTCAAGGCTGCCGCCTCGTGGGTCGGCCTTGGCCTGGCCCAACACCGGCCCCCCTCCTGCAGCCTCCCCTCCAATCGGGCCGAAGCCCACTGGGTGAGGCCACACCCCAGCGCCCCTCCTTTATTTTTTTTCCTCCTGTTGGGCCAGCTTGATTCAGCCCGTCATGTTTTTTTTCATGTCTGCGATTTTAGCTTTATCCAGGGATTTACAGATTTGCAGAAAAGTCCCTAGAGTTCATGCATTTAATAACTCATCAACCGTGCATCATATTAAAATGATTTATATATGTAAAATGCTTAGAATTTTATCTAGTTTCACAATATGCCACTTTGATCCCATGTTAATATGTTTAAAATGTTGTTTACATTAATTTGCTCAAATGCCATGCTAAAATGATTTAATTCATAACTAAATAACCGTAGCTCGGATTTAAATGTTCTTTATATGTATTTGCGGTGGAAAAATGCCTAGATTAACATGGTCCACTTTATTTTCCTGTTTAACAACTTTAAAATATGTTTAGGGCAGAACACTAGCAAATTCGAATATTGCTCATGAGGATTTTCCGGAATTGTTGTTTGTTGTTCCGGCCTCATTTAAACTTGCCTAAATATTTAGTTTACTTTTGTTACACCCCTTGCCATGTTTAACAACATTTAACATTGCTGTGTACCTAAACGAGAGAGAACTAAATAATTGATGTGGTGTTCCGTCAATATGCAACTCGTTGCATATTGAGCTCCACTTAACTTGTAGTTTTGTGTGTTGCAGTTTGCCATGCCATGCCTCATTAAACCGGACATGCATCATACTTGGTTGTGCATCATGCCATGTTTATGCGATGGTTGTTTACCATGTTGCTTGCTTATTTCCGGTTTGCTTCTCTCGTTAGCTTCGGTTTCGTTCCGGAGTTGTGAGGATTCGTTCGACTACGTCCGTTCGTCTTCTTCATGGACTCGTTCTTCTTCCTAGCGGGATTTCAGGCAAGATGACCGCTACCCTGGATCTCACTACTATCATTGCTATGCTAGTTGCCTCGTTCTTTCGCTATGCTGCGCTACCTATTACTGCTTGTCCAGCCATCCCATATTGCCATGAACCCCTAACCTTTGACACCATTCCTATGCAAACCGTTGTTTGGCTATGTGACCGCTTTGCTCAGCCCTCTTATAGCGTTGCTAGCTGCGGTGAAGTTGAAGATTTCTCCATGGTGGACAGGATTTTGGTTGGGACATCACAATATCTCTTATATTATTAATGCATCTATATATTTGGTAAAGGGTGGAAGGCTCGGCCTTATGCACGTGTTTTGTTCCACTTGCCGCCCTAGTTTCCGTCATACCGTGTTATGTTCCCGGATTTTGCGTCCCTAACGCGGTCGGGTGATTTATGGGACCCCCGACGGTTCGCTTTGAATAAAACTTGTCCAAAGAAGGCCCAACATTGCCTTTTACCATTTGCCTCACCACCACCTATATTTCCCTTGGGAGTAATTAACCCAAGGGTCATCTTTATTATAGCCCCCGGGCGGTGCTTGTCTAAGCGTTGGTCCAAACTAGAGCACCGTCTTGGGACCATCCCTTGGCAACTTGGGTTACGTCGGTACTCTGACGCTTAGCTCATCCGGTCGTGGCTCGAGACGAGATACGCGCGCTACTATCGGGATGTCGGCACGCCGGAGGTCTTCTGGTCTTATTTTACCATTGTCGAAATGTCTTGATGTACCGGATACCGAGTCGATCGGAGTGTCTCGGGTGAAGGTTTATTCCTTCGATGATCGCGAGAGCTTGTCATGGGCTAAGTTGGGACACCCTGCAGGTTTAAACTTTCGAGAGCCGTGCCATGCGTTATGTGGCGATGGGAATTTGTTAATGTCCGGTTGTAGATAATTTGACACCAGATCCGAATTAAAACGCATCAACCGAGTGTGTAGCCGTGATGGTCTCTTCTCGCGGAGTCCGGAAGTGAACACGGTTTACGTGTTATGTCGGCGTAAGTAGGTGTTCGTGATCACCTCTTGATCATTGCTAGCTTCACGACCGTTCCGCTTGTTTCTCTTCTCGCTCTCATTTGCGTATGTTAGCCACCATATATGCTTAGCCGCTGCTGCAACCTCACCACTTTACCCCTTCCTTACCCATTAAGCTTTGCTAGTCTTGATACCCATGGTAATGGGATTGCTTTGAGTCCTCGTGGCTCACGGATACTTCAAAACCAGTTTGCGGTGCCTATGTTACCGAAAGGGTTGACGCAACCAAGCTCAAGGAGGAGCTCGTTGAAGATCTTGCCCTTTGTGTTGTTTCTTTCTAGTTGATCAGTAGTGGAGCCCAGTTGGGGTCGATCCGGGACCTTTGTCGCATTTGAGGTTCTTCTTTTATTTTGGTTCCGTAGTCGAGCCTTGTTTGTATCTGGATGATGTAATGCTTTATTCATGTAATTGTGTGAAGTGGCGATTGTAAGCCAACTATGTATCTCTTTCCCTTATGTATTACATGGGTTGTGTGAAGATTACCTCACTTGCGACATTGCTTTCAATGCGGTTATGCCTCTAAGTCGTGCTTCGACACGTGGGAGATATAGCCGCATCGAGGGCGTAACAGAATAGATCTCCAAGAAGATTGAGAACTTTGTATTGAGATTCAAAGAGAGAGAAGAAGCCATCTAGCTAATAACTATGGACCCGGAGGTCTATGGTAAACTACTCACAACTCATCGGAGATGCCTTGGAGATGATGTAGAGGCCCTCTGTGGTCGATTCCCCCTCCGGCGGAGCGCCGGCGAAGGCTCTAAGATGGGATCTCACGGATACAGAAGGTTGCGGCGGTGGAAATAGTTTTTCGTGGTGCTCCTGGATGTTTTTGGGGTACGTGGATATATATAGGAGGAAGAAGTAGGTCAGTGGACGCTCGAGGGGCCCACGAGGGTGGTGGGGCGCCGGCACCGTCGTGGCCGCCTCCTCTGTTGCTTGACGTCCACTCCAAGTCCCCTAGATCACGTTTGTGCCAAAAAGGTCGCTCCCGAAGGTTTCATTCCGTTTGGACTCCGTTTGATATTCCTTTTGTTTGAAACATCAAACAGCGTAAAAAACAGCAATTGGATTTGGGCCTTGATTAGTAGGTTAGTCCCAAAAATGATATAAAAGTGTAAAGTAAAGCCCATAAACATCCAAAACGGGTAATATAATAGCATGGAACAATCAAAAATTATAGATACGTTGGAGACGTATCACCTGCCTTGGGCCGGGCGAGGGTGACGCGGCCCATGGGGCGAAGCAGCCATCTAGCCCAGGCTAAACAGCCACCGAGCCGGGTGAGGCCAGCGCTCGGGAGGCGGCTGCGGGTGCAGCGGGCTGACGGATACAGCCCGTCATGCATGGGCCATGCACAAGATCAAGATCCCCATCATGGGCATCATCCGTCGCTTGATCGTCGAGGAGTTCAAGACGAGCACCGCATCCGATACATGCAGAATGATTAGGAAGTAGCACAGGAGCATTTGCAACATCCACAAATTGATCAGGCGAAGGTGTAGCTGAGTGCACAGGTGGCATAGAAGTGGTAGAGTTGTTTGGAAGTGCATGAAAAGGGAACACATTCTCATGAAACACAATGTCACGAGAAATATAGACGCGATTGGTAGGAACATGCAGGCACTTGTACCCTTTGTGAAGGGAACTGTACCCAAGGAGAACACACTTCTTAGACCAAAACTCTAGCTTACGCTTGTTGTAAGGACGCAGGTGAGGACAACATGCACACCCAAACACTTTTAGGAACGCGTAGTCTAGGATTTCACTGAGCAAGAGTTCAAGCGGGGTTTTCATTTTCAGAAATCGTGAGGGAAGCCTATTTATCCAAAAACAGGCAGTGGAAAAAGCATCTCTCCAGAACCGAAATAGAACGGAGGCATGAGCTAGTAAGGTAAGGCCAGTTTCTACAAGATGACAATGCTTACGTTCAGCGGCGCCGTTGTGCTGATGTGTATGAGGACAAGACACACGGTGCAAGATCCCAAGTTTGTTAAAAAAGGAATTGAGGTTGTGGTATTAACCCCCCCCCCAGTCGGATTGAACATGAAGAATTTTCTGCTTAAGGATACGCTCAAAGTGTGCTTGAAATTGAATAAAAACATCGAACACATCAGATTTACGCGTAATAATATATAGCCAAGTAAACCGACTATAAGCATCAATGATAATCATTGTGGCCACTAACAGACGTTTGGGCATGACCCCATACATCAGAAAACACAAGCTCAAGAGGATGTTTCACAACACGACTAGACTGAAAAGGGAAGTTGGTGACTCTTGCCTTGCTGACAGGCATCACAGATAGTTTCAGCAGTTTTATTGGACACAACTGGTAGTTCATGACGATGCAACACATGACGAACTATAGGTGCAGCAGGGTGACCAAGGCGTGCATGGCAGTGCGTAGGCGACACACGAACACCACTGAACGCCCGGGGAGAAAACTGTGTAGGAGGTGCGGGCGGTGCGTCAAGTGCATATAGGCCATGGCGAAGACAACCGCTAAGCAGAACAACCCTCATGTCCTGATCCTTGATAAAGAAACGAAAAGGGTGAAACTCAGCAAGGACATTATTACCACGAGTAAGTTGAGGAATAGACAACAAAATACGTGTAGCAGAAGGAACTCGAAGAACATTAGAAAGATGCAGTTTTCGACAATTGTGTGCAAGAAGTGAGGCCTGACCAACATGGGAGATGCACATACCTGCTTCATTGGCGGTGTGCACCTGATCATGATCATGATATGGTTCCTGAGTGGAGAGCTTGCCCATCTCGCTCGTGAGATGGTTTGTAGCTCCTGTGTCCATATACCACGTAGGATCAATGGAGTAGGACAGAGTGCGCCCGTGCTCATGACTCATCACTGCAGCGGCAACCTGCTTATCATTCCCTTTGCCATTGTTGCCCAGGCCAAGGAAATCTTGCTTGAAGCGTCTATTGCAGCGGGAGGCAATGTGACGCTCAATGCCACACAACTGACAGGCTGCTGAGCGCCGCAACAGGGACATCAAGCAAGCGGGCGGCTCCCGCCAGTAATGGTCGGCGCATTGCTCCGCGAGGCCTACTCTGATGAGGGTGCCGGTTTGCCACCTGGTGGTGACGGCTTCTGAGGTTTAGCGCGAGTCGCGGCGTTGGCAGAGACGAAGCTCGGGGAGACACGCCGCGCCTTGATGCGCTGTTCACGACCTAGGAGGCGTGCATAGAGCTCACGAGGTGGGAGTGGATCACCGCGACCATGGACGTTCTCAACGAGATTGTCATAGTCATCATCAAGCCCGTTAAGCACATAGGTGGTGAAGTCCTCATCCTGAAGCGGTTGACCAACGGAGGCCAACGTGTCAGCGAGGCCGGTCATCTTGTTGAAGTAGTCTGTGATGCTGAGGTCGCCAAGCTTGGTCTCACCCAGCTCGGTGCGTATAGAATGAGCACGGACTTGGGACTGGGAGGCGAAGCTAGTGTGAAGTGCCACCCATGCCTCTCGGGATGTAGCGGCGAAGATGACCATCGATGAAACGCTCGGAGTGAGCGAAGACTAGATGGCGGAGAGGATGGCCTAATCCTGGGCCACCCATGTGTGGTACGCCGTGTGATGAGGAGGCGGACACAGGATGGATCCGTCAACATAGCCCTCCAGGTAGCGGCTCCTCAGAAGAGGCAACACCTGCGCACGCCACGCCAAATAGTTGTCCTGCGTGAGCTTCACTAGCAGCAGTTGCGAGAAGTAAAACAATGACGGCACCGCGGCCTGATCAGCGTGAGTCTGCATCGGTGGTGCATAGAGACCCATCGACGGGGCTGTCTCTGGATGAGTGGCGATCGCCGAGTATGGTGGGTAGAAGCCACGAGGACCAGCAGCTAGGGCGCCGTAGTTCGACGCGACATGGGCCCCATACGGCGAAGCGGCCGCGGCCCCATAGGGCTGCTGTGATGGCGCTGGGTAGGGTTGATGCGGCTGCGCCGTATAGGATTGCGGCGGCGCCGTGTAGGGTTGAGGTGGCGGCGCCGAGTAGGGCGGCATCAGCCAGGAAGATGACGGCGGCGGCAGTGCACCATAAGCCGACGCAAGAGCACCCTTTGAGGTGGAGAAGGCGCCATAGGTCGGCGCAGGAGGAGCGCCATAGGGAGGCATCGCCGCAATCTCGGTCGAGGGAGTCAAATCGCCCTGGGCGCCCGATCCGATCGGGGACCCTGACAGCGGCATGGCACCATAGGCCGTGATACGTCTCCAACGTATCTACAATTTTTGATTGTTCCATGCTATTATATTACCCCTTTTGGATGTTTATGGGCTTTATTTTACACATTTATATCATTTTTGGGACTAACCTACTAACGGGAGGCCCAGCCCGTATTGCTGTTTTTTCGCCTATTTCAGTATTTCGAAGAAAAGGAATATCAAACGGAGTCCAAACGGAATGAAACCTTCGGGAGCGTGATTTTTGGAACAAACATGATCCCGAGGACTTGGATTGCAAGTCAAGAAGCAGCCAAGGCGGCCACAAGGGTGGAGGGTGCGCCCACCCCTACAAGGCGCGCCCCCCTATCTCATGGGCCCCTCGGGTGGCCACCGACCTACTTCGTCCTCCTATATATACCCACGTACCCCGAAAACATCCAGGGATCCAATGAAAAACAATTTCCACCACCGTAACCTTCTGTATCCGCGATATCCCATCTTGGAGCATTTGCTGGCGCTTTGCCGGAGGGGGAATCGACCATGGAGGGCTTCTACATCAACACCATAGCCCCTCCGATGAGTTGTGAGTAGTTTACCACAGACCTTAGGGTCCATAGTTATTAGCTAGATGGCTTCTTCTCTCTTTTTGGATCTCAATACCATGTTCTCCCCCTCTCTTGTGGAGATCTATCCGATGTAACTCTTTTTGCGGTGTGTTTGTCGAGATCCAATGAATTGTGGGTTTATGATCAAGTTTATCTATGAGAAATATTTGAATCTTCTCTGAATTATTTTATGTATGATTGAGTTATCTTTGCAAGTCTCTTCGAATTATCAGTTTGGTTTGGTCTACTAGATTGATATTTCTTGCCATGGGAGAAGTGCTTAGCTTTGGGTTCAATCTTGCAGTGTCCTTACCCAGTGACAGCAGGGGCAGCAAGGCACGTATTGTATTGTTGCCATCGAGGATAAAAAGATGGGGTTTATATCATATTGCATGAGTTTATCCCTCATCATGTCATCTTTCTTAATGCGTTACCCTATTCTTATGAACTTAATACTCTAGATGCATACTGGATAGCGGTCGATGTGTGGAGTAATAGTAGTAAATGCAGGCAGGAGTCGGTCTACTTGTCGCGGATGTGATGCCTATATACATCATCATGCCTAGATAATCTCATAATTATTCGCTTTTCTATCAATTGCTCGATAGTAATTTGTTCACCCACCGTAATACTTATGCTATCTTGAGAGAAGCCACTAGTGAAACCTATGGCCCCCGGGTCTATCCTTTATCATATAACCTTTCAATCTACTTTTATTTGCATCTTTACTTTTCCAATCTATATTATAAAATACCAAAAATATATTTATCTTATCATACTATCTCTATCAGATCTCACTTTTGCAGTGGCCGTGAAGGGATTGACAACCCCTTTATTGCGTTGGTTGTGAGTTCTTTGTTTGTTTGTGTAGGTGCGTGAGACTTTTGAGGAGCCTCCTACTGGATTGATACCTTGGTTCTCAAAAACTGAGGGAAATACTTACGCTACTATTGCTGCATCACCCTTTCCTCTTTAAGGAAAACCAACGCAAGCTCAAGACGTAGCAGGCCACCGCGAGGGGCCGAGAGGCGAGGAAGGGCGACGTAGGAGCAAGGGCCGGCACAACGGTGGCGGCGGCGGCGGCGGTGGAGGCAGCGGAAGACATCGTAACCTAAACTGATACCATGTAAAACATATGATTTGAGAAACTATTCGATACCTTAAACGGGGTGTGGCTATCTCATTATATAGAGGTACCAAAGGATACAATACAAGATGTATACAAAGTCTATGTATATACAGTCTAACACTCGGTCACCAGGGAGGCAGAGGCAGGCGGCGGTGGACGAGAGGCAAGGGAAGTTGTTTTAAGGAGCGGTGTCATGGCCGAGTAAAAAACTAAAAATAAGAGAGTAGGGTGGGTCTGAAACTTAACTCCTTCAAATTTTGCTCTTCTGGCCATTTGCTTAAAGATTTTGAGGGATCCATCCTTAATTTTTTTTAGAAATGGAGGAGGACCCCCGACCTCTGCATCTGGACGATGCATGCAGCCATTTTATTAATTATTCACACAAGACATTACGAAGTCATACACCAGTAAGACTAAAGCCACTGTCTAGATAACATCTGTCGCTACTCCTATCCAGTTGATGAAGGGATGCTGATAGTCTGGGCCTAATACCAAACAGACCTCGCAGCCAAACCTAACATCTAAGACCTGAGGTCCCAACTAGGACGCCTGCCGGGTATGGGGCACCCACCAGTCCAGCGCACTCCTCAACCAGGACACCTGCCGAGTATGAGGTCGTCGCAACCACCTGCCACCACTCCATCTTTAGTGTTATACTGCTGCATCAACCTTGCCCGGTCTAGCTGTTGTCGACGCCACCACGACGCCAGACAACGCCACCATCCTGCGCTCGTCCATCACCACATGCCCACCGGCAAGATCCCGCTGCTCCATGCCGCTGAGACCCTTCGTTGTCGACGTGTCAGATGCCACGCCGCTCCTCCTCTTGTCCCCTCCAGCTAGCACTTGGTCCAAAATGATGCCCCTAGAAGGGAGAACGACATCGAAACGTCGTCATCATCCGATCCAGTAGACCCGGATCTAGGGTTTCCCCTGGAACCTCCCGATCAGATTGACGTGACCTGCAACAACAATGCCTCGAGAAGGAAACGACGTCAGAGACGCCGCCATCGTCCGCCAGGACTGCAGCCAGGCGCGATTTTCACCGGAAGCCGTGTCGTCCTGATCTCGTGGTTGGCTAGAACCGCGCAGAGTCTCGCCATGAAGACGTATACCGCTACTGGTACTCCGGTAGAGATCCTCCATACCCTCACCGGTCCTTCCACGCACCGCCGGCCGGCCAAGACCATGCCGCGGTGGATCTAGACGGGACGCCAGATCCGCGCCCGCCGCGACCCATCTTTAGGCAGAACTATCCACCGGTTAGTCCATGGAGTTCTGCCACAATCCATGCACGAAGGGAAGCCCATCGCCGTCCTGGACCGCTGCCCGCCGCCGCACAGGCTAGGGGAGCCGCCCTGCCTGCTGCCCTCGGGCACACCACAAGAGACGCCCCTGTCGCCTCAAGGGGATCCCGCTGTAGATCCGTCCGCCCTAGCGCCTTGACACCGGGCCCGCTGCCGCGGACCTCGCCGGCGGCAGGAGGATGGCTGAGGGAGGCTGGCGGCGCTGGTTTTTTTGGCCCCCTGGCGTCGCCCAGGGAGGCGGCGCGAGAGGGTACGATGATGGCCACCTTAAAAATTGGGGGAGAAATTCACTTCCCCGGCCTCTCCACCAACTAGGGATGCAAAAGGCCATTTTAGTATGAGTACCAAGATAAACATGGTCCTTAGAATTTTTTAAATGAGTATCAAGATATTTTTTGATGAGTGGTTCCTCCACCCGCCAAACTTGATCCTCAATAAATGGGAAAAAACCCCTATGCATCACCTGTCAATTCTAAGAATTGAACACGGATTGTTAGGCTGCACAACCGCATTGCCCAACCACTGAGCCAAGGCTCTCTTTGCAAGAATCCACCCTTATTACCTCAATCCGTTAGCCATGTTCAGACCAAAGAACTCGTCTAGACCGACATCGCGAGCGACCCGTCCCCAACCCAGCCCCTCCGGCGCGGCCGCCACGCAGCCACGCCGGCCACCAACCCCCCGCGCCTTCTGCTGCTGCCGCCCCCATCGGCTTGCCTGCCGCCGGACTACACCCCGCAGGTGGTTTCTCTTCCTTCAGGTGATGCGTCCTTGCCGGCGCAGTTGGGCGCCAGATCCAGTTCGCCGGTCCGGCGGTCGCCACCGCCCGAAGGCCTGGACTCGGCGCTTGCGCTGGAGGAATTGGTGCCGGAGACGCCGCCTGAGCTCCAGGGCGCCCAGCCGCGGATCGCATCCATCGTTGTCGTCCCATCGCCTCGCAGCCATGGCGCCTCCTCCTCCTCCCGCAACGGCTCTTCGGCGGATGCAGGGCGTGATGTAGAGAAGACCGGCGAGGGATGGAAGCTCGTTTCCTACCGGCGTGGCCCATGCCCCCCGCCCCCTCCTGCTCAAGCCACCCCTCGATGACCTCTTCCTGCGTGGCTCCACAGAAGGTGCTGCCGCTGCCTCGTCCCAGGTCATCGTGCCACGGCTTGCCAAGATCCCATCAGATGCTCCCGTTGCCTCCAGTCCGGCCACCATGCTCATGGCTGCACCAACGCTTGGCACCCGCTCAGTTCTCTGAAGCTCCTGCGGTGGCCTGCTGCCGCGCCCCCAGCGGCTCCGTTTGCACCCAGGTCTTCTGCTCGTGGCTGGCCTGCCCCTCCGCAGGCCCCGCCGCTCTCGTCAACTGCATGGCCTCCACTAGGCACTGCCGTCCGATGGGGAGAAATTTCGGCAGCTTCAGATGTGCAGCAGCAGCAAGGCCCTCTCTGCTCCGGCGATGCAGCGGTCATTTGGCTTGCGGGTGCGCAGTCCGACGCCTCCTGTCAGGCTGTGGCAGAGGTCCTTGCATCCACGATTAGCGCAACTGTCATGGATATCAGAGTCGTGCGGCAATCTGTGGCTAATTCTGCCGGCATTCGTGAGGCTGCGACCTCCCGTGCTGCTCCCCGGCCACGCGTGCGGCTGCTTTGACCACGCTGGTGGGTGATTCTACAGCACGTGACGCTCTCCGCCTCTCTCCGGCCAAGCCCGTGCTTCCCGCGCCGTCTTCATCTCCATCGCGCCCTCCAGGATACGAGGCCTCCCCCGTGACGAGCTCCGCTCCATAGACGCCGCCCTTCCTCACGGACGCTTGTCGCACCCCCTGTAGTACGGCTGTGGAGGATGTCGTGTCCCCTACAATCGAGACGGCTGTGGTCATCACGTTGTCTCTTGCTCCTACTCCAGTGCCTCCCTATGAAGAGGTGGTGCCGCAGGTGCTGGAGCCTATGTTCCAGAGACAACAGGAAGCCTTGCTCCCCTCTTTGGCTTGGTCGCCTCCTAGGCCACCGGCTGCGCGGCGCAAAACTTTGGCGGGTGTGCCCATTGATCGCTCGGGTTGTGGCCTGCTGATCAAGCGATCCAGCACTAGGCTGTCGGCGAAGGCCCGTGCTCGTGCCCCTCCTGTTGCACTGCAGGCAGAAGCGCTGATTTGCCGCAACCTTGGTGAGGGAGTCCTGGACTAGGGGGTGTCCGGATAGCCGGACTATCATTATCCGCCGGACCCCAAGACTACGAAGATACAAGATTGAAGACTCCGGCTCGTGTCCGGAAGGTACTTTCCTTGGCGTGGAAGGCAAGCTTGGCAATACGGAAATGTAGATCTCCTACCATTGTAACCGACTCTGTGTAACCCTAGCCTCTCCGGTGTCTATATAAACCGGAGGGCTTTAGTCCGTAGGACAACATACATCTCAACAATCATACACTAGGCTAGCTTCTAGGGTTTAGCCTCCTTGATCTCGTGGTAGATCTACTCTTGTACTACCCATATCATCAATATCAATCAAGCAGGACGTAGGGTTTTACCTCCATCGAGAGGGCCCGAACCTGGGTAAAAACATTGTGTCCCTCGTCTCTTGTTACCATCCGCCTAGACGCACAGTTCGGGACCCCCTACCCGAGATCCGCCGGTTTTGACACCGACATTGGTGCTTTCATTGAGAGTTCCTCCGTAGTCGTCACCGATAGGCTTGATGGCATCTTCAACCAACAACGCTGTCTGGGTGAGACTTTTCTCCCGGACAGATCTTCAGATTCGGCGGCTTTGCATCGGGCAATTCTCTTGGCCATCCGAGCAGATCGAAGCTACGCCCCTGGCCGTCGAGTCGATTCGAAGCTTAAACTTCACGGTCGATGTCCGCGGGACTTGATCTTGACGGACTCGAGCCACGCCAAGCGCCACAAGATTTGTGACGATGGGCACGATCTAGCTCTGCCGCCAGACAAAGTGCCTTGGTAGCGCGACACGGATCAGCTTCGCCATTAGCCCGAGCCGATCACCCGGATCGAGGGCCGATGGATAGACGCCGCCACAGGGGCTTCAACATCCACGGCGATGGAGCCGAACACGAATCTTGTCCCCATCGAAACTTCGTGATTCCGAGGCGCCGACTCCTGCCGGGTTCAACCTCCCGCGCCTCTACCAATCAATTCGGATTGGGCGCCGGTTATGGAATTCACCACCGCGAACATCTTTCAGCACTCGCCTTTTGGCGATATCCTGAATTCACTGAAGCATCTCTCGCTATCAGGAGAATCCTGGCCGGACTATGGCCAGGATGGTTGGGGTTCGGGCGACGAAGAAATTCAGATCCCACCCACCACCCACTTTGTAGCCACTGTCGACGATCTAACCGACATGCTAAACTACGGCTCTGAAGACATCGACGGAGTAGACGACGATGCCGGAGACAAGCAAAAAACAGAGCTTATACAGCACGACAGGACCACCTTGTCACATGACATATATATGGTGGATACCCCAAAGGGGAGCGATAGCGAGGACCAACGGGCCACGGCAGAAGATAACCCCGCCGATAAATGACCAAAGCGACGGCGTAAACGTCGCGCTAAGTCCCGCCTCGATGACAACAACGCTCCCAACGAGCCCGCGATACGGCAGGGCTCACAATCGGATGACGAACATGCACATAAGCAACCGTCCGAACACGACGAGTCAGATAACCAATCCAAGCCTGGCGAAGACAACGGTCCGGACGACCATATGCCGGACACGTCGCCGGAGAATAAGAACCTTCGGAAAAGACTCGTCAGCACTGCAAGAAGCCTGAAGAAGGAAAAACGGAAGCCCAAAACAGCGGAAGACACACTCAGAATGAGATGGAGCAAAGTGCTCAACACCGCAGATAAGTACGGCAATAGCCACCAATCAAAGAGCTACCCAAAGCGCAAACTGCTACCGGAATTCGACGAGGAGGCCATAGAGCCTCCACCGTCCAAAAATAAAGGGGCTGCCTGGTTGGATAGACGGCCAGACGACAGGCCAAATTATGAAAGCGGCGCCACACATAAATCCACCAACGAGCTCGGAAGGGTAGATGGCCCAGCCAGGTCCATTTATGGGCCAAAGGAGACGGCCCCAAGAAGCAAGGTAACACGTCAAGTGCCCGATGATAACGGCACACACAAATACAGGGGCGCCGCACACCCGCTATGTTTCACCGATGAGGTGCTGGACCATGAATTCCCAACAGGATTTAAACCCATCAACATAGAGGCCTACGATGGAACAATGCACCACAGTCTAGATAGAAGATTATATACTACATATACATATGGCGGAGGAGACGATCTCCACACCATAAAATATTTACCACTCAAGCTCAAAGCCAGCCCGTCATTGGCTTAAAAGCCTCCCAAAAAATACTGTTGGAAGTTGGGAAGAGCTCGAGGACGCGTTTAGAGCAAATTTTCAAGGGACTTATGTCCGGCCTCCGGATGCAGATGATCTAAGTCATATAACTCAACAGCCCGGAGAGTCAGCGCGGAAATTCTGGAACAGGTTCCTTACCAAAAAGAACCAAATAGTCGACTGTCGGGACGCCGAAGCCTTAGCATCTTTCAAGCACAATGTCCGAGACGAATGGATCGCTAGGAACCTCAGTCAAGAAAAGCCGAGGACAATATCCACACTAACAAGCCTCATGACCCGCTTCTGTGCGGGCGAGGACAGCTGGTTAGCAAGATGCAGCACCAGCGACCCTAGTACATCAGAGATAAGAGATGGAAACGGAAAATCACGGCGCAGAAAAGAGCAGCGCCGGAATAAAGAGAAAAGCCCAAAGAGCACGGCAAGCGCCGGATTTAAAAGCTCATGCGGCCCAATAATAAAACACAGCCTCTAAAGGATGACAAGGATTTAATTGTCCAACTTAAAGAAGATTTTGGGTCGGATATGTCAAATCCACAGTACCCCCGGAAGGCCTACAAATCACACCCACAAGGATTGTTGGGTTTTTAAACAGTCCGGCCGACTAAATGCCGAACACAAGGGGCTTGACGCGTCAAGCGAAGAGGATAAACCCCACCAGCAGAGCACCGGAAAACAAAAGACTTTCCCACAAGGGGTTAAAGTAGTAAACTCACTTCATGTGATAAAACGAAAAAACAGTGCGGCACTTTCTAAAAAGAGCTTCGCACGGTCCAACCCAGCAGACAATAGAGATTGGACATCAAAACCAATCACTTTCGACCACATGGACTATTCCAGAAGCGTTCGAAATGCTGGACGGACTCCCCTGATATTGAATCCCATGATAGACGGATTACAATTTACTAGTGTCCTAATGGACGAAAGCAGTGACTTAAACCTGCTGTATTCCAAAACCGTCCGTAGGATGGGGGTAAACCCCGCCAAAATCCGACACAGCCGCACTTCCTTCAAAGGAGTGACGCCAGGCCCTTACGCCAAGTGCACAGGCTCCATATTACTAGAAGTCGTGTTCGGATCGCCGAACAATTCTCGACAAGAAAAATTAAATTTTCACATCGTCCCATTTGAAAGTGAATATCAAGCACTCTTGGGACGTAAGGCGTTTGTCCGCTTCAACGCTATACCGCATTACGCGTCTCTTACACTCAAGATGCCCGGTCCACGTGGCATCATTTCAGTGCGAGGGTCACTTCAAGATCCCGGACTCGGATAGACGAATCCGTCGTCAGTAGGCTAGGGGCTCCCTAGCCGCATACCCCTTCACAGGGGGCTGCGCGCACACATAACCGCGGGTTTATACAAACCCTGCTTTAATTATTTATATTTTCTATTTTACATATTTTCCGCACAAATTGTTTTTAAACTAAACGTTCCTCTCTTTTTACAGATGAACAATGTGCATACCCGTCCAGGATAACGGCGCAACGGAGACACAGGCGCAGACGTGCAGTAGGGACCCGTTGTGAGGATTCTTTTCAGATTAAGACCCTGCATAAACCTTTTTTACTGTCTCTTGTTGTTATTCTCCCTTGGTTTCTTCCTATAGCCAATGCGAACTGGACGCCTTGGCATCGGACGCGTCGAAGACCATGCCCGTACACGGACACTAGGGGCTTAGGGCATCGTTACGCCCATTATTATAAAGACCGAACACCTTAGGGAGTGTTCGGCGTCTCGAAGTTAGGCATTATATGCATCAGCTCGAATCATGTCTTTGGTCAAATGTTGGGTTTGCGGCTCCTGTGTTTTGCTGCCTTCGTTCCGTATCATCGCTAACGCGGCACCAGGAGAACTCTGCGATTGTGCCCGCCTGGTGGCGAGCACCTCGATGAGAAAGCCGAAAATCGATCATCATGATACAAATGAGAGATCGTTAACCACTCGATCGACTATCGGAATGTTTAGAATTCCTCGCTTTGACGAAGGACCGTTTCCCGGTCAGGCACTTACGCACTCCGAATTCGGAGACGTGCAGGGCCACCAGGGGCTATATCGTAGCCCCACCCTCGAGCTCCACTGGCTAAGTGAAAGTGATAAAGCATTATAGTCCGGATTGCCTCGTTCGCTACGCTACCACCTCCTTATAACGGGACCGAGACGTCGGATTAAGTGTGAAAACGCGCTATTTTGTGAACACCCCAGCTCTTTGTGCGAGGGGGCTGAAGCCGAAGACTGCATCTTTCAGGTTATACACAAGTATATGTAAACGGCCGCACAGGAGAAGTTTTACTACTTGGACGCACAAGTATAAAAAGCAGTTATACCATAATCATTGATTTACAGGCTAATGCGTTCAATTGAGCGTTACATTCTTCGAGCACTGCGACTCTATTACACGAGCGCCACGCATAACTTCCCGAAATAGTGCTCGGCGAGGCGGTTTTCATCGAACCTGGGCAAGAACAACGGTGGCGTCCATCTCCGGACAATGCGCCTTCACACGGGCCAGAGCCATCCACGCGCCCTCTATGCAGGCCGACCGCTTCATCTCCTTTATATGCGGCACCGCCCCAAGGAATTGTTGTAGTAAGCCAAAATAGCTCGTCGCCTTGGACCTCTCTGGCCAGACATGGGCCACGATGTCAGTCATGGCTAGTCCGGACAATCTATTTAGTTCGGCCCATTCGGCCAACCGGTCCGTCAGCGGAAGTGGGCGATCCGGACTGTGGAATTGAGACCAATATAACTCTTCCGTCTCGTGATCCCCCTGGCTCCGGAAGTGCTTAATGGCATCAGCCGCTCTCGCAGCCAAGTCCATATACGATCCTCCGAACTCCACAGCCGCTCAAATTGAGCATACTTGGAATCCATAAACCGCGAAGCATCGAAGGGCTTGCCGGCGCGATTTCTCGGCTGGCGCAGCTCCTCCTTCATAGCCCGCATTGCGAGCGGGCATCCTTAACCGGCTTGGCCTTCTTCTTCAGTCTTCCGCTCGATAAGCACTCCTCTCAAGAGCCTCATTGCGGTCGGTAGCATCCTTTAATTTCTGGCCAATTCGCCACCTCCGCCTAGCTTAGGCGGTCGCGCAGCCTTTTCGGCTTTCAACTCCTCGGCCGCCCTCGAGGCAGCCGCGTCACTCCTTCGGGCTTGCTCCTTAGCTAGAGAAATTTCGGCCCGAAGGCTCTCCACAGCAGCAGCACCGTCTGTATAAACAGCATATAATTTATCAGAGGCAGGCTTTGACCCCCCCTTAAATAAAGCAACTGTGGAGAATTTATTTACCTTGCGACTCGTCAAGTCGCTGGTTGACAAGTGCGATGTCAGCATCTGCCACGTCAAGTTGCCGACTTAATTCGGCAAACTCATTAGTCCGGCTGGCCCCAGGACTATCCGCCACCTATACAAGGACGACGGTATTCATTACTTGAGATTTTGAGATTTCGATCCTCGGCACGCTGTCGTTTCCGACAACCTACCGAGTCTCAGGGGCTACTATCTATACAGGGCGCATTTTTTATATGCAAAACTGTTAAAAGACAAAGGGGTGCGCCATTTTCGCATACCTCAAATCCTGCCAGCAAACTCATGGCGGCATTACGCAATCCGCTCTCGGCGGACGAAATCCTTCCAATCACCATGCGCATTAACGCACGATGATCTTCTGAAATGGGCGCCCTCTCAAGCAGATTCTTCAGTTCTCCCGGCCGGACACTAGCAGGTGCCGAACTCTCTGGCCCCTCCGGACTCGGGGATGCCCTCCGTGACGACACTTCGGGCTCGCCTGCCTCATCTGGCGGCACTGCAGACGGAGGCGTATCGCTCTCCATCATCTCCGGAAGAAGGTCCCCCGAAGATGAACTCATCTGAGAAGGCTGCAGATCCGAACTGCAATATAAATATTTCGATTACCCACAGAAGCACAAATGAAGGTACTTCCTTACTAATTAATTTCCTCTTTCATACTCACGGCTCGTTGGAGGGCTGGTCCTTTGGCGATGATTGTGCGTCCGGATTCTCTCCGGACGTTGGACCCCCCGGTGAGGATTTCTTCCCACGCTTAGGGGCTTTGGCCTCCGGATCTTCAGAGGCGGTCCTCTTCTCCCTCTGAAGGGAGGGGTTCTTGGTTCCCTCATCTTCAGTCGCCCCTTTGGGCGGAATATTAGCTCCTCTATTTTCCCCGCTGCCCCCTTCTGTGGGCGCAACCTCCAACATTCGACCCGACCACGGGCTCGGTCCAAAGGTCTCGGGAGGGGGCGGACACCTTATCACCTTGATTAGCCACCCATTCCTGTAAAGAACAAAGGGTCAGGAGATGAACTTTTGAAAGGCATATAAATAGAAGGTCCGGACTCTGAGCTATCTACCTGAGTATCCGGGCGATCACGGCCTAGGCCTGCGTCCTCGGCCGAATCCGGACACGCCACCTGCGTGAAGGAAATATGCCCTAGAGGCAATAATAAAGTTATTATTTATTTCCTTATATCATGATAAATGTTTATTATTCATGCTAGAATTGTATTAACCGGAAACATAATACATGTGTGAATATATAGACAAACAGAGTGTCACTAGTATGCCTCTACTTGACTAGCTTGTTAATCAAAGATGGTTATGTTTCCTAACCATGAACAAGGAGTTGTTATTTGATTAACAAGGTCACATCATTAGTTGAATGATCTGATTGACATGACCCATTCCATTAGCTTAGCACCCGATCGTTTAGTATGTTGCTATTGCTTTTATCCATGACTTATACATGTTCCTATAACTATGAGATTATGCAACTCCCGTTTGCCAGAGGAACACTTTGGGTATGACCAAACGTCACAACGTAACTGGGTGATTATAAAGGAGTACTACAGGTGTCTCCAAAGGCGGATGTTGGGTTGGCGTATTCGAGATTAGGATTTGTCACTCCGATTGTCGGAGAGGTATCTCTGGGCCCTCTCGGTAATGCACATCACTTAAGCCTTGCAAGCATTACAACTAATGAGTTAGTTGCGAGATGATGTATTACGGAACGAGTAAAGAGACTTGCGATAACGAGATTGAACTAGGTATTGGATACCGACGATCGAATCTCGGGCAAGTAACATACCGATGACAAAGGAACAAGCGTATGTTGTTATGCGGTCGACCGATAAAGATCTTCGTAGAATATGTAGGAACCAATATGGGCATCCAGGTCCGCTATTGGTTATTGACCGGAGACGTGTCTCGGTCATGTCTACATTGTTCTCGAACCGTAGGGTCCGCACGCTTAAGGTTTCGATGACAATTTTATTATGAGTTTATAAGTTTTGATGTACCGAAGGAGTTCGGAGTCCCGGATGAGATCGGGGACATGACGAGGAGTCTCGAAATGGTCGAGACGTAAAGATCGATATATTGGACGACTATATTCGGAGTTCGGAAAGGTTCCGAGTGATTCGGTATTTTTCGAGTACCGGAGAGTTACGGAATTCGTATTGGGCCTTAATGGGCCATACGGGAAAGGAGAAAAGGGCCAAAAGGTGGCGCCGCCCCCCTTGGTCTAGTCCGAATTGACTAGGGAGGGCGCACTCTTCCTTCCTTCTCCTTCTCTTTTCCTTTCCTTCTCTCCTACTCCTAATACATGGAAGGACTACTAGTTGGACTAGGAAGGGGAATCCTACTCCCTGGGAGTAGGACTCCCCATGGCGCGCCATAGAGAGGGCCAGCCTCCTCCTCCCTCCCTCCTTTATATCACGGGGCAGGGGCACCCATGAACACACAAGTTGATCTACGGATCGTTCCTTTGCCGTGTGCGGTGCCCCTTCCACCATATTCCACCTCGGTCATATCGTCGCAAAGCTTAGGCGAAGCCCTGCGCCGGTAGAACATCAAGATCGTCACCACGCCGTCGTGCTGACGGAACTCTCCCTCGACACTCGGCTGGATCGGAGTTCGAGGGACGTCATCGAGCTCAACGTGTGCTGAACTCGGAGGTGCCGTACGTTCGGTACTTGGATCGGTCGGATCATGAAGACGTACGACTACATCAACCACGTTGTGCTAACGCTTCCGCTTACGGTCTACGAGGGTACGTGGACAACACTCTCCCCTCTCGTTGCTATGCCATCACCATGATCTTGCGTGTGCGTAGGAAATTTTTTGAAATTACTACGTTCCCCAACAGTGGCATCCGAGCCAGGTTTTTATGGTTTGATGTTTTGCACGAGTAGAACACAAGTGAGTTGTGGGCGATACAAGTCATCTGCCTACCAAAGATGTCATATTTTGGTTCAGCGGTATTGTGAGATGAAGCGGCCGGACCGACATTACGCGTGACGCTTACGTGAGACTGGTTTCACCGTTCGAGCACTCGTGCTTAAAGGTGACTGGTGGGTGTCTGTCTCTCTCACTTTAGTTGAACCGAGTGTGGCTCGCCCGGTCCTTGAGAAGGTTAAACGGAGTCTATTTGACAATATCGTTGTGGTTTTGATGCGTGGGTGAGATTGGTTCTTGCTTAAGCCCGTAGCAGCCACGTAAAATTTGCAACAACAAAGTAGAGGACGTCTAACTTGTTTTTGCAGGGCATGTTGTGATGTGATATGGTCAAGACGTGATGCTATATTTTATTGTATGAGATGATCATGTTTTGTAACCGGTTATCGGCAATGGCTGGAGCCATATGGTTGTCGCTTTATTGTATGAAATGCAAACGCCTACAGTAATTGTTTTACTTTATCACTAAGTGGTAGCGATAGTCGTAGAAGCAATAGATGGCGTGGCGACAACGATGCTACGATGGAGATCAAGGTGTCACGCCGGTGACGATGGTGATCTCGACGGTGCTTGGAGATGGAGATCACAAGCACAAGATGATGATGGCCATATCATATCACTTATATTGATTGCATGTGATGTTTATCCTTTATGCATCTTATCTTGCTTTGATTGACGGTAGCATTTTAAGATGATCTCTCACTAAAATTATCAAGTAGTGTTCTCCTAAGTATGCACCGTTGCCAAAGTTAAATCGTGCCGAGACACCACGTGATGATCGGGTGTGATAAGCTCTCGTCCATCTACAACGGGTGCAAGCCAGTTTTGCACACGCAGAATACTCAGTTATACTTGACGAGCCTAGCATATGCAGATATGGCCTCGGAACACGGAGACCGAAAGGTCGGCGTGAATCATATAGTAGATATGATCAACATAAGATGTTCACCATTGAAAACTACTCCATCTCACGTGATGATCGGTTATGGTTTAGTTGATTTGGATCACGTGATCACTTAGATGACTAGAGAGATGTCTGTCTAAGTGGGAGTTCTTAAGTAATATGATTAATTGAACTTAAATTTATCATGAACTTAGTCCTGGTAGTATTTTGCAAACTATGTTGTAAGATCAATAGCTTGCGTTGTTGCTTTCATATGTTTATTTTCATATGTTCCTAGAGAAAATTGTGTTGATAAATGTTAGTAGCAATGATGCGGATTGGATTCGCGATCTGAGGTTTATCCTCAATGCTGCACAGAAGAATTATGTCCTTAATGCACCGCTAGGTGACAGACCTATTGCAGGAGCAGATGCAGACGTTATGAACGTTTGGCTAGCTCAATATGATGACTACTTGATAGTTTTGTGCAACATGCTTTATGGCTTAGAATCGGGACTTCAAAAGATGTTTTGAACATCATGGACCATATGAGATGTTCCAGGAGTTGAAGTTAATATTTCAAGCAAATACCCGAGTTGAGAGATATGAAGTCCTCACAAAGTTCTATAAGCTAAAAGATGGAGGAGAATCGCTCAACTAGTGAGCATGTGTTCAGATTGTCTGGGTACTTCAATTGCTTGAATCAAGTGGGAGTTAATCTTCCAGATAAGATAGTGATTGATAGAATTCTCTAGTCACCATCACCAAGTTAGTAGAACTTCGTGATGAACTATAGTATGCAAGGGATGATGAAAATGATTCCCGAGTTTTTCATGATGATGAAATCGATGAAGGTAGAAATCAAGAAAGAACATCAAGTGTTGATGGTTAACAAGGCCACTAGTTTCAAGAAAAGGGCAAAGGGATAGAAGGAACTTCAAGAAGAACGGCAAGCAAGTTGTTGCTCAAGTGAAGAATCCCAAGTCTGGACCTAAGCACGAGACTAAGTGCTTCTACCGCAAAGGGACTGGTTCTTTGAAGCGAACTACCCCAAGTATTTGGCGGATAAGAAGGATGGCAAAGTAAACAAAGGTATATTTGATATACATGTTATTGATGTGTACTTTACTAGTGTTTAATAGCAACCCCTCGGTATTTGGTACTGGTTCGGTTACTAAGAGTAGTAACTCGAAACGGGAGTTGCAGAATAAACAGAAACTAGTTAAGGGTGAAGTGACGATGTGTGTTGAAAGTAGTTTCAAGATTGATATGATCATCATCGCACACTCCCTATACTTTCGGGATTAGTATTGAACCTAAATAAATGTTATTTGGTGTTTACGTTGAGCATGAATATGATTTGATCGTGTTTATTGCAATACGGTTATTCATTTAAGTAAGAGAATAAACTATTGTTCTGTTTACATGAATAAAACCTTATATGGTTACACACTCAATGAAAATGGTTCATTGGATCTCGATCATAGTGATACACATATTCATAATATTGAAACCAAAAATACAAAGTTAATAATGATAGTGCAACTTATTTGTGGCACTCGCCGTTTAGGTCATATTGGTAAAGCGCATGAAGAAACTCCATGCTTGATGGGATTTTGGAATCACTTGATTATGAATCACTTGATGCTTGCGAACCGTGCCTTTTGGGCAAGATGACTAAAACTCCGTTCTTGGAACAATGGAACAAGCTACTGACTTATTGGAAATAATACATACCGATGTATGCGATCCAATGAGTGTTGATGCTCGTGGCAAGTATCGTTATTTTCTGATCTTCACAAGATGATTTGAGCAGATATGGGTATATCTACTTGATGAAACATAAGTCTGAAATAGTTGAAAGGTTCAAAGAATTTCAGAGTGAAGTGGAAAAATCATCGTAACAAGAAAAGTTTCTGTGATCTGATCACGGAGACGAATATTTGAGTTACGAGTTTGGTCTTCAATTAAAACAATGTGGAATAGTTTCATAGCTCACACCACCTGGAACACCACAATGTTATGGTGTCCAAACATCGTAACCGCACTTTATTGGATATAGTGCAATCTATGATGTTTCTTACCGATTTACCAATATCGTTTTGGGATCATGCATTAGAGACAGCTGCATTCACGTTAAATAGGGCACCATCTAAATCCGTTGAGACGACACTATATGAACTGTGGTTTAGCAAGAAACCAAAGTTGTCGTTTCTTAAAGTTTGGGGCTGCGATGCTTATGTGAAAAGTTTCATCCCGATAAGCTCAAACCCAAATCGAGAAGTGCGTCTTCATAGAATACCCAAAGGAAATTGTTGGGTACACCTTCTATCACAGATCCAAGGCAAAACATTCGTTGCTAATAAATGGATCCTTTCTAGAGAAGGAGTTTCTCTCGAAAGAAGTGAGTGGGAGGAAAGTAGAACTTGATGAGGTAATTGTACCTTCTCCCTTATTGAAAGTAGTTCATCACGAAATCTGTTCTGTGACTACTACACCAATTAGTGAGGAAGCTAATGATGATGATCATGTAACTTCGATCAAGTTACTACCGAATCTCGAGGTAAACCAGAGTGAGATCCGCACTGAGTGGTACGGTAATCCTGTTCGGAAGTCATGTAACTAGACCATGATGAACCTACGAACTATGAGGAAGCGATGATGAGCCCAAATTCCATGAAATGGCTTGAGGCCATGAAATCTGAGATGAGATCCATGTATGAGAACAAAGTGTGGACTTTGGTGGAGTTGCCCGATGATCGGCAAGCCATAGAAAATAAATGGATCTTCAAGAGGAAGACGGACGCTGATAGTAGTGTTACTATCTACAAAGCTAGACTTGTCGAAAAAGGTTTTTGACAAAGTTCAAGATGTTGAATACAATGAGATTTTCTCACTCGTATCGATGCTTAAAAGTCTGTCCGAATCATGTTAGCAATTGCCGCATTTTATGAAATCTGGCAAATGGATAAACAAAACTGCATTCCTTAATGGAGTTATTAAAGAAGAGTTGTATGTGATGCAACCAAGAGGTTTTGTCGATCCTAAAGGTGTTAACAAAATGTGCATCTATGGACTGGTGCAAGCATCTCAGAGTTGGAATATACGCTTTGATAATTTGATCAAAGCATATAGTTTATACAGACTTGCAGTGAAGCCTGTATTTACTAAGAAAGTGAGTGGGAGCACTACAACATTTCTGATAAGTATATGTGAATGACATATTGTAGATTGGAAATAATGTAGAATCATTCTGCAAAGCATAAAGGAGTGTTTGAAAGGAGTTTTTCAAAGAAAGACCTCGGTGAAGCTGCTTACATATTGAGCATCAAGATCTATAGAGATAGATCAAGACGCTTGATAAGTTTTTTCAATGAGTACATACCTTGACAAGATTTTGAAGTAGTTCAAAATGGAACAGTCAAAGAAAGAGTTCTTGCCTGTGTTACAAGGTGTGAAATTGAGTAAGACTCAAAACCCGACCACGGCAGAAGATAGAAAGAGAATGAAAGTCATTCCCTATGCCTTGGCCATAGGTTCTATAAAGTATGCCATGCTGTGTACCGATCTATTGTATACCCTACACTTTGAGTTTGGCAAGGGGTACAATAGTGATCTAGGAGTAGATCACTAGACAGCGGTCAAAATTATCCTTAGTGGAATAAGGATATGTTTCTCGATTATGGAAGTGACAAAAGGTTCGTCGTAAAGGGTTACGTCGATGCAAGTTTTGACACCGATCTGGATGACTCTAAGTCTCGATCTAGATACATACTGAAAGTGGGAGCAATTAGGTTGAGTAGCTCCGTGCAGAGCATTGTAGACATAGAATATTTGCAAAATACATACGGCTCTGAATGTGACAGATCCATTGACTAAGATTTTCTCACAAGCAAAACATGATCACACCTTAGTACTCTTTGGGTGTTAATCACATAGTGATGTGAACTAGATTACTGAATCTAGTAAACCCTTTGGGTGTTGGTCACATGACGATGTGAACTATGGGTGTTAATCGCATGATGATGTGAACTATCGATGTTAATCACATTGTGATGTGATCTAGATTATTGACTCTAGTGCAAGTGGGAGACTGAAGGAAATATGCCCTAGAGGCAATAATAAAGTTATTATTTATTTCCTTATATCATGATAAATGTTTATTATTCATGCTAGAATTGTATGAACCGGAAACATAATACATGTGTGAATATATAGACAAACAGTGTCACTAGTATGCCTCTACTTGACTAGCTTGTTAATCAAAGATGGTTATGTTTCCTAACCATGAACAAGGAGTTGTTATTTGATTAACAAGGTCACATCATTAGTTGAATGATCTGATTGACATGACCCATTCCATTAGCTTAGCACCCGATCGTTTAGTATGTTGCTATTGCTTTTATCCATGACTTATACATGTTCCTATAACTATGAGATTATGCAACTCCGTTTGCGGAGGAACACTTTGGTGCTACCAAACGTCCACAACGTAATCGGGTGATTATAAAGGAGTACTACAGGTGTCTCCAAAGGCAGATGTTGGGTTGGCGTATTTCGAGATTAGGATTTGTCACTCCGATTGTCGGAGAGGTATCTCTGGGCCCTCTCGGTAATGCACATCACTTAAGCCTTGCAAGCATTACAACTAATGAGTTAGTTGCGAGATGATGTATTACGGAACGAGTAAAGAGACTTGCCGGTAACGAGATTGAACTAGGTATTGGATACCGACGATCGAATCTCGGGCAAGTAACATACCGATGACAAAGGGAACAAACGTATGTTGTTATGCGGTCTGACCGATAAAGATCTTCGTAGAATATGTAGGAGCCAATATGGGCATCCAGGTCCCGCTATTGGTTATTGACCGGAGACGTGTCTCAGTCATGTCTACATTGTTCTCGAACCGTAGGGTCCGCACGCTTAAGGTTTCGATGACAATTTTATTATGAGTTTATAAGTTTTGATGTACTGAAGGAGTTCGGAGTCCCGGATGAGATCGGGGACATGACGAGGAGTCTCGAAATGGTCGAGACGTAAAGATCGATATATTGGACGACTATATTCGGAGTTCGGAAAGGTTCCGAGTGATTCGGTATTTTTGAATCTACCGGAGAGTTACGGAATTCGTATTGGGCCTTAATGGGCCATACGGGAAAGGAGAAAAGGGCCAAAGGGTGGCGCCGCCCTCCCTTGGTCTAGTCCGAATTGGACTAGGGAGGCGCGACTCTTCCTTCCTTCTCCTTCTCTTTTCCCTTTCCTTCTCTCCTACTCCTAATACATGGAAGGACTACTAGTTGGACTAGGAAAGGGGGAATCCTACTCCCGGTGGGAGTAGGACTCCCCATGGCGCGCCATAGAGAGGGCCAGCCTCCTCCTCCCTCCCTCCTTTATATACGGGGGCAGGGGGCACCCCATGAACACACAAGTTGATCTACGGATCGTTCCTTTGCCGTGTGCGGTGCCCCCTTCCACCATATTCCACCTCGGTCATATCGTCGCAAAGCTTAGGCGAAGCCCTGCGCCGGTAGAACATCAAGATCGTCACCACGCCGTCGTGCTGACGGAACTCTCCCTCGACACTCGGCTGGATCGGAGTTCGAGGGACGTCATCGAGCTGAACGTGTGCTGAACTCGGAGGTGCCGTACGTTCGGTACTTGGATCGGTCGGATCGTGAAGACGTACGACTACATCAACCGCATTGTGCTAACGCTTCCGCTTACGGTCTACGAGGGTACGTGGACAACACTCTCCCCTCTCGTTGCTATGCCATCACCATGATCTTGCGTGTGCGTAGGAAATTTTTTGAAATTACTACGTTCCCCAACACTGCGGTCCGAAGAACAGCTTGTACATCTCCGTGGGTGTCGCACCCATAAAGTGCTGGAGAATACGAGGTCCCTCCGGATTGAACTCCCATAAACGGAGAGGACGGCGTTCTGATGGCGGAAGATGCACGATTAGCATAACTCGCATCACCTTGATCAGGTCGATCTCCCTCGCTTGGAGGTCTCGAATCCGTCCCTGCAGTGAGGGCATGTCCTCGGACGGCCCCCAGTTGAGCCCTTGGTTGACCCACGACATCAGTTGGCGTGGAGGTCCCGGGCGGAATAAGGGCGGTGGCTTTTGCCTGCTGCCCCTTGGAGCGGTGATGTAGAACCACTCCTGCTGCCACAGTCCAAGTTCCTCTTGGAAGGAACCCTCGGGCAACGGGGCATCGACCTTTTGCTTACTTGATGTCCCCTCGCAAGACTCAGCTGACGCCCCAATCATCTTGGCTCCACCTTGAAGGTCTTCACCATAGGCGAAGTGGGGAATGACGCGAGGAAGGCCTCCTGAGCGATAATGAATGCGGAGATATGGAGGATGGACTCGAGCCAAGTCGTGAAAGTCCAGCCCATAGTAGAACATGAGCCCTCTCACGAAGGGATCCGTCTGGAAGCCTAAACCCGGCGGAGGTGGGATCTGAAATGACGTATTCACGGGCTCGGGGCGGGCACGGCCTGCCCAGGGTAGGCAACCTGTCACGAAACCTCGTGGGCGGTGCTTGGCCTCACGCAACTTCAATATGTCCTCCTCCGTGACGGAGGAGGGCATCCACCGCCCCGGAGGTCGGAGCCGGACATGGTTGAGGATCTGCGCTCCAATCAAGCTCGGGTGTTGGAACCGGGCGAAGGAAAGATTCGATCGAGATTAAAAACAAGGACATGCCTTGGTCCTCTTATAAAGGGAAGAAATACCAAGGGCCGTCTCGTGACCGCTTGGGATTCCCCTTCGATAGAGGAGGCGTGGCGGCAGGAACGGTTGGGTTACCCACGCACGTATTGATGAGGATCCCGAATAGAGGGACACGATCTCGCTCGACAAGACGTGCCAAGGAAACCGCCGCTAAACGTCTTTGAGGTGGAATAGTAAAAACGATTCAAACGAGGGCTTGGTGGCGGTGTGATGTCACACCGCATAATACGTCACCGATTGAGTCGGTGTATATGTTTTATTCTCTACTGGTGGAATGTGGAAATTATTTTTGCGAGCGGACACTATCCCGGTGTTCATTATCTTCTCTGGATTATTCAAGGGAGGAACCCGCCTTGCAATGCCGAACATTATACACGCCGGACTTATCGTCATTGAAGACTGGTTCAGGGCTACCGAGGGAGTCTGGACTAGGGGGTGTCCGGATAGCCGGACTATCATTATCCGCCGGACTCCAAGACTACGAAGATACAAGATTGAAGACTCCGGCTCGTGTCCGGAAGGTACTTTCCTTGGCGTGGAAGGCAAGCTTGGCAATACGGATATGTAGATCTCCTACCATTGTAACCGACTCTGTGTAACCCTAGCCTCTCCGGTGTCTATATAAACTGGAGGGCTTTAGTCCCTAGGACAACATACATCTCAACAATCATACCATAGGCTAGCTTCTAGGGTTTAGTCTCCTTGATCTCGTGGTAGATCTACTCTTGTACTACCCATATCATCAATATCAATCAAGCAGGACGTAGGGTTTTACCTCCATCGAGAGGGCCCGAACCTGGGTAAAAACATTGTGTCCCTCGTCTCTTGTTACCATCCGCCTAGACGCACAGTTCGGGACCCCCTACCCGAGATCCGCCGGTTTTGACACCGACACTTGGCATTATTAAGGATGGTCGGGACATCACTGCTACTGCTCTGGATGCGCTCAAGAATCTGTTCAAGGAAGAGATCTCCGACTCGACAATGGTGGCTTTGAGGAAGCTGTTCAAGCTAGACGATCAGGAGGTGGAGGCCATTCAAGATGCCTTGGTTAGCCACGGTGGATAGCATGCTCTTGATCATGAGGAGGCGGAGCAGCATGCTGCTAGCTGAGCACGATGGCGCTGATGCGGCCCAACCTCAAGAGATGCATTAGTTTTAAATGTTAGAACAACCTGTTAACATTTTGTGTTGGAACGTGAGGGGTCTAAATTGTTTGGATCGTCGAACTACTGTGCATGAGACCATTGCGGCTTCATCCTGTCAGATTGTGTGCCTGCAAGAATCCATGTTAGACAATGTCGACAAGTTTACTGTTGCATATCTGGGAGGTTTTCGCCTTCGTAGCTTTGCCCAGTTACCGGCTGTGGGCACCCGTGGAGGCATTCTAATGCTCTGGGATGATTCCATCATTGGCATCAATGACGTTGTGGCACTGGAATTCTGCCTCTCCGCCTTGGTTACCCTGCATGAATCCAGCACCACCTTCAAGATCACTACCGTCTATGGTCCTTCTACCACCTCGAGAAAAGATATTTTCCTTGCCAAGTTGATCACCCAAAAGCCTGTTTGTGGATCCAAGTGGCTGGTTCTAGGTGATTTCAACCAAATTTTTAGGGCCCGTGACAAGAATAAGCGCAACATTAATAGAAGCCGCATCACTCGTTTCCGCAACACCCTTCAATCCTGTGACCTCAAAGAGATTCACCTCCAAAATCGTCGTTTCACTTGGAGTAATGAAAGGACAAATCCTACCTTATGCAAGCTTGACTCCTTTTTCTGCAACGCCGAATGGGACATCCATTTCAACACCCATGTCCTTCATGCCTTATCTTCGTCACTCTCGGACCATTGCCCACTCTTGCTTGCCAATGATTGTGGCCCTAGAAGGCCCCGGAGCTTCAAATTCGAGAATTTTTGGCCTTCCCTACCACGGTTCTATGAGATTGTGCATAGGGCTTGGAACGAGCATTCGGTGCACACCGAACCTTACCAAGTGTTATTCCATAAGCTCAAAAAGACCGGTGTCCGACTCTCTGAATGGAGTAGAAGCCTCCTCTCCAAATCCAAACTCCATCTTCATGCTACGCTTAGGATAATTCTTGAGCTTGATGTGGCTCAAGAATCCCGCACCTTAAGCCATGCCGAGCATGATCTCCGAGCTCAGCTCAAGAAAAGGGTGGTAAGTCTGGCGGTCCTTGAGCATTCAAGAAAGAAGCAATGTGCCCGTATTGCCAATTTGCAGGAGGGCGACGCCAACACCAAATACTTCCATAGGCGCATCAATGCTAGAAGGCGAAAAAACCATATTCTCCGACTGAAGCATAATAATGGTTGGGTTACCGAGCATGAGAGGAAGGAGGAAATCATTCTCGAACACTTCTCCAGCGTCATCGGAAAGACAAATGCTAGAAAAAAAGACTTCAATTGGGATCACTTTCATGTTGAGGATTGCCACCTTGGCAATCTTGATGATCCCTTCACACTGGAGGAAGTCCACAATGTCATCAAGCAAATGCCCAATGACAAGGCCCCCGGACCGGATGGGTTCACCGAACTATTTTTCAAGTCATGTTGGGGCATTATTAAAGAGGATGTTATGCGGGTGATCCATCAATTTGGTAACCTCCATGTGGCCAATCTCCATTGGCTTAACTCAGCGAACATTGTGCTCTTGCCAAAGAAAGATGGGGCGGAGGGAATTGGTGACTACAGACCTATTAGCCTAATCCATGCCATAGCCAAGATCATTGCCAAGTTGCTTGCGGTCCGTCTTGGGCCTCATATGGACAAGCTTATCTCCAAGGCTCAAAGCGCTTTCATCAAGAAGAGAAGTATTCATGATAACTTCATGTATGTGCGCAATCTTGCTCCCTAGCTCCACAAAAGCAAAACTCCATCCATCCTTCTCAAGCTTGACATTCGGAAGGCTTTTGACTCCGTACGTTGGGATTACATTCTTGATCTCCTCCAACGAAGAGGCTTTCCTAGAAAATTTTGTGAGTGGGTTGCGGCCCTCCTTTGCACATCCACTTCCCGGATTCTACTCAATGGTGTTCCCGCCCCCCCCCCTATTAAGCATGGCCAGGGCCTTCGCCAAGGAGACCCGTTCTCGCCCCTATTGTTCGTCATCGCCATTGACCCTCTCCAACAAGTGTTGGATTTGGCCACTGCTCATGGCTTACTCCATAAGATTAGAGGTCGTGGGGCTGTTTGTAGGACTTCACTCTATGCTGATGATGCAATGGTATTCGTGGCACCCATCAAACAAGATATGGACAACCTGTCGTCCATCTTGCGCTGCTTTGGTGACGTCACCGGTTTAGAGACAAACTTCCAAAAGAGCTCCTATGTCCCCATCCGGTGTAGCAACCGCAACCTAGGAGAGATCCTCCATAACTAACCGGCGACCCGAGCTCACTTTCCCATCCGTTACTTGGGCCTACCACTATCCATATGGCAACTCAAGAGAGCAGATTTTCAATTCCTTGAAGATAAGGTTGCCGCAAGGCTGGTACCTTGGGATGGGCAGAACATCACCACTACGGGTCGTGGTAGCCTTGTCAAGTCGGTGCTCACCTCGCAAGTCATCTACCATGCCACTCCACTTATCATCCCGCCACCCGTAATAGAGAGCATCAACAAAATCGAGAGGGCTTTCCTTTGGGCGGGAATGCACAAAATCACCGGCGCAAAGTGCAAGGTTAATTGAAATTCTTGTGTGTCGACCAAAGCATCTTGGTGGATTTGGTGTGCTTGACCTTGACAAGTTTGCTCGGGCCTTGCGTTTGCGTTGGCTTTGGTATGAGTGGAAAGACCCGGACAAGCTTTGGGTGGGTATGGGGAACCCATGCGACAAGGTGGACATCAACCTATTCTACGCCTCTACCATCATCTCAATTGGCAATGGTGCCATTGCCCCCTTTTGGGATTCCCCTTGGCTCAATGGAAAGAAACCGAAGGACATTGCTCCTCTCATTTACTTGGCCTCCTCGCGAAAAAATTGGAAAGTCAAGAGGCCTTGGCGGATGATGCTTGGATTCGCAAGATAAACCTCAATATGGTTCTGACCATGGAGCACCTTAGACAATTTCTCACACTTTGGGAGCAAATTCGCCACACCCACCTACGCGAGGATGCCATCGACGAGATAGTTTGGAAGCACTCAACAAGTGGTTTTTATTCGTCGGCATCGGCTTATCACGCACAATTCATTGGATCTATGGGCACCACCTTCAACTGCTACATTTGGGGCGCTTGGGCTCCGCCGAAGGTGAAATTCTTTGCTTGGCTTGCAACCCGTAATAGGATTTGGACGGCTGACAGACTCGCTAGGAGGGGTTGGCAAAATTGTGGACTGTGTCCGCTTTGCCAGCGTGTGCAAGAAAATGGAGCCCATCTTTTCTACAAGTGTCGCTTCACCCTTAGGATTTGGAACCTCATCAAAAATTGGCTTGGTCTCCATATGATTGACATGTCAACTTGGGATAATTTACACTCTCTCTCTCGCTTTGGTGGAGAAACATGTCTGGAAGCAACATCCCCAATAGAAAGGCCATGGTATCCCTCACTATGCTAGTTGGGTGGACCATTTGGAATGAGAGAAACGCTCGTATATTCAGGCACAAGTCAACACCTGCGCCGGTCATCTTCGACACCATCAAAAGAGAAGCTAGACTTTGGGTTACTGCGGGTGCACACAAATTGGGTAGCATAATGCCGGGAGAGTAATGGACCTCATGTAATATGTGTGGTGTAACAAACAAACTCTATTCTCCTTCTTAATTAACGGATGAGGCAAAGGTTATGCCTCCGTTTCGAAAAAAAAATCCGTTAGCCATGTATGTGATGTACACCGCTGTTTAGCTGCAAGAGAGAAATGGACAAATTGGGCGGTGGTGACTCCATATTATTATGCATCACACTCACAAATATTACACACGGCCAAACAATCAAGCTGCAACAAATGGGACCCCAGTTGTCTGTGAACAAATCAAGCACTCTCCGGGACACGATGGACCTACTAATTTGTCTTTTTTTTTTTTTTGAAACGGAGACCTACTAATTTGTCACTCCTTGGAAGCTTCAGCAGTGACGTATGCGAGGAACTCCAAGAGGCGGCGGTTGTACACGCAGGGCCTCTCCAGGTGCACGAGATGCCCGGCCTTGTCTATGCTCTGCAGCATCGTCTCTTCGCCGAGCTGCCTGCGGACACCCAAAAGACTATGTGTTAAGTATCTCAGCTCATCCGCTAGCTTCAGAATATGCTTTGGATGGTGAAGCTAGCTCAAGTCGTCTGAAATCTCAAGAGCACAGATAGATAGCTTACTCTTTCATTGTCTTGGCGAGCTCTATGTTGAAAATGTTGTCGTTGTGTCCCCAGAGCAGAAGTATTTTCTGCGGCGCAAGGACAAGAAACGTTTGTCAGCAACCTTGGTAGTACTAACTGGTAATCACGGGAATTGCTTGGTAGAGTTCTTTCTTCGCTGCTTATATTCTTCACGGATGGATTTGGTGGCTTTAGTGCACCAACTTTGTACTATACGGTAAGCATGTTTTGTAATTATGGGCTGGTTTGTGTTACTGTCAAGTTGAACAGGTCGTTCACTTGGGTAAGAGCATTGAAAGCCTTCAGCATATCACCGCCGCTCATGACCCTTATTACTCCCAACCATGAATACCCATCAATGCTTCTGCCCTCCTGAGTAATCAATTGGAGTAGTACTATACTAGTACAAAGAGTCAAACATATCTTGGTGTAGAGTAGTGTTGTTTTTTCTTTATGATATGGAATGGATTTACTAGGTTAACTAAGATGGTGTATTTAGTCAACAGGGGGGGTTGAGGACGGTGGCCAAACGCACCTGTGGCAAAACGGGCACGGTGGCGTCTTTGTTGCTGACCACCAAACCTTCCAGCAGCTCCGCTCTTTCCTTGCGGTTGGTGAACATCACCTGCATGGAATGAACCCGCCACAGATCACATCATGCAGACCCAAAACCCAAAATTGTTGGACAAATCAAAGCGGAAAATGAATGAAGCTAGTGTTTGATTGAGTAGAGACGGACCTGGAGGTAGTCCCTGTGAAGGCGTTCCGGGAACCAGAGTTTCCTGTGGGCGGCGATGGAGAGCAGCGCCTTGAGCCCCTTGACGGAGTCCGGCAGCAGCAGCTCCGCCGACGACTTGACGCCGATCCTCTCCAGCGTGGTCTCGCTGATGGAGTCGGTCATGGCGACGACGGAGCCCGACACGACGAGGGACCGGACGAGGTCCGGGTGCGACTCGGCCATCTTGAAGGCCACCATCCCGCCGTAGCTGAACCCCACCACCGTGCACCTCTCCACGCCCAGCTTGCCCAGCGCCGCCACCAGGCACTCCGCCTGGAACCCCGGCGACCGGTCCGTCGACGGCGACGTGGAGCCGCCGAAGTAGAGCAGGTCCGGGATGTACACGTCGTAGTGCTTCGCCAGCACACCAGCCTACGCACGCACGCACGTCGTGACAGCATGAATTATAATTAACTTAATAATCTCAACGGAAACAGGCCACATCTCACTCATGTACAACTACGTAGCATCACCAAAGTGCAAACCTGGAACTGCCACGTGACAATGCCTTCGGCCGCGAAGCCGTGCACGAGGACGACGGATGGCCGCGAGGCCTTGGCTTTCGTCTTGCTCTGCTTCTTGTTCTTGGCGGCCGGCGCCTTGTTGGTCTCCGCCGCCGCTTCGGGCGTGATCTCGCACACGGTGGACTTGTCCTTGGGGAGCTTGTCCTTGGGCACCCAGAAGGTGAGCACCGTGCCGGCGCCGTCCACGTCCACCGTGTGCTGCCGGAGCCCGGCCCTCCGGATCAGGAAGTGCAGCAGCGGCTTCTGCGCCTCCACCAAGTTCACCATCCTACCTCTGCTCCTTCACTACTGGAGTAGTAATGGTTAGTTGTGCGTTGGTACTTGTTAGTTCTACGCACAATGCTGCTCCGTGGGAGAGCCAGTATGGGCGGTGATCTTATATAAGAGTGGCAGGCGACCTGGCTGCTGCAGCCGCGTCATAAGGATACTATGCCAGGGAACTTTTCTTCAAGGCATTCATTTCCTTCCAGTGGTAGTTGCAGGTTGTTCTTCTACCGATCTGGGGGAAACACTTTTTTTTAGGAGCAACTTCATTAACTTTGCAGTCCAGTACAGGTACAATGCTCACCAGGACCCTTAGAAAAAGCAAAAGTACAACTGAGCCCACAAACTTTACAAAAAAGACCCTGGACAGGTGTTGTCGAATATGATGTGGTCCTTTTTTGAGGCGTTAGCCGCATACCAAGATCGCCATCACTAGGGACGCTACCACTAGGGTTGGCAACCTTGTCGTCGCTTCGCCGCCAACTCTTGTCAGGGATGGAAGATACTGAAGCCGAGGCGAAGCCACTTTGCTTCTCCTTTTGACATCATGGTCGGGAGGAATAACTGGAAGCGGTTTAGCCTGATGCCGGAGCTCTACGCAGCCACCCTTCGGCTGGTGCACTCAACTTTAGAGCAATCAAGACCGGCTCAACCATTGAAGCAACATAGGTGGTGTCTTAGCTTCACTTCAAAACGCCGCGGAGATGAGCTCAAATCAAAGCAATGGTACATGCTTCGGATCCACCGCGGAAGACCCATGTCCAATGGTCGATCTAAGGAAGTTGGACACTAGCTCACCACCACCTCCTCTTCTACCATGTGGAGGCTAAGAATACGAAGAGAAACAACCTCCAACTTCACTAGATTCTGCTGCCCCACGAGTTTTGCAAGAAGGCGTCGACCATCGTGTGTGACTCGCAAGTGTCGGAGAAAAGCTCCGATACGACATAACGCCAAACTCCCCTAAGGAAACAACTAAACGTAACACTACTATATACACTATCTCATCTTCGACTAGCTATGCGAGCAGAAAAGCTCTGGGATCGAGCCGAGCGTGAGCTTTTCAGGGCTACTCCTAAAAGTGGCTAGGAGAAGGGTCTAGATGAGCGTCGTGCTGGCCATCAGACGAAACATGTTGATTTAATGTGAATTTATGTTGTGTATTGTGCTTATTTTTAGTGGTGTGACCAATGCTGCAAACTTGTAAAAAAAACTCTCAATCATCGGCTCCTTGCCATAGTCAAAAAAATTATGGATAGCTACCATTTTTCAATGTGAAATATGTTGTGTGTTGTGCTTATTTCAGGGGCATGGCCAATGTCGCGAACTTAGACTACCTCTTAACTCTCTCGTAAAAAACTCTCAATCACCGGCTCCTCGCCATAGTAAAAAAAAATTGTGGACAGATGATGACCCACAGGTATAGGGGATCAATCGTAGTCCTTTCGATAAGTAAGAGTGTCGAACCCAACGAGGAGCAGAAGGAAATGACAAGTGGTTTTCAGCAAGGTATTTTCTGCAAGCACTGAAATAGTCGGTAACAAGTAGTTTGATAGCAAGATAGTTTGTAACGAGCAAATAACGGTAACGCTAAATAAAGTGCAGCAAGGTAGCCCAATCTTTTTGCGGAAAAGTATAGGCCAAAACGGTCTCTTATGATAAGCAAAGTGTTCTTGAGAGTACACAGGAATTTCATCACATCACTTTCATCATGTTGGATTGATTCGTGTTCGCTACTTTGATAATTTGATATGTGGGTGGACCGATGCTTAGGTGCTGTTCTTACTTGAACAAACCTCCTACTTATGATTAACCCCCTCACAAGCATCCGCAACTACGAGAAAAGTTTTAAGATAAAATATAACCATAGCATTAAACTTTTGGATCCAAATCGGTCCCTTACGAAGTAGCGCATAAACTAGGGTTTAAGCTTCTGCCACTCTAGCAACCCATCATCTAATAACTACTCCACAATGCATTTTCTTAGGCTCAAATATGGTGAAGTGCCATGTCATCGAGGTTCACGTGACACCACTAAGGGAATCACAACATACATATCATCAAAATATCAAACACATATCAAGTTCACATGACATTCATCTTCGCCCACTGTACCTTGACACGGGCGAAGGCCATCCGGGCACCTTCGATGCAGACCGACCGCTTTATAGCATCTAACCGTGGGCAGGCATCGACCGGACGCTTCACAAGCCCAAAGTAGCTATTAGGTATTGGTTCGACTGGCCAAAGACGGACTATGACATCCTTCATGGCCAGTTCGGCCAACCTATGTAGCTCGGTCAGCTGTTTCAGCTGATCGCTGAGAGGCAAGGGCTGCTCTGGCTCAAGGTACTGTGACCAGAATAGTTTCTCTGTTGAGCTCCCGTCTTCGGCTCGGAAGAAATTTGCAGCATCTGCAACACTTCGGGGCAGATCCGCAAACGCTCCTGGATAACTCCAAATGCCTGTCAGAAAGGTATACTTCCTCCTTACGTATTTTCTCTGCATATTAAGAGTCTTACCAGCCGCGATCTTCTTGGCTTCGCGGATCTCCTAATAGGCACCTTGGGCTTCAACCCGGGCCTCCTTCGTGTTGGAAATATGCCCTAGAGGCAATAATAAAATGATTATTATTATATTTCCTTGTTCATGATAATTGTCTATTGTTCATGCTATAATTGTGTTATCCGAAAATCGTAATACATGTGTGAATACATAGACCACAACATGTCCCTAGTGAGCCTCTAGTTGACTAGCTCGTTTATCAATGGATGGTTCCGGTTTCCTGACCATGGACATTGGATGTCATTGATAACAGGATCTCATCATTGGGAGAATGATGTGATGGACAAGACCCAATCCTAAGCATAGCACAAGATTGTGTAGTTCGTTTGCTAGAGCTTTTCTAATGTCAAGTATCATTTCCTTAGACCATGAGATCGTGTAACTCCCGGATACCGTAAGAGTTCTTTGGGTGTACCAAACGTCTAGCGTGAATCGGGTGGCTATAAAGATATACTACATGTATCTCCGAAAGTGTCTATTGGGTTGACTTCGAATCGAGGCGGGATTTGTCACTCCGTATGACGGAGAGGTATCTCTGGGCCCACTTTCGGTAATGCATCATCATAATGAGCTCAATGTGACCAAGTGGTTGGTCACGGGATCATGCATTAACGTCTGAGTAAAGTGACTTGCCGGTAACGAGATTGAACGAGGTATTGGGATACCGACGATCGAATCTCGGGCAAGTAACGTACTGATTGCCAAAGGGAATTGTATACTGGATTACTTGAATTCTCGACATCGTGGTTCATTCGATGAGATCACCGTGGAACATGTGCGAGCCAACATGGGTATCCAGATCCCGCTGTTGGTTATTGGCCGGAGAGCTGTCTCGATCATGTCTGCATGATTCCCGAACCCGTAGGGTCTACACACTTAAGGTTCGGTGACGCTAGGGTTGTAGAGATATTAGTATGCGGTAACCCGAAAGTTGTTCGGAGTCCCGGATGAGATCCTGGACGTCACTAGGAGTTCCGGAATGGTCCGGAGGTGAAGATTTGTATATAGGAAGTCCAGTTTCGGCCACCGGGAAAGTTTCGGGGGTCACCAGTATTGTACCGGGACCACCGGAAGGGTCCCGGGGGTCCATCGGGTGGGGCCACCTATCCCAGAGGGCCCCATGGGCTGAAGTGGGAGGGGAACCAGCCCCTGGTGGGCTGGTGCGCCCCCCTTGGGCCTTCCCCTGTGCCTAGGGTTGGAAACCCTAGGGGTGGGGGCGCCCTACTTGGCTTGGGGGGCAAGTCCCCCCTTGGCCGCCGCCCCCCTTGAGATTGAATCTCTAGGGGCGGCGCCTCAGGCCCCTATATAAAGAGGGGGAGGAGGGCTGCGCACCCTAGCCTGGGCGCCTCCTCTCCCTCGTAACACCTCTCCCTCTCGCTGAGCTTGGCAAAGCCCTGCCGAGATCACCGCTGCTTCCACCACCACGCCGTCGTGCTGCTGGATCTCCATCAATCTCTCCATCCCCCTTGCTGTATCAAGAAGGAGGAGACGTCTTCCCCAACCATACGTGTGTTGAACGCGGAGGTGCCGTCCGTTCGACGCTAGGATCATCGGTGATTTGATCACGACGAGTATGACTCCTTCAACCCCGTTCTCTTGAACGCTTCCGCACGCGATCTACAAGGGTATGTAGATGCACTCCTCTCTCTCGTTGCTAGATAACTCCATAGATTGATCTTGGTGATGCGTAATTTTTTTTTATTTTCTCCTACTAGTCTTATCTTGTTTCGGCGGCATCGTGGGATGAAGCAGTCCGGACCGACCTTACACTTACGCTTACGTGAGACAGGTTCCACCGACTGACATGCACTAGTTGCATAAGGTGGCTAGCGAGTGTCTGTCTCTGCCACTTTAGTCGGATCGGATTCGATGAAAAGGGTCCTTATGAAGGGTAAATAGAAATTGGCATATCACGTTGTGGTTTTGGCGTAGGTAAGAAACGTTCTTGCTAGAAACCTATAGCAGCCACGTAAAAACATGCAACAACAATTAGAGGACGTCTAACTTGTTTTTCCAGCATATGCCTTATGATGTGATATGGCCAAAAGGAAGTGATGAATGAAATATATGTGATGTATGAGATTGATCATGTTCTTGTAATAGGAATCATGACTTGCATGTCGATGAGTATGACAACCGGCAGGAGCCATAGGAGTTGTCTTTATTTTTGTATGACCTGCGTGTCATTGAATAACGCCATGTAATTACTTTACTTTATTGCTAAACACGTTAGCCATAGAAGTAGAAGTAATCGTTGGCGTGACAACTTCATGAAGGCACGATGAAGGAGATTCATGGTGTCATGCGGTGGCGATGATGATCATGGCGCCCCGAAGATGGAGATCAAAAGGAGCAAAATGATATTGGCCATATCATGTCACTATTTGATTGCATGTGATGTTTATCATGTTTTGCTTCTTATTTGCTTAGTACGACGGTAGTTGTCACATCCCTAGTTCTGGTCTGCTCTGGTCTAGCTAGTCATGTGTTGCATCATGTTTAATTTCTTTTAAACTTGTAATGGGGATTGTTCAAACCCTAGCACCGGATCAAATCAAATAGGTTCAACCTAAAATATTCTTCAATAAACCCAAAATGCCGTTTGGAAATGTTCATGATTTTTGATAAAGGTGAAAACCTCTGCCAAAAATGATGAGCATATTTAATGGCCATCTATGGATTTTTGAATTAACTCATATTGTATTTGAATTGGGGCATTTAAATTCTATAAATATTTTAAATGCTCTAATAAATTCTGAAAATAGTTGAGGGCTGTTGGGAATATTCCAGTATGTGCCCACAATTTATTTCAGGATTTTATTAAGTGATTTAGTATTTTACTAAATCCAAAATAACAAAGATGTAAAATAGGAAACATTAAATAAAAGGAGAGAGAGAGGTTACCGTGGCCTACATGCCCAAAGAACCGCCCAAAGATCAGTAGCTTGCGGCCCAGGTCACCAGCCGACGCCAGTCGTCGTCCTCGTGGCGCCAGGAGGACGAGACGCACACGCCCGACACGCGCAAGCACGCGCCGCGCCAGCCCGGCTCTCGCCTTCTGCTTGCTCGCGACTCCACAGAGACGCCACGCAACCCCCGCCCTCTCACTCTCCCCGGTGCGTTCCTCCTCTGCTTCTCCCTCTCCCTTCCCCACCGAGCGGAGCTCGTCGCCGCCGACGCCGTTTACCGCGGCCACAACCACCCCCTCGCCCCTCTGACGTGTCCATGAGCTCCGCCTCCGTCGTCTACGCCTCCTCGACGACTCACGCGACGCCAGACGCCCCGACGCATCGTCCCCGACCACTTCTTCAACCTCGGGATGCCGAGATCGCCACCGCCGTGCCGTCTACTCCGAGCCTTCCCCGAGCCCACATCGACGCCTCTGCAACCACCGTGAGCTCCCGCGCCGGAACCCCCTCTCCCCGAGCTCGATTACGCCTCTAGTCGTCGCCCCGCGAGCATCGAGCTCCGGCCATCGCCATGGCCGGCGAGCCTCACGCTCCCGAGCTTTCCCGCTCGTCTCCGTAGCACCAGCGTGCTCTCTAGGTCCCTAGGAAGCCGCTGAGGCCCTCGGTTGGCCTCCCGTGCACCGTAGCGACGCCGCCTCGTCTTGGTGGCCCGCGCCCGCCGGCTCAACGCTGCCGCCAACTCCGGCGACCCGCCCCTCTCTGCCTCCGTTGGATGCGCGCGGGAGGAAGGGCTACCGCCGGTGCCCTTAGCACGTCGTCATCACGCCGGAGCAGCGCCTCCGCGAAGCTTCCGCCATGATTGGTCGCCGGCGTCAAGGCGCCGTGATGATGGCGTGGCCACTTAATTAAGCACTAATCACATCTAGTTAGCCCCTAACAGACATCGATGTGGCCCTAGCCGTAGTCAAACATCACTCAACGCTAGTTTTGACCAGATTAGTTCTGAGTCAGCGACATGCGGGACCCACAGGTCAGGTTTGACCTGGTCACCTCGGTTGACTTCTTGACGTCATGCTTACGCGATGGTTGACGCATAGTTGATTTTCCGGTTTTAAAATAATTCGAAAATTCCGTAAAATAGTGTAAACTTCTAAAATTCATAGTAATTCAACCGTAACTCCAAATTAAATAAATTATATATGAAAATGATCAGAAAATCCAATCTATCCATCTGTACCATTTTCATGCATGTTAGAACAACTTATAGCTGCTGTTTAGGATAAATCATATGAATGACATTTAAATAATCACATGTGGAGTTTGAATTTGAACCTAGGGTTCAAACCAACTCCATTTAACTTGTTGCTAGTTGCATTAGCTCAAAACACCATCATATTGCCATGTCATGATCATGCATCATATTGTTGCATTGCATTGATTGTGTTCCTTCTCTGTTGCGGTGTTTGTCCCTCTCGATGAGCGACGTCATCGACGGCGTGATCGATGACACCGATGAAGAGCTATACTATCTTGGAAGTGCGAGCAAGCAAAACCCCTTGTTCATTCCGATACAATCCCACTCTCTCGCTCCTGCTCTCTTTTTACTGCATTAGGACAACAACGACATATCTCATTGTTGCTGCGGTAGTTGAACCCTTTATCCTCTGCATGACTGTCATTGCCACAATAAATAGATGAAACCCACTAGCATGAGTAGGAGTTGCTTGAGCCCGATGTGCCTACTCATTCATGCTTGTTTGTCATGCCTGCTATTGCTTAGAGTTGAGTCAGTCCGATTCATCGGGAATGAATCGGAGGTGTGTAAACATGTCCTCTTGTTGAGAGCTAAGTGTGTGAACACGATTTGGTAAAGGTAGCGGTGAGAGGCCATGTAGGAGTACATGGTGGGTTGTCTCATTGCAGCCGTCCTCGAGAACTGAGTTACGTGTTTGTGATCCATGAGCAGTTACTACCACACATTGGGTTCCGTAACTCGACCCTCTCGGCTTCTTAATCACCCTTGTTCTCTGTCCGGGAGTTGCAACTAGTTTACGGTGTTTGTAGGTAGTGTTAGTAGTCTACCAAGTGGCACCCGTGCAGGTGGGCTTGGGACAGACTAGGCACCGTGGCACGGTGTACCAAGCGTAGATCCACCCGTCGAGGTGGGCTTGGGAACCCTGCTCACATCGTTTGGGGCCGTGGCGACACCCGCCGGATCTCCTTGCGGATGGAACCCGAATAGGCGATAAACACGACGAGAGACTTGAGTGTTTAGGTAGGCGTGGCCGACTCCTCGCCCGGCTTCCGCTTGAAGGTTGCCGAGATACATGACGGTGTCTGAGGCGATAAGTGGCGAGAGCGTGTGAAGAAGTACACCCTGCAGGGTTATCATTATCTATTGAATAGCCGATTCCTCGGATATGGAAACTTGGACCCTTGTACAGTTCATAGACAAGTGAAAGTGGATACTCTAAAATGCGCAAGATAGCGTGAGTGCTATGGATGGCGTTCTCGTGGGGAGGCGGAGCGGATCCATAGTGGTGTATTGATATGGTGAATATGTGGACTCGTGTGCGCCACCTCAAAAGAGTTACTTGAAGTCGTAGTTCAGGTTAGCCATCGAGTCAAAGCTAGCTTGCTGCAGTCAAACTCCACCACCCCCTTTGTTGATAATGATGCATATGTAGTTAGTTCTGATGTAAGTCTTGCTGGGTACATTTGTACTCACGTTTGCCTATTTTATGTTTTTGCAGAGACTTGGTCTCGCTAGTAGTTCCGCTTGGACTTGACGTTTAGCTTGTTACCTCAGCTACGATCTTGTGCCCTTGGCGAGATCTCGTAGATAGTCGCTTTCAAGCCTTTCTCATTTGTAGATGTCTCGTACTCGGACATGTTAAGCTTCCGCATGTGCTTTGATTTGTATGCTCAATGTTGGGTCATGAGACCTATGTTTGTAATATCTCGCTCCTCGGAGCCTAATGAATAAATATTTGAGTCGTAGAGTCATGTTGTGATGCCATGTTGTATTTGCACATATCGAGCATATTGTGTGTATGTTATTGAAATGCTTGGTATGTGTGGGATCTGACTATCTAGTTGTTTATCTTTAGTAGCCTCTCTTACTGGAAATGTCTCCTAGTGTCTCCACCGAGCCATGGTAGCTTGCTCTTTGCTCCGGAACACTTAGGCTGGCGGCATGTGTCCTTCGTTCTCGTGGTTCGTCCCTTGGGAAATGTCACGCGATGAATACTGGAGTCCTGCTAGCCCAAAGCTACAGCCTGGATTCACTCGTTGATGACCGACACGTTCGATCTTTGGGTCATGGATGCTGTCCTGTAAGTTTGTGCCACTGGTTTACGACTAGCCATGTCAGCCGGGCTCCTTATCATATGGATGCTAGCGACACTATCATATCGTGTGCCAAAAGGCGCCAAACGGTCCCGGCAAAGGTAAGGCGACACCGTGGAATACCGTGCGTGAGGCCGCAAAGTGATATGAGGTGTTACATGCTAGATCGATGTGGCATTGAGTCGGGTCTGACAGCTTTGGTATCAGAGCTTGACTGCCTGTAGGATTACCAAGCCAAACTGGTCGAAGTTGAGTCTAGAAATTCTTTAGTTATATAAGGGAATTGATTGTGGGACGGGACGTAAGGCTCTTTTTACTCCTTATCCCTTATGCCCTTCTGATCTGAGTCAACCTCTTCTTTTCTACGGGGTTAAGAACTAGGCCTTCTCTTCTTTCTATCAGGATCACGTGTTACTAATCCATAGACTTATAGGATTGTTGGTTTCAAGCCTCAGTTAAGTTCCTACTATTTCCGTATGTTAATTGTTGAGCTCGAAACCTTGATATTGTGATGATCGAGTGGTTATGCCACCATTTTTGTAGCATGTCTAAAATTCTTTTGAGCATTTACAGCCGTTATGCTGTCCGAGTCATCCCAGGTTTCTAAACAGTCTGATGCATTTGCAAATCCCTTCCCCCCGTTCCTGATGTCCTTTTAGGCCAGGTTAATCACACTAATTGCTGAGTTGAGGTACTCTATTGCCTCGACATATATGTTGGAGTTATTATTATGACCCTAGGTGTCTTAGGGGATCATCTAGTAATCTAGCCATGATTTGTGTCCCAGTGTGATGATTCAAGCCTTTATTCTCGAAAGCATCCCGTGATGCAACTTAGTAGTAGGTATTCTACTTGTGGGTTTCTGAACTCGAGATTCACCCTACCTACTTCGTGTTGATAGTGTTTGCTAGTTCCTTTAGGATATTAGTAACCTTTGCAATAGTCCCTGAGGTCCGTGGTATTTCCTTCTTCCAAATACCATGAACCATTCATGGCAGAAGTTCCTCTCTGAACCGAAAGATCACAACAAGAGTGCTCTCGAAGAGTTCTCCATGCTATGTTGTGACTCTGCCAGTTCTACCTTTCTGCATGGGTTATCTGGAAGAAACATGTTGAACTTGGTTCGACATACTAATCCATGCATCCACAACTCAGAAAATTGTATGTTCCATTGAGTTGTCCCCTCTTTAGTTGTATTCCGGCCTTCATCTATCAGTTGATAGTCAAGAGTATGCGTGCATTTGTTTATCGATGCCATTACTCCTGTGGTCCGTCAAGTCATTCTAATCGGAATGACTAGGAGAAACAAACTCCAGTACCTTATCCATTTCCAGGATTGGGTCGAAATAGTTGTGTTCTGCAGATCAAATGCCAATCCAGTTTTGCTCTGCTGTATCTTGGAGTGTTACCATCTTTATGTCAGGATTGTCATGAGAATAGCACCACCTCTTATGAATTCTTGACGCAGTGATACTTCTCGCCATCGTTATTCCCTCCTCGGTTCTGTGTTGTTGTAACTGGAATGCTGACAAGTGAATCGTGATGTGTGAAATCAATATTCCTAGCAACTTTGTTGCTTGGTAGTTAATGGACAATACTCTCACTCTTAGCGTGTTGGTTGTTGAACCATCACCCTAAGGTTGATCGTGCCACCTAGTCCATTTTCCCTGGTGCACCCTTCGATCAATGAGTTAGGATTTTGTCAAACCCTTGCTCTGTTGATCATATCGTCTTGCCACGAAAAGCAAGATTGTTCTCGAGCTTAGTAACATATCGGTGGTTCGTGATTCTCCGAATGTCTTCTCGAGGTATCACCAGATGTCATCGACCGCTATGTTGAGCTCGTGATCAAGTTGGTTTTCAAACCACCCTTTCTCCAAGAATGCATCTGAATACCCCGAGCTAGTTGGTTAAGCTAAACAACAACTTGGAGAGTTGGAAGATAATAGCTTGTCCGACTCAGTTCATTCCAAAGGGATATCTTGTATGTGTCTTTGAAGAAAGATGGTATTTTCATCTATTGACCCCGTGATCAGTTTATGGACCTATTGTCTTACCCAATCTTTGATTTGAGTATGGGCTATCGTCAAATCAACTCGTAACCAACGATGTTCATAATGTTGTCTTACTCGTGGTTGATCCCTCGAGCATACACCAATATATCTTTTGGATCTGACCGATGCTATCACTGTGTTCACTCAATTGTGGAATTCCATCTATATGGAAGCCTGGATGGTTTGTTGTTGAGCCCATTGACAACATTTTCATCTTGTCCATGATCCATGTTGAACATCTAAGTTAGCGTTGGGAACTTTCGGAAGCATTTCTTCATGCTAGCTCATGAAGCATATGTTGGATGAAAGAAGTGACTTCCTCTAAATCATGTGCATTAGATGCAAGTTGCTGCCGTGAATTCGAGAAAGTTTGTTTCGCTTCCTCTGGAGTCATCCCAAGTCAGTCATGCATATGTGCGAAATATACCGTGGTTTGGAGACTTGCAACCTTCATTCTATATGTATCCCTAGCACACCAAGCCACTAACTGATTTGTTCAAGGAGAAGAAGTTCCCTCATAAGAGCTAATCCGGACTTATGTAAGGACTTCGATATCCTCGATGATGGTTTCCCACCTGAACTTGGTAGTGTTTTATTGTAAGACTACCATGGGATCATGCTTGTCTGGGACAATGTGTTCACATGTTTGTAGCAGAACCAGCTCATGTTTTGGAGCTTGCTATCGTAGTTCATTTCCTGAGAATCACGCAACGTCTTCTCGTCGGATTGTGTTGTAAACTTTCATTTTTCTTTCTAGACTCGACGAGTCTGGAATAATCTGACACCAACCGGATCTGAATCTCGAGGCGATATGATGGTTGGAACTATTCTAAGATCTATGATGTAGGTCCCGAAAGGTTGATGTTGGTGACACACCTGTCAAGATCTATTATTGTAGCATCTTAATCGAGCAAGTTGACCATCCTCTCCATAAGGATGTCGTGCGACTTATTTTAGAAGTTGTTCCTTATGGATCCTTTGTTCTCCGAAGCGGACCTTTACTTGATGTTCCGTATACCAACTGGTATTGGGCTAAACTGGTACATCAAGGAGAACATTAGAAGCGGAGTGCTAAATGTCTCTCGGTCGATCATCCAGATTTCGTCCCCTTGGCCTCGCTAAGGTGAAATCTGAGAGAGTGTAATCCTCCTTTGCATCTGCATTGTCCATCGCTATTCATCATGGTAGTATCTTGTGTTGTCAGCACCCTTGACATGGATGTTGGTAAAACCTTGATGACTATGGAAATGATCAAGATCTTGAGAGCACGCACAAGCGTTAGGTGTTACCATCGGCACTAACTGGGATTGCTCTCAGTTTCCTCGATTATACTATAACTTTTCAAACAGTGGACTCACTCTCTACTGTTGAGCTTCTCCCCAGTTACTAAAATAATCCATTGTGTTGTTTTCAACAAGGTAATCCACATCATCCATACTAGTCCGAGTATGCTACTCCTTCGAACTCCATCAAATGATCGCTCGAGAATTGCCTTAGGCTGGTATAAAGAGTTTCAATGATCTACGTATCAAAAGTAATTCTTTTTGCCACCTGAGGGAACAATGCTACGAATCACCTCTCCCAAGGTGTCTCATTGTGGTATCATGCCAATTTTTTTTCCTCGCTACTTTGAAACCTCATCAAATTGTTTCTTCCGCCCTTCATGATGTGTGTTTTGCCTCTCAGCTCAAGAGATGTTCTACATCTCATTCCGTGAGTTGATCTTGTGATCATTAAGATGATCCATCCTTGTAGAGTGTCTCTGTCCTCGTGTTGCATGCAAATCTCCAAAGCAAGACGTCGAGACAAGATGATGATCGAATCAGGGTTCTTATGGAGTGCAACCTGGATCGTGAAGATTGTGCTAGCTTCGTGTCCCCTCTGTCTTCTTACCTCACGTCTTGAATCTCGGGTCGAGATTCTTGTTTAGTGGGGGTGAGTTGTCACATCCCTAGTTCTGGTCTGCTCTGGTCTAGCTAGTCATGTGTTGCATCATGTTTAATTTCTTTTAAACTTGTAATGGGGATTGTTCAAACCCTAGCACCAGATCAAATCAAATAGGTTCAACCTAAAATATTCTTCAATAAACCCAAAATGCCGTTTGGAAATGTTCATGATTTTTGATAAAGGTGAAAACCTCTGCCAAAAATGATGAGCATATTTAATGGCCATCTATGGATTTTTGAATTAACTCATATTGTATTTGAATTGGGGCATTTAAATTCTATAAATATTTTAAATGCTCTAATAAATTCTGAAAATAGTTGAGGGCTGTTGGGAATATTCCAGTATGTGCCCACAATTTATTTCAGGATTTTATTAAGTGATTTAGTATTTTACTAAATCCAAAATAACAAAGACAGAAAATAGGAAACATTAAATAAAAGGAGAGAGAGTTACCGTGGCCTACCTGTGCTCAAAGAACTGCCCAAAGATCAGTAGCTTGCCCCAGTCACCACCGACGCCGATCGTCGTCCTCGTGGCGCCAGGAGGACGAGACGCACGCCTCGACACGCGCAAGCTCAGCGCCGCTCAGCTCCTGCCTTCTGCTTGCTCACGACTCCAGACGCCACGCAACCCCCGCCCTCTCACTCTCCCCGGTCTGCTGCTCCTCCTCTGCTTCTCCCTCTCCCTTCCCCACCGAAGCGGAGCTCGTCGCCGACACCGCCACCGCAGCCACAACCACCCTCGCCCCTCACGTGTCCATGAGCTCCGCCTCCGTCGTCTCGCCTCGGCGACTCACGCGACGCCAGACGCCCCGACGCATCGTCCCCCGACCACTTCTTCAACCTCGGGATGCCGAGATCGCCACCGCCGTGCCGTCTACTCCGAGCCTTCCCCGAGCCCACATCGACGCCTCTGCAACCACCGTGAGCTCCCGCGCCGGAACCCCCTCTCCCCGAGCTCGATTACGCCTCTAGTCGTCGCCCCACGAGCATCGAGCTCCGGCCATCGCCATGGCCGGCGAGCCTCGCGCTCCCGGGCTTTCCCGCTCGTCTCTGTAGCACCAGCGTGCTCTCTAGGTCCCTAGGAAGCCGTTGAGGCCCTCGGTTGGCCTCCCCGTGCACCGCAGCGACGCCTCGTCGTGGCCCGGCAGCCGCCGCACGCTCAACGCCGTCGCCAACTCCGGTGACCCGCGCCCCCTGCGCCTCCGTTGGATGCGCGGGAGGAAGGGCTACCGCTGGTGCCCTTAACACGTCGCATCACTGCCGAGCAGCGCCTCGCGAAGCTTCCGCCGCATGATTGGTCGCCGCGTCAAGGCGCCGATGATGATGACGTGGCCACTTAATTAAGCACTAATCACATCTAGTTAGCCCTAACGAGACATCGATCAGTGGGCCCTAGCCGTAGTCGAACATCACTCAACGCTAGTTTTGACGGGATTAGTTCTGAGTCAGCGACATGCGGGACCCACAGTCGTCAGTTTGACCTGGTCAGCCTCGGTTGACTTCTTGACGTCATGCTTACGCGATGTTGACGATAGTTGATTTTCCGGTTTTAAAATAATTCGAAAATTCCGTAAAATAGTGTAAACTTCTAAAATTCATAGTAATTCAACCGTAACTCCAAATTAAATAAATTATATATGAAAAATGATCAGGAAAATCCAATCTATCCATCTGTACCATTTTCATGCATGTTAGAACAACTTATAGCTGCTGTTTAGGATAAATCATATGAATGACATTTAAATAATCACATGTGGAGTTTGAATTTGAACCTAGGGTTCAAACCAACTCCATTTAACTTGTTGCTAGTTTCATTAACTCAAAACACCATCATATTGCCATGTCATGATCATGCATCATATTGTTGCATTGCATTGATTGTGTTCCTTCTCTCTTGCTTAGGTGTTTGTCCCTCTCGATGAGACGACGTCACGACGACGTGATCGATGACACTGATGAAGAGCTATACTATCTTCGGAAGTGCCAGGCAAGCAAAACCCCCTTGTTCATTCCGATACAATCCCACTCTCTCGCTCCTGCTCTCTTTTACTGCATTAGGACAACAACGACATATCTGTTATTTGCTGCGGTAGTTGAACCCCTTTATCCTCTGCATGACCTGTCATTGCCACAGTAAATAGATGAAACCCACTAGCATGAGTAGGAGTTGCTTGAGCCCTGATGTGCCTACTCATTCATGCTTGTTTGTCATGCCTGCTATTGCTTAGAGTTGAGTCGGTCGATTCATCGGGAATGAATCGGAGGTGTGTAAACATGTCCTCTTGTTGAGAGCTAAGTGTGTGAACACGATTTGGTAAAGGTAGCGGTGAGAGGCCATGTAGGAGTACATGGTGGGTTGTCTCATTGCAGCCGTCCTCGAGAACCGAGTTCGTGTTTGTGATCCATGAGCAGTTACTACCACACATTGGGTTCCGTAACTCGACCCTCTCGGCTTCTTAATCACCCTTGTTCTCTGTCTAGGAGTTGCAACTAGTTTACGGTGTTTGTAGGTAGTGTTAGTAGTCTACCAAGTGGCACCCGTGCATGTGGGCTTGGGATGACTAGGCACTGTGGCACGGTGTACCAAGCGTAGATCCACCCGTCGAGGTGGGCTTGGGAACCCTGCTCACATCGTTTGGGGCCGTGGCGACACCCCGCCGGATCTCCTTGCGGATGGAACCCGAATAGGCGATAAACACGGACGAGAGACTTGAGTGTTTAGGTAGGCGTGGCCGACTCCTCGCCCGGCTTCGCTTGAAGGTTGCCGAGATACATGACGTGTCTGAGGCGATAAGTGGTGAGGCGTGTGTGAAGAAGTACACCCTGCGGGGTTATCATTATCTATTGAATAGCGGATTCCTCGGATATGGAAACTTGGACCCTTGTATAGTTCATAGACAAGTGAAAGTGGATACTCTAAAATGCGCAAGATAAGCGTGAGTGCTATGGATGGCGTTCTCGTGAGGAGACGGAGCGGATCCATAGTGGTGTATTGATATGGTGAATATGTGGACTCGTGTGCGCCACCTCAAAAGAGTTACTTGAAGTCGTAGTTCAGGTTAGCCACTCGAGTCAAAGCTGGCTTGTCTGCAAATAAACTCCACCACCCCTTTGTTGATAATGATGCATATGTAGTTAGTTCGATGTAAGTCTTCTTTGGGTACATTTGTACTCACGTTTGCCTATTTTATGTTTTTGCAGAGACTTGATCTCGCTAGTAGTTCCGCTTGGACTTGACGTTTAGCTTGTTACCTCAGCTACGATCTTGTGCCCTTGGCGAGATCTGGTAGATAGTCGGGCTTTCAAGCCTTTCTCATTTGTAGATGTCTCGTACTCGGACATGTTAAGCTTCCGCATGTGCTTTGATTTGTATGCTCAATGTTGGGTCATGAGACCTATGTTTGTAATATCTCGCTCCTCGGGCCTAATGAATAAATATTTGAGTCGTAGAGTCATGTTGTGATGCCATGTTGTATTTGCACATATCGAGCATATTGTGTGTATGTTATTGAAATGCTTGGTATGTGTGGGATCGACTATCTAGTTGTTTATCTTTAGTAGCCTCTCTTACGGAAATGTCTCCTAGTGTCTCCACCGAGCCATGGTAGCTTGCTACCGCTCCGGAACACTTAGGCTGGCCGGCATGTGTCCTTCTTCGTTCTCGTGTTCATCCTTCGGGAAATGTCACGCGATGAATACCAGAGTCCTGCTAGCCCAGTCTTTCTGCTACAGCCCGAATCACTCGGCGATGATCGACACGTTCGATGATGGGTCATGGATGCTGTCCTGTAAGTTTGTGCCACTCTAGGTTTACGACTAGCCATGTCACCCGAGCTCCTTATCATATGGATGCTAGCGACACTATCATATCGTGTGCCAAAAGCATAAGCGGTCCCGCAAAGGTAAGGCGACACTGTGGAATACCATGCGTGAGGCCGCAAAGTGATATGAGGTGTTACATGCTAGATCGATGTGGCATTGAGTCGGGGTCCTGACAGTAGTAAATAAGATGATCCCTCATACTAATTTCAAGAAAGTGTTCCCCTAAGCGTCTTTGTTGTTGAAAAGTTCGTTGTCTCGAGCACCATGTGATGATCGGGTGTGATAGATTCTAACGTTCACATACAATGGGTGTAAGCCAGATTTACACATGCAAAACACTTAGGTTGACTTGACGAGCCTAGCATGTACAGACATGGCCTCGGAACACAAGAGACCGAAAGGTCGAACATGAGTCGTATAGAAGATACAATCAACATGAAGGTGTTCACCGATGATGACTAGTCCATCTCACGTGCTGATCGGACATGACCTAGTTGACTCGGATCATGGATCACTTAGATGACTAGAGGGATGTCTATCTGAGTGGGAGTTCATTATATAATTTGATTAGATGAACTTAATTATCATGAACTTAGTCTAAAATCTTTGCAATATGTCTTGTAGATCAAATGGCCCACGCTAATGTTGCCCTCAACTTCAACGCTTCCTAGAAAACCAAGTTGAAAGACGATGGCAGCAACTATACTGGATTTGGGTCCGAACTTGAGATCATCCTCATAGCTGCCAAGAAAGCATATGTCCTAGATGCACCGCTAGGTGAAGCACCCGTTTTCCCAAAGAACTCAAGGCGTTATGAGCGCTTGGCGATCGCGTAGTGATGATTACACCCCGGTTCAGTGCAGCATGCTTTACAGCTTAGAACCGGGGCTCCAAAAGCGTTTTGAGCAGCACGGAGCATATGAGATGTTCCAAGAGCTGAAAATGGTTTTCCAAGCTCACGCCCGGGTCGAGAGATATGAAGTCTCCGACAAGTTCTCAGATTGTAAGATGGAGGAGAATGGTTACGTCGTGACACATACTCAAAATGTCTGGGTTGCACAACCGCTTATCTCAACTGGGAGTTAATTCCTAGATGACGCGGTGGTCGACATAATCCTCCAGTCGCTCCCACCTAGCTACAAAAGCTTTGTGATGAACTTCATGTTGGGGAACGTAGCAGAAATTCAAAATTTTCCTACGTGTCACCAAGATCTATCTATGGAGAAACCAGCAACGAGGGGAAGGAGAGTGCATCTACATACCCTTGTAGATCGCTAAGCGGAAGCGTTCAAGAGAACGGGGTTGAAGGAGTCGTTGCTCGTCGTGATCCAAATCACCGGAGATTCGGTGCGAGCAGACGGCACCTCCGCGTTCAACACACGTACAGCCGGTGGCGTCTCCCACGCCTTGATCCAGCAAGGAGAGAGGAGAGGTTGAGAAGACTCCATCCAGCAGCAACACAACGGCGTGGTGGTGATGGAGGAGCGTGGTAGTCCAGCAGGGCTTCGCCAAGCACCGCGAGATCTGAGGAGAAGGGAGAGAGGTATGGCTGCGCCAACAGGAGGAGAAAACTCATCTCTTGGGCTGCTCCTATGCCTCGACTATATATAGGGGGAGAGGGGGCTTCGCCCCACCTAGGTTTCCACCCCTAGGGGGCGGTGGCCAGCCCTAGATCCCATCTAGGGGGGCGGCCAAGGGGTGGAGAGGGGGAAACTTGCCCCCCAAGCAAGGTGGGGCGCCCCCTCCCCAAACCCTAGGCGCCTTGGGCCTTGGTGGGGGGGGGGGCGCACCAGCCCACCTGGGGCTGGTTCCCTCCCACACTTGGCCCATGCAGTCCTCTGGGGCCGGTGGCCCCACTTGGTGGACCCCCGGGACCCTCTCGGTGGTCCCGGTACGTTATCGATAAAACCCGAAACTTTTCCGGTGACCAAAACATGACTTCCCATATATAAATCTTTACCTCCGGACCATTCCGGAGCTCCTTGTGACGTCCGGGTCTCATCCGGGACTCCGAACAACATTCGGTAACCACATACAAACTTCCTTTATAACCCTAGCATCATCGAACCTTAAGTGTGTAGACCCTACGGGTTCGGGAGACATGTAGACATGACCGAGACGTTCTCCGGTCAATAACCAACAGCGGGATCTGGATACCCATGTTGGCTCCCACATGTTCCACGATGATCTCATCGAATGAACCACGATGTCAAGGACTCGGTCGATCCGTATACTATTCCCTTTGTCTAGCGGTATTTTACTTGCGAGATTCGATCGTCGGTATACCGATACCTTGTTCAATCTCGTTACCGGCAAGTCTCTTTACTCGTTCCGCAACACATCATCCCGTGATCAACCCCTTGGTCACATTTTGCACATTATGATGATGTCCTACCGAGTGGGCCCAGAGATACCTCTCCGTTTGCACGGAGTGACAAATCCCAGTCTCGATCCGTGTCAACCCAACAGACACTTTCGGAGATACCTGTAGTGCACCTTTATAGTCACCTAGTTATGTTGTGACGTTTGATACACCCAAAGCACTCCTACGGTATCCGGGAGTTACACGATCTCATGGTCTAAGGAAGAGATACTTGACATTGGAAAAGCTCTAGCAAACGAACTACACGATCTTTGTGCTATGCTTAGGATTGGGTCTTGTCCATCACATCATTCTCCTAATGATATGATCCGTTATCAACGACATCCAATGTCCATAGCCAGAAACCATGACTATCTGCTGATCTGTGAGCTAGTCAACTAGAGGCTCACTAGGGACATATTGTGGTCTATGTATTCACACGTGTATTATGATTTCCGGATAATACAGTTATAGCATGAATAAAAGACAATTATCATGAACAAGGAAATATAATAATACTTTTATTATTGTCTCTAGGGCATATTTCCAACACTTCAATATGCAGGGGATGGTGAAAACCATTCCTGAGGTATATTCAATGCTGAAATCAGCGGAGGTGGAGATCAAAAAGGAACATCAAGTGTTGATGGTCAATAAAACCACTAGTTTCAAGAAAGGCAAGGGTAAGAAGAACTTCAAGAAGGACGGCAAGGGAGTTGCAGCACCCGGTAAGCCAGTTGCTGGGAAGAAGCCAAAGCATGGACCCAAGCCTAAGACTGAGTGCTTTTATTGCAAGGGAAGCGGACACTGGAAGCGGAACTGCCCCAAGTACTTAGCGGACAAGAAGGCCGACAACACCAAAGGTATATGTGATATACATGTAATTGATGTGTACCTTACCAGTACTCGTAGTAGCTCCCGGGTATTTGATACCGGTGCGGTTGCTCATATTTGTAACTCAAAACAGGAGCTGCGGAATAAGCGGAGACTAGCGAAGGACGAGGTGACGCTGCGCGTCGGGAATGGTTCCAAGGTCGATGTGATCGCCGTCGGCACGCTACCTCTACATTTACCTACGGGGTTAGTTTTAAACCTCAATAATTGTTATTTAGGGCCAGCTTTGAGAATGAACATTGTATCTGGATCTCATTTAATACGAGATGGCTACTCATTTAAATCCGAGAATAATGGTTGTTCTATTTATATGAGAGATATGTTTTATGGTCATGCCCCACTGGTCAATGGTTTATTCTTAATGAATCTCGAATGTGATGTTACACATATTCATAGTGTGAATACCAAAAGATATAAGGTTGATAACGATAGTCCCACATACTTGTGGCACTGCCGCCTTGGTCACATTGTTTTCAAACGCATGAAGAAGCTCCATGCTGATGGACTTTTGGAGTCTCTTGATTATGAATCATTTGACACATGCGAACCATGCCTCATGGGCAAAATGACCAAGACTCCGTTCTCCGGAACAATGGAGCGAGCAACCAACTTATTGGAAATCATACATACTGATGTGTGCAGTCCAATGAGCGTTGAGGCTCGCGGAGGCTATCGTTATGTTCTCACTCTCACTAACGACTTGAGTAGATATGGGTATGTCTACTGGATGAAACACAAGTCTGATACCTTTGAAAGGTTCAAGGAATTTCAAAGTGAGGTAGAGAATCAACGTGACTGAAAGATAAAGTTCTTACGATCAGATCGTGGGGGAGAATATTTAAGTCACGAATTTGGTACACACTTAAGGAAATGTGGAATCGTTTCACAACTCACGCCGCCTGGAACACCTCAGCGTAATGGTGTGTCCAAATGTCGTAATCGCACTCTATTGGATATGGTACGATCTATGATGTCACTCACCGATTTACCGCTATCATTTTGGGGATACGCTCTAGAGACAGCTACATTCACTTTAAATAGGGCACCGTCTAAATCCGTTGAGACGACACTGTATGAATTATGGTTTGGGAAGAAACCTAAGCTGTCATTTCTAAATGTTTGGGGATGCGATGCTTATGTCAAGAAACTTCAACCTGAAAAGCTCGAACCCAAGTCGGAAAAATGCGTCTTCATAGGATACCCTAAGGAAACCATTGGGTATACCTTCTACCTCAGATCCGAAGGCAAGATCTTTGTTGCCAAGAACGGGTCCTTTCTGGAGAAAGAGTTTCTCTTGAGAGAAGTAAGTGGGAGGAAAGTAGAACTCGATGAAGTACTACCTCTTGAACCGGAAAGTAGCGCAGCTCAGGAAGATGTTCTGTGGTGCTGCACCGACTAGAGGAAGTTAATGATGATGATCAAGGTACTTGGATCAAGTTGCTCTGAACTTGAAGGTCCACAAGGACACGCTTCCACACCGAATGGTATGGCAATCCTGTCACGGAAATCATGTTGTTAGACAACGGTGAACCTTCGAACTATGAAGAAGCGATGGCGGGCCCATATTCCAACAAATGGCTTGAAGCCATGCAATCCAAGATAGGATCCATGTATGAAAACAAAGTATGGACTTTGACAGACTTGCCCGATGATCGGCGAGCGATAGAAAATAAATGGATCTTTAAGAAGAAGACGGACGCGGATGGTAATGTTACCATCTATAAGGCTCGACTTGTCGCTAAGGGTTATCGACAAGTTCAAGGGGTTGACTACGATGAGACCTTCTCACCCGTAGCGGCTGAAGTCCGTCCAAATCATGTTAGCAATTGCCGCATACTATGATTATGAGATATGGCAAATGGACGTCAAAACAGCATTCCTTAACGGCTTTCTTAAGGAAGAATTGTATATGATGCAGCCGGAAGGTTTTGTCGATCCTAAGAATGCTAACAAGTTATGCAAGCTCTAGCGCTCCATCCATGGGCTGGTGCAAGCATCTCGGAGTTGGAACATTCGCTTTAATGAAATGATTAAAGCGTTTGGGTTTATGCAGACTTATGGAGAAGCCTGTGTTTACAAGAAAGTGAGTGGGAGCTCTGTAGCATTTCTCATATTATATGTGGATGACATACTTTTGATGGGAAATGATATAGAACTTTTAGACAACATTAAGGCCTAGTTGAATAAGTGTTTTTCAATGAAGAACCTTGGAGAAGCTGCTTACATATTAGGCATCAAGATCTATAGAGATAGATCAAGACGCCTCATAGGTCTTTCACAAATCACATACCTTGATAAGATATTGAAGAAGTTCAATATGGATCAGTCCAAGAAGGGATTCTTGCCTGTGTTGCAAGGTGTGAAATTGAGCTCGGCTCAATGTCCGACCACGGCAGAAGATAGAGAAAAGATGAGTGTCGTCCCCATGCCTCAGCCATAGGGTCTATCATGTATGCCATGTTGTGTACCAGACCTGATATAAACCTTGCCGTAAGTTTGGTAGGAAGGTACCAAAGTAATCCCAGCATGGAACACTAGACAACGGTTAAGAATATCCTGAAGTACCTGAAAAGGAATAAGGATATGTTTCTCGTATATGGAGGTGACGAAGAGCTCGTCGTAAAGGGTTACGTCGACGCTAGCTTCGACACAGATCTGGAGGACTCTAAGTCACAAACCGGATATGTGTATATTTTGAATGGTGGGGCAGTAAGCTGGTGCAGTTGCAAGCAAAGCATTGTGGCAGGATCTACATGTGAAGCGGAGTACATGGCAGCCTCGGAGGCAGCACATGAAGCAATCTGGATGAAGGAGTTCATTACCGACCTAGGAGTTATTACCAATGCGTCGGGGCTGATGACTCTCTTCTGTGACAACACTGGAGCCATTGCCCTTGCCAAGGAGCCCAGGTTTCACAAGAAGACCAGACACATCAAGCGTCACTTCAACTCCATTCATGAAAATCTTCAAGATGGAGACATAGATATTTGTAAAGTGCACACAGATCTGAATGTCGCAGATCCGTTGACTAATCCTCTTCCGCGAGCAAAACATGATCAACACCATAACTCTATTGGTGTTCGATTCATCACAATGTAACTAGATTATTGACTCTAGTGGAAGTGGGAGAATGTTGGAAATATGCCCTAGAGGCAATAATAAAATGGTTATTATTATATTTCCTTGTTCATGATAATTGTCTATTGTTCATGCTATAACTGTGTTATCCGGAAATCGTAATACATTTGTGAATACATAGACCACAACATGTCCGTAGTGAGCCTCCAGTTGACTAGCTCGTTTATCAATGGATGGTTACGGTTTCCTGACCATGGACATTGGATGTCATTGATAACGGGATCTCATCATTGGGAGAATGATGTGATGGACAAGACCCAATCCTAAGCATAGCACAAGATCGTGTAGTTCGTTTGCTAGAGCTTTTCTAATGTCAAGTATCATTTCCTTAGACCATGAGATCGTGTAACTCTCGGATACCGTAAGAGTGCTTTGGGTGTACCAAACGTCACAACGTAACTGGGTGGCTATAAAGGTATACTACAGGTATCTCGAAAGTGTCATTGGGTTGACTCGAATCGAGATCGGGATTTGTCACTCCGTATGACGGAGAGGTATCTCTGGCCCACTCGGTAATGCATCATCATAATGAGCTCAATTTGACCAAGTGGTTGTACGGATCATGCATTAACGTCTGAGTAAAGTGACTTGCGGTAATGAGATTGAACGAGGTATTGGGATACCGATGATCGAATCTCAGGCAAGTAACGTACCGATTGCCAAAGGGAATTGTATACGGGATTACTTGAATCCTCAACATCGTGGTTCATTCGATGAGATCACCGCAGAACATGTGGGAGCCAACATGGGTATCCAGATCCCGCTGTTGGTTATTGGCCGGAGAGCTGTCTCGGTCATGTTCAAGATGATTCTGAACCCGTAGGGTCTACACACTAAGGTTTGGTGGCGCTAGGGTTGTAGAGATATTAGTATCACGGTAACCCAAAAGTTTTTCGAGTCCGGATGAGATCGAACGTCACGAGGAGTTCCTAATGGTGCGGAGGTGAAGACTTGTATATAGGAAGTCGAGTTGACCACCGGAAAGTTTGAAGTCACGGTATTATCTGGGACCACTGGAAGAGTCCTGGGTCCATCAGTGGGGCCACCTATCCTGGGGCCCCATGGGCTGAAGTGGGAGGAACCAGCCTGGTGGGCTAGTGCGCCTTGGGCCTCCCTGCGCCTAGGGTTGGAAACCCTAGGGGTGGGGCGCCCACTGGCTTGGGGGCAAGTCCCCCTTGGCCCGCCCCTTGAGATTGAATCTCTAGGGGCGGCGCCTCAGGCCCCTATATAAGAGGGGAGGAGGGCTGTGCACCCTAGCCCTGGCGCCTCCTCCCCTCGTAACACCTCTCCCTCTCGCTGAGCTTGGCGAAGCCCTGCCGAGATCACCGCTGCTTCCACCACCATGCCGTCGTGCTGCTGGATCTCCATCAACCTCTCCCTCCCCTTTGCTAGATCAAGAAGGAGGAGACGTCTTCCCCAACCGTACGTGTGTTGAACGCGGAGACGCCATCCGTTCGGCGCTAGGATCATCGGTGATTTGGATCACAACGAGTACGACTCCTTCAACCCCGTTCTCTTGAACGCTTCCGCATGCTATCTACAAGGGTATGTAGATGCACTCCTCTCTCTCATTGCTAGATAACTCCATAGATTGATCTTGGTGATGCGTAGAATTTTTTCATTTTCTGCTACATTCCCCAACACTTTGCACTTTGGAGCGCCGCAACAAGTTCAGAATCTTGATCCGACACCTTGCGCTCCAAAGACTCACATTTTCTTATAGTATCTATGAGCTCTTGTTGGACTTCATCCAACCTCGCCTCATGCTTTCGACGGGCGGCTCGTTCCTCCTCCGCCTCCTTCTTTGCTTTGGTCTGCGCACTCTTGAGGGCTTCAACCTCAGACTTGTCAACTATGAGCATAAAACATAAAGCTCAGTAGATAACAAATTGGAACTCATATCAGTTTAGATATGCTTCGGTATAACATACCTTGCTTTGCCTCTCGCTTCTGCTTTAGTTCGGAGACTTTGGCTGCATGCGAGGCTGCTGCCAGCTTCGCAGCCTGTTAATCCAAGTAGACATATATGTTAGCTCCTGTGAAGTATTATTCGATCCTCTGTTCGGACTTTCTTCATGAAGCGCCGAACAGAGTCTCAGGGGCTACTATCTATATAAAGGTATTCCTTTTGTAAAAAATTAAAAATATATTACCTCACATACCTCAAAACCTATTAGAAGGCTGGTGTAGGCTTGGTTCAATCCACTTTTAGCTGACCAAACCTTTTCAACCACCGTACCCATAAGGTACGGTGCTCCTCCACAATGGAAGCACTTTGAAGCGCTTCCATCAGAGTGTCCGGTGCCTCTGGATTGATAGAGGACGCCGGTGGAGACGGTGCCCCATTCCCTTGGAGAAGGTTGCTATTCCGATTCCGGAGCCGTATGGGTCTCCGGAATAATATTCGGTTGGGGGCCCAATTGAGCGTCGCCCCCATTGCCGGTCTCCACGGGGGTTGATTTCCCCCTCTCTTCGGCAACAAAGGTATTACCCTCCGTTGCCACCTTCACGGCCTCCCGTACCTCCCCATGACCTAGAGAGGTTCTTTGAGACAACACTTCGGTGTTATTCTAGGAAGTGGGTGGAGAGATCTGCGGAGGAGACTCGCTCTCCATCGCATTCGTCCCCAGCGAGTTCCCAGATGACAATGATCGTCGGGGGAGATCGCGAGCCGGGCTATAATGTGCAATTCAGTATGTTAAAATAATAAGGTCTTATATGTGTATGGTGTCTTCGGATACTTACGATTCAGCCGAGGGCTTCGGCCTGGGGCGCCGCTTTGGGATGGCATCCGCTTCGGAATCATCCGAAAACGAGGGTTTTCCCTTCTTGGCCGCCTCCGCCTCTAGATCCGCGGCAACCCCCCTTTTCTTCTGCCCCCCCTTGGGGCGAGAGTTACTCTCTTCATCCTCTATGTCTTCATCATGGGAGGAGGAGGCTTCGGAGTCTTCGGACATGGCGTTCAAAGTACCCTTACGACTGAGGCCACCTTTGGTCTCCTTGCCCTTCTTCTTGGCCTTATTCTCCGGCACCTAACGGCGCCGGAACCAGCATCTTGGCCAACAAGGGGGTAGCCTGGTCCTCGGGCAGCGGAGCTGGACATTTGATCTGCTCCGCCTTCTTTGTCCAGCCCTGTGAGAGTCAGAAAGTTTAGTATACCCCTTGTACTTGTGAATAAAAGTTACCATAAAAACTTATGGGAGTGGTTGGACGTGCGCAGTTCGAGGCCGCGGTCTTCGGTTGTCTCCGGCTATGACTTTTGAGTCTTGAGGAGCAGCTTCCATATGTCTTCGTGCGTCATGCCGAAGAACCGCTGCAGGGTCTGAGGACCGGCCGGGTCGAATTCCCACATATGTTGAGTCCGACGATGACAAGGGAGAATCCGGCGAAAAAGCATCACCTAGATCACGCTGGCGAGGTTGGTATTCTTGTTTATCATGCCCTTGACACGACTCTCCAGCGTCATCACCTCGTCAGGCGATTCCCAGTCTAGGCCCTTATTGAACCAGGATGTAAGGTGCATCGGGGGCCTAGATTTGAACTTAGGGGCGGCGGCCCATGTAGCGTCGCGGGGTTCCGTGATATAAAACCACCCCTGCTGCCATCCTTTGACGCTCTCCACAAAGGTCCCCTTTGGCCAGGCGACGTTGGGGAGTTTGCTCACCATGGCGCCACCGCACTCCGCGTGTTGGCCCTCGACCACCTTTGGCTTCACATTGAAGACCTTGAGCCATAGGCCGAAGTGGGGAGGGACGCGGAGGAATGCCTCGCACACGACGATAAATGCCGAAAGGTTGAGGAAGGAATTTGGGGCCCATAGTAGAACATGAGACCGCGGACAAAAGGATGAAGGGGAAACCCTAGTCCGCGAAGGAAATGGGGGATGAACACTACCCTTTCGTTAGGCTCCGGAGTGGGAATGATCTGCTTTTTAGCAGGAAGCCGGTGGACTATGTGCGTGGCTAAGTACCCATCTTCCCGGAGCTCCATGATGTTCTCCTCTGTAACAGAGGAAGCCATCCACTTGCCCTGCGCTCTAGATTTGGACATGGCTAGGAGTGCTTGGTGGCGATGGAAAGGATTGAGACTTGGGCGCTGGAGCTTGAATGGCAGATGGGCAGAGGAGAAGAAGGCGTGGGGTAAAAAGATGGATCCTTATCTTATTATAAAGGCAGTTGATGTCAAGTGCCCCCTCACAAGCCTTAAATCTTGCCTATTCCAAGGGGACATGTGAACGGCACGGTTGGATTACCCAGACCCTTGTTTACGAAAATCCCATGATAAGGGGACACGATCTTTGCTTTGACAAGACGTGTCAATAGTCATGCCTCGAAATACAGAACAGGGCTGTGAAACGGTTTAGAATTCTAACAGGGCCAGTACATAACGCCTTGCCAGAAAAATCACCTATGGACGTGACTTATCTTGTTTCGAATATTTTTGCCCTTACGGCTTGGGTCATGATTGTTTAATAAAGCCAGATACAACTGTTGTGCATGGAGGACTGCGTTGGAGTATTCGGAGAAGGAACTTGCCTTGCAATGCCGAAGACAACCTACGTACCGAATACATCGTCATTGAAGCCCGGTTTAGGGGCTACTGAGGGATTCCTGGACTATGGGGTCCTCGGGGAGCCGGCCTATGTGACATGGGCCGAACTGATGGGCCGTGAAGATACAGGATAGAAGGACCTCCCCCGTGTCCGGATGGGATTCTCCTTTGCGTGGATGGCAAGCTTGGCGTTTGGATCATGTACCTTCCTTTCTCTGTAACCAACTCTGTACAACCCTAGCTCCCTCCAGTGTCTATATAAACCGGAGGGCTTACTCCATAGGTGGGAACACAATCATACAGGCTAGACATCTAGGGTTTAGCCATTACGATCTCGAGGTAGATCAACTCTTGTAACCCCTATATTCATCAAAGTCAATAAAGCAAGAAGTTGGGTATTACCTCCATTAAGAGGGCCCGAACCTGGGTAAACATCGTGTCCCCTGCCTCCTTGTTACCTTCGATCCTTAGACGCATAGTTCAGGACCCCCTACCCGAGATCTGTCGGTTTTGACACCGACAGCGGGCTCTGCCCTATGCCCGTCACTACCATGCACACCCTTATCCACCTCATCCTCGCTCGCAACAGTTAGATCTCATTCCCCCATTTTCTCCCTCTATCTCGTCGTCGCCAGCATCGTGGCATCGTCTGTTGCCACCGGCGAGGTCGGCATCTGCCGCCTCGAACGACGTCAAGGAGCCAATCTTCACCATCCGCACCATCCGTCCCCACCTCGAAATTCGTCGTCGTCGTCGTGCAAAGCTACCTCGAACTACTTCCCTATGATTGTCGCTGTTGGGAAACATAGTAGAAAACAAAAAAAATCGCACCTACGATCACCAAGACCAATATGAAGATGCATAAGGGTTGGGATCAACGATCGTTACCAACTCCACAGTGCAGCGGAAGAAGAAGAGTCGGTGTAGATCGTGCTAGAAGTCCCTCGAATGATGATAACGATCCCGCGAACCGCCCTCGAACGATCCCTCGAACAAAAGACTGAAAGCACGACCTCTCTACTTGGTTGCAAGCATACGGTCTTCACGATCCGGCAGCGCTTCACCGTCTAGAGCTAATCGTCGCTAGAGAATTAGAGGGAGGAGATTAGAACCACACTAGGCTTATAACTATGAGGATTAGAGGTGGCTAGGGATAGCTCTAATTAGTCTAGGACCAACTAGAACTAGAACTAGATCAAGTAGAAGAGGCACCAAAAAACTTGTAGTCAAAAGGGTGGAAAACCTCTAGTATATATAGGTTTAGGAGGGAGGAGAGGGCAGCCACCAAGGGAGGAAAGTGCTCCCTTGGTGCGCCGGCCTAGGGGGGAAGTCCAACTCCCACCCCTAGTAGGATTGCCCCCCCCCCACAAGGAAAGGGGGGCGCCACCGCCACTTGGGCCTTTATGGTCCAAGTCTCCTTCCCTTTCTTGGCCTTTTAAGGCCCGTTGATATTTAATCAATATAAAAAATACTTTAAACATTTTCAGAGCATTATATATATAATTTAACATCACCTAATACATTTTCCACCTATATATAATTAATCGGTAATACCAGGTATTCACTGAAACCCTTTCGGTGACCCAGAAACGCTCCCGGAACCGCTTGGAACTATTCCGGATATTAATGAAACTATTTCACAAATATATTCTCATCGTTCCCGTTCCACTAACTCTCAGCAGATTGTGATTACCTTAATCTTGTGACTCCGTAGGTTCGGTAAAACATAGACATGAACAAAACCCCTTCGTTCAATGACCGATAGCGGAACCGTGGACATCCATATCGGTCCCTATGATTACACGAATGATATTCGAGTGAACCTTTGGTTATCATGTGACGTTTCCTTTTCTTTGCGATACTTTACAAAACCCAGTGTGCATCGGTATCCTCTTGGGTCATCACCATGCCCACTATACAGTTGCTCTCGTTACCGGTTTTGTTCTTCTTTCTCACTAACATGTTACGGCATCCTCGTGACGTAGTCACTTGTGTCGGGCCAGACAATGATGGATGCCGTCACACCGAGAGGGCCATAAGAATATCTCTCCATTGTCAAAGGAGAAAATCCCACTCTCGAGTTGTTCGTTCACTTGTCAAACTTTCCGATGAAGATGAAAGTTGTCGTTGTGCTCACCTTGTTACAGATGACGTTTGAGCAACCCCAAAGTCCACTGTCTGGTAAAAACTAAATGAGACACTCTCATGGTCTGAGGAACTAAAGTACACATACTAACACTCCGTGTTATAATGGAAGATTTCAGAGGATTTTCAGAGGATACAATCACACAGTATAACATACAAGATTGGGTCGATTCAATATGATCGTTCTTCTAATGTCATACTCTCAATGTTGTTTTAGGACTATCATTGCACCTAACGATATCCTAAGACCCAGAAACTTGATCACCAACAATACTTGAGCTAGTCCTAGAGGCTGGACCAGGAATCTATTGTTTGACCATTTATCATTCCACATGTGCATATGAGTTTTCCACTTAATCACATATTCCAGGATCATAGCAGTTATAGAATGAAATATATACTCTTAATTATGAATAATGGAAATATAATAATACAATATTATTGCCTCTAGGGCATATTTCCAACAGTCTCTGAAAGTGCAACTAATCCTCGGGTGGTTTTGGTAATTCATAACAACATATAGCTCATTGAACTAATATCCATTCAAGATTAATGTTTCAGAAAGTTCAATGATTGGTATGGCATGGACTAGAGATGTGGACCCCTCAAAATTCTAAGGACACATATTGGCAAAATCTCAAGACTCTTAATTTTCATTTTAGTGATCCAAGATCACATTGAGTCCATAGGAGAAGCCAATACTATTAAAAGGAGATGAGGTGTTGCTTAATGGCTTGCTTGCTCAAAATGCTTAGTGATATGCTCCAAAAGCCCTCAACCACTTTCTCATTTCCACATATGTCCTCAACCTAAAGTCAAACTCAGCCCCACCGATTTGATCTATCCAGCGCCACCGAGTTCACTTGACATAGCCATAGCCAGAAACCCTAATCAGTTCGGTATCACCGATAGGGATCTCGGTCTCATCTAGATGGGATTGCAAAATCTCTGTTTCCCTTCGTAACATTTCGGTCTAACCGATCGGTCCCACCAAGTTCCCAATGCAAACACTCTGTTTCCTTTTCGTAATGTTTCGGTCTCACCGAAATGAGCGATCTGTCCCACCGAGTTTGCTGGAGCAAGTCTCTGTTTGCTTATTACTGAAATCGGTCTCACCGAGTTCATGTGATCGGTCTCACCGAGATGAGGTTTTGCCCTAACCCTAGCGCATCGGTCCCACCGAGTTGATATTGTAGGTCCCACCGAAAAGCCTAATGTTCACATTTTGAACCAGATCGGTCTGACCGAGTTTCACTATTCGGTCCCACTGAGTTTGGTAAATTGTGTGTAACGGTTAGATTTTGTGTGGAGGCTATATATACCCCTCCACCCCTTCTCCATTTGAGAGAGAGCCATCAGAATGTGCATACACTTCCACTACTCATTTTCTGAGAGAGAACCACCTACTCATGTGTTGAGACCTACAATTCCAATCCTACCACAAGATTCTTGACCTCTAGCCTTCCCCAAGTTGATTTCCACTCAAATCATCTTTCCACCATATCCAAATCTGTGAGAGAGAGTTGAGTGTTGGGAGACTATCATTTGAAGCACAAGAGCAAGGAGTTCATCATCAACACACCATCTATTAACTTTTGGAGAGTGGTGTCTCCTATATTGGTTAGGTGTCACTTGGGAGCCTGCGTCAAGATTGTGGAGTTGAACCAAGGAGGTTGTAAGGGCAAGGAGATCGCCTACTTCGCGAAGATCTACCCAAGTGAGGCAAGTCCTTCATGGGCGATGGCCATGGTGGGATAGACAAGGTTGCCTCTTCGTGGACCCTTCGTGGGTGGAGCCCTTCGTGGACTCGCGCAACCGTTACCCTTCGTGGGTTGAAGTTTCCATCAACGTGGATGTACGATTGCACAACTATCGGAACCACGCCAAAAATCTCTGTGTATACATTGCGTTTTCTCCCTCCAGACTCCTCCCTTTTACCTTCATATGCAATGATTTACATTCCGCTGCTATACTCTTAGAATTGCATGTGTAGGTTGATTGCTTGACTTGTGTTAAGTTGCTAAAATCTGCCAAGACTTAAAATTGGGAAAAGGCTAGATTTTTATTTGGTCAAGTATGTCTAATCACCGCCCTCTAGACATACTTTCGATACTACAAGTGGTGTCAGAGCTTTGATCTCCATTTGCCTTGATTTCCATAGCTTTGGTGATCATAGCCTTGGTTTCACAACCTAGGAGAGTATGACGTCTAGTGAGGGAAATTACCACCGTAGAGGTCCTTACTTTGATGGTACTAATTTTGCTAATTGGAAGCATAAGATGAAAATGCATATTCTTGGACATAACTCCGCCGTTTGGGCTATTGTGTGTATTGGTTTGCAAGGTGAATTCTTTGATGGGAGAGAAACAAATCGTGAAGCAATTGCGATATCCTGTTCAATGGATGAATTGAAGATGCTGCAATACAACGCTCAAGCTTGCGATATCCTGTTCAATGGATTATGCCCCGAAGAATTCAACAAAATCAGCCGTCTTCAGAATGCAAAGGAAATTTGGGATACTTTGATTGATATGCATGAAGGTACCGAGTCCGTCAAGGAATCCAAGTTGGATGTGCTTCAAAGTCAGCTTGACAAGTTCAAAATGAAGATGGTGAAGGTGTCGCTGAAATGTAATCTAGGCTTTCTCTCGTCACAAATGAGATTGTCGGCTTAGGAAGTGAAGAGATGACTGACAGATTCATCATCAAGAAGATCCTAAGAGCCTTAGATGGAAAATATGATACCATGTGCACATTGATCCAAATGATGCCCAATTACAAAGATCTCAAGCCAACGGAATTCATTGGCACGAGATGTCACTCAAGGATAAAGAAGAGCTTCATAACAAGTCTAGTGGTGATTATAAAGCCTCATGTGATGCTCCCTCCACATCAAGTGAAAAATAAGTCTTCAATGAAGAATTGAGCTTAATGGTGAAGAACTTCAACAAATTCTACAAGAGTAGAAGCAAATAGAGAAGCTCCAAGTCAAGATCCTACCATGACAAAAGATCTTCTAGTCGCGATCATAATTGCTATGATTTTGGAAGACCCGAACGCTATTCTAATGAGTGTACGGCTCCCTACAAAAGAAAAGAAGACTCACCTAAAAGGAGAAGTAGGAGAGAACAATCACCTCCAAGAGAGAGAAGGAGTAGAGGAGATCGTTATGAACGAAGAACCTCTCGCAGAAGCAAGGATTCAAAAAGGAAGGACAAATCATCAAGGAGCTACACAAATGAAGACATCAAGCTCATGTTGGTGAATGGGTATCCGGTTCTGACTTCGACCACCACTCCGAGAGAATTTATCACTCCAACTCCGAATAGACTCAAGATGAAGATGTTGCCGGTCTTGCACTTGTGTCAACCAACTCCTACGACATATTTGACTCACCAAATGAAGGAATTGGAAGATGATTCATGGCTAAAGGCCCCAAGGTATCACACCCCGAGTATATTGATTTCAATAGTGATGAAAATGATTTGCTAGGTGATGATGAGTTACTTGTTGACAATGCTAGTGATGAAAACTATGATGAAATTGCTATTAATCATGCTAATCAAGATGAAACGAATGACAATGATAAGAAGGAGATTGAGCGTCTAACTAAAGAACTAAACACTCTTAAGTTAGCTCATGAAACTACTTTATAAAATCATCAAGAACTTTTAAAAACTCATGAGAAGCTATGCTTCGAAAAGCTCAACGTAGAGCAAGAGCATGGGTTCTTAAAGGCAATCAATGATGATCTTCGGAGGAAAAGTTCTTCTTATATTGCCAAGCATTTACTCTTGTATACTTACATGCCACAAGTAAAATCTAGCAACAAGAGTAAGAAAGATTCTTCTTCTAGTAGTAAATCATGCTAAATCCAATATTGTTGCTTCTAGTAGTTCTCTTGATTACACTAATGATTCTCTTATCCAAGTTACACTTGAGCAAGAAAATAGCTTATTGAAGGGAATTATAGAGAAAGGTGTTTACAAGAGCCTTTCCGTAAGTAAGCAATTTGAGGAAATTGTACACAAGCAAGGAAGGCATCGGAAGAATCAAGGTGTTGGTTTTGAATGAAAGTTCAATGTCAATGAAGTTGAGTGGGAAGAAGATCAATACCCCAAGACGAAGTTTATTCCTCAACAAGAGAAGTATGATCCTACTTCCTTCAAGAGAACACAAGCTCAAGATGATCTTCCACCACAAGACCACAGCTAAAAGGCAAGGACAAGCTTCAAGAGGAGATTGATGCATTTGAAGAAGCTCCAAAGGCCTTGGTCAAGTGGGTTCCCAAGAATAGTTCAAGTTCTACTTCATCAAGTACATCTACAACACCAAGGATTCCCATCAAGATGATGTGGACCCCGAAGAAGAAGAACTAGAGAGTTCTTGAGGGTGACTTCGCCAACGTACTTCACTCATATTCATATTGGCAAGGACAAGAGCAATCAACTTCCACATCTTGCACTAGTTCAAGGAGTCACAAACCCTCTTGTTAGTAAGACAAAGGACAAGGTAACCTAATGCTTTCATGGACATCATCATGTGTGTACTTCACTCTATGTCTATGGATATCAGTGTTTGTTCCTTGTGGGACTAACCCATGTAGGTATTGAAAGTGCAACTCACTCCAATGGATTTCTCCAAATGATCTACATCAACATTGAGCATCCACATCTTCAACATCTACATGAAGTCATCATCGACAAAACCCAAGGTTAGTTCATCCCTTTAAAAGGGGATATCACATCTAGGGGGAGCTTTACTCTAAGAATTGAGCTAAAGCAACTCTAATGGTGTGAACACAACAATTCTTTATGTAAAAGTGGTAACCCCACTTGTGCTTAAACGATGAGTATGACATATGCCCAAATGTTCTCATTTGACTCCTAAGTCAATATACTCATATATAGATGACCTAGTCATCGCCAATTGCTTGATAGATGCTAGAGTGTTTGTGCATGCTTTGCCACATATTCCATTTCCTATCTTATTGTGTGACCATGTTGGTTGCATAATTTTCCTCATTCGAGGACATCCATTTGTTCCTTTGATTGTTTGGCTTTTTTTTCTTTTTGCCAAATGGATGGACAAGAATGCCTAAGTACTCCCTCTAGCTACATATGCTTTTCTCGTCTCAAACTCTATTCATGCTAAATCACAAAGGTTGATCAAGTCAGATTCGAACCATCTGGGTGAGGAGCACTCGGAGCCACCGTTTCGCCATAGACTTTCCAAAACCTCTTAATGCATTTTGGTCTGAGCGATTCATTCCACTCGGACATACTGAGTTCACTGAGTTAATCTAGGTTTCAATCTCGGTGCAACCGATTTGAACTTTTGGGTCTCACCGAGTTGTAGTAACCGCTTGCAATTCTGCATCTCGGTGCCACCGAGTTATTCCACTCGGTCACACCGACAGGGTATGGATATAAATACCCATGGGCCTAATTTTGGAAATTTTTCCAAAACCTTTGCCCGCGCTTGTCCAGCTCTGCCGACTCGAGGTCTCCAGATCGTCTCCGTTGTTGCCAGCAACCTCCTGCGGCTGGTCTCCGCCGCCATTGTCGCTGTAGCGAGTTCACCACCAAGGTAGGGTATGAACTCGAACCCTTGTGCACTCTTTACCTCTGATTCTTGCACTAAGGTCAATGCCATGATTCTTGCCACGTTTGTGATACTTCTATCTAACCAAAACTTCCTCTAGATTAGTTTTGATATGAAAACTTAGGGTTAGGTTTCCGCCGAACTCATCTCAGACTGACTGATTTGAAAAATTTAGTCTCACCAATTTGGCCCAAGCCATTGCACTTGTATTTTTTGGTCTGCCGAAACATACAAATCGGTGCGACCGAGTTCATTTCTCTGTGAAACCCTAGCAATCTCGTAGTCACCGAACTATGTCTCGGTCTGACCGATTTCACATGTTTAGACTCTAAAAGTTGCTTTGGTATGACTGAGTTTGACATATTGGTAGCTCCAAAATGATTTCAGTAGAAAACTAAAACTAAGTTTTTGACTCATTTGTTTTGCAAAATCTCTGCACTTTGTGATGCTCATCCACTCTGTCTCAACACTATCTATTCACGAGGTCACTTCGATTATCACCATGTCGCATAACAAAGGATGCCGTAAGCAGTCCGAGGAACAGGTTCACATGAGTGAGGCCACTAGTCCCTCTGATAGCAGCTATGATGATGGGAGCAGAAGCACTCCTAGCAACCTGCCTAAGGCTACAACCAGGCAGAGGAAGAAGAAAACCTCACATTCAGAAGATGAAGATTTTGTGGCTGATGAGGAAGTCAATCAAAGAAGAAGGTTGTCAAAAAGGAGTTTGGCACTGCAGCTTCAACCAAGCCAGGTCTGAAGAAGAAGGCACCAGCCAGAGAGATTCCTATGTCCAAAGCAAGAGCCTCAACACAGGAGCAATTGAGCTCACTGTTGAGCCAAAGGATGATGCTGAGGGCAGGAAGAGAAAGGAAAGGGTCGAGAAGACCATGGCCAGAGTAATTGGTAGACCATCTATGGTCAGGGACTCTGAGGAAGAGGAGGAGGAAGAGCCTGCTGCACCTCCTGCCAAATCTCAGAAGCTGGTGGGGGATGCCATCAAGTCAGGGGCTGCTCCATCCAAGCCAAAGACTGCCCCAAGGTTGTTGCTGCTGCACAAGCTTCTAAGCCTGCATCACCCAAGAGATCAACAAGGAATATTCCAGCTAGTGAGAAGAACAAGGCCCCAGTGCCTGAGGTTGACGAAGAAGAAGATGCCCAAGTGCTCAGAAAGTTGAAGCCCAAGATCCTAGATCATGATGATACACATCAAGTGGCTGAAAATATGAAGCTGAGGAAGGATGCAGGTCTCAGGCTATGCAGGCAGACAGACCCATATGCCACAAGAAGAAGGACTGCTGTAGATTACAGGTTCCACACCAAGGAGCAGCAAGACTTCTATGAGACAGTGCTCTTGGTCAAGAAGCCCACAGTAAGTGATATGAGATGGGTTGATTGGGTGTACATTGAAAACAATGTAGATTACTTCGTAGGAGTTCATGACAGCTTTAGATTGACTGGAGTTGATAAGTTTGTTGGTCAGAAGCTCACTAAATGGAATGATGACATGGCGATGCAGTTCTACTCCACTGCACATTTTTACCGAGATGGTAAAATTATCTGGATGCCTGAAGGTACAAATCATCTGTTGCTGAGTGGGCCCAGCTTATCAATGCCCCTGAAGAGCAAGAGGATGACACAACTCCATGGCACACATGTACAAGGAGATTCTTGATGCTGCATTAGAGACTCACAAGTATGGCTTAGTGTATTATCTATTGTCTGGGTTGTCCACCATCAACACTATCCTAAGGCACACTTTGTTGCCCAAGTCTGGAGATGACAGGATGATCAGAGGGCACTCAATTAATTTGCTGCATATGTTTGATGTGCCAGAGAAGTTCAAGGTGATGACCTTGATAGTAGAGACAATCAAGGGGGCTGCTACTGATCAGAAGAGATCATGTGGCTATGATCCACACATTCAGATGCTCATCAACTCTAAGATGGGAAAAGGCATGTATCTCTTGGACAAGGAGCACCTCCCCCTGTTGCCTGAGTTTGAGGACAATGAGATTGTCATGGATGCTTCACATCCTACATCTGTAGAGGCTCAGGAGAAGAGGGAAAAAGCAAAAGCAGAGAAGGCATCACAATCTTCACAAGTTCCAGATGCTTCAACTGTACACCTCAAGACCAATCAGGATCAGCTGAGCTATCTGCTTGAGGCCACTGTGAGAATTGAGAAAGGATTGGCAACACTGACTCAAAATCAAGAGAGCCTTGACAGGATCATCGAGACTAAGTTTTATGATCTAGACTTGAAGGTCACAAAGATCCAGACTACAGTTGAGCAGCTCCAGGAAGAAGCTGAAGAGAGAAGAGGGAGATCTACCACTTAAGCTTTTAAGAGAGTTCCAAGGGCACAAAGGTCTGCAGCTGTGCCAGCCAGTGACACTAGGGCTACTACTTCAGCACAAGCAGCTACATCCTCTGTTGTTCCTCCAGTTGCAACTCCACCATCTCCGCAGACCTCTTCAGATGCATTTGTTGCAGGACTCCTCTCCACGCCACCTTCGCACACCGGAGCTCCCGGAGATCGTGCTTAGAGAGCCGCATAACACTATGCATTTCAAGCTTTTTGGTAACTTGTTGCCAAAGGGGGAGAAAGTGTATAGATCACAGGCTTCGAGAGAGAGTGTGTGTTTTGCTTCTTTTGCCTCTCTTGCTACCTTTTGATTGCTCGATTGGTTGATACTCTATTTGTGCTTGTGTGTGAGATACTCCTATGATCATGAGTTTGATCATATTATACTTTAATGTGTGTGCTTGAATGATGATATTCTATCCCTCATGTATGATCATTCATATCTTGCTTTGGTGATGAGTGCATATTTCATATTCTATCATTTTGAGCGCTCCACCAAGATGTATGTGACATGGAAGAGTAACCCATGATCCTAATCGATTGTGCATTTGCATTCAAAACCAAATTATAAATAATGCACAAATTTTGTGGGAGCTCTTGCTTATCACATACTTCTCAATGCAGCATTGTACTTCATTTATATTATCATTTGTCGAAGCTTTGATCTATATGTTGTCATCAATTACCAAAAAGGGGGAGATTGAAAGTGCAACCAATCCCCGGGTGGTTTTGGTAATTCATAACAACATATAGCTCATTGAACTAATATCCATTCAGATTAATTTTTCAGAAAGTTCAATGATTGGTATGGCAAGGACTACAGATGTGGACCCCTCAAAATGCTAAGGACACATATTGGCAAAAGCTCAAGACTCTTCATTTTCATTTTAGTGACCCAAGATCACATTGAGTCCATAGGAAAGCCAATACTATTAAAAGGGAATGAGGTGTTGCTTAGTGGCTTTCTTGCTCAAAATGCTTAGTGATAGGCTCCAAAAGCCCTCAACCACTTTCTCATTTCCAATATGTCCTAAACCTAAAGTCAAACTCGGCCCCACCGATTTGATCTATCCGGTGCCACCGAATTCACTTCACATAGCCCTAGTCAGAAACCCTAATCAGTTCGGTCTCACCGATAGGGATCTCGGTCTCACCGAGATGGGATTGCAAACTCTCTGTTTCCCTTTATAACATTTTAGTCTAACCGACATGAGCGATCGGTCCTACCGAGTTCGCAATGCAAACTCTCTGTTTCCTTTTGTAACGTTTCGGTCTCACCAAAATGAGTGATTGGTCCCACCAAGTTTGTTGGACTAAGTCTTTGTTTGCTTATTACTGAAATCAGTCTCACTGAGTTCATGTGATCGGTCTCACCAAGATGAGGTTTTGCCATAACCCTAGCGCGTAGGTCCCACCGAGTTGATATTGGCGGTCCCACCGAAAAGCCTAACGTTCACATTTTGAACCAGATCGGTCTGACCGAGTTTCACTATTCGGTCCCACCGAGTTTAATAAATTGTGTGTAACGGTTAGAGTTTGCGTGGAGGCTATCACTGGTACTATAAGGTGCTATACAAACAGTTTTTAACCCCTTTCCGCGACGGCATTTGGAACTATCGCCAAGTGAGTGTGGGCGATAGGAGGGTCCTTCCCACACGACCCAGAAACCATCGGGGATGGGCGAGCGGATACTAACGTTCGCCATAGAATAAACGTATGAGAAGTCGCCCCAGTCCCACACGTTACATCTCAATGTTACGTTTCTGATCAGAGAGACATCCCAAACGATTACGCTGCTATAGTCGTGTGAAAAAGGTGGACATCAACATTTAATCTGCTGATATGTTTGTGATAGGTACGTTATCGCACACGGTTCAAGAATGTAAAATGTGTGCGGTGCCTCTACTAATGCCAACGTGTACATTTTCATAACTGTGTGCGATTGGTATTCCTATCACACACGCACACTGGTTTGAAACGTTTACCGTATTACCATGAATCGCACATGCATATGAGACGAAACCGTGTGTGCGGCTGTCGGGCATCGCAAACGTTTCACGTCAAAAAACCGTCTGTTTTCTTTTTTTCATCGCACACGTTGTTTTCTTTCTAACCATGTGCGCATTATTTTATTTTCTCCTGTACATTTTTTTGGCTATAATTTATTATTCGAATTGGAAATTTTGAAATATGAAACGTGCAATTCAAATTCTTAGCACTATGGTTCAACAACAAATTCATAAATATAATTGTCAGTATAATATGTTCTGTAATTACAGGATTAGACAACAATTAACTATGATGAACCACAATATTTACAAGCGGTAAAGGTGAAGATATAAGTGTAAATCAGTTTGACTGTCGATGGTGTTGAAGAAGCGGAATGCCCATAATGTGCCTTCCTACATGCCATAGGCACGAACCACTTTTGTCCAACCCCTTGTGACGATCACCCGCCCATCCTTCACCGCCTTCAGGAAGACTTCCAGAGCATTATCATGGCAGCATGAATTATATACTTTAACCTTAGTTGCCTCCACTCCGATCATGTAGTTTGCAAGGTAATCATCAGTAAATAGCTTCGGAAACCATTGAAAAGAGAAAAATATCAGATCATGAGGTCTAATAGAGTAACCCTTTGTGGGCAGGGGGAAAGGCAACACATTACTTACCATCCTAAAGTTCACTGTTGTCTTGGACAAAGTGTAAATAAAGAGCTTAATTCCCATCACTCGTTTCTTTCGCCTAACAATCTTTCTTAGTTTCATCACTTGACGCTTGTTCATGAATATCGCATTGCCCCATACGCAAAAGGGATCGAAGTGTGGATCAGTACCGCTCATATATGTACCTACAAGCAACCAATAAATGTTCGAAGCTAAACTGAGATTGCACAAATGATGTAAAATACAACTACCTACATTCCTAAGTACAAGTATTTTTAGAGATTTCAATATCGACTACATATGGATGTATATAGAATTATAGATATAGTTTAGATTAGAATCTAGATTCACTCATTTTGCTCCTTATGTAGTCTATACCGGAATCTCTAAAAATAGTTACATTTAGTAATAGATGGTGTATAAGACATGAGATGCAGCTAACCTCGACGGCAAACAATAGCATCACCTATTGTAGCCCTGTGTAAGTACATGGAAAGCCAATGTTAACTACAACAGGTTTAACATCCACCAACCATAGCAAATGGTAATAAAACGACAGCATCTGTAGGGATATCTTCATTGTGAAAGAGTATCATGGTAGCAAACAGACGGATTAAAAAATGGATACAATTGTTAATTGCAACAGGCTTAACAACATACTAATTCATGTTTTGTAAGTTTGTAGACCTTAAAATGCAACTGTTTAAAAATGGATACGACTGTTAATTGCAACAGGTTTAATGGCCATTGAAACCGGTACTCATAAAAATGCAATTGGCAGAGTTAAACATCACAAGGCAGCTGCAGCCAGAGCAGATAATGGCCCAGCTATCTATAAAAAGGTAAGGAAAGTAGCTAAAACGTGTTAGGCATGTTTACTATAAGATGCTTAAGACATTGACCGTACAAAACATTTCCATTAATTGCAACCGATATTGAAAAGATTGAACTGATGAGTTCATACTTGGTAAGTCCTGAGAGGTAGTTGCTGGGGCACTTCATCTTGGCCAGAGCCCGCCCAAAGTTAGCGGCGGCGCAGGCAAGCGCTTCCTCTGTGTCTAAGCGTGGATCAGTGCCCACGACATGTGTACCTACAAGAAGCAAGTCAATGTTAGAAGCCAAACTGCAATTGCACAAATGATGTAAAATACTGTAGGACATGGGATGCAGCTAACCTCGACGGCAAACAACAGCATCGCCCGTTATGGCCTTGCGTAAGTACATGGACATGCATGTTAAGTACAACAGGGTTAGCATCCACCAAAAATAGCAAATGGGTAGCATCTCTAGTATATCTTCATTGCGGAGAGTAGCATGGTAGCAAAGGGACATACTAAAAAATGGATACAACTGGTAATTACAACAGGCTTAATAGCATCCTAAGTCATGTTCTTAACTTCCTTCAGATGTCGTCCAAAAGGTGTATCTTCATCCGGTTGGGTGAACTTGTTCCTTGCATCCGCCATCTATAGAGTAGAAAAGGGAGAGAAGTCAGAAATGAGAAGAGAAGAGTGACCTATGGTTTTATCTTAGTGTCCGTGTCCTACAGTCAGCGTGTGCTCTGATACCATCTTGTAGCGACCAGACCTCAAACATTCTAGTCTCTGTGCATCAGTGTCATCCCTGGATCGGTAATGCTGACACGCACAGTACTTGAGGATTTATAACAGAGTTTCAATCACACACTTATTACATTGAAAATGTCTCAAAAGATAACTCATTACAATAATATGGCTTAAGGCCATCTAAAAACGATAACAATAGAAGGCTTGGAAAATAAAGTGAGTCCATCAACTCCAACGGCATAGCTGAGTGAAAGACAACCACCTATGGCACCTTACTCGTCGTCTGAAAAGTCTGCAACATGAAACGTTGCAGCCCGGAACGGGTCAGCACATCGAATATGCTGGCAATGTAACACATAGAGTAATGAACAGAATAAATGCCATCACTACATGCATATATGTCTGGTGGAAAGCTCTATGGTTACAGTTTTGCATAAAGCCAATTTTTTCCTACAACAAAGGAATACATTTTATTTAACTATCAAGGTGGTTGTTAAACATTGAGAAGGTTCCTCCAACTCAATCCCAATTAAACATCATCATTAACCCAATCAAATTAGTTTAGTGGTGAGATCAACATGATAATCCAAGAACTGGATACTCAAGATGTCCATAACCCGGGACACGGCTAACCATGATTAGTTTCTACACTCTACAGAGGTTTGCGCACTTTTCCCCACAAGACTCGAATACATCCATGGTCGGATATTCGAGACACAGTCTTTTTGAAGCATTAACTTTCTACTCTGGATAGACAATACCACCTACAACCCACTACATCTGCTAGTCTACCTCTTCAAGAGCTTCACGCAACTTACTCAACTATGCCATAGCCCATATTGGCTTGTGGCTGCACACGGAAGTTTCTAGCATGAATAATCTTATGATCCCTTTGAGCCTGGGTGGCGGACCGTAGGATGATCACACGGGTACTTCGGGATATCCTAGGACAACACTGGATTCTCCAGGTGCCCTGACAACCACTGGGTACTCCAGGGTGCCTCAAGCAATCCACCCAGATGTGTATTTAAGTAGCCACCTTAAGTTAACCATTAAATGACAATACTCACTTCTTTCATGGATACACTCACACAAACCACGTCTACGAGCATAGCATAGCAATATAAGCATAACGTAGAAGTAACTCCCAAGGTTTGATAATAAACATGGAAATAGGTTCTACCTCATCATCTACTTCCCAAAACCCACATGTTAATCAGATCCTAACCATGCAATGTTTGAGGGTTGATCTAATGCAATAAAACTGGGTAGTAAATAGGTATGATCAAAGTGTTACTTGCCTTGCTGATGATCCGCAAAACCTAGAGACTCGTAGTAGCATGCTTCGCAACCCGGGTACTCTATCGCAAACAAACAATAACATACAATAAGCACTCAACTAGAAGCATGGGTAAAACTCAAATAAAAGATCTAACCAGAAAGTTCAACTGAAGAACTCCGGTCTACAAAAATAATCAAATCAAACAGAGCAACGAAACTCAAACTACGAAAGAAACAAGATCCGTTTACTAATCTGGACGTAAGTCAAATTTTACAGTACCAAAATCTTGTTCAAGTTGATTAAACATAAAGAGGTCTTTGTGATGAACATCTAGGTACTTGAATCGCCTGATTCCGATAAACGAGCGAAAAGATAAACTAAAACGAAGATCAGGGCAGAAATCGCGATCGAAAATAATCGCGAAAAAACCCTGGAAAAGGAAAAATTTACGAACAAGCTAACGAACGAACGTTCGTTGTCTGCGGCTAACGGGTGAACACCGTTCGTTAAAATGAACATATGGACGAGCGTCCGTTATTTAACTGAACCGGGAAAACCGAACCGATCTAATCTAAAAAAACGAATCTAGGTTTTCAAAGAAACCAAACAGTTTCTTAAAAAAACCATCCTACGGTGGCAGTTTATACCTCTGGCGGCGGGGCAGCGAGACGGCGGCTCCGGCAACAAGCGGCAGCGGCGACGAGCTCGGCGGCGGCGCTGGGCGGAGGCGGCTGCTGCTTCTTGCGATGGCGGTGCAAGGCGGTGGCGGCGCGGGTTCCGGTGGCGGCGGCACGTCGCAGATTCTGAGGCGGGCGGGGCGGTGGCTAGAGTTTGGCTGCGGGGGGGCCTCAGGCCTCGGCCTCTTAAAGGGCCGGCCGGGTTGGTGTCCCAGGCGGATACGGCCCGGTAGGTCGGTTCCTTTTTTTAAAATATATACGACGCACAGAAAAACAAATAAAAGAAATACTAAACGGACTCCAAAAATCCTGAAATAAATTTTCCCCGTCCTCTAAAAATATAGAAGACAAGGTGAACATTTATTTGAGCCTCTAATGCAATTTTTTCCTAATTCAAATTAAATAGCGATAGAACTCAGAATAAAATTCTTAATTGATTTTAATATTTAACCTCCAATATTTCTTTATTTTTGGGGAATTCATTTTATCCCCTTTCTTTTATTTTCATATAAGAAATATTCGAAGAGAAAAATAATTAAAACCAAATGATCCTCTTTTCAAAATTTTAGAAAACTCAAATATGAAAATAACGAAATCCCAAACTCTCTCCATGGGTCCTTGAGTTGCGTAGAATTTCTAGGATCAACCCAAAAATGCAATAAAATATGATATGCAGTGATGATCTAATGTATAACATTCCAAATTGGAAATTTGGGATGTTACAAACCTACCCCCCTTAAGATGAATCTCGCCCTCGAGATTCGGGTTGGCTAGAAAATAGGTGCGGGTGGTCCTTCTGTATGTCTTCCTCTTGTTCCCAGGTGGCTTTGTCCTCGGTATGGTGGCTCCACTGAACTTTGCAGAACTTGATAACCTTGCTACGTGTGACTCGGCTGGCAAACTCGAGAATCTTCACTGGTTTCTCCTCGTAGGTCAAATCGCTATCCAACTGAATCGCTTCCAGTGGCACTGTATCTCTCAGAGGGATATCGGCCATCTCTGCGTGGCACTTCTTCAACTGGGAAACGTGGAACACATCATGAACTCCTGACAATCCTTCTGGCAACTCCAACTTGTATGCAACTTCTCCCATACGCTCCAAAACTTTGTAGGGTCCCACAAAACGTGGTGCTAACTTTCCCTTAACTCCAAAATGCTTAACTCCTCGAAGTGGGGACACACGAAGATACACTCTGTCTCCGACTTCATAAACTGTCTCCTTACGTTTAGAATCCGCATAGCTCTTCTACCTGGACTGGGCTACCTTGAGTCCATTGTGAATCATCTTAACCTTCTCTTTAGACTCCTTAATCAAATCTGGTCCAAACAATTGACGGTCTCCAACTTCATCCCATAACAATGGTGTTCTGCACCTCCTTCCGTACAAGGCTTTGAAAGGGACCATCTTTAAACTGGCTTGATAACTGTTGTTGTAGGAGAACTCTGCATATGGCAAATTGTCGTCCCAACTAATCTAGCGCACAAGCTCTCAACATGTCCTCAAGAATCTGATTGACACTCTCGGTCTGTCCATCTGTCTGTGGATGAAAGGCTGTACTGAACTCTAGCCTGGTAGCCAAAGTCTCATGCAACTGATTCCAAAACTTTGAGGTAAACTGGGTTCCTCTATCTGATACAATGGTCCTCGGAACTCCATGCAGACATACGATACAGGTCATGTATATCTTTGCCAACTTAGCACTGGTGTAAGTGGTCTTCACTGGGATGAAATGAGTTACCTTCGTCAAACGATCGACTACAACCCAGATCGAGTCATAGCCTAAACGAGTCCTGGGCAATCCCGTGATAAAATCCATGCCTAGCTTATCCCACTTCCATTCGGGTATCGGCAATGGCTGTAACAATCCTGCTGGCTTCTGATGCTCTGCCTTCACTCTCTGACATGCATCACAAACTGCTACATACTCCGCAATATCCTTCTTCATTCCGGTCCACCAGAAACTGTCCTTCAAATCCAGATACATCTTGGTATTTCCTAGGTGAATTGTATACAACAAATCATGGGCCTCCTGCAGAATCAACTTCCTAATCTTAGGGTCATTAGGCACATATACGCGATCCTCAAACCATAAGGTATCGTGCTCATCCTCATGAAATCCCTTAGCCTTTCCTTTGCTCATCATTTCCTTTATCTCAGCAATATCTTTGCCCATCTTTTGAGCTTCTCTGATCTTATCCATCAAAGTAGACAGAATTTCCAATGCTGCTACATAACCTCTCGGAACTATTTCCAAACATAGCTCACGAAGATCCTCTGCTAACTCCTTGGGTAATCCTCCGTTCATGAGTGTATTGACGTGACTCTTGTGACTCAACGCATCGGCTACTACGTTAGCCTTTCCGGGATGATAGTGCAACCTCATATCATAATCCTTGATGAGCTCCAACCATCTCCTCTGTCTGAGATTCAACTCCTTCTGCGTGAAGATATACTTCAAATCTTGTGATCCGTGTACACCTCACAATGGTTTCCGATGAGAAAATGTCTCCATGTCTTCAACGCATGCACTACGGCTGCTAACTCCAAATCGTGTGTAGCATAATTCAACTCATGGGGTTTAAGTTGTCGTGAGGCATAAGAAACAACTCTCCCCTCCTGCATAAGCACTGCTCCAAGTCCTCGACGAGAAGCATCGCAATACACCTGATAATCCTTGCGTTGATCTGGAAGAATCAACACTAGAGTTGTAACCAAACGTTTCTTCAACTCCTGAAAACTGGTCAAACAAATCATTGATCATTGGCAGTGGGTACTTGTTCTTGATTGTCACTTCGTTCAATCCACGATAATCAACAACCATCCTCAACGATCCATCCTTCTTCTCCACTAGAAGCACTCATGATCCCCAAGGTGATGAACTTGGGCGAATATAGCCTTTATCTAGTAACTCCTTAATCTGCTTCTTAATTTCTTCCAATTCCTTTGCGGGCATCCAATACAGTCTCTTAGATATTGGCCCTGTGCCTGGCAAAAGCTCAATCAAAACTCGATGTCTCTATCCGGTGGCATGCCTGGCAACTCCTCTGGAAATACATCAGGGAAATCCTTCACCACTGGTACTTCCTCCTGTACAACTCCTGATAAGGAATTCACTTGAGTCCTCTTCGGCACATGCCGGGATACATACTTGATCCTTCTTCCTTCTAGGGTGGTGAGCAAAATCGACTTACTGGCGCAGTCGATGTTCCCTCCATACTTCGATAACCAATCCATGCCTAATATTACATCCAGCCCTTGTGACTCCAAAACTATTACTCCCTCCGTTCCGAATTACTTGTCGCACATCTGGATGTATCTAGATGTATTTTAGTTCTAGATACATCCATTTCAGCGACGAGTAATTTCGAACAGAGGGAGTAGGTCTGAGGGGAACACGTAGTTACCAATCCTTAATGGTAACTGATCACACTATAGGCTAGCCATATACTCTGCTCCTGGCGAGGTTACTAACATGGGTGACCTAAGGGATTGGGTTGGCAGGTTAAACTTATCCACAAATCCCTTTGATATGTATGAATGCGATGCACCAGTATAAAAAAGAACGATTGCACCAAAAACTTACCTATTACTGCATCGGGTTGCGCTTCTTCAACCTCCTCCATGCTAACGTGGTTCACTTGCCCCTGTTGAAAGGGTTGGGCTTCTTCCCAGAGCTTCCATTGCCATTTCCATTCTTTGCTTCAGAACACTCCGTGACGTAATGTCCATTCTTCCCGTACTTGAAACAAGTAATGTGACTTAGATCCTTCTTGGCGGGCGTTGCTGGGTTGGAACGGTTCTGGTCGTTGCTTCCTCCATTCCCATTCCCATTCTTGGGGCCACTATGGTTATGCGAACTTCCTCCATTGGAATTATGGCCTCCATGGTTATGGTGAAGGTGTCCTCCTGAGCTTGGGGTAAACGGGGCCTCTGCTGAGCTCCTGAATTGTACTTTCCTTGTCCATACTTCCTCTTACGGTTGTCTATCTGCTGCTGCTTCCCTTCAATCATGAGAGCTCTATCTACCAACTCCTGGTAGTTGTTGAAGGTTGCCACCATCAACTGCATGCTCAGCTCATCATTCAGTCCTTCCAGAAACTTCTCCTGCTTAGCAGCATCTGTAGCAACATCATCTGGGGCATAACGTGGTAACTTACTAAAATCATCCACATAGTGGCCCACTGTGCGTCCTCCTTGGCGCAAGTTGCGAAACCCGCGCTTCTTCATGGCCATAGCTCCTGCTGAAACATGGGCAGTGTGAAAAGCTTGCTAAAACTGGTCCCATGTGACAATGTCGATGGGGTAAGTGGCTGTGAAATTCTCCCACCATGATGCTACGGGTCCATCAAGCTGATGTGCGGCAAAACACACTCTCTCCACATCTGTGCATCCTGTAGTGGTCAGCTCCCATCCAATCTTGCGGAGCCAATCATCTGCAACAATCGTCTCGGTGCTACTAGAGAACACCGGCGGATTCGGCCTTAGAAAACGGGCTAAGTTATCAACATGTGGTGGTGGTGGTGGGTTGTTGTTGTTGTTGTTCCCCTGGTTTTTGTTCTGGACTAGTAGCTGTATCAGGGTATTCTGGTGCTGGATCAACTGAGTGAGCTTCGGTGGAAAAGCAAATCCATTGTCATGTCTCGGAGGCATCTGATGGGTTTAGAAGAGGTGAGAAAACAGAATAGAATGAGGTCTAGAGGAAAAACACTACCCATATGCACATGAGACAAACACAATTATATCACTTTAATCAATTCAAACAAGGGCATACAAACGGTCTAACTATCGTTACAAAAGTCCTCGGACTATACTATATACATGGGGGAAATACTACTACTGATATGGTGGTCGACTAGAAGTTTTAATCGGTGGAAGATTCCATGATATCTGCTCTAGCTTTACAACATAGTCATCATTGCTATCTCGGTGTCTGAGTCGGTGTCGTCAATGATGATGTAGTTCGCCGGACAAGTGGAATCACCGTCTTCTCCTCCTAGCGCGGGGTCTCCCATGAATACTCCTAGCTTCTTTGTTACATCGTCATTCTTCTCTACTAGTATCATAATTTCCTCCTCATATACGTCGCGTGTAGACTTGAGTTCTTCCTCCAGCTCTGTGATCCTGGTCATTGCCTTCTTTAGATCTATCATGCTTGCGCACATCTGGTTCTCCTGGTGTCGAATGTGCTGGTTTAACTCCTGGATGAAAGCTGCAATGGATCTATCCCTCCTGGTGGTGATCATCTCCCATTGCTCATCTTGGCGCCCACAAATCTGTAGATAGTATCCTTGAGATCCTTGTGGTAAACTTCTCCAATGCGTCCCATGGTCATGTGGGCTACCATGCTCTTTCCTAGACTCCAGGTTGGTGCATCAAAGGAAAACTCTATGGGCTCAGTGACTAGCATGAACGCCCTTCCTGGAACTTGAACTCGAATCATCCAACGCTCCTCTTCTGGTAAAGTGGCGATGTAGGTCCCGGTGAAGCTTGGTATTCCAATGTTCAGGTTTTTTTAACTTCCTTCAGATGTCGTCCAAAAGGTGTATCTTCATCCGGTTGGGTGAACTTGTTCCTTGCATCCACAATCTATAGAGTAGAAAAGGGAGAGAAGTCAGAAATGAGAAGAGAAGAGTGACCTATAGTTTTAGCTTAGTGGTCGTATCCTACAGTCAGCGTGTGCTCTGATACCATCTTGTAGCGACCAGACCTCAAATAGTCTGGTCTCTGTGCATCAGTGTTATCCCTGGATCGGTAATGCTGAAACACACAGTACTTGAGGATTTATAACAAAGTTTGAATCACACACTTATTACATCGAATGTCTCAAAAGAGAACTTATTACAATAATATGGCTTAAGGCCATCTAAAAACGATAACAGCGGAAGGCTTGGAAAATAAAGTGAGTCCGTCAACTCCAACGACATAGCTGAGTGAAAGACAACGAACTATGGCACCTTACTCGTCGTCTAAAAAGTCTGCAACATGAAACGTTGCAGCCTAGAATGGGTCAGCACATCGAATATGCTGGCAATGTAACACATAGAGTAATGAACAGAATAAATGCTATCACTACATGCATATATGTCTGGTGGAAAGATCTATGGTTACAGTTTTGCATAAAGCCAATTTTTCCCTGCAACAAAGGAATAAATTTTATTTAACTATCATGGTGGTTGTTAAACATTGAGAAGGTTCCTCCAACTCAATCCCAATTAAACATCATCATTAACCCCATCAAATTAGTTTAGAGTGATGAGATCAACCTGATAATCCAAGAACCAGATACTCAAGATGTCCATAACCGGGGACACAGCTAACCATGATTAGTTTGTACACTCTGCAGAGGTTTGCGCACTTTTACCCACAAGACTCGAATACATCCATGGTCGGATATTCGGTGAGGCCATACCATGGCACCACGCCAGGCGTCATGTTTTCCAAGCATGTATTTCATTTTTGTATAGTTGTTAACCCAGTAAACAACAAGTTTATGGTTGACTATTGCCACACATTTCCTTGAAATATCTTCCCATTCCTTGTAAAAGGCATGAGAATGTACTAAATAGCATGAGCATTGTTTTCCAGACCGTTCTTGTGCACCTTTTCATGCACCGATTGTTAGAATTTGAATTATGTGCATTAATGCCTAGAAAATGTAAATAATCCCCTAAATATGGTAAATGAGCCCGAAAAAATGTCAAATTTGAACACGTTGCATCTGAGGCAGTATGTTGATCATTGGAAAAAACTGAATGACAAACTAGGACGAAAATTTGGATTCCCCTTCAATCTTGGTGATTTCCTTCTGTAAAGCATGGAACTTCCTCGGCAATGCTTCGATTTATGAAGGGCGTGCATGACGACATTAATCAGACCTTCTCAGCTTTTAACCAGGGCACGGTGAGGCCATACCATGATGGCACCATGCCAGGCGTCATGTTTTTCAAGTACGTATTTCATTTTTCTATAGTAGCTAACCCAGTAAATAACACGTTTTGGTTGACTATTGCCACACATTCCCTTGAAATCGCTGCCCATTCCCTGTAAAAGGCTTGAGAATTTACTAAATACCACAAGTATGGTTTTTCTAGACCATTCGTGTGCACCTTTTCATGCATCGAGTGTTTGAATTTGAATTATGTGGATTAATGCCTAGAAAATGCACATAATCCCCTAATATGGTAAATGAGCCGAGAAAAATGCCAAATTTGAGCACGTTGCATTGGAGGGGGTATGTTGATTGTAGAAAAAAATTGAATGACAAGCTAGGAAGGAAATTTGGATTCCCGGCCCCTTCAATCTTGCTGATTCCCCTTGAAACCATGAATTTTCCTTGGTGATGGTTTGATTTATGAATGGCGTGCATGACGACATGAGACAAACATTCTCAATTTTTTACTAGAGCATGGTGAGGCCATACCATGGCACCACTCCAGGGGTCATGTTTTCCAAGCATGTATTTCATTTTTGTATAGTACCCAATAAACACATTTCCTTGAAATATCTGCCCATTCCTTGTAAAAGGCATGAGAATTTACTAAATAACACGACCATGGTTATCCAGACCGTTCTCGTGCACCTTTTGAAGCACCGATTGTTTGAATTTGAATTATGTGCATTAATGCCTAGAAAATCCACATAATCCCCTAAATATTGTAAATCAACCCGAAAAAGTACCAAATTTGAACACGGTGATTAGCAGGGTTTATGTTCATCATAGAAAAAACTCATGGACAAAGGACAAAGGAAATTTGGATTCGCATTGAATATCGGTGATTTACTATTGCACACGATTAATCTCCGTCGCCTCTGTGAACCGTGTGTGTTCACTCACACATGCAAAAGGAAAAAAGAAAACCCTCGCCCCCTTCGTCCCCACCCACTCGCCGCGGACTCCTTCGCAACTCTGCACCTCATCAACTTCTATCGCGGTGGCCACCCTAAGCTTGACGGGGCTGTTGTCGGCGGGTGGAGGTCGTGCTCCAAACGGCACGGGATTTCACCCCTACTGCTTTCTGCCACCTATCTGCACCGACATTCTAGACTCTGGTCGACTGGGGTTTTCTGCGGGACTGGGCCGGGGATTTTTCTCATGGAGAAGGTAATCAACTTAGCAAAACATTCACTCATCTCTTATCACAGTCCGTCCATCGCTGTTAATCAACCAGTGGAAATCCCCGTGGAATCATTTTTGTTCTAGCTGATTCGTGGGTGTTCATTCATGTGTCCATAGTGCAAGCACAAATTGGGCAAGTATGGTCGCAGTCAGTCGGAAACGAAGTTCTATCTCACCATTCTGGATGACTTTAGGGAGCGCTTGGTATGTTCAATCTCAACCTACCACGGTCGGCATGGCCTAAATTTATGAACATATACCGTCTGTTGCTACATATCTATATATTTGCATCAATTCTTTGTTACATTATCTATTTTTAATTATATATTTTTGTACTTTGCTTTCATCTATATATTGCTCTGTTCTATCAGTTACTCCCACATTTGCATCTTGCTCTGTTATTTCAATATATCTAATTTACGATCTTAATTTTCATTTCAAGCAGTACATCCCTTGCTTTGCAAGAATAGGAGTAGAAGGAAATCTTGGGCTTTACTTTGTTGATGACTCCCATGATGTCATATTGACAACGCAGCATGGACATACAATGACAGTTAGTGTAAAACTTGATAAAGATGGCCACTCCTATTTTAATGCGGACCTTTGGAGAAAATGTGTTATGAACTAAAAGCTGGCAATAAAATTCTGGTGCGTGCACCACAACCTGGTCTAATTAAAATAAATGTTTACTTCCCCAACGTCATCAGCCGATCAAAGTCTAATTGAGGTTAGTGTCCTTTCAACTTTCTCCATGCTGTCATATTACTTAGCAAAATCGGGGTATTTGTTCTGACTAATTGATCACTATTTAAGCAACCAATTGTGATTTCATTTTCTAACTCCATTCCTAGGCAGTAACAAAATCTATTTACCAAATTATGCGCACTATATATTCTTCTACCATGTTCGGAATAAATAATATATTTCCATCTTTTAAGCAGGATATGTTGGATGCGTAGTGAATGATCTGTATGTTACTAAGCGTACCAAATTTCACTAGAAGGACTTGAAGCATGTCATAATCTTTGATGATAATCTGACAGAGATAGCATAGCGTATGAATGCTGGATTTTGGATGGGATTAATTATACCTATGGTGCAGACATTGAAAAAGACCAATTGTGTGCACCAAACGCTGGTAAAAAGTCTTATTTTAATGTTGATGCTCGTAAACTATATATATCTTCAACGATATGTTACATTGGTTTTTGTTTTACATTTCAACTGAAATTGCCCGCTGTAGTAGTTCCTGGTTCGATTTCCCGGCATGGTCGAATTACACTTGTGCCTGCTAATAACGCCAAAGTGAATGCAAGGTACTGCATTTCCCGCAGAAATGGAACCATTCAAATTAACAAGTTCTCGCTTGTCGTGGCAATGCATCCATATTGTAAAATTGGAGACATTGTTCTACTCATGCTCTACCAACGCACAGGAGGGCTCTTCCTTTTCATTGACGAGATGCCGAGTCGCTGTGATCAAGCTGCTTCCAGCGGATAGTTGTGGTTTTTGGCCCTCAGCCTCTTAAAATGTGCTAGCTGTTACTATGTTAAGTATGTAGCTATGGACCATATGGTTGTTGGCCGTTAGCCTTTGAAGATGTGATAGTTGTTACTATGTTAAGTATCTAGATATGTACCATATGGTTGTCAAAACCGTGTTACGAAGATCCTCCTTTTGTCAAATAGTGTAACCACTATATATATGCTACTCAAATGTTGTTAGCCAAGTTCTTAAATTTTCATGGAAAGTATTAGTATCGTACACAGTTCTTTGAGTTTAAGCGTGTGCCCGATGTTGAGAAGGCATTTGCATATTAACTGTCCATATTGCAAATTCACACACATGTTAACATAAGGAATTGTATGTGTAACTTACTAATCATCGCACACGAGTACTCGCAGACGCATGATGTGCGATACTCCTAGCCACCGCAAGCAACTAGTTTGCATTTTTTTCAAAGTTTTTTATACACACAGAATCGCACACGAACTTACTGTATTAACCGTCTGTGTTGTAATTTCTCATCGCAAACAGTTCATCCGAGTCGGCTGTTTGCCATGTATCACACAGATCTTGTTTACAGGTCTTATTTGTGTTCTTTTGGCTCATCGCAAACAGTTCATCCATGTGAACTGTATGCCGCATATCACACACATCTTGGTAAGTTGAACCATTTCTGTTGTGTTCCTTAGTTCGTCTGAGTGAACCGTATGTCGTATATCACACACACCTTGATCTAGCTAACCGTTTCTGCTGCACTCCCTAATAGCAAACAGTTCATGGAAGCGAACTGTATGCCGTATGTCGCACACACATTGATATGACTGCCCGTTTCGGTTGTTTTGCCTCATCGCAAACAGTTCGAATGGACTAACCGTGTGCCCTGCATCGCACACGTAACTAAAATCTGAACCATGTTTGATGGCTCCGCCATCGCAAACGTTTTGCACCTTTTTTGATGGTTCTTTAACACCACTGTTTGCGATTAATGCATCACACATAGTTTCATGAAAGGGTCTTTGATTGTAGTGTCACGTTAGGAGCATCCTGCAGTAGTGTATATATACCCCTCCACCCCCTTCTCCATTTGAGGGAAAGCCATCAGAACATGCCTACACTTCCACTACTCATTTTCTGAGAGAGAATCACCTACTCTTGTGTTGAGACCAAGACATTCCAATCCTACCACAAGATTCTTGATCTCTAGCCTTCCCCAAGTTGCTTTCCACTCAAATCATCTTTCCACCAAATCCAAATCTGTGAGAGAGAGTTGAGTGTTGGGGAGACTATCATTTGAAGCACAAGAGCAAGGAGTTCTTCATCAACACACCATCTATTACCTTTTGGAGAGTGGTGTCTCCTAGATTGGTTAGGTGTCACTTGGGAGCCTCCGTCAAGATTGTGGAGTTGAACCAAGGAGTTTGTAAGGGCAAGGATATCGCCTACTTTATGAAGATCTACCCAAGTGATGGGATAGACAAGGTTGCTTCTTCGTGGACCCTTCGTGGGTGGAGCCCTCCATGGACTCGCGCAACCGTTACCCTTCGTGGGTTGAAGTCTCCATCAACGTGGATGTACGATAATACCACCTATCAGAACCACGCCAAAAATCTCCATGTCTACATTGTATTTGCTCCCTCCAAACTCCTCCCTTTTAACTTCATATGCAATGATTCACATTCCACTGCTATACTCTTATAATTGCATGTGTAGGTTGATTGCTTGACTTGTGTTAAGTTGCTAAAATCTGCCAAGACTTAAAATTGTGAAACGGCTAGATTTTTATTTGGTGAACTAGTCTAATCATCCCCTCTCTATACATACTTTCGATCCTACAGTCTCCCACTTGCACTAGTGTCAATAATCTAGTTTACATAGTCTCTCCAACACCTATGGCTATCCGGTGTTTCTCATGTTTTGCGCGTGGTAAAGCCTTTGTCATCGGATCATACACATTCAAACCTGTGTGAACCTTAAGCACCTTCACAAAACCCTTCTCGACATGTTGTCAAATAATGTGATACTTGCGCTCGATGTTCCTGGTCTTCATGTGGGATCTTGGTTCCTTTGCTTGAGCAATGACACCACTATTGTCACAACAGAGTGCCATTGGATTTATTGCACTGGGGACCACACCAACTTCTTCAAGAAACTTGTTGATCCAGAATGCCTCCTTAGAAGCTTCCAAAGCCGCAATGTATTCTGCTTTTGTCGTAGAATCTGCAACTGTGTTTTGTTTGAAACTTTTCCAAACTACCGCACCACCAGTAAGAGTGAAAACATAACCTGATTGTGATTTATAGTCATCTATATCAGTCATGAAGCTTGCATCGGTATAACCATTTATAACGAGTTCTTCATCTCCTCCATAGACTAGGAGCATGTCCTTTGTCCTCCTGAGGTACTTAAGAATATTTTTAATTGCTGCCCAGTGAGGTAATCCCGGATCACTTTGATATCTGCTACTAACACTTAGTGCATAATAAATATCTGGCCTAGTACATATCATAGCATACATGATGGGTCCAATTACCAAAGAATATGGAACTCCACTCATTTGCACTCGCTCATCAACTGTCTTTGGACATTGATTCTTGCTAAGTGTCATGCCATGTGACATTGGGAGAAAACCTTTCTTAGCATTCTCCATTTTAAACCTCTTTAAAATCTTGTCAATGTATGTACTTTGGCTTAGTGTAATTAGATGTTTTGATCTATCTCTATAGATCTTTATGCCTGGTATATATGCAGCTTCACCTAAATCCATCATTGAAAACACACTTTTCAAATAGTCTTCTATTGTGCTAAGATGTTTTGTATCATTTCCAATCAATAATATGTCATCCACATATAAGATCAAGAATGCTGCAGAGCTCCCACTAAACTTATTTTATACACAAGCTTCTTTTTCATTTTTAATGAAGCAAAACTATTTTACTACTTCATCAAAATGCTGATTCCAGCTCCTTGATGCTTGCTTCAAACCATAGATATATTTTTGAAGCTTGCATACCTTTCCGGCATGCTTTGGATTGACAAAACCTTCTGGTTGTATCATGTATACATCCTCTTTCAGAAACCCATTTAGGAAAGCAGTTTTGACATCCATTTGCCATATCTCATAATCGAAATATGCATCTATCGCCATCATAATCCGCACAGATTTTAGCATTGCTACTGGAGAGAAAGTTTCATCATAATCAACTCCCTCAATTTGCGAAAACCCTTTCGCTACTAGCCTTGCTTTATAGATAGTAGGATTACTATCAACATCTGTTTTTATTTTGACATCCATTTGCACTGTATGGGTTTCACACGCTTTGGAGGATCAACAAAGTTCCAAACTTGATTTTCGTACATGGACTCCATTTCGGATTGCATGGTTTTATGCCATTATTCTGAGTTGGGCGCTGCCATCACTTCTTTGTAGTGCATAGGTTCATCTTCTTCTAAGATGAATAATTCATTGTGAAGCCATTTAGGAGGTTCGATAACTCTTCTTGACCTACGCGCTTCAGTTATAGTTTTAACCGGCGTTTCTACATCAGGTGTAGTAACTTCTGGTTCAGTCGTGTGGACAACTTTTGGAACAGAATCCATTTTGTCAGTACTCTCAACTGCTGAAGATTCAACAATGTCATAAAGTTGTACTATCCTCCCACTTACTTCTTTGTCGAGAAATTCTTTCTCAACAAAGTGTCCATTCATAGCAACGAACACTTTGTTTTCGGACTTCAGATGGAAGGAATACCCAATTTTTTCTTTGGGATAACCTACAAAGTAGCATTTATCTGCTTTGGGGTCGAGCTTATTTGGCTGTAAGCATTTTACATAAGTCTTTACAACCCAAAACTTTGAGATGTGACAAGTTGGGTTTCTTCCCATTCCATATCTCATATGGTGTCATCTCACTAATTTAGATGGTGCTCTGTTTAGTGTATATGTTGCTGTTTCAAGTGCATATCCCCAGAATGATAAAGGCAGATCAGTAAGATACATCATTGACCTCACCATGTCTAACAAAGTTCGATTACGTCTTTCCGATACTCCATCCTTTGTGGAGTTCCGGGAGGAGTAAGTTGTGAAACTATTCCACAATCACTTAGATCTTTGCTAAACTCATGGCTTAGATATTCTCCTCCATGATCTGATCGTAGAAACTTTATCTTTTTCCATGGTGATTCTCAACTTTGTTTTGAAATTCTTTGAACTTTTTAAATGTTTCAGACTTGTGTTTCATTAAGTAAATATAACCATATCTACTTAAATCATCTGTGAAGGTTACGAAGTAAAGATATCCACCGCGCGCCGGAATAGTCATTGGTCCACATACATCACTATGTATTATCTCCAATAATTCTTGCACCCGTTAAGGATGACATGTAAACGGCGTTTTTTGGTGATTTACCCATCAGACAGGCTTCACATGTATCAAATGATTCAAATCCAAAAGATGTTAAAACTCCATTTTTATGAAGTTTTTGCATTCGTTTCTTTCCGATATGACCAAAACGATAGTGCCACATATAAGTGGGATTATCATTCTTCTTAAGACATCTAGCATTGATGTTATAGACACCCTTTTCACATTCAAGACGCATTATGAATAAACCACCAACAATGGGTGCAAATCCATATAACATATTCTTATAATATATGGAACAACCATTGTTTTCTGATTTATAAGAATTTCCTTCACTTATCAAACATGATTTAGAGATAATGTTCTTACATAACTTTGGTACAAAATAACAATTATTTAGTTCTAAAATAAATCCTGGAGGTAAACTTAAAGATATGACACCGATGGATTGAGCAGTAATCCCGTTACCATTCCCTACCCGCATCATGATTTCATTTTTGCCCAGCTTTCGAACATTCCGTAGTCCCTGCATCGTTTTGCAAATGTGAGCAATCGATCCGGTATCAAATACCCATGACTTAGAACTTTCGGCAAGTGTAATGTCAATAACATTAATTTGTATAACTTTTATACCTTTACTAGAAGAGGAGTTCTTCTTATCTGCAATATACTTCAAGCAATTTCTCTTCCAGTGTCCCTTTTCTTTGCAGTAGAAACATATAGTCTTACAAGATGCTCCACCCTTGTTTCTTTTGGTATTGCGTTTCCTTTTGAAATTATTTGTTTTGTTCATCAACAACTTTCATTGATTATGCATTCCAGCCTCATGGTTTTTGAGCATCGCTTCATAAAGCAATGAGAATAATAAATCATTCTCAGGTGTTTTAGGTTTTTCTACCCCCATTGTAGATATGCTATCATAATAGTCTGCAAATCTGTCACGTTGCTCTTCATCTATCTTGCACTCATCCATTGCTTTAGTCATCTCATGAACTTCAGCTGATTCTTTGTGAAACAGAACTTCTAGTGCCTCGACAATCTCAACGGGACTGAGCTTTTGATAGCGCTTCTATAACACTTCATCCATACAAGATAGCATGATGCTTTTCACAATACTGAAATCATTCTTGCGAGATAAGTATACATTGATGATGTCCTGACTTGCTCCAAGCGTTGGGGTTTCACCAAGTAAATGATCCAGCACATATTCTTTATTAGCACTTTTAAGAACTTTTCTCAAAGTGTGGATCCAATCCTCATAGTTATCACCAGTTGCAGTCAATTTTTCTTTCTCAAACAGCGGTGCTAAATTCAAACTATTGCAAGCCATTGATCTACAACAATAAACACGATATTCACTTAGACATTATTCATAATTAATTTAGCACTAGTGTTTAAACAAATTATAATATAAAGTGCACTCCCACTCAAATTAATATTTGTCATAACTAACTGTGAGTGATTCAAGATCCAAGTCTAGTTCTCAGCCATTGATGTGTGCATCACTGATGACGAGAATTTTGACTGGTGGGCAAGCTTTTGCCAAACGTATCTCCATATGATTCTTGTTCATCTTTTGATGCTTTGTGCTCCGATCTCAGAACTTTTCTGCCAGAATTTCAAGACAACCGAGTGCAATCTAGATGTATGGTCTGGCCATCTCCGCCTTACACTCAACAATCCGTTTGTACTCATGTGGACATGATGCACTCTGGACACTAGGAAGAGCACCTTTTGACTTGATATTTAGTGAGAGATCACCCTAATAATTGACTACTGCACAATCAAAGGGTGCAAACAACAAAGGGATAAACATCTCAGGCAATTCATAATAGCATGATATGGTATAGCCCTGGGCGCCGGGAGTCCTCCATGATCATCTTCAATCTCCAGTTGAAGCAACGTGATGGCCAATATTTCGTTACTGAGGAAATTGTTTACATTGTCGTGGTTTCAATCTCAGAAAATGTTACCGTGGTGACCGTTTTAGAAAACATTGTCGTGGAAATGAAATATGAAATTCCGTCATGGTATGAAATTATAGCTTTTCATCCCGCGCCTGGTACACCTTCTCCTCGTCAAGGTCCTCCGTGTATGTTCTGCCACCATCACTAGTAACCTCTTTCTAGACATTAAGGTGGCAATCCAGTGGCTCCAGCCATCATGTCGTGACGCACTGACCACTTAACATTACAACATATAACCATCTCATACATAAACTCATTATCATGACGAAGGCTATACCACGTCATATGCAAACCCTGCAAAACCAAGTTAGACGTCCTCTAATCGATTTTAGCAAAATTTTAGTTACGTGGTTAACTAGTTTTAATGATTAACACTAGCTACCTATGCAAGCACAACAAGGCGATGTTCTTGATGGTAGATTAAGTTTCGGCATGTGTGAAGAGAGACTTAATTAAAAGTCTCGTCCCCCACACTAAACTTTGTTAATACGCATGACCCCCTAGAAGATCATCCATCTTCGGCACCCTCTTGTGTACGCGACGATTAACTATTCCTGACTATGATGTATCCCAAGGAACTGTTAGCAGATCGTCGACAGCCAGAGCCGATCGATTGTGAGAACCTTGTAGCAAAACTACATCATTCTGTGGATGAACTGAACTGAAGCAACACTTGTGGGAAGCATAGCAAGAACATCAACCCTCACATATCAGATGTGATCTAGATCACAACCTGCATCTACTCATAAAGCTGCTCATGATGCCACTGTTGGGAAACATAGTAGAAAACAAAAAAATTGCACCTACGGTCACCAAGACCAACATGAAGATGCATAAGGGTTGGGATCAAGCGTTACAAACTCCGAATTGCAGTGGAAGAAGAAGAGTCGGTGTAGATCGTGCTCAAAGTCCCTTGAACGATGATGATGATCCCACGAACCGCCCTCAAAAGATCCCTCGAACAGAAGACCAAAAGCACGACCTCTCTACTTGGTTGCAAGCGTACGGTCTTCACGATTAGGCAGCACTTCACCGTCCAGAGCTACTCGTCGCTGGAGAATTAGAGGGAGGAGATTAGAACCGTGCTAGGCTTCTAACTATGAGGATTAGAGGCGGCTAGGGCTAGCTCTGATTAGTCTAGGACCAACTAGAACTAGAACTAGATCAACTAGAAGAGGCACCCAAAAACGTGTACTCAAAAGGGTGGAAAACCTCTAGTATATATAGGTTTAGGAGGGAGGAGAGGGCAACCACCAAGGGAGGAAAGTCCTCCCTTCGTGCGTCGGCCTAGCGGGGTTTCCAAATCCCACCCCTAGTAGGACCCCCCCCCCACACACACACACAAGGAAACGGGGGCACCACCTCCACTTGGGCCTTTATGCCCCAAGTCTCCTTCCCCTTCTTGGCCTCTCAAGGCCCGCTGATATTTAATTAATATATAAAATACTTTAAAAAAATTCAGATCATTATATATATAATTTAACATCCTTGGAAACATTTTCCACCTATATATAATTAATCGGTAATACCCGGTATTACCCGATATTCACCTAAACCCTTCCGGTGACCTCGAAATGCTTCCAGAACCTCTTGGAACTATTTTCGGATATTAATGAAACTATTTCACAAATATATTCTCATCATTCCCGTTCCACTAACTCGCAATAGATCGTGATTACCTTAAGCTTGTGACCCCGTAGGTTCGGTAAAGCATAGACATTAACGAAACCCCTTCGTTCAATGACCGATAGCGGAACCATGGACATCCATATCGATCCCTATGATTACACGAATGATATTTGAGTGAACCTTTGGTTATCATGTGACATTCCCTTTGCTTCACGATACTTTAGGAAACCCGGTGTGCATCGGTATCCTCTTGGGTCATCACCATGCCCACTATACCGTTGCTCCCGTTACCGGTTTTGTTCTTCTTTCTCGTTAACGTGTTCCGACATCCCCGTGACATAGTCACCTATGTCTGGCCAGATGATGATGGATGCCATCATACCAAGAGGTCCCTAAGAATATCTCTCCATCGTGGGAGGAGCAAATCCCACTCTCGAGTTGTTCGTTCACTTGTCAAACTTTCCGGTGAACCTGAAAGTTGTTGTTATGATCACCTTGTTACAGATGACGTTTGAGCAACCCCAAAGTCCATCGTCTGGTAAGAATTAACTGAGACACTCTCATGGTCTGAGGAACTAAAGTACACATGCTAACCCTCCATGTTATAACAGATGATTTCAGATGGTATGATCATAAAGTATAACATACAAGATTCAATATGATCGTTCTTCTAACGTCATACCCTCAATGTTGTTTTAGGACTATCGTTGCACCTAATGATATCCTAAGATCCAGAAAACTTGATCATCAACAACACTTAAGCCAGTCCTAGAGGCTGGACCGAGAACCTATTGTCTGGCCGTTTATCATTCCACAACTGCATATGAGTTTTCCACTAAATTGCATATTCCAGGATCATAGCAGTTATAGCAAGAAATATAAACTCTTAATTATGAATAATGGAAATATAATAAAAAATTATTATTGCCTCTAGGGCATATTTCCAATAGTCGCCCGCTCCTTCCTCCGCATCCAACATCGTCCTCGTCTATGTCGAACTCGCCGTCCGTCGACGCCATCGACCTCGGCCTTGTCCAGCCCGCCGTCCGACTCCGGCCCGGTAAGCACACCTCCCTCCTCCCTAATAATGGTGATTTTATTAGTGTAGTTAAAATGTACTACAAATGGATAAAAAATACAATACAACATTTTATTAGTGTAGCTAAAATTTGTTGTATGATGTACCACTGAATCTTCATAAGTAAATGCCTTGAAATTGAATGTGTGTGCTAAAAAAATGTACTACATATGGATGAACATATAGTACATTATTTTTTCATGATGCAGAGGTATTCATAGTGAGTGCCAATATTTTTGCGAAACATGGATGAAGTTCCGTTTCACTTAATTATTAGCACTCAGTATGTCCAATTTATATTAAAGGTCATGCTGCTGCTCTTGTAAATTTATTACTTTTTAATGGATGAGCTACTTATGAAGACATCTAAATGTTTTATCTAAATGTCAAATTGTTTGATGCGATTTAGCTGGAGAAGCCAAGACGCCTCGTTGGGACTCCTATACCCATAAACGGAATTCCTACAGCCATAGACATCGCCCTGAGGGTGGCTCAGTACATAGAGATCATGCTCGCCTATGTTGAGAGTGCTCGAACAGCCACCAAGAGCGCTAGAGCAGCCGCTGAGAGTGCATGAGGAGCTGTCGAAGCTGCGAGGACCACCCAAGCTGAGATCACGAAGATGATGGAAGGCGTGGATAGCTCATGATGGAGCTGAACTTTTATTTATGAACAACTAGTGCACTGCCTTCATGTGATCTATATGATCGATGTGTGTGAACTTGATATCTAAGTTGCTATGGTGGAGCTAAACTTTTGCTTCCGAAGTACTAGTGAACTGTGCAACATGGTCATTAGTATCGTCTATGATGCTATGAAGATTATGATGTGAATTTGCTCTATGTGATTGGATAACTATGAAATTGAGTTGTTTGTTTATTTATTTATTTACGTAGATGAAGTGGAACTAGTATGTGGTGTACATCGAAAGGAATCCCGGAATTTACGATTCATGGGAGATATGCAAGGCACAAGTGGACAATTACAAGAAGAGCTGCTATAAAGGATATAAGACTAAAAAAGAAGTCGGGGATCATTATACCAACTACGTCCGCAAAGTAGCTGGTGATCATTATGCCAACCATGTTTGCAAAGAGAAAATAAACTATGAAGTATGCAAGACCGTGTGGACAAGCGGATGAGTAAAGAATTTGATTATCTTTATCCAGCTCATTGTCATTATGGTATTGTTGTTCTCATGAGGTCTTGTATGTGTGTATATGTACTAATGATACAACGTCGGTTGTTGTACTATAATGCGTACATCCATTTGTATAAAGTTTAGACTGTTATTATGTTAAATGTAATGTGTATGATTAATTATGTTACTTGTATGTTGTATTATAGTTATTTATAGGCTGTAATGTAATGTGTGGTGGTTGTTGTGGCTGAAGAAGTAGTTGTGGCGGGTGCCACAGAGGGCCTGCCACAACAAACGATATAAACCAATGGCAGGCAGTAAGTACTGCCCGCCACTGCCATGATTCTACCAGTGGCGGGCGGGCACCGGCCACTGATGCCATTATAGCAGTGGTGGGAGGTTAGTGGCGGACGCCCCTGGGAGTCCGGCACGCCACTGCTGGCATTTTGGCGCCCACCACTTCTAGGCATTCCTATAGTAGTGTAGTGGTGTTAAATTAATATTAAAAGGCTCTATATATGATTTGGAGGCTTTTATATTTATTTAAGTATCAACGACCCTAAAAAGGCCAAGTGGTGGAAAGCATATTGGGCCACTTGGGCCCGATAGGGGAGGCGCCCCTTTTCCTCACGGAGAAGGAAGGGGGCCGAATTGGAAGGAGACTCCTCCTCCTCATTACCAGCCAAGGGGGGAACCTGCCCCCTTGTGTAGCTCCCCTCCCCCTCCTCCAACCTATATATATTATAGGTTTAGGCACTTTTGAATACACAAGTTTTGGAGCCTCCTCTAGTTTTCTAGTTCTGGTTGATCCTAGTTCATCTAATTAGAGCTAGACCTAGATCCTCTAATCTTCATAATTAGTAGCCCAATGTGGTTCTAATCTCCTCCCTCTAATTCCCTAGCAATGATTAGCTCTGGACGGTGAAGCGCTGACGGATCATGAAGACCATACGCTTCCAATCTGTAGAGAGATCGTGCTTTCGGTCTCCGGTTCGAGGGATCGTCCATCAATGGTTTGAGGGACTCCAAGTATGATCTACACCACCTCATCTTCTTCCACTACAACTCAGAGTTGGTAATGATCTGATCCAAACTGTTATTCCATCTTCATAGTGTTCTTGGTTGATCATAGGGCAATTTTTTGTTTTCTACTATGTTTCCCACAGTAGCATCATAAGTGTTTCTATGAGTAGGGGCAGGTCATGTGGATGTGAGAGTTTGATTCATTGACAACATTATCTAGCTTTGTACAGTGTTCTGACAATCGATTGGCTCTGGCTGTCGAGGACCTGTTAATAGTTCTCTGGGCTTCATCATAGTCAAGAATAGTGAATTGTCACAAACACAAGAGGGCGGTGAAGATTTACGACCTTTTAGGCACGTGTTGACAAAGTTTAGTGTGGGGCTAGAGATTTTTAATTAAGTCTCTTCCCTAGCACACCCGAAAAGTTAATCTAGTAACAAGAATTATCGCCTTGACCATGGACGTAGGTTGCTAGTGTTATCCGAAAACCCTAGAAGCCATGTAACTAAAATTTGCCAAACCGATTAGAGGACATCTAGCTTAGTTTTTTAAGTTGCATGTGATGTGGTATAGCCTTCCTCATGATAATGAGTTTATGTATGAGATGGTTATATGTTGTAGTGTTTAAGTGGCATGCGCGGCATGGTATGGCATGATGGCTGGATCCAAGGGATTGTCATTTTAATGACCTGCATGTCAACCTCATTATTTATTCGACAGAAGTAACACGAAGGACCCTGGATCGTCACCAGGCGCAGGAGAACAAAAGTGTCGTCACGGTGGCAGTTTTCAAAATTGTCGCCAAGGCAGCATTTTCGAAAAAAAATATGAAGACCTCGGAGGACCATGGAGACGTTTCCGGGGCCCAGGGCTATACTATATCATGCTATTATGAATTGCCTGAGATGTTTATCCCTTTGTTGTTTGCACGTCTTGATTTTGTAGTAGTCAACTATTAAGGTGATCTCTCTCACTTGAAAATATCAAGGAGTTAGTGCTCTTCCTAGTGTAGCAACCGTCTATAGCACATAGCTTTTTGAACTGCTTCATGCTACCATGAGTACAAATGATGGGTGAAGTGTAAGGTGGGTGAAGGAACACCTCACCACAGAAACACTCGGTTAACATTCTGAGCTCGGAGCACAAAACATCAAAACATGAACAAGAGTCATATGGAGATATGATCGGCAAGTTTTGCATACCGCTTGAAGTTCACGTCATCAGTGATGCTATCAAACATGTCTATGAATAAGATCAGGATCTTGAATCACTCACTTTCAATTATGAGAGATATATATTAGTGGGAGCACAATTATGTATTATTTAGTTAAATCACTAGTGCAAATTAATTATGAACAATATTTGTGTAGTTTGCATTATAGTTAAAGAATTATGGCTCACGGTTCCACTTTTGATGTTGAAATTGATTAGCTGTTATTTATCTAGTTGAATTTTTATGAGTGAGAGGATCATACTCTAAATTGCCAAGAAGGATTTTTTTTCCCCTATTACATGCTTGCAATACTCTCTTGCTGATGCTATGGATGACAAGACTCACGTCTTATGATCCAATAGGCTAAAATTACATTATGGTCTGCTTGCTTCCAAGAAACCCGAACTTCAAAAAGTTTTGGATAGTTATGTGATATTCTTGGAACTATTTTTTTTCAAAAACAAACAAAGGCCGAAAGACATGTGATATCTAAAGAAGTGTATTGTTTGCAAGTTCTAGTGAAGCGTTCAACTATGTTTGAGACTGAAATGCATAAGATCTGGAAGAATGTCAATCATGTGTTGATGGTGAGAACTTAGAGAATGAACAATTCCAAAGGATGTAGTAAGGCTTACATGCCTATGGAAGTTGGGGCTCATGCCGCTCTTAAAATTAGATGCTTCTTCTACTAAGTAGGAGAAATATTAGAAGTAAAACTGTAAGAAGTATAAAGACAAAAAGAAAACAAGACTAGGATGTCCAGCTCAGGTATGAATGTCATACAATCTATAAGATGTAGAGAAAGTCAGTCAAGTAAAGTGTAATTCTTGAGAATTTTGATTAAATTGCTAAACACTAATTCTGTGAGATTGTGGTTAAAAGTTGATCACAAGGATATAGACTCAATTGCATGTTGTTGCAAATCGATGCAAGAACTACTACAACCTAGTGACTAACAGATAATGAGGTTAAAATATCTGATGGTAACTTTGTAAAAGTTATGATACATTTTCATCAACATAATACCTTTGTATTTATTGTCATCATTCATTTTAGAGTTTTGTACACTCTAGTCATTGCATAGAAGTTACAAGGAGGTTGTTTGATGTCTGCTAGAACTACGTCGATATTTCTCCAAAGAGGAAGGGATGATGCAGTATAGCGACCATAGGTATTTCCCTCAATGATGAGACCAAGGTTATCGAACCAGTAGGAGAACCTCCTCACACCACGTAAATAGCACTTGCACACAAATAACAAATACTCGCAACCCGACGTGTTAAAGGGGTTGTCAATCCCTTTCGGGTACAGCGCCTCAAGATAGGCTAATAACATGAGGTAAAAGTGGTAGATATTATAAATAGACCGTGGAACAAATAAATTGCAGCAAGGTATTTTTGTATTTTTGGTTTAATAGATCTGAAAATAAATGGAAAGTAAAATAGATCGCAGAGGCAAATATGACGAAAAGAGACCTAGGGGCCGTAGGTTTCACTAGTGGTTCTCTCAAGAAAAATAGCAAATGGTGGTGAGGGAGTCCTGGACTAGGGGGTGTCCGGATAGCCGGACTATCATCATCGGCCGGACTCCAAGACTATGAAGATACAAGATTAAAGACTTCGTCCCGTGTCCGGATGGGACTTTCCTTGGTGTGGAAGGCAAGCTTGGCGATACGGATATGTAGATCTCCTACCATTGTAACCGACTCTATGTAACCCTAGCCCTCTCCGGTGTCTATATAAACCGGAGGGTTTAGGTCCATAGGACAGACAACCATTACAACAATCATACCATAGGCTAGCTTCTAGGGTTTAGCCTCCTTGATCTCGTGGTAGATCCACTCTTGTACTACCCATATCATCAATATCAATCAAGCAGGAGTAGGGTTTTACCTCCATCGAGAGGGCCCAAACCTGGGTAAAAACATCGTGTCCCTTGTCTCCTGTTACCATCCGCCTAGACGCACAGTTCGGGACCCCCTATCCGAGATCCGCCGATTTTGACACCGACATTGGTGCTTCCATTGAGAGTTCCTCTGTGTCGTCACCGATAGGCTTGATGGCTTCTTCAATCAACAACAACGCAGTCCAGGGTGAGACTTTTCTCCCCGGACAGATCTTCGTATTCGGCAGCTTCGCTGCGGGCAATTCACTTGGCCATCTGGAGCAGATCGAAGCTTCGCCCAGCCATCGTGTCGATTTGGAAGCCTAAACTTCACGACTGACATCCGCGGAGACTTGATCTTCGACAAATTCGAGCCACAGCCAAGCATGCCGTACTGTCACGATGGGCATGATCTAACTCTACCGCCGGACAGTACCCTGGAGGCCGCACACGAATCCGCTCCGACCCATAGTCCGGAGCCGACCACGCAGATCGAGGACAGGTGGCTGGACACCGCCTCGGGCTGCAAATCGCTCTGACGATGGAGCGAATCTCGACCTTGTCCCTTATAAAGCCCGTGACTCCGAGGTGCTGGACTCCTTGCTGGACTCCGAACCGCTTGCGCCCCTGCCAATCGAATCCGATTGGGCGCCGATCATGGAGTTCACCGCTGCGGACATCTTTCAACACCCACCCTTTGGCGACATCCTAAATTCGCTAAAGCATCTCTCACTATCAGGAGAGCCTGGGCGGATCGGCGGCGGGATGGTGAGATGCGGACGACGAAGAAATTCAAAGCCCACCCACCACCTACTTTGTAGCCACCGCCGACGATCTAACCGACATGCTAGACTACGACTCGAAGACATCGACGGTATGGGCGGCGATGCCGAGAGCGATCAAGAACCAGCGCCTCTGAGGCATTGGAAGACCACCTCGTCATCGACATATACATGGTGGACACCCCAAAGGATGGGGACGGCGAAGAAGCAGCGGAGGCAGATTCCTTAAAGAAACAGCCCAATCGCCGACGTCAGCGGTGCCGCTCTAAATCCCGCCACAGCAAGAATGGAGATTATGGCACAGAGATAATAACACCCGAAAGTGCGAAGACAACCCCTCCAAAGAAGATTCAGCGCAGAGGAGGCAGGCCAGCCCTCACGAGAGCGCGGCGGGCGAAGAGGTCGAGGATGATAATTACATACCTCCCTCCGGAGGCGAGGCAAGCCTCGACGACGACGGATTCGTCGTGCTGAGGATCCCATCAAACAAGGCGTTTTAAGCGCAGGCTAATGGCCACGGCAAATAGCCTAAAGAAAAAGCAGCAACGACTTCAAGCTGATCAAGACCCTTGCTTGAAGCGATGGACCGAGGTCCTCGCGGCGAGAGTATGAACTCGAACGCCTCCAAAAGCTACCCAAAACGCAAGTTGCTCCCCCAATTAGAGGAGGAGGCATATAAACCTTCATCACCAGCGCACAATACGGAAGACCGACCACCTCGTGGCGCGACAGAGAGCATCTAGGCCCTCCACCAGACCGTACCCGGCACCGCTCGAAAAGTCTGGTCAGCGGGGAACGCGCCGGACTTGCGGGATATATTGGAGGACAAGGTAAGACAATCCAGATCTATCTACGGATCACGTGGGCGCCCCACGACCCACGACGACTACCGTCGCGCCGGATACAACAACTCCGGACGGGCCGAACACAGCAGACAACGCTCTCTTGAGCTACGTCGTGATATTCCTCAATATAGAGGCGCCGTACACCCACTATGCTTCACAGACGAAGTAATGGATCATCAAATCCCTGAAGGGTTTAAACCCGTGAACATTGAATCCTACGACGGCACAATAGACCCCGCGGTTTGGATTGAAGACTATCTCCTTCACATCCATATGGCCCACGGTGATGATCTTCACGCCATCAAGTACCTCCTACTCAAGCTTAAAGGACCAGCCCGGCATTGGCTTAACAGCTTGCCCGCAGAGTCAATTGGGTGCTGGGAGGACCTGGAAGCCGCATTCCTCGACAACTTCCAGGGCACATATGTGCGACAAACAGACGCCGATGACATAAGCCACATAATTCAGCATCCAGACGAATCGGCCAGATAGTTCTGGACAAGGTTCTTAACAAAGAAAAATCAAATCGTCGACTGTCCGGATGCAGAGGCCCTCGCAGCCTTCAAACACAACATCCGTGACGAGTGGCTGGCTCGGCACCTAGGACAGGAAAAGTCGAAATCCATGGCAGCCCTCACATCACTCATGACCCGCTTCTGCGCGGGGGAGGACAGCTGGCTAGCCCGCAGCAACAGCCTCAGCAAAAATGATGGCAGTCCGGATACTAAGGACCACAATGGCAGCTCGCGTCGAAATAAAAACAAACGCCGCGTTAACGGTGACAACAATGAGGATACGACAGTCAACGCCGGATTCCGAGGCTCTAAACCCGGTCAGCGGAAGAAGCCATTCAAAAGAACTACTCCGGGTCTGTCCAATTTGGATCGAATACTCGACCGCTCTTGCCAGATACATGGCACCCCCGAAAAGCCAGCTAACCACACCAACAGGGATTGTTGGGTATTCAACCAGGCAGGCAAGTTAATTGCGAAAACAATGACAAGGGGCTACACAATGATGATGAGGAAGAGACTCGGCACTGAACAATAGAGGACGAAGGGTTTCCCCACAAGTGCGGACGGTAAACATGATATCGCAACCCATATACCCAAGAGGGAGCGTGCACTTACGGACGTATATGCGATGGAGCCGATCGCCCGAAGTTCAATCCATGGTCCTCTTGCCCGATCACTTTTGATCGAAGGACCACCCTACCGATATCCGCCATGGCGGATTCGCGCGTTGGTTTTAGACCCAATCGCCGATGGATTTCACCTCACTAGAGTCCCGATGGGCGGCGGCGGCAATTGAACCTGCTTTATTAGGATACGGTCGCGCAAGATGGGCATAGACCCTCAAGGATTAAACCTACAAAGACGACCTTCAAAGGCATCATACCAGGAGTGGAGGCCAATTATGCAGAGCTCGATCACACTGAAGTGGTCTTGGATCCCGGATAATTTCCGGCGAGGAGTTAATCTTCGACATAGTCCCGTTCCGCAGTGGCTATCACGCTCTGCTCGGACGAACCGCGTTCGCAAAGTTCAATGCGGTGCCGCATTATGCATACCTTAAGCTCAAGATGCCAGGCCCCCGTGGAGTCATCACAAGATGCCAGGCCCCCGTGGAGTCATCACGGTCAACGAAAATACTGAACGCTCCCTCCCAACGGAGGAACACACAGTGGCTCTCGCGGCAGAAGTACAGAGTAGCCTTTTAAGGCAATTTTTGAGTTCGGCCGTTAGACGACCGGACACGGCCAAACGCGCCCGGAGCAACATCAATCAAGACCACCTGGCATGTTCCGAGCACGCGTAGCAATGCGGCCCCAACCCCAGCCCTTGCATGATTGCAAGACCAGCTCTCCGCGTACATCATTACGCTCCGGAGATACCATGGGCATAGGGGGAGGGGCACGAACACGACAGGCCCAGAGTGCAGCTCAACCACACCAGGGGCTCCCAAGTGTGTCGCTCTTTTTATTTTTATTTTTCTTCTTTTTATACACAGGACTCCGCTCACCAGAGGCCCTGTCCGGCGGCGAACCTCCTGAACTCACGATGCAACAGCCAGGGAGGGACAAAGGCTGCGACGAACACTCAGGTGGTCTCCATTATGAGCATTAAATTTGTTAAATACACCAGTCCGCAGCCTACCCATGGAGGGGGACATATTTAAATAGTCCAATCTCTTGCTTACCGCACTATTTGTATCGTTCTGCATTCATGGCAGAATTCCTTGTATAAACAATGTAGCACTTTTTGCCTATAATTGCATTACCTTTTTTACATATATGTTCATTAATGACATCTTGCACCCGTATATTTTGGTATGGCGGAATACACCAGGGGCTTGTGTTCCCCGCATTATGGTGTGATAAGTCCAAACACTTTCACAAGTGCGGCACCCCGAACTTATAGCATTATATGCATCGGCTCCGAATCATGTCTTGGGTCAATAGTTGGGTTTGCCCGGCTCCCATGTTTTGGTACCTTCGTTCCGTTCCGTCGGCTAAGGTAGCACTGGGAGAACCACTCGCGATTGCGCCTGGTTGAGCTGGGCGGCGCCTCGATGGAGAAAGCTAAAACGATCGTCATGATAAGGCGAGAGACTGTCGCTGTTCGAGAGGTCTTTTCGAGTCCCTAAAGACTTATGCCGCTTGAGCGAGGAACCGCGTGTCCGCCCAAGCGTGGATAGCGCCTCGAACTCGGTCTTCGAATACTAGGGGCTTCACGAAATTTAAAATTATAGAATTCTATGGCTAAGTGAGAGTGTTCAAGCATTATAAGTCCGGTTGCCTTGTTCGCTTGTGTTGGCGCCTCCTAGATGGACCCAAAATGGGAACAAGAGTGCTCAAGTTTATCCCGAACACCCCAAAGACTTCGTGGCATGGGGGCTGAAGCCGACGACTTGCCATCTCTCGGATGTAATAAGCGGCCGCATGAAGGTAATATTTTAAATCAATAAGTGTTGCTTAGCGCATATGAACAAAGTTTTCAGCGCACAGATAACACATTGCGAGTTTACTCAATAATTACATCTTTGGGGCACTCATCCGCAATCTTGCGGGCACCCTTCAGGACACTCTTATAGTACATTTCGGGCGTCGATACTCCTTGCCCGCCCGGCGCGTCCGTGATAAGCCTCTCGAAGATCCAGCCTGCCCAGTGCACCTTTGCGCGGGCAAGGGCCCGACGGGCACCTTCAATGCAGGCGGAGCGCTTGATGACTTCCACCCAGGGGCACGCATCCACCAGCCGCCGCACGAGGCCGAAGTAGCTCCTAGGCATGGCCTCTCCAGGCCACAGCCGGACTATGAGGCCCTTCATGGCCTGCTCGGCTACCTTGTGGAGCTTGACCAGCTGCTTTAGCTGGTCGCTAGGGGGCACCGGGTGTCCGGCCTCAGCGTACTGAGACCAGAAGACCTTCTCCGTTGAGCTCCCCTCCTCGGCCCGGTAGAATGCGGCGGCATCGGACACGCTGCGAGGCAGATCTGCAAACGCCCTTGGAGAGCTCCGAATTCGGGTGAGTGTCAGGTAATTTACATTCACATGCTTGCTTTGCATGAAAAATGCCTTACCCGCCGCTATTTTCTTCACCGCCTCAATCTCTTGGAGGGCCTTATGGGCCTCGGCCTTAGTGGCTTTGGCACTTTCAAGAGCCGAGGCAAGCTCGGACTCTCGAGTCTTCGAGTCGCGCTCCAAACTCTCATGCTTTTCCATGAGAGCCTGGAGCTCTTGCCGCACCTCCGCCACCCGCGCCTCCTGCTTCTCTCGCTCTGCCCGTTCCGCGGCCGCATTGCGTTCAGCCGCGGACACGGCCTCCTTCAGGGTTGCCACCTCGTTTGTGGCCCCTGCAGTACCCACGTTATCCTTGTTATTTCTATTGCAACCAAAATCCTTTTCTGTAAGGTACAAATTTAAAAGTGGTGTTACTCACCTTCTTTGTCCTCGAGCTGCTTCTTGGCAAGGCCGAGCTGTTGCTCGGACCGCTCGAGGTCCTGCTTCAAAGCACCGACCTCCGCAGTCAGTGCGGCAGAGGTCAGCAACGCAGCCTGCAAACCCATATTGACATAATTCTTAGCACTCCTGCGTATATCTTTTTTAGATCCTCAATCCGGTTTTTCTTTCCGAACACCGAACCGAGCATCAGGGGCTACTCTCTATGCGGTACTACATTACATATTTTAAACTTCTTACCTCAAAGCCTGTTAGAAGGCTACTGCAGGCTTCGGTCAGCCCACTCTTGGCGAGCCGAACCTTCTGAATCACCGCACTCATGATAGTGCGGTGTTCTTCCTCGATGGAAGCGCCGTTGAGCGCCTCCAACAAATTGTCCAGCGCCTCCGGTTGGACAGAGGCCGCCGGCATCACGGTCTTGCCCTTCTTACGAAGGGGCCGCCTGCCGGATTCCGGAACCACTGCTGGTTCCGGCATGGAGTCCGGTGCAAAGTCCGGGAGGCTGCCTTGTGGCACCTCCGGAGCCTCCTCCTGATGGGTCCCTTCCTGGGATCCCACCTCGGCGTCCTCAGCGTCGCGAGGGGTGGAGGCAGTCGGAATGGAATCTACATCCAACAGAGCCAATGACCCGCTCGATGAAGCGGGAAGATCATCATCAGCCGGACTACAGGTAGTGTGCGGCATTAGAAGGACACTATGTGACACAAAGGAGAAATTATAAATCATTCAGGAATCCGGATACTTACGATCTTGCCGGAGGCCTGGCCCTTGAGGGCCACTCTTCGTCGCCAACGTTGGCGTTGGTGGAGCTGTCCGGGGGAAGAGTCCTTCCCCTCTTGGACCCTTCGGCCTCCCCTGTTGGGGAAGCCTTCCTCTTCCTCTCTCCCTCCTCTGGGAGAGAGTCCTCTTTCTCCTCCTCATCTTCGGGGGAGGAGTCCGCCTCGGAGCCATCGGACGATGAGTCCGATATCACCTGGCGCCGGGAACTTCTTCGGGTTCCGTGGCCTTCTTCTTAGCCTTTTCTCGGCACCACATAAAGTGCGGGACCAGCAACCTCGTTAAGCAGGCGTCCGTTGGGTCTTCGGGAAGGGAGCCGACAGTCTACTGTCGGGCGTCCTCTGCCATCTGTTAAAGGCATCGGGAGTTTTAGATCCCACAATAGAGTCAAACTATGAAAGAAATGAATGTCCCATAAAAGATAATATATCTTACCACACCGACCGGGCGCTTGGTGCTGAATCCGCGATCTTCAGTCGCGGACGCGGGGGCTTCTCCGCCCTTGAATAGCACCCTCTAGACGGCTTCGTACGTCGTGTCAAAGAGCCCGCTCAGAGTCTGGTGCTGTGCCGGATCGAACTCCCACAAATTGAAGGCCCGCTGTTGGCAAGGGAGAATACGGCGGACGAGCATGACCTGGATCACATTGACAAGCCTAAGCTTCTTGTTCACCAAGGTCTGGAGACAGGACTGGAGTTTGTCAGCTCCTCCGAACTGCCCCATAGCAAGCCCTTCTCTTTCCAGGAGGTGAGCTGCATGGGGATGCCAGATCTGAACTCGGGGGCCGCTACCCATTTAGGGTCACGCGGCTCGGTGATGTAGAACCACCCCGATTGCCATCCCTTGATGGACTCCACGAAGGCCCCCTCGAGCCAGGTGACGTTGGGTATCTTGCCCACCATGGCACCTCCGCACTCCGCTTGGACGCCCTTCACTACCTTCGACTTGACGTTGAAGGTCTTGAGCCACAAGCCGAAGTGGGGCCGGATGCAGAGGAAGGCCTCGCACACGACGATAAATGCCGAGATGTTGAGGATGAAGTTTGGCGCCAGATCGTGGAAGTCCAGGCCGTAGTAGAACATGAGCCCCCGGACGAAGGGATGAAGTGGGAAGCCTAGTCCATGGAGGAAGTGGGGAAGGAATACGACCCTCTCATGGGGCCTGGGGGTGGGGATGATCTGCCCCTCGTCGGGCAGCCGGTGCGCGATGTCGCTGGAAAGGTATCCGGCACCGTGCAGCTTTTCGATGTGCTCCTCCGTAACGGAGGAGGCCAACCACTTGCCTCCCGCTCCGGACATGACTGGAGGAGGTTGAGGCGAGATGTGCGGACTTGGGCGCTGGAGCTCGAGTGCGCAAAGATGGATAAGCAAAGGAGGAAGAAGGCGTAGGTAAAAAGGGTGGATCCTTATCCCCTTATATATAGGCGGACGAAGACTATGCGTCCCCCCGGCCTGGTAAAACTCGCTTATCTCCCAAGCGCCACCATCAATGGCGTGGTTGGGTTACCCACATCCGTATTGATGGGAATCCCAGAATAAGGGGAACATGATCTCTGCTTGACAAGGCGTGCCAAGAAACCGCTTAGCTAAACGCTACCGAGGTGTTATAATAAAAAGATTCAAGTAAAGGCTTGGTGGTGGTGTGACGTCATGCCACAAAATACGTCAGCAGATTGAGCTTGTGTACATATTATTCTCTCTACGGTGGAATGTGGAATTTATTTTGCAGAGCCGGACACTATCCTGGTGTTCACAATCTTCTATGAATTATTCGGAGGAGGAACCCGCCTTGCAATGCCGAACAATATGCGCTACCGGACTCATCGTCATTGAAGCCTGGTTCAGTACTCTTGAGGAGTCTGGACTAGGGGTGTCCGGATAGCGGACTATCATCATCGGCGGACTCCAAGACTATGAAGATACAAGATTGAAGACTTCGTCCCGTGTCCGGATGGGACTTTCCTTGGCGTGGAAGGCAAGCTTGGCGATACGGATATGTAGATCTCCTACCATTGTAACCGACTCTGTGTAACCCTAGGCCTCTCCGGTGTCTATATAAACAGGAGGGTTTAGGTCCGTAGGACAGACAACCATTACAACAATCATACCATAGGCTAGCTTCTAGGGTTTAGCCTCCTTGATCTCGTGGTAGATCCACTCTTGTACTACCCATATCATCAATATCAATCAAGCAGGAGTAGGGTTTTACCTCCATCGAGAGGGCCCGAACCTGGGTAAAATCATTGTGTCCCTTGTCTCCTGTTACCATCCGCCTAGACGCACAGTTCGGGACCCCCTACCCAAGATCCGCAGGTTTTGACACCGACAGGTGGGAAAACAATTACTGTTGGGCAATTGATAGAACTTCAAATAATCATGATGATATCCAGGCAATGATCATTATATAGGCATCGTGTCCAAGATTAGTAGACTGACTCCTGCCTACATCTACTACTCTTACTCCACACATCGATCGCTATCCAGCATGCATCTAGTGTATTAAGTTCATGGAGAAATAGAGTAATGCAATAAGAACGATGACATGATGTAGACAAGATCTATTTATGTTGAAATAGACCCCATCTTGCTATCCTCAATAGCAATGATACATATGTGTCGTTTCCCTTTCTGTCACTGGGATCAAGCACCATAAGATCGAACCCATCACAAAGCACCTCTTCCCATTGCAAGATAAATATATCAAGTTGGCCAAACAAAACCCAAATATCGGAGAAGAAATACGACGCTATAAGCAATCATGCATGTAAGAGATCAAAGAAGACTCAAATAACTTTCATGGATATAAACATAGATCTGATCATAAACTCAAAGTTCATCAGATCCCAACAAACACACCGCAAAAAGGCTTACATCATATGGATCTTCAAGAGACCATTGTATTGATAATCAAGAGAGAGAGAGAGAGGAAGCCATCTAGCTACTAACTATGGACCCGTAGGTCTACAAAGAAATACTCACGCATCATCAGAGAGGCACTAATGGAAGTGGTGAACCCCTCCGTGAAGGTGTCTAGATTGGATCTGGTGGTTCTGGATTCTGCGGCGGCTGGAATTGATTTTCGTCGACTCCCCTAGGGTTTCTGGAATATTGGGGTATTTATAGAGCAAAGAGGCGGTTCAAGGGGCACCCGAGTGGGTACAACCCACCTGGGCGCGCCTGGCCCCCAGCGCGCCCAGGTGGGTGCTGCCCCCCCTCAGAGCATCCCCTAGTTGCTTTCCTGGCCCACTAGATGTCTTCTAGCCCAAAAAAATCCTCAAGAAGTTTCGCTGCGTTTGGACTCCGTTTGATATTGATTTCCTGCGATGTAAAAAACATGCAAAAAACAACAACTGGCACTGGGCACTATGTCAATAGGTTAGTACCCAAAAATGATATAAAATGACTATAAAATGATTTTAAAACATCCAAGAATGATAATATAACAGCATGGAACAATCAGAAATTATAGATAAGTTGGAGACGTATCATCATCCCCAAGCTTAATTCCTGCTCGTCCTCGAGTAGGTAAATGATAAAAACATAATTTTTGATGTCGAATGCTGCCTAACATGTTCATTACATTTCTTTTCTTTATAGCATGGACATATGGACTTTTATATGATTCAAAGCAATAGCCTAGTTTTGACATGAAGACTTTAATACTCAAGCATACCAACAAGCAACCATGTCTTCCAAAATATCAACACTAAAGCAAGTTATCCCTAGCCCATTATGCTCAACCATTATTCCATTCATGAAACACACTCGAATATTAGCTACACCCAATGCTCAAATACAAGCATAGTGCCCCTTAGTTGGTTCTTTATAAGAGAAGATGGAGACTCAAATTCAAAATAAAAATTGCATTAGTAAAAGAAAGGACCTTTGCGGAGGGAAGTAGGAATTTGTAGAGGTGCCAGAGCTCAAAGCTTAAATTGAGAGATAAAAATATTTTTGAGAGGCATACTTTTTCCACCAACGAAGACAGCTTAGAGCTCCCAACACTTTCCATGCTAGATACATCATAGGCGGTTCCCAAACAGAAATAAAGTCTATTCCTTTTTCCACCATTACTTTCACTTTCCATGGCTAGCCGAATCCATGGTTGCCCTCCATACCAACACTTTCCAAGGAATTTATTATTTGACAACATAAAGTAAATTTTTTCATTTCAGGACTGGGCATCCATAATACCTTTGTCGTACTCTCGTGTAATGACAAGTGAATAAACACGCATCGTGAGAATAACACATCTAGCATGGAAAATATTGGCCACCCTTCACCGCCTCGCGAGCGGTAGTGCACACAAAAGTGAAATTTATTTTGAAAATTAGAGATGGCACATGCAAATTGCTTAGAACGGCATGGAAATACCGCATATAGTAGACATGCTGGACTCATATGGCAAAACTGGTTTAAAGGGTTTTGGATGCACAAGTAGTGATCATACTTAGTGCAAAATGAAGGCTAGCAAAAAGATTGAGAAGCGACCAACCAAAAAGCGAAAAATTTCGTACCCAAGCTTTAAGCATAAGTAACACTGAATAGTGCAGCACAAGTAGGATATAAGTTTCATCACAGAACTATTGACTTTCGTGCTTGCATAGGGAATCACAAACCTTAACATCAATATTCTTACTAAAGCACAATTACTCATCAACATGACTCACATATCACATTGTCATATCTCAAAACCATTACTATGAATCAACTTTATTTTGTCCAATGAGCTTCATGATAGATTTTATTATATCCTCCTTGGATATCTATCACTTTGGGACTATTTTCATATGTTGCTTTTGATAAGCTCAAACGGATATAAGTGAAGAACATGAGCATAATTTTTCTTTCTCTCAAAATAATCTAAGTGAAGCAAGAGAGAATTTATGAAAATTTTACTAACTCCCAAATAAATCTAAGTGAAGCATGAGATAATTTCTTAAAAAATAACAAAGCACACCGTGCTCAAAAAGATATAAGTGAAGCACTAGAGCAAATCCATGGCTCTTAAAATTTAAGTGAAGCATAGGAGCAAGCATAGCATAATTTTTGGCTCTCTTAAAAAGGTGTGTTCAGCAAGGATTCAACACTTCAAACACAAAGCAAAACAAGCAAAGACCCATATCATACAAGACGCTCCAAGCAAAACTCATAATATGTGACGAATAAAAATATAGCTTCAAGTAAAATACCGATGGTTGTTAGAAGAAAGCGGGGATGCCACTCGGGGGCATCCCCAAGCTTAGTTGCTTGCTACTTCTTTGAATATTATCTTGGGGCGCCTCGGGCATCCCCAAGCTTAGCCTTTTGCTAATCCTTATTCCTTCATCCATCGTAAGTTCACCCAAAACTTGAAAACTTCAATCACACAAAACTAAACAAAACCTTCGTGAGATCCGATAGTATAAGAAAGCAAACCACTACTATAAGTACTGTTGCAAACCTATTCATATTTTGTTTTTGCATTATATCTACTGTATTCCAACTTTTCTATGGCAAAAATTCATCAAGGAAAACCATAGAATCATCAAAACAAGCACACAATGCAAAGAAAACAGAATCTACCAAAAACAGAACAGTCTGTATCAATCTGAATATTTCAAATACTTCTGTTACTCCAAAAATTATGAAAAAACTGTATTGACGTGAGAAATTTGTCTATTAATCTTCTGCAAAAAGAATTGACTCAAAATCAATCTTCTGTTAAAAATGAAAAATAATATTGTGAGCGCATAGTTTCTGTTTTTCAGCAAGATCAAATCAACTTTTACCCAAATCATCCCAAAGGCCTTGCTTGGCACAAACACTAATTTAAACCACAAAAACACAATCATAACAGTAGAATAATTGTGCTAACACACAAGAACAGAAAGCAAAACGCAAAAATAAATTTGATTCATTGGGTTGCCTTCCAACAAGCGCTATCGTTTTACGCCCCTAGCTAGGCATAACACGTAGGATCTAAGTTTTGTCATCCTTATCCTTGTTTTACTTGGAGGTATTTGTGTCGGGAGGTTTTGTAAATAAGACATAAAAGACATTATCCATGGAAACCTTAGCACTATCAAGTTGCTTTTTATCATAACCCCTTTGATTTCCGGCTGTGATCCAAGAATAGTGTTGATTAACATCGTTAAAAACTTGTTGGATCATATATAAAATGGGGACTTGCTTTTTAAGATTCTCATCAAATATTGGGTTATCTCCAAGAAAATGTCTTATAGCATAATCACTATTATAAAGAATTTCATTAATCACGGGTTTTTCACGATTCATGCCATAAAAATCAAAGATTTACCTAGCTTCCCGTATTATGTAGTCAAATTCATTCATCAAAACAAGAGTGGCTAGCTTTTTAGCTTTAAGATCCTTTATAACGGGAAACTCATAGAACAATCTTTGCAAGGTAGGATGAGTATGAATAAATCTAGTTTCAAGTTTCAGAACAAGTGCTGAAATAGCTTCTGCATAAGATTTAGTCCTTTTAAGTATAGGAATATCATCCAGATTTAGTTTTCTGACACAACTGAAAAAATCTTGGATATGTTCTTTTCCCATAAAATTCCCTTGCCCCAAGACAAAAGTTTTGGCATCTAGATTACCCATATGCTCCATTTTAGGAGTTAGGCC